>OZ023293.1:7631705-8881705 GCA_964007245.1 Hypomecis atomaria
CATCGCGCGAGGGGACGTGGCGGCTGGCGGCTGGCTGGCATGCTATTGGCTGCGGCGTCGGTCATTTCTGAACCGTATTTCCGCCGCGTAATAATAGGCAATACGTCTGATGCTTTTAGACCATTTTCAGGCTAATATACGACAACATAATTCAGCATTTGCAATGTCATACCCAGTGCGTGGTTTTACACTATTGAATTTCAGAAACGTGGGCTTCCACATGCTCATATGCTTATTATTTTAAGAAATAAAGATAAACCAAGATCATCAGAAGATTATGATTTTGTATGTGCAGAAGTACTCGATCCAGTTAAAGACCAGGAACTTTTTCAGACTGTGTCAGAAAACATGATCCATAGGCTATGTGATCCTGGATATTTGAACATCACCTGGGCCCTGATTCTCAATTGACAAAAATAAAGTAACTTTACCAAGAGCATAAAATATTGTAAAGTGCACATGCGCACAAACAGAATACAGAATCATCTTGTACTGTACAGTACTGTACCAGCTTTTTCAATAGTTTACTGCAGGACGTAGGCCTACTTACGAAGGGAGATAAGGCCATATCCGCCACCCTGGCCCTCGTAGGTTGCGTCACGATGTTTTCCTTCACCCAAAGTTCAACACTTATCACTAAAAATATGCGTCGTTGTCGACTTCGCCGAAAAGAACAATTGATATCTAAATGGGTGTCATTTTCTGTGTAGAGTCTCAATATTTGCTTTAGCTAGTTTTTACTAACAACCAAAATTTCAAAAAATATCGTTGATATGGTATTAAATCTATGTATTTTATACACTTTTTTTAACCACAGTAGAAACAGGAAAAACACTAATTTGTGTAACAAGGTTTGTGTCCTGCCTGTACGTGAAAACTAGCAGAGTCAAAATATATTGAGATTGAATTACATTTCAAGTGAGATAATTGCATGATTCTCTACATAGAACATGGCAACCTTATAGATCTCAATTCTTATTGTCGGCGAAGTCGACAATGACGCATATTTTTAGTAATAAGTGGTGAACTTTGGCTTTTATTTACATTTATGTTTTTAACTATAATAAAATACGGCTAAAACTCTCGTTATAATTATTTAATTACATTATATTTAATAAAGTGATTTATGTTTTTGCTGGGATTATACTCACTTCGTCTATTGTAGCAGATGCAAAGAGAGCATTTCTGTAGATGTAGTTTGCGTGCTGTACCTACAAATTGTTGTTGTAATATTTCTTATTCCTTTTCTTATTGCTTTTATGAGTAACCAGTGTTACTAGTACTACTTGTGGGTCAAATTAATGTCGGCGTCAGCTTTCCACCCTACTCTATACTACATACCTACGTTGTGATAAAATGTGTAATCTAATGTGCAGAAATATAATTAAATTACATATGAAAGACTGTTACAATAAAGATGGAAATGTTTATATGTACCTACCACATAGTTGAATTACTATTTCAGTGACTCGCTTCGAATAAATTATTTATTAATGATTTAACATTAAATTTGATTTATAATTTTCTTCTACTTTACGTTGACTTCGAAAATATTTGCTACATAGATACTATAAGTGGATACACACTATCTGTAATTTTAGATTTCCGTTAATATTGTGCTTTTATTTTATTATCTTCTACTTAAATATTCTGTGTTCAATGTCTTCGCTTTTCCGTTGTCTTGGTGGGGCGCTGTAATGATTAAAATTTTGCAGTCAGTTTTGCACTTCATGGCACTACTAATTTAATTTAAAATCGCCCGACTGGTGGGACAGATTCCACTGGTCCAAAAAGTGAGTGAAAATCTGCAGATTCCACTCCATAAAATGAAGCTGTGGAATATGCCCCACCAGTGGAGCTTGGTGGGAAAAAGTGGAAATCGCCGATTTTTGGCATGTGTTGGCGATCGGCCTAGGGTTCCTATTTATTCGTTATTCTAATGGACTGTATGTTCAATGATCAAGTAAAACTTCAGGTTCGGAGATGTGCTTCGTTCGGAAGCTCTCGGTCGAATGATCGTTCCAAGTGATTTATTTTTCTAATTACATATATTTATACTACAAGCATGGTCTTAAAGCTAGGTCGCGCGGGCGAGAGTTCGCGGCGCGGGCGTCAGCCAATCACAGCGCGCCGCGCCCCCGCTCTTCCACAGCCGCGTCGCGGCGTCGCTCGCCTCTCGTGGTTCCCTCACTCCGCTCCTGCTCGCCGCGCCGTACGGACGTCTCCGCCGCTCCGCTCCTGCTGCTCGCTCCGCCCTGTGCGGGGTCCGCCATCAGTCGGCCGCCGAGTCTCCGAGCCTGTGCACCGATTGCCCGGCAACGTTTTATTTGCGCTGGCCTTGTGCAAGCGCAAATAATTACGTACCGCGGTTAATCGCGAGTGCCGGACTCGCTCCGTGCTCCGCCACCCAAACCGCTCTTTTCAGAGCGACCATCCAGTTTCGCAAAACGCTCTTTTCAGAGCGACCCATCCTGTGTTTCGAAAAACGCTCTTTTCAGAGCGACCCTTCGTTTCTAAACAAGAAATCCACGCTTAGTGGTCGTTCAGTGGATACGTAACCGTGCCAACGAAGCTGAGCGTGCGTTGACCCGGGACGTACGTTTTTCCCCCTTCAGGGGAACAACGGAATCCGGCTGGGTCTGGAACCACCGGCCTTGGGAGCGACCCTCGCCGACACCAGACATCTCCCTCCCACCCTACCCATCCCTTACCTATTCCTCGGGTGTGTGTTTGGCTTGGACGGCCGGCCTAAAAACCGGAGTCCCTGCCTCTCCCCTGTGGCAGTTAGGGCCGCTAGGCACACAACCGGCTGCACATTGAGATTGGCAGCCGGCACACGCTAGGGCACACTTAGGTACCCACCTCCCTGCCTATACCCGGCAGGGAGATCTCTCATTTTCTTCCCCGCTGGGGACCTCCTCCCCCGGCACCCTCACTCTTATCACCATGGCAACCCGGGAGGCGTTTAGCAAACTCGACGAGGTGCTAAACTACATCCGGGCTGCCTACGTGTCCAACGAAGATGCCGTTGACGCCATCGACGCGTTCATCCACGCCGCAAGACAAGTCTTGCCCGGCCTAGAACCGGAAACCCCTTTCGTCCCTGAGACGCTCCCCCGTCCCGCCTTTAAGGCTGCCCCCCCGCCCTCACCCGCGCCCCGCCAAGTCTCCCCAAAGAGCAAGGCGGCAGCCGCATTTCTAACGCCCGAATTCAAAGGTCCCGCCTCACGGGCCTCCGCTCACTCGAGCCCCGAACGCGGTCGGAACGCCGCCAAGGACCGTTCCCACCGTGGGCGGTCTCGCTCGATCGCCCCCTCTAGGGCTACGCCCTACGACAAGAGCCGCTCGCTCTTGCTCGAGGTCCCCGCTCCAGCCCCCCTCGCGGTCCATCAACCGGCCCCCGCGACTCCAACCGTGGACTCCTCGGAGTCCCCCAACTCCCAAATGGAAGAGGACCTTATCCTCGATACACAGGGAGAATCCGACTCCTTCACCTTGGTGGAGCGGAGAAAGAAGAAGCGGCCCGCCGCTTCTTCTTCCCCCCCGCCCCCACCTAAGGTCCCCTGCCCTGCGGCCTCCACCGTCACTGCCACCGCCGCCTCCTCCTCGTCTCAGCCCGGTCCCTCCAAGGCCCAGAAAGCCCCCAGAGCTTTCACGCTTGTGGACAAGACCAAATGGGCCTACGTAGCCCGTCGTCTGAAAAAATTTTCCGCGGCCAGCCCCGGCGCGCGGCCATTCTGCGCAGCGCCATAATCGCCGAACTTGTGTCTAACGATGCTACAACCTCGACATGAACGGCGCGCATCGTTAAACACGTAAACAGGGCTCCGTAGCGGCGCTCACGGCGTCTTCCGATCTTGATCCACATCGGCCCAAATAAATCCAGCCCACAGTAACTAAACGGGCGCGTGAACGGCTCAAGGCGGGCCCGAGGTAGGTCCCCCATGCTCGGCGTAGTCGGGCGCGCTTTCTTCACGCGGCAGTGGGCGCATTTATGTTCGACGGCGCGCACTGTAGGTCGTAGATGTATAATCCAGTAGCGCTGCCTTAGGTCGTTTACGACTCGCTCTCGGTTTGCGTGGCCCGCCGCGCAATGTTCGTTCAGCACGATCATCTGAGCGAGGCGGTGCCGTCCGTCGAGGATCACTGGTCTCTTCATTGTTGCAGGTGCGGTGGCGGCGTCGATCCGGCCGCGCACGCACATAACGCCGTCTTCTAGTATCGGGTCTAGGCGATATAGACGACTGCTTCTCGGGATCGGGCGAGACTTGTTCAGTCGCGCGAGTTCGTCGGCGAAACTGTCTCGCTGCGCGCGGCGTATGAGCGCGCGTTCTGCGTTTTCTATGTGTCGTAACTCCAAACGTGTAGCGCGGCGCCGGCATATGTCGATGAATGCCAGCACGCGTGCTGTCGCTCGTACTAAGACTTCGTATTTGGAGAATCGCTCGATGTCAGGCAGCCAACTGTCGTTCAAGTCGCTGGCCTCTTCTAAATGCAGGAGAACCTCCTCCTCGTTTTCGCTGTCGGTTCGTTCTACCGGCCACTCTCGTTCAGGGCGTAGCAAAAACTCGGGTCCTCGAAACCATCGGTTCTCTGATGTGATCGGGGTGTCGCTGAGACGGGTCGCGTCATCGGCGACGTTTATTGTTGTAGGTAACCACCTCCAATTTTTGCTGTCGGTTAACTCAGAAATCTCGCCAAGGCGGTGCGCGACGAATGGCGTGTATTTTCTTGCGTTATGTCGCACCCAGTGTACGACGGTGGTCGAGTCGGTCCAATACACGGTGCGCCGGGCCTTGATACGATGCTCCTTTTTTATGGTGTCGGCTAAGCGGGCGCCGATTACAGCGGCTTGCAGCTCCAAGCGCGGGATCGTTTGTGCGCGCTTAGGGGCCACTTTCGCCTTAGCCGCGACGAGGCTCAGCTTGACTTGGCCGGTGGGTGACGTCGCGCGCCAGTAAGCGACCGCGGCATAGGCCTGCTCACTAGCGTCGCACAAGACGTGTAAAGGTGTTCGTTATATTTGTTAGCAGTTAAAATTCCCTGCTAGCAAAATTTAGCATATTCAACCTGCTAATTTTTCATACCACGACCTGCTATAATATTTTTCACCTGTTTATTTTCGCTCGCCACTCGCCCGCCTGTTGCCGTCCGCCACGCAACATAGCTTAGCTGGCACTAACGAACGAACGATAATTATTCATACCGCGAGTCCGCGACCTGCTATAATATTTTTCGCCACTGCCAGCGCCACGCACACATACATAGCTGGCACTCACCCATCTAGCGTAGTTTTCAAATATTATACAATAGAGTGCGATCGATAGTGTTGTACTTGTATGTAATAAGAGACTCGAGTTTTGGAGTCTTATTAAATAGAACTTGAGCTGTTTTTGAGACTCTTAATCTCAGGGTCGTGGGTTCGGGCCCCACGTTGGGCGCCAGTGTAACGGGCTCACGCGATCTTACTAAAGGTGCTAGTGTCACGGGAAACTTCCTTACCTCCCCATGTAGTCGGGTAAAATAAAAGGTCTGAGTTTCACCGTGAACAAATTTATTAATTAGTTACGCGAGCACGTCTAATGGCCCACAGGGCACTGTAGGTCTGCCGGTGAGCAAGTAAGGGTGGTATCGGGCCTATACAGTCATAGTGAATCTTTCCTTTTCTCCTTGGTCTTGCACTCCCCTGACGTCACGCCGCCGCAGGTGTAGGTGGGCGCTCGCAGGTAAGTGGCCAGGTTCGTGATGGGTCTGGATGTCGTCGAGAGCAGTGATGTGTGGAGCAGCTCCAATTTCCAAAGGGAGACCTTGGACCCCAGTTCTGGGGTTAAATTGTCCAAATTTTGGATAAATATAAGGTCACAGGGACGCTAGTGACGCCTATTGTCCACGATTACGCTGAGAAAATATGTAATTAGGCGTATTAAAGATCGCGGAACAAAAGAGCGTGCGCTCAGCCTGTGAGTTGAAGTCGGTCTGTCGCCGTCGGCGAGGCTCGCCGGCGCATCGCCACGATAACAAAAGAACTGGTCGTGAGGCACCTAATATGTTGCAACGTTGATTTTTAGCTTGTTGATACAATTTAGTTTTTTAAGGTTTGTTTTACTTTTTTAATAATGACTATAGATATTTAAGAATTACGATAATATTTTGTTTGTAAATAATATTTAAATTATATATTTTTAATACTTTTTTTATTTGAAAAAAAATATATGTAACATAACGTTACATATGTCGTTTTATGTAAGAAAGAAAGAAAATTTGAGTGACTTTGAGTCTTTTGTAAAAAGACTTTAATATCAAAAAGGACTCAAAGACTGAGTTTTTTAAAGACTGAGTCCTCAAAATCCATAGTTTGAAGTAAATAAAATAGCAATGAACAAATTATTGATTTATTACGTACTAAGCAACCATTATTTCAGTCGGATGATGACTCGGATTCATATTCTAACGACTCGAGTTCTAGTCCTCGAAAAACAACTCAAGTCTCGAATGAGTTTGATACAACACTATTTGAGTCAACACCTATCTAAGTCGTCCCTCTGAACATCAACAGATGTCGCATAACGCATGATAACGCATGACCTGAATTGAAAATAATATCACTTCAAAAATCAACCTTATTACAATGACATAGTGTATTCGCTAAAATTTGGAATACGGAACGGACCTGTTAAAAATATTATAGCAGATAAAATATTAGGCGATTTTATTTTCGCATATTCAATATATTCGATTTCGCGATTTTAGCCGTTGGGAACACCTTTAAAGACGTGTAGCTCGATGTCATCTCGTTCGTGTAGCGCATAGCAACGCGGTATTCGAAGGCGCGCTATATTGTCGAGCTGCCTTATCCACGTCGCGAATGTGTCGGCTTCGTCGTCTGGCACTGGCTCGTCCCACGTGATATTCAAGCGCCATAAAGCCTGAAGCGTGATACGGGCTCGAATGGTGTACACGCCAAATACTCCGGTCGGATCGTAGATCGACATGACCGCGCTGAGCGCCTCGCGTTTAGTGGGCGCGCGGCTCAGCGAACGCACCTCGCTCGGTACTCGGGTCATTGTTGTACTGAAGCCGAGCTCGTCCAGGTGCGGGTCCCAGTGCATGCCAAGAATCTTGTTTTCGGGCCCCCCTCCCCCCAGTGGGGTGGGGCCGTGTGGGTTTTTTTTTTTTTTTTTTTAAATGACTTATAGCTGTTGGCCACTGAGGCCTCTACAGCTTACCGGACATGGGCGAGCGCGGATGGCGGCTGAGCCCTAAGATTAGGTTATAGGGTGACTAGCGCAAGGGCACCTGAGAAGGTACGGACCTCGGCTTGGGCCGTCACCCGGCGGGGGAGATCAGACTTGCCCGGGCACCCCAGATGGGGTGTGCCTTGTGGCCCTAATGGGTTGAGCTGGTTGACTATTTGGAGAGAATCTAACCGATCTTCTGACAGATCCGGAGGGTCCTCGACCTCGCCGGCGAGGTCGGTGTGTGACTGTGTGCCTATGGTAACCGGCGCCTATACCAAAGACGGAATACTTCCTGTTGCAGGGAGCTGTCGGATCGGCCGACCCCAGCGCCGCAGATGTGACTACGGCGATGGGGTCGTCCGGGTCGCCCAAGAGGTGTTTTGGGCGACGTCTGAGGGTGGGTGTGTTTGTCGTGTCTGTCGTATAGTCTGAGGCTTGGACTACGAGTGGGTTGGGGTGGTGGGGCGCCCTATCAAAGTAGCGGCGAGAGAGGTACTTGATGTACTGAGTGATGGAGGGGAGTTCGAGATCGCAGTGCAGGTCAGAGTTTCGCATGAACCAGCTAGCTCCGACTGCTTTGCGAATGAACCTGTTCTGAATGACCTGGAGTTTGTCCAGATCAATGCGGGAGGCGTGGCCAAAGACCACGGAAGCATAGGTCATGACTGTGCGGATACACGTTTTGTAAATTGTCACCTTATTTCTAAGGGACATTTTACTACGTGAGTCGAGAAGTGGGGAGAGGCGGCCTAGGAAGAAGGCCGCTCTGTTACGGACTATCTGGATGTGTTTGGAGAAGCTGAGTCGACGGTCGAGGGTCACGCCAAGGTATTTGGTCGTGGAGGCCCAGGCAATAGGCTGGCCGTTAAGCGTGAGTTGCTTTTTCGGGTTGCCTTTGAGTACAGTGGGATGAAAGTACATGGCTGCACTTTTATCGGGGTTTACCGAGATGGCCCATTTCCTAAACCATTTACCAAGCTGGTCAAGGGCTTTTTGGACATGGGTCATCTGGAGGTTCTTTTTCCAGCCTCTGGAGTAAAGAGCAGTGTCGTCCGCGAAGAGCGCAAGCTCAACGTTGGGAGAACGGGGAATGTCGTATGTGTAGAACGAGTATAGCACAGGGGCCAATGCTGAGCCTTGAGGGACTCCAGCAGTGATAGGGCGGGGGATCGAGCGGGCTCCTTCGACCTTGTAGGAAAACTTCCGACAAGATAGAAAGTCTTGTATTATGAATACGAGACGGTCTGGGAATTGTTTCGCAAACAGCTTGAAAATCAAGCCGTTGTGCCAGACTTTGTCGAATGCCTTCGCTACGTCCAGGAAGACCGCTACGGATCCCTGGGGCTTTGGCGTGGTAAGAAACCCGTGACTGGGTTTCTTGTTGAAGCCTTCTAGAATGTACTCCGTTATGCGGTGTACTTGTTGGACGCAAGAGTGTCTGGCCCTAAAGCCAAACTGCTCGTTGGGAAGAATATTGTTGTCCTTTATGTGGGACCAGATGCGCTTCAGAATGATGCGCTCATAGATCTTCCCCAGAGTACTGAGGAGACTGATAGGGCGATAGCTGGATGGCTCGGAGGCCTTCTTGCCGGGCTTGTGGATGCCGATGACATCGGCGGACTTCCACGCTTCGGGGAACATGCAGTTGTTCATAGCCGCATTGAAGATGCTGACTAGAAGACACACTAGGGATACTGAGAAGTGCTTGAGCACTCTGTTGGAGATGCCATCAGCACCGGGAGCTTTCCTGGTGTGAAGGCGCTTTATGATCGACTCAACCTCCGAAGCCGTGACAGGCTCAAGGACGTCAGTGGGGGGGACGGATAGTCTTTCTTCGACTTCTCTGTTCACCGTATCGAAGTGAACAGGGTCGACGAAGCCTAAGCTGGGGCTGCATTGCGACTCGAGGCTGTCGGCCAGGCATTCGGCCTTTTCCTCGTCCTCAAACGCAGGTGGGAGATTGGGACGGGTGAGGGGGGGCATATTCGTAACTACGTCGGATTTCAGAGCTCGGGCCAGCTTCCAGTATGCCTGGTGAGATGGCTCGATCTCCGAAAGTAAACTGTCCCACCTCTGATTGCGGAGTTCACTAATGCGGTTTTTTACGGCACGCTCGTAATACCGCAGAGTGGCTCTGTTCTCTTCGGAGGGACGGGAGTCGTAGGCCCTAGTGGCGGCGTGTTTAGCCCTCAGAAGGTCCCTCGCGTCCTCCGGCAGGGCCCAGCGTCGGTCATTGACCTCTGCTGGGACCTGCCTGGAGCACTCACGTACTGTGTTGCGAAGGTGACTGGTGAGGGCGTCAACCGAGAGGGTGATCGCGGGAAACGATGTTGTCTGGGATTTTGTCTAGCCGAGGTCGCCGTCGGCGAGGCTCGCCGGCGCATCGCCACGATAACAAAAGAACTGGTCGTGAGGCACCTAATATGTTGCAACGTTGATTTTTAGCTTGTTGATACAATTTAGTTTTTTAAGGTTTGTTTTACTTTTTTAATAATGACTATAGATATTTAAGAATTACGATAATATTTTGTTTGTAAATAATATTTAAATTATATATTTTTAATACTTTTTTTATTTGAAAAAAAATATATGTAACATAACGTTACATATGTCGTTTTATGTAAGAAAGAAAGAAAATTTGAGTGACTTTGAGTCTTTTGTAAAAAGACTTTAATATCAAAAAGGACTCAAAGACTGAGTTTTTTAAAGACTGAGTCCTCAAAATCCATAGTTTGAAGTAAATAAAATAGCAATGAACAAATTATTGATTTATTACGTACTAAGCAACCATTATTTCAGTCGGATGATGACTCGGATTCATATTCTAACGACTCGAGTTCTAGTCCTCGAAAAACAACTCAAGTCTCGAATGAGTTTGATACAACACTATTTGAGTCAACACCTATCTAAGTCGTCCCTCTGAACATCAACAGATGTCGCTAGATGATAACGCATGACCTGAATTGAAAATAATATCACTTCAAAAATCAACCTTATTACAATGACATAGTGTATTCGCTAAAATTTGGAATACGGAACGGACCTGTTAAAAATATTATAGCAGATAAAATATTAGGCGATTTTATTTTCGCATATTCAATATATTCGATTTCGCGATTTTAGCCGTTGGGAACACCTTTAAAGACGTGTAGCTCGATGTCATCTCGTTCGTGTAGCGCATAGCAACGCGGTATTCGAAGGCGCGCTATATTGTCGAGCTGCCTTATCCACGTCGCGAATGTGTCGGCTTCGTCGTCTGGCACTGGCTCGTCCCACGTGATATTCAAGCGCCATAAAGCCTGAAGCGTGATACGGGCTCGAATGGTGTACACGCCAAATACTCCGGTCGGATCGTAGATCGACATGACCGCGCTGAGCGCCTCGCGTTTAGTGGGCGCGCGGCTCAGCGAACGCACCTCGCTCGGTACTCGGGTCATTGTTGTACTGAAGCCGAGCTCGTCCAGGTGCGGGTCCCAGTGCATGCCAAGAATCTTGTTTTCGGGCCCCCCTCCCCCCAGTGGGGTGGGGCCGTGTGGGTTTTTTTTTTTTTTTTTTTAAATGACTTATAGCTGTTGGCCACTGAGGCCTCTACAGCTTACCGGACATGGGCGAGCGCGGATGGCGGCTGAGCCCTAAGATTAGGTTATAGGGTGACTAGCGCAAGGGCACCTGAGAAGGTACGGACCTCGGCTTGGGCCGTCACCCGGCGGGGGAGATCAGACTTGCCCGGGCACCCCAGATGGGGTGTGCCTTGTGGCCCTAATGGGTTGAGCTGGTTGACTATTTGGAGAGAATCTAACCGATCTTCTGACAGATCCGGAGGGTCCTCGACCTCGCCGGCGAGGTCGGTGTGTGACTGTGTGCCTATGGTAACCGGCGCCTATACCAAAGACGGAATACTTCCTGTTGCAGGGAGCTGTCGGATCGGCCGACCCCAGCGCCGCAGATGTGACTACGGCGATGGGGTCGTCCGGGTCGCCCAAGAGGTGTTTTGGGCGACGTCTGAGGGTGGGTGTGTTTGTCGTGTCTGTCGTATAGTCTGAGGCTTGGACTACGAGTGGGTTGGGGTGGTGGGGCGCCCTATCAAAGTAGCGGCGAGAGAGGTACTTGATGTACTGAGTGATGGAGGGGAGTTCGAGATCGCAGTGCAGGTCAGAGTTTCGCATGAACCAGCTAGCTCCGACTGCTTTGCGAATGAACCTGTTCTGAATGACCTGGAGTTTGTCCAGATCAATGCGGGAGGCGTGGCCAAAGACCACGGAAGCATAGGTCATGACTGTGCGGATACACGTTTTGTAAATTGTCACCTTATTTCTAAGGGACATTTTACTACGTGAGTCGAGAAGTGGGGAGAGGCGGCCTAGGAAGAAGGCCGCTCTGTTACGGACTATCTGGATGTGTTTGGAGAAGCTGAGTCGACGGTCGAGGGTCACGCCAAGGTATTTGGTCGTGGAGGCCCAGGCAATAGGCTGGCCGTTAAGCGTGAGTTGCTTTTTCGGGTTGCCTTTGAGTACAGTGGGATGAAAGTACATGGCTGCACTTTTATCGGGGTTTACCGAGATGGCCCATTTCCTAAACCATTTACCAAGCTGGTCAAGGGCTTTTTGGACATGGGTCATCTGGAGGTTCTTTTTCCAGCCTCTGGAGTAAAGAGCAGTGTCGTCCGCGAAGAGCGCAAGCTCAACGTTGGGAGAACGGGGAATGTCGTATGTGTAGAACGAGTATAGCACAGGGGCCAATGCTGAGCCTTGAGGGACTCCAGCAGTGATAGGGCGGGGGATCGAGCGGGCTCCTTCGACCTTGTAGGAAAACTTCCGACAAGATAGAAAGTCTTGTATTATGAATACGAGACGGTCTGGGAATTGTTTCGCAAACAGCTTGAAAATCAAGCCGTTGTGCCAGACTTTGTCGAATGCCTTCGCTACGTCCAGGAAGACCGCTACGGATCCCTGGGGCTTTGGCGTGGTAAGAAACCCGTGACTGGGTTTCTTGTTGAAGCCTTCTAGAATGTACTCCGTTATGCGGTGTACTTGTTGGACGCAAGAGTGTCTGGCCCTAAAGCCAAACTGCTCGTTGGGAAGAATATTGTTGTCCTTTATGTGGGACCAGATGCGCTTCAGAATGATGCGCTCATAGATCTTCCCCAGAGTACTGAGGAGACTGATAGGGCGATAGCTGGATGGCTCGGAGGCCTTCTTGCCGGGCTTGTGGATGCCGATGACATCGGCGGACTTCCACGCTTCGGGGAACATGCAGTTGTTCATAGCCGCATTGAAGATGCTGACTAGAAGACACACTAGGGATACTGAGAAGTGCTTGAGCACTCTGTTGGAGATGCCATCAGCACCGGGAGCTTTCCTGGTGTGAAGGCGCTTTATGATCGACTCAACCTCCGAAGCCGTGACAGGCTCAAGGACGTCAGTGGGGGGGACGGATAGTCTTTCTTCGACTTCTCTGTTCACCGTATCGAAGTGAACAGGGTCGACGAAGCCTAAGCTGGGGCTGCATTGCGACTCGAGGCTGTCGGCCAGGCATTCGGCCTTTTCCTCGTCCTCAAACGCAGGTGGGAGATTGGGACGGGTGAGGGGGGGCATATTCGTAACTACGTCGGATTTCAGAGCTCGGGCCAGCTTCCAGTATGCCTGGTGAGATGGCTCGATCTCCGAAAGTAAACTGTCCCACCTCTGATTGCGGAGTTCACTAATGCGGTTTTTTACGGCACGCTCGTAATACCGCAGAGTGGCTCTGTTCTCTTCGGAGGGACGGGAGTCGTAGGCCCTAGTGGCGGCGTGTTTAGCCCTCAGAAGGTCCCTCGCGTCCTCCGGCAGGGCCCAGCGTCGGTCATTGACCTCTGCTGGGACCTGCCTGGAGCACTCACGTACTGTGTTGCGAAGGTGACTGGTGAGGGCGTCAACCGAGAGGGTGATCGCGGGAAACGATGTTGTCTGGGATTTTGTCTAGATAGGGTGAGCCGGTGGCCTCCAGGGCTGTGCCTAGTCGGTCCCAGTCCACCACGGTCCTAGTACGGGGAGGTCTGTCGGTTGGGTCGGGACCTAGTCTCATGAGGACTGGTCTGTGGTCAGAGTCAAGTTCGTGGATCACTTCTAACGAGCGTAACCGGAGGGTTACACCCTTTAGAAGCGCAAAGTCTAAGATGTCGGGTCTATGGTCGACGATGAAGGGAAAGTGAGTTGGGGAGCTGGGTGGGATAATTTCAAAGTGAATTTCGTCTGAGAGGGAGTTGAGAAGGTTGCCCTTCGTGTTGGTCGTGTTGCAGCCCCATATTATGTGCTTACTATTGAAATCGCCAGCCAGAATGACGGCGCTACTTAGGGAGAACAGTGCTTCAAAGTCACTTTTTTCAAGTGCTTTGTTGCAGGGGAGGTAGCATGACGCTATGGTAATTGGTTGATGACCAGTCATTGAGAGACGGCAACAGGAAGCTTCCAAGCTAATCAGGGGTGGGGTATCTATGGGAATGCAGTGAAGGGACCTTCTGTAGTAGATCAGGGTACCGCCCCTTGGGCCGGTAGTCCTGTCACTACGTACCAGCGAGTAGTTTCCGATTTTCGGATTCCGCCTGCTGGGTTTGAGAAAAGTCTCGCTCACAAGTAAGATATCGACTTGGTGAGTGGGCAAGAATTGTTGGATTAAGACACGTTGGTCTTTCTGGTCGCTAAAGAGACCGTTGGCATTGAACCATGCCAAGGATAAGGAGTGGGGCTTCTCTCTTAATGGTGTACTATCCATAGTACTTCTTAAGGAGGTTTACCATGGCGGCTCCATGGACCTTGACATGGTCAAGGAGCGTGCGGTGTTCGGCCATGAATTGTGCGGTGTTGCACGGATTAGCGCGGACCTTAGCCGTGAACTCGGCTAGTTCGGCGGGGTCTACTATGGCGTGGTGCGCCATGAATTCTTTAGCGAATTCAATGTCGGTGATATAGCTCTCCATAGAAGAGCTATTGACGACGGCACCTAAGGGGGCGGGATTAGCGGCCTTAGTGGCGACTTTGGGGGCTAGAGGCGCAGGAGCGCGTGTTTGGGTCTGAGGGCGGGGGCGCGGTAGCTCTGGCTTGGCCGCGGATCCCCGTTGGGGCACTGCGCGTTGCCAAGCGTTGGCTTGCCCCTGCCCCTGCCCCCGTGGCAGGGGCATCCACGAAAGTGGAAGGAGGGGTCGCAAGCTGGAGCTTGGACTGTGTGGGGTGGATGGGACGAGTCGGCCTGCCCCTGGGCTTGGGCTTGTGTTGGCCTTTAGTGGCCTTTGGAGCCATGGGGCAGCCGCGGTAATTCGCGGTGTGCCCCTGGGTCTCACAAAGGACGCAGCTGGGCGGGGTGGGGTCTTGTTTAGTGCGCGAGCACTCTGAGGTGCTGTGCGCGCCTGCACATTTCACGCAGCGGTATTCTGCGTGACAGAATCGCGCTGCGTGGCCGTATCGTTGGCAGCGGTGGCACTGCCCCGGGACGCCCCTTTTGTGAGCGGCCTTGATCTTGAAGCCGGAGAGCTTGCAGACCGAGCGAATAAGCTCGATCTTCTTGCCCCCCGGGGTGTTGTCAAGGACTGCTAAGACCATGTCTAGCTGTTTCTTGGTCCTGCCGCTGGTCATGCGATGGACCTGGCGTGCGGGAAGCCCCTGGGCGAGGAGATCCTGTAGGATGTCCTCGGTGGGGATTTCCTTTGGAATGCCGCGAATTACAGCGCGGTACACCTTTTCCTCCTCAAGGGCCTGCATGAAGAACTGCAGGTGCTCCTCTTGAAGGAAACGGGTGGCCAGTCTGTAGTGGTCGGGGGTCGGGACAAAGATGGCTATGCCATCATGATTGGGCTTACCCGTAAAGGGTATTTGTAGCTCCGTCAGACGACGGGCTACGTAGGCCCATTTGGTCTTGTCCACAAGCGTGAAAGCTCTGGGGGCTTTCTGGGCCTTGGAGGGACCGGGCTGAGACGAGGAGGAGGTGGCGGTGGCAGTGGCGGTGGAGGCCGCAGGGCAGGGGACCTTAGGTGGGGGCGGGGGGGAAGAAGAAGCGGCGGGCCGCTTCTTCTTTCTCCGCTCCACCAAGGTGAAGGAGTCGGATTCTCCCTGTGTATCGAGGATAAGGTCCTCTTCCATTTGGGAGTTAAGGTCGGGGGACTCCGGGGAGTCCGCGATCGGAGTCGCGGGGGCCGGTTGATGGACCGCGAGGGGGGCTGGAGCGGGGGCCTCGAGCAAGAGCGAGCGGCTCTTGTCGTAGGGCGTAGCCCTAGAGGGAGCGATCGAGCGAGACCGCCCACGGTGGGAACGGTCCTTGGCGGCGTTCTGACCGCGTTCGGGGCTCGAGTGAGCGGAGGCCCGTGAGGCGGGACCTTTGAATTCGGGCGTTAAAAATGCGGCCGCCGCCTTGCTCTTTGGGGAGACTTGGCGGGGCGCGGGTGGGGGCGGGGGGGCAGCCTTGAAGGCGGGACGGGGGAGCGTCTCAGGGACGAAAGGGGTTTCCGGCTCTAGGCCGGGCAAGACTTGTCTTGCGGCATGAATGAACGCCTCGATGGCGTCAACGGCATCGTCGCTGGACACGTAGGCAGCCCAGATGTAGTTTAGCACCTCGTCGAGTTTGCTAAACGCCTCCCGGGTTGCCATGGTGATAAGAGTGAGGGTGCCGGGGGAGGAGGTCCCCAGCGGGGAAGAAAATGAGAGATCTCTGCTGATCATGCTGACTTCGGGTGACGACCATTGTCCGGTCTCTTCACCGTTCACTGTAGCCAGAACCTTTCTTGACACCCAGGACTCGCTACAGTTTCCAGAGGTGAGGTTCCGGTGCTCCAGTTCACGATCAGATCCGGCTAAGAAGGACCAAAATGTTGGCGATCGGCCTAGGGTTCCTATTTATTCGTTATTCTAATGGACTGTATGTTCAATGATCAAGTAAAACTTCAGGTTCGGAGATGTGCTTCGTTCGGAAGCTCTCGGTCGAATGATCGTTCCGAGTGATTTATTTTTCTAATTACATATATTTATACTACAAGCATGGTCTTAAAGCTAGGTCGCGCGGGCGAGAGTTCGCGGCGTGGGCGTCAGCCAATCACAGCGCGCCGCGCCCCCGCTCTTCCACAGCCGCGTCGCGGCGTCGCTCGCCTCTCGCTGTCGGAGGGTCGGGGAGGGCTCGCGGTCCGCAACAGCATGGATATAGCTAAAAGGCTGGGATATGATATATAGTGGCCACTCCGCTCCTGCTCGCCGCGCCGTACGGACGTCTCCGCCGCTCCGCTCCTGCTGCTCGCTCCGCCCTGTGCGGGGTCCGCCATCAGTCGGCCGCCGAGTCTCCGAGCCTGTGCACCGATTGCCCGGCAACGTTTTATTTGCGCTGGCCTTGTGCAAGCGCAAGTAATTACGTACCGCGGTAATCGCGAGTGCCGGACTCGCTCCGTGCTTCGCCACCCAAACCGCTCTTTTCAGAGCGACCATCAAGTTTCGCAAAACGCTCTTTTCAGAGCGACCCATCCAGTGTTTCGAAAAAACGCTCTTTTCAGAGCGACCCTTCGTTTCTAAACAAGAAATCCACGCTTAGTGGTCGTTCAGTGGATACGTAACCGTGCCAACGAAGCTGAGCGTGCGTTGACCCGGGACGAACGTTTTTCCCCCTTCAGGGGAACAACGGAATCCGGCTGGGTCTGGAACCACCGGCCTTGGGAGCGACCCTCGCCGACACCAGACATCTCCCTCCCACCCTACCCATCCCTTACCTATTCCTCGGGTGTGTGTTTGGCTTGGACGGCCGGCCTAAAAACCGGAGTCCCTGCCTCTCCCCTGTGGCAGCTAGGGCCGCTAGGCACACAACCGGCTGCACATTGAGATTGGCAGCCGGCACACGCTAGGGCACACTTAGGTACCCACCTCCCTGCCTATACCCGGCAGGGAGATCTCTCATTTTCTTCCCCGCTGGGGACCTCCTCCCCCGGCACCCTCACTCTCATCACCATGGCAACCCGGGAGGCGTTTAGCAAACTCGACGAGGTGCTAAACTACATCCGGGCTGCCTACGTGTCCAACGAAGATTCCGTTGACGCCATCGACGCGTTCATCCATGCCGCAAGACAAGTCTTGCCCGGCCTAGAGCCGGAAACCCCTTTCGTCCCTGAGACGCTCCCCCGTCCCGCCTTTAAGGCTGCCCCCCCGCCCTCACCCGCGCCCCGCCAAGTCTCCCCAAAGAGCAAGGCGGCAGCCGCATTTCTAACGCCCGAATTCAAAGGTCCCGCCTCACGGGCCTCCGCTCACTCGAGCCCCGAACGCGGTCGGAACGCCGCCAAGGACCGTTCCCACCGTGGGCGGTCTCGCTCGATCGCCCCCTCTAGGGCTACGCCCTACGACAAGAGCCGCTCGCTCTTGCTCGAGGTCCCCGCTCCAGCCCCCCTCGCGGTCCATCAACTGGCCCCCGCGACTCCAACCGTGGACTCCTCGGAGTCCCCCAACTCCCAAATGGAAGAGGACCTTATCCTCGATACACAGGGAGAATCCGACTCCTTCACCTTGGTGGAGCGGAGAAAGAAGAAGCGGCCCGCCGCTTCTTCTTCCCCCCCGCCCCCACCTAAGGTCCCCTGCCCTGCGGCCTCCACCGCCACTGCCACCGCCGCCTCCTCCTCGTCTCAGCCCGGTCCCTCCAAGGCCCAGAAAGCCCCCAGAGCTTTCACGCTTGTGGACAAGACCAAATGGGCCTACGTAGCCCGTCGTCTGACGGAGCTACAAGTACCCTTTACGGGTAAGCCCAATCATGATGGCATAGCCATCTTTGTCCCGACCCCCGACCACTACAGACTGGCCACCCGCTTCCTTCAAGAGGAGCACCTGCAGTTCTTCATGCAGGCCCTTGAGGAGGAAAAGGTGTACCGCGCTGTAATTCGCGGCATTCCAAAGGAAATCCCCACCGAGGACATCCTACAGGATCTCCTCGCCCAGGGACTTCCCGCACGTCAGGTCCACCGCATGACCAGCGGCAGGACCAAGAAACAGCTAGACATGGTCTTAGCTGTTCTTGACAACACCCCGGAGGGCAAGAAGATCGAGCTTATTCGCTCGGTCTGCAAGCTCTCCGGCTTCAAGATC
Source organism: Hypomecis atomaria (assembly GCA_964007245.1). Classification (NCBI taxonomy): domain Eukaryota; kingdom Metazoa; phylum Arthropoda; class Insecta; order Lepidoptera; family Geometridae; genus Hypomecis; species Hypomecis atomaria. The sequence continues at coordinate 7,650,019 of OZ023293.1, forward strand.
GAGGCCCCTCACAAAAGGGGCGTCCCGGGGCAGTGCCACCGCTGCCAACGATACGGTCACGCAGCGCGATTCTGTCACGCAGAATACCGCTGCGTGAAATGTGCAGGCGCGCACAGCACCTCAGAGTGCTCGCGCACTAAACAAGACCCCACCCCGCCCAGCTGCGTCCTTTGTGAGACCCAGGGGCACACCGCGAATTACCGCGGCTGCCCCATGGCTCCAAAGGCCGCTAAAGGCCAACACAAGCCCAAGCCCAGGGGCAGGCCGACTCGTCCCATCCACCCCACACAGTCCAAGCTCCAGCTTGCGACCCCTCCTTCCACTTTCGTGGATGCCCCTGCCCCCGTAGCCAACGCTTGGCAACGCGCAGTGCCCCAACGGGGATCCGCGGCCAAGCCAGAGCTACCGCGCCCCCGCCCTCAGACCCAAACACGCGCTCCTGCGTCTCTAGCCCCCAAAGTCGCCACTAAGGCCGCTAAGCCCGCCCCCTTAGGTGCCGTCGTAAATAGCTCTTCCATGGAGAGCTATATCACCGACATTGAATTCGCTAAAGAATTCATGGCGCACCACGCCATAGTAGACCCCGCCGAACTAGCCGAGTTCACGGCTAAGGTCCGCGCTAATCCGTGTAACACCGCACAATTCATGGCCGAACACCGCACGCTCCTTGACCATGTCAAGGTCCATGGAGCCGCCATGGTAAACCTCCTTAAGAAGTACTATGGATAGTACACCATTAAGAGAGAAGCCCCACTCCTTATCCTTGGCATGGTTCAATGCCAACGGTCTCTTTAGCGACCAGAAAGACCAACGTGTCTTAATTCAACAATTCTTGTCCACTCACCAAGTCGATATCTTACTTGTGAGCGAGACTTTTCTCAAACCCAGCAGGCGGGATCCGAAAATCGGAAACTACTCGCTGGTACGTAGTGACAGGACTACCGGCCCAAGGGGCGGTACCCTGATCTACTACAGAAGGTCCCTCCACTGTATTCCCATAGATACCCCACCCCTGATTAGCTTGGAAGCTTCCTGTTGCCGTCTCTCAATGACTGGTCATCAACCAATTACCATAGCGTCATGCTACCTCCCCTGCAACAAAGCACTTGAAAAAAGTGACTTTGAAGCTCTGTTCTCCCTAAGTAGCGCCGTCATTCTGGCTGGCGATTTCAATAGCAAGCACATAATATGGGGCTGCAACACGACCAACACGAAGGGCAACCTTCTCAACTCCCTCTCAGACGAAATTCACTTTGAAATTATCCCACCCAGCTCCCCAACTCACTTCCCCTTCATCGTCGACCATAGACCCGACATCTTAGACTTTGCGCTTCTAAAGGGTGTAACCCTCCGGTTACGCTCGTTAGAAGTGATCCACGAACTTGACTCTGACCACAGACCAGTCCTCATGAGACTAGGTCCCGACCCAACTGACAGACCTCCCCGTACTAGGACCGTGGTGGACTGGGACCGACTAGGCACAGCCCTGGAGGCCACCAGCTCACCTGATCTAGACAAAATCCCAGACAACATCGTTTCCCGCGATGACGTCACCCTCTCGGTTGACGCCCTCACCAGTCACCTTCGCAACACAGTACGTGAGTGCTCCAGGCAGGTCCCAGCAGAGGTCAATGACCGACGCTGGGCCCTGCCGGAGGACGCGAGGGACCTTCTGAGGGCTAAACACGCCGCCACTAGGGCCTACGACTCCCGTCCCTCCGAAGAGAACAGAGCCACTCTGCGGTATTACGAGCGTGCCGTAAAAAACCGCATTAGTGAACTCCGCAATCAGAGGTGGGACAGTTTACTTTCGGAGATCGAGCCATCTCACCAGGCATACTGGAAGCTGGCCCGAGCTCTGAAATCCGACGTAGTTACGAATATGCCCCCCCTCACCCGTCCCAATCTCCCACCTGCGTTTGAGGACGAGGAAAAGGCCGAATGCCTGGCCGACAGCCTCGAGTCGCAATGCAGCCCCAGCTTAGGCTTCGTCGACCCTGTTCACTTCGATACGGTGAACAGAGAAGTAGAAGAAAGACTATCCGTCCCCCCCACTGACGCCCTTGAGCCTGTCACGGCTTCGGAGGTTGAGTCGATCATAAAGCGCCTTCACACCAGGAAAGCTCCCGGTGCTGATGGCATCTCCAACAGAGTGCTCAAGCACTTCTCAGTATCCCTAGTGTGTCTTCTAGTCAGCATCTTCAATGCGGCTATGAACAACTGCATGTTCCCCGAAGCGTGGAAGTCCGCCGATGTCATCGGCATCCACAAGCCCGGCAAGAAGGCCTCCGAGCCATCCAGCTATCGCCCTATCAGTCTCCTCAGTACTCTGGGGAAGATCTATGAGCGCATCATTCTGAAGCGCATCTGGTCCCACATTAAGGACAACAATATCCTTCCTAACGAGCAGTTTGGCTTTAGGGCCAGACACTCTTGCGTCCAACAAGTACACCGCATAACGGAGTACATTCTAGAAGGCTTCAACAAGAAACCCAGTCACGGGTTTCTTACCACGCCAAAGCCCCAGGGATCCGTAGCGGTCTTCCTGGACGTAGCGAAGGCATTCGACAAAGTCTGGCACAACGGCTTGATTTTCAAGCTGTTTGCGAAACAATTCCCAGACCGTCTCGTATTCATAATACAAGACTTTCTATCTTGTCGGAAATTTTCCTACAAGGTCGAAGGAGCCCGCTCGATCCCCCGCCCTATCACTGCTGGAGTCCCTCAAGGCTCAGCATTGGCCCCTGTGCTATACTCGTTCTACACATACGACATCCCCCGTTCTCCCAACGTTGAGCTTGCGCTCTTCGCGGACGACACTGCTCTCTACTCCAGAGGCTGGAAAAAGAGCCTCCAGGTGACCCATGTCCAAAAAGCCCTTGACCAGCTTGGTAAATGGTTTAGGAAATGGGCCATCTCGGTAAACCCCGATAAAAGTGCAGCCATGTACTTTCATCCCACTATACTCAAAGGCAACCCGAAAAAGCAACTCACGCTTAACGGCCAGCCTATTCCCTGGGCCTCCACGACCAAATACCTTGGCGTGACCCTCGACCGTCGACTCAGCTTCTCCAAACACATTCAGATAGTCCGTAACAGAGCAGCCTTCTTCCTAGGCCGCCTCTCCCCACTTCTCGACTCACGTAGTAAAATGTCCCTTAGAAATAAGGTGACAATTTACAAAACGTGCATCCGCACAGTCATGACCTATGCTTCCGTGGTCTTTGGCCACGCCTCCCGCATTGATCTGGACAAACTCCAGGTCATTCAGAACAGGTTCATTCGCAAAGCAGTCGGAGCTAGCTGGTTCATGCGAAACTCTGACCTGCACTGCGATCTCGAACTCCCCTCCATCACTCAGTACATCAAGTACCTCTCTCGCCGCTACTTTGATAGGGCGCCCCACCACCCCAACCCACTCGTAGTCCAAGCCTCAGACTATACGACAGACACGACAAACACACCCACCCTCAGACGTCGCCCAAAACACCTCTTGGGCGACCCGGACGACCCCATCGCCGTAGTCACATCTGCGGCGCTGGGGTCGGCCGATCCGACAGCTCCCTGCAACAGGAAGTATTCCGTCTTTGGTATAGGCGCCGGTTACCATAGGCACACAGTCACACACCGACCTCGCCGGCGAGGTCGAGGACCCTCCGGATCTGTCAGAAGATCGGTTAGATTCTCTCCAAATAGTCAACCAGCTCAACCCACTAGGGCCACAGGGCACACCCCTTCTGGGGTGCCCGGGCAAGTCTGATCTCCCCCGCCGGGTGACGGCCCAAGCCGAGGTCCGTACCTTCTCAGGTGCCCTTGCGCTAGTCACCCTATAACCTAATCTTAGGGCTCAGCCGCCATCCGCGCTCGCCCATGTCCGGTAAGCTGTAGAGGCCTCAGTGGCCAACAGCTATAAGTCATTAAAAAAAAAAAAAAAAAAAAAAAAAAAATGATATATAGTGGGTGTACCGGTTGTGGCCATTTGGTGTCAAAATTATTGCATTTATGATAATTATAAACTGTGAAAATTTCAGCCGCCTAGCTATCATGGTTTATGAGATACAGCCCGGTGACAGACGGACAGACAGACAGACGGACAGACGGACATCGAAGTCTTAGTAATAGGATCCCGTTTTTCCCTTTGGGTACGGAACCCTAAAAAAATAACATTTGAGCTACACACGCCAACTATAGTAGCTAGAGTAGTTATCTGAATAGTTGAGCTCGCGACTATTTTATATCATTATTGATCGAATTCATAAGCTCGTAATATAATGATGTACTGTAATATCTCGATTCGCTTTTGACCGACTTGGTAGTTGGTTCATACTGGGAAATCTTGTTAGAATTTAGCTAGCACAATATTTTCTCAAATATACTTAAATGTTTTTTTTACGCAAATAAGTCCGCGTTTGACCACCAACTCGCCTGATGGTAAGCGGCGTTGTGGTCGAAGATGAAGCACGCAGACCTAGAAGATACCTATTCATTCTGACCTTGAAAAGCTTTAGATTATATCTCTCAGGAAACAGAAATATTGTCAAAATAAGCTGATATATGATGCTACAGCGTTTGCAGCAGCCTTTTGGTGCGAAATATTATGACAACGGATATTACACTAACACTATCACATTATACCTAGTCAGGTCATAAGTATTGTCACACAGTAAAAACGTTTCTTTTAGAATTCTGGCCACAAAAAAGTTTATTGAATTCGAATTTCGAATTGTTCATGAAAATAAAAATGTATACTTTTTAGAATTTTACTCATTTTTAAAAATGGAATGGACGCTTAAAGAAGACCGTGTTACAGTTATTGCGTTGCATCGTTGCGGTTACGCGCCAATTCAAATTTTTGACATACTGAAAAATTAGAATATAACCAAAAGATTCGTTTATCGTACCATCAAACGATACAATGAAGACTCTAGTGTAGATGACAGGTCAAGAAGTGGTCGCCCTCGGTCTGTTAGAAATTTTTGACATACTTAAAAATTGGAATAAAACCAAAAGATTCGTTTATCGTACCATCAAACGATACAATGAAGACTCTAGTGTAGATGACAGGTCAAGAAGTGGTCGCCCTCGGTCTGTTAGGACTCCAGCAGTGATAAAAGCTGTGAAGGCGCGAATTCAAAGAAATCCCAAACGTAAGCAGAAACTGTTGGCCCTTCAGATGGGGTTAAGCAGAACCACGGTGAAAAGGGTATTAAATGAAGACTTAGAGCTTCGGGCATATCGAACAAAAACAGGACATCGTTTAAAAGCTCGTCTAATGGACCTGATACTGAAGAGATGCCGCGCTTTGTTGAAGCGGTACGCGGGAAAAAAATATCGGGAAATTCTTTTTTCGGATGAAAAACATTTAACCGTAGAAATGAGCTACACCAAACAAAATGTATTTTGTACTTAAAAAATCTCAAATGCCATTTATTCATTTTATTTATTAAAAATACCACATAACAAATAAAGGCAAGTTAGGTAGCTAAGTTTCGAATAAAATTTTGTAAGTAAACAAGTTAAGTTTGTTCAACCACATATTTTAGTAGTAACGTCAGACTTTGTGTTTATTATATTTACCTACTTAACAATTCTTTCAATTTTTACATCTGTGAAAACATTTAAATATACAAACAGTTTATAACGAATGAATATTTGCTGTCAAGTCAGAAATAATCGGCCAAGTACGAGTCGGACTCGAGCACGGAGGGTTCCGTACTGTATGGGAGCCCCCCTTAAATATTTATTTTATTTTATTATTTATTTTTGAAGTGAATATAAAACTAAATATTCTGTGAAAATTTCAAGCATCTACCTGTTATCATTGTTAAAATAGAGCAAAAAACGTCTAATCAGGTTTGTTGTATGGGACCCCCCTTAAATATTTATTTTATTTTCTTTTTAGTATTTGTTATAGCGGCAACAGAAATACATCATCTGTGAAAATTTCAGCTGCCTAGCTATCATGGTTTTTTTTACTATAAAAGCTTTTATCAAATTAAAGTGAGAGCAAAATTGTAGCCTACATTCAAAACTGTTTCGACAAATTTAGTGTTACTGTACTGTACCAGCCTTTTTAATAGTCCACTGCAGGACGTAGGCCTACCCACGAAGGGTGATTGGGCCATATCCATATCCACGCGGGCGGCGACACTTGTTCACGCCGCACGCTCTTGCCTGACAATGCGCTCGACGATGCTTCTTTGTAATGCACTTGAAGCAGAGACCATTTTCTTTGACAAGGTCCCATCTTTTTTCGGTGTTCATTGCGCGATACTCGGGGCATTGAGGTAACCCGTGCGCTTTGCTACACTTCGGGCAGCGGTCCAGTTGTTCATTTTCTTCACTTTGATCTGTGTTGTAAACAGCGGGCTTTTTCTTGGTCGCAGCGTACGCTGTTTTCTTCTCGTCGACTGCGGGTGGCATCTCGTAGGCATACCTTAGCGCGACGTTGGCTTCTCGCATTAAGAACTGTGACAATATCACGATGTCCGGTTCTTTCTCGTCGTGATTTGCATAAGCATAGTCGCACCACTTACTTTTGGTTGTCGGTGTTAACTTGGCCATCACTTCGCGCGTAAGCTGCGGGTTATAGATATAACCGCGCCTGTCGATGTTCTTCAGTACACACACTGTATTTTGCACTTTTACGGCTAAGCTATTTAGCTCCTTAGCCGTAGTGCCGAGCTTCGGCATTCTCTTTAGATCTTCGATGATACGGTCGACTATGACCTCAGGCGATCCGAAGCACTGTTCTAGCGTCTTCATTATTGTGTCATTATTACTGTGTCGGCGTACAAGCTGACACGACCTCGAGCGCCTCCCCGGTCAAGGCTGATCGGAGGCGGATCACGTTCTCCGCCGGCGGTATTTTAAACATGTCGGTTGACTCCCTCATGGCGGCCTTGAAGCGTAGCCACTCGGCTGGGTTGCCGCTGAACTTGGGCAGGTCACAGTTGTAGCGGCGTTGCGGTCGCGACATACGGTCTAGCGCTTCCACGATCTGCGGGCCGTAGCTCCTGGCCCTGGCTCCTGGGGTCGGGGTGGGCGATCGTTCCCGACGATCGAAGCGTATCCTTCTTTCTTCAGAGGGGCGCGAGGGCTCGTCACGCTCCCCTCGTTCTGTGGTTCCTCGTAACCATTCATCAATGCGTTGATGACGTTCTTCTGGGTTGATGGTGACGACGGACTCTTCACGTATGCTGCCCGCCGTATCCTCAATTGTCGCGATCTGCGCAGCGAGGCGTTTTTTCACCAGATCAGATTCCAGTTGCAGCTCTCGTCGTTTGATGGCAGCAAGTCGTTCCGCCGCCTCCAGCTCCGCCAGTCGCACTTGCAGCGTCGATTTCGTCGTGCGCTGAGATCGGTGTGACCGGGGTGGAGACGGTGCTCGCTGTGTTCGGTGGATGGTTGTGGCAGCTGGAGGAACAGATGAAGGTCCCGCTCGCTCTGTGAGTGCAGTCCCCTCAGCCGGCATCGATGGTGAAGCCGGTGGCTGCTGGCTCATTCTTCGCTGGCGTTCTTCCTCGATCTTTTGCTGTTCCCCCCGATCGTCTGCCAAATCCCCATGCTGACTTCGGGTGACGACCATTGTCCGGTCTCTTCACCGTTCACTGTAGCCAGAACCTTTCTTGACACCCAGGACTCTCTACAGTTTCCAGAGGTGAGGTTCCGGTGCTCCAGTTCACGATCAGATCCGGCTAAGAAGGACCAAAATGTTGGCGATCGGCCTAGGGTTCCTATTTATTCGTTATTCTAATGGACTGTATGTTCAATGATCAAGTAAAACTTCAGGTTCGGAGATGTGCTTCGTTCGGAAGCTCTCGGTCGAATGATCGTTCCAAGTGATTTATTTTTCTAATTACATATATTTATACTACAAGCATGGTCTTAAAGCTAGGTCGCGCGGGCGAGAGTTCGCGGCGTGGGCGTCAGCCAATCACAGCGCGCCGCGCCCCCGCTCTTCCACGGCCGCGTCGCGGCGTCGCTCGCCTCTCGCTGTCGGAGGGTCGGGGAGGGCTCGCGGTCCGCAACAGCATGGATATAGCTAAAAGGCTGGGATATGATATATAGTGGGTGTACCGGTTGTGGCCATTTGGTGTCAAAATTATTGCATTAATGATAATTATAAACTGTGAAAATTTCAGCCGCCTAGCTATCATGGTTTATGAGATACAGCCCGGTGACAGACGGACAGACAGACAGACGGACAGACGGACATCGAAGTCTTAGTAATAGGATCCCGTTTTTCCCTTTGGGTACGGAACCCTAAAAAAATAACATTTGAGCTACACACGCCAACTATAGTAGCTAGAGTAGTTATCTGAATAGTTGAGCTCGCGACTATTTTATATCATTATTGATCGAATTCATAAGCTCGTAATATAATGATGTACTGTAATATCTCGATTCGCTTTTGACCGACTTGGTAGTTGGTTCATACTGGGAAATCTTGTTAGAATTTAGCTAGCACAATATTTTCTCAAATATACTTAAATGTTTTTTTTACGCAAATAAGTCCGCGTTTGACCACCAACTCGCCTGATGGTAAGCGGCGTTGTGGTCGAAGATGAAGCACGCAGACCTAGAAGATACCTATTCATTCTGACCTTGAAAAGCTTTAGATTATATCTCTCAGGAAACAGAAATATTGTCAAAATAAGCTGATATATGATGCTACAGCGTTTGCAGCAGCCTTTTGGTGCGAAATATTATGACAACGGATATTACAATAACACTATCACATTATACCTAGTCAGGTCATAAGTATTGTCACACAGTAAAAACGTTTCTTTTAGAATTCTGGCCACAAAAAAGTTTATTGAATTCGAATTTCGAATTGTTCATGAAAATAAAAATGTATACTTTTTAGAATTTTACTCATTTTTAAAAATGGAATGGACGCTTAAAGAAGACCGTGTTACAGTTATTGCGTTGCATCGTTGCGGTTACGCGCCAATTCAAATTTTTGACATACTGAAAAATTAGAATATAACCAAAAGATTCGTTTATCGTACCATCAAACGATACAATGAAGACTCTAGTGTAGATGACAGGTCAAGAAGTGGTCGCCCTCGGTCTGTTAGAAATTTTTGACATACTTAAAAATTGGAATAAAACCAAAAGATTCGTTTATCGTACCATCAAACGATACAATGAAGACTCTAGTGTAGATGACAGGTCAAGAAGTGGTCGCCCTCGGTCTGTTAGGACTCCAGCAGTGATAAAAGCTGTGAAGGCGCGAATTCAAAGAAATCCCAAACGTAAGCAGAAACTGTTGGCCCTTCAGATGGGGTTAAGCAGAACCACGGTGAAAAGGGTATTAAATGAAGACTTAGAGCTTCGGGCATATCGAACAAAAACAGGACATCGTTTAAAAGCTCGTCTAATGGACCTGATACTGAAGAGATGCCGCGCTTTGTTGAAGCGGTACGCGGGAAAAAAATATCGGGAAATTCTTTTTTCGGATGAAAAACATTTAACCGTAGAAATGAGCTACACCAAACAAAATGTATTTTGTACTTAAAAAATCTCAAATGCCATTTATTCATTTTATTTATTAAAAATACCACATAACAAATAAAGGCAAGTTAGGTAGCTAAGTTTCGAATAAAATTTTGTAAGTAAACAAGTTAAGTTTGTTCAACCACATATTTTAGTAGTAACGTCAGACTTTGTGTTTATTATATTTACCTACTTAACAATTCTTTCAATTTTTACATCTGTGAAAACATTTAAATATACAAACAGTTTATAACGAATGAATATTTGCTGTCAAGTCAGAAATAATCGGCCAAGTACGAGTCGGACTCGAGCACGGAGGGTTCCGTACTGTATGGGAGCCCCCCTTAAATATTTATTTTATTTTATTATTTATTTTTGAAGTGAATATAAAACTAAATATTCTGTGAAAATTTCAAGCATCTACCTGTTATCATTGTTAAAATAGAGCAAAAAACGTCTAATCAGGTTTGTTGTATGGGACCCCCCTTAAATATTTATTTTATTTTCTTTTTAGTATTTGTTATAGCGGCAACAGAAATACATCATCTGTGAAAATTTCAGCTGCCTAGCTATCATGGTTTTTTTTACTATAAAAGCTTTTATCAAATTAAAGTGAGAGCAAAATTGTAGCCTACATTCAAAACTGTTTCGACAAATTTAGTGTTACTGTACTGTACCAGCCTTTTTAATAGTCCACTGCAGGACGTAGGCCTACCCACGAAGGGTGATTGGGCCATATCCACCACGCTGGCCCAGTGCGGGTTGGTGGATTCACATACGCCATCGAATTTCTTCTACGGACGTATGCAGGTTGCCTCACGATGTTTTCCTTCACCGAAAAGCCAGTGGTGTGAAATTCCGTACATAAATTCCAAAGAACTCATTAGTACGGGACTGGGATTGAACCCACGACCTCACGATTGTAAGGCGGGTGTCATTACCTCTAGACCAATTTAGTGTTAATCGTTATCGAATTAAATAGTTTCACTAGCATGGTAATTTCATAAAGATAAGTATTGCCATTCACACTAAACGATTTCAATGAATATATTGGAAGATATGGCAGATATAAGATAACTAGCTGCCCGCCCGGCTTCGCCCGTGTACGATTGGCTCAAGAAGACAAATAGTAAGAATTCCTATTTTTTTAAAATAATATAACCTAAACAAAGATTTGAATATAGCCTATATTCACCCGGGACAGCATAACTTTCCAACAGTGAAAGAATTTTTCAAATCGGTTCAGTAGTTTCGGAGCCTATTCGATGCAAACAAACAAACAATCAAATCTTTCCTCTCATATTGGTAAACATAAGAAAAAATATTGCCGCGCGGTGCATGACGACGCGCCGTGCGCCTTAGTTACTAATAGACTTTTTGTCGCGCTCAATAAGGCTAGGTATTCGATAAGGGCGTTTCTTGCGTGGTCTCGTGGCGATGTGGCCATGATATAACAGTGCGAACTGACCTGTCCCATGTCAGTTCTCGTTCAGGTTGCCTGAGATCGTGAAAGTACTCTAAGGTCACCGTTGTCTGTAGAGGTAGTGTTTTTGGTGTGAATCAGAACAAGCTCTGAGCTGCTGCACTCAAAAGGCCCGATATGGAACCATCGTTACCGGCTGGACGGTAAACGAGTTTTTCAGAAGCTGCTTTTAGCTCTGCTCTTTCTGAACCAGATTGGATGGCTGAATTTGGAATGAGGTGGCCCACGATGTAGCATTATGAAGGTACTTACTTGGGGACTTCAGAAAACTTAGATACCGGGGAGTTTTGTCCACTTTAATGATGAGATATTCAAGCAATGAGCTAGCTTGCGCGAATGGTGTCTAGGCGGCCCACTCGACTAGTGCATTTGTTTTGTTTTTCGATCTCACCAGTCGGAATTGGTGGCCGCCTGTCTCGCACACTGGCATAGCGTCGTAGGATTTCCGCTTCATTGTTACTTTGGCGGTGCTCCCGCTAAGTAGACGTGCTAGTCCAAGCGATAAGCGCCGCGTTTTTGGTTCCCGTCTTGGCAAAAACTTATTCTGAATCTTTCTCTGTTGTTGTCCAAGAAGAGAGCCACACCATGGATTCGAACTCTCGGAACTCTTATTTCAGCGTTTTCCAATATGTGATCGATATCTACACTTTTTGAGGACTCTTTCCCGGCGGGCATAACGCTTTGTGCCGTCGGTGGACTGTGAGCGTATTGGAGAAGGGCCAAGTATAAGAGTGGGGGAATTATGAGAGTGTTAGGGAGCATGGATTCAAGTGTTGGGGTAGTGGGGGATGGTAGGGTATTTGGGGATGGCAGGATAGTAGGGAGTGCAGCGGTGGGGATGTTTAGTTGGTTGGTGTGGAGCGTGGAATTTCTTTTGGCCGCTAGTTGGAACGACTTCTCCATGAAAGACAAAAGATGTTTTCTGTTTTCTGGATCTGCTAAGATATTATGGAGATCCGAAACATTTAGATTCTTGTCTATCATTACTCGGAGGTCATGTCGAGCGGCCAAGTATCTAGGACAATCGATGAGCTCGTGACAGACCGACTCGGGCACATCGGGATCGCACTCACATCCAGGGTTATCCTCGAGCTTGATTCTGTGCAGATATTCTGCTTTACTTCCATGTCCAGTCAAATCTTGTAAGTACCTGAAAAAGAGTCAATTTCGCGATCGCCTGATATGCCTTTGCGATATCCGGGAAGAACTTCTGAGTGACTCACCTTTGACAGAGGTTTCGTATTGATCCTGCCACTTTCGGACTGACTCCTCACGAATTTTGCTTTTGACGTAAGACAAGTGGATTCCCTCATAGTTTCTTGAAGTGTCCGTGAGTGCCGCTGATTTTGCAAGCTCATCTGCTCTTCTTTTCCAGCGGTGCCCACGTGCGCTCTCACCCAGAAAAGCCGAAAAGATCTCCCTTCTGCAGTTATTATTCCAAAGTTTTTCTTTATTTTCTTCACCAAACGATGACTCCTTTTGGGGTTCCGAAGCTGTTTGAGTGCAGATCGTGAATCACTTAAAATGCTGACCTCAGTGTTTCCGCATGTCGCCACCATTTGAGTCGCTCGGTAAAGAGCATAAAGTTCCGATTGGGAGACTGTGCATTCGGGGTGTAAATTAAATGTTGAATACTTGACTTCCCTGCCGTTTTCCCACCAGGTTAAGGTGCACCGATTTGACCCTTGATCTTGCTACCATCTGTAAAGATTTGGGGTCATTGAACAATACAAATAAAACTTATTTGTAGTCTTTTTACACCATTTAAATAATAACATATTGAAAGCTTGATAAAACATGATAGGTAACATCCGTTGTCATAATATTTCGCACAAAAACGCTGTTGCATCATTTATCCGCCCATTTTGGTAATAATAATTTGAATTTGAGAAAATTTTAAATATCTTCTTAATCTTTTATTAATGATTGGTCTCGCTGGTATCTAGTCAAGCGCAGCGTGACCAATCATTAATCTAAGATCCAAATTCTAAAAAGATTTTCCAATGCGAATTAAGTCGATCTAGAGCGAATCAAGATATGATTATTAATTGAATGATTGAATCTTCATAAGCAATGGCTTATGAAGATTCAATTATTCGGAGAACTACTAGCTACTACAGTTGGCGTGTGTAGCTCAATTTTCAAGTTTTTTTGAGAAAGTATTGATATTTATAATGACTTACAGGTTCTTCGACAGGACTTCCGTCAGTTCTAAATGTGGCGGAATTATTCATGGGTAAATTCCTTGATATGTTAGGTAAGTAACATCGAAAAAAACTTAATTGAAACTAGCGTGCGTAGGTATTAACACATTAGGTAGAACATCATAATTATAAGTAAACTAGCTTTTTACAAGTAAACAAGCTAATTTACTTATAATAATGTTGAATACCTACGCACGCTAGTTTCAATGAAGTTTTTAGACTGCCCGCCCCTGCTTCGCCCGGCTACGCTTGGCTAAAGGAGACACATTTTAAAAGTATTCTGTGTTGATTTTATCTGTGTAAATACCTACCTGGTATTATAGGTAAACGTCACACACAATACATCAGTATTTTAGCGCGTTTTTAACCCCCGACGAAAAAGAGGGGTGTTATAAGTTTGACGTGTCTGTTTGTCTGTCTGTCTGTCTGTGGCATCATAGCGCCCGAACCACTGAACCGGTTTCAGTTTAGTTTTTTTTGGATGAAAGGATACTTAATCGAGAGTGTTCTTAGCTATGTTTTATAAAAATCGATTGAGCCGTTTAAGAGTTATGGTGGGTTAAAGTGGGGATGGAAGAACCAAAATTCTACAAATGTGCCCAAAATGGTTGTCAATTGAAAGTTTGTTGTCAAATATTTTTGTGTCGGGGGTTTTTTAATTAGGTATATTATTATGTTACAATAGCATATCAGCAAACATTTTAGCCATATAACACCCACTGTTTAACATAGGGCTTCTTTGTTAGATCTTGTATAACACCAAATAAAACCATTGCAAGCGGTTTGCAGCGTCCATCCATGTATCCATAAAAAACTGAGGTGCTCAAATCGACCGTGTGTTTCGTTTTGTAATATGTATGTTACGCGATCATTCCTCTAATTATGACTCGATTATGAGTCTCAATAAAGTGTTGTTGTCTTGCAATGTACCTATTGTAATGTCCATTACTAGACATACCGGACGAACCCATAGGATGGGTTGAAAGCTGGCAGAATCGCGGATTTTCCTGTAATAATCCCTTAATCTGTACGACTATTCACGTGAAAGAAAGTTAGTATTGGCCTATCTAAATAAAAGTAAGTTTGTATGGGTCGGGTGGTTATAAGTACATAATATAATTTTATTGTAGCCCTGGTTTTTACACCTTGGGTTACATTATGTGATGTGAAAGATGTAATTTTTTTCCTAAATACAGTGTTTTCAATTATTCTAAACTTGATACATATTACAGAATCTGCTGAGGGATCCAGTGATGAAAAAGATAATGGAACACTGAACGTTGCACACGAACGATGAACACGAAACAGTGCAGGGCATCTCTACAACAAATGGTTCTAACCGGTATGTACAGAATGGTCAAGGTCATCAAGATTATTTATGGTTGAGGACCCTAGTGCATTTAACAGTGACAATTTTATGCCCGCAGCTTCGCCCGCGTGATTTTTTGATTTCCGTGCTATCAGTTAATGCTACCTATTCCTGACCACTAAATGAGATGTCGTAAACTTAGAATAAGTATTTTATTTGTAGATGCCCAAAAACCCACAACATTAATAATATTAAATTGCTCGCGCTGACCGTGGAAAACCTTAAATAATACACTACTCTAAAAATATTGTATTAAAATATGTGTTTTTCATACCACCTGCTCGAAAATGGCCAGTTAAATGTCAAACGATTTCAACGTAAAATAAAACATTATTACCTTAACACAATCTTGATGGATATGGCTGGGCAATAATGTTGTATCAAAGGCCCTAGGGAGTAAAGTGATTTAAAATTGGAACGTCGTAATTCGTATGAAAACTTTTTTACTTAATTATAATACCTCTAGATACGGGCATGGTAAAGAGATTTTATTCGATAATCGCGCTGGCCATGACTATCGAGTAGGCCATGATTATCACGTAGTATTTAAGTACATTCTGTTATTTTTTCGGATTTGGTTTGTTTTTACATGAAAATTTGTAGTGAAGTTTGTAATTTGTATGATTTTATTGTGAACAGCAAAGAGTTGCATAATGGCAGTGAGGTATGACGGTGTTTAGTATTTCACAAATTCCTGGGCTTTTTTTTTCTCGTAGTAGGTATTAAAAGTAGAGTATGAACCACTAGAACGAAGTCTGTCTTCGCCTTGGCCAACTTGAACCCCTCGCTTCACTCTGAGGGCTAGCTAAAGGGTAGCTCCCATACATGTAAAGTGGGAGAGACTCCGCTGTCCATCTGTATGTCTATCACCAGGCTGAATCTCATGAACCGTTATAGCTAGAAAGTTGAAATTATCACAGATGCTGTATTTTTGTTGCCGCTATAACCACAAATACTAATAACAGAAAAAAATAAAAATTTAAGGGGGCTCCCTTATAACAAAACCGAGTTTTTAGCCGTTTTTTGCTCCATGTTAATAAAAGTAACAGGTAGACGCTGAACTATTTACAGAAAATTTAGTTGTATATTCACTTTGATAATTAACTAAAATAAATATTAAAGGGGAGCTCCAACGCAGTACGGAACCCTTAGTGCGCGAGTCTGACGCGTACTTGGTCGATTATTTTATTTAATGCACCTTTTGTGAGATGTAGGCCGCCGAAGTTAAAAAAATAGTGCCCCCCAAAAAATTGCTAAATAACATATTACAGATAGACTGTTCAAGATTGCACTGAAAACTTTCTATCAAAATTAATACAAGCACTGTAGAATTATAACTTTTTGAGTTATAAAAGAAAATTGAACAATTGAATTTTATCAATAAATAATAACTCACTGTGCTTTTTTGTTTGCAGGTTAAACTCAAAATATTCTAACGTTTATCGCACAACTAGCACACTTGTTTCTTAATAAATCAGTTTAAAAATTACCAAACGGTATTTTTAATTCTTAATGACTACCAATGTTTTTTTATTATCGCGGATGTATGTGCTTCAACCGCCAACTCCGTCAACTCGCCTGATGGTAAGCGACGTTATGGTCGAAGATGAATCATGCAGACATAGAAGACACCTATTCACTCTGAACTTTATATCTCTTAGGAAACAGGAAAGCAGAAAGACTGTTCCGTTTCCTGGCGGTACGAATCAGAAATATTAAGTCGAACCGCATCGTACGTATCCCATACAACAAACCTGAATTTATAGGCGTTTTTAGCTTGATATTAATAATGGTAACAGCTAGACGATTGAAATATTCACAGAGTATTAAGTTGTATATTTGCTTCAAAACTACCTAAATAATTATTATATTCACTTCAAAACTAAATAATTAATTTGAAACGAAATTTATTAGGGGGTCTCTTTTACGGTACGGAACCCTTCATGCGCGGGTCCGACTCTCGTACTTGGCCGATTATTTCATTACTGTAGGAGGATGTTGTTGGCTCTCTGGAAAACTAGAAAGATGTTCAATGTTTTTCATGCTGATGTTTTATGTACTAAACCTTTTCGTTTTGGAGTTATATTGAAAATTACATAAAAGTGGGAGAATAAACAATCGTTTTTAGGGTTCCGTACCCAAAGGGTAAAAACGGGACCCTATTAGCAAAACTCCAGCCTATATCTCCTGAACGGTGATAGCTAGAACGTTGAAATTTTTACGTCATATTAACAACAAATACTAAAAACAGAAAAAATAAAAATTTAAGGGAATCTCCCATGCAACAAACCTGAATTTTCATCCGTTTTTCGCTCGATATTAATAAAGGTGATAGGTAGATGCTTGCAATATTCACAGAATATTAAATTAAATATTCACTTCAAAAATTATTACTTAAATTAAAATAAAATAAATATTTAAGGGGGGCTCCCATGCAAGAAACGTATTTTTTTTTGCTCCTTATCAATAACGATAACAGGTAGCTGCCTGAAATATTCACAGAATACTAAGTTGTACATTTTCTTAATGTTAAGTTGTATTTTCCTTATTAAAATAAATAATTTAATTTAAATAAAGTATTATATCAGAAAAGGCTTTCATACTGTACGGAACCCTTCGGAAAATATTTTTCAAATGACAACAATTGAATGATGACAAAAAATAATGGGTTATTAAAAGACTTTCTAACGATACCCATCACGAGCTGTTTAATGAAATATAACTCGAGATATAAACAAATACCCACAGCGGTCGGCAGCCATCTTTGTGACGTCATAACTCCCATAGTCTACTAGTTATTGCTTGACGATTGCTGGATCCTTGGTCAAGAAGCATTAACAAACACATTGGTACCGGTCGATGGTAAATAGAAGAGATGGCTATCAAGAGGTTCGTTCGTCGCCGGACTATTAGTTTGGAATAAGTACGAGTATTAGGTAGGTATACCTATTTCTATCCTGACAATGATATTTTTATAGACACTCGTAGACAAAGTTCGCATCTAAACCTTCTTGGCTTTGTGACAAAGGGTCGTACAGACGGTCGGACACAACAAAACAAACTCGTAATAAGGACAGATTGTCTCTGGCGCTTCGCCGGCCGCTGCCGCGGCACGCTCGCTTCGCTCGCTCGGCTCGCGCGTTGTTGTCACTGTTCAAACCTAACCTAGTAATAGTTTTCCTTGGACTCTTGTTCTGCCTACTAGGTTAGGTTAGGTTTGAACAGTGACAACAACGCGCGAGCCGAGCGAGCGAAGCGAGCGTGCCGCGGCAGCGGCCGGCGAAGCGCCAGAGACAATCTGTCCTTATTACGAGTTTGTTTTATTACATTATCCAAGTCTTCGAAGATATTATATAAAATAGCTAGTTAATCTGATTAATTTTGTGTCAATTATCACTTTATCTAAATTGAGTAGATATTATACATAATGACCAGTCATTATGTATAATAACTATTTAATCACTATGACTGTAACATATATATATTCTTTTGCATAAAAAGACAAGAACAGCAATTTTTTTAGTACGATATTTTTTCCTCTAATGTAGGTTCGGACGGTCTAAATCACATTCTTTCGGCTCAGTATAGGCCGAATCATACAAGTCGGCGGATATGCAGTTAGCTACAAGCTACGCAATATCCAATCCTGGCTGAAGCTCACATAAAGCTGCGCGTTGATTGGCTTTTGCGCAGCTTGTAGCTAACATCACATCCACCGACTTGTATTATTTGGCCCATAGGTAAATCAATTCTGAATAACCCTGTATAATTTACAAGTCATAATAACATAGGAAAACAACGTTTCGAATTCAAAAATATAACTAACCCAACAAATCAAATAACCCACCCTTGATGGCTTCTGTGCAAAGGTGCCCATAATGCTAGCATCATTACCGTGCTAAATAGCGATATTCATCATTTGCACCAAGAACCACCTAGAGCGGGATGCACCTCCTCTGTCCCTTATTCTCCGCCCAATGTCTCGAATCAATGATTTTGCTTCGGTCCCCCAACTGCCCATGGTCTCCACCGCAATGGGCACAAAGTCATAAAGCTGTTCCATTGCCGCATACTGCCGCTTCCTCCGCTGCAGTTGCGACTATGGATAGTTTGACCCAGGTTCGTGGCGGCAACAGTGCTAACGCAAGTAGCGTCCCATACTTAAGCACTTGCCGTTTTTCCACGGCACTAAAGCCAAACCGTCCGGTCCGGATCCGGTCCGGTCCGGTATAATAAATAGGTTGTAGGTCATTCAATCATTTCAGTCAATAAGCCGTGGTGGTCTAGAGGTAGTGACGCCCGCCTTACAATCGTGAGATCGTGGGTTCAATCCCAGTCCCGTACCAATGAGTTCTTTGGAATTTATGTACGGAATTTCACACCACTGGCTTTTCGGTGAAGAAAAACATCGTGAGGCAACCTGTATATGTCCGTAGAAGAAATTCGATGGCGTATGTGAATCCACCAACCCGCACTGGGCCAGCGTGGTGGATATGGCCCAATCACCCTTCGTGGGTAGGCCTACGTCCTGCAGTGGACTATTAAAAAGGCTGATACAGTACAGTACAGCAGATTCAATCATCGTATTGCGCAGTTAAGGTATTGATTGATGATTAACATCAGATATTATATTAAAATATACAGGGTTATCCAGAATTGGTGTACTCTGTACTAGGTCAAAAGGAGCATCATTATGAACAACTTTTATTATGGGGCCAACCGGAATTCGCGAAAATGAATTCAGCTATTCCATAACATTTTGTCGCTTCTGAGTTGCAATTTTCTATGGAACAGCTGATTTTTTCGGGTTGGCTCCATTGTTAAAATTATTCATAATGATGGTCTAAAACACCCCCTTTCGGCTTAGTACAGGATTAGCAGATAATCCGGTATACTTAGGCCAAAACATCTGCTTTAACGTAACGCTCCAAGAGTGTTACGCAGTTTGACTAGGTGTTTGTTAGCGATCACCGCAAAGTTATGCAACGTTCTGCACGGTCAGTTCTCGGATGGGTGACCGCAGGGGCATTGACTACTGAGCACTATACGTTAAACGGCTAAATTGTAGGTTTCGGTTGTTTTAACCGCTAAGCCATGTCAGAAGCCTTCAGGCGGTGTGGTGTAGCGCTTGCGATATAGGGGAGCGACGCGGAGCGCGGAGAGCCGACTTTAGTTACCTAGGTAGGTCGCAAGGCGAGCGGCTCCCCCAGGCTAGTCTGATCTCCCCCGCCGGGTGACGGCCCAAGCCGAGGTCCGTACCTAGATCTCAGAAGTTTTTATAGGGAGTAAATTGCGCTAAGAGACTTGGCGTTTTTTTTCATGCAATGTTTTTGATGGGATAGGAATGTGTTAAAATACATTACTTTTTCAATTCTTTTTCTTAACAGTATTTCTACAGTTGTGTAATGTTTAAGTACGGTATTTCGATAGTTGTGGATTGTTTTATATTTTTTTTCATTTCGTATAGTTTTGCGTTTGACTACATGCTGATGTTAAGCAGATAATTATGGCATCTAGGGAGTAGCACGCTTACCTAGAAGATACCTATTTACACGGGATTTGAAGACACCCACGTTGTTCTTTAGTGGGAAGACAGACCCAGGAAAAACGTTCCACATTCTGGTTGTTCGTATTATGAGGAATATTCTGTTATGTAATATTTACATGCGGTTCTTCAGTAACATGTCCTGTATACAAATGATATTAAATAGCAAAGTATTTTAGACACTTCAATATCAACATACCTGGTGTTTATTTGCTCCAACCTATAAGTATTGCCATTCAGCGTAGGAATGCTGCCGACTGGTGGTGGGCTAGAGCATTTGGATTTATCTATAGACCTTCAAGGGTCTATGGTTGATCCAATTGCTTTGTATGTAGTAATAGTTTAAGTATGTAGGCTTAAGTATAGTATTTTATTTTGTTGTGGTTAATAAAGACACTTGTCGCCTACAAGTCAATTATTGCAACAGCTTTAAAACAGTCGTCGAAGTCTTGTGGGCAATCTTTGGAGACTTTTGTTTACTATACAAACTCATATTAAGGTAGGTGCTAAATATTGCTTTCTGAAATGCAGGGATTTAAAGAGATGTTACAATTATATAGTTTAATTATGAACAATGTTCACTATAGCACCAGCAGTGACCAGCACGGCGTCGAAAAAAAACCGCAGTTCCATACCTACATTTTATCAAAATTCAATGACTTTTTCTATTGGACATCTGATTTTTATTTTGCGATATCAGGTTAGAACACATTGAATCTCTGTACTCTCCAAAAACCAGGTACAAGTGTTCTCAAGTACAATAAGTACTCAGATTTATAAAATACGTCTACTAGAAGCTCCCCAGGTACCTATAAAGCTATCTACTGCAGCATTCGAAGCGCGAAGCTCGGCCACGCTTGATCAGTTCTTTAGTTCAGGGAATAGAGACGTTGCACCCGGGGGCTATAAAGCGATGTACACACTCGAGCTGAACAAGCATTGTAATAGAAGTAAAATGACCTCTTCAGGCTGACATTTTGTAAAAATCTGTTACACACAAAATAAATGTAGCGGATGACCGCTATAGATAGATATAGACCGATATAGATAGTTTGACTAGGTGCTCGTTGGCGATCATCGAAGTTTAGCAACGTCAGAACGGGCAGTCTTCAAATTGGTGACCGCGAGTGGCATTTACGACTGGGCGCTACAGTGGCGCACGTTGTGCTTTCGTTGTACGTGGCGCTTTCTAAAATAAGGTGTTGTGATACACCTTATTTTAGAAAGCGCCTATTCCGCCTTATTTGTAATCTATTGTAGATATAAATAATATATATAATAATGAGAAGAGTATTTACTTGAGATTAACCAGTTAAAAATCTATTTAAAATTTATTTATTTCGGGGTTCTCCATACGCATGTGATATTTACTACGTGTTTTTTTTATGATAACAGAATTTGCATAAGCTTCCTGCTATGACTAGTAAGGTAGATTAGTATGATATTACTAAGGTAACCGGTATATCAGTCAAAGTATCACCAAAAATCGTATTGTAATTATGTTTTAGACATCGCCCTCAAAGTTGATGTTCTACGGCAACGTCGTAACCAAAGCTCGATAAAATTATTTAAAAAAATTATAAAACCTCACGAGGCGTGTGTTTATGAATTTAGGGTTAAAGAAAAGAATACATTACATCTTCATCATTTTTCTATGCAAAAACAAACCATATAAATATACAAAATAGTTTGCTCATTTCAGAAACATAAATCTGCGACCAGACATCTTCTACATTTTAACCCTTAAGTAACCTCTTGAAGGCTTGGCCTCGGAGGTCTTTACACTATCGACCTTAGTATGATAGACAGAGTAGAGCCATGTAACCTGACCTCATTATATATTTTGTGTCACAAGTTAATTAAGAAGTAGGTACACCATTCAGTACTTTTTCATCAAACGAAGCCCAAAATTTTGGTGTTAAATTTATAAGTAGATACCTAATTATGATTGCGTGCAACTAACTTATTCGCACGTTTTAGAGATAAAATGAGTTATTATTGGTAGAGATTTATAGAGCTACTTAATTGAATATGTAGCAATTAGAAGTAGTATAAAATAACGTCATTATTCTATGACTCTGGTTGTGGTCACTTTTTAAGCTACATGTTAGAGAGAGATCGAGCTTTGCTTATCTCTATGGAAACACTACTTTATAGATAAACTTATAAAGATAAACTCTATCTCATGGCTTTAGAACTTTTTCAAGAAACGAATTTTGTCCAAATCTACAAACAATAAAGTAAGTATAAACAAAATTGTTTACTCACATATCTCAAGTTATGAAACATTGAGGTGTCATTATAATGAAATTATACTCGTTTATTACAGTAAATTAAATACAAAATCAGCGGCTAAAAATCGAAAAAGACTGTGTTCTTGTGAAAGGGTGCCAAGAACTGCTAAAGAAATTATCTGCGCGAGGAATGAGCCAGCCTTCTTGTCACCAGCAGCAACGACAAGTTTTTGCTAATCTATATTAAATAATTTTTTAGGGATTGACCCCACGGACCAGAAATTTCAACGCCAAGGGGCAAAAATACATATTCACTTGTGAGTGATGCGTATTTGCGCCGCTAAGCGTCTTCGGCGGACTCTGCCGCGGCTCCGGCTTTTTACATTGTCCCACCGAGGCGAGAAGGGGCCAAGGTATCGACGCATGTTGCATCTCATACCAGCGCCCTTCCACGCTCCCAGGAGATCAATGTTAAGCCATCGGGGCATTTGCCGTCATCCCGGGCCATGCCGGCTGGCTCTAACAGCTGGGATGTTGATAGTGGCAAGCGCCCTTTTAATGATCTCATTAAAAGAACCGTGGCGGGAAAATCTACCGGCACATCTCTGGCCGCTAAGTCCGTGGAGTCCATACTTATCGACGATGCTTCTACAAGCGCATATTATACCTATATGTCGTTCGAAAATGACAGCACCCAATTTTGATCCGATTGCAATGCGGAAGCTGCCACTGTCGAATAGTGTCCTGAGGTTAGATGAAGGAAGGGCGTGCAGCCACTGGTCAGACTCATGCTCTGAATCATTGAAGTATCATTGAATACACGAGAACTGAAGATTCTTGTCTATGACGACGTCAGCCAACCGCCGGCCGGGGCCGGCGACGCGCGCCGACTAGCCGCAGTTGCGATTAAACAAAATGGTGGAAGATTTCAGGCGTCAAAATATTATTAAAATATATAAATGGGGAAATGTGTAGTAAAAACCTTCAAATGCCGTTGCCAATTTCTTCATAAAGCTACCGGAATTTCTTTCCACAGGTAAATACGTCTTACACTATTCGAATTATTTGAAACTATCACATAAAAATCATGATTTTAAAAATGAATAATGTTACAGTTCCGACTATTACAGAACCGTAACAAGATTTGCGAGATTTGAACTAAATCGGTCAAAAGTTAATCGAGATAAAGGCTTATGAAGATTCAGTTAAAGAGATGTGTCGCGAGGTCTACTGTTCCGAAATCTACTAGTTTCTTTAGTAAGTTGATTCATATTGGATTAAAAAATAAATCCCGGTTAAATCAATTGGCTTCGAGGAAACTTGTTTCCGATCTAGAGCCGACGATAAGTGGATTCTTAGATAGTGTATTACCCACTCTATTCCTATTCTTTCTACTTTCCGCTCCGGATCGTAACCTTCTCATCTCGTGTGTCCTCCCTTTATGCCTCGTACGCATGAAGCCTTTCACTGTCTCTAAGGTAGTACTTTAATTTAACTGGTCTTCGAAATACGAATATTCGTTTGGTAAGTTTATTTTTTAAGAGCTTTTATTTAACTTACAATGGATGTATCTACGTATGTACCTATGTAAGTTCGGGTGGAATCTTGCAAGTTATATAGTCGACGTACCACCTTGACTTGCTCGTTCTTAGCGATTCGCTTGTTCCGTCTTAATGCGGATCGCCAGGGATTGTAATACCCTGCCTTCGTCACTGTTTCCTGACTGTTATAATTTGGATATCTTCAAATAAAGAGTGAATAGGTATCTTCTAGGTCTACGTACTCCATATTCGTCGACAACTTTGCTTTCCGTCAGGCGAGTTGGTGGACTAAAGTAGCCCTATTCCTATTGCCCTATTCTTCATGAAAAAAAAAGTTAAATTTGACCAACTTTCCGGATAGGTACATCTGTAAATTACGTAACGATGCAATTATGATGACATGGTGCTGATCTGATGTTGGAGCTGTAAGGTGGCCAAAGGAACTTTGCAATGAAACGACACAACCTCATCGAGTTTGAGCTCATTTGAGTCGTCTTGACGAGTAGTTTGTCTTTGAATGGTAACCAGGGTCTGATGATGGATCTGGAAGGTGGTCATAGAAACTCTGTAAGTAATGAAACGACGCAACCTCGTGGAGTTTCGGTTTTTAGGCTAGGTAAGGGTTTTTAATTTATTATCAAATTAATAAGTTAACCTGGTTGTTGCTAGTTAAATAAAATTTAAGTGGACACCGAATGCGAATATTGTTTTACTGTAGAGCAGCGTTGAGTTTTTTCCCGTTTTACTACTGTATCACCGAATCACCGAAATCGTACTTAGTTACGATTTTTCAAAGATTTCGAATGTCCCATACAAAAAGGTTTTCAAACGTTTCAAACGGTGGCTCTAGAAAAATCAGGCGTCTGTCTGTCAATAATACCTATCATTCGCAGTATCTCTGTGTATTCACGTCACGGTCTTCTTCTTTTTCTTCTTTTCGAGTCAGCAATTCGATCATCCTACTTCCTACTAACATTATAAACGTGAAAGTTTGTAAGGATGGATGGATGGATGTTTGTTACTCTTTCACGCAAAAACTACTAAACAGATTGAAATTAAACTTTGCAATTTTATAGTTTATATATCAGAATAACACATAGGCTATAAATTATAATGATATTGCGTAAATTTTCCATATTATAACGATAAGTGTTAAGTAGGAAAATTTCTGCCATCTGCGAGCTATTCTAGCGAGCGCTCCAAAAAATGTCAAAAAAGACCTGTCGAATCGAACAAATATCAAAACGATTTTTTTTCTTTTTTCATTTTACACCTCCTTTATTAAGGGTGGTATTGGTAAGGTAGGGCCTCGAAATATCATGCGGGCGAAGCCGCGGGCAAAATCTAGTAATCATTAAAATCAATCAAATTCGATCATGATCAAATTCGATTATCGAGGTCTGCAGTTTTTTGAATTGGCATATTGAGCAATCTTTCTATCAGTACGAAGAATTTTCAACTGGCGCCAGTAACTAACTCTAACGCAAACGTTCTTTTAAGTCTCGGGAGCTGATACATCGTCTGCCATAACAATGTTAAAGAAAACTTTATAACAAGTAACCTTTGAAACTACTAAAAGTGTATAGTGGTACATAAAAACTTATAATGAGACAGACAACATAGCCTACATTTACGAATAGGTAGATTCTTATTTTATTAGTAGTTCGGTATTATTTAATACTGCGTCACAAGCTTATCAGTTTCTACGACCAAGACTAGAGATACTGTAATGTGAATTCTTTGTAAGCCTTGCTTACAAAAAATGCTTGCTTGCTTTCGTAAGCTGTGGTTTAAAAAAATCTTACTGAAGTAGTAATAGTACGAATTAAGAACACATTATATCCTACAGATTTACACACCAATGGCTTTTCGGTAAAGAAAATCATCATGAATCAGCTTTTATGCGTCGTCCGTAGAAGAAATATGATGGCGTGTGTGAAATCTTGTAAAAATCTGTGGTGGTCTAGAGGTAGTGACACCCGCCTTACAATCGTAAGGTCGTGAATTCAAATCCCAGTCCCGTACCAATGAGTTCTTTGGAATTTATGTATGGAATTTCACACCAATGGTTTTCGGTGAAGGAAAACATCGTGAGGCAATCTGCATACGTCCGTAGAGGAAATTTGATGGCATATGTGAATCTACCAACCTGCACTGGGTTGCACCCTTCGTGGGTAGGCCTACGTCCTGCAGTGGACAATTAAAAAAGCTTACTACAGTACAGTATGTGAAACCTACGCGTAGAGGGCGCGTTTAGAACATTACCCATTTGCCCTTTGTTTAAAAAATTTAAATGTTAATTTATTTATTTTTCCGTCATAAATTCATAATGGACATTTGAATTCACGTCCTCACGATTGAAAAGCAGGTGTTACTACCACTAGACAACCACGGCTGGCAGTTTCAATTTCGCAACCTCATTCACTTTTTTAACTTGGTAAATTTCAATACATATCAAATTTTTATACGCCTGGGACGTTTATTGACGGCTTTTACGAAGCAAAAAAAAAAAACGTTCCAGTTGAGTTTTATTTTTTGGTTTATGCCAAAGTGCTAGAGCCCAAATATTATCTAACTTGGTTTTGAGTCAATAAATTAAATTTGATACCTTTTTTGATTTTTAGTTTGAAATACTTTAACAGATGAAACACCAGTAATCAATGTTTTTTTTCAGTTTTTCGGTTACTTCGTACATTTCTAGCTAAGAATAACGATTGGTCTCGCTGAGCGCAGCGAGTGGAGTCATCTGTACATAACATTGCCTATGCTAATATACCGTATGGGAACTTCACATCCGCTGACTTGTATGATTCAGCCTTTTTTTTTTTTTTTCTAACGAGGGGGAAATCTTCTAAAGATGCCCTAACTGCATTGGGGTGCAGAAGGGTTATGTGGGATTGTACCCACTAAAACCCCCTCGGTGGCCAGCCTTTGTGCCTTCTTGGGAGCTCCGGGATCTCCAAGGGAACACACCGGTGCTCCCAGCACTTTACACGACTACCCGCCTGGTATTTAAACCAGGCTTGTACTGTCCTTTACGACAGTGTTGCCACACACGCTGCCGTCCTCCTCGGGCCCGCTTGAGTGGATAGCCAGAGCCCCAACTCTGTCCACCCACGAGCCCAGGGGTCCCTTCAGGGGTCAGTAGGCTCTTACTACAGGCAGGGGATACCGATGCCGTATTCTAGTGCCCCGGCATCAGGGCAAGGGGCCGGGTATGCCACCAATGTTGCCATCCCGACGCCGCCTTCGCCGTGCAGGGTCTGCGCGTTCGCGTTCCCGCTCTGCGGCTTCCTTCTGCGAAAGTACCTTTTCGCAGAAGTCTACCCCTGCCCTCCACGCAGACCTGTCGGCCAGCATTGCCGAAACCATGCTTGACAAAGACAGATCCGGACCTATCCTGTCCATGAGTTCCTGCCTCTCCGAGCTCCACGCAGGGCACGACTCAAGCGTGTGCTGAGCCGAATCCATCTCCACTTCGCAGTGGTGGCACCGCGGTGTTTGTTCCCTACCTATCCTGTGAAGGAACTCCCGTATGATTCAGCCTATACCTTCTTGAGATGGAGATTGAAATGAAGACCCGCTTAGCGCCCTTCCAAGTTGTCACATATAACTATTTGCATTCACACATTTGTAAGTTTGGTTATGTAGAGACTCAAACATCATGGAAAAATTATCTAAAATGGATCAATGCCAATGTAACCATTGCGCATGTAGGTGTATTTATGCATGGATCTGTTAATGGTCCCATTGTATTTTCAATTGAATGGAATGGTACAATAAATTATTAAAAAATAGTTTGTTTTGATTTCTTTTAATTCAGCCAAACAGACCGAAAATAAAGTTTCTTGGCTTGTTTGCCCTTATCAAGATCGAGTATTAAGTATCGATCAATAGTAAATCTTCATCGTGTGAGTGATTGTGCTAATGATACCCTGTGTTAAATTTCAATTAAAATGTATTGTGCGAATGCCACGCGTCGTAGTTTTTATAATTAAATTCAAGCATTATATTGCAAACCAAAAAGTAAATGTTTTTAATTACAAATTGCAGATATATAAAACGAATTGAACTATATATTTGCTTTCGACATCAAACAAATATAAATAACAATTAATTTATTCATGCTGTAGTTCAGTTTACTACAGTAAAAATAAAACAGTAAAATAAATACGTAATGTCAAAATACCTCAATAGGTAAAACTCCTATCAATTCCGATTCAATAAACGCTACGCAAACAGAATGCCAGCAATTGAAACTAAAAGAGATTTATCGGTTCAAATGCATGTACGGTAGCTCGTAAGTTCTGCTGTTTTTATTTACTCTACCATTTTTGGGTGTAGATTAAACACGAGCGCATTCGACGTCGAAACACTGCCTGCAAACTAAAAACTAGATTGCAATGTAAATCAGGCCCGCCTGTTCTGTGTTCCTTTCGATTTTCAATTCACCTGATTACAGGATTGGAGCTGAAGCGAAGCGGAGCTGAAGTTGGTTTAGAATATACACAGAATTCAAAGCATTCTTTTTCGATAAGCAATTCAAAAATTGGTGCGCACTGTAGGATTTGAACCTGCATGTAATTAATTCTTGGTTTTGCGTCCCGGGGTTTCACCATTTAGGCATTTTAGGCTAACTCTTTGACGCAGGCATACGCCAAATAATAATTAGTTGAATTGAGTTCACTGAGCCTTTGAGGCAGTCGCTATAAAATAATTTCATACATCATTCTTTTGGCCTTATTTGTGTTGATGTTTGATTGCTGCAGCTTGCCTTGTAATGTAATTTAGAATATTATGAATAAATTGGGAAAACTTAATTTGTGAAACAATATACTCAATTTGTACCTCAAACAACCATTGATCTGTACTGGTAGTTTCTATAGGATTACTCACAAAGGGTATAAAGCTGAAAGCGAGTAATTCAGACTATCACAATGAACCATTTTTGGTATTAAGGCAATTATTATTGTGAGGCGCCAACTTGTCTGTACAAAAACAATAAGCTGTTATCTACCTCTAAATATTAAACGAGTTGAGTGTATTTTTCCATGTAATCAGCACTGCAATCACTAGGATTATACTTACGTCTTAGTTTTTACAGTTTTTTAAATAACCTTCTAGTTATAAGCCTCTAAAAAGTCATATTTTTTTTGCAAAACTTTGGCTGAACATTGGTATACACAAACGTATGAGTAAAAAAATAAGGCGTGCGAGCGTGCAATGTTTCTTACTCAATCGATTGACTCCAAAAACATAAGATTTTGTTACAATTGAAGGGGTAAAAAGAGTTTTCTCCCAGAACGTTAATTTCACCAAAAATGTATCGCTAATTTCTCGATGTTCTACAGAAAACGCAAAAACACTGGTCAATTCAGAAACCTTAAAGGGCCTAGAAATAGAAAAAAAAAAAAAAAAATTGAGTGCGCCCTATAAATCCTTATCCTTACATAGTATAAATTAAAGTCGCTATTTTTGTCTGTTTGTTTGTCTGTATGCTTAAATCTTTAAAACTACGCAACGGAGTTTGATGCGGTTTTTTTAATGGATAGAGTGATTCAAGAGGAAGGTTTATATGTATAATACACCTGTGCGAAGCCGGGGCGGGTCGTCTAGTCTAAAATAAAAATACGTTTTAAAATTCATTTAGTCAATTCGATTAGATCTCTTAGCTGTTTGTATTGTAATGATGAAAGTTCATTCAACATTCTAATAAAACATAGTTTGTGTAGGAAAAGTTACATTGTCACCGTGATCGATTTAAACTTAGTTAGATTAGAAAACTCCGAATAGGTCACGCAACACAGCAATAATAATTTCACTTTTAGAGTATTTACTTTATTACCCTTTTAGTTAGAGTGTATTGACATTGTACTATTTTGAGCTTAACACAAGGAAGTAGAAGGCTCTCCAAGAGATGGGAATAAGAATTTCATCACTGTCGCTTCCAGCTTATAATCGCCCATTGATGAGTATAATATCGGTAATTTTTGAATCGTTAGAAAACTACTTTAAAAATCACACGCTTTGCTATGCTGGTCGCATTAACATGGGCTTCCTCCTCGCTCACTCTTGTTCTTACTTAGTCTTGTGACCATTTAGACCTAAGTTCTTTTTTTTTTTACGAGTGGGAAATCTTTTAAATATGCACGGCCGCTATGGGGTGCAGTCAGGTTATGTGGGATTATACCCAATAAAACCCCTCGGTGGCCAGCCTTTGTGCCCTCTCGGGAGCTCCGGGATCTCCAAAGGAACGCACCGGTGCTCCCAGCACTTTATACGACTACTCGCCTAGGGATAAATCCAGGCTAGTACTGTCCTTTACGACAGCGTTGCCACACACGCTGCCGTCCTCCTCAGATCCGCTTGATTGGATGGCCAGAGCCCCAAATCTGACCACCCACGATCCCAGGGGTCCACTTTTAGTAGGCTCTTATTACAGGCAGGGGATACCGATGCCGTATTCTAGTGCCCCGGCATCAGGGCAATAGAGCTAAGTCCTAGCTGGTTATCAATTAAAAATACAGTACCTGTGCTAATGTTGTACAGGTTGGACCCGCATTTTCTACAATATCATTGTGCCAAAAACATCATATTAATAAACATCAATCATCCATCCATCAGCCGTAGGACGTCCACACAGATGGATTATGGATTTCCAATTAGGCCGGTTGGAAGCAGCCTGCATCCAGCGCATTCTTATTGTCTTAATTAAGTATATCGTCAGCCTATCTAGTCGGTGGTCATCCTATGCTGCGTTTGTTGGTACGTGGTCTTCATTTGAGAACTTTACAGACCCATTGGCGGCCCGTTTTTCGAACCATGTGCCCTGCTCACTGCCATTCATGTTATAACCAACTAAAACCGAAAAAGTTTTACTTTTGAGGTCTAAAAAGGTTTAAAATTTAACGATTCTCAAACTCTTTCTTATTTTCCCCTACATTCAAAGTTTAATTAACTCAATATTCTGTAGATCTTAAATGCAAAACAGAGATTCTCCGGCACACAACTTTGGCGGGAACTTAGTTTTTCCTCCGCAGCGACAAACCTAATTAAGGCTAGTATTACTTCGGACTTCGTTATTTCTCTGCTAATGAAAAAAAAACTTCATAAAAACTTGGCAGAAAAGTACCTAGTGAAAATAAATAGGTAGTTTCACTAAGATCAAAATAATGCGAATGGAAGCGATTGGTTGGCTTGAGAACGACGTGAATATCACTAGGTGAATCAAGTCAAATCATAAATTTCAAAATATGATTCAGAATAGTCAATTTACTAAATATTTATCTAATGTTATTGTTATGTTTACAAGGTTATTGGTAATTATTTAGCAACCTTTTAGGGGCTTTTTCTGGACAAGTTTTGAAAAGTGAACGATATTTTTCTATGGAACAGAATTTTTTTTGAGATTTGATAAACAACCAAAGTTTATAGTTTTGATGTACAGAATAAACCCCTAAAAGGATGCTGATTGATTACCAGTAACCATGTTTAACCATATGTTTCATGAAAATATTTTATACCTTAAGACTGTGTAAATCGACGATCCTAAGCGCATTTGAATATTTATAAATATAGTATGTACATTTAGGAGTACAAATTATACCAGGCGTGGGTCCATCTATATAGGCATTTTTTTTCATGTTCATGTTTGAATTCATGCACGGCAAAGGGTGGTCATGACCCCACCTAGACATGCAGACCTAACAGCATCAAATGTGATTTCCATATTTCTTTGCGAGCGGAACATACCCACTACGGATTCCGTCACACTCGATACGACAAAATTCATACAAGTGCTTCAGTTGAGTTGATTTCTTGCTACGAATCGGTTCGGACTGCACTTTTGTATAGAACAGCTGATTCTTTTCACGATTTTGCACTTGTTAATAAAAGTTCTTCATAATTATGAGCAAATACAGTTATATACCTATGAGAAAGACTTTGACGTTTTTATAAAACAATACATTGAATTTTATCACAGTCATGTTAGATGCTATTTATACTCGTAAGCTGTAGCATTATAAAAATATATAGATACAGCTACATACCCTACGATAAAGAAATAAAAGTTGGCGAGAAAAACCTCGACCGCTGTAAATAATACCAAAAGTACTAAATACAATTACACGATAAAATATATTTCCCAATTTCGAAGAAACAGTTTTTCACGAGAAGTAATAAACCGTTTACATAATTCCCGTCGCATAAAAAGCGTAACATATTCCGGCAATCCTGAAAAAGTTTCAGTACGGGAACAAATCGAGGCATGAATACAAGATCTTTGTTTACGAAACTCATAACTCTCTCGAGTATGCGGAATACATCGTCTTGCATCTGAAATGGGTTGAATGGGGAAGCTACGAGCATGGAAAAGGCTTTTGTTTGGCATCTCTCGTTGAATCAGAATCTCTATGAACATCGGGAGATCCATCGATGAACCAAAGATACTGACACAGCCCAGCGGATTGGCAAGTTGAAATTGCAATGCACATAGCACGGAGAGTTGATGACCTGTGAGTCGAAAATTTACTGAGTGAAGTCTATGTGGCAGCAAGGCAGATAGATGACCTCGTTAAGCCTGCAGGATAGCGTTGAATGCAAGCCGCTTCCAACTACTCCTATCGGAGACCCATAGGAGAAACCTATGTCGAGAACTGGATTATTTTATGATCTTGGATGTAATGAGAGAGTTGCTGAATTCAGTTTGGAGCCGAAATTCAATGGTGAAAGTATGTGAACATTTTGTGAATTAACAGCAACAGGGCCCATATAATAGATGACCCAATTACCTTGCAACTTTTGCATGGGTAACCTATGTTTAACAGTGAACTATTAAAGGGTTGATACAGTGCAGTATATATATTATTGATACTGAGTAAGAAAGAAATGAGAAAATAAAAACAAAATGCGCCAAAAATGGGTCATAGATATTGTTAAGAGTGGACAAAGTTTACAAGTACGTGCTTATAGCTCAAGTTTGCAGCAAGCCCTGGACGTTTAATAGCTGGAAAATTAATCGGAATCGTTTTCAGAAGCTTTCAGCAACATTTTATAACTTATATCAAAATAGTATAAATGCTTAATGGAATTTTGTTGCCAGTTTGCCAATGTATAAAAGTAATATATAAAAATCGGCCAAGTGCGAGTCGGACTCATGCTCGAAGGATTCCGTACCGAATGGGAGCCCCATTCCTCTTGCCGTTATTAATAGCGAGCAAAAAAACTCCTAAAAATGACGTTTGTTCTATGGAAGCCCCTCTTAAATATTTATTTGATTCAATTTTTTTAGTATTTGTTGTTTTAGCGGCAAAAATACATCATCTGTGAAAATTTCAGCTGCCTAGCTATCATGGTTCATGAGATACAGCCCGGTGACAGACAGACAGACGGACATCGAAGTCTTAGTAATAGGGTCCCGTTTTTACCCTTTTGGTACGGAACCCTAATAAAGTATCTACGAAGTATTATACAGGGTTATCCAGAACTGGTGTACTAAACCGAAAGACGGTGATCCAGACCATCAGTATGAACAACTTTTACTATGGGACCAAACCGAAATTGGTTTTTTTTGCAGTTTCGCACATTTTGTTGATTCGATTTTTATGGAACAGTTGATTTTTTTCTCGAATTTTGGTTTGGTTCCACTGTAAAATTTGTTCATAACGATGGTCTTAATCACCTTTTTTGGCTTAGTACAGGGTAAGCAGATAACCCTGTATTGATGGATGTAGTCGGTATGTAATTCTTCCAAGACTATTAATACCTACTGGTAGGCACCTACCTACTAATGGAAGCCGCCTTAAATTCTTGGGGTCGTGGGTATAAGCGCTGGTCCCATACCAATGAGTTCTTCGGAACTTTAGTACGGAATTTACAACTGCCGACTTTTCAGTGAAGCAAAACATCGTAAGGCAACCTGCGTACGTCCGCAGAAGAAATTCGATGACATAATTATGCACAATACATATGTATCTACCAACTTGTACTGGTGGCGTAGTGGATAAGGTCCAATCATCCTTTGTAGATAGGCTATGTTTAGCAGTTGACTATTAAAAAGACAGGACAGTACCAATAGGACAGGACAGTACCTTCTTCAAAGATAGTTCAAAATTATATCCTAATCATAAAGGTTTATCTTTTATACTACACCTGCTCGGAAAGTACCTTGATACTTTATCAAATTTACGGTAGAAAGTACGTCATTGCATATCGAACAAATATGCGGGGAGAAAACGAAAGTGTATGAAAATCCATTTCTTACGTGGTTTTTCTTTTTTAATTTTGGGTAAGACTAAGCGCTGGTAACCTAAATATCAAAAGCAAAAAGTTTTTACAGTGAGTTTTTAACTCCAAGTTCGCAAAATGACACTGGCCACTAGCTGTGTGTTGGATGGTGTCAAACAATTTGAAAAAAGAACATGTGAAAATTGCAGACGCCATTGGCGCCATTTTCAAGTGTTACATTAAGCTTCACTAACTGCAACAATTTCAATATAAATTTCAATTAGTAAAGATTTAGTTTTTTATTTTCCTCGTAGGTGTAGTATAAAGCACTATGTATCACTCGAGAGAAAGTGCGATTCTCGATCTCGGGTGTTTTAAAGCCCTCGCCTACGGCTCGGGCTTCAAACGACACCCTCGACGGTAATCGGTCACTTTCTCCTCTCGGTGAACAATGTACTATTTACCTAAGTGAGCACTTGGTGTGTTTTAATTGGAAATTAAGCTCTAGTGAGGAAATTATGCAGTACCTTTCATCGCATATTTTTTATGCAAACAAACTGCACGTTTACATTAAGCTCGTGAAATCTACGCGATTAAAAAGCACTTAGTATAACGTGACACGTTCACTGAGTGTAACCACTTGCTCTGGCATCACAATACGGCACTTAAATTCTCTATATCCCGTCTATACTACCTCGGTCCCTCGGACTGCCTCGGTGGCTCAGTGGTTAGTGACCCTGACTTCTGAATCAAAGAGACGTGGGTTCGATCTCTACCCAGGGCAAACATTTATGTGATGAACATAGGTGTTTGCTCTGCGTCTAGGTGTTATTTAGGTACTATCTATATAAGTATGTATTTAAAATATGTATATGTAGTATATCAGTCTCTGACATCCATATGACAAGCTTTGCTTAGTTTGGGGTCAGAGACCGTGCGTAAGATGTCCCCTAATATTTATTTATTTATTTTATACTGACGAAGTTACAGATTTATAATTATTTTTCGGAAAAATAGCATGACTGACTTC
Source organism: Hypomecis atomaria (assembly GCA_964007245.1). Taxonomy (NCBI): domain Eukaryota; kingdom Metazoa; phylum Arthropoda; class Insecta; order Lepidoptera; family Geometridae; genus Hypomecis; species Hypomecis atomaria. Next base: position 7,685,153 of record OZ023293.1, read on the forward strand.
ACCCGTGTACAGAATTCGCGAAAATTTCGCACGGATCGATGTTACATTTTTCACATTATTGTTGATTTATCAAAAATGGCTCAGCCGATTTCAATAAAATTTTAATGGGACCAATTTCAAAGTATACTCTTTCCAATAAAAAAAAAAAACTTTGAAATCGGGCTAATAAGAAAAAAGTTATCCGTGGTTATACATAAATTAAAACAAATATATACGCGTCGAATTGAGTACCTCCTCCGGTTTGGTACGTCGGTCAAAAAAAAACCAAATTATTTAGTGCTTATTTGACACTAGATACGTTGACAGCCGTGAACGTCTCTCGACGTATCATCTCTTTTGACCCATTTTTAACTGCCTGAATCAAAGTTTAAGTCGACAGGCGTTGACGAGCAATAGTCACCTTCATGGCCTTCGAATGGATCCTGATCAGCGTCCAGCCCTGATGACACATCGTCGTCGTTGAGTTTCTTTGCTGACATCTGAAATTATCACGTACGCCAAAACCACAAACTCCAACCCAAGTAAAAGGAGAAGCAACCAACAGAGACTAACATATCCAACGAATTCATAAAATGTAATAAAACTTCACTGGCAGCGTTTGTGAATGAAGAAACAGCTCGTTTGCGATGGAACTAAGAATAGTACATTACCTACGTCTGTATACATGCAGTGGCCAGCAACAGAGGCATTTATGGACTTAGATGTAACTGTGTGCCAAAGCGAAGCCGAGGCACACACACGTACGTCCATCAATGCCTAGTTGTGACCAAGGTTTGTATAGTATTTTTCACAAATAATGCGCAGATATTACTTACTAAAATACTTTTCAAAATCAATGACGAACAACAATCATTTTTCACGCGCCAAAGAGTCCATTTGTTTTTTTTTTTTTCTTAAAAAACAGCGTTTTATTTGCAAGCCACTTCGAAATTTAAATAAAACCTTTGATTAGTTGCCAGATTGATTGCCATGTTACGGACTCAGAGATCGTTCCATTTTTAAATTACACGACAGATAAGAGTTTATATAGTAATTTATTTGGCCGCAAAACACGACAGATATGGATTTTCATACAACTTTTGCCGGTCGCTGCTCGCATTAAAAATTGCCCAATACTGCAATGTCGATTTATCTCGAAGAAGGTTCTCAAAATAATGCTCACATTCCCAAGCATCATTGAGAAAAAACATATTATTAAAAGCCCTTCGATTCGATTCCAAATTTTTATTACTATATTATTCCAATGAAATAACAATACATTATTCAAAAAAATTCAAGTTTTTATTGAGTGAGGAGCAAAAAATCGTAAAAAAAGAGTTCTGCAATATCACGAACCAGACCACTTTTATAGTGATCTACCCGACCTTATTAAGTCAGCCTCCGACCCTTCTCCTTAGGGTGTGGCCTGATAGTATACGAGTGTAGACAAAAATTGGTTGTTTGTTGATTATCAAAAGATAATTTACTAATTCTATGCTAATTTTGAAATAAACATACGAAATCTTATTTTTCTTATTTTTTGGGTAGCATATTTTGCCAATTTTCATCCATATTTAAAGCATTTTTCATGCATATTAACATGCATATAACAAGCTTTTTATGTTGCATATAATCCGGTCTCTAGTAGTCATAGTGATAACCCAAGTCCAGAATAATAATCAACTCCAAATTCATGCGACATGCAAATATTGAATGTTAACTCGCCCTCATTCTGACCCCAAACTTATCAACCCTCCAAATGTTTATGAAAGTGAAAATGTCTTTAAATGCACCTGCCTCCCTGTAACGAAGGAAAAATTGAACTGGTAATTGTTAAAAAATATATAGAACTTAATTGCTTTGGACTTAATGGTGAGTGCAAACGTTTATTTAATTCGAGGGACATTTTACGCAGAAGCTGGCAACTTTTAGTGTTGGGTATTTTTTACGAGCTTATATTTTGTTCGGAATGTTTGGTACGTTAACGTTCTTTTTGTTGAGGAAATATTAGGTCGAACACATTAAAACCCTCGTAAGTACGTGTTCCGATTTGGTTAAAATCCACCAAATCAGGGTCGACATCCAACATTGCTACAGATGTCACCACAATGTGCCGTCTAGGGTTGGCCGGTTGTGTCCGACCAGTAGTATTATAGGTGCAGCTACAACCTGCGCGAAACCTATAATTATGTTGAGAAAAGTGTGGAATTATACAGTTAGATGCTTTATTTTTATATAATTTACACTAAACTACATGAATCATGCTTTATTTTTTTTTTGCTGTTTGTTTTTGTTGATTTGTTCTATCTAAGTAGCGGGTAGGTAGACTTGTTTAGGGAAACGCCCTTTGTATTTTTAAAAACTAATTTTAATTAAAATTCAATTAATTATAAAAGGCGAGTGTGTCACGCAGTGACCGAATACAGAATGACGAAAATAAAATGTTATTTAAATCTAGAGCTTAGTCTAACTTATTGGGTGGTCGTGAGTCGCTGTGTCAGCATCCGGTGGTCTCATGATCACGCCATTTCCCGTGGGTGTCCAGACGTAAACATGATATGCTTACGAGACAAATATGCCATGACCGGTGGCTGGCGACATGACTCCTCCCTCCTCAAGTTCGGGATTATCCACAGGGTGGGGATGATCCCGAATAGTTTTACATAAAAACTTAATTTTACGCTTAAATGCTACTAATACAAGGCCGATTACAAGGATTACACAAAATATAAGGTTTCCTATGCTAACACTCCTATGATCTAATGCACTATAATGGCTTTCACTATCACTAAATTCACTTCCACTTTTCTGCAATAAATAATTCAGGAACTGCGTATCCGAAAGATCGACTCCGTTAAGGTTGACAGGTCTCATCCCATGCGTACAGTCTGACTCGTTCCGCAGTGTCGCAGGTAATTGAATGAGCTTGCTGTCAATAACGTTCTTTCCCTGATCTTGGTGTTTTTTGAGCTTCAATTCTTTTATCTTTACTTCACAGTCGTCGTCCATAGTTAATAGGTACGTTCCGGCTATGGTGTCTTGGGTGGTTTCTTCTTCGCAATATTTAGTAAGGAGTGTGTCGGAATTTGCGTAAATGATCCAGCGATTGGGTTGTATTAAATCGGCTCTTACGTCTTTGATGATTACGGGAACCGGGTGACAACTTGAAATATTCATGGAAAATTTCATTAGATCGGTGACGCACTTGTCTTCAATTAGTGGTGATGCGTCATTTTCGAAACACAGGAAACGGGCTTCGTCGACCTCACGGCATGGCTGGGAGAGCGGCTTAGCTTTCAACCCTTTCACAAGGATATAGGGATGCCTAGGGATGATTAGAGAGGTAAGGCCGGTGTCTGGATTACGAACAGGTAAGGGAATCAGTTTTATGTAGTTAAAAACCTCGTTTCGTATTAAAGGAATATGCATAATAAATTTTATCTGATTTTGTTTTATGTACGCTTTCATCTCTATACACTGCTCTATTTTAACAATGTTTTCCATGTTTACCGTAAATACAAGTTTTTCAGTTTTCTCAATTTTCTTTAACAATGCGATTAGTTCATCTGTGTCTATAACTGACTGGTGTAATAGTTTAACTTTAGCAAAAGCAATAGCTGTTTCAATCTCGTTTAGTTTTAAGTAGAGGGTTTGGAAATTATGTATATATGCATTATAGATGTGAACAACTCTGTTATTGGTTTGTATTAATTTGGAGTCGTTGAGATTTCGATCGATATCTTGAATGCTTTCCTCAATGAGGTCAAAATTGCTTTTGGTAGAGTTAGCCATTTTCGTAAATGTACCCAACATTTCGGCAACTATTGTCATTTTAGTATCAAGATGATTTTGTTTTGACTTTACTTCCTGAATCAATTTTTCGTATTCTATAGCATCGTCATTGTCAAGATTACCAGTTATAGCTTTAATAAGTGAACCGAGGGGATTGATTAAGCCACGCTTATATCTTATTGACGGAATCAGTTCTTTATACTTTTCTATAGTTATATTCATAGTATAATCGGTTTGCTTCTCTATTTCGGTAAAGTCTATTTCAACGGTGTTGCCCTTAAAATAGTTCTTCACCTGGTTTTTTAAACTTTTGTAATTGTTAATATTAGATTCTAGTTCCTCATATAAAGATTTTAAGTCTAGGATCTTAATGACAGTCCAGGTGTCATGACTTACGACTGCTTGACCTTCTTTTATGGGTAAAAGTCCAGGGTTCTTGTCAATCCGTTGCAGCTGGAGAGCTCCCGCTTGAGCCACCAGGAGGATTAACCTGTGGAGGGCGCTTGATGTCTTTAATAGGAACTTTGGTAGCTCGATTTTGAGTAGTAACTGGTACGACGTTCCTATGTATGGCTCCAGTTATTTGAGCTTTTTGGTATCGCGGTTTGTCTTTACCTCGCCTAACGTTTACCCCTTTGATAAATTGCCGTATCGCCTATATCTATGTCAAAATCTGTATCTCCCCCACGTTTCTTAATTTCGGCTTTTTTCGTATCAATAATTTTGTCGGTTAAGTATTCGTACAGATGTTTCGTTCGCCTCACGTGTTCTTTTACTAATTGTTGCGTAAATTGTTTGTTAAAGTCTACATGGAATGCCGTGTTTGCCTCAGTGTGTCCAAAAACTACCTCAAACGGAGTGAGGCCTGTGGTAGAGTGAATTGTGTGGTTATATGACATAATTGCATAACTCATAACAGACGCAGCGTCCGTCACCTTTTGTTCGTACTTAGCAATTCGATATATCTCTATAATTGTTGAATGGAATCGCTCTACAACCCCCATAGAGTTAGGATTATGGGGTGTGCCGATGTGTAAATCTATTTTATGGAATGATAGCATTTCTTTCATCAATGCATTATTGAATTCAGTGCCTGGGTCTGCGCTGATTCTATTCGGTGTTCCGTACAAGGAAAAATACTTTATAAGGGCTCTAACCACTTCAGGGGTGCTTTTTGTGCTGATTTCAAAGGCTTGGCCCAGCTTGCTGAAGGCATCTACTATTGTCAGGTATGATTTTCCATCAATTGTGAAAGTATCGATAAATAATTCTTGGAATGGTCTGATTTGTGTTTGCGTTAATTGTAGTTCCGGTTTAAGTGGCTTTCGGTCATATTTCATTTTTTTACATAATTCACATGCATTTATGATGCATGACACTGTTTCGCTCATATTGTTCCAATAATATGTGCGTCTGAGGTGTACCAGAGTTTCCTTAATTCCTCTATGGCTATTTTTTCCTACATGATATTTTAGTACAATTTGGCGCTGTTCTTCCTCATCTTCTACATAAACTACACGCCTGGTACACTCGTAAAACTTTACTGTTCCTTTTTGGAAAAGAAATCTACTGGTTTCCGAAAACTGACTGCGATGTATTGGGTCTTCAAAATAGAAAAAGTATTTAATTTTGGGCCTGATATAATTTTTCAGGAATCGCTTAATCAGTTCTGTGTTATTTAGGGGTAGGTGGACTTCTAATACTTTTTGTTTATCTCTAGACAAATCTTTGACTGACAATTCGTTCCTATTCCATGTGTGTATGAGTATCTGATTAGGCTTGGTGTCTATAGCCTCCTGTAATATAAGGATACCATCGGTGTCTAAGTTGTCGGCTGAATGGATTGTATCTATAGTATCTGTTTCGTCTTGGCCTTCAGAGGCAGTTGCAGTGACGCTGCCTTCGGATGGAATCGAGTAGGGAGATCTTCTACCTGAGCTACATATGGATATTACCTCTTCAGAGTCAGTTGACGGTTCTATTATGGATGTAGGTTGTTCTCGTGACGTAGAGGGGACAGGTTCGATTTCGCCTCTAGGTTGCTGTCGTTTAATTTTTTTCTCTTTTTTATCTATATTGACTTTCATCGAAACGTTGTCGCTTTCTCCTAGTGCGTTTACCTTAATTCTGGATAAAGCGTCGGCGTTACAGTTTTGTTTTCCCTGTTTATGTATTATATCGTAATCAAATTCCGCTAAGCGCAATTTCCATCTTGTTAGTTTACTATTAGGTTCAGTTATGGATTTTGCCCAAACTAGCGGCCTGTGATCTGTATAAATGGTAAATTTCTTTCCGTATAAGTAAGGTCTGAAATGCTTGGTTGCCCATACTATGGCAAGCAACTCTTTTTCTATTGTACTGTATCGTGTTTCTGCATCGTTTAGCGTGCGACTCGCATAGGTTACGGGCTTGTCGCTTCCTATAGGTCCTTGGGAAAGGACTGCGCCTATGGCAAAATTTGACGCATCGGTTGTAAGGACGAATGGTTTAGAGAAATCCGGGAATTGCAAGAGCGGTGCGTTTGTTAAAAGCTCTTTACATTTTTCGAATGCGTCTATATATTCTTGTTTGGTACAGTCTATTTTATTTCTTTTTTTCAAACACGCGGTCATGGGTTGAGTGAGTTTGGCGAAATCTTTGATAAATTTTCTGTAGTAGCCAACTAAGCCGAGAAAGCTCTTAATTTCCGTAGCAGTTCGCGGGAGTGGGAAATTTAATACTGCCTTTATTTTATCATCGTTTGGCATGAGGCCGTCTTTGGTGATCGTATGTCCAAGGTAAAGGACCTCTTTCCTGAGAAATTCGCATTTATCCAGGGTTACCTTTAAGTTTGTCTTTCTAAGCCTATCAAATACCTTTCGAAGTTTCTCGACGTGCTCTTCCAGGCTGTTAGAGAATACTATTATGTCGTCAAGATATACCAGGCAATGCATACCCTGTAGGCCTCGTAGTACATTGTCCATGGCTCTTTGAAAGGTTGCCGGTGCTGTTTTCAGGCCAAATGGCATTCTTTTAAACTCAAAATGTCCTGCTTGTGTTGTAAACGCGGTTTTTGCCCTATCACGTTCATTTACTTCAATTTGATGGTAGCCACTGGCGAGATCTATTGTTGTAAAGTATTGGGATTTGCCTATTTTATCGAAAAGATCCGTTATGTTAGGTAGAGGGTATTTATCGTCTACCGTTATTTCATTAAGACGTCGGTAATCTATGACCATTCTATACTTTTTTTCGCCTGATGCATCTAATTTTTTGGGCACTAAATGCACAGGTGCACTCCAGGGTGAGTGAGACTCTTCTATCACATTGTCTGTCAAAAGCTTATCTACTTGTTTTTGAATTTCTTCATTTATAACCGGTGGGTGTCTATATGGTCTGATATATATCGGGTCTTCGTTGGTTGTTCTAATTTGGTGCTTTACTTGGTTTGTAAAAGTCAGTGGTAGTTGGTCGCAATAGAATATATCTCGGTACTCGTAGCATAGTTTGGCAATAGCGTCACGTTCCTGTTTATTTGTATGATCTAGGCGTAATTTTTTTAAATTTTCTTTCAGTAAATCATCAATCGCACAGTCATCTTTCATAACGTTTACCTTACATTCCTCGTTTTCAAAAACCGTTACGTGGAAAGGTTCTTTGAACGTGATAATGGTCTTAGTCTCTGTTGTATTTTGTATAATTGTTTCCGCAAAATAATTCTCACACTTGACGAGTGCGGTTGGCATGCGGACGCCTTCCTGAAATTGTAAGAAATCTAAGATTGCTTCGCCGTGTTGTAAGTCCGTGGGAATTTTTACTTTCATTTCAGATCGCGGTGGAATCTCAACCTCGTAGGGTGGATTGTAGATAATTGGGATTTTCGCGTTGTGCGTCACCAACATTTGGTTACGCATATCAATATTTGCTCCTAGTCTCGACAGAAGGTCGGACCCTATCAAGCCGTCATAACGTTTGTCTACGTCATAGACGTAAAATTTTTGACGAAGTGTGCTTTTAAATGTTTTCAGCAAGGGTATATATATTACTTCGTCGTGCGTGCTTTGCGCGTGTGTACTAATCACCTTAAATGGTTCGTAGTACCTAAAATCATCGAAAAACTCTTGCGCTTTGGCGGGGCTAATAAAAGATCGGCTACTTCCGGTATCGATTAAGAATTTTGAGTTTATTTCGGGGATTACCACGTGTGGTAATTTAAGGATACTATCGCAATAATTCAAATTAATTATTTCACCACATTCTGCGAGGCTGTTGCCTGAAAATTTTCCGCGTGGGCGGCTGTATCGGTATCGTTACTATCGTTTTCAATTACAGGGTACGAATAGTCGAACTCGTTAACGTTTTCAGTATAATTACAATCATTCATAGCGTATTCTACGTTATCTTCGTAACCATAACCATACTCAGCTTGTTCTTGACTGGGCTCGTCGTAGAACAGTTCGTTAACCATAAGGTTTTGCCTAACAGGTGCCGTACGCATCGTGACGTCTGACTCCTGAAGTCTAGGTGGTTGTATCTGCTGGTTGGGTATGCCGAACTTGAACTGATTGGCATTCGAGTGGTGTTGGTTCGGGATGCCGAATTTAAAATTTTGTTGTTGGGGAATACCAAATCTGTAGCCACCGTACTGGAACGGTGCGCGTTGTGGGGGCGTTTGGCCGAAATTACGTTGGGGTAAACCTTGTGGTTGTCCAAATTTATGAGGATTTTGCATGGGTGGTATGAAACGGGGTTGTTGTGGTAAATTTGGTCTAAAACCTTGGTTCTGGGGAATGCCGAATTTAAATGTCGGCATTGGCGTCGGATTGATATTTTGCCTAAAAACTGGAGGTGCGCTGAACGGTTTTGGTGTAGCTTGTGAGCTCATCGTAGGTAGCTGTACTGAGGCTTGTTTAAGTAATTTATTTTTGGCGTCATATTGGAACTTAAAGTTAACTTCCTCAGTTACGATACTCAGTGCAGCTTCCAATGAAGGGGCTCCTTTTAACCTCACAATGCGAATCATATCTTCTGGGAGGTTGTATAAAAATACATTTAAAGCTGTATTGTTGTATACTATCATTTTTGCGGCTTTAATGCCTTCGTCAGCGAGTCTGTTAACTTTGGCAAATAGTGAGCTTCTAACGTTTTGTATGCGATGGCAAAACTGTATGTATGTTTCCCCGGTTTTTAATTTAAGGGTCTCTAATTCGATAGCAATGCACTCTTCTGAGCGCGGGTCGCCAAAATGTTGAGTAAGTAACTCTTTGAGAGCTTCATAATTGGTTATATTTGGGTGATCGCTAAGTAGAGTTGCGGCTCTACCAGTTAACCGACTGGTAATTGAATGAAATATATATAGCTCTTGGGCTAGGTTTCCCGCAATTCTACTTCCGTTGACCACATAATCACATTTTGAAAGGTATAAATTTAATTGCTGTTCATCTCCGTCATACTTCGGAATTATACCTAAAATTTCTTTGGGAATTACTCTATATTCCATTTTTATAAGTTACTTTACTTACTTAAATTACACTGAATTTTTACCGATACAAGTGTAAAACAAATCAGTTACTTAACTTACTTAAAATTATTTCGCACAATAATTTTAACTGCGGAAAGTTTACTTAATTAATATTTTAATTCACTTAATAATTGTGATTAAGAGAATTAACCTAAAACTAATCTGATTAATTACCTATTTGCGTGTAAAACAAAATCAGATAATCTTACTGCTATTCCACTCAATAATGTAAATCGAGGGGAAAATTTGGAAAAGTCACGGGAAAATAAGAGCAGGATGTGAAAAGGTTTACTCACATTAGGCTGCTCGATCCCATGTCCTCCTGATTCTGTGCCGGTCACTAGGTCCACGCGTTTCCCGGGGAGTCGTATTTGTTTGGTTCGTAGTTTTCCGTCTTCGCGAAATCACCGTATCGCGTACCGATTTAGGGGCGCTGCAACACCGTAACTCGCGAAAATTGTGGAAAATCCACAAGGCTGCGCCAGACTTGTTTAGGGAAACGCCCTTTGTATTTTTAAAAACTAATTTTAATTAAAATTCAATTAATTATAAAAGGCGAGTGTGTCACGCAGTGACCGAATACAGAATGACGAAAATAAAATGTTATTTAAATCTAGAGCTTAGTCTAACTTATTGGGTGGTCGTGAGTCGCTGTGTCAGCATCCGGTGGTCTCATGATCACGCCATTTCCCGTGGGTGTCCAGACGTAAACATGATATGCTTACGAGACAAATATGCCATGACCGGTGGCTGGCGACATGACTAGGTACTGTTACTTGTATTTGTGAAAATGTTATTTAAAAAAACATTGTTGCTTTTCTTTTACGTACTAAAGCTGTTTAACGTGATAAATAATTCACGTTTACTATATTTACCACTGTTGAAGCATTGTATGTACTAGTAATTAAGTTCTCACATAAGTGAATTTGTTAATTTCTTGTAGAGAAAATAAATTCTTTAACGAAAACCCCTTTCTTCGCTTAGCAGATCAGTAAAATTAAGACAGGATTGGGTTTTGCGCAGCTTGTATTGTAGCTAACATCACAGCCGTCAAGAAGATTGATTCTGCCTATAATATTTTATGATGTAGGTACCCTATTACGTTACACATGATCTGATCTGGTCGATGGTTCTAACCAAATGGGAACGTGCATATCTCTAAGTACGAGTATGTATATGATATGTTTACATGTAGTGGTGGAAATTTAATCAAATTTCTTTCGTTTGATTTCATCATAATCATCAGCAGTAGGATATCCACAACTTAACATCGATTTTCCCTGTGTAAATATTTTTAGTATGATAGGATATATAGATATAACTCTTTATTGTGTGCACTAATACTATTATATTAACTACAACAGAAGGTACAAAGAAGATACTAATCTTAAATTTGTGCCACAAATGGCGGCCTTATCGTTGACAGCGATAATCAGGTAACTAAGTTACCTAGCTTATAAGTGCACTACATAATGTAATTAACATGTTTACAAATGTTTTTAGTTACTTGTGTGCAAAGTGCATCTCGACATAAAATGTTTATCGTTTATAAACCTATTCTAACTATGTATTAGGTCCTAATCTAAACATGCAATTGACCACTTAAGTATTTCAATTTAAGACTAATCTGAAGCTTATCATACCTTATCAATTTTAACTTACAAATTGGATACAATGGATACAAAACTTCAACTTAAAAATTGGAGCACAATTATAATATTTTATAAGTACACAACACTTTCACTGTAATGTTCATACACAACACTTTCACTGTAATGTTCTGAAGGTTTACTCGGTTGAAGTAAATTTTAGTCAGTTATCAACAATCTTTGCATAAGCACTTGTGTTTTTGTTTTACTACCCTTCCTGATCTAGTAGTGATTACTTCTCTATACTTAACGGAAAGAGATCACAAACAAGAGTATAAATGGGAGGTACCAAACACAATTGATAATAATATAACTGTGAATAATACATACATAAATACTACAAAAATATAAATACACTTACATACAATACGTAATATACTCGTTATACTATGACCACCTTCTAGCTCCATCATCAGACCCTAGTTACCATTGAATGACAAACTACTTGCCAAGACCATTCAAATGAACCCAAACTCGATGATGTTGTGTCATTTCATTGCTAAGTTCCATTGGCCACCATCCAGCTCCATCGTTAGATAAGCACCATGTCATCATAATATTGCATTGTCATACAATTTACACATGTATGCAAAATTTTAGCTCAATCGGTAACCGGGCAGTGGATCAAATTTAACTTGCAAGATTTGATTACAGGCCGACCGATAGACAACGGGACAGGTGAAACTAAATAAAAGCTTGTAAAAACAGACAATTAAAAAGAGAAGAGAGAGAAAATAAGATCCGTTGGAAGCGAAAAAAAGCGAAGGAATTTCCAGCGAAATAGATCAGATCATCAGTTTTTTTAATGCAAATAAGTCCGCCTTTGACCGCCAACTCGCCTGATGGTAAGCGACGTTGTGGTCGAAGATGAAACACGCAGACCTAGAAGATACCTATTCACTCTGACCTTGAAAACCTTTAGATTATATCTCTTAGGGAACAGGAAAGCAGGAAGACTGTTCTGTTCCCTGGCGGTACGAATCAGAAATGTTCAGTCAAACCGCTTCGTACGTATCGAAGGAAAATCGACAGTGTAGGGGTAATGTGAGGCCTTTCTACTTGTCCTTTAGTAAAAATGGGATGGTAGAATAAGGTCGTGCAGCTCAGATGCACACTCTCCGAAATGAATCATATAAAAATGGACAGACTCGCAACCCTACGGCGATGCTCTAGGCTATGAAGATTTTCAAAACTAACTTTTCATCACCTATAACTGCTATAAGCCGAACAGCAGGCCAGTCCACCGATTCCAAGGCCTCGAGCTGATACTTAGCCGAGCCGGTCCAACTTTTCAGATGACGACCTACTTTTAAGTCCCTTTGGTCAGCCGTTCTATGTGCACTACCTACTGTCATTTAAACTTCAACTTTTCTACAACCGAAATTAAGCAATGTTCCGCACGGTCAGTATTTGTCACGATGGCATTTTCCAGGGCTACCGTGGCTCGGATGACATGTGAAATTGAAGGTTCCGGTTATTTTAATCGTCTAGCCATGTAAGAGGCCTTCAGGAAGCCTAGAAACTTTGACACCAGGGCTAGCCACTCGGCCTATATACGAACTTATTTTCTTATTTCAACTTGCAAATCCGCTAGGCTATGTGTCGGTAACTTTGCTTCAACAAATCTCATGATTCTACCTCGTAGCGATACTCCGAGTATAGCCCTCTTCATAGCTCGTTGAGCTCCTATAATATCAATAAATTACGATAAAAATGTAAGCAAATTATATTTTTACGTATCGTTAAGTATTTAATGTGATATTACCTTCGAGCAAATATCTACAGAGTCACAATAGTGAAAAAAAGTGTCCGAGCCAAAACTCTGCCCAAAGTATGTAGTGGGCTGGCTTTTTAGTTAGTCATAAGGCCATTGCAAGCCGAATATAACGCCGCGCCAAAATACTTGGTTACAAGCACTAATTAGGTGACATAACGTCGAGCTCGAAAAAACGGGTCGTTAAAAAATATTTAATGTAAATATCTATGTAGATATTATTGTTTGACGGCGCTCGGACATTTTTAGGGTTCCGTACCCAAAGGGAAAAACGGGACCCTATTACTAAGACTTCGATGTCCGTCTGTCCATCTGTCCGTCTGTCTGTCTGTCTGTCTGACTGTCACCAGGCTGTATCTCATGAACCAATATGAATGGTGATGAATAGGCAGCTGAAATTTTCACAGATAATGTATTTCTGTTGCCGCTATATAAAAAAATACTAAAAAAAATAATTAAATAAATACTTAAGGGGGCTCCCATACAACAAACTTGAATTTTTAGACGTTTTTCGCTCTATATTAATAATGGTAACAGGTAGATGCTTGAAATTTTCAGAGAATATTTAGTTATATATTCACTTCAATAATAAACAATAAAATTAAAATGAAATAAATTATTTAAGGGGGGCTCCCACACAATACGGAACCCTCCGTGCGCGAGTCCGACTCGTACTTGGCCGATTATTTACTTATTTTACTTGACGACTGTGACTCTGTAGACTTTTGCTCGAAGGAATTTACCTTTTAAATGTGTATTCTGTTGTTAGGCAACAAAACGGTCCAGTAAATATTATAATACGAGTATACAGGATATTAACCTACTTAATTCATCCTACATTTTAATTTTATCAGACCTTCCCCGGAAGGCCTTCAGAATTTACTCGTAATAGGTACGCGATATTCTTTAGATGAGATTTTCCTTCAATACGCATTGTGCTTCTGCTGTATTCGCAGTAAATGCCAAAATTGCTTTCATAATACATTTTTGGTGAAAAGATACTGAAAATTCGTATTTGATTAAAGAAATATTAAAAATAGAACATAACTAGCGATACTTAACAGATATGAACGAGCAAGTGTCTGTCTACTATGCTTCAAGATTGGCAAAGTTTTCTTTTTATGGTTCCGTACCCAAAGGGTAAAAACGGGACCCTATTACTAAGACCCCGCAGTCCGTCTGTCTGTGACCAGGCTGTCTCTCATGAACCGTAATAGCTAGAGAGTTGAAATTTTCACTATTCTGGAAGCCGCTATAACAACAAATACCTACTAAAACAGAATAATTTAAATATTTAAGAGGGACTGGCATACAACAAACGTGACTTTTTTGCCGAGGGGCTCCCATACGGCACGGAACTCGTACTTGGCGATTTTTTCTCCACAGGGGCCAAAGGAAAAAAACGTAACGTTGCGAGACCTACCCGTTTATATTATTGAGGTAAAAGTAAACAGGGCAGGCGAGCACACAATTTATATGCAGGTCGTGGGTAAGGAGCCAGTCTGATTCTACCATGACCTAGCTAGAAGGTACTGTCCTGGCGTGATGATACCGACGGCTCCCGACTTCTGGACAGTGCGTAGTGGCTGGGCGGTGCGTGGCACGTCACAGTGGTAAAAAATGGAGTCGGAGCGGAGTTCCCTAAACCGGGATCAATTCCTTCACCAACCAATTCGTAATCCTCGTCCGTGTAATAGGAGGACGGGCGAAACAATTAAATTAATATTATAAGATGCGCGGTCTCAATTACGTAAAAAACATTGCTTAGTATTTTTTTTGAAGTGGCGCAGGCCAGTCGCTAATATCGCTCGGGCCTGACTCCCGCGCGCGCAACCGTAGATACCGTTGAGTTCACAATATAAACACCGCGTTATTAATGTTAAGAGAGAGACCTATGTCCAGCTGTGGATATCATATGTCTAAGACATCAAACCCGAAACCACGATCGATGCAACTCTGTTGAAACGATGAGATGTCTGAGATGAGGTATTTATTTATCTCGTAATTTTAGTGCGCGATTAGTCCCGTAGTATATAACAATAATAAGACATCATTTGTAACCTTCCGTTACAACGTAACGTATTAAGTATTTTTTATTTGCGTGAATTTCGTTTAAAGAATGGTTTTTTAAATGTAAAATTACTTTCATGAATTATAAACCAAAATTAAGTCATGTAATTTAGAAACTAAATATTATTTCACACGAACTACTAAAAAAATACCTAACGTAAGTAGCGCACGTTACGCGTACATTTTCATAGAGAGTCACCAGGTCAGGTCAGGTGAAAGTCGCAATTTCCAACAGATTTTGACAAAACTTGGTACGCAGGTTCTATAATTATTTCTGTCACTTTATAATTACTTACCTAACATAATTACTAAATTCGTCAAGAAAATTACGTTCAGGGATTTCTTTAAACTAATTTATTAAATTTTTAAGCCTATATTGTTAACTGGCATTATAAAACTTTTCCACAAAATTGCAATAGCTTTTTCAGTACGCTTTGTTTGTATTTCAGGTGTAAGTAAAATAATTTTATTGCAATGGGTTTACAAATAGAATGAAAGTTTTGTCCCTTCCGGTTTGGGGTTTGTTTGAGTTACGAATTTGGAAAGGAATTCGTCCCTGTTTCGAAACTTTGATTTTACTTAGGAAATGTTTTGACTACATTTTATAGGAAACGCTTTCAGCAGCTAGCAGATAAATTTAAAATGTATTAATTTATGTCGTGTTGAGATTATTGTTTACTCATTGTGATATACATCGATTGACTAAAATATACTTTTTTACCAGGGGAAATCTTTAATGGATACCACCACGTCATCCACCACCTGGGACCAACCAGCACTGGGCGTCAGACACCACCTTTAGCGTTTTTAGTTGTATGTACAATTAAATAATAAATAATTAAATTACATTAAAATATAAATTTTAGGGGGGCTCTCATACAATACGGAACCCTGCGTGCGCGAGTCCTACTCGTACTTGGCCGATTATTTATAATAGTTCACCTTTTCAGCCTCTTAATTTTTGAAAACAATATGGTTATTAAGTTGGAAATGGTTATTTTTCGGAGATAAAAAGTAGCCTACACTAATCAACAGGCTACTTTTTGTCTCCAAAAAATAAAAGGTTCTTATGGGATATCACAAGAAGCATCAAAAACTGGTTATACAATAGTTTTATAAATTGTTCACATACATTATAATTATATGTTATAGCCTCATGATAAGACAATACAGCCATTATACACTTGCCAATGACAATGCCAATGAATGATGATAATTAAAAGATATTGCTGTTGTTTCAATTTCGGCAGCAGTCTTTGGTAAAATTCCATGTAGCGAACGGAAATCTCGTAGTAAATATTTTTCATTTCATTTCATTTATTTCCACAACACAAGGGTGGGGCAACGGGGCACAATAGAGCCCCCCTCCCACAATCCATTTTGAAAAAAGTCTAAAATTACAACGAGTATATCCACCAACTTTACTTTTGTTTTTTGTTTCGCTTTTTTACTTTTACCTTGTTAACCAAGCACTTTGTTGAAAAATTATTAAATTATAATTCTAAATATTGACAAAACGATTAATCTATATTTGTTAATTCTAATTAGTAAAATAACAAATTTTCATATCATCTTGTTAGGTAGGTACTTGGAATTTACTACCCATCTTGAAGAAGTACTCATTCCTATGTCTGTGACCAAGGGGCCTCCACTGTTATGTTGCCCCGAGGCCTCCACACCTCTGCCTGCCCTGTCTGTTACTGCCTCCAACCTTTAATTATTTTGTTAATTGTGGGAACACAATTCAAACAAATAGGGGTCAGAAATTACCTTTGGTTAAGTAATGTCACGGTATAATGTCCACGCTCCTTTCATCACGGCTTGAAAACGGCAATATTCCTATGAAATATAGGCGGCATTTATATTGTGAGGGCTCTATAACGCGTTTTACAGTTTTTGCGAGCGAGACCGTGTCGTTTGCGCACCGCTTGAGAGAACAATTTAGATTTTGATGAGACAATTTCTGTTCCATCTGTAGAGAACGCATATTACGCACTTTGTTCCAAGTTTTGAGAATATTTTTGTATTATTAAACGTCTGATGTTTCACTGCGTCAATTTTGTTCTAAGTCAAAGTCAAAGTAATATCATAACTGTTCTATTATTTTTTTCAGTAGGTAATTTCCTATCCTTTACAAATGTAGAAATATTTGAAATGAAAAGTGAAACATTACCTATTTATTTAGTTTCATAAAACGAAAGGGTGACGACAGAAATAAGCTCTAATAGAAGCATTTCAACAACTACTTACTTAGTAAATTGTTCTTTAACGTATTTTTTGCTACACTGCTTAAGTAGATACTTACAAGATGTTTTACGAATATTTAGACGTAAAAAGAAGTAAGTTAGTAGGGGAAAAGAAGGATAATAATAATTAAATTTATGTTTCATAATCACAAACACCACTTACGTAGTACTTTAGTAAAAGATATTTTAGGTATAAACGTTCTATAGTCTAACTGTTGTTACAAAAATGTGGAGTCAATAAGCTTTGTTCGAAACCTAAAGTAATGATTAAAATAAAATTTGGACTAAAAATGGTTGTCTGTATAGTCTGTTAACGGACGATAACTTTACGTGATTACGTCACAAGAAAAAAATGTTGAATCAACAACTGAAACAACCTGAACGCTTAGGCCGGTCGTGCCTCTCTACTGCATGTTCCGCGATCTCGCTTGCACGCCCAAGCGTGATCCAAATCAGGCGGAACGTGACATTTTTTCGTGCGTGCAGCCGTCGTTCATCGATTTATAAGACGAAGATCGTTATCACGTCAAAAGGTTTCAGCAGACTATAAACGAAACGTATATAAATAGACGGGTATTAAAATGATAAATAATTGAGAAGGTATAGGTATTGAACTTGAATCTTTTGAAAAAGTAGTAATTTTTAGGTTTCCGTACCCCAAAATGAAAAAAAATTGAACCCTTATAGGATAACTTTGTAGTCCTTCTGTCCATCCACCATGTCACCTTTTATTTTGGGAACGCGTAAAGTTAACGAGTTGCAATTTTAGATTATATGTAGATATATCTATGGTCTCTTGCAGTTGTAAAAAAATCAAACTAATTAGTTATCGTAGAAAAAAAGTAAGAGACATTTATGTCGTAAAAACTGTATATTTCGACACTCACAAGGGAATCAAAACCTATAGGGTACTTCCCTTTGACTTAGAATTATAAAATTTGGTAAGAAGTATTGTTTTAGAGCATAAATAGAGAATAAATCTAAAAATTGTACATTTTTAAATTAATATAAAAAATCATGGCCTAAATGCAAAAAATATGGGCCCAAACTTTGAGTGAGTGAACCGTATCATGTGGGTTATTTTATGTAAGAGATTCATAGGCACAAGCTAAAACAGGTTTTTAGTTATTTTTATGATGTGTAATTTTCGATGTACAACGATAAAAGTAAAAAAAAAATATCGATGATTTTAGTTACGCCCTGAGATTTTAACAACTTAATTCCCAATTATGTGCAGTTTTCACGATTTTTACGGAATACTCGGTATGCTAGCCTAACTCGCACTTGTCGGTTTTTTTTTCGCAAGCGACACTATTTTACATGTTACCAGTGATACCAAGGGTCTCACAAGGGTATACTAAATTTGTTTAACAGCTGCAGCAAAACAAAGGGTTAATTTGATTTTGTTTGTTTTTGAAGCATAACAGTAATTTAGTTTATGTTGGTTAATTTCCCGACCTAGTTTGATTCACGTGATGTGGCACGTTTCTCAAATTGTCGGGCTACACATGGTATTTCATTACAAATCACGTGTACCAACGTGACTACTGACTATTGTCATGGTAATGGTATCTATGCAGTATTCCGTCTTCATACAAACGGTCGAAACGCGAATCATACCTACGCGCCTCGGAGTTTGGTAACGGTCGCAGGGGCGCGCCGTAGCGTAGTGACGAACGAACGTGTGGATTTGTAATCAAAGGGGTTAGTAAAGATTTACACGTAAATTGAAACTACAGCAGTTTCCGTATGGCTCTATACAATTTTGTGCTGCGCCCCTGGCGAAAACGAGGAAGAACTAGCAGAAATGTAAAGAGCCTCGTAAACGCGTAAATTTTAGTAAACTATGCTTTTTAATTAAGTAAAACACCTGTGTTTAACACAGGTGTCTTACTCAATTAAAAAGGTCTCAGTGCTATGCGAGACGAGCCCGCGTGCTAGTATTACAACCTTGAGAAAGATCGCCAAATGCGATCGAAACTATAGTAGCAGTTTCCTACTAAAATCAAACGTGAGTAACACCTGTGTTTTACTTAATTAAAATGTGCGAAAACCACGCTAGTTTCCATAGTGAAATATGCAAAACCTGTACTAAAGGCTCAGTAAGCGTGCGATTTACCTACTAGCCTTAGCGCATGTTACGTACTGCGTGGCCACGTATAGGGCTGCGGCTGTAGATATATATTTCAAGGACGGGGCCAAGTCACAAAACTGCATAGATACCATTACTGTGCTACTGTCAATGTTTATGCTGTTGCTATGGTGTAGGTCAGTGGTTCTCAAAGTTGTCTGGGGGTATGACTCATCTTTGTAGAAGTTTACATACTCAGGACCATCAGGACTAGGAAATTTAATTGAAATATAAATAAAGAACTTTTCAAATATAATCCATTGGTACCCTACGTGTTTCGTCTCTACAGCTTTGAAATCGATTTCAACTAGAGTTATTTTTAATCGCAGATTTTCGGATAAAGTTTAACTTTCAATAAACTTTACAAATCAGCTTTTCTCTAGTATATATTATTTCTGTATGACTGTTCAATACAAAATGTTCAATCACCGACGACAACTTCTTTGACAAAAACTTAAGAAAATAGACCAGCGTTTTTCGTTTTCTGTAGAACATCGAGAGAATTTTTGATTACATTTAAATTCCGGGAAAAACTCTTTTCACTCTTTAAATTGTAACAAAGTGTTATGTTTTTGGTGTCAATCGCTTGATTATGAAATATTGCACGCTGATAAGTCTAACTTTTTTCAGTTTTATTTTTATTTTTGTGTACTTTTCAGCTTTTCAGTTTATGCGTAAAAATATTACTTTTTAGAGGCTTATAACTTTAAGGTCATTTAAAACTGTATAAATTAAGATGTTTAATAATAAAGCTATTGAAGAGCAGGTTACATGAAAAAAAAAACAGATAATATTTAAAACAGCTTATTCTGTTTGTATGGACAAGTTGGCACCTCGGACTCACTCAACAAATGACATAACAACACGGGTGGAGCTGAGAGTAAAGACTTGTTAGTATAACTGCTTACGTTGTTTTTCTTAGATTTTGATTCCTGACTATGGTAATAGGACAAAATATAATTAGACCGTCTGATAGATCATCAAAAAATAT
Source organism: Hypomecis atomaria (assembly GCA_964007245.1). Taxonomy (NCBI): domain Eukaryota; kingdom Metazoa; phylum Arthropoda; class Insecta; order Lepidoptera; family Geometridae; genus Hypomecis; species Hypomecis atomaria. The sequence continues at coordinate 7,705,285 of OZ023293.1, forward strand.
AAGACATATTTTTTCTTTTGACAATAAACAAAAATTGATTAAGACGCGGAACTTTAACGGAGAGTCGGCTGAGCCGTTTTTGATAAATCAAGAATAATGTAAACAGTTCGAGCGAAATATTCGAATTTTGCACACGATGGAAGGCGGTTTTGCCATTTTTTGTGAAAAATAATGTGATAATCCAATTATCTAACAAATTTCTTCCAAATACTGGCCGTGCGGAACGTTGCCTAATTTCGATGATCGCTGTCAAATACCTAGTCAAACTACGCTACGGCCAGTATTTGGATGGGTGACCGCGGGTGGCATTTCCCAACAGAGCGCTACCGTGGCTCGGATGACACGTTAAATTGTAATTGTAGGTCCCGGTTATTTAACCGTTAAGCCATGTCAGAGGCCTTCAGGCGGCCTAAAACTCTGACACCAGGGCTAGCCACCCGGCTAGCGATATACGAACTTACTTTCTTACTTACAAATTGTATAATAATGGTTTTTTACCCAGTTATCAAGCCTATTGAAGATGTCATAAGTTTGGAAGTGTTGGTCTTACAAATTACTCAGTTTTCACTAAGTTTCGAAAACATTACGAAAACAAAGTTAGGATCCGTCAATAATGAATAGAAATTATAAGCGTGATGTTATGTCGGAACTTTGTTAAAAGTACTTATTTATACGAAACCTGGGAAAGTTTTATTGAGTTTATAATTAGCGGAGTATTATCAATTCATTGGCTAAGTATCAATTACATCAGATATAACTTACTTGGTAGGTAATAATATTTAGTTGAGGATAAGAGTAGACTTTATAACAAACTAGCGACCCGCCCCGGCTTCGTACAGGTGTATTATACATAATATGAACCTTCGTCTTGAATCATTATATCTATTAAAAAAACCACATCATAATCCATTGCGTAGTATTAAAGATAAAAGCATACATAGGGACAGACAGCGGGAAGCGACTTTGTTTTATGTATGTAGTGATATAACTTCATTTGGGTATGACGACTTTACTGTTTACTCGTATTAAAACAGATACTGATACTGAGATACTGGTTCGAATTAAAAAAAATAGTATCTTGCAACTACTCATTTTTTTTAATGTTCAAACGGGTATCCCCACCAAACGCTAAGCATTCTAGCTTAGCTTCAATCCGGGGTATTGTTGTACACCACCATGACGACGTAATACCAAAAATTCAGCTTTTAGAAAGTAGTTGCAATTTTTTGCGCTTACCTCCCGGGCTATAACGTCATAGCCACCAAGAAAGTTGGTTCGACTTACACTGATATGACAATCCAAAGTTTATCCGAGCGGATAGGTTTAAATCCTTGCAAAATAATTATCGTGTTAGATGCCATTCCCATGCGCTCTGTCGACGCTGCCATTGCACAGATGTCGCATATTAAACCAGTGTGCTCCAAGTTTATTCAAAAAGCTATAGTCAAACCGTTAAACTCAGACATCGCCTGCGCGGTACAGGGGCGCCGGGGGAGACGACACAAGGGGACTGAGACAGGCGCGGGCAGCGGGTCCCCGGCGCCCGCACCTGTCTCAGTCCCCCTTTGTCGTCTACCCCCGCGCCCTTGTACCCGCGCAGGCGATGTCTGAGTTTAGCGGTTTGACTATAGTTACGAGTATGCATACTACATTTATTACAGATTACGCAGACAGACGTCAAATACTTGGTTCATCAAATTCTATACTCGGGATCGCGCTGGATGCATCGCTTCCTACCGGTCTTATCGGCTATATAAAGAATTGGCCTATGTCCAGCAGTGGATGTCCTATGGCTGAAACGACAGAACAGTTACAATAACTGTTCGTTTAAAGGTACCTATTAAATACTCGATTCTACTAAATGTCTAATATAAGACATTCACATCACACGAAGCTGGTAACTGACGCCGACGGCGCGGCGGTTCTATGAATAATATTGCTCTATAGCAGATGCATATTATTATTCAACACTATGAATGGTTTGACAGTCCTACCTATTACGTTATGGCAATGGGATGTCCATGCCGTCCACAGACCACAGAAGTTCTACTTTTTTGGTAGATTTGTGAAGTGAAATTGTGAACACTTCTTGTGGTAAAAGTAATGATTGATTTGAGCGTAACCAATCATCAATCTAAGTTAGTAAGTAGATCTAATTTGTACCATACTCGCAACTCATCATATTACGATTTTCACATCACTTGCTTTTGGAAGGTAAAGGAAAAAATCGTAAGGCAACCTTCATACGTTTTAGAATAAATTCGATGGCAAATGTGAATCCAAAAAAACTGCACAGAGCCAGAGTGGTGAATAAGTACTGTCTCAGTCACCTATATGTCTGTGAAACTGACCTATCATAATTACCCATCGTAAGTATTTTTAACCGACTTCCAAAAAGAAGGAGGTTCGTCTTTATGTATTTATTTTTAGTGTATGTTCATAGATAATTTCGCTTAATCGTGAAATTATTTTCTATTTCAAAATGGTATACTCACGAGAAGGTCCCATTTAAATTTTATAGAAATCGGCTGAGCTGTTTTTGAAAAATCAACAATAATCATTAGAGCGAAATGTTCGAATTTTGTACACGATGGAAGGCGGTCTTACCATTTTTTGCGAAAAATAATTAAATTAAGGCTGGTTGTCTCGTCCAGGGCGAGAATTTTTTTTTTTTATTTTTTTTTTTTGCCTTTTACAGATAAAATACTTATTTTAAGTAACGAAAACTCATTTATCGGCCATGAATAGGTAGCATTTACGAGTAACATACACTCAAAAACCAAATTAGTGGTCGGTTTATACACGAAAGTGCATCACATGATTTTCACCTTAGTTTTTAGTAAGTATACTCTTGTGCATAAAATGGCCACTATTTTGGTTTCTAGGTGTATACGAGTATACGGCATTAACACTATCCATTCATAGACGATAAATTAGTTCCTTTTTACTTACAACGAACAGTTTGTCTATGAATGGCAAGAAAACAAAAAAAAAAAAAAAAATCGCGCGCTGACCCAGTGAATGCATCTTCAAAAGGCCGGTACAGAATACTACATGTCTATTTATTAATTTATTTCTTTATTAGCACAATGTAGTGTACATAACAACTGTAACTCATTGTAGTGCAAAACATAGACTCCGTTAGGGCGCTGCAAGAGAACAATACACTTAATGACTTATTACTAATTTATGCCAAGTCTAATAACTAAGTCTTATTTTGCTTTGTCCAGCTGAATCTTATTATGAATTAGTTGCAATAGATATAGTACGCAATATTTCAAAAGCCGCAGCCCCAACCACCCTACAATGCAGTTTCTAAGTAAGCCGCACTAAAGCGGCAGTTGGGCGAGTCACGGTGCAGCAATAATCCTGCAGAAGCAATGTCAATTGCTTGCCTTGCTTTGATGCTAGCTTGGGAGCAAATGCTTCAATTGTTCATTAGTGAACTATTAAGCATCGTGAAACATAACATTACGCACATTAGGTACCTTTGAGCACGTTTTTAGGGTTCCGTACCCAAAGGGTAAAAACGGGTCCCTATTACTAAGACTCCGATGTCCGTCTATCCGTCTGTCCGTCTGTCTGTCACTGGGCTGTATCTCATGAACTATGATAGCTAGGCAGCTGAAATTTTCACAGATGATGTATTTCGGTTGCTGCTATAACAACAAATACTAAAAATTAAATAAAAAAAATATCTATGGGGGGCTCCCATACAACAAACCTGAATTTTTAGACGTTTCTCGCTCTATATTAATAATGGTACCTAGTAGATGCTTGAAATTTTCACAGAATATTTAGTTTTATATTCACTTTGATAAAAAATAATAAAATTAAAATAAAATAAATATTTAAAGGGGGCTCCCATACAGTACGGAACTCTCCGTGCGCGAGTCCGACTCGTACTTGGCCGATTGCCTAAATACTAGATAATTATGTTGCAATATTCATATTCAATTTATTCATAAAATATTTCATTTACATGTCAATACGATAGGTTTACATAATCACTATCTAGAAAAATATCTAATTATCGACACTTCAGTATGAAATGTCAATTTAAATACATTAAACAATGAAAAATCAGTCTGAAAATGTTAATTTAAATATTATACATGAAATAATAATAATATCATTGTCATTATACAAATAAAAATGTCAAAAATTCAAATAAAATGTCAGTATTGTAAATAAAATATTACATCTAGTATAACCTAGAAATATCACAAAAATATTTTGCACTAATATTGCATAATCTATTTTATACATTTAAAAACGTCAAAATCATAAAACGTCTGCTCAATAAGCCAGCGTTTTAACCGAGCCTTAAAACAAGGCAGGCTAGGGGCATCGATAACATTCTTTGGCAGCATATTGTATACTTTTGGTCCCATTATATGCGTAATTTTTGCGGACTTCTCAAGCGTATGAGGTACAGTACCGAGATAGTCCCCGCCCCGCGTTCTACTTCGTTTTATGTAAGAGGCCAGGTTAATTCTCACATATACCGCCACCTGAAATATAACAAGTGACGGCAGTGTTAGAATGCCTAGCCTCCTGAAATGTGGACGGACAGAAACATCTTGTGGGATCTTCGCTATCGCTCGGACGGCGCGTTTTTGCATTCTAAATGCCCGCATCCAGTCCGCAGCTCGTCCCCAGATCTCTGTTCCGTACTGCAGCACTGAATGTACTGTCGCATACATGATTGAGTTTCAAAATACAATTTGGTCACGAAATAAATTATTAAAATGATTACTTTTTCCATTTATTGTTTATTTTTTAAATAGTTTACTAATTTAGAGCGTCTCGTGAAAAAATAATCCTAAAGCACCAAACCTAGAATTTATTCTGCACTGCACTCGTACGGCGTTCAATTTTCCCCAGAGTTGTGTCCAACATCGAGGAAGCTGCCATTTTTGTGCAAACACAACCGAATAATTTCCCTCGCTTTACATAAGTGGCTGCTATTTTTATTGTGGACGAGAATGCGCAATATTATTCGACAGCAAAACTGGTTGAGGAAAAAAGGGTTCCAAGTGGTTCATAAACAAAATAAATAGTTTGCATCAGGATGTTTTCGTGAGCGTAATGTACCTCTTTAGATGATGAAAACTTTAATAAAAGCTTTGCATGAAATATACGCGTGGGTTACTTTGTAATTAACCGAAATATTATCGATTTTGATAATATTTGGCAAGATTGTTAAGTATCTAAACCCTAATAAGATTTGCGAGTAGAAACTCCCAGACCTTATCAGAATAAAAAAATCAAGACAGAACGTAGTGAACAGAAAAGTGAGGCCGGTTTATAATACATGTGGTGAGTGCGTAGGTTTTGTGCCGCCATAGTTCGACTGATGAGCCAAGGCGTAGTTTCGTTGTTCGTGTATGTGTGTGTAATTGTGTCTGTACACGGCGAAGCGTAGTTTTGTCGGCCTCGCTTGTTTTGTTCACAACATGCTGTCTTGATTTTTTGATTTGGTCAGAGTATAAACCAAATCGGTCTAGAGCGAGTCGAGATAATATAGGCTTATGAAGTTTCAGTTAAAAAGATGTGTCGCGAGATTTACTGTTCGGAAAACTACTAGTTGTAATAAATTTAAATATTTCCCAGACAATGTAGCTTCACTACATAGTATAAAACAAAGTCGCATCGCGCTGTCTGTCTGTCCTTATGTATGCTTGTGTCTTTTAAACTACTTACGCAACGGATTTTGATCCGGTTTTTTTTTTAAATAAATAGAGTGATTCAAGAGGAAGGTTTATACCTAAGTATAATGCTTAGGCTGTATGATAAGTACCCGTGTTTGCCGATTAATGGCACCACTGCCGCATAATTTATATGCCATCATGTTGCCTCATCTTTACAACGATATATCGTTGTACACTTCCAATTTAAGCTAAACTTATTCAAAAAACTTGTGTGCTGTCAAGTTACAAAAACACTTTTTTGTATTTGATATATTATAAAGCATTAAACATACATAGTATTTTATATGGCAACTAAACTGCAACGCGGCTTGAATGTTACTAACTCCCTTTTTAACTGACTTCCAAAAAGGAGGAGGTTCTATGTTCGTCCGTATGTATATTTTGTGTAAGTTCATAGATATTTTCGCCAATTGCATAATTCTTTTTGAATTCGAAAGGGTTATAGTCTGGAGGTCCCATTAAATTTTTATCGAAATCGGCGGAGCTCATTTTGGAAAATCAACAATAACGTAAAAATTTTATACAACAATTCAAGCGAACTTTTCGAATTTTGTAGACGATGGAAGTCGGTTTTGCCTTATTTTGCGAAAATAATTATCACTAAGAAAATTGTAGCTCAAATAAAATTGAAACAAAGTACCTACAAACGCTCTCATTTCTATCCAATCAATATCAGTAATTTCAATTAATTCTTACAGCGTTCCATCCAATACTATTAAAGCGAACCGTCTAAGCACAAAGACAATTCTACGAGCGATAGATAGCGGAAATTATTTTCCGACTTTACCCGAGTCTGAGTTAATCTGCGTAACGGAACGGGAATTTTAGGGGGCTATTTTGTGAGCCAGCGGATCGGCTAGAGCAGTCAAATGGACCGATGCCCGTTGTTGGGTACAATCGGATAGACGCGGGTCGGCGATCACAATCAGCCTTGCTGAAATCGCATTTTACGGTGGTTCGTCTGTGTTTTGCTTTTGATGCATATTTTATTTGCGAATAAGTTGTCCAGTGCGTGTCGAGAGACTCGCGTAGGCTTCCGTAGATGGTAAGTATTTTAAATTGAGATCTATATTCCTCTTTTCATGTCGATTTGCGAGCTAAAAATTTTTATATACCGGATTTTGACAAAAAATTGGCCACTTCAATGGTGTATCTGCCTCATTATTTAGATCTATATTTAAACTATCATAATATTATGGTTAAATTTCATCCATTTTGGTTCAGAATCGTGTAATTTATAAGGCTTTGTAATATACGATTAGATAGATGGACGGGCGGACATCGGACACAACGAAATTATAAGGGTTCCCCGTTTTACTGTTTTACTGTACTACGGAATCCTAAAGAATCCTGCTGTACCCATTCATCCATCCATCATTCGCAAGATGTCCACTGCCGGATATAAGTTCCCTATAGATTTAGCAAGACCTAAAAAGCCCGGTTGGAAGCGGAAGGTGGTAACGTCGTCAGTCCACCTAGTCGGTGGTCCTACGCTGTGCTTGCTGGTGGTACGTGGTAAGTAAGTATTCATTCGAGAACTTTACGGCCTCAACGGCCATCCGTTATACAATTAGTTATACCTATGAACTATGTGCCCTGCGCACTGCTATTTTCAAACAAACTGTTGTACAAAACTTACTCATCTGATCAGTATGGTAGATCTATCAACCCCAGCCAAGGGGCCTGTCAACTTCTAAAGAAATAAAGATTACCACGATTCTCCGATCACAGAAAATATTTTTGACCATGAAAAATATTGCTTTTATACTTTGGCTACATTTATATTTAGATCAATGTATATTAGTGCTAAAAAGGTCTAAAGCAGTGGTCGTCAAACAGCGGCCACATGCGGCCCGCGGCCGTGCTTGGTGCGGCCCGCGGTACAAGGACTGGAGGACTGTACTATTATAATATTTGTTTTCAAACTACTAGAAAAGCGAATAACATCGCGCTAACCACACACGCGTATAATTGCAATATGAACAATGTTCAATAATACTGACAAATCATTCACGCTAACTGGCGCATATAGGTAGTAACGTGGTCCGCTTTGTTTATGCCTGTTTTGAAATTACTGAAGATAAAAAACAAAACGAAATTGGAGCCTCACTGCGGTCGCGCATGACATCAGTGTGGTTAGTCTGCTATGGTCATATCTGTTTTGAAATAACTGAAAAAAGCCGAAAAATTTTGGCGCTTGCTATGCTTGCGATACTTTTTATTTTTTACCTTCGTGTGTTCCGTAGACAGCGCGGTAACCCAAAAGAACGCGGGCTAGTACCTATGTTGTAATCAAGTTTATTAGTGTGCGGCCCGCAGTGATAAATCACACTGTCCTATGTGGCCCTTGACCAGAAAAGTTCGACGACCACTGGTCTAAAGTATGCATTGCACCCGGCGAAGATGAGGAGAGGAAATTATGACCCTGTTCATTGTTTCGTGCCCAGATTTTCATTCTGCAGTCGTATGTTGTTAAATGGCATAATAGCTGTAGCTATGAACCCGTCTTCATGTTGGTAAACAACATTTGATAGTAAGTCTCCTGGTTTGGGAGGTAGACGAGTACAAACGCCGCACAGGGTCATCTTGACCCCTCCTTATACGCAGCGTAGCGCGTTTGTGCCTCATTTCCGAGAACTTTTTTCTAAATATTTGTTAGTTTTGGCCATTAATTATTATCAATGTAGCTAAAAAGACATCAGCTATGCGTATATTCAGTTGGGTAGTAAATCAAAGCAACCATAGTGAAAATAAATATAATTTTGAAAAATACCTGATACTATTTAAAATCTTCATGTAAAAGAAAACAGATAAGTAACTAATTGTATAAAATTCAATTTAAACTGGAACAATGCAAATAAGCAGTAAAAAATATATTATAACAATTATGTATTTGTATGTTTTTTTTAAATACCAGGGTCATTATGATCCTCCTCATCAGATCATGATTTATACCTTTTGTACCACATCCTCGCCGGGTTAAGCTGGGGTCAGACACAATTAATTTGGCTCTGCTACTAGATTATTTAGAGAGACTAAGCTAGCAGCTGAATCGCCAACTGATCTATTTCTCTACAACCCGTAATCAGTAAGCGCTAAATAAGACAATTTAGTCCATCAATATGTTCACATTTTGAATATGGCTCCTCAATTTGAACTCTGATTTAGAAAATTCACGGGCAATTTAAAGAAGCTTCTTTAAATTCCACAAAATTAATACTTACTAAAGTATAATCTAAACAAGATTACGCAGACGGATGAACAAAAAAAGTTTTCCTGTCTATTTAATTTCAATATTTATTTATTTATTTTACTAATAGGGGGATCAATAGCATCAAATATACCTATAAACGTACATAAATATACCTACAAACCTCAAATGTATTTTATTGGTCCAGCGTTTATGTAATTGAGTTAGAGCATGTGATAAAATCAAACAATTTACATAAGTGTTATAATAAATAAGAAATAGAGATTGTTACCTATAAACGTAAAAAGAATACAGAGCGCTAATTACAGATCTTTAAGTTTCGAACTATTCTAGTGACAATGTGGGAACATGAAGTTAAGAAACATAGATCACACTTAAAAAACATAATTAAAATTACTAAAACATAAAATAAACTTACGAAACATAAACTGATTTTACAACACCTAAAATAAATTTACAAAACTAGAAATTTACTTAGAAAAATAAAATAAGCTTATGTAACATAAAATAAACTTACAAAGCCTAAAATGAATTTACACTACATATTAAAGGTGCGTAAATAATTTATTTTTTTGTGAAATGACGTAAAATCATTGATAAAATAATACATGTGTTGCTTCACAGGCTCACTAACCGAGGAACCACTTTCCAATATAAACTTCATAACTTTCTACTTATCCAAGCAAAGCCCAACTAAGTAAAACGCTTTTCAGTTTCCCGTTTTTAAATATTTAACTAACTAGTTCAAACAAAATTCAACTGGAGTAGTAACAATTCTAATTAAGTTGTGTACAATATTTATAAAGCCAATTTATCCCTTAACCAGGCCTCGATCAAATCAAGCAGTAATAGCAATATTTTTATAGATTTGTATAAATAATTACATCTAGTTTGAGATTTTATCAGTTATATTTAGAAAAGCAGCTGAAAAACTGAAAAAAACTTGTGGGAAAACATAATTCCGTTGCCTGTCTAGACGTTGACTTTTGTATCTATTTATACAAAAGAGAGAGAAGTTTACCACTAACCACAATGTATATTTCGATAAAACAAAACGTAATGTCTACGTAACTTATAATGTAAAATGATAATGAATAAACCAGATAGAAAACCCGCGCCAAAAATTGGTATCCAAAACATTTTTTTCAATTTACGGGGCTACGGGTATATGACGCCCACAAGAATTGGGCTCTTCATAGGCTAAGGCTGTACGGTATCCCACATGTTTTATTTTGTGATATCACAAAAAAATTCAAGTATTTATCAATAATTTATGCACATATCATTAGAAAAACTCAAATTCTACAATATATCAAAAAATCATACGATTTATCTCTCTCTGATTCGCCATTATGAATAACAAACACCGTACATTTTACAAAAACGACCGACCTTGGAAAAAAATGGCTGTCAAAGTGACATTTGCGTTCCGTTTCAAGCTATTTTTTATTGAGACAATAGATAATATTTTTATGGGCATTTTTGACAGTTTGTGGTTGATTGTTTACCAAAACCTGTCAATAAACTCCTAAAATCGATGTGGGAAATGCTCATACCATAGCCTGGTTAAGGGTTAAAATTATTTTTGAATGTTATTAAGTTGTTTTGCTTTCCTCCTTCCGTACCTTACAATAATAATGTAAAAACAGTTCAAATATTCATGTCCAATATTCTTATGTGACTGAAGTTTGAATAAAATGTGAGTGGAGTTTTGACATGACACACGACATGATGAAACTCGCTAACAAAAAAAAAATGTCGTAAATGCATAAAAGTCGACTTCGTACCGTATGTTTGCCTTTGTTTTTGGTGCTCCCACTTTACACGACTACTCGCCTGGTGATTAAACCAGGCTTGTACCGTCCTTTACTACAGCGTTGCAACACACGCTGCCGTCCTCCTCGGGCCCGCTTGAGTGGATGGCCAGAGCCACAACTCTGTCCACCCACGAGCCCAGGGGTCCCCTTTTAGTAGGTTCTTACTACAGGCAGGGGATACCGATGCCGTATTCTAGTGCCCCGGCATCAGGGCAAGTGGGTACTTGCCCACTGTTTATTGGGTGACAAAAAATAATGTACGAGTACACATACATGTTCCAATGACGACGTGACATCAAGTAGTCAACACCCCGATCTATCGCAACACAACAGCTAACTTATAAGCGGTACTCGGTCTCTATCGAGTGCCGCTTACCAGTACCTAACTCTTTGAGTGAACAGATTGGTGCCATTATGCAGGTAGCTATAATAACATATCACTGAAAGTCACCTTCAAAGTGCACGTCAGAGAGCTATAACCGAGTCTCATTATTTCAACGTACATTGTATCCGAAAAGTCGTATAACGATCCAGCCGTAAAAGTCGATTCAAGCCACAAACATTGAATTTTACGTATGAACTCCTGCATAGGTAGTAACCACATCCGTAAAGGAAAGAATGAATAACCGAAAAGACAATGGTTACGTCATTGGTTAATCCAATTAAATCTAACTAACACTGGACCATCGTAAAGGATATGGTTCAATTGCCCTGCGTGGGTAGACCTATGTTCAGTAGTGGACTATTAATTGGACAGTATAGCTGTAGTTGTGACGGTCAAAGGTATGGTGTTATACCGCTTTGTATCGATGTCTGAAAATAAAGTTGCAAAAAAAACAGTAGTTAGGTACTACGAGTACAATATTTTACGGAAGGTAAAAATTGTACTCGTACTTTAATATAGTTTCTTGAGCAAAACGCTCGCTTCTACTCGCTCTGCATTTCGCCACGGTATTTCTTACATACTATTGCCGTGCTTTCGCGTGGAGTTTGTGCAAAAAGAGAAGCGTCGTAGGTGAGGTCGCCCATGTGCCATTTTACTAATTTTGTTACGTTGACAACACTGCTCTGTCATTTGCTAGTACAGCTAAGAGTGTTTGATACTTGGTAGACACCAATTCATCAGCACCTACTCGCGTCTACCAAATATATTCAGTACCTACCTTGGCTGCTGATTAAAATTTTATTGTTAGTTCGCCGTAACGCCACGACAGTTGTCTTTTTGCACAAACTCTAACTAACATTTTATGGTACTGAAATAATATCGGTTATGAAGTTCTTATAGTCCTGATAAATGTCGATACTGGCATGTATCGGGGTCGGTTAAGGGTTATGGTACCGATATATCGATGTTCTCCCTAATGATGAAATAAATCAGTATGTACCGCTATTTTTACCGGTATCGTAACCTTATACCGTAACCACATCCGTAAATATTCCCTGCACGCAGGAAATCACGAGTTGGTAATAAAATTTCTGGGTCGCAGTTACGCGGCTCCCTTTACAACAAATACCTGTGTCTCCCAAAAAAATAAATATCAGCAGAACAATACATGAGATGAATAATGGTCTCGTGAGGTTTCTAGCGAGGTATAGAGTGTTGCCACCTTATTTTTTAAAAAAAGAGGCCAGTTTTGTATCTACATTTTAGCTTTATTCGTTCCTAACTAAATAAACCGTGGCATATACTGTCATATCAGTTTATCAGTTGAATTCATTATACTCGTTCCGACTTTGTTAGAGCCAACCGTCAGTTGTACATCGGCATATTGTCAGACGTCTGCGGTAATGTTGTAGGTTGGACGTCAATTTCAATTTGGTTAGAGTGTTATCCAAAATACACAAAACAACACTAATTTTAATATTTACCAAAAGTAATTATCAACGGTAGGACCTAAGCGTAGTCGTAGCCAATGAGAATAGAAAACAATAGAGATATTTAAGCAAAATATGCAAATACTTTTGATTACTAGCAATCCCATATTTAATGAAATTACTACAAATTTCCAAGATCTAAAAATAGTTTCAGTACATGATGTTCTGGTAAAGCTACAAAAAGGAAAATTAAGCTTCTACGCTCAGAGATACCAGAGGGATAATGTGGTCGATCGAGAAAACTAAGAAAGAGATGCATTGATTGAATAATAATATAGCATGAGTTAGAAAGAGATATGAAAAATATCTCCATTCAGAGGTGAGATGCCGTGTTTTTGTCTCGATAGTGTAAAATTATTTTCAAATTCCAAAACTTAACAATATTTGACAGTGACAAAAAGTGATACTGATTATTCATACATTTTTGCGGTTAAGAATTGCCTCAAACGACAACAGCGCTATCTCTCTGGTTTTAATAGCTCTGTGCTTCTACGGGATTGTACTGGCAACACTACTAGGTTAAACTAAGGAGGTTAGTTCGTGCCGAGTCGACGAGACATTTCGATCGCGGTATCACTGTACGAGTACGTTACGTTTTGAGCTCTCCGGATAACATCGTTTGGCTTTCAATGCGGAGAAATTCAGATTTCATAGTGAAAGTCTTTATAGACTATGAATTATGAATGTTATGTGAAAGGAATTATATGGAAAGCTAGTGACTGGAGCTAATCGATAGTGAATGTTTTCGACCAGTGTGTTTTACCAGTGAAATTTAAACGTGATATTTTACTAGAGGCGTTGTACCTGTATCTTTTACTTGAGGCCTGTACCTAGCCTGTACATACCTTAGATCCATTGACACGAAGTAAAAGAAGACTAGAGACCTTTTGAGCAAGTTCAAAATACTTATCCTTAGAATTAGGGTGTTTGTCCACCGCCGCTGTCAACGGACCGTCGTCGAGAACGAGATTATTTCGGGCCAAGTTTAAAATGACGTGACGGCGATTGTTTGTCCGCCGCGACCGAGTTCGGCTATAAAAAGACACAAACATCGCACTATGCATTTTTACGTAAAATGTTATCTATGGACTCATCCATGGCTTTATCCCACTAACATTATTTACTTGCTGTAACTCCTCTTAATGAATAAATATCGTATTTTTTCTTGGCCATTTTTATTATAATTATGTTATGACTAGCTGGCCCCGGCTTCGCCCGAGCACGGTTGGCATAATATAGCCTATGTTCACCGGGGACAATGTAGCTTCCCAAGAGTGAAAAAATTTTTTCAAATCGGTTCAGTAGTTTCGGAGCCTATTCAATGCAAACAAACAAACAATCAAATCTTTCCTCTTTACAATATTAATAGATAACTAATTGATAATAGACAAAATAGTAACTGAGCTAACGTCTAAGGTGCAACGGCAGTTTGTGGACATGTTCAAACGTGGTTTAGGTATATTACCGGCACATAGGCTTGTCTAAATCTTGGGCCCATTCTAGCGGCCTCTCGGTGGCCGGAATGACGGACGTACGGTGGACACGTGGCTATAGTAAATGTATAACCGCTACTTCGGCGGTGCCGGTCCGGTGACGGTGGCGGTGGACAAACGACCCAATGCGATGGTGTAAATTCACATTAAAAACAATAATTAACTCATTCCAGATTAAATTACAATACTGAATGCATTAATATAATAATAACGTCACATGAAAATGTCAAAAAATATAAATTATAACAGTACTTAATGTAAAAAAATTACAATGCATGCATAAGGTAGTAGGTAGGTAAGTTCTGTGTTTCCCTGCCAAATCACTAACTATCCCACTTTAGTCACCTCTCCTTTTTGTCCCTGCTAAGAGCAGCACTCTTCACTAAATCCTTGGAAATCCTAGTTAGTAAAGCCGCTCGTAACTTTATGGCTCGTCGCTAAAAATCCGCACCTCTTTCGTGACATGTATAAAATAGAGGATGTACATATGTCTAGACGACGACAAATTCTACCATATCATTATACTGAGTAGAAATACTCGTACAATGTATACAGGGTATACTGCTTGCCCTGTACTACGCCAAAAGGGGGTGATGAATACCATCATTAGGAAATACTTTTATTAGAGGCCAACCCAAAATTCTAGAAAAGAATCAGCTGTTCCATACAAAATTGAACTAGGAACCGACAAAATGAATGAAACAGCTGACTTTTTTTTCTCGAATTCAAGGTTTGCCGTTTGAATAACTTCTTTTCGACTTAGTACACAAGTTCTGGATAACCCTGTATATTAAACTTCCAAGACCACTCAAACTTCTATCGATTTTCATGAAAGATAAAGTAAGTGGCAAGATTAGAGTTTAAGCCAGGTCTAGGCTAACTTAAACTCTGGCTTAAATGACTTTGCGGTAGAAAACTTTGTTCTGTAAAATATGTCGATAAAATGTGACGTTGTAGGTACTTGGTTCCGATCTTCGCAATTTTAGAAAAGAAGATAGTAGACTGACTTGACTTTACTAGAAAATGACTTTGTTCAGTAGTATAATGAACAAGTAGGATAAACATATGTAATTTCCTATAATACATGGTCTTAAGCAGTGCCGTAAATAGTCTTTTCTGCACCCTGTGTGAGCTTCTATAACTGCCTGCACCCTTGTTTTTTTTTTTAGATATTTTAGGTACTCTAGCTAGAGCAATGCTAATCATGACAACCCATCCCCTAAAATGATTCTCGCTTTTCCGTTCACTTTTCCACAAAGAACCGATTTTAAGTGAAGAAAAAAAGAGATACTTGAAAGATCGACATCGGCCCGGTCATGACCCCCATGACCTTCACCCTGGATTCCCCTTGAGGGGCGCAGCAAACCGAAAAAGTAAGAGTCGTGCCTGGTCTGGCCATTCTTGCGTCCCCCATAGTCTACGCCCTGTGCCTGGGCACCGGTGGCACCGCCCTACTTACGGCACTGCGTAAGATACTATCCGCGGGCAGTGTAGTACTTTCAATGTTTGTCCTGACATTATCGCGTTGGAAGGCAATGCTAATTTTTGGTTCTATTTTTTTCAAATTTACATTTTTCTATCCATGTGATAACAATTTATTTTTTAGGGTTCCGAAGAATCCTTGTACGATTTTTGTGTCCGTCCGTCGGTCCGTCTCCGTGTCACAATGCTTCATATCTCCCATATATCGCACTTTTAAAAATAAAGTGAATCTACTCGAAATCGCGCTCAGTTGGAAAAATGGCGTTTAAAGTGAAGCGATACGGTTTGGTAGAGTCACGTAGGCCATCGAATTTCTTCTACAGACATGTGCAAGTTTACGATGAAAAGGTTTTCAACAATCACGACGATTAAGAGTTAAAAACAAATGCTTTCAAAACTATTAAGATAATTTTGGAATTATGTCCTCGAAATCGTTACAATGATACTAGTTTTTCAGCAATTAACTAACTAAAAAGCATTTTCAAGTTTTAACGTCTGAACGATCGTAAAACGTGTGTATCACGCGTTCGAGGCGTAAATCACTTCTGCACTACAGTGGAGTCATATTAATAGGTAACATTTGACAGTACATTTATGCAAAGAAAAATATATCTTACACTAAAGGAATAAAACTCATGATAACAATATTGACGACGACCGATAAGTGTTCTCGAAGACGGCTTGGAGTTTTATTCCTTTAGTGTAAGGTATATGTTTCTTTGCATAAATGAACTGTCAAATGTTACCTATTAAAATTACTCCTTAGCATGCACTTATGCACTACGTGCAGCAACTTACAACGCGTTGATTTTGAGTTGATGCCCTTTATATTTAAAGGTGCGATAGATTCATCCACGAACTAGAACTAACAGTACTGTATTGACAAAATAAACCAAACTGAAGATGTATTTAATATGTCCGTGTAGTCAATTAATGTTTATATACCTACAACGATGTCAGTATAATTTTATTCACGTCATAACGCGCCAGGAAGGTACGTAACGCATGCAACGTAGGCATAACGTGTCAGGTACAACATTATAATAAAAAATTCAGTTGTTCCAAACAGAACGTTTGTTTTTGATAAAATGTAGGTATGGAATAATTTTTGCGGTTCCAAGGGCTTTCCAGGGCTTCCTATACCTACCTTTTGTTTACTTTTGAGATTGTTCGCACATATAAAATACTATATTTTCCGTATGGCTCTGTACGGTTTTAAAAAACACCGCAGGCAGTAACGAGGAAGAACTGACAAAAAAGCATAAAGTCTCACAAACAAACAAAAAAAAACACTTTATTATTCAACTACATTACATAAAAACAGCAAGGACAAAAACAATACAATTAATAGGTTTCTAACTGGCGACCGTATCGCTTAAAACAATTTCTTCCAGGCAACCAAGACAAACACACAATAACAAAAAGGCTTTAGGTGGAATGTCTCAGCATTACTGGCTCTTTAATTGACACATTGTAGAATAGTTGCTAATTTCCATAAAAAGAAACGGTGCGATGTAAATACGTCTATCCAACTCTCCTTCCAGAACATTTGCAGTTTCTTCCTAATGTACCTATCAAGGCTTGAAAAATGAAAGCATTCTCGCGAAGCACCCCCGCGCTTTTTACCCTCCTTTCTTGTTAATTTACGAGAGTATTCATCATATTATTTCGAGCGGCGCAGGCACTAATGACTCGACGATGAAAATACGAAAACACATTTCTTTTAATCTCTTGTAATTATTAATATTGGCCTGGCAAAAATGAAAACACTGTCGGCAATTACTTTTTCAATTATATCGCCATAAATAAGTCCTTAATTTCTGGTTTGAGGCATTTTCAGAGGGGTATTGTTTGGGCTTTAGGAGTTTAGAAATAAGGTTAGTTGTTGGGCTTTTCCAATTTTAATAATTTGAGAGATGACGTAAAAGATATTTTATATCTGTTGTTGTCTTAATTATATATGATCAAGAATCAAATTTAAGTGGCTAGTCTTGTATCTATCTCTCTCTCTCTCAGTTAGAAATTTGATTTTTCAACCTTTACATTAATTAGCATAAACAGTCCTTTTTACCCACGACGGAGCGGAGCAGGTATATCCGTTGAGGGTGAGAGATGTTTGTTTGTGTGTGCGTTTGTGCAAAGTAATGTTCCCACCTATCTTCTAAACCAATGATCCGATTTTGATGCGGTTTTCAATAACGGGTTCGTGTTTGATGAGTTCATGTTTTAAGACCGGTGTCATGGCTGTAACTCACTAGGGGGTGCCACAATATTAGTGCAAAACAATGTTGCAATATAATCAAAACGAAATGTCCGATTACAATTCTGTTTTTAGCAATGTGTACGTGGTAGCTTAATGCATGTTCCCAAATAATAAAAATCACGTCTTTTATTCTTTTTCGATGAGATTTTTAAAGTCGTGGGTTTTTTCAAAATTTTTAATTTTGCCTAATCTTGTGATTTAATTTTCTATTCGACTTCTATCTGTTTTTCGATGTGTGTGTAATTGTGTCTGTACACGGCGAGGCTTAGTTTTGCCGGCCTCACTTGTTTTGTTCACAACATTCTGTCTTGATTTTTTATTTGGTCTGAGGTTCGAGGAAATCTTTTCGAAGCTGCTTAGGCTTAACCCCAGGATGGGTTATTTCTCTGTGGTTAATCCGTATTACGAAACAAGTATGTACTTACTTTCGGATCAACGATGTATTTTTTTTTTGACAGTTGGAGGTACTATGTTCGTCTGTGTGTATTTTTTGGGTATTATCATCGATATTTTCACCAATTGTGTACCGATTTAAAAAAAACCTTTTTAGTTAAAGGGTATACGAGGTGACTAATCGAAATTGGCTTAACCGTTTTGATAAATCACTACATAGTATAAAACAAGGTAGCCTCCCTGTCTGTCTGTCCCTATGTATGCCTATTTATATCTTAAAAATACGCAACGGATTTTGATGCGTTTTTTTAAATAGATAGAGTGATTCAATAAGAAGGTTTAAATGTATAATACACGTCTGCAAAGCTGGGGCGGATCGCTAGTCAACAATAATGTACATGGATGTCACATCGATTCACGCAAACTATTCGAATTCTTTCAATATGCAAACTTCGAAAACACGATGGTAGTCGGTGTTGCAATTTTTTGCGAAAAATATTTTCTAATGCTTTCTTACTATCATTAATACTATTTCTTCCGTTACAATTGTATCATATTCTAAAGTTTCGTTTAAAATTTACTTCAGTCGGAATATACCTGATTTTATCAATTTTATATAGGTAGGTAAATGGTGGTGCAAGTGAATTTAGAAGCCAGCAACTGGACCAGCATGGTATACTAAGGCCAATCATTCTGTAAGGATAGATTTGTTCCAACAGTGGACAGCCCAATCGTTCTGTAAGGTTAGGTTTGTATACAAGAATGGACAATTAAATGCTTATTAGCATTTAAAATCTACACCATCAGGAAACCGGAATGCTTCTGATAAAGAAATTCGATGATGCAAGATAATTTATAAGCCTGCAACTAGGCTAGCGTGGTGAACTACAGCTCAATTGTTCTTAAAGTTAGGTTTGTATACAATAATGGACAATTAAAAGCTGATTAACATTTTAAATCTTTTGTTTAACCCACCGCTTAAAAAAATACGCAAATTCAATGACTTAAATTTTCTGGTATTGCCGCATTTCGCCCCGCAAGTGGTTCGCGCCGCGGGGCGAAATGACTCCCACGCCCAAGACTCTTTTTGAAGGTCTAGTATACTATAACACGTCAATAAAACAATGCCTAGTCAAATTTTATCTCAGCTTACTCAAAGAAGAACGTCAAAACAAACAAATTACGCGAAATTGTTATAGTGTGTAATTTCATACCACTTTTTCTTCCTAACTTCCCTGTAATTCTATAAAGAACTTTCGCAGTCGTTGTCACAAACTTCCACCGCTACCTCTCGTATATTTCACTAAAAGGGAAAAATACTTAAGTAAAGTATTCACAAAGCTAATTTGTAAATGGCACGTTGGAAATAATGCAAATTAGGGACAATCTTTCCAAATTTTTCTTTGAAATCCTATTGTGCAGGAATTGCCATCTGTTACTGCTCTCCTGGTGAAATTGGGGAAATAATTTTAGGAAAGTTTTAAAATATCTCTGTGAAAATTTTCCCTGGGGAAAAGTATTTTTGCGTGCCATAAGTTATTTTTATAGCTGCAACAAATTTTAAGGTAACATGTATGTAGTTTTCACAGCACTGGTTTTTCGGGGAAAGAAAACATGGTGAGGCAACCTACGCAGGTTGTCTCATAGAATATGCCATAGGATTTCTTGCATTGCTTGTATTTCACCCTTCAATTACCCTTCGTGAGTAAGTCTACGTTAATAAGAGGACCATTAAAAATACTGGTATAGTATGTGTCTATAAGTAGTAGTAGGTGTGTATGTATTGAATGTTATTTGTTTTTCAAAATTAGGTACTTGTTACTATTGTAGAATTATGATAATTGAAGATTTAAAAAAGATAAACATATTAATTGGTAATTTGGTTTTAATAATACAAATCATTCAAAAATCTTAATCAAATCATTTAGACAATTCCATTATTATGTAGTTTATATTTGTGTGTATGTAATACCTATCAAAATATTTTGAGTAGTATCGCCGCATATGTAGAGTGTACTGATAAAACATCTAATCAATGCAGTAGTTGTTAAAAAAGATACATTATTTATTATTTGTACTATGATTACCATAATGAATGTTATCCGCTATATGAATATACTTCAAACATAAAAACATACCAATTAGATACGATTTACCTAGTACAGAATTAATTGTAATCGTATCAGCCTTCTAAAATATTTTGAGCAACCATTTTCTTGCTCAAAGAGTTCTCTTTGTGATAAGCATTTCAAAAATCTGAAGCGAACGCAGGATTTGAACCTGCCCCTTCGGATCACTAGCCCGACGCTCTAACCAACTGAGCCAGCTCGCCTCCTACAATTAAAAAATTTGGCGCTTGCGCTTACAAAACAAACGTACAAATGAATTGAGAACATCTTTTATAGTCGGTCGGTGTACCGGTTGTGGCCACTGACCCTGTTGTGGTCATTTGGTGACAAAATTATTGCATAAATGAAAATTATAAACAATGTTATACCTTAAATGTTGTTTGTGTGAATCTAAATGTTTGAAAGTTTCTTTAAAAATATTATTTTAACATAAAATTGTCTTTTTGATCATTAAAATTCAAAGTGGCCACAAATGGTACTAAGATGGCCACAACTGGTGTATCTAGCATCCAGCGCAATCCAGCAGTTTCATAAATTACCGTATTTGTTAGGTAATCTAGCAAAAATAACTGAAAGTACTCGTATTCACATTGTAAAAAACTGTTCAAATTCCATTATTTTTTATTCCTACATTCAATTAAAATATTACATCACAGCTGCAACTATTCTACGTTTTATAACAAAGATTTCTCCTATGTAGGTTACCGCATTTCATTCGCAGCGCAGAAAAGTTTAAAAAGAAATCCGTCGAACAATAGCCTAGTGATAAAAAAGCAGACGCAATTGGTCGTGAGCACGGGGAAATGTTCAGATTCCCCGGGACGAATTGCGGCACGGAGATTTCCCGGACACTGGCCGTGGTACAATAATCTTGAGTGCTTAAGCTGCCGGGATTTTCCCGGGTAGCTTCCGATAGGACTGGCGCTCGATCCATCTATATGAGTAATACGTTTTGGCCACACAAAAACTTTGTAGTAGTATCGGTTAAGCATAAGACTTCAATTCAAAGGATATTGAAGGAATATGCAAGCGTTTCTTCATCCCATTGGAGTGAAAAGAATGAATAGTAATACTATAAATTCATTTTTCGTAGAATCATGTTATGGGAGAAAAAAATGCGTCTCATTATTTTTGACCTAAGTAGTAAAAATATAATCTCACAAATAATACACCAACAAATATAGCGTTAAATAAATACATAAATTATTATCACTCACCATTTAAGCGGACCGCACATAGGCGCCATGCCACAGCTTCTAACATTTTCATACAGTATGGCACAAATTTTTAAACAGGGGCAAGAAGCAAGCAGGCAAGAAGTAGTCGGCGTTTAGGGGCTGGCGTTGGTTTTTTGTGGCTGGGTTTAGCGTTTTCTGGCTGGGGTTGGCTTTTTGTGTCTATTGGCGTCTAAAATCAGCGTTCTGTGATTAGGATTGGCGTTTTGTGATTGGGGTTAGCGTTTTGTCGCTGGTTTCGGTGTTTGGTGGTAGGACTCGGCATTTTGTGCCTGGGGTCAGCGTATTGTGATTGGGATTGGGGTTGGCGTTTTTTGGCTGGCGTCAACGTTTTTTGGCTGAGGTTGGCATTTTGTGGCTCGTGTGCTGTGTTATTTGGTTCTGATTGCGTTAAACTAAACTGTACTCTTCTATAATAATTGAACAGAGTTTTACTAAAAATTGTTTACTTACTTTCCATGACCAGTTACTGTTATTGTCGAGTTTCCAGTACGTTTTATCCTAAATTCTGCACTATATTCCCCGAACCGTTTCCAGTTTCTTTTCAAAGCTCTTGCAATAACCGAGCCATGTCGGTCCGTCCTCACGAAATGTTACCAATCTTTTTTTAATTAAATTACTCCGATAAAAACAGAATGCAGGGAATCGTGTCGCGATATTTCCTGGGTAGGACTGGGCTCTACCAAAGTGGAACGAAGCGGAAATGTGAAGCTGTTAGAAAAAGCGTTTCCTACAGTAAGCGCATCACAGAAATGCTATATCTTCTAAGCAATTAATAAAACAATAATTACTATTTGCTGAAAATGGCATGACCGATTTCAACACTTCAACTTCGACCGTGTACAGAATTCGCGAATAGTTCGCACGGATCGATGTAGCAATTTTATTATTAACTAGCTTTTACCCGCGGCTTCGCCCGCGTTATATTTTAATTTTGGCTTATGTTTATGTCGGCTGCGAAACCTAACCTAACCGACAATTATCAAAATACCTTAGAGGAATGTTTTTGTTGGTTAAGTTACGGTTGGAGTGCATATACAACCCCCCCGTGTATTCCCTTGTCGTGGCGGGGGAGGTCTGAGGCAGCTGAAAAGGCGGCGCTCGAAGTCTCCTCTTCTTTGGGTCTTTTTCCCCAAGGCAACTTAGAGGCTGGCTCTCGAGGTTCAGCCGCTTTTAACTAAAGCAGATGAGAGGATGGCCGGTAGGTTGCGTGCCTTATGAGGAGTGTCACAACTGAGGCGGGATGCAGTGCCGCTCTTGCAACGCTGCAGCCGAGATTTTTTTTTCATTATATCGCGAAATATCCCTGACATGATCAGAGGTCTTAATTACAAATAAATAATTGGGTTAGTTACAAATAAATACTTGAGTTATGATTCCAACTGGTGCTATTTCTCTTACGATCTTGTATGCCGCCCTTGCATCCGGAAAATACGTTTCGGTTACCGCCGCTGTGTGTCCATCCTGATACCGCCGGCTCCACTCGTCAAGAGAGTCCTTACGGATTTCTCCCTTGACGAAAGAAACGGGGCAGTTATACTAAATAGGTCTGCACTTTGAGTGCAGTGCTGCTTCCTTTGCTAGCTGGTCTGCTCTCTCATTTCCCTCCGTCCCCGCGTGCGCTTTAATCCAATAAAGTTTCACTATTTTATTATGTGCGTGTAGTAACTTTATGTTAGCTTTGAATTTTACTGCTAAGGGATGGAGGGAAGAGACACCAACTACCATTTCCAGTGCAGAGCTGGAGTCACAAAAGATGCTGTAGCTGGACTTCGGGGATTATAATGCTTTTTCGGTAGTCTCAAGAAGTGCCAATAGCTCGGCCTTGTACACGGAGCACCAATCAGCCAATTTCAGCTTGCGGGTACTGATCTCAGCGGCATCATCCCCAATTGAAAATGCCGCCCCGACTTTCCCTTTAATTTTGTTGCCGTCTGTAAATATGTTAATTTCTCGGTTAAGATTTTGCTCTAGTGCTGCTCCGTCTGCCAGACATATGAACTCTAGCTCCTCCTGCTGCGCTGGGTGTGGCTTCTTAATATAAGAGACCAACTTTTCTGTCTCTCTATCTCCAGTTACTTGCTGGGAATAACCTTTCTTAGTTTCATAAAGCAAGGCTGCTTCCTGGACTCTGATATGACAGCCGAGGATTAGGGGCCGCGGTAGGATATATGGAACTGGTGGTGTGGGTGCCGCCACCTACCCTACCTTCCGCTAGTCCGTCAACGTGTTGGCAGACGCAGTGGCAGTTGGCAGGGGAAGAGAAGTGTCGGCATCGCGATGGCCGTTCTCACTGCCCTCTGCAGTTGAAGAGGCAGGCGCTGGGCTACTATGACTGACCCGCTGCACTGGGACCAGGGCGTTGGAATGCTGTCCGACGCTCAGTGCTGGTTAGTCCCGAGTGTTGGATGACGATGTGTCTTATGTGCTCCGAAACACTCCGTCATTATGGCGGGAACGCAAGCTCCGTTATGGATCCCGAGTGCCGCGAAGGAGTGCGAAAAATGTAGGAACGTTCTAAACTTGCCATGACAGGTTATTTCTGGCGCTTAGACGGCTGCTACCGCAGCCCGCTCACTTAGTTTTTATCCTATCCTACGGGAACTGTTAAAGTTTTTGCGATAAAAAGTGGCCTATGTCACTTTTCGTCTTTCAAACTATATTCATGCAATAAGCCAAGGCAAGTTGCTCCGTTGCTGAGAAAAAATTATTGTTAAGTTCTACGGTAACCACAATTTTTTCGGGATGAAAAGTATCCTATGTCACTTTCCGTCTTCCAAACTATGCCCACCCCAAATATCAAGTCAATCCGTAGCTCCATTGCTGAGAAACAGTTATTGTCCTATCCCATGGGAATCACGAATTTTCTCGAGATTAAAAAGTATCCTATTATCACTTTCTGTCTTTTAAACCATAGGTATCCATACCAAAAATCAGGTCAATCTTTTGCTCCGTTGCTGCGTCAAAGAGGAACAAACCAACAAACTTTTCGGATTGATAATATTAAAGTATGATGAATCTGTACCATAAAGGTAGAATAAAGAAACATGTTAAACCTCTAATGATAAAAGATTTAAAAATATTTTTAATGTCAGACAAAATGACGGCCTAGTATTAAACGTCATAGTAACATGTAGCATGCAGAGGGAAAATAACATTTTATCCAATTTTAATGTCAGTTGTCATTTTCAATCCATACTTTATTTCCTCTTCAAGGGGATATAATGGCGGAAAAACAATTTGTCCCCTTGCCATGCTACTTGTGATTTATAAAAAGTCTGCAGACAATGTCACCTGTCATCTAATTACGTTTGGCTGTGACGTTTCGTTAGTCCATATTAGCGTCATAGAGGAATTAATCACTTAGCGTCTTTGTGATAGTGGCGACAGTTTCGCTTTCGATGGTTTTTGTCCTGTCCTACAGGAACTATGCAATTTTTCGGGATAAAAAGTATCCTAAAGCTCCTTCCGCCTTTTAAACTATGTCCATGCCAAAAATCAAGTCAATCCGTTGCTCCGTTGGTGCGTGAAAGAGTAACAAACCAACAAACCAACAAACTTTTCGGATTTATAATATTAGTAAGGATTTATCAAAAGTCGCTCAGCCGGTTTCAATAATATTTAAATGGGACCAATTTCAAAGTATACCCTTTCCAATAAAAAAAAATATCGAAATATTACCACTCCATAAAAAATTATATGTGGTCAAACGTTACAATCTGTGAGTGAATAATCAATCATCCCCTGTTTTCTTATCCTTAGAGATGATTATTACTTCGAAATATTAAGAAGCCAATTTTTGAAGCATTCTCTTTTTAATTAAAATAAGAATTATCGAAATCGTACAACTATGTAAAAAGTGTCGTTGAACATAAAAAATATAAAATATACTTACTTATAATCATATTTATAATCTAAGAAAATATTGTTTCGCGAACAATAATTTGTACCGATTTCCTTACTCTGTTAATAAATAAACTTTCTTTCTTTCTTTCTTCTTTCTTTATTCGTTGAGCCAAATAAACACCAGCATTTTGTTCACGCGTCGCGTCCACCAGACGCTCAGAAAGACTTTTGAAAACAAGATGAGCTCTCGGCCCACACGAACCCAATGTCTCAACTCCAAACGGCTCAAATATTTAACCACTACCGAGTTTAGCATTTGTGCAATGTTGAATGTTATTTTTTTAGACATCACATTCAACATTTCAACATTTAAATGTTGTTAACAAGGCGGTTATATTACAACTTTCTACACTTTGATTACGGTGATATAAAAATATGTTATTTACTTAAAACGAAAGAAAACTAAGTCGATGTTATTTACGCAATGAATTTACGTAGTACAATTGGCCAACACCGTTTCGTTCCATTTTGGTACAGTCTGTGCCGTCGGCCGTCAAAACGTAATGAGATTGGTGCGTAAAAGGGACGGAAAATAACCAATTCATATCTGAACGAGGATTCAAGATTGAACTTCAATCGAGTACTCTAAAGTACTGAAGACTTGAAAGTTTGAGTGTCATGATCCCCAAACAATGTGGCTGGCTCAAACCCGCTTTCACGGACTGAATTTATAAATTATTCTCTTATTGGCAGGGACGGAATGTCTCGGTCTATATCTGGTTAATTAATATTCATGAGAGGCTGAAGGAAGCTGTCTATAAGAAGTACTAATACCGTCTAATTCGAAGCTGACGGGCGAGGCTTCAACTCGAATATATATCATCTGGGACGTGAAATTTGAAAACGATCATGAAATTTAATTGTAAATTCTTCAGCGACATTTTGTGCCAAAAATATTTTTATACTTAAGGTCTGTACCGGGATATGACTAGCTTTTTAATAGAATTAGCTGTTTTGCCTGCGACTTTGCCCGCATGGTATTTAAATTTTTGTGATACACCATGGGAAAATTTTGTTTTTCTGGGATAGTAAATATTTTTCGCAAAAATGGCAAAACCGCCTTCCATCGTGTACAAAATTCGAATATTTCGCTCGAATTGTTTACATTATTGTTGATTTATCAAAATCGGCTCGGTCGATATTTGTAAAATTTTAATAGAACTATTTCGGGAGTATACCCTTTCGAACTAAAAAATGATTTTTCAATTCGGTTCACAATTGGCGGAATTATCGATGAACTTTATTCTTATGAACAAAAAAAAACATACAGACGAACATAGAACCTCCTCTTTTTTGGAAGTCGGTTAAAAAGTAGCATATCAGTTTCCGTCTTTCAAACTATGTCTATGCCAAAAATCAATCGACCCGTTGCTCCGTTGCTGTGCAAAAGAGGAAAAAACGAACAAACACATTTTTAGATTTATAATTTTAGTAAAGAAATAAGGATTTCATTAGTCACTTAATATAATTAAACTTTTACTTCACAAATGCTACTGTACAATTAACAAATACCTGAAATACAAAAATCTTGACATTTCACATGAATAATAATTTTGATTTAATGACATGACATTTCAAAATAATGATAATTGACATATTTTTTAACAATATCTAATTTTAAATGGTATGATAATTGCATTAACCATGCATAACATTGTATGCCCGAGTGGGTAGCTGTTGATACTCTAAAATCTTGAGCACCATGTAAACACAGCTGACAATAAACGTTCTTAATTTCTTGATTTCACAGTGCCTTGCGAAACAGCCTCAAAAGACAGCCAAATGCAGTCGAAAGTACATCTAATTGTTACGACTAATTAGTTACGTTAGTCACTTCCCTTTATACAAACTATAAGAATGTGCGAATATGTTGCAAGAATCTATGGAAATTGGGCTATAACCTAATTGTACAGTATTTTACTATTTGCTTTATTTGTTTTGAATAAAATCGGCCAAGTGCGAGTTGGACTCGCGCACGAAGGGTTCCGTACCGTATGGAACCTCTGCCGTACCGTATGGTCCTCTTGCCGATATTAATAGTGAGCAAAAAACTCCTAAAAATCACGTTTGTTGTATGGGAGCCCGTTAAACATTTATTTTATCCTGTTTTTAGTATTAGTTGTTATAGCGGCAACAGAAATACATCATCTGTGAAAATTTCAGCTGCCTAGCTATCATGGTTATTGAGATACAGCCCGGTGACAGACAGACAGACAGACAGACGGACATCGAAGTCTTGGTAATGGGGTCCCGTTTTTACACTTTGGGTACGGAACCCTAAAAATGGTTAAACTAGGTGCTATTTTCTTTAATTTTATATTTATACTTTTTTATTATTTTATCGGTTTATACGAGTAGCTCGTTATATCGATATAAAATAATTGGAAAATATTTTCTAATAAGTAGGTACTCAATTCAATTAATTTTATAATTCAATTAATTTTGTATTATTTTTGCAGCGCATAAGTTAAATGTATATTTAATTTTAAGCTTATTTTTAAGTAGTCTGTGAAACTGCAAAGTCTGTCACTGTAAAATATCTGTTTTAAAAACTAATTTAGCGAACTATTTTTGTTAGACTTTTCTGGCTGTAGGAATTGATTATTGTTGTAACTCATAACTAATGTAATAATCGAAAATCAAGGACTAAAAATTCAAGACTTTTCTGAATGCCATAACCTCTACGGCGTAGGCGTAGACGTGAATGTCTACGCGTAGTGCCTACGCCGTAGCTTGAGCCTACGCATACTTTATTATATTTCACTTTCTACGATTGACTTAATTTTTTTCCCAACAGTGTGAAACTTTAGATTCCAATAGAGAGAAACTTTAGATTACTTATAGTTGCCATTTTTTAATCTATTTCTCTAATCTTAACTTAGTTCAGCGAAAGTATTTTTTAGAAATAACTTTTTGCCCATTGGCATTTGGATTGCCCCTTTAGATATTCAGGGTCTGTGGATGATCTAATTTTTTTTTTTTAAAGTAGCACCAATAGTAGCCAGAGTACTTTTATTGTTTGATTTTGCAGTTATTGCATTTGTCCCAGTAAAAAAATGTTCAATACAATTTACTATCCACATAGTACCAATACTTTGGCCTTGAAAATTACTATATTGTGTTGAAGGAATAGCATGTATACGTGTAAAGTTTCCATTATTATATCATATGTATGTTATTGATGTTATACGTATTAGATTTATAGCTTGTGATAATCCCTTGTAGGTATTTTCTACTTTATCAAAAAAGCCATTTCCTCCAGGCAACTTTAGGATGGAGAAAAATAATTTCAAGAAGTAAAGTAAGTAAGTTCGTATAGGCCGGGTGGCTAGCCCTGGTGTCAGAGTTTTTAGGCCGCCTGAAGACCTCTGACATGGCTAAACGGTTGAAACAACCGGGGCCTACAACTTAACGTGTCATCCGAGCCACGGTAGCGCTCAGTTGGAAAATGCCACCAGAAAAATTAATTTTATAATTGAATTATAAAATTAATTGAATTGAGTACCTACTTATTAATTTCAAGAAGTAATGCAATAATAACGATATAAGTGGAGCTGTTATACTGGCTTTATGATTTTTCATTACTAAACAAATAAATGAATATCACTACAAAAGAAACATCAGGGGACATCTTACACACTGTCTCCCCAAACTAAGCAAAGCTTGTGATATGGCTGTCTGATATACTGCATTTACCTATTTTTAAATACATTCTGAAATAGACAATAACATCCAGACATAGAGCAAACACAAAAATTCATCACAAAAATGCTAGCCCTGGGGCTTCTCTACATCAATTGAACCCATGCCTCTTTTGCCTTCATCCTATGAGTTATTAACAACCAGGCCAATGAGGCAGTCATAGGCTTGCATACCCTCCAAGGGCGATTAGGCTGTATCCACCACTCTGGCCAAGTGCGGGTTGGTCGATTCACGTACGCTATCGACTTTTTTCTACCGACGTAAGCAGGTTTCTTCACGATGATTTTTATCACCGGAAAGTGAATGATCCGTTTTGTTCATAAGTTTCAAAGAACTCACTAGTACGGGGATGGAATTTAAACTATCGATATCACGATTGCAAGGAGAGCTTTATTATAACTAGGCGAACGCAGCCTATAATAACGTTGTATTGAAATTGTGTTGTGCTAATATTTAAGAAAACCATGAAGAGCTCTGGCGTCAATAACACAGTTTCGTTACTAATACGAATGCCAGCCAGTCATAATACAAACAAGAGTAACTTGTCTTTCATTTCTAAGATTTAACTTATTATTTTTGTAAATCCAAATTATTGTGTACCTAGGTTGTAAACTTTTAGTTTAATAATTTAATTTAATAATAAGCATTTATTTATTTAATATATTTATTTCCTCCCGCTCCGGTTGTTTTCTAGTGCAGAGGTTGGCCATTGCCATTGAGCGCGGTAATGCGGCTAGTGTGATGGGGACCTTTAACCTGGGGATAATCAGAGGCGGGCTTTTCGACTTATTTATTTAAGTATAAGCTAGTTTTAAGTTCACATTAATAGTATTCTGAAATCGTAATATGACTGAATAAAATTTATTTCTGGATAAAATTATACATCTGTACCTACGTTATAATTATTAGTATGACGTTCTTTATTATCTCAACCAGAATTTTTAGGAATCTAAATAAAATGACCAGAGTCTAAACCTTTTGGATCTAGGGAGAACACGCTGGATACAAGCCGCTTCTAACCGGTTTTGTTACTTGAAATGGGGAAACCTATGTCTATATGTAAGTAGGTTGAGAGATTGGAATGTCCTATCTGTATCATTATCTCTAAAAGAAGAGTGAATAGGTATCTTTTGGGTCTACATACTCCATCTTCGGCTACAACTTTGCTTTCCATTAGGCAAGTTGGTGGCGAAATATAGTCCTAAGGTGACTAAAATCAAATTATAATTTAAGTTTTGGATGTTTTAGATCCTAAAAAAACTGTGATTCCCTGACCAAAGTAAAAATTCAGCTGGTTCATTCTGTATGCTAATTTCTGTATTAGGAGTATGTTCCATAAGTTTATTGAGGAAATTCGAAGAAGTTTAGTTTTGAGTCCCTACCTATATTGAATTTTTCGTCATTTTTGATTTCAGAACATTATTTAAAACGACAATCGCAAATATAAATCGATAGAAAATCAAGGCCCAGATTTCGTATTAACTTTGCGTTGATTTGCTATTGTTACTATTTAAGCCGTGGTGGTCTAGAGGTAGTGACGCCCGCCTTACAATCGTGAGGTCGTGGGTTCAATCCCAGTCCCGTACCAATGAGTTCTTTGGAATTTATGTACGGAATTTCACACCACTGGCTTTTCGGTGAAGGAAAACATCGTGAGGCAACCTGCATATGTCCGTAGAAGAAATTCGATGGCGTATGTGAATCCACCAACCCGCACTGGGCCAGCGTGGTGGATATGGCCCAATCACCCTTCGTGGGTAGGCCTACGTCCTGCAGTGGACTATTAAAAAGGCTGATACAGTACAGTACAGTACAGTACTATTTCACTACTGCAAATCTTAAACTGTGTTAAGACGCAAACACAAGTAGAAACTGCTGATATTTCCTAGCTAATCCTTAGCGATTCGATGAATATAAATTGTATGAAGGAGGATTGAATAGGTAATCTCATCACCCTAATCTGAGATGTGTGGTTTATTTATACGAGACGTACCTGTGAGAGAACGGAGATTTATTAGGTTATTTTGTGTGTATTATTAATGATGTGGTATCGTGCTTTGGCTTGTCACTTATGAATAAATAATAGAAAATTAGATTAGACGCGCCCTCTATTCGACTGCTCGTCCTCGATGGTTTGCGGTCTCTAGGTGCATAATCTACTATTTCCTGCATTAGGGATTTGTACGGAAGCCTCGGTGAGCGAGCCTGACTCGCACTTGTCCGGTTTTTTAAAAATTAAAATTATGTTTTGTATCGGTAGGTACATAATATATAATTTGCGTAAATATCGATGAACACACACAACAAATAATTAAATACATACAGACGAACATATAACCTCTTCCTTTTTGGATGTCGGTAAAAAGTCCGAAATCCGTGTATTGGCTATCAGGCCCGAAGCGCTGCAATAACGTATTTTCCTAACGATAATGTTAAGCATCAATTTTGGTACCTACCCATAAGCATAATATATGATCCACCTTTGAATGACAACTTTAGTACATAGTATATAGAATTATGTATTATTTATATAATTATATTTAGAACAACCCGGAAATTGCCTTTAAAGTATTTTGCGTAACCAGTATCCTCATTTAACTCCTTTCATTACGTCGGCAATGTTTATTATAGCTTAATTTAGACTTTTGTTTAAGTTAAATTAATTCCCATCAAATAAAATCAGGATTGTTTAAAAAGTTTTTCCCCTCACTGGTTTCAAACAAGTATTTTAAATACCTCATCAAACTGTGGACAACCCTTAATTTTACAGTAATCTAGTCCATTAAAAAATCTATAAAGCTAATACAATTTTGACTCCAACTAGAATTCCAAGCTCATTGGGAATGCACAACTTGTATTATCTTTTACGGTCCGAGTTCCATCACCGCCAAAGGTAGTTAATTCAGGTCAGCAAGCTACCTACTTGTTCATTTGCTGAAACTAATTCATCAGATCCCTTGAGACGTGCAGAGTCATGTCCAATAATAAATTAACGAGCTACAAATACAAGGATGCGTTTCCGGAAACTGCGAGATAGATACTGGCAACAGTAAGCAAACTCAACGAAAGTGGAGTGACGCTGCCTTTACACCAGGGGTTCTATAGTTGTGTCATTAAAACGGCTGGATGTATGCGTAAATAGTCATGAGACTGAGGATGAGGATCCTCAGCGGGAAAACAGCCTCAACAGCACACTGGAGCGCGGGGACGTCACGAGTTTACCAGCTTAGTTGTTTATCGGAGACTGCCAACTGTCCAAATCAGACCGCGCGGGAGTCAGCGCGTGTGACTCGCCTCAGGGGTTAGTACACAAATTTGCACGTAAATTAAAACTACAATAATTTCCGTATATCTCTATACATTTTTGTACAGTGCCCTTGGCGAAAACGAGGAAAAACCTACAAAAATGTATGGAGCCACACGCAAACGCGCAAGTTTAATTAAACTATGAGGAACGTGTACTAAAGGCTCTGGTGATTAATGGCAATGTATTGAATAATTTTTTTTTGCTAACTTTTTGTTTTTAATTTCACAAATATAAGGTACTTCCGATATCAGATTCATATCAGAAATATTTTATATTATGTTCTCAAATATATTTCTTTAAATATATTAGAGAAGACAATCATAAACAATATCCCTGAAGCATTATTAGACATCCTGACTTAAACATAGAAGCGAGGGATGTGTTTGTTAGGAATCAATAGAATAACTTCATTTAATTTGCTCTGATAGGCCGTTTCTAGGAAGGCTAACTCGAGACTAGCCTCGTTCAGCGTTACTAGAAAACACAAAAGATTCCTTATTTTTAGAATTGTATTTGTTGGTTTATAGGTTTGTTGGTTTGTTCATCTTTCACGCAGCAACGGAGCAATGGATTGACTTGATTTTTGGCATGGACATAGTTTGAAAGACGGAAAGTGACATGTCTACTTTTTATCCCGAAAAAATTAAAGGTTCCTATGGAATAGCACAAAAATCAAAATATCACGCGAGCAAAGCCATTAGCAAAACCAGAAAAATAGAAAAAAAAGCCGCTTGTTTAAAAATATGTAACCAATATTTTTGATGATTATCAAAGACTACGATGGATTAACTTTTTAGCCATTCAAGTTATTATTATTATTTATTTATTTTAATCTATACTGTCCCACTGCTGGGCAAAGGTCTCCCCCAATTCCTTCCATTCCTTTCTGTTCTGTGCTACCTCTGTCCATTCTTTTTTAAACCTCTCGATTTCGTCGCGCCATCGTGTTGGCAAGTTATTATTATGGAGCTAAAATACTGTTGTTTTAATTATTCCAATTCTAATTTTTCAAATTATACCTATGTACTATTAGCTATGTTAGCTATGCGGTGTAGCTGTTTGAATGCCCCTTTTCGCCCCGCTCCAAACAATGCGGGGCGAAAGAGGGCCATCAAAAAGAGTCATCGTCGATTCGCCCCGCGGGCCGAACAGCTTGTGGGGCGAAACCACGAAAGAGCCGTCCGAACGTGCGGCGCACCAGGCGGCCGTGGGCGAGCTATGCTGGCCATGCGCTGTATCTGACGAGGCAGCCTGAACGAGCGGGGCGCGGGGCGACGGGAGGAGCTATCGAGAGACCTTGGGACGGCACGCATGACGATAGACGTGCCCTAGTGTCTAAACTGTAACCTTATGTAATAGGTTTGATGACTTTTAAAAAAATCCTTATTATGATTGGTCCGTGAGGTAGATTATCAAAAAATATTGGACAAATATTTTTCTTTTGTTAATCAAACAACAAATGACAAAGATAACCCTTGTCAAAGTTTGGGAGTGGGAGTCGTGACGTCAACTCTCTTAGAGAAGTCTATGCACTTCTATGGCACTTGTGACGTCACGCGGAACTTTGACGGATTATATCTTCGTCAATGTTTGTTTAATTGACATAATAAAAAATACGTGTCTAATATTTTTCGATAGTCTATCTGACTGACTAAGTATGTTTCTTTAGTTATCATGCCTATTGGCAGTGGAAATTATAAAATGCTGAATTTATAAGACATTTTCATTTATGTCATTAACAGTACCTATTTGAAAAGATTCTATTGATTTTTACAAACATAGCCCTGGCACATTTGTGGTGCAAACGCAGTCTGAGACTGCGCGTTGTAGTCAGTGAGTCTATAAGCTGTATCATACAAGTCGGCGGGTGTGATATTAGCTACAACCTGCGTAATATCTAATCCTGACTGAAGCTCACATAAAGTTGCGCGTTGATTGAGTTACGCGCAGCTTGTAGCTAACTGTATGATTTGTTTTTATGTATTTGTTTTGATGTAGCGGCAACAGTAATACGTCATCCGTGAAAATTTCAACGTTCTAGCTATCACGGTTCATAAGATACAGCCTGGTGACAGACAGACTGACAGACGGACAGACGGACAGACGGACAGACGGACAGACGGACAGACGGACAGACGGACAGACGGACAGACGGACAGACGGACAGACGGACAGACGGACAGACGGACAGACGGACAGACGGACAGACGGACAGACGGACAGACGGACAGACGGACAGACGGACAGACGGACAGACGGACAGACGGACAGACGGACAGACGGACAGACGGACAGACGGACAGACGGACAGACGGACAGACGGACAGACGGACAGGCAGACAGGCGGACAGGCGGACAGGCGGACAGGCGGACAGACGGACAGACGGACAGACGGACAGACGGACAGACGGACAGACGGACAGATGGACAGCAGGTTCTTAGTAAAACGATCCCGTTTTTACCCTTTGGGTGTACGGAACCCTAAAAAGCACGGCCTATAAAATCACTGGTCGATCAATGAAATCAAATTCAGCTTAGCAAATTTTTTTTTATTATTTACATCGTTATATTTGTTACCCATACGTTTAGATGATAATACGTCCAATGTCTTACTGTTTCTGCTTCTGCGAGAGTCCAAGCTATAACCTTAGGAGATGTTAGGTAGGTTGGTCTGAAATGGATTGCAATTTAATTAATTTTGATTCCTGAGGTGGAATAGCTTTGATAAATGTATACTGATTAACTAAGTATAGTAGAGTTCGATTAACCGGACTAATTCGTGTCATTGATCATTAGGATAATCGAAAATCCGGATAATAGAATGAATGAAAAATAGCGGTTTTTGTATTATCTTAGCTAGGTAACTAACGACCAGTTTCTCCCATTTTTAATCAATAATGAAATTTAATGAAGATCATTGATTGCACGGCGACACAGCGTACCGGAGTGCACTAAGCAACAAAAACAATAACAATTCGCGAAGAACAGAGAAAAAACGGGACACAGGCGGGTTATGAAATCTTTGACATGTCCGTTTTAGTATGGTTTCATTTTTTTTTTTATTTCTTACAAATACTTCTATTATTACAGGCTTAGCCTAATGCAATAGTGTGTCACTCTTAAATGTTAGTGTACTCGTATGTCTATTCTATGTCTTGTAAAAATTATTATAGAATTGCAAAAAGTCACATTCATAATAAATAATTTTGTGGACCGGGCATAGTAGTACGGATAATCGTTCGTTCGTTTCAACCATAGGACGTCCGCTGCTGGACATAGGCCTCCCCGAAAGATCTCCAATAAGACCGGTTTGTAGCGGCTTGTGTCCAGCGCGATCCTGCCGGATCCCGTCCGGATAATTGCGAATCCGTTAACTGAGGGCCGACAATCGAGGTTCTACTGTAAATCAAATTATCATTAGATATCCAAACGATATTTTTGAACAATTCTCAATACTCTAAGTTAAATTGCTTATAATACATGTTGACACATACAGGGCGGAGACCTGGCGCCGACATCAAATGTAATCACATAATTTTTTGGTCTTCTATTTTAAAACCTTTGACATATTTTGAATTTAATAAATAAAGTTTCTTAGTGAAGTAAATTTCCCAAAACATCATTTTTTAGTACTCTGTTATTATAAAGTGATGCGAACTATTTTGACCACGGATGTATTATATGAACTAAGAAATCATTACTCTAGTCAAACTCTAGTCATCCTAAATAAGGAACTTATTCATGCTATTTTGACATAAAACTGATAAAATAGCTATTTTGATCAGTCTTATGTCTGGTTTGGTATGATAGGATCTTTTTATTCTATTAATTTATTTATTATTCTATTTATTACTCAGTTTGCTTGAAAAATTTGTATTATTAATTTTAGGAGATTTTCTTATTGCTTCTATGATTACCTACTGGTTACTAGTACTACTTGTGGGTCAAATTAATGTCGGCGTCAGCTCTCCACCCTGTATAAATTACCTAATCTCATTAAAAACATAATAATTATAAAGTACAATAACTTGGATCGGCAAGTTGAAATGGCAGTGGGAAGGGCACATAGCGCGGAGGACTGATGACCGATGCTGTCGAAAGGTTCTCGAGTGGATACCACGTCCCGACAAGCGCAGCGTAGGACGTCCACCCACAAGGTGGACGGATGACCTCATTAAGACCGCAGGTTAACGCTGGATACAAACCGCTTCCAACCGGTCTTATTGGAGATGACAGACAGACAGGAGGCCTATGTCCAACAGTGGATGTCCTATGGCTGATGGATGGATGGATGACAATAACTCGAGCCACAGTACTTCTACAGTAAAAGTTGTGATACCAAATGTAAACTTAAGTAAGTTTATTTACTTAGTAGGTATGGTTAGATAGATAGATAACACTTTATTGTACACAAAAAAACGAACAGTAATACAAGAAATACTTATGCTTGTGTAACTCAAGGCGGCCTTATCGCTGGAAGCGATCTCAACCAGGTAACCAACACGGGATATTTTACGGTTGTTATCTACGCGACCGTGGCCATCAATGTCGGATAAATGTGACGGAAGATGTTTTCAATCAATAAATTGAAATGATACTCAGAATTCCGTCTCTGTGTTTTACCAATTAAGTAAGGTCTTTATCCTGCCTGTGGTCACGACTAAAAAATAACGAGTAGCACTCCGGGAGTGCCGGCAGAAGTGAAAACTTGAACATCAATATCACACGCACACTCGCGCAAGCGCCTTGCTCTGTCTTACGAGTTTTTGACCAGGTCGCGTGTCCTGACGCGATTTCAACATTTTTTACCCATCCCAAAAAGTACACAACGCCGTTATAGAAGTTTTCACTTCAAAAACTATTGATTTCCTTATCACAATAATAAATGTTTGAGACGAACATCGTGTGGAAAACTCTATTAAATAGTTTTACATACCAAAATTTATGTATAAAACTTAAATTTTGTTTTTGTTAAAATAACTTGATCACTCGGCCTGGTGCGAGTCGGACTCGCGGACGTAGGGTCACGTACCGTATGAGAGCTGCCTTAGCCCCATCGTTACATTTTTGTAGGTACGTAGCGGAACTTGGCCGCTCTCTAGGTTCTGATAATAAAATCGGCCAGATGCGAGTCGGACTCGCGGACGCAGGGTCACGTACCGTATGAGAGCTGCCTTAGCCCCATCGTTACATTTTTGTAGGTACGTAGCGGAACTTGGCCGCTCTCTAGGTTCTGATAATAAAATCGGCCAGATGCGAGTTGGACTCGCGGACGCAGGGTCACGTACCGTATGAGAGCTGCCTTAGCCCCATCGTTACATTTTTGTAGGTACGTAGCGGAACTTGGCCGCTCTCTAGGTTCTGATAATAAAATCGGCCAGATGCGAGTCGGACTCGCGGACGCAGGGTCACGTACCGTATGAGAGCTGCCTTAGCCCCATCGTTACATTTTTGTAGGTACGTAGCGGAACTTGGCCGCTCTCTAGGTTCTGATAATAAAATCGGCCAGATGCGAGTTGGACTCGCGGACGCAGGGTCACGTACCGTATGAGAGCTGCCTTAGCCCCATCGTTACATTTTTGTAGGTACGTAGCGGAACTTGGCCGCTCTCTAGGTTCTGATAATAAAATCGGCCAGATGCGAGTCGGACTCGCGGACGCAGGGTCACGTACCGTATGAGAGCTGCCTTAGCCCCATCGTTACATTTTTGTAGGTACGTAGCGGAACTTGGCCGCTCTCTAGGTTCTGATAATAAAATCGGCCAGATGCGAGTTGGACTCGCGGACGCAGGGTCACGTACCGTATGAGAGCTGCCTTAGCCCCATCGTTACATTTTTGTAGGTACGTAGCGGAACTTGGCCGCTCTCTAGGTTCTGATAATAAAATCGGCCAGATGCGAGTCGGACTCGCGGACGCAGGGTCACGTACCGTATGAGAGCTGCCTTAGCCCCGTTTCAAGCGTTTACCTGTGCCGTTATTAATATCGAGCTCCCCTTAAATATTTATTTATTCTGCTTTCTGTATTTGTTGTTATAGCCGCAACAGAAATACATCATTGAAAATTTTAGCCGTACAGTTATCACGGTTCATGAGATACAGCCTAGTGACAGATAGACAGTCAGACAGACATATAAACTTATGGACGAACGGACGGACGAACGGAATCTTAGTAATAGGGTCTCGTTTTTACTCTTTTTTCTATAGATCCATAAAAAATATGGGGATAAAATAGATCACAGACAGCAGCGCGAAGTCGTAACTTAGCGAAATTATAAAACCAAATGAGTGATTGAAGAGGGCACTTTGCGGAGTTTATGATATGCCACCGTCAACTTTAATGGGTGTCGTATTTCTTCTTTTTGTTTGAGCTTGCGAAGTGATGCCCTACAGAGTTTTGAGATTGCGACTTTTGTTATGATTAATTGTTAATCGTACGAGTACCATGTGTAATCTACGATATATAGTGACCGAGTTTCACTCAATTTGAAATTTGATAAAGTGCCTACAAAAAATTAAGGAAAAAGCGCTAAAGTCTCAAGCGCTTCCTCCTTTAATTTTCTGTAGGCACTTATAGGCAGATAAAATTAAAAAGAAAAGCTCTATGAACTACCAATTTTTTTAAATGAGCAATTGCTTTTTACGTTAGTAGTAGTTTTTGTTGTTTTAGATAAAGATAAGTCTTGTATTTAGTGTAAGGTAATAAAGGCACTTGCCCTGTTAAAAAAAATAGAAAGCAAAACACACAATTATGAAACTAAGTCATCTTTTTATATACCTCTAATTTAAAAACCCTCGTTGTTGGATTGGTTTTTACTCTTAACATCGGAAAAATTCACGGATCAATTTTATGAAAAAAAAAAACATATTTTCGCACACGTTTCAATGATTTTCTGAGACGGCACAAAGTTTGCTGATTTAATTTAATTGTATTTACCTTGTCACAATAATATTAGTTTGAGAAAATGTCCCAAGCGTCAATTTTTAAATAGTTAGGTGGTTCGTACCTCGCAACTTTAAAAAAATACTTGGTTGTGTATTTATTTCAACAAACTAAACAAGTTCACGAAACTTCTCTCAACAAGGTTTAATTAAAATATCAATACTACGATTACAGTACTCGTAGGTATATGCGAAGGCGTCGAGAGGTCTGCAAGCTCTCGTCCAGATCAACATCGATACGTCCCCCGGGCCACAAGAAGTAAACAAATACTACAAACACTAACGCTGTTACTCCAAGTTTGTTTTGGCAAGTGTTATAGCCAGAGAAATTGTATTATTAAGCGCATAACATGGTCTTGTGAAATTAACCGGATTTTAATCTTCATAAAGGATGACTGAAAAAAAAAGTCAGTCTCCTTGATTATAAAACAAAAAAAAATAGATTGAAAATAAAAAATTAGAGATTAGAACGTTAGCCTGATTATAAAAAATATTGGACACATAGGCATTTTTTAATGAAAATTGATCATAATTTTTTTGTTTGTCTCTATTCAATCATTGTAAATATTAGTTAGTTAAAAATCATTGTTGTCAATTCAATTTTTAAGTAAATACAGAACTAAACGAACATAGGTAATTATTTCTCGCAGAAAAATCGCAATACCGACTTCCACCGTATACAGAATTCAAATAGTTTGCACGAATCGATGTGACATCCATGCACATTATTGTTGATTTTTCAAAGACGGCTCTGCCGATTTCGATAAAATTTAAATGGGATCATACTCGGGAGTATGCTTTTTCAATCTTAAGAAGAATTTTTTAAATCGGTTCGCGAAAATATCGATGAACATACACAAAAAAAAAAATATACAGACGAACATAGTATCTCCTCCTTTTGGGAAGTCGGTAAAAATTATGTTTAATCATCTGTCAAGAGGCAGATGGCAGACGTAGGACGTGTAGTTCCTTGACTATTTTTTATTACGATATCAGGGTTTCCATAATGAATGTTGTTCAAATTAATAAATACATTTAAAAAATGATTTTTGTTTAGAAAAAAATTATAATCACATATTAAATCTAATTTTTACTCATTTTCCTCTTTACGGAAGATACAATAGCGTTCCATTTGACGTCAAGTTAACAGGCTAAGCCCCACTAATAACATAAGTGCTGCTCTCACGTATATATCAAGTTAGAGATTTCAAAGCCGCGCTGCTAACTTCGGCTGTTAAAGCTGGAACATGCATTGTGTGGGAATGGAGGAGAATACATTTGAGTGAACACGTTTAAACTACTCAAAGTTAAAGTAAGCAGTTTAAGTATACATCTCAAGACTCTACAATGAATTTTCTGTATGCCTATTTAAAAAAAAGAAGAATAGGAAGGGGATAGTCACGGAGAGCACATTTTTAGAACAAATCAAGAAAAGGTAGATGTCATGTCTTACAGGGAGGTGAAAACACTAGCAGATGACCGTGAGACGTGGAAGTTGCTCCACCGACAAGAGCTTTGTTCTTAAGTTAATTATGATGATGCCGGTTTTCATGTAAGACTTAGGTACTGATAATTTATTTAGATAGAGATTTTATTAAAACAGCATATCAAGACATTTGAGCGTCCTAACTGAGAATCCTAACGTTTTGAGTAAGATTGAGAAATAAAACCAATGTTTAATTATTATAGTTATTATATATTATAGGATTTTCGAGAAAATATATTTTTTGGTCTATCAATTTCGATAATATATGCAAAGTTTCAAGTTAATTATTATTATTATTTATTCTTTATTTCAGACGTACAAGTCCATATTACAAAAATTCATTAAAATCATCATGTCAAAATGTCACAAATATCAAAATTAATAATACATTCAAAATTAAATAATACTTAATGTCAAGTTTCAATAATAAAAAAAAAAAAAAAAATTATCTTAGTCTATACTTCGGTTTGGATCCAGAGTGCTCAAGATGCAACCTCGTCCAGTATTGCATT
The DNA here is from genome assembly GCA_964007245.1 of Hypomecis atomaria. Lineage (NCBI taxonomy): Eukaryota > Metazoa > Arthropoda > Insecta > Lepidoptera > Geometridae > Hypomecis > Hypomecis atomaria. The sequence continues at coordinate 7,746,749 of OZ023293.1, forward strand.
ATTGGGCAGTCCAGATCCATCCTCGAGGCGAACAGTTGCAGGTAGGTGTTGGAGCTGTCGCGCACGCGGCGCACCAGGGACGCGACTCGCTTGCGCATGACCGCTGCGAACCCGTCGATCCGTGCGTCTGCAAACATCCCTGATGCGCTACAGTACCGCGGCAGCTTCAACAGCGCCCTGAAGGCGTTGTTGTACAGGACGCGCAGAGCGTTATACGACTTTCCGGAGTATTTGACCCACAGGCTGCACGTATAAAAAGACTGACAGTATGCTCTGAATAATGTAGCCTTGACTCGTTCAGTACACCGTGCAAATCTACGGGCCAGCATGTTAGCTCGAACCGCTAACGCTCTGCGCTCCCTGTCGATGTCGAGGTCATCCTCGAGCGCCTCAGTGACCCAATGGCCCAGATACTTGAACTTGGAAACTCTCTTCAGCGCGCTACCGTTGAGAACGATCGGCGGGACTCTAGAGTACGTTTTTGAGCCGGCTTTGAAGACCAAGAGTTCACTTTTTACAGCGTTGTATCTGAGGCCGTGAGCCTCCGCATAACGCTCGCAGATTGCGACAAGCTTTCTGAGAGCACTGATAGATGGGCTCAGCAACACCATGTCGTCCGCGTAACTAATGTTATTGACGAACACTCCGTCGATGGAGCAGCCGACACGAGCGCCGCTGAGCTCACGGACCAGACGATCCATGTACAGGCTGAAGAGCCCCGGCGAGGACAGTCCGCCTTGCCGGACGCCGCACTCCAGCCTGTACACGTCCGATAGTGACCCCGCCCACCTCACATAATTTCGCTGATTGCCATACCAATACTGGAGCAGCGATGTAAACTCAGAGGGAAGCTCAGTATCATCCGCCATCTTCCGCCACAACCTGTCATAAGCCACGAGATCAAACGCTTTTGACAAGTCAAGGAAGCAGGCGTAGACAGGCGTGTTTCTCTCAGTGTAGTACTGGACGGTATGCTTGAGAGTCAGTATCGCAGTTTCAGTCGAGAGTCCAGACCTGAAACCGAACTGAGCATCGTGTAACTCTAGGTTTTGCCGCATCCGACCATCAATCACCCCGTCCAGCACCTTGGCAATAACTGTCGCCAGCGATATAGGCCTATAATTGCCTATACTCGACGCATCACCGGTCCTATTTTTGACAATCGGTACAACCACCGTTTCTATCATGGCAGCCGGAAGATAGGAATGTCCTAGACAGAAAGTAAAGAGCATGGCGAGCACCCTCGGTAGATGTACACCTGCATGTTGCAGGTGTTCGATGCTCAGTGAGTCGTGACCGGGGGATTTTCCTCGCTTCATGTCCCTCACCATCTGTGCGACTTGTTTTGCCTTTATACAAGAAACTGGTTGCCCCGACTGCCCCCCACCACTGCCGACTTCAGCATTCGCAGGCCCCAAAGGAGAGCTAACCCTAAAATGGTTTTTAAACAGATTAGCAATTTGGGCGGGTTCACTAATGCCCTCCACACTTACTGGGATACTCGGCTTAGGATTTAATTTGCTGGTCTCCTTCCAAAATCTACCGAATGCTTTAGCGGTATGTTGAGTAGCAAGCATATCCATTTTTATTTGTGTTTCGTTGTTTTTACACCACTTTAACTTGTTTTTGAATGCTGTACGTGAGTCCTGCACCCGCTCGTAAACGAGACCCGATTTAGGTTTCCCGTGTAAGACCCACTCATTAAACCGAAGCCGAGCCTCCCCATGCGCCTTCTTACAATGTTTGACCCAGCCCGTCCAGGGATTGGATAGTTTCATACCAACGAAAAGGGCCCGTATTACCATTGTTTACTGTTACTATACATAATATAACATTGAAAAATATTGTCTTTATTAAAAAATATTGTCTATTATTGTCTATAACAATGAACATTATTAAATTATACTCCAAGTTTGTTTTTTCCGCGGTTTGGTCTGTAGGCCACTCACGTCGAAACCTTTTATTAATGTAAATAGAAGATATTAAATTACAAACAAATGTAGTCCAATAAAGGTTCAATTTCTGTAATAATATACATATAGGTTGTTAGTCGCAACCCTTTATCGCATTGTGATTAAATTACATGTTTAAATACAAACATATCGTACCTATCTGTGTTCCATTGTTTTCACAATTATTTGATTTATTCTGGTTTAATACAATTTAGTTTACGGTATTTTCCATAATTATTTTTCGCAAAAAATGGCAATACCACCTTCTATCGTGTACAACATTCGAATATTTTGCTCGAATTGTTTACATTATTGTTAACTTTTTAGAAACAGCAAAGCCAATTTCTGTAAAATTTAAATGAGACCACCTCAAGTCAGGAGTAGACCCTTTTCGAACTTTCGAAGAATTTTTCGATTCGGTTACAATTGGCGAAATTATCGATGAACATACACAAAAAAATACAGACGAACATTGAACCTCCTCTTTTTTGGAAGTATCCTTGCAAGTAATACGACAACGTGAGCTAAACCAAGAGCTATTATTTTAAGCAAAAAAAGTACTAAGACAACGCGGGCCAAACTGTGGGAAATTACCATTTAATAAGAAAATGCGGACCAAACCGCGCGCCATTATCATTTTAAGCAAATACTATAACGACGCGGGCCAGACCATGGTCTATTATCATTGCAAGCAATACGACAACGCAAGCCATACGGCAGGCTATTGTAATTTTAAGCAAGTACTTACTACGTAGGTACTACGAGTATAAATTACCATATTAAGCAAGTACTAAGAATGCGCAAGCCAAACCGCGACCTATTATCATTCTAGCTAAACACTGGGACAATTAAGGCCAAACCGTAGGCAATGCCTATTACTTGAAAAGATAATGCCTACTAAGCATTATCTTTTCAAGTAATACGTTATACGACAATGCAGGCGAAACCACGAACTATTATTATTTTAAGCAAGTGCCAAGACAACGCGGGCCAAACTGTGGCTTATTATCATTTTAAGCAGTTACTCAAACAAAGCGGCCAGACCGTGGGCTAATATCATTGCAAGTAATACGACAACGCGTGCCAAACGGTAGGCTATTATAATTTTGAGGAAGTATTAAGACAACGCAGGCTAAGCTGCGTGCTATAAATTACCATCTTAAGCGAGTACTAAGAATACGCAGGCCATACCGCGATCTATTATAATTTTAGCCAAATACCAAGACAATTCAGGCCAAACCATAGGCATTATTCTTGCAAGTAATACGGTCTACGATAATGCTTTGCTAAACCACGACCTATTATTATTTTAAGCAAGTGCCAAGACAACGCAGGCCAACCGGCAGCCTTTTATAATTTTATAAGCAAGTACTAAGACAAACGCGGGTCAAACCACGGGCTATTTTCATAAGCAAGTACCTGTATACTAAGACAACGTGGGCGAAGCCGCGGGTTTAAAGCTAGTGCTTATAATATATTCTATATCATTATGAACAACTTTTAACATGGGATCAACTGCGAAATCGCAACAATAAAATCAACTGATCCGTACATTTCCTCAAAAATCAATGAATTCTTTCACGCAGCACCGGAGCAACGAATTGACTTTATTTTTGGCATGAAATTAAAACAGGCTACAAATTTAATATAGCATATATTTTATAGCATGGGGTAACACAAAAATCAAAATGTTACGTAGGCGGAGCCGCGAGCAAAAGCTAGTAGTAATATGTATACATCCACACGTCACTGCACTTGCAAATAACATTAACTTCATCATTGTCAGGCGTAGAACATCCACTGTTGGACAAAGTCCTCCCCTATGGATTTCTATTGAGATCTATTGTAAGCAGTGGCTGCTAAATTTATTTAGTTATAAATTGAGCTATATTTACAAAATTCTTTTCTTAATTTCAAAATTATAAGCTTCATCATTATATGTAAGTCTCAGAAAATGTCTGATGAAAAAACACGAGTAAGTAAAGCTGAGCAATTTTCTTGAATATTCAATGCAGTTTGAAAATCACCTATTTATTTTTAGTCAAAGTTGACACATTAAACTATTTTGAGCTTATCTATAGAGCATTGGAATAAGAAAATACGAGAGTAATAATTTCGACCTGTCAGTGAATCGACTTCCAAGCTTTTTTTAAATAGATTATGGAATAGGGCCCACTGACCATCACGCCAAATGGATGACATCCAAATGAATGTGGCTAATGCCAATTTAGTGTATATAATTTTAGGCTTCATTTTTTATAGAAACATTGATTGAAGATATAGGCAACCAGAAATACAATGCACATAGAGATAAATCCACAGATGAGTTTGAGGGTAATCAGACAAGATGCAAAACATTTTTGACGCTAAAGCGCTCGCTAAACCAAAGAAAATTTCTAACGACCAAGTTGCAGACTTGTAACATCGAATAAATGTCATCCATTTGGCGTGATGGTCAGTGGGGCCCTTAAGGCTACGAACGTTCTAAGTATGCGGATTCAGCTTCGATCTGGCTGCTGTCCGGTTGCCGCATCGTTAAAGAATGTAGGAAACCGCACTATTTATATAACATATATTTTTATACGCACTACAATGCGGTCAGGCATCCGGTTATAATACGTATGATTGCGGTTACTTACATGTTTCTGTGTTGTAGTAGCCGTATTGCAACCGTTTCGACATGAAGCATACTAACGCTATCTAAATTCACAGAAGAGAGAGAGAATTCATTTATCTACCCAGAATAAGGGTAGTTACAACGCCCGGTAACAAAGTTTTTAAGCCATCTTTTGAGCCAAAGCATTTGATATAGGTAATATTTTTTTATATTTCCACAAGAAAGTACCTTCACTGAATAATTACAATTTTAAGAAAGCCTTAGAGTTGGACTGAGGCCGTATCTTGAGGGACCAATATTGAAATGTAGAGCATGCGCTTATTAAAAACATTTTAATGTTAAATAAAATAAAATCAAATTAAAATTATGATTAAAATACTGAAGTTCATTCGATTACTACAGAATTTACATAAGCCAATTACATTAAATACAAATAGGGTTAAATGTGATTCTATAATGAGATTCTCATATTTAAAGTGGAAAGTGTTTAAATGTAAAATAAGTAATTTGATTATAATAACCACAGCAAATGAACAAAATGGCGCAATTTATTTTCAACATTACTCACACTACGCTGGACAAATATTGATATTTACGGAGTAAATAATCACGGCGTCCGTTTCATTAATTAATTTTACAAGTGACGTATAAATATTTTATTCGGTACAATATTTCCTATGTAATTAATGAGAGTTCTTATTAAATTATTGCGTCGGTGACTTTGACGCGGGTTGCTAAGTGTTGGATTCATTATAGGAGCTAATTATGCTTGAGCTCATTTGCATTGCCAAGTCAAGGAAACAAACGAATGAAGCGTGTCTTTGTATGACACCTTACATAATTTGCGCGCTCAAGCATAAAGAATTGCGGCATCTTAATTATTTAAGCGTTGAAGTTAGCTTTACATTTAGAGCAATTTGCTGTATAATTTTTTGTTCTTTGATACCTATTTTTCGAATTTTTGGTAAAAATTTCACATTTTAAGTTTATAATTCTGTTCCTTATCCATTTTTGTTAAATAGTCGCTTAGGTACAGTCATGTGTCTTGTAAGCTGATAGTGTCAAGATGTATCTACAAAAATTTCAATTGATAGAGGAATAAACCTATTTACACTTCGGAACGCAATAGGCTTGTTAAGTAAAAAAATATAATTAGTCCGTCAAATAGATTGTCAAAAATTATTAGACACGTATTTTTTCTTTTGTCAATTTAACAAAAATTGACGAAGATATAGCCCGTTAAAGTTCCGCGTGACGTCACTAACCGCTATCAAATGTACTGGTTAGCGCCATCACGAGCCCTCACTCTCAAACTTTGACAAACTATGTCACTGATTGTTTGATTGACATAAGAAAAATTATGTGTCCAATATTTTTTAATAATCTAACTGACGGACTAATTATGATAATGATTTTTATACCCAGTAAACATACCTATTCTTTGGGAAAATTACAATTTTGTGTTTTATTATAGGCCGAATCACCTTAATAGCATCTGTTAAGATAGCTACAATGTACGCAAATCTCCAATCTCCTCACCTTGCACCGCTGACATATTAATAAATTGATACTACGCAACTACTCGCTTTGTGTTCACAGATACCACTAAGTTTGTTTCGGCATATAACATCTATTGTCAGAAAATAAACAAAGTCTAAGTACTTTCCCACAAAGTTATTCGTAAACTAAATATTTTTTAAAAGAAGTATCAATTACAACGAGAAACATTCTATTTTCTTCTCTCAAGTAGGATAATTACTCGCTTAAACAAGACAAAATAACACAAGGGAGACCGAAACTAGATTCTTTTGACACTCCTAACAAGAGCACGCGGGATAATCTACCGCCATTAAAGTAAATTGGTAACATTTTTGGCTGGTTTCTCTGGAAATTCAAAGGCCGCTTTAGCGCTAATCCAACAACAATGGCTTTGAATCTTCAGCAAACGCACTAAAGCAATTTCAACGACAAAGGAAAGCAATTTTAAAAAATCCTCGCAGAGTCAGCATTTTTTCCGCACACTCATCGCCCTGATGAACTTGTTGCGATCTGCTAAATTGGATTGTACTTTATAAGTTGGTTAGATGTATAAGTAACTCGTAGGTACTTTTGGTAAATTCGTTTTAAAGCAAGAAAATAAAGAAAAAGTTATTTTGAAGATGAGGGAAAGAGTTGAAAGTTTAATAGACAGAAACCTGCCGGTCCCTACAAAATACCAACTGTGCTGTTTCATTTTATGCTGTTTTCCCTACTTCACTTTGTTCATTTTCTTGATACCTATCAATATATCTGTGTTATCAAATAGCAATAACAACTGTGACAAGTACCTTCGAGTATTAACAAAATGAAAAAAATAACCAATGATTAGTAAGTACCTTAAAACAACATGTAAGATAATAGGTAAACGTTCTCGTTATTTTATAAGTTTTTATGATTATCACGAAATAAACATACCTACATTCTTTTCTTTTAGAAATGGGTTCTATATAAATTTACATTTACTTTTCAACACTAGAAATCCTCAAAAGTTTCACAAATATTATTTTAAAAAAAATATAACGTGCACTGTACCAACATGAGTTGGTACAAGCTTTTTACTTATTGCTTGGTGTAGTTGGCGTAAGCAACAATTTTTATGGAAACAAAACTTCACCATAGCTGCACCAACAATTAATGTTACACAAATCCCGTAGAAAATAATTTTAGATTGCGTTACTCCATTGAGTAAGTAAAAAGCTTGTTTAATTAAACTCATACTGAGGTACTAGAGAATAGAGATATTTTTGTTATCTTGTACTCACACGTACCTATGCAGTTTATCTTCCGTATTAAGTTTCTGTTATGTAACAATTGGTAAGCTATTTTTGTACACTACGAAATTTAAACACATTCAAGGACTTAAAAAATAACCAAACAATAAACCAACAAACTGATAAATTATTTATACAAAACCTAATACTAGAATGAAACAAAGGAAATTAATTTGTATGCAAAACGGTCGGTCAATTTAAAAATTCAATTTCAGAGAGAAATATAATCTGCAGTAAGTCAAAACAGCCGGAGCCGAAAAGATCAAACCGCGGCTCGGCATATTTTGATAAAACCGCATTAATTAATTATTGATAAGAGTGCGGTGCGGAGCGCTTGTGATCAATATTCCAGCACCACCTGATGATGCCCGAAACGAGGTCGGATTAAATTCTATATTGAAATCGTAAATAACTGTCCACCATTATACTAATCGAAGCGAAGTTTAGGTCTTTGCTTCAACTTGACTATTTTGTTTTCGTCTGTCTGAATGTTGAATTTCGTCTACAGGTCGCTATTTTTAGGGTTCTGTACCCAAAGGGTAATAACAGGACCCTATTACTAAGACTCCGCTGTCTGTCTTTCCGTCTGTTTGTCACCAGGCTGTATCTCATGTCCGGTGATAGCTAGTATGTAGAAATTATCACATATGACGTATTGCTGTTGCCGCTTAAACTACAAATACTAAAATCAGAAAAAATATATTTTAGGAGGGGCTCTCATACAACATAACTGAATTTTTACCCGTTTATCGCTCGAAAATAGTAACGGTGGCAGGTAGATGCTTGAAATATTAATAGAATATTTAGTTAAAGGTTCACTTTAAAAATTAAATTAAATTAAAAAAAATCTATTTAAGGGACGAACACACAAGAAACTTAATTTTTTTGGTTGATATTAACAACGGCAACAGGAAGATGCTTGAAATATTCACAGAATATTAAGTAGTATATCTTCCTTCATGAATAAATAATTTTTTTTTTGTCAGCCTATTGTGTCCCATTGTTGGGCAAATTCCTCCCCCACCTCTTTCCACGCATCCCGGTCTTCTGCTAAGTTGGTCCAGTCGGACTGAAAAGAGCGAAGTTCGTCACGCCACCTCATTCGGGGTCGACATCTGTAGGCTCCCATTGAGTGACGATCTTCGCCCATCTCTCCGGGTGCATCCGAATCACGTGGCCTGCCCAGTTCCATTTTAGTTTCGCTGTTTTGATCCCAACATCGGCAATTCCAGTTTTTAAGCGAATTTTATTATTAGGGATTTGGTCCATTCTTTGGATACCTAGAATGCTGCGCTCCATTGCCCTTTGGCAAACCTTAAGCTTCTGTCGTTTGGTCAAAGACTATGACTGAGCCCCGTATGTTAGTATAGGCAGGATACACATGTCTAGTAGTCTCCGTTTTAGTGACAATGGTAGGTCACCCTTCATTAGCTCCTTCATGGACCTAAATAATTAAATTTAAATAAAATATATTAAGGGGGGCTTCTACATACTACGGAACCCTACGTGCGCGAGTCCGAGCACTTGGCCGATTATTTTTTGTTGTCAGCGATTTTGACCTGGGGTATTTCCCTTAAAAAGGGGAGAAATTTGCTGTCGTGCAATTTATCAACCGATTTCTATAATATTTGAAAATATTGTTTGATAACTAAATTTTAACAAGATTTGCGAGTATGAACCAAATCGGTCCAGAGCGAGTATAGGCTTATGAAGATACAGTTAAAGAGGTATGTCGCGAGGTTACTGCTCGGAGAACTACTAGTCTTAATCAACAGTGTCCTTCAGTGTAGAATAATGTTACGCAATTAATGGTGCGGCAACTTGCAAGCGACTGTAAAATAAATTTGGCGGCGTTTAATGAATCTTCCAATCCGCACTGGGCTGACTTTTGGAAAATCACGATGGAAAAATCGGCTTTTTCATACAAATACGCGCGGCAAAATGTTTTGAGAAGCGAATTTTTATTTGTTGCGAATTTTCAAAATTCGTAGTACAAAAGTTGTTTGTCTAGATTACTCTAGATGTACTAGACCCGCCCTTAAAAGGTTTTCCGTTAATTACCTAAAACTTTGAATAATATAAGACCTATAATCTCGTGTTTTGATAAGATCTAAAAAGATAAAATTTCTGTAATCCATCTAATATTAATATTATAATCTCGTGTTTTTCGACCTAAGAGGTTATCTAATCCTGCGGATTTTATCTTCAGCTACATTGTCGCTTATCAGCAGACTGGTTGGTGGTTAAAAGCTGGTTTATTTGCGATTTTAAGCTCTACACCTAGAGTCTAGAGATTACTTATAAAATGTTTTGAAAGATTATTGCTATCGTATTTTTATTAAAAGGTTATATTTAACTTGCCCGTTTTTTGGGTCAAATCTAGTATTTGAAACTTGACCCCCGTTGACAGATTGATATGATATTTGATACGCAGCTTTAGTTTCAATAAAAATACAATTTTTTGTATTCAGTATTGACGTAAATACAAGATGGCCACCGCCACAACATGGCGGACTACATTTTTTACGCAACCCTCTAAATATGGGTAGGTATCAAATGAAGGGGCTTTTCATGTAGAACACCGTTTTAGTAACAAAATAAAAATTGAAGAGCGCAACGTTTATAGATCTTCCACGCGAAGGCTCCACGATTTAATTTTTTAGTTATTATTTTTTATCTGTTAGTGCATAAAACCGTTTATTTTAAAAAAGGTTTTTTTTTATCAATTTCATTGACAAAACTGAGTATCCAACGTTAAGGATGGAGAGAGTTAATAGGGCCTAAAAACTTAAAGCTTGATTGAAAACCAGTTTCCAGTAGCTGTGTGCTCTAATATTTTCAGACGAAAGCGTATCTATGTAGTATCTGAAATAGGCATGGCTACCTATTTCGAATATTCGAATGCAGGACGTACACCTAGTCTACTCGTTGTATATTTGAAACCGTTTGTAAAGCTACGTTTGAATATTCCATCACTGAAATAATCAAAAGGTCTAGTGCACAAATAAATTATAGTTATGTCTCTGTAAGCGTCAAAGCGGATCAAAGCGCTTGTCCGTGTCAGTTTTGAACACGGTGCATTCCATAAAATCAGCTATGCGACGGTTTTATTTAAACTACTCATGACTGATACTAAAAGAGTGATAGCTTTCTAAATGGAAATCGAAAAACGAAATTAAATACTTGAGACATTTAAATATATATAATAAATAATAATGAATAAATAAATAAATACTAAGGCACGTAGTACACACTGCCTCTGACCCCAAACTTAGCAAAGTTTGTGATATGGCTGCCAGAAACTGATATCCTACATATACTTATTTTTTTAAATATATACTTATATAGATTGTAACGAAATAACACCCAGACTCAGAGCAGAGTATGTTCATTACATAAATACTTGCCCTAGGTGAGGATCGAACCCATGCCTCTTCGATCCAGAAGAAGGGTCACTAACCACTGAGCCACCGAGGCAGTCATTATTGCAATAGCTTTACCCCCAAAAATTACACTTTCACCCACATAAACAGCACAGACACCCAGATTTAAAACACGGAAAGAAACATATTATTATACTTGTCCCCGCTCAGAGATTCTGCATATTTCATGGCAACACGTAATCCTGGATATATTACCTGCCGCAACCGGGAATAAAATAAAGAAACTCTTTGTGAGTACTCCAGTAGGTAATAAAGATTATGTTCTTAAAGCTGTGTGTTTCTCCACCATATTCAGGTGAAGCGGCGCGCTACGTAGAGCAGAGACGTTTGCAGTCCCGACCCGAGCGAATATTACATCTAATAAATTAGAGAGAGAAGCAAGATTCCTGGGAACTCAGTCTCGTCTTCACATAGCAATTGTCCCGATATTACACGACGATAAATTGAGGGTATACATAAACGCTCGCAACGTCTGCTAATACTTTGAAGGTAGAGCAAATTTTATTATGATTATAACGTCTCGGTGAATTTTTCGGGATTTCTGAAGCCAGTGAAAAGAAATTGCCGGGAACGTGTGGCCCGAAAAGTCTTGGCGTAAAATATTGAAAAGTATTTTTTTGGAATGGCAAATGTGTGTAACTTCAATATGTTCGTGTTGTTTTTAAACAATATGTTTGAATTTAGATAAAAGCTAGCACTCTTTTAGTTTCAGTCATGAGTAGTTTCAATATGTTCTCCGTATAAATGTAGCCATTTCAATCCGTTTTGATAAAAAGTACCTAATTAAGTAGGTAAAGGATGAGTATCCAGTGTTTTTAAGCTACTCGAAGGCCTCTGACATGGCTGAACGGTTGATAAAACTGGGACCAACAACAACAGCATTCTGTTTTTATATGGTTTTCGGGGTTCCGTACCTAAAGGGTAAAAACGGGACCCTATTACTAAGACTCCACTGTCCGTCTGTCCGTCTGTCTGTCTGTCTGTCCGTCTACAGGCTGTTTCTCATAGCTTATAGCTAGAAAACTGAAATTTTCACAGGTGATGTATTACTGTTGCCGCTACAACAACAATTACTAAACACAGAATGAAATTAATAATTAGGGGGGGGGCCAACAACAACCTGAGATTTAGCCGTTTTTCGCTCTATATTAATAATGGTAACAGGTAGTTGCTTGAAATATTCACAGAATGTTTAGTTGTACTTTCACTTTCACTTTAATAATAAATAATAAAATTAAAATAAAATAAATATTTAAGGGGGGCTCCTTTACAGTACGGAACCCTCCGTGCGCGAGTCGGACTCGTACTAGGCCGATTATTTTTATGAATGTACGTTGATAACATTGTTGTAGTATTTTTTTTGGATTATAAGTTTTTTTTTTTATTTTTTCCTGCTATTAATGGCAATAAAATACAGCTCTTTATTGAAGAGGCTTCCAACCTTCAATGTTTTTGCCAATGAATAAGTTAAACAGTTTCACCTGCATTCAATTTTCTCCAAGCTTCAACAAATAAACTAAAACCAATATGTCACGAAGACATTTCAATTACTTACTGTACGCAGCATATCTAGAAATTCAATAACTCAAAACAAGAGTAAATAGGTATATTGAAAATGGAATCGAATTTTCGAGAAATACCTTTTATAAAGTGCAAGCGAAATACTAAAGATGAAGAATTTATTTTAGCTTTGATATACTTGTAACAGACCAGAGTTAAGCATATTGATTGACTGTCTGTAACGTATAACTAACAACGTCAATTTTCGAAACAAGAATAATTTGCTGACAGTTAGACATAGATTGCACAAATCTACCAAAAATCCTATAGTTGTCGGTCAACAGCTATACAATAAACTGCCAAATTGCATCAAAGGGGCGGCCAGTGACAGTATTTTTTACTCAAACGTTAAAAATCTTCTATTATCTAAAACTTTGTATAAAGTTGACGATTATATTAGGAATGACTACCGAGAATATAAGATGAAATCTGATTGTAATTAACAACCTGACTAAATAATAATGTTAAGTCCAATTTATAAAATTGTACACGTATTTTAATTGTAGGTACCTAGATATTTGACGAAGCCCCTATACAGCGAATTTTTTACATTGATTGTGATTAATTATTGCCTAATTTTAAAATAATGATTTTTATTTTAAATTGTAAGCCTCTTTACAGCCTGCGATTTGTACTGAGTAATTATTTGATTTTAGATATTAACATTATGTATACTTTTTAATGAATTTAATAATATTTTTGTCATGATTTTTTAAATGATACGGCATTTGTGTATCTTGTAAAAATAATAATATTAGTAAAATGTGAAAAAAAAAAAAAATGTTATGTAAACCAGACGAGTATATTATGGATCAATATTATGCAATATTTTTTTGTAATAGTATAAGGTTCCATTAATAACAATAAAGTTATCTTATCTTATCTTATCTTATCTTATATAGGTAACGGGTTTAAAAAAAAACATGCAAAGTCGGCACAGACTTTGTACAGTAACCCAAAAAACGTTAAAAATGGTAAGCAAATTTGCAAAAAAAAACAACAGTATTTAATCTCAAAGAGTTACTTTTTATGATAAACATTTCAAAAATTTTATTACTTTTAACAGTATTTAATGCTTAATTATTTTGCGATTTCATATTTTCTAATATAATTTATGTGCAAGGCCGCCATCACGCCGCCTTATTTTACAAGCGATGGCATAATAATAAGGTCACGAAAATATGAAATTACTTTAAATGGAAAATTGTTATTAAAGAAAAATAGAATAGGAAAATCATGTCCTAAAACAAAATAAAGTAAACGATTAAATACTTAAATACGTGGTGATGGCCTAAGCTCTATTATTATTTGCATTATCTCCTTTACATGACGGGTATGTCCACGTATTAAATTTATAATGGATTCCGCAGACAGCCGACTCGCAGCGGCGTTCTCAAGTCATCAGTAAGAGGTCAATTCTTATTAATTAATTAGAGGACCTCTTGCTCTACATTATTTTGACCGTTTTGGCTACTGTGATCGGTCAAACACTAGGTCATGGCCGCAACTAGCAACTGTCTGTGAGACGCTTCATAAAGATAGATAATCCAGTGAAATATTTTTGGCTATTCCAGGCTATTCAAGTCAAATGATGAGCACTTCGCTAGAAGATTACATGAAGTCTTGCAAACGACGCAGAAGTGTCGCGCATTTTAATATGGTTCGTATGTTGCCGTCAATCATACCTGTCACTTTTTCGCTTTAAACCCTTTAAGGTGGTTGTCCTCGGTCAGCGAGTGAAACTCTATTTTTATGGGGCTTTTTGTAATTCACAGACTAATTACTCATCTTAAGTTAACGAAAACTTATTTAGCAGCCATGAATAAGTAGTGTTAACGAGGTACATAGGTATACACAGAAACCAAAATAGTTATCAGGTTATTGCACAAGAGTGCATCAACTAATAAAAAATCGGCCAATTGTGAGTCGGACTCGCGCACGAAGGGTTCCGTATCGTGTTGGAGCCCCCTTAGCCCTATTCTCTTGCCATTATTAATAGCGAGCAAAAAAAAAAACTCCTAAAAAATCACGTTTGTTGCATGGGAAGTTTGTTGTTAAATATTTATTTTATCCTGTTTTTACTATTTGTTGTTATAGTGGCAACAGAAAAACATCATCTGTGTAAATTTCAGCGGTCTAGCTATCATGGTTCATGAGATACAGCCTGGTGACAGACAGACAGACAGACGGACATAGTAGTCTTAGTAATGGGGTTCCGTTTTCACCCTTTGGGTACGCAACCCTAAAAACTAAGCTGAAGATCAGTTGACGCACTTTTGTGCAAAGATTGACCACTATTATGGACATTAGACATACGAGTATATACCTCGTAAACACTATCTATTTCTGACGAATAGATTATCTGTAAATGGTAAAAAAAACGCACTGACCATGAGCGTCAGCCTTAATTCCTAAAAGGACATATCTTTAGAACGACAAAATAATAATTTAATAATGCCACAATGAGCGTCTTAACACTAAGCGCGTGATAAGGCGGTTGAAAAATAAAACAGAGATAAGAAAGCGTGGATAAAAATAAAATGATGTCGAATATTTATTATACTTTTTTGTAAGCTCCATTATCGTCAGAGATAAGAGGCGGGAGGGTACAAAAGGGTCAAAATCACAAAGGACTACAAAATAATGACGTAAATTTTTGGCATAATTTTAATTAAAGCCTAATTTGCAACATTCACAAACCGGAAAATGAGGCCCAGTAGGGTAGAATTACGGGAAAAGGATAGCCAATATTTGTCGCGTGTGAGAAGAAAGAGTAAGTGTGTAAGGTACAGATCAGAGTTGGATTTAGGCGATAAGTAGTTTAAAATTTCTTTACCAAAAACGGCATAACCAATTTCAACCGTGTAACTACGTCCTACAGAATTCGAATAGTTTGCACGGATCGATTGAGTAATTTTCATATTATTGTTGATTTATCAAAAATGGCTCAGCTGATTTCAATAGAATTTAAATAGAACCAACTCTGAACCTCATCTACCAAAAATAAATCGAAATCGTACTACTCTGTAAAAAGTTAGGCGTGGTCATATATCAAAAAATATACGTGTATATACAGAGTAATAGGTATTAAAGGCAAAACCTTTTAAGGTCGGATCTAGTAGATATATTTAGACAAACAACTTTTGTTCTAGGACTTTTGGAAAATCACGTATAAAAGTCCAGTCGAGTTAGCATTTTAAATTGCAAAAATTCCCGGTTGCAATTTTTTTGCTGCAACCTTAAATTGGGTCACAGTTAGTCTAAATCCAAAATGGCGACCAAATTCCACCGGTCCGTTAGCCGCCATTTTGAATTTTGGTTTTGCTTACTCAGTCATTTTCAACTTTTCAACAAAAATGGTAAGGACTAAACTTCTTGTAAATGTGAATCTCTACAATTTATTTGTTGCAAGTTTTTTCATCATTTTTTTATGAGTCCTTCATTAACTACAACAAAATTTAACACCATAAACCTAATCTAAAACTATATACCTATACTACTACTACTACATAAAAAGCAATTGGATCATCCACAGATCCTTGAAGGTCTGAAGATAATCCAAATGCTCAAGCCCACTGCCAGCTGTAGGAAGCGTGTCCAGCATGCGTGGCAATGCTGCCAACTTAATGGTAGAAACACGATAATTTGGTGCAAAATCCAGCCCTGCCGAGGATATAATGTGTTATTTCACGACGGCAAATTGTGATAAGAATCTGTTATGTTCAGGCTTCTAATTATTTTTAATGTTACCTTCATTATCTTAACCGCTTGGCTGGTGAAAAACTTGCGTAAATTTCCTCGAGAAATTGAACCATAATTTACCTTGAATATATTTTACCTCCTCGTTTAAACAAGGAAGATTTTTTAATAATTTGCTTCCGTGTTTGCTTTATGTAAATTGTTTATGGTTAATTTTTAATTGTTACAAAAAATATTCCGATATCGATATTTCAAGAGCATGATGTAATAGTAAATTATTAATTAAAATTTTTGTCAGATACAAGTTCGTATCTCAGACCTAGTAAAAAAATCAAGACGGAACGTCGTGAACAGACAAGTGAGGCCGGTTTTTTTAACTATTTAGTTTATGGTTAATTTTTAATTGTTACAAAAAATATTCCGATATCGATATTTCAAGAGCATGATGTAATAGTAAATTATTAATTAAAATTTTAGTCAGATACAAGTTCGTATCTCAGACCTAGTAAAAAAATCAAGACGGAACGTCGTGAACAGACAAGTGAGGCCGGTTTTTTTAACTATTTAGTTTATGGTTAATTTTTAATTGTTACAAAAAATATTCTGATATCGATATTTCAAGAGCATGATGTAATAGTAAATTATTAATTAAAATTTTAGTCAGATACAAGTTCGTATCTCAGACCTAAAAAAAAAATCAAGACGGAACGTCGTGAACGTACAAGTGAGGCTGGTTTTTTTATACATGTGTGAGTGCGTGTTGTGCCGTCATAGTTCGACTGACGAGCCAAGGCATACATGTGTGTGTTGTGTCTGTACACGGCGAGGCATAGTTTTGCTGGTCTCACTTGGTTTGTTCACAACGTTCCGTCGTGATTTTTTTATTTGGTCTGAGGTTCGTATAGACCGGGTGGCTAACCCTAGCGTCAGTTTTTAAGCCACCTGAAGGCTTCTGACATGACTCAACGGTTAAAACAAATGGGTCCTACTATTTTACGTGTCATCCGAGCCACGGTAGCGCTTAGTTATAAATACTACCCGCGGTCACCTATCCGAAGATTGATATGCCGAACGTTGGCTTAAGATTTACGTAGATTCCTCATAGATTATCATGCTTTTCAGTTTAATTTTTAGGATTATAACGTGCGTAAAAGCACATACAATTTTTTTTTATATCCTTATCCTTATCCTTACTTAATATTATAAATGCGAAAGTAACTCTGTCTGTCTGTCTGTCTGTCGCGCTTTCACGCTAAAACTACTGAACCGATTTGAATGAAATTTGGTACACAGATAGTCTAGAGCCTGAGAAAGGACATAGGCTACTTTTTGATTCGAAAAAATAGTTTTAAAGGGTTGAAAACGGGGGATGAAAACGCATTGGCTAGAATCTTAGAAGAAAAAACTTATTTTCTACCATGACAAATGGTAATTTGCATCTTGACATTCCAAATTACATTCTCTATGCCCAATGCCCATTCAAGGCTGGTCGAGTTGCAAATGTCAAAGTCAATCAATCTTTTCCTGTAAAATTTAGAGAAGGTTACATGTATTTTTTCAGTTTAATTACGTAGTTTTCATTCTAATAGGTATGCCTACAAAACGCAAATCGAATCTAGCGCGTAGTTCTAGCGGAGCTCGCGTAAAGAAAATTGCTAGAAGCCAAGAGTCTGAAGAGCACACTTAAATGCGTTTGACATTAAATGCCGAGCGCCACGCATCTCAAAGAGCTGCTGAGACTCAAGAGCGAAACCAAGCGCGTCGAATTTTAGATGCTGAGCGTCACGCAGCTCAGAGAGTTGCTGAGACTGAAGTTGAAAGTCAAGCGCGGCGACTTTTAAATGCTGAGCATCACGCAGCGCAAAGAACTGCTGAGACTCGAGAGCAAAAAACCAAGCACGTCGAATTTTAGATGCTGAGCGTCACGCAGCTCAGAGAGTTGCTGAGACTTAAGGAGAAAGTCAAGCGCAGCGACTTTTAGATGCCGAGCATCACGCAGCGCAAAGAACTGCTGAGACTCAAGAGCAAAACCAAGCGCGTCGAATTTCAGATGCTAAGCATTAGACGTTAAGCAAAAAAATGCATAGTTCCTGTAGTTTTGTCCTGTACAAAAACTATCGAAAGCAAAACTGTCGCCACTATCACAAAGACGCTAAGTGATTAATTCCTCTATGACACTTAACGAAACGTCACAGCGAAACGTAATTAGATGACAGGTGACATTGTCTGCAGACTTTTATAAATCACAGGTAGCATGGCAAGGGGACAAATTGTTTTTCCACCATTATATCCCCTTGAAGAGGAAATAAAGTGTGGATTGAAAATGACAACTGACATTAAAATTGGATAAAATGTTTTATTCCCTCTGCATGCTACATGTTACTATGACGTCTAATAACAGGCCGTCATTTTGTCTGACATTAAAAATATTTTTAAATCTTCTATCATTAGAGGTGTAACATGTTTCTTTATTCTACCTTTATGGTACAGAATCATCATACTTTAATATTATCAATCCGAAAAATTTGTTGGTTTGTTCCTCTTTGACGCAGCAACGGAGCAAAAGATTGAATTGATTTTTGGTATGGATACCTATGGTTTAAAAAGACAGAAAGTGATAACAGGATACTTTTGTATCCCGAGAAAATTCGTGATTCCCATGGGATAGGACAATAACTGTTTCTCAGCAATGGAGCAACGGATTGACTTGATTTTTGGGGTGGGCATAGTTTGGAAGATGGAAAGTGACATAGGATACTTTCCTTTCCGAAAAAATTGCGGTTCCCGTAGGATAAGACAATAACTTTTTCTCAGCAACGGAGCAACGGATTGCCTTGACTTATTGCATGAATATAGTTTGAAAGACGAAAAGTGACAAAGGCCAATTTTTATCCCAAAAACTTTAACAGTTCCCGTAGGATAGGATGAAAAGTAAGCGAGCGGGCCGCGGTAGCAGCCGTCTAAGCGCCAGAAATAACCTGGCATTTCAAGTTTAGGACGTTCCTACATTTTTCGCACTCCTTCGCGGCACTCAACAGCGCTAGGCCAGACTCGGGCTCCATAACGGAGCTTGCGCTTCCGCCATAATGACGATGTGTTTCGGAGCACAATACACATCGTCATCCACCACTCGGGAGTAACCAGCACTGAGCGTCGGACAGCATTCCAACGTCCTGATCCCAGTGCAACGGGTCAGTCATAGTAGCCCAGCGCCTGCCTCTTCAACTGCAGAGGGCTATGAGAACGGCCATCGCGATACCGACACTTCTCTTCCGCTGCAGCCCCACTGCGTCTTCCAACAGGTTGACGGCCTAGCGGAAGGTAGGGTAGGTGGCGGGCTAGCGGCACCCACACAACCAGTTCCATCCCACCGCAGCCCCTAATCCTCGGTTGCAGCGTCGCAAGAGCGGCACTGCAGCCCGCCTCAGAAGCAACACTCCTCATAAGGCACGCAACCTACGGCCATCCTCTCAGCTGCTTTAGTAAAAAGCGGCTGCACTACGAGTGCCGGCCTCTAAGCTGCCTTGGGGGAAAGACCCAAAGAAGAGGGAGACTTCGAGCGCCGCCTTTTCAGCTGCCTTGGACCTCCCTCGCCACGACAAGGCGGGAATACACAGGGGGGTTGTATATACACTCCAACCGTAACTTAACCAACAAAAGCATTCCTCTAAGGTATTTTGATGTTTGTCGCTTAGGTTAGGTTTCGCAGCCGACACAAACATTAGCCAAAATCAAAATGTAACGCGGGCGAAGCCGCGGGTAAAAGCTAGTACTAAATAATTGTGACATGCCTTTTTCAAAATAACATGTTCAATTGTGTATGCTTTTACGACGCCATTTTATTTCTTGTTGTATTTCCTGTGTAAATGGTACATCATATCAGTAATGGACTTGTGTGTATTTAATTACTTTTTAGTCGTCACAGTTGTTGACTTAATTGCGGATTAGAGATAACACTTTGACTATTTTGGAACTTAAAACGTTTTCTCACTAGGATTTAACAAGTTTTCTTACGTTTGCTACTACCTCAGAAAACATATCTCAAGCCTGGATGTAATACATCACTATCACTTCACTACATATCACAACATATTATGAACAAAGTCGCTATTTCTATATGTCTGTCGTCTCGTCTGTGTAATCACTTACGAGTATATCTTTCAAACTACTCAACAGATTCGAATGCTGTTTTCATTATCCCCTAGAGAAGGGTTGCAGCTATAACAATCGTACCTGAGCAAAGCCGGGACGGGCAGCTAGTGTATTATAAACCATTTTTAGTCTTAAAATGAAACTCATTCAGCTGAACATTTCTCTATTTATAACCTATTTCATTATCATACTGCCATCATTAATATTTTTCCTTTGACACTTCCAGCTCATGATTCGTGAGAATTATATTGCTCTTCTTTGCGAAGTTATTTTTTGAAGTAGGTATTGTGAGTTTTCCGTATTGAAATATTTCAGAGTTTTGAAAATGTATTTCGTTAATTGTTATTACAGATATCATTATTTTACTGAACGTATTTTGGTCGAGTGCCTCATTATTTATAGCACGTATTATTTTATTCCTGTACTTACCTATTTGTTTTACCATACAGTCCAAATTAAAATGTTGCTTAGCAACTTATCCGGATAAAGGACATGTTCTTTTTTGTATGGGACTTTGGCTCAATGACGGGCTCTAAACTATAATAGGGAGAAAAATCAACTTAATTCGATGAGGCATAGTGTTTTTTAATCGAACAGTCAATTAAAAAGCAAACGATTTTTTTTGCTTTGCGTTATTGCCATATTAACCCCTATTAAAGTCATTCACCATGTTGTGGATCATGGATGTAAGAAAGGAGTCAATCGGCAACAAGATTCAAAATCTGCAGATTTAAATGTCACGGTTGTCCAAAAAAGTCATCGCCAGATCTGTCAGGTTTGTAATACATCGAAGTCCATTATCGTAACCATGTCGTAAATAATAAGAAATGAATTGTCGCCAAGGCAAAGATATCACAATGCATTCGTACATTTATAGCCGAATGAGATAAAACAATAGCAAATCGTAAACAGTATTACCAGTTTCTATTTTCTTAGTTCCCAGAAAAATGAGGCGAAATTCTCCAATAACAAATATAATGCATGTAGTAGGATGATTTGAACCTACATTGTATTTTCGCAATCACTAAGATTGAAAAATATCGTAGCTCATCTCAAAACAATTATGCGTGTTTTCGCGAAATTCCTTAGATATTCGCGACAAAACTATTTATCAAATCATACTACGACACTCATATTTAGCATGAAGATCCTTTATCATTTTAAAATATTAATGCCTCATGATCGATAAAATAATATGAAAAAATCCCTGCGTTTAAATTCAATTACCAATCGAGTTAAAATTCCCCGTGATTCGGGTGATTTCCCACAAAGCGGCAACGCTGAAATTAACTTTTTCATTCTCTAGGTACACTAGATGGCGGAAAATTCAAATGATGGGTTGCTAGACCTGCGATAATGATAAATGTTTTGCTTTTTTTCTAAAGCTTTTGGATTTTTTTCAGTATTTTTTCGTGATTCGTCATATTTTTATCTATAAGATAAAAGCGAGCCAGGTATGGGCCAGGTTTGAGAACATCACCTTTATACTGACGTAGGTACGTACTCGTACATTACTGAATATGTCTACATTTTCACATAAAGCCGGGTACTGACTGATGTAACGTAACATACGATGTAACACGCAATGAAAGAATTTGCCTTCCACATCGTCGCAGTGTATCATGTCATCAATGTAGAATCTAACATGATTCCTTTGGTGTGGACGCGCACGAACCGTACCGGCGTGAGTACACACTACGCGTAAAAAAAATCATTTCACCACGTGCGCGCCGCAATCCGCTATTTGTCGGTTTCTTCGCCGACCACAATGGGGCGAGCAGTGTGCACGGAGTGCCAGTGTGGACGGGTTGTGTACAAAATATCTGTATGTAGACTATATTTGCCGCATGCATGTCGGAAACAGATACAAGTAGATACATGCGCGGTTCGTGCGCACACAAAATGCTCCTTTCATGTTACGATTCATGTTACTTTGCAGTAGTCTATACCCGGCTTAGTAATAGATTTGAAACTTGATTACGCGAAATTGAAAACATTGATGACATCTATCTAAAAGAATTACCCATGTTAAGCTGCAGACTTGCCGGTATCCAGTTCAGACTTTGTATGCAATATTTAATATGCATAGACAATTCACCACTCCGAAACACCACGATAATGGGCTAGAAAACTAAATAAATATAATTAGTCCGTCAGAATGATTATCAAATCTACTAGACACGAATTTCTGCTGTTCGGGCTGTTCCCTGAATATTTTGAAAGGTTCTCTGAAAGTTTGGTATGAAGTTGGGTATCTTGAATTAAGTTAGGCGGTATTATAATATATTTCACACCGGGACAGTTGCTTACTCTCTATCAAGATCCGTTCGTTTCTGGAATACTGCTGCCATCTTCGGGATGGCTCGGCTAAGTACGAGTATCAGCTCGAGGCCTTGGAATCGGTGGACCGGCATGCTATTCGGCTTATGAAAGATTAAAGTTAGCTCTAAAATCTTTGAAAAACAGCCTAGAGTACCGACGCCGCCGTAGGGTTGCGATCTGTCCATTTTCTATAGGATTCATTTCGGAGAGTGTGTATCTAAGCTACACGACTTTATCCTACCATCCCTTTTATACTACAGGACAAGTAAAAAGACGCATCACCACCGCTCTTACACTGTCGATTCTTCTTCGATACGTACGAAGCGGTTTGACTCAATTTTCTGATTCGTGCCGCCAGGGAATGGAACAGTCTTCCTGCTGTCCAGTTTCCTAAGAGACATAATCTAAAGCTTTTCAAAATCAGAGTGAATAGGTATCTTTCAAGTCTGCGTGTTTCATCTTCGACCAAAACGTTGCCTACCATCAGGCGAGTTAGTGCTCAAGTACCGACTTATTCGCGTTAACTAATAGAAGGTATTATGAGTAAGTGAAACGTTTAATGGGCAGATATTTGATTATTGGGTATTCAAATGATAAATTAATTCGACAAGTAAATATGGACAGAAGTATAAAAACACAGACTAATAAATCATTGTTTCATTGTTTCAACAATTGGTTAGGTACGTCATGTACACAATCGTAAGTGGAGCGTAATCTGAATCTGTAGGGACAATCCTCATAAAAAATTGTAGCTCACATTTAGTGATTTAATAGTAGTTTATGCAACTGTCATATAATGAAGGGTATTATAACACGAGTGTGAGTTTATGAAACGAGCGCAGCGAGTTTCATAATAGTAACGAGTGTTTAACAAGTATAACAGTAGTCATTATAAGTCAAGTATTGGAAACTTAAGTAGAATGTTACAACATTAGTGTAGATAAAAAAACTTATAGTTGGTACTAGGTACTAGGGACACAGAAAGCCCAAGAGGTTTCAAGTTATGTACCGCGTTACCTTGTTATCTGTAGATAAAGATAAATTTGCCCTAGCCTAGTTTACCCGGCTAATCGCCAAGGGTCAAGTCGAGCATCTTCCGATTTATTGGGTTAGGCTTGTTTGCGTAGTATGTACATACTTAGTTGTAATATAATACCCTGAGAAGTCCCAAATATTTAAGTTATAGCTAGTACTTTCGTGATTGGCGAATTCAGTTCACGTTTCAGGCAATAGGGCTCTGGTGGTTAATAAGAAATCAGAAATCAGAAATCGTTTATTGCATCACTATGTACAATGTTCTTAGTAATAAATAAAATAGTTCCAATAGTGGACCCTAACGGGCGTGCAATATTAAAAGATGTCTTAGCTAGACATAAGTAGAACTCTGTTTCTCGAATTCCTACATGAACTTTATCACAAAATTGTTTAAATTACTTACAATGCGATTAAAATAAGAATGTAAAGTTCTCGAATAGAGACCGTGTACGGACAAGTTAACGTGGAACGTCCCATTTTAAACGATATTAAACGGGACTCACTCACGTGTTCGTATAGTCATAACACGACTATAGTTTCGAGTTTTTGTGTGCATTGCGAGACGGCTCCGCGTGTTAGCACTCGCCAACTTGAGAAAGGTCGCCGAACGCGATCGAAACTATAGTCGTGTTATGACTATACGAACACGTGAGTGAGTCCCGTTTAATATCGTTTAAAATGTGTGAAAACCACGTAAATTTCCATAGTAAAAAAAAGTAGAACGTCCCTCCGATAACGTAGAAAGATTAACTTAGAAAGAACGCGCTATGTGCAAGCTACTTTTAATCGGCCTTCTCTCTATCAGAAATGTATATACGGAATATCTATGGTCGGTGGGCGATCCTGACTCGGACTTGTCAGGTTTTTATTAGACTTCGTAGGGTAAGTTTTCCTTTTTATTAGGGTTCCGTACCCAAAGGGTAAAAACGGGACCCTATTACTAAGGTTCCGCTATCCGTCTGTCCGTCTGTCCGTCTGTCTGTCTGTCACCAAGCTGTACCTTATAAACCGTTATTTCTGTAGATTAGCCTTGATTTTTTCATCTTTATACTGTGAGGTGAGGCTATTGTGATTGATTCAGGTCGTTTTGTATCTCAATAAAGAAATTTGAGCTTGAATTTATACATTCAATGGATATGGAGGAATTTCTATACATCTGAAATAGAGAAGAGATACCTAAACCTACCTAGCGGTGGAAGTTCTACGACTGATATGATAATAGCTTTAAATACCTGCCATATTTAACCACGAGCGAGGGTCAAACAGCGTGTTACAGTGGTGGTCCGACGATTCAAGCTTTTGAATTGAGAAAAAGCTAGTTGAATCATGAATATACCTAAGTAGTTTCAAAATTCCGATCAGATATCTTAAATTGAAGTCTTCCAAAAACGTTTATTACGAGTTTTAATCGTTAAAGCACACTACACTACAATTTTAGACTATTATGTTTAAATGGCAAACGTATTGTCATAACAAAATGCCGTCGCATTGTTTTTTACACAATGTTCACATCATACGGATGGATACTCAGACATAAGTATCGGTAGTTGTAAAAGTTTAACACCACACTTCACAGATTGCAAATACTTATCTATTAAAACACTCAACTGACCTCTCCCTTGGGTTGAAAATTCGCCTTTATGTACAAAGCTCTGTGTGTTGGTGACCTTTTCTTCAGTTAATTCGTCTTGCTTGTTTATAAAATATTCATTAAAACTTCACAGACCGGAATTTAAAGAGATACAGCCCCAACGCGTAAATACGCATTACTTAATACTTACTACTCGTACTTACGTTAATTTTCGATGCTAAAAGCAGTAAAGTTTACTAAATAGACGTGTATAATACTTAGCATAAAACAGCGATGTTTCAACGATGCTTTTAAGGAGATCCTCTTAACATAACTTTACCCGCGTTTAAGACCTTGGAACCGACCTATTTTATTCCTCAATTGTTCAACGAAGTACCTATAAAAATACTCAAGCATTCTTCAGAGATAAGCTCAAATCGTAAGAATCGGAATTTATTAAATTTTAACTTAGCAAGATTTTTATGCAAAAGTAATTAAAAGTTCGCCTTTTCTCTTCAAACTCTGATCAAATAAAACGAGGAGGATAACACGTAAAATGTTTTTTATTTACAAACGTAATTAGTATTTACATTTTTATTTTACATAGATTCTTATGATAAAGTCTTAAAGACGATGGATTTATCCAGTTCGGCTAATATGTTCGGGTACATTATATATAAGTAAATGAACAAATATCTACGATACCTTTTATCTGATTGGAATTTATTTACAATGAATTACCGGCACAGCGGTAAGTAATTACTTATTATATCTAAAAACACTGTTTTAGACGATCTTCATAGTTATATTTTGACTTAGTTTTATAGTCACCAGAATTTTCTGGACTTCAAAATCTAAATCATATTTTAAATTTGTGAATTACAATAAACTTAATATCAACGCTTTATTTTAATCTTGTGTAAAGTTTATTCTGAGGTAAATTTTGTAACAAATATTGGAGAGCATGATAATGAGTTTACTTACTGAACAGATTTTGAAACTATACAAATTTGGAAAAACTTACTTCGCAATCTGGATTCTTAGAAAATAAATCTATTTATAGTAGGTACGCTAGAGCGTCATGATTGGAGTCAGTAGTAATCTAATCGTATTTACAAGAAACAGTGTTTTCAACCAACTTCCAAAAATAAGGAGGTTCTTAATTTGTCTGTATGTTTTTTTGTTGCAATTTCAACTGATCTCATTTTGTTCTAAGGTTTTTAATTTGAGTTTTACCAAAAGTCGCAGAGCTAAAGTTGTTAGGTTTGTTTGATGTATTGAATAAGCCCCTAAAAGAATGCTAATTGATAAGGAATAACCCTGTATAATCATACTGGGAAATAAACAAATGCTTGATGTAGTCGTTATTTATCGTCAAATATATTGATTTATGGGAAAAAATACCATTAGGATTGTATCTTTATAAAAAAAGATATTTTCTATTTTATGAGGTACAAATTTCAAATATCATAATTATTAAAAAACACCATCAACTAACATCAAAAAAAAAGTTGATAATATTCAAAACATAACAAGGAATATTATAGTATCATTGCAGATTCTGTAGCCTTGTAAGAGACAAGACAGCTTTCGATCTGCCAATGCTCACATATTAATGAAGTTAATTATACGCTTTTAGCTATACCTAATCAGAATAACTCGGTAGAACGCGTCTCAATTTACCTTCTAATGGAAGGAGAATTTAATCAAATCAATTTTCTGACATTATCCAAATTAGAACCAAATTATACAGGGTTATTTCTAATCAATTATCATCCTTTTAAGGGCTTATTCTGTACATCAAAACTTTTGTTCTGCGACTTGTCAGAAAAAATCAGCTGTTCTTTACATTTTGTCGCGGGTGAACGATTTTTTTTCTATGGAACAACATTTTTATTTGAGTTTTGACAGAAGTCGCAAAATAAAAGTTAATAGTTTTGATGTACAGAATAAGCCCCTAAAAGGATGCTAATTGATTAGGAATAACCCTGTATAACAATATCGTTCTTGTATCTAACGCTATACAGTACTTACATCTTTAACCATTTTTTGTCCATCATCGCACAACAATGTTTATTTTCAGAATCTTATAGTATTAAAGAGATAAAACTGTTGTATTGAATTTTATGAAGCAGAAATTCTTGAGTGATTTTTACGACGTTTCATGTCATATAAACATAGAAAACCTTTCACTGGAGCATATAAGTACGATTTTATCTTCTAAACCCGTAGCGTAAAGGATATATTTACATATGATTTCGTTATATTACGTGTCAACTTTTGTAATTGGCTTACAACGACTGTATCAGAGAATAAGCATTTTAATGTTTTCTTTTATTGTTTTAGAGAAAAATGTGAATTTCAATGGACCTTATTTACACAAACTTTTTTGAAATGTACAAGTAGCAAAAGCGCCATAATGCCAGCTTTGCACATTATGCGCATTTCTTTTGAGGCGCTGTTCAGGGGTTGAAAAGTATCACATAAAACCTTAAATTACATTGTAGCCGCTAATGTTTACAAAATTTTGACACTCATTATTTTATGATTATAACCCGGTCAGAATATCTGTGCACATCGCTGGAATGCGGCGCCTCTCCCGCTTCCCCTGTCACCTCTCCGCGCACTCCCCGGTGCGACAGTACGGTTAGCATCTTCGTTGCCGATACACGTCCCGATAATAATTTACGTCCGGACGGTATACTAGACGTCCGGTAATGTATATACGTCCCGATAATTCGATATGACGTCTCGAAGTCAGGTGCACAGATATTGTGACCGGGTCGTAGTATATAATATCTTGTAATTCTTGATTACAAGAAACTATACTAGATACTGTATACTATGATGTATTTTCAAAACAATTGGTTTAGTCAGATTAATTAAACTTAATATTTAAAAAAATATATAATGTAATAGTTGTGGGTTGCTGCAGCCTTTGCAACTTGGTTTGACTAATGTGTTTGTCATTTATAAATCAATTGAAGTTTTGTATTTTTTCTTGTTTTCGGTTGTAAGCCCCGAGTTCACCAACGCTTGTTTAAGTTAAACGTTGATTACTGTATTTAACCAACGGTTTATTCTTGTTGAACTGCAAAATTTCGTTAAAAAGCTGTTTAAGATTTAACCAACGGTTGATAAATTAAACATCTGTTGGTGAACTAGGGTCTAAAACCCGAGTTTAATCGTTGTTTGAATACAGTAATCACACGTTTAACTTAATCAAGCGTTGGTGAAATGTAACAAGTCTTGAGTGAAACTTACGTCAGAAGCATCCCTTAAATTAGCAAATCAAGTTACTTATTACAATAATTCGTTTCTTTATAAGATCTAAAAGACCTAGAATCATATTCTATTGCAGATTCAGATATTAATATCCGACGGTCTCTGGTCATCTCGTAACGAATCTTCGAATTTGAAAGTCATCCCAGTACGGCCGGATTATGGCGAGGTCTAATGAAAAGTTTCGATGAAAAAAGATGAGCAGTTTTATCGCGATGTCACTGAAGTATGCTCTACTTTGGTATGCGCTGACGGCGATGGGTAGAAGTAGATGGCAAAGTGGAGTCACTTTCACAGCGTCACTCTGCATCGCAGCCGGTCGCTCGCCGCTTACCACGTGGACTACCACTGATGCGGAATCTGTGGAAGAATTAAATGCATTTTAAAAAGAAGAAAAACGCACTTCATTGGTTTTAAGTAGGTTTATCGCTCGGCCACGATCTTGTTAGTTTATTCTTTCAAGATAAAAAGTGACACTGTCTGACAAATAAAATATTTCTATCCAAAAATCAAGTCAATCCCTCCATCTGTTGGGCGAGATTAACATACAAACCGATAAACGCACTTTTGGATTAATATAAAAAGTAGGTATATAAAACAACAAATTAATCATACATAACGTAAAAAATAAACATTGAATAAGGTCTATGAAAATATATTAAAAACCCAATTCACTTCACGTCGGTTGTATTCTATCCTCTTGGAATTTTACGGCCAATACTTTCTTTGGATTAAATTCGATAAAAAGGATAAATGGAGTGAAAAGAATACAAATGTACGATAAAAGATAGCATTGAATCAGTGGATTAGAATAATAAAGTGGACTACGCAACTAGCATGATCATTAATGAGCAACCATTCGCCTTTGTAACACATTCTTCTTAGTTAAACCGAACTTTAAAGCGTTCAAAGCGAGTATAGGAATGCTTTGTGCTGCATTATTTGCAGATACATATTAAGACACGAATATTAAACGCAACATAACTTAAAATAATAAAACCGGCTTAAACACTTTCAAATAACTGACATAAAGACAGAGCCAAATAGCGAAAACATATTGAGACATAAGGCCGCTTCCGAGAGAGGATTTTATTTCTTTTTTCTTTTATTTCTTGATATGGGAAGAGGTATAAGCGGTTAAAGAAAAAAGGGGGGAGATATTAATCATATTAACATAAGTAGGTATATCACTATTATAAAACACCTATTATAAAACACAAGCGAAATGGTAGAAAATCCATTACTCATACGAGTATAACTGTGTAAGCAATTATTGAGTTACCAAAGCAATTCCGCTAGTTAACACCCCAAAACTATCCTGATAAATATAAGCCGATAATTACGTGTGAGAATTCGGAAAATCATACGACTTCCGATAATTACGAGTCTTATGGGACTAAAGATATCACATATACCGTGTGTTCGAACTAGTGATGTAAGAAACTCTTTCTAAACGCCTAGAAACAACTTGAATTTAATTTACAAGACTGGACTCTATTGTTGTCGCTGGAACATCGTTTTTTTTTAATAAAAATACTAAGTTGAAAAGTTCTAAACCTTAAACGTATGAAACTATTTTTAAACAAGATTCGTGTCTAGATTTTACTAACGAAAACACAACTCACAAAGTCTATACGAGTAAAAAGGTATATACAGTGTAATAGGCAATAGGGTAGGCTGTTTTTTTTGCAATCATGATATCAAAAATATTTTCCGGTAGGAACGCGCCTTTGCGTATCATATAGTACCTACTAATTGTGCTGTAGTGATAATTACCTACGTTTACGTTTCGCGACTTGCAACTAGCCCTGTTTTCAGAAGGCCAAAAAGTAAGTGCTTAAGGCCGTGGCCACTCGGCCTTAAGCTTTGATGTTAGAGTTTTAAAGCCGCCAGAAGGCCTCTGATGTGGCTAAACGGTTAAACAAGCGGGACCTACAATTTTTACAATTTCACACCGTTTAGAAAATTTGTAACTCGGGCTAGCCGCCTATATGAACCAGCCAGCACAGCAGCATAATTATGAAAATATTTATTTACGACAATCAACCATACGAGTACAGACGACTAAGGTTTAATTAATTAAATTACACAGTTTTTAAGAACAGACTCAGATCCAAATAATCGGCCAAGTGCGAGTCAGACTCTCACACGGAGGGTTCTGTACCGTATGGGAGCCCCATTCCTCTTGCCGTTATTAATAGTGAGCAAACTCCTAAAAATCACGTTTGTTGTATAGGAGCCTGCCTTTAATATTTATTTTATTCTGGTTTTAGTATTTGTTGTTATAGCGGCAACAGAAATACATCATCTGTGAAAATTTCAGCTGCTTAGCTATCATGGTTCATGAGATACAGCCCGGTGACAGACAGACAGACGGACAGACGGACATCGAAATCTTAGTAATAGGGTTCCGTTTTTACCCTTTAGTTACAGAACCCTAAAAAGAGAGATTTATGTTCGTCTGTATGTATTTTTTTTGTTAATGTTATTAAGTATTGAGATGAGTTAAAATTGGATCAAGTCTTTTCT
Organism: Hypomecis atomaria; assembly: GCA_964007245.1. NCBI lineage: Eukaryota > Metazoa > Arthropoda > Insecta > Lepidoptera > Geometridae > Hypomecis > Hypomecis atomaria. The sequence goes on from OZ023293.1 coordinate 7,777,720, forward strand.
ATAGGTCTCAAAAGACTGAGCCTATGGCATCTCTAGTCCGCACGCGTTGATTCGGTCCCCCGCGCCACGAAGATGGATGACTTTACCGCGAATGTGGACAGAGATGTAGTGGCGATACGTGTACCTGCTATAACTAGTACTTCTCCGAACAGTAGATTTCGCAAGTAGATAAGCCTTTATCGCGACTCGCTCATAATCGATTTAGTTTATACTAGCAAGTCTTGTTAGTATTTAGATAGTAAACAATCCCAAATATTATCGAAATCGGCTGACAAATAGCGCGACAGCAAATTTTTGAGGGAAATACCCCGCCCCTATCAAAAATCGCCGACGAAAAAAAAATCTTTTAATACATACCTACAAATATGTATTAAGTTTCGTCGAGATTACTTAAAAAATGCGACTTAGAGATAAAAAGCAATATCTGGCCAGACGAAAACAAAATCGCCGTGTTAAAACGAAGATCTCTCTTAATTCGTTGGGTCGGTCAATGAAACGAGTCTTTTCTATAGGTCTCAAAAGACTGAGCCTATGGCATCTCTAGTCCGCACGCGTTGATTCGGTCCCCCGCGCCACGAAGATGGATGACTTTACCGCGAATGTCGACAGAGATGTAGTGGCGATACGTGGGCCCACCTACTATAACAACGCGGTTGGATAATGGTTAGAAGAGGGTCTTAAAGAGGGTATATTTCTCTCCGGATATATTGAAGTGGTTGTAACGCTTTAGGTATTAGTAAGGGTTAGAAGTGGGATTTAGGTCGCATTGGAGTTATCTACGACCTTATTCCAATTTGATTCTTGGTTAATAGGTACTTTTGTGGTTAATACATTTTGTCTATACCAATATTATAAAGAGGAAAGATTTGAAGGAGTTATCTTTGTGATAAGCATTTCAAAAATCTGAAGCGAACGCAGGATTTGAACCTGCCCCTTCGGATCACTAGCCCGACGCTCTTTGATTTGAGGAAAGATTTGATTGTTTTTTGGCATCGAATAGGCTCCAAATCTACTGAACTGCTTTAAAAATTCTTTCACTTTTAAAAACTACACTATCCCCAGCGAACATAGGCTATATTATATTTTAAAAAAAAAACTCCATTCAACAATAAATCTACATTCATACTCCCGTAGCTTAGTATCTCTTTAGTTTGTGCAGAAGAAGGAAACGCAGATTATCAAAATGCATATATTATGCACTATCTGCAGTGACATAGCAAACGAAGCTAAAAATATGTCGGTGATAAAATGTGGACATGTTTTTCACAAACATTGTCTGGATCAATGGATAGAATCATCTGAATCGTGTCCACAATGCCGCTACGCCGTGATGGACTCGCGCATGTTCCGTCTGTACCTAACCGCGGCGTCTGATGAGACGAACTCTGAAGACCTGGCCGCGCTGCAGTCGATTCTCGACGACGCCCAGCTGCTGATTCGACAGCAGGAAGCCGACCTCCAGCAGAGCGTCCAAAATATTAAAGATTTGACGGCAGCCTTGGAGAATAATACCAATTCACTTAACCCTTCGGCTCTACTGCCACCTGTCAAACGTTACTACCGTAAGCTCGCAGCGCAAATGGCGGCGCGGCGAAAAATATATCGACGTTCACTAAAATTGCGATTTTTCAGAAACTACTGAAAGATTTTATGCAGTGTAAGAAAAAAACTGTAGTATAATGATGCAGTTATGTTTTGTATGAATACCAATAGTATTTATCGTCTCGTACATTTATAATTTTTTCGTTAAAACTTACACACACGGAAATGTATGAGGTGTTAATACAAAAAAACTGTTTATTTAAATTTTAGCCAACTTTATAAATTTAATTTAAGCTCACTGTAATTTTAAATATGTGCCTAAAAATCCTGTGTATTTAGTTTTACGTCTTTCTAATAATTTATCAACACTAATTTGCATAATAGATAGCAATCTTTTTTAAGACTATTACTTACTAACTGTGAATTTGAACTCTATAGAAATCATTAATCTTTAGCTGATTCCGCATAAAAACTATTTCTAATAGTAGAAAATATACCTGTTTTTATAATAAAAACCTATATTGAGTAAAATACTCAGCAAAAGAGGCTAAAATAGACAATTTATTCGATGGGTAGCCATTTTTTGTCCTATGTTTTCATCTCTTGTTTCCTAACAATGTGATGGTGTGTATAATAAAATAAAACAACATTATTACAATAAAATATGTATATTTTGTTAAATAATCCTTTTTTTAAATTATATTGAAGAAAATATAAAAGAAAACCATTCCCAAACCAAAAGCATTTTTATATGAAAACATCTCAAGCTGAATAGTGATGTACTAAGTTATCGATACATTCGGTAAAACATGTTACTATCAGTGTCAGTTATGAAAGCGACAAAAACAGACAAATTGCATCAAAACAAGATTTTTGCAGTGAAACATAATAACATAAAATTATCAATACGTTATCGATACATTTGATAGAAACATGCGAATATCAGCGTTAGTTATGAATGTGATAAAAACAAACAAATTGCATCAATAAGTACAAGATATTTGTCCAGCAGTGGAACAGTGCAGGTTAAGTCATAAATAAAACACATAATATTTTTACGAGTACATGGAAGCGCATGTAACATAAATCATCACCACTTACAACTTTGTAAACACATGCAAATAAAAACATTCAAACGTAAGTGAAATATTATTAGTTATAAAATGCCTAAACCAATTTGTTAGAATTAAAATAATATTATTCAAAACAAGTGTATCAGTAAACGAACAATAAACCATGTAACCAATCACCAAAACTATATTTAATTACTCACTCAATTAAATTTTTGTTTTTACCTGAAAAACAAAATATATTGGTGCATTGTTATAATTTATATCCAACCATTTTACCAGCAAGTGTGTAGTTGTTTGGAATAAATAATAAATTACTGATAACACTAGCAGTTTGCCGAACAGAAGACCTCCCGAAAACTGATTTGCATATCACAGTTAAGTAAGCGGTACCCTGTCGTAATCGTATCGTAAAAATTTCGTCACCACGACTTAGGAAAAACTACATTTTCCGTAAGTGACATACCTAAATGTATACAGGTTATTGGTACCAACTCAATTTAATTATTTATTGATTAACTCGCTTCGCTCGCTTGGTCAATTAGTAGTAGTGAGAGATATTCAGTCTTACTCTTCTTGTATGCATCAACAATACATCAATTGGACAAAATGGTGAATGGCGGTGAGATGGTCAAATGGAAGTGAAATGGTGAAACGGAATTTAAAATGGCTCTCATAGCTATACATTACAGCGGCGAAATGGTTCAGGGAATGGTGTGAAATTGCTCGAAACAGAAATCAATACAAAGCGGCACTTTACAGCTTGGACATTCGTATACGGTCTTTTTTCCTCTACGGCCATTCGCAGTACACCACACACAATTTCGACGTCCTAGGTTACAGGAATGCCGGATTGTGGTGCGCATTTCTTCAGTGATTACAATACGCCTGATAAAGTGCCGCTCTGTAAGGCGTTCTGGAGGAAATTCAGGGCGAGAGAGGAAAGGACGTGCAGGTGGATTCTGGGGATTTTTAACTGGGACATGATTACGATGGCGATCCATGATAGATTGTACGAGACACAAACGAAACGTAAGAGATTTAACTTTCGTTTCGCTTGACTTCTCTAACAAAATTCTAGCGTTCTGAATGCTGATATTCAATAGGCGTTTGAATAGTTTTCTTGTCCACTTGATGCATTGTTTCCGTTCAACCAGATAAGGCTCAAGAATCTGATCTAAACGATCTACTCCACCCATCCCTTTATTGTAATCATCGATCAGCTGAAGCTTGTGTTGGGAAGGTCGTCCAGGTCTGGCCCCTTTTTGCACCTGGGTCACGCCATGGAAGGTGGAAATACAAGTTAAACGTTTGCGGTCTTGAAGAGCCACAATCATGACGTCTCCTGATTGACGAGCTACAAACTGCCCTTCAACAAGCGGGGCTCTTTGGATAACGGCAGGCACGTTCTTACGCGAAGGTCGGAGCGTTCCGACACAATCCGTTCGCCTGCGTTTGAGGTACCTCGCGAGATCCGGGGAGTTAAACCAATTGTCCATGTACAATACATGACCCAAGTTCAAAAGTGGCTGCACAAGTTTCAAAACCGTTGAAACGCTACAGGGAAGGGTGGAGTTGGTCGTCCGGCGGCCTAAATAAATAAAAAATGACCATAAATATCCTGTTGATGACTCGCATAATTGATAAGTTTTAATGCCGAACCGGGCCGATTTCGTTTTAATGTATTGCTTAAACCCTACTGGCCCTTTCCACAGTGTCAATGATTCATCGATGCAAATGTTCTGCTCCAAAATGTAGTTCTCTTTAAATTTTAAGTTTAGTTGGTCTATTACTGGCCCCATTGGGTATAAAATATTGTCAGGATCATTTGCATCTCGCGAACCATTGGCAAGGTGGAAAGCCCGATTCAAACTCCAGTACCTATTCTCTGAAAACATGGCTCTAAAAATGTCAGTTCGTAAAATGGAGGTTTTGGCAAAACATGACTTTATGGTGGGCATTTTAAGAATGCCCAACATCATCCAGAATGCAAATAGAACCATGATTTCATCGGCATTGGTGTCATACCAAATCTTTCGGAATCTTTCGCTTTGAATTTCCTGGGCGTACCGATTTGTTTCGGTTGCGATGTGGGACAACAAAGAATCATCCCAATATGATCGAAATGATTCGTAGATGGTCTCAACTGATCGAGTAGGCCCAGAACCTTCAGAGTAAAATACCTCTTTCTCACCAGCCCATTCATCCATCGACGCCCAATCAAAATCCTGCGCATCAAAAAACTCACTATCTTCATCACCTCCATCCTCTTCAACCTCAACATTGTCCACTGTCCTAGCACGCACCCTTCTCCCTCTTTCTCGACGCTCAGCTGTCACACGCTCGATGCTTTCTCTCAATGTCGCGGGCAGCTCTTCGTTCGAGGCAAAACGCTCAACAAGGGGCTGACCGCGGGACCATGCACTCCTTTCTCCCACACTAAGTCCCACACCACTACTGACCAATCCACGTCCTCTCCCTCGACCACGTCGCCCACCTCGTCCACGTCTTCCAACTGGGAATGTACTTCTTATGCAGCTACTAGATGGCAATGGCTCTTCGGAGCTTGGAGAGCGATGGCGAGGAGAACTGTAAAAAAAGTTAAATTAATATTCTGCCCCTTATACGCTATACTTACCTTCATACAACAATTATTATAGACCTTTGTACATCCTGTTGAGTTATTAACCGCAGCGTCCGGGGTGACACAATAAATAATATTAATAACATCTATATGCAATTGAAAGCCTAAGATGAAAAAATAGGTTCAGCCTTACATAGGGCTAATAGCCCGCAGCATTGTCGCCCGGAACTCGTCATCTTCGTCGTTACTGTCATCAGCCCTGTGAACAAAAAAAGAACAAAATACTTATCTACAAAATATTATAACAAGTTAACATATATGTACTCGTACATATTATAATACGCAAGTGTAAAAATAGCTACGCACTGGCTCTGTATAAAATAATTAAAATATTACAATAAACATAAGTATTTATTTTAGTATGTTTATAATATACTCACACATCGTTTTGGGTAGACTCAGGTATGTCAACAGGTACAAGTGCTCCGTCATCTTGCACCAAAAAACATTGCGAACCAGGAGCCAACTGTTATCAGACAAAATAATAATGAGTGCTCTAAAATACAAAAAACTTAAAAAATTATATAAATATAATATATATGGAAAAAAACATTGTATCTAACGTCTAGTTCCTCCAACTCTGTAGCTAAATGAGCAGTGCTACTCTCCTCTACTTCTTCTAAAATGTCTTCATCGTCTGATGAAGAGTTTGAGGCTTCAAACTCTTCGTCATTGAGCAAATCAATAAACATTTGCGGTGCACAGTTTTCGCTAGGATTCCACATCTAAAACATACACATAATAAACATATTTTATCAAAAATATACAATTTCTAAACATTTATGTAAACTGTATTTATTTTGTAACAAAATAGCCCAAATATAATTTATTTATTTTCTACACAAATTCTGATTTTTAGAACCTATTTCTTATTACATTATTATCTTTTCAACCAAAAAGGAGATCGTAAGCACGTAATTATTACCCACTGTTACAAAAAGTAAATAAAAAAAAACAATGTAAAAAACGATTATTTTCACTTTGTTATTATCATGTTTTTTTTTTGCCAATCAAAACGTATTTTATTTTAATTTGTTATCCGAATATCAAAACAAAACAGTAAAAATGAAACTTTGCACTTTTCCGTTCAATTGTCGATATTTTTATCGACATCAACAATGTTGATCGTTGTCCCAACACTAAAGCAAAGCAAATAAAATGGCGGCCGTATTTCATTACGAAGTCGTACTTTTCAAAACAAATGGAGTAATTTACGCAACTGAAATGTTTTCAATCGAAAATATGGGCAAGTATATACTATAGGATAGCGTATTTGTGTTTTTCTGTACCAAAAATTGTATTCCGATGATTTTATTTCCCTACAACACTTATCAAAGTGTTGATAACACAAAACAGTTTCAACAACATGTAGCTTTGGAATTGAAAAACTAGAAAATCATTGCATGCATTGTATAAATTATTACGTAAAAATGTGCAGGAATATACTCTGATCAAATATATTATAACATATACTCACATTTCACAAGTAAACAATTAAATAATCTCCACAAAACACCGCGAATCCCAAACGCAAAATGACGATATTTCACTTTTTTTTTTAATGGTGGTTCTCAATACTATCGACAATAATAGACGAGTATTATACACCAAAATAAAGAGTGTATATTTTTCTTTGTTTTTTCCATACAAACACTATGGATTCGGATAGAGATAGCTACACAAAAACGACTTTTTAATTTGGTCGGCGAGCGAGGAATAATTTGTTCGCGCTGCGAGTCTACGGTAAGTAACAATGGTGAGAACAAATTATTCCGCGCTGCGAGCCGAGGAGTTAAATCGTGTAAAAAGACACTGGTGAGTCAAGAATTTGCCATTTTGGCTCTCAGAGAACAATTGGATTGTGTAAATACACAGAATAAAGAAGAAACAAACAGACTGAAAGAAGAAACAAACAGACTGAAAGAAGAAAATGAGTTGCTACAGAATAATTTACAAACTCTAAATTGAGCTCTCTGCAGTTCTGAGGCGACGAAGAACGAGTATCGCGACAAACTGCACACGGCTAAACAAGAGCTGGCCGCAGAGAAAACCGTCTCGTCGGAGCTACGTGCTGTCGTACTCCGACTAGAAGAGTCTGTGGCCACGATGACGCACAAGAGACAAGCCTCCGACGTCATCGACCTGACTGACTCGTCGGGGGAGGACTCCACGCCCAAGCAGCCGAGGAAGAGCAGCCGCAGCGACGTGGTATTCTATTCATTATTTCCCAAATATATATACAATAATGTGCAATTCTGAAAGTCATTGTTTGAAAAATAAAATCAAATAAATTACAATTTAAAACCCAATCAAAAAGTCATAATTAAACATAATAATAGCAATGAACCAAAGAAAATGAAGTTTATAAAAAGCCATACATTGACAGTCGAACTATACAAGAGAACTAAATATATTATTTAGAGTGCCATGGGGGATCGCATAGAGAACGCTGACTCACCGTACCTAATGCTTAAACAAAGCAGTTTAGCGCTGCAAGCGCTGCAACAGAGCAACGGAGCGCTGGCGGCGCTGCAGCGGCCACAAACCTTCCCCGACCGGACGAGAAAGGTAGCTTAAAATATGTTAGCGCTGTCTGCGCTGCAGTAACGTGGTGCTGTTAGTGCTAAAGCAGAGCAACGGAGCGCTGGCGGCTAACGAAGCTGAAAATATGTCGGTGATAAAATGTGGACATGTTTTTCACAAACATTGTCTGGATCAATGGATAGAATCATCTGAATCGTGTCCACAATGCCGCTACGCCGTGATGGACTCGCGCATGTTCCGTCTGTACCTAACCGCGGCGTCTGATGAGACGAACTCTGAAGACCTGGCCGCGCTGCAGTCGATTCTCGACGACGCCCAGCTGCTGATTCGACAGCAGGAAGCCGACCTCCAGCAGAGCGTCCAAAATATTAAAGATTTGACGGCAGCCTTGGAGAATAATACCAATTCACTTAAATCGTGTAAAAAGACACTGGTGAGTCAAGAATTTGCCATTTTGGCTCTCAGAGAACAATTGGATTGTGTAAATACACAGAATAAAGAAGAAACAAACAGACTGAAAGAAGAAACAAACAGACTGAAAGAAGAAAATGAGTTGCTACAGAATAATTTACAAACTCTAAATTGAGCTCTCTGCAGTTCTGAGGCGACGAAGAACGAGTATCGCGACAAACTGCACACGGCTAAACAAGAGCTGGCCGCAGAGAAAACCGTCTCGTCGGAGCTACGTGCTGTCGTACTCCGACTAGAAGAGTCTGTGGCCACGATGACGCACAAGAGACAAGCCTCCGACGTCATCGACCTGACTGACTCGTCGGGGGAGGACTCCACGCCCAAGCAGCCGAGGAAGAGCAGCCGCAGCGACGTGGTATTCTATTCATTATTTCCCAAATATATATACAATAATGTGCAATTCTGAAAGTCATTGTTTGAAAAATAAAATCAAATAAATTACAATTTAAAACCCAATCAAAAAGTCTTAATTAAACATAATAATAGCAATGAACCAAAGAAAATGAAGTTTATAAAAAGCCATACATTGACAGTCGAACTATACAAGAGAACTAAATATATTATTTAGAGTGCCATGGGGGATCGCATAGAGAACGCTGACTCACCGTACCTAATGCTTAAACAAAGCAGTTTAGCGCTGCAAGCGCTGCAACAGAGCAACGGAGCGCTGGCGGCGCTGCAGCGGCCACAAACCTTCCCCGACCGGACGAGAAAGGTAGCTTAAAATATGTTAGCGCTGTCTGCGCTGCAGTAACGTGGTGCTGTTAGTGCTAAAGCAGAGCAACGGAGCGCTGGCGGCTAACGAAGCTGAAAATATGTCGGTGATAAAATGTGGACATGTTTTTCACAAACATTGTCTGGATCAATGGATAGAATCATCTGAATCGTGTCCACAATGCCGCTACGCCGTGACGGACTCGCGCATGTTTCGTCTGTACCTAACCGCGGTGTCTGATGAGACGAACTCTGAAGACCTGGCCGCGCTGCAGTCGCGTCTCGACGACGCCCAGCTGCTGATTCGACAGCAGGAAGCCGACCTCCAGCAGAGCGTCCAAAATATTAAAGATTTGACGGCAGCCTTGGAGAATAATACCAATTCACTTAAATCGTGTAAAAAGACACTGGTGAGTCAAGATTATGCCATTTTGGCTCTCAGAGAACAATTGGATTGTGTAAATACACAGAATAAAGAAGAAACAAACAGACTGAAAGAAGAAACAAACAGACTGAAAGAAGAAAATGAGTTGCTACAGAATAATTTACAAACTCTAAATTGAGCTCTCTGCAGTTCTGAGGCGACGAAGAACGAGTATCGCGACAAACTGCACACGGCTAAACAAGAGCTGGCCGCAGAGAAAAGATAGAAAGATAGAAAAATAGAAATTATCAGTATATATATATATAGTAGTAAATAAAGATAGAAATTATCAGTATCGCTGCAGCGGCCACAAACCTTCCCCGACCTCACGAGAAAGCTAGCTTACAATATGTTAGCGCTGTCTGCGCTGCAGTAACGTGGTGCTGTTAGTGCTAAAGCAGAGCAACGGAGCGCTGGCGGCGCTGCAGCGGCCACAAACCTTCCCCGACCGGACGAGAAAGCTAGCTTACAATATGTTAGCGCTGTCTGCGCTGCAGTAACATGGTGCTGTCAGTGCTAAAGCAGAGCAACGGAGCGCTGGCGGCGCTGCAGCGGCCACAAACCTTCCCCGACCGGACGAGAAAGCTAGCTTACAATATGTTAGCGCTGTCTGCGCTGCAGTAACGTGGTGCTGTTAGTGCTAAAGCAGAGCAACGGAGCACTGGCGGCGCTGCAGCGGCCACAAACCTTCCCCGACCGGACGAGAAAGCTAGCTTACAATATGTTAGCGCTGTCTGCGCTGCAGTAACGTGGTGCTGTCAGTGCTAAAGCAGAGCAACGGAGCGCTGGCGGCGCTGCAGCGGCCACAAACCTTCCCCGACCGGACGAGAAAGGTAGCTTACAATATGTTAGCGCTGTCTGCGCTGCAGTAACGTGGTGCTGTCAGTGCTAAAGCAGAGCAACGGAGCGCTGGCGGCGCTGCAGCGGCCACAAACCTTCCCCGACCGGACGAGAAAGGTAGCTTACAATATGTTAGCGCTGTCTGCGCTGCAGTAACGTGGTGCTGTCAGTGCTAAAGCAGAGCAACGGAGCGCTGGCGGCGCTGCAGCGGCCACAAACCTTCCCCGACCGGACGAGAAAGGTAGCTTACAATATTATTATGTTAGCGCTGTCTGCGCTGCAGTAACGTGGTGCTGTCAGTGCTAAAGCAGAGCAACGGAGCGCTGGCGGCGCTGTAGCGGCCACAAACCTTCCCCGACCGGAGGATAAAGGTAGCATACTTCATTATTTGGTACAGCTGGCTAGCTTTGGGGTGTAGTGGGTTGTAATTGGTTTGATCTATTTAGCCGAATCTGATCCGAAAATTGCAATTCACTTACTATCGTCAGTGGCTCCAAGCAGCTGTCATGCACGCAGCGGCCACACCCCGGTAAACCACGACGGCTCGTGGGCTAATCCTGACAGAGAGGGGACTCGTAAATATTCTTGTCCTGACGCGATTACTCCTCGCGTAGTGTATAGAAGTCTGTCTCGGTGGCAAAGGCGCATCAAAGCTGATAAGCACTCGATGTTGGCGGAGCCGGCGAGGCAGCAAGGCATAGTGGAAGGCCTAGGGCGGTGGTAGGAGTTAGTGTAGTTACCATCGGCCAGACACTGCATCCAGTTGTCTCTCAGTTGTAGCGGGTATCCGTTCCACTGAGGTCTGGACAACATGGACGAGAGAGTGCATCTGTGTGTGCGCGAACACTTATGCACTAAAATATTTCCTGCACAATTGACCTGTTTCTGCTAACCGGATTATGGAAATAAAGTCCTGTGGCGACGGACAAAGGTAGAGAGGTTCGGCATTGATGCCTGCTGAGCTTTGTCTGATGTCTGCACACTGGCGGCATAGGGCAAGTGGTCGCTTCCGCATCTAATAGGAACATGATGCAATTCGGCAGCACGCTATGCGACGAACCACCCCTCATTAGAGAAGCACTGCTTCCCCCGCTCAGCCGGGGAGGGGGCTAGAAAAGGTGCCCTAAAAAAATGCTTGTTCCAGTCTACTGGGGAGGTAGTAACCACGGCTGCCTGCGCATCCCATCAACGTGGTCGACATTACATTAATAATATACAAAAAAAAAAAAAAAAAAAAAAAGACATTTGGCGCATGGAATGTGCGCACTTTGCTGGACCGCCCCAACAACTTGTGCCCTGAACATAAAACTGCGATTGTTGCTCGGGAGTTGCTACGGTATAATGTTGATATAGCTGCTTTAAGCGAAACCCATTTAGCCGAGGAAGGTGAACTAGTAGAGCGGGGTGGTGGGTATACGTTCTTCTGGAAGGGTACGTCTGTTAATGAGCCGAGACGCTCAGGCGTAGGATTTGCTATTAAGAATGAAATAGCAAAAAAATTAGATGAACATCCGAAATATTTCTCTGATCGAGCTATATCCTTGCGTCTTCATTTGGGTGATAGTAATTACTTAAATGTTATCAGCGCTTATGCACCAACGATGGATAATTCAGATGAAATAAAGGACAAATTTTATGAAGAAATTACCAGTATCCTCACAAAAATTCCACCTAAGGAACAAATTCTCCTCCTGGGTGATTTTAATGCTAGAGTGGGGCGTGACTTTGAAGCGTGGCTTCAAGTCCTTGGCAGACATGGTGTTGGGAGCATGAATAGTAATGGTCAGTTATTGCTTGAACTGTGCTCGCAATTTCAGCTAGCGATTACCAACACCATGTTTAGGCTTCCCGCCAAATACAAAACCACATGGATGCATCCGAGGTCCAAGCACTGGCATCTTATTGACTACGCCGTTGTACGTCAGAGAGACATTTCTCAAGTTTGTTTGACTAGAGTAATGCGCGGAGCTCACTGTTGGTCGGACCATAGACTAGTTGTCTGCAAATTGCGAATACAACTTCACCCTCCCCGTAGGTCTGGTCGTCCTAATGTCACACGTGTGAATTTGGATAGACTGCAGGATAGTGAAATTAGAGAGGTGTACAAGCAAAGCATCAACAGCTACGCATCGCAAATAGACATTGAGAATGGCGATTTACAACTAAAGTGGCAAGATCTTACAAGTCACATTTCTAAAACTGCTTCGGATTCGCTTGGAATGCAAAAGCGAGTCAATGAAGACTGGTTTGATGGAAATAATAAGATCCTTACAGATGCCATAGCCAATCATCGGGAGCTTCTGAAAAAACAGAGTTTAATGCCTGGCAATAGTAGGAGTAGCAGCGAGTTGAAAGATAGTGCATCCAAAGTGCGTAAACTAGCTCGAGAACTAAAAGATAAGTGGTGGCAGGAGAAAGCAGACCACTTGCAGATGCTCTCCGACTCAAACCAGCTGGGACTCTTCTTTGCGGAAGTGCGTCGGCTCATAGGACCTCAGCACAAAGTTAATGTACCATTAAAGTCAGCTGATGGTAACTTAATATCTAACAAAACTGAAGCCTTGCAGCGGTGGGCGGAGCATTTTAGGTCCCTATTAAATATAGATCGATCTGCTGATCTCGTTTACATTAATAATTTGCCAGATTGCCTACAAGTCCAAGAGTTGGATGTTGAGCCGTCGCTGCAAGAGGTTGTGGCTGCTATACGACAGCAGCGCAATAAGAAAGCTGTAGGTCTTGACAATATTGCAGGAGAACTTATTAAATATGGCGGTGATGAGCTACACCAGGTGTTATGGAAATTCTTCAAGCGAATGTGGGTAGAAGAACGAGTTCCCACGTCATTTAGTGAATCAAACATATGCCCTCTATATAAACAAAAAGGTGATCGTGCCGATTGTAATTCATATAGGGGCATATCACTCCTCTCCGTTCCCGGAAAAATTTTTGCCAGAGTTCTCCTCAATCGCCTTATTGAGTTATCCGAAACGATATTGCCTGAAACTCAGTTTGGGTTTCGTCCAAATCGGGGAACCTGCGAGGCTATATTCTCTGTCCGGCAATTGCAAGAGAAATGCAGGGAGCAATCCCAGCCGCTTGGTCTATGCTTTGTCGACTTGGAGAAGGCGTTTGACAGTGTTCCTCGTGAGGCTTTGTGGGCCGTTTTGCGTAAACTGGGGTGTACAGATAAGTTTATTAGAATTCTGCGTCTTTTACACGATAACTTGAATTGCTGTGTCTCTGTCGATGGCAACCAATCCAACGATTTCTCAGTCAGTTGCGGGGTAAAACAGGGGTGTGTTGTTGCACCTGTTCTGTTTGCTCTGTATTTTGCTGTTTTTGTGAGGGAAGCCCTCCAGAGTTCTACTCACGGAATTCGTGTGCGTTTTAGAACGGACGGTAAACTGTTTAACATCTCTAGGTTTAAAGCTCACACAAAATGTTCATATGATATCATCCAAGAGATAATGTATGCTGATGATCTCTGCTTTGTGGCAGAAAGCTCTGATGGTCTAAAGGAGCTCATGAAAATCCTGGATGAATCGTGTTGCAAATTTGGATTGAAAATTAGCATCTCTAAGACAAAGTGATGTCGATGGACCATACTAGTTTGGACGTGCCCCTTGGTAACCATACACTTAAGCAGGTAGATAAGTTTAAATACCTAGGCAGCACAATTACGTCTAAAGGCGATCTGGATCCTGAGATAAGTAACAGATTTAGTGCTGCCTCTGCTGCTTTCGGTAAGCTCCGTGTAAAGGTTTTTAAGTCTCACGACCTTTCAGTAAGTACAAAGGTTAAAGTATATATGGCAGTTGTTTTGCCAAACTTGCTTTACTCGTCCGAAACGTGGTGTTTATGCCGTAAACACATACGTATCTTGGACAGGTTTCACCTCAAGTATCTCCGTGATATCCTGAACATATTGTGGTCTGACCGAGTTAGAAATACGGAGGTCTTGAGGAGAGCTAATGTTGGCGGAGTCGAGGCATATCTGATAAGGCGCCAGCTTCGCTGGTGCGGTCATGTTGTGCGAATGTCTGAGGGAAGATTGGCAAAGCGCATCTTATATTCTGAACTCCAGGACGGTAAGCGCAGGAGTGGTGGCCAATTCCTAAGATACAAAGATGTTCAGAAAAGGCACATGAGAAGATGTAAGATTGAACCCTCCTCTTGGGAACAACTAGCCCAGAATCGTATTGAGTGGCGTCGCCTTGTGCAGGAAAATGTTTATACGTTTGAAGATGGTAGAAGGCGTGAACTTGACGCCAGGCGAGACGAGCTTAGAAATCGACCGCCGAGTAACATGACCTATAATTTTGTCAATGGTGTTTTAACATGTAGCCTGTGTTCACGTACTTTTAAAGCCAAAATAGGCTACTACAGCCATATGAAGGCACACGAAGGAAGCCTTTCTAGCTGTAGTTAGAGCAGAATCAATGGTCGCCATAGCCGAAATCGGCAAGGAACCATATAAAAAAAAAAGTTATGCCAATTTAACGTTATACAAACGGTTTTCGGAATGTTTGTTTATTTATTTAGCTCATGCTTACTAATATAGTCAAATACCAATTTCGAATAAGAAATCAAAAACAGCAGGCAAATTTTTGTAGATCAAACTGTTTCACAAAGAATCTTTGACACGACTAAATACCATTTTATTTTCAATCAATGTTGGCTGTATTAACAGACTGTATTTGAGTGATGCGTGACCGTAACAGAAACACTAAATCCGTAAAAAATACATATGACACAGTGGCCGTTAACCCTTAACCACCTGCCAGCGGTCATGGTGACCGCAGCGACTTTTTTAATTTGAATTTTAGCGAAATCCGTTGTCGCGTGTTAGTGAGCGTCTGTGTACCTTTTCTGTGGGTGGTTTAGTGTCGCGTGTGCGCTCGGCAAGGATACACGTGCGCGCGTTTGGCTTGGGTGAGTAAAAATATTTCGTCAGCGGTCATGGTGACCGCGTGCAGGTAGTTGTGTGATTATTGTGTATTACATTCATGTTTATTGTTTTAGCGTAAAAATGGATGGAAACGACGAAAGAATTGTGAGATGGTTAGAGCAGGAGTTGTCGGATGTGGAGGATAACCTTGACGAGAGTTGCAGTGATGTAGAACAAGAGGATTTGGAAGTTCCTGTGATTTTAGAAGACAGTAAATCTTATGACTGCCTGCAAGTGTCGTCTTCTGATGAACAAAGTGCCGATGGACAGCCTGAGGGTGGTCTTTCTACGCAGCGCTTTTCTGTGAGTAGGATGTCAGTTGAGGAATTTTCTTCAGAAGACGAAGTGCCCTTGTCACAGCTCCAGACTAGACATCGAAACTATTTCGGAAAAAATCGTTTTCGATGGTCTTCTGTGCTAATTGCTAGTCGTACTAGAACTCAGCAGCATAACATTGTGTCGCAAGCTCAAGGACTTAAATCGCCCTATCACGACGTTCTCAATGATTCTACAACACCTCTTGATCTTTGGAGCCTTTTATTTACAGATGAGATGCTCGAAAATATAGTGATACATACCAACGAAAAAATAAGGCAGTTACGACCAAAATATAAAAAGCAAGGCTGTGTTCACGATGTTGATCTCATGGAGTTAAAAGCATTTATTGGTTTGTATTACCTGTAAAAAACCAATCTGTGTGGAATGCTCTAACAAGATGTGCAAAAATTGTCGGGAAAAATTGTTAGACTTTATCCCCTGCAATTTTCTCGAAGTTTTGATTTTTTTAATACTTTAATTTTTTTGTTTCATTAGAATATTATTAGATTCTTCAAAGAAAGTGCAAATTTGATTTAATTTTTTGTTCCTATGCCGATAGATCTCATTATGTAAGCATAGTTCTATTTTTAGTTAAAATGTGCCAGCAATTTGATTGTTCACATTTATGAGAAGAAAATGTTTTGTTATTATTTCTTTTTTCGCTCAAATAAATAGTTTAATATATATTAAAGAGTTTTAATAATTAATTCTCACAATGAAACCTTAATATCCTAAGAAAACTCATGTGTGTCCGAAGCGGTCACTGTGACCGCGCGCAGGTGGTTACGTTATTGAAATAGGAGTCAGGTGGTTAAGGGTTAAACGAAATTAGCTTTTATTTTATCGCGAATAAGTCCGCGCTTGACCACTAACTCGTGTGATGGTAAGCGACGTTGTGGTCGAAGAGACAAAGCACGCAGACCTAGAAGATACCTATTCACTCTGACTTTGAAAAGCTTTAGATTATATCTCTTAGGAAACAAGAAAGCAGGAAGACTGTTCCATTCCCTGGCGGTACGAATCAGAAATGTTGAGTCAAACTGCTTCGTACGTATCGAAGGAAAATCGACAGTGTAGGGGTGGTAATTTGACGTCTTCCTACTTGTCCTGTAGTAAAAAGGGGATGGTAGGATAAGGTCGCGTAGCTCAGATGCACACTCTCCGAAATGAATCCAATAGAAAATGGACAGGTTTCTTGGTTAATAGGTACTTTTGTGGTTAATACATTTTGTCTATACCAATATTATAAAGAGGAAAGATTTGAAGGAGTTATCTTTGTGATAAGCATTTCAAAAATCTGAAGCGAACGCAGGATTTGAACCTGCCGCTTCGGATCACTAGCCCGACGCTCTTTGATTTGAGGAAAGATTTGATTGTTTTTTGGCATCGAATAGGCTCCAAATCTACTGAACTGCTTTAAAAATTCTTTCACTTTTAAAAACTACACTATCCCCAGCAAACATAGGCTATATTATATTTAAAAAAAAAAAAACTCCATTCAACAAAAAATCTACATTCATACTCCCGTAGCTTAGTATCTCTTTAGTTTGTGCAGAAGAAGGAAACGCAGATTATCAAAATGCATTTATTATGCACTATCTGCTGTGACATAGCAAACGAAGCTGAAAATATGTCGGTGATAAAATGTGGACATGTTTTTCACAAACATTGTCTGGATCAATGGATAGAATCATCTGAATCGTGTCCACAATGCCGCTACGCCGTGACGGACTCGCGCATGTTCCGTCTGTACCTAACCGCGGCGTCTGATGAGACGAACTCTGAAGACCTGGCCGCGCTGCAGTCGCGTCTCGACGACGCCCAGCTGCTGCTTCGACAGCAGGAAGCCGACCTCCAGCAGAGCGTCCAAAATATTAAAGATTTGACGGCAGCCTTGGAGAATAATACCAATTCACTTAAATCGTGTAAAAAGACACTGGTGAGTCAAGATTATGCCATTTTGGCTCTCAGAGAACAATTGGATTGTGTAAATACACAGAATAAAGAAGAAACAAACAGACTGAAAGAAGAAACAAACAGACTGAAAGAAGAAAATGAGTTGCTACAGAATAATTTACAAACTCTAAATTGAGCTCTCTGCAGTTCTGAGGCGACGAAGAACGAGTATCGCGACAAACTGCACACGGCTAAACAAGAGCTGGCCGCAGAGAAAACCGTCTCGTCGGAGCTACGTGCTGTCGTACTCCGACTAGAAGAGTCTGTGGCCACGATGACGCACAAGAGACAAGCCTCCGACGTCATCGACCTGACTGACTCGTCGGGGGAGGACTCCACGCCCAAGCAGCCGAGGAAGAGCAGCCGCAGCGACGTGGTATTCTATTCATTATTTCCCAAATATATATACAATAATGTGCAATTCTGAAAGTCATTGTTTGAAAAATAAAATCAAATTAATTCCAATTTAAAACCCAATCAAAAAGTCATAATTAAACATAATAATAGCAATGAACCAAAGAAAATGAAGTTTATAAAAAGCCATACATTGACAGTCGAACTATACAAGAGAACTAAATATATTATTTAGAGTGCCATGGGGGATCGCATAGAGAACGCTGACTCACCGTACCTAATGTTTAAACAAAGCAGTTTAGCGCTGCAAGCGCTGCAACAGAGCAACGGAGCGCTGGCGGCGCTGCAGCGGCCACAAACCTTCCCCGACCGGACGAGAAAGGTAGCTTACAATATGTTAGCGCTGTCTGCGCTGCAGTAACGTGGTGCTGTTAGTGCTAAAGCAGAGCAACGGAGCGCTGGCGGCGCTGCAGCGGCCACAAACCTTCCCCGACCGGACGAGAAAGGTAGCTTACAATATGTTAGCGCTGTCTGCGCTGCAGTAACGTGGTGCTGTCAGTACTAAAGCAGAGCAACGGAGCGCTGGCGGCGCTGCAGCGGCCACAAACCTTCCCCGACCGGACGAGAAAGGTAGCTTACAATATGTTAGCGCTGTCTGCGCTGCAGTAACGTGGTGCTGTCAGTGCTAAAGCAGAGCAACGGAGCGCTGGCGGCACTGCAGCGGCCACAAACTTTCCCCGACCGGACGAGAAAGATAGCTTACAATATGTTAGCGCTGTGTGCGCTGCAGCAACGTGGTGCTGTCAGTGCTAAAGCAGAGCAACGGAGCGCTGGCGGCGCTGCAGCGGCCACAAACCTTCCCCGACCGGACGAGAAAGGTAGCTTACAATATGTTAGCGCTGTCTGCGCTGCAGTAACGTGGTGCTGTCAGTGCTAAAGCAGAGCAACGGAGCGCTGGCGTCGCTGTAGCGGCCACAAACCTTCCCCGACCGGAGGATAAAGGTAGCATACTTCATTATTTGGTACAGCTGGCTAGCTTTGGGGTGTAGTGGGTTGTAATTGGTTTGATCTATTTAGCCGAATCTGATCCGAAAATTGCAATTCACTTACTCTCGTCAGTGGCTCCAAGCAGCTGTCATGCACGCAGCGGCCACTCGATAAGCACTCGATGTTGGCGGAGCCGGCGAGGCAGCAAGGCGTAGTGGAAGGCCTAGGGCGGTGGTAGGAGTTAGTGTAGTTACCATCGGCCAGACACTGCATCCAGTTGTCTCTCAGTTGTAGCGGGTATCCGTTCCACTGAGGTCTAGACAACATGGACGAAAGAGTGCATCTGTGTGTGCGCGAACACTTATGCACTAAAATATTTCCTGCACAATTGACCTGTTTCTGCTAACCGGATTATGGAAATAAAGTCCTGTGGCGACGGACAAAGGTAGAGAGGTTCGGCATTGATGCCTGCTGAGCTTTGTCTGATGTCTGCACACTGGCGGCATAGGGCAAGTGGTCGCTTCCGCATCTAATAGGAACATGATGCAATTCGGCAGCACGCTATGCGACGAACCACCCCTCATTAGAGAAGCACTGCTTCCCCCGCTCAGCCGGGGAGGGGGCTAGAAAAGGTGCCCTAAAAAAATGCTTGTTCCAGTCTACTGGGGAGGTAGTAACCACGGCTGCCTGCGCATCCAATCAACGTGGTCGACATTACATTAATAATATACAAAAAAAAAACCAAAAAAAAGACATTTGGCGCATGGAATGTGCGCACTTTGCTGGACCGCCCCAACAACTTGTGCCCTGAATGTAAAACTGCGATTGTTGCTCGGGAGTTGCTACGGTATAATGTTGATATAGCTGCTTTAAGCGAAACCCATTTAGCCGAGGAAGGTGAACTAGTAGAGCGGGGTGGTGGGTATACGTTCTTCTGGAAGGGTACGTCTGTTAATGAGCCGAGACGCTCAGGCGTAGGATTTGCTATTAAGAATGAAATAGCAAAAAAATTAGATGAACATCCGAAATATTTCTCTGATCGAGCTATATCCTTGCGTCTTCATTTGGGTGATAGTAATTACTTAAATGTTATCAGCGCTTATGCACCAACGATGGATAATTCAGATGAAATAAAGGACAAATTTTATGAAGAAATTACCAGTATCCTCACAAAAATTTCACATAAGGAACAAATTCTCCTCCTGGGTGATTTTAATGCTAGAGTGGGGCGTGACTTTGAAGCGTGGCCTCAAGTCCTTGGCAGACATGGTGTTGGGAGCATGAATAGTAATGGTCAGTTATTGCTTGAACTGTGCTCGCAATTTCAGCTAGCCAACACCATGTTTAGGCTTCCCGCCAAATACAAAACCACATGGATGCATCCGAGGTCCAAGCACTGGCATCTTATTGACTACGCCGTTGTACGTCAGAGAGACATTTCTCAAGTTTGTTTGTCTAGAGTAATGCGCGGAGCTCACTGTTGGTCGGACCATAGACTAGTTGTCTGCAAATTGCGAATACAACTTCACCCTCCCCGTAGGTCTGGTCGTCCTAATGTCACACGTGTGAATTTGGATAGACTGCAGGATAGTGAAATCAGAGAGGTGTACAAGCAAAGCATCAACAGCTACGCATCGCAAATAGACATTGAGAATGGCGATTTACAACTAAAGTGGCAAGATCTTACAAGTCACATATCTAAAACTGCTTCGGAATCGCTTGGAATGCAAAAGCGAGTCAATGAAGACTGGTTTGATGGAAATAATAAGATCCTTACAGATGCCATAGCCAATCATCGGGAGCTTCTGAAAAAACAGAGTTTAATGCCTGGCAATAGTAGGAGTAGCAGCGAGTTGAAAGATAGTGCATCCAAAGTGCGTAAACTAGCTCGAGAACAAAAATGTAAGTGGTGGCAGGAGAAAGCAGACCACTTGCAGATGCTCTCCGACTCAAACCAGCTGGGACTCTTCTTTGCGGAAGTGCGTCGGCTCATAGGACCTCAGCACAAAGTTAATGTACCATTAAAGTCAGCTGATGGTAACTTAATATCTAACAAAACTGAAGCCTTGCAGCGGTGGGCGGAGCATTTTAGGTCCCTATTAAATATAGATCGTTATGCTGATCTCGTTTACATTAATAATTTGCCAGATTGCCTACAAGTCCAAGAGTTGGATGTTGAGCCGTCGCTGCAAGAGGTTGTGGCTGCTATACGACAGCAGCGCAATAAGAAAGCTGTATGTCTTGACAATATTGCAGGAGGACTTATTTAATATGGCGGTGATGAGCTACACCAGGTGTTATGGAAATTCTTCAAGCGAATGTGGGTAGAAGAACGAGTTCCCACGTCATTTAGTGAATCAAACATATGACCTCTATATAAACAAAAAGGTGATCGTGCCGATTGTAATTCATATAGGGGCATATCACTCCTCTCCGTTCCCGGAAAAAGTTTTGCCAGAGTTCTCCTCAATCGCCTTATTGAGTTATCCGAAACGATATTGCCTGAAACTCAGTTTGGGTTTCGTCCAAATCGGGGAACCTGCGAGGCTATATTCTCTGTCCGGCAATTGCAAGAGAAATGCAGGGAGCAATCCCAGCCGCTTTGTCTATGCTTTGTCGACTTGGAGAAGGCGTTTGACAGTGTTCCTCGTGAGGCTTTGTGGGCCGTTTTGCGTAAACTGGGGTGTACAGATAAGTTTATTAGAATTCTGCGTCTTTTACACGATAACTTGAATTGCTGTGTCTCTGTCGATGGCAACCAATCCAACGATTTCTCAGTCAGTTGCGGGGTAAAACAGGGGTGTGTTGTTGCACCTGTTCTGTTTGCTCTGTATTTTGCTGTTTTTGTGAGGGAAGCCCTCCAGAGTTCTACTCACGGAATTCGTGTGCGTTTTAGAACGGACGGTAAACTGTTTAACATCTCTAGGTTTAAAGCTCACACAAAATGTTCATATGATATCATCCAAGAGATAATGTATGCTGATGATCTCTGCTTTGTGGCAGAAAGCTCTGATGGTCTAAAGGAGCTCATGAAAATCCTGGATGAATCGTGTTGCAAATTTGGATTGAAAATTAGCATCTCTAAGACAAAGTGATGTCGATGGACCATACTAGTTTGGACGTGCCCCTTGGTAACCATACACTTAAGCAGGTAGATAAGTTTAAATACCTAGGCAGCACAATTACGTCTAAAGGCGATCTGGATCCTGAGTGTTCTGTTTGCTCTGTATTTTGCTGTTTTTGTGAGGGAAGCCCTCCAGAGTTCTACTCACGGAATTCGTGTGCGTTTTAGAACGGACGGTAAACTGTTTAACATCTCTAGGTTTAAAGCTCACACAAAATGTTCATATGATATCATCTAAGAGATAATGTATGCTGATGATCTCTGCTTTGTGGCAGAAAGCTCTGATGGTCTAAAGGAGCTCATGAAAATCCTGGATGAATCGTGTTGCAAATTTGGATTGAAAATTAGCATCTCTAAGACAAAGTGATGTCGATGGACCATACTAGTTTGGACGTGCCCCTTGGTAACCATACACTTAAGCAGGTAGATAAGTTTAAATACCTAGGCAGCACAATTACGTCTAAAGGCGATCTGGATCCTGAGATAAGTAACAGATTTAGTGCTGCCTCTGCTGCTTTCGGTAAGCTCCGTGTAAAGGTTTTTAAGTCTCACGACCTTTCAGTAAGTACAAAGGTTAAAGTATATATGGCAGTTGTTTTGCCAAACTTGCTTTACTCGTCCGAAACGTGGTGTTTATGCCGTAAACACATACGTATCTTGGACAGGTTTCACCTCAAGTATCTCCGTGATATCCTGAACATATCGTGGTCTGACCGAGTTAGAAATACGGAGGTCTTAAGGAGAGCTAATGTTGGCGGAGTCGAGGCATATCTGATAAGGCGCCAGCTTCGCTGGTGCGGTCATGTTGTGCGAATGTCTGAGGGAAGATTGGCAAAGCGCATCTTATATTCTGAACTCCAGGACGGTAAGCGCAGGAGTGGTGGCCAATTCCTAAGATACAAAGATGTTCAGAAAAGGCACATGAGAAGATGTAAGATTGAACCCTCCTCTTGGGAACAACTAGCCCAGAATCGTATTGAGTGGCGTCGCCTTGTGCAGGAAAATGTTTATACGTTTGAAGATGGTAGAAGGCGTGAACTTGACGCCAGGCGAGACGAGCTTAGAAATCGACCGCCGAGTAACATGACCTATAATTTTGTCAATGGTGTTTTAACATGTAGCCTGTGTTCACGTACTTTTAAAGCCAAAATAGGCTACTACAGCCATATGAAGGCACACGAACGAAGCCTACCTAACTGTAGTTAGAGCAGAATCAATGGTCGCCATAGCCGAAATCGGCAAGGAACCATATAAAAAAAAAAAAACTTGGGATTTTTACTATTTGGCTTTTTTAACCAATTGTGGCATAGGGACAGTAAAACACTGTCACAGAGACAATACACCGTAGACGTAGGGACAGCATACATTGTCACAGCGACAACGCCCAGTAGGCATAGGGACAGCAAAACACTGTCACAGGGACAACACACCGTAGACGTAGGGACAGCATACATTGTCACAGCGTCAACATCCAGTGGACGTAGGGACAGTTAAACACTGTCACAGTGACAACACGTCGTAGACGTTGGAACAGCATACACTGTCGCAGTGACAATACCCAGAAGATGAAGGGACAACATACAGTAGACAAACGAACAATATTCTTTAAATATTGGGACAAAGTTGTATTGTCAAAATAACACAGCCTTGACGTAAGACAGCATACTCTATCACAGTGACAACGCAACGTTGACAAATGAACAATATACCATTGAACATGGTGACATTTTATATTTTAAAAGTAACAATGCCTTAACGTGGGGTCAAAGCAAAGTGGTCAAAATGACAACATGCCAAAAACGTAGTGTGCAAGTACCTTTGTAATAGCGACTTATCATAGGGACAGTTAGCGTTGTCATATCTACAATGTTTGTGATAGTTTCAAACCTCAAAGGGGGCTAATACGGGGCAACAAAAAATGTGTATAAGTTCCTTTGTCATTGATATTTTCAAGCGTCTAAATTTGTGCAGTCGCTGTGTTCAGTTTCCCTAGTAATCTCCCATTTGATAAGGGATTTTTGTCGCCGCGTCTAGAAATTTTTTAGAGTGCAATAGAAAATGGACAGACTCGCAACCCTACGGCGATGCTCAAAGCTATGAAGTTTTTTTGAAACTAACTTTTCATCACTTGCTTAAAAATTATTAGCACATTCTATCAAGCAACAACTTAATTAGAACATAATTTGCAATAAAACAACATTTAAGTCTATCAATGCAGCCAAATTCGCTAACAATGTGGCCAACAGCCAAATTATCCGTTCAATGGAGGCCGTGAATAAAGCAGCTAACATAACGTCGCAAGCCAAGTACCTGTCGCGAATGCGCTAATATAAATTTTGTTCGCAGTGAATGTGGAGAAGAATGCCAATGTGAAGTAAGTCTTCTTAACAGCTACCGAGAATGGGGTTTTGGTTAAAAACTAGAGTAGCATAAGGGCAAAATGAAAACTTTACAGAAGAGCTGAAAAACAATTCAAATTTACCTACCGTTATCTTTTAGTTTTTCTATGGCAAAATGTATAGTAGTTAGATTTCAGATTTTTACTAAAAATGAAGCTTTATTTATCGGCTACAGAATAGGGCAATCATTATCGTTTTTATTTTAATAAAAATAAATCGCGAAAAATGGTTGACATACGAGTACGTCATTTTGGTTGTTATATACATTTAATAATGAATGTATTACAATGGAATTTCCCTCAAAATGGCTTTAAATAACGGTACTTTACGCTTATTTGGCACGAAAAAATCTTAGGCTTTATAATCAAACATTCTGTGTGAAAAACGTATGACAAATACGATATTTGAGCAATTACATTCAAAAAATTTTCGGTGTCCTATTTTTGACAAAATACTCGTAGTGGCAAGATTATTGTAAGTAGAAACATTGCATTTTGGCAGTAAACAAAAATCATTTTTTGAAACGTTTTTTTTTTTGTACTAATCAATTTATACACAACAGAGCTCCAGTTTTTTGGAACATAAAAATATGCCGGTACAGTAAAATACAGTATACATGTTTTATAAGCACTAAGTCTACAATACGTAAGTAAAGTAGGTAATTACACACGGTAGAGGACTATTATTTGTTTAGCCTGGAAAATGTTTTAAAAACATTTGCCGGAGCGTTTCAACGAGCAAGCCCCGAGGGAAGCGAGGGTAGACGTTAAGCGATTGAAGGGTTCACGCTCTTTGCATAGTTTTAACCTCACGTATCACCGCTTCATTGAAAATCTATTTCGTTTTTTCTAAAACGTTTTAAACTGCGAGAGTTATCTTGTAGGAGAAAAGTCTGAAAGATACTAAATTACATAACGTTATGTACAACTTGTAAAACTTAGCCTCATTATAATAATAACCATAAATTTTAATGTTATTACTAGAAGAGCTATTGTTATGTGCGAGTCAAAGTCAATAATAGATTATCATCTGTCGGTTTACTAGTAAAGCTTACTACGATTTACCAAAAAATATTTTTTGTTTACTTACGTCAGGCACTCACTGGATTTAATTCGAATAAATCCAGCTTTTTAAAGTAAATTACAGCTACTGATATACATTTTTAATTTCATTCCGTTCAGAAATTTACAACAGACCGCGTTGCAACTCGTATTTTTACAAAAATCAATTTTTTTTTTTCAGAAAAATAGAGGAATATCTAATCATACCCTTAATTACTCGTATCTATGCGTTTGCGAAATTTCTAAGAGTTTTGCGCCAGTACAATTTATCAAATCATCATAAGAGATATCCACGGTAATGGTATCTATGCGGTATTGCGGCTAGGCAATGTCCTTGAAATTAATACCTGCGTGGCAACACAGTACGCAACACACGCTAGGGCTGCCTGTATAGGTTAATCGCACGCTTATTACAAACACTCACGTTCTTTCGTCACTACGGCGCGTCCCTGCGACTGTTGTGTACCGAACTCCGAGGCGCGCAGATATGATTTACGTTCTGACCGTTTGTATGAAGACGGAATACATTATAAATACCATAACCGTGACATATCCAAGGGAATAAAGATGAGTACCAGAGCTACTCGGCGCACAGGTGTAGTTGCCAGAGTCTCGCGGCGAGGCCCGGGCGATGAGCAGGCGGCTGGTGCGCGTGCGTTGCTCGGTTTCCACGCTGATTCCACCACGTTGCGCGTAGTTCACCACGTTCGTGCCTCGGTACCAGTAGATGAAACTGTTGAGAGAAACATAGCTGTCAACTTTATAAAATCATCAATTGCCTAACCTTACACCACATCTTTATGGGACGTCAGTACACTTCTGTAGAAGTAGCAAAGCACAACGAGCTATGGAAAGAGCTATGCTCGAAGTCTCCATGCAAAATCAAAGCAGAGATAAGGAGATCCGTAGCAGAGCTAAAGTTCCGAACATAGCTTAACGGATTGGCAAGTTGAAATGGCAATGGGCAGAGCACAGCACCGAGGATTTATGACCAGTGAGGTCGAATACATCTCGAGTGGAGACCTTGTACCACGTACATAGGACGTCCACCCACAAAGTGGACGGATGATATTATTAAGACCGCCAGATTGCGCTGAATGTAATTTATTTCTTTTGTAATTATAGCCTATGTATTATTCTGATGTATAAGCAATACCATTGCAAAGTTTCATCTCAATCCGTTTAGTCGTTTTTGCGTGAAAGAGGAACAAGCATCCATACATTCAAACTTTCGCATTTATAAAATTAATAGGATATTTATACTAATACAAATGTAATTCATTCTTCAAATCCCGAATCACGAGAAAAATATATTCATCAAATTATTTTTGAACA
Source organism: Hypomecis atomaria (assembly GCA_964007245.1). Lineage (NCBI taxonomy): Eukaryota > Metazoa > Arthropoda > Insecta > Lepidoptera > Geometridae > Hypomecis > Hypomecis atomaria. The sequence goes on from OZ023293.1 coordinate 7,804,451, forward strand.
TAAGAAATAAACTTGTTAAGGCATATTCATATTTATTAGTCTACAAATAAAGTTCAAACAATGTTTTATTAAGATTAGTTTATCTTCTACGAATTAACTATCTTACAAAAAGACGTCATTAGCCAAAAAAAGACATTAGCCGAAATAAAAACTCCTAGACAAAATGTATAAGATCAGAATATTTATAACAACATTATTATCTAGTTCTAATGATCTGTAATACCTAGTAATCCTCTAAATGTATCGTTAAGTTATCTATCAAAAACCTATCTATCTTCAAAGATCAAGAACGAGACTGGAATATTTGAAAGGTCAATGATACATTTGTATAGAAGGTGCCCTTTATGTTTTCGGATGTAATAGACAGTTGATAAAGATATTAAGACCAGAAAACTATCACACCTCTATAATTTCTGATAAACTCGGGATATAGCTACGAACTTCCTTTCTTGTAGATACAATTACTCTTAGTTTTCGTTAAAAATAGCACGAACGACCAACTTCTATAAAATGAAATATTCAGTCGAGTTGAGAACCTCCTTTTTTAAGTTAGTTAAAAACAAAGCGGAATCTCATTTCATAAATGTCTAGCTACATCTTTATAAATTATAGCCTATGTGTTATTCTGATGTACAAGCATTAGTATTGCAAAGTTCCATCTCAATCCGTTCAGCCAAAAGAGACTTCAGGTACCTTTCATGGTTGGCTTTAATGCCTTGGCAAAAGAATACGGCATCGGCGTCCCTTTTTTTTTACGAGGAGGGAAATCTTCGAAAGGTACCCGGCTGCTTTGGGGTGCAGCTGGGTTATGTGGGATTGTACCCACTAAACCCCCTCGATGGCCAGCCTTTGTGCGCTCTTGGGAGCTCCGAGATCTCCAGAGGAACACACCGGTGCTCTCAGCACTTTATATGACGACTCGAGCCTACCTAAGCTTGTACGGTCCTCCCCGGGATCGTTCAAGTGAATGGCAAAAGCCCTATTTCTAACCATCAAGGTCCCTTTTTTGTAGGTTCTTACTACGGCATGGGATACCGATGCCGTATTCTTTTGCCCCGGCATCAGGGCCAATCGGCGTATCCTACCTTTAGTAAAAGCCTAATAAGATATGGCCTTTGAGCTCGTGAATGCTAGAGCTCAGGCTTCAAAGTACCTGGGAGGACGAAAATGGTGTGTGCTCTACGTTAGCGTAGAGGACGGCCAAGTTTACGTACGCTTAATAAGTTAAGGGCGGCCCGTCTATAAAACGTCTAAACAGAATCGAGATGATTTAAAATGAAAAAAATTTATTAAAAATCTCAAGCTAACTTTGCTTGATCGAAAAAAAATACCATAATCATTATTGTTTTGAACACAGGTCTTGTTTTTTGACGAGTCAACACTCACTCACAACACAAATAAACATTGGCATAGTAAATAAAGTGGTTAAAAAGGTAACTTGATAAATTTGTTTAAATTTTTTTTTGTTAATTTCACAATGCGAAGACAGAGACACGGCTCTTTTAACCCCTCGCTGTCTCACGTTGTTTGCGCGTCGAAGACGGACGTTCGCTCGATACGCTTTTAAACAAAGTTCTGGAAGCTCCAATGCATTCTCTTGGAGAAACCGGAGCACCCAAGAATGCACAAAGACTGGCTACCGAGGAGGGTTTCTCGGGGCTTCTATAAATAAATTAAAACTTAGGTATATTGCTACGGTACTTAGATCAATATTCATTATAACTGGTCCGCCATCTTGGGTGTTCCGCCATATTGAATTCAAAGTGACATCATTTCATTTTTTGAGTTATTCTTAGCAAGCCCTTTTATTAGATATCCATATGTAGGACTGAACTAAAAATAACTAGTCCGCCATCTCGGATGTTCCGCCATGTTTGTTTTAGAATGACGTCACATAGTTGACCATGCATTGTCATCCAAACAAAACGTGGATACAAATTTTCAGCTCAATACGTTGAAGCTGTCTGCTTTAAAATTGCGTTGTAAGATTCCACCCGAACTAACACAGTTGCCTACAATACCTACATAATGTCGGTCATTCTTTAATTTAGCGATTTTACCTAGTAACCGTACGGTTACTTCTACCTTCTTTTTTTAGATTATTTCACTCGAACTGAAAATTTTGATTTGATAGTATTAATGATTAGGTGTGCAAGCCTGCAAAACTTGTTTATAGGAGAATGGCTGTAAATTCAAAGCATTCTACTATAATATTATAAACGCAAAAGTTTGTAAGGATGGATGGATAGATGGATGTTTGTTACTCTTTCACGCACAAACGGCTGCACCGATATAGATGAAATTCGGTATGAAGGTAGCTTAGACCTTGGATTAACATATAGGCAACTTTTTATCTTGGGCTAACGCGGGTAACACCGCGGGGCGCAGCTAGTTAAAAATAATAAAGGGTGCGGTAAAAAGGCAAAAAAAAACGCCATATTGGAGAATGGCCGAAGTACATACTTACATATGTAGGTACATACATACATTGCAAGTTAAATAAAAGCTTGTAAAAAGGTAAGGTACCTTGGAGGGTCCGGTGCGTGTCTCGCGATGCAAGTGAGGTTGATGTCGGAGCCAGCGCGCACGAACAACTCTGGCCCGGATAGAATTTCCGCTTTTGACACTGCAACAAAAATTAACAGTTAGATTTTTACGTTATAGTTTAGTATAGACGCGAGACGGGAGAAGTGACTTCTGAAATTTTTATTTACCACAGACCCCAGGGTCCTGCCCTTTGTTAGAAAAAAAAATATAATTATTGGATTTTTACTCTACAAGGTTAAATCTTAGCATAAGTAAGTCAGTGAGCAACATAGTTTCGGTGCACTGCGTGAATGCCACGACCGCGACAGCAGACGCGCGACCCGCAAGCTGCATCCGATCACAACTTTAACGCATGTGCCAGATAGTGCCAGCCATCCTTCTCCTCGACTATACAGGGTTATTTCTAATGTAACGTTCTTAGTTGCCCTACAATACTTAAACTAGGGAGATGTCAATAAGACAACCAGAAAGTTAACAAAAAGGTATATTTAAAAGATCAGCAAAGTTAAACAAGAAAGTAGTTAAAATTTGGAAGATACAGAATCTAGATGGATCGGGGTAAGGCACATTAATTAACCGTGACGCGTTGTTCAACCGTATAGATAAGATACACTGGCCTTGAATTCGCGATCCATCGCGAGCGGTGGCGTCGGATCTGTTGGTGACGAGACGTCCCCGAAGTGGCAGTTGTAGGGCAGCGGACAACTAGCAGGGCAGCTGGCAACTTCGCCTCGGAGTCACTAGGGCACCAAGTGGACTAGTCTGAAGAGACCGATGTAGTTCGCCCACGTCGTGTAGGGAAAAACCGGGATACGAAAGTAGGGCACGGGGCAAGTGACGTCGTCTGAAGAGTCCCGAGTCTTCAGTAGGGAAGCGGTACAGGACGTACTTCTTGCCGTGCAGTTGAACCCTGGCAGTTCATAATTTTGGCCGTCTTAGAAATTGCCCAGATTTGATGTTTGACTGCCACATTCATTCAAGTCGACAGTTATTAAGAATTCTGAACATAATATTTGAATGTACTCAAGTCATGATCACTAGCTAATGCACGATACGATTCTTAGAAACACTTACCCAATTTGGGGAGTAACTTATCACAATAGTAAATTAAACGTTTAAGCGGTAATTAATTAAAATTACACTGTTTAATCACCATCCGAGTAAAAGTTCAAAAGGTGATAAAAACAATCGCGCGAGGTGACTTATGGCTTCCTCCGCCGTAGAAAAGTGACGCAAGGTAGGCAGTATTTTTAACTTACAGTAATTTTACTAAATACTATTGACTTATAATTGGTTTGGGAGCAATCCTACTAACGATCGTATAATTAATAATAGTACATATATGTCTCAGCGGGATAAAGAAGGCTGTGGATGATGATGATGATCTGTCTTAGACTTTATTTATTTAATTCGACTCAAATCTACTTGTAAAAGTTATAGAATTACTATCGTAATTAAACATTTACTTTGTTAAGTCTCACTTGACAAAGCAAAATGTTTACTTAATATCTTGAAAGTAAATGTTTAACTTGAAAAACATAATACCCACCATCTAATAAAAATATCTTAAGCTAATATTTTTTCATTCATGTTATCTTTAATTTTAGTTCAAGAAGATAACAGACGAAGGAAAATGTTTTCCTTATAATATTTGGAAGCATCTTTCAGAAATTGTGACGTCAACTTCCCATATTTTCGTTCGCAATTTCAAGCAAAATTCGAGATAAGATATTTGAGCGAAATATGTCACTTCGCAGCGGTGGTAAACTATTGGCCATATTTTACATTTTAGTTTAAGTCGCCTATAATCATCATCATCACCTTCAAGGGTCTGTCTGGATGTTCCAATTGCTTTTTATATAGTAGTAGTGTAGGTAGTTTTAGCATATAAAGTAGTATTGTATTTTATTTGAGGTAACATAAATTGTATTACTTATTATCAAGTACAAATGAGGAAAACATAATAAGTAGTTATATTTTTTAAATATATAATTTTATTTAAAAGATATATTATAATTATGTTCTCATACTTAATTGATGTAAATAAATTTAGAAAAGAAGAAATTAATGTAAATGTTATTGCAAACTTCAGAAAAACGCCTTTTGGTCCTCCCTTGTTATATTTTCTTAGGAAATCCCTTTTTAGAGACCAGTCATAATTTACCATCATGTGATGGTCCCGTCGACCCTGACACCTTTCTTTCATCTTTTTTAGATCCTTCTGGATGCGTTATCTCTGTTCCACACTATGATTATCCAAGATTTTCAAAACATATATCTAGATAACTGTAACGTGTTAAGAAAGTGCAACTTTACAAATATAAAAAAGCCAAAATCTTAACAACCAGGGCCAATACAGAACTTCCATGAACATACATTCTAAAACTGTGGATTTGAAAATTTAGAAATCCGCAGAAATATCCAGGGCAACAAAAAAAAAGTATTTTGTAGACCTGTGTTATATTTAAAATTAAATGGTATTTAATAAAATCATCATTATCAGACCGTAGGACATCCACTGCTAGACATAAACCTCCCTTATGGATTCCATACAGCCGGTTGACAGAGGCTTGCCTCCAAAGGTCTGGATTGGAACATAAATGCACTTTGTAGGTTCCTTCCTGCGGTTATCGTTACGGTCTCATTGGTCATTCGATCTACGAACTATACGCCTGCCCTCTGCCACTTCCAACTGCTAACATACGCTAGGCTATATCGGTAATTTTAGTTCATCTATGTGGGTAACTCGATATCGAGACAGCCAATGTTGACATTAAACAGTGACATGCTGTTGCTTAGCAAAGTAAAGAACTTTTTGAGGCTACGAATATAGGCCGCGTCACACAAGTTGGCGGATATTATGAAGTTAGCGACAAGCTGCGCAACATCTAATCCTAACTGAAGCTCGCACAAATCCGCGCGTAGATTGGATATTGCGCAGCTTGTAGCTAACTTAATTTCCGCTAACTTGTGTGTCGCGGCTTAAACTTATCGTTAGGTATTGACATTTTTTACATCAGAACCTGTCTCGAAATTGCGCAATAATCTATTGTTCGAAATTTTTTGTAAGCAAATAAATATCAGGATCTTACACACAAACTCTAACCCCAAACTAAGAGTTGCCATAAACTGATAAATACACACATATAGGTATAGATGGCATCGACTTAGTATTTTTTTGTTTTAAATATTGATGATAGATATTAACATCCAGCCACAGAGCAAACACTTATGTTCATCACAAAAATGCTTACCCTGGGTGGGAATCGAACCCACGCCTACTTGGCACAGTAGTTAGAGTCTCTAACCACTGGGCCAGCAAGGCAACCAATCACAAATTTAAAAAAATGACTAATAACAATCACGATACGAGTAATGTGATGCACATGTTAGAGCGTGTATTTAATTTTTCTTCAAGAAGCCAATTCTGAAATATTAACTAAAAAAATTGTATTTATAATTATTTTTCGCAAAAAAATGGCACAACCGACTTCCATTGTGTACGAAATTCGAATAGTTAGCTCGAATAATATAGGTACAAGACATTTTTTTCACTTATACAATTTTTACATTGTTGTGGATTTTTCAAAAATAACTTAGCCAATTTCGATAAAATTTAGTGGAACCTCCTCGAAAATTACCCTTGCTTTAGTTAGTTTTGGGAGTTAGATGCCGTTTGAACTTGTAAGATTTTTTAGAATCGGTTCATAATTTAGCGAAAATATCGATGAACATACACAAAAAATACATAATGACGAATATAGAATCTCATTTTTGGAGGTCGGTTTATAACTATAAGTTATTGATTTAATTTCTTGTGAAACACCTGCTTGTTACTAAAATACAAATCTAACGTTAAATTTCAGTTTAAACTTGTTCATTTCAAAATTTATTCGACCGTAAAGTAATATTGGTACACCTCAAACACAAATGATAACATATCTTAATTGTAGGTACGAACTAAGTTAACAACAAGTTTGCTTCATTTTCATTTAGTCTTTGTTTACTTACGTCGACTCACGTTTATTTAAGAAGGTTGAATCTAAGATACCAGACACCTTTGTTGCAAAGAAACTCTCTGCTTGAAATCACAACTAAGCATAACGCCAAAAATATTATTACCTATACTTAGTCACAAAGCACAACAAATCAGTTCATAATTCTAATTACCATTCACTTCATTCATCATCATCATTATTACCTAGCCGTAGGATGTCCATTGCTGGACATAGACCTCCCCTATGGATTATTTTTGTTTTTGTTTTTTTATTAAAAATATGCATAGCGTAAACTGAAAGACTCCATACATCATCCATCCCATCTATCAGCCATATGAGATCCACTGCTAGACATAGGCCTCCCTGATGCAACTCCAATAAGACCGGTTGGAAGCGGCTTGCATCCAACATGATCCTACTGTCTTGATGAGATCATCTTTCCATCTGTCCTGACGTCCTACGCTACGCTTGTCGGTACGTGGTGTCCACTTGAGAATTTTTCGACCCTATATATCATCAGTTTTCTGAGCTGAAAACCATATCCGAGGATCTTGATGCTCCCATGCTGCGGCATTTTGTGCGGATTATGACGGTCGAGCCGACGGCTTTAATCCGTCCCGCACGATATTGGCAGCGATAAATAAAATCTTACAATTATTTTGTGTGAACTATTTAGATTAAGGACTAACATAGTGTTGTAAGTTAATAATTTGTTTTACTAACCATGGATCGTTGTTGTCTTAAATAAATATTTTTTGATTTGATTTGATTTGATTCCTGATTCGATCTTGAGACTCTGAGCATAGCCCTCTTCAAAGCACGTAAAAGAAGGCAGATCTCGAAATATCTAAGATCTTCACCCATACCTACGCGTAATAAAACTACGTAGGATTTAATACAACGCACTGCCGAAGAAAACAATCAGTGACACCTGACGCCACCGTATACACCGAACTCTAACCTAGCCGACGCGCGACGCCATGTTCAGCTTAAGGGGACGATAGACTAGAGAAACACGACATGACAGGACAATCAGAAAGTCAGAAACATTCTTATTTGTGTACGGTGGGTGGTACTTACGGTAATCTCTACATAGTACATGTTTAACAAAACCTCTTACCGCCGTCTTTACGCAATCACATAAAATTTTAAAATAATATTATGGTTTTCATCAATAGACATAGTGATTCAAGATAAAGGTTTGTAAGCATATTACTTAAATTACAGAACGACTGACAATGATTAAAATACAGGTGTTTATGTTTCATGTCTTGTACTAAAAGCAATTTATTTTTATTTTTAGGGTTCCGTACTCAAAGGATTAAATCGGGACCCTATTACTAACACGCCGTTGTCCGTCCGTCCGTCCGTCTGTATCTCAAGAACCGTGATAGCTAGACTAGCTAGACAGTTAAGATTTTAAAAAACTATGTGTTTTTGTTGCTAATATAACAACAAATATTAAAAACAGAATAAAATATATATTTAAGGGGGGCTCCTATACAACAAACGTGTTTTTTTGCCGTTTTTTGCTCCATATTAATAACGGTAACGAGTAGACGCTTCAAATGGGCTAAGGGAGCTCCAATACGGTATAGAAACTTTAAAGCGCGAGCCCGGCTCGCACTAATATCGCTATTTTTAGGGTTCCGTACCCAAAGTGTAAAAACGGGACCCTATTACTAAGACTTCGCTGTCCGTCTGTCCGTCTATCTGTCTTTCTCCAGGCTGTATCTCATGAACCGCTATAGTTAGAAAGCTGAAATTTTCACAGATGATGTATTTCTGTTGCCGCTATACAAATATTAAAAATAGAAAGAAAATAATATTTAAGGGGGGCTCTCATACAACAAATATACATTTTTAGCCGTTTTTCTCAATATCAATAATGCTAACAAGTAGATGCTTGAAATATTCACAGTATATTTACCTTTAACTGTATGCTTACTTTAGTAATAAATAATTAAAATAAAATAAATATTTAAAGGGGGCTCCTTGGCAGATTATATTTATTACATAATGACGCTCAGAGCAAAGCGACGACAGGTCGCTAGATCACGATAAAGTCTTAGATAACGACTGGTATGACTAAGTTATATTAATGACACAGGCCAGTTTCCTTAATAGAACAGTAAATAACCTGGCCAGTAGAGTCCTATTGGTACATCTTTTTGGTTTAGTACACCAGTTCTGAATAATCATTATCATCCACATACTTCTTTATGCCACTGCTGGGTATAGGCCTCTCTCTTATAGTGCTATATCTGCTCGGTCTTCTGCCAATCGTGCCCAGGTTCGATATTGACAATATTTTTGCCTTGCTCCACTTAAGATAAGTTACTACGAAATAATCCTGTATATTATATCACTAATACAGAGAAAAACATCATTCCTATACACATTTATTTTGAAGCTACTTGAGCTGTAAGCTTTGAAGAAAGGACCTCAGTAGAAGCGCGCAGAAACTTTAGTTTGTTCTCTCAGTAGTGTGTTTCTAGCATTGAATATGCCTTGATTATCATCTGAAAGTTACTGGAAAGTTTAGTTTGTCGAGTTTGTAGTGGGCGAAGCGTGGGGTGTAGGTTACCTTTGCCTTGAGAAACTTTTCCGACTCAAATTAGAGGTGATTGTTTTTTTCAGGTTTAATCGCTATTTTTAACCGACTTCCAAAAAGTAGGAGCTTCTATGTTCGTCTGTATGTATTTTTTTCTGTATGCTCATCGATGATTTCGCCAATTCTGAACCGAATCGAAGGGGTATTCGAAGGGGTACACCCGAGGTGCTCCCATTTAAATTTACAGACATCATCTGAGCCGTTTTTGAAAAATCAACAATAATGTAAACAATTCGAGCGAAATACTCGATTTTTGTACATGATGGAAGGCGGTTTTACTATTTTTTGCGAAAAATTATTATAATTATAATCGAACTTTGACCTATTACCGAACCAGTTGCTATCATCAGAAAAGGCTGTCTTATTCTTATATTTACTTCCTTACTTGATAACATAGACCAACTTACAAGTTAGTTTATGTTAAGAGTGATCTTTCCCAGCCTTATACGTCGCTGTTTACATTTATCCAGTGTATCCTGACCTTATTGCCTCACAACCTGAGCTAAATCGCAGGGTCTAATACTTTCTTAGCTCATACCGGGGCAATGGTGTAATTTGTAACTATTTAGGCGGCTGTTTTTGGCAAATGTAGTGTATAAAATCTTTGGTGGTCGCTCGTTCGCAGGTAAGTAGCTTAAGGCTTTATGTTTCAGTGAATGAAGTTATATTGTGCAATCGTTTGCTTCAGCTTACCTATCTGTTTTGTACCGATGTTACAATTTGGGATCTTTTGTAGCAACATTTTTCATTTGGATAATGGAAATTCAGTCTAGTATTTTACTAGTCATAAAGACTAGTTTCGGCAACTATAGTTTCGGCCTCTTTCGGTGGTTTTTCTCAAGCTGACGAGTGCTATCGCGCGGACCCGTCCTCAAAGGCTTATGACTGTAACATATTTTCAATTTCAGTGTCAATTTCTATATCAATTAGGTATATTTATTTGCGGATACATTAGAATGGAATAAATAAATTAGAAAGATCGTATAGGTACATGCCAGGTACGCTAGCCCTGGTGTAAGAGTTTTTAAACAACATGAAGGCCTCTGACATAGCTAAACGGATAAAACAACCGGGACCTAATTTGTACGTTAAACGAGCCACGGTAACGTTCAGTTGGAAAATGTCACTCGTGGCTACCCATCCAAAAACGCACCGTGCGGAACGTTGCTTCACTTCGGTGGTCGCTGAAAAAACACCTACAAACTACGCTATGAGTGCGCTACATAAAAATATAGCTCCATATTCTGCTTACTTATTGGCATGAAATTTCCGTTATGACATTTTTATTGGATGCAGCTTGAGTTTAGCTCGATCCAGCGATCTTGAAATGATAAGCTATTCTATCATCCGGACGGATGAAAACAAAATAAATTGTCAAGTCATAACACAGACGCTTCGGTAACTTCATTCGCTTAGTTACAATAGCGTGATACTTATTCCGCGTCAAAGTCTGAATCACAAAATTGGAGAGAAATAATTGAGTTTTGTACAGTGTGAATTGTAATACTTCGACTAAAACAATATTAAGCATCTTTTTAACCGACGAAATGGAAGAGGTTTTCAAGTCGACGTGTAAACTGTAAATACATATATTTTTATGTTTGATCTTGCATAATTTTTTACAAAGTAGGTAGTCCGATTTTGATAATTCTTTTTTATTTGGTAGATCCACAGATAGTAGATCACAGACGGTAGATCATAGATAGATTCAAAGGTGGTATTTAAATGTAATCGAGATAGGTTGAGCCATTTTTGATAAATCAACAATAATGTTAAAATTACTACATCGATCCGTGCGAACAATTTGAATTTTGAACACGGTCAAAGTCGGCTTTGCCATTTTTTTAACCGATTTCCGAAAAAGAGGAGGTTCTATGTTTTTTGTGAATGTTCATCGATAATTTTGATAATTGTGAACCGAATGGAAAAAATCTTTTTTAGTTCGAAAGGGTATACTCCCGAGGCCGTCCCATTTAAATTTTACAGAAATCAGCTAAGCTGTGTTTGAAAAATCAACAATAATGTAAACAAATCGAGCGAAATATTCGAATTTTGTATACGATCGAAGGCGGTTTTACCATTTTATGCGCAAAATAATTATAGGGGAAAATGATAACTTATGTTTTAATTTGTACCAGGCATAACCCAGTACAATTTAAAACATACAAAAACTGCTACAAAAATCTACTCGTATTGAGAACAAAAACTGTCTTTGAATGAGAATCTGTTTCTTTTTGGAAGTCAGAGGAAAATCAAACTGAGAAATACCCGATTATCTCTAATCGAGACGTTTTATTGCCCTTGGATCATTAGAAGCTTTTATATTATTTGCCCTTGGAACACCGTTCATTTGTAATTCAAATTGGTTTTTATTCGATAACCACCAGTAATTGCCATTCCGTACGGTTATCTGCCCGTAATTCTGATTGGATAGGTTCCAAGCCGCTAGAGATTGACTATTGAATATTCAAATTGTATGTTTGGGTCGAGTTATGGCCTGGTTAGATTGGTTTCAATAAATGTACCTACACATTACATTATCAGTTACGTTTGTTCTGTCGCGTAAACTGACATGGTTTTTGCACACTTCATTTTGAAATTATGGGAGGTCTTGCTCAGTATTTTCGGAGTTAGTGGCCACTGTCTCCACTAATTTTAATGTCCTAACGTTACGTTTTACCAGAATTTCTATCGAGGGAGAAAGAATAAAAAAGCTTCATTACTTTTAACTAGTACAATTGGAAATTGACTGCATTGGTGGCTCAGTGGTTAGTGACCCTGACTTCTGGATCAAAGAAGCGTGCGTTCGATCTCCACCCAGGGCAAACATTTATGTGATGAATATAGGTTTTTGCTCTGTTTACTTACTATCTATATAAGTATGTATTTAAAATATGTATAATTATGTAGTATACCAGTCTCTGGCAGCCCTATCACAAGCTTGGCTTGTTTGGGGTCAGAGACCGTGTGTGTAAGATGTCCCCTAATATTTTTTTTTTCTCATTAAGTTACAGAGGTACATAATTACAGGTCTGCTCGGAGTGGTGTGCGCGGAGAAAGTAACTGGCGTTACCTACATCGACGAAATTCAACGGCAGTGAACCTATAGAATTCAACTTGTCTTTGACACTACACAGTGTAGGACAGACCCATAATAGACGGTGTTGCCTTTCAAAGTGCTGAGAATTTCAAAGGTTTATTTATGCTGATCATTGTGAACAACTTTTACTATAGGAGCAATCGCGAAATCCATAAAGTCGATCAACTCACGATAAAATGCATGGAGCAGCTGACTTTTTTGGAATTTCGCAGTTAGTGCCATACTAAAAGTTGTGAAAATAAGGGGACTCATTTTGATCGCTGAATATTACAACAGGACTTCAGTTTGGCCTTGCTCTTAACTATAAGTTCGAGAGACTTACCGACCACAATAAGCCTGAAAGACAGATGGGTCTTGGACTTAGTGGAGACCTAGCATTTGTACTCGCTAGTGTCCATACGCGGGCACCACCCGCAGTATCCACTCATCGGTATGTTTATTGTATACAAGAAAGGAAGAAGCTTGAAATTTCTTTGCACTTGCTGACTACAGTTATTCAGTAAGGCAGACTGATCTTGGGTTTAGTGGAGGCCTGGCACTCGTAGCTGTCAGAGTCCCTCGGGTGCGCGGGCGCTACCCGCAGTGTCCTCTGGTCAGAGCCACCTGTGTGTTTGTTGTATACGAGAAGGGATGTGGCTTGTCATATCTAGACACTTACTGACTACAGTAAGTCTGAATGACAGACTGATCTTGGGTTTATTGGAGTTCTGGCACACGTAGCCGTCAGAGTCCCTGGTGCGCAGGCGCTACCCGCAGCGACCACTTCTCAGAGCCATCTGTATGTTTATTAAGTACGAGATAGTAAGTGGTTTGTCATATCTATAGACACTTACCGACCACGGTTAGTCTGAAAGATAGACTGATCTTGGGCTCAGTGGAGACCTGGCACTCGTAGCCGCCGGAATCTCTCGGCTGTGCGGGAGCTACCCGTAGCGTCCACTCGTCAGAGCCATCTGTGTGCAGAGCGGCGAAGCGCGCGTCACTGCTGTATGTGTGAACCCCCACTGTGAGGATGTGGAGGTCGCGTTTGCGGATCCAGGACACCTGTGGAACAATGAAAACATATTTTTGAAATATAAACTTAAAAAAATTTGAATTGTTGATATCATAATTACCGTCCTCGGTCTTTTAGTAATAGGTCGTCCACTGCTGAACATAGGCCTCCCCTAAAGATCTTCAATAAGACCGGTTGTTGGTTTGCAATCAACGCAATTCTGCGGTCTTAGTAAGAATCAATAATGCATCCTTACTAGTTTTACTAATATTATGTATCCTAAAGTGAGTTTGTTGGGTTGTTTGTTCCTCTTTCATGCAAAAAATGAATAGATTTGATTTGTTGAATGGATCCATAATTTTTCTTAGTGAAAAATGCCGAGAGTTCAATAAATCAAGCACTTTAGACCTCATAAATTCGATTCGAATTCCATTTTTATCCAATATTCAATTCCAATTTGCAAGTAACCAAATTATCCCAAAGTATGATCTCTAACGGAATGTTCTGACCTGACTTGATGACCCGTAATTTAGTTTTGAGGAGCGATAGTGCTATTTTATTACCTATCTAGGTACATACTGTATGACTTTAGACTAAAATTTAACTGTTTAAAAGTGTCGAAGTCATGCCGAGACAAAACACGGGAACAATAGGGCTCTGTAACCCGTAATAATCGGCTAAGTGCGAGCCGGACTCGCGCACAAAGGGTTCCGTCAGTATGGAAGCCCCCTATAGTACATTTTATTTTTAATTTAATTAATTAAAATATTATTAAATAAATATTTTTTTGGGGACATCTTACACAAATTACATTTAAATTTAGTTTAATTAAATAATATTGCAAGCATCTTCCTGTTGTCGTTATTAATTTCAAGCAAAAAAGTTATGTTTCTTGTAAGGGTATGTTCCCTTTAAATATTTATGTTATTTTTAATTAGTTTTTTTTTTGAAATGATTATTTCAGTAAATATTCTGTGAATATTTCAAGCATCTACCTGTCACCGTTATTATTATTGATCGAAAAACGGCTATAAAAATCAAGTTTGTTGTATGGGAGCCCCCCTTAAATTTTTATTTATTTCTGTTTTGAATATTTGTTGTTATAGCGGCAACAGAAATGCATCATCTGTGAAAACTTCCACGTTCTGGCTATAACCGTTCATGAGATACAGCTTGGAGACAGACGGACAGACGGACAGCGGAGTCTTAGTAATAGGGTCCCGTTTTTACCCTTTGGGTACGGAACCCTAAAAACGAGGTGTATATGGAGTTTTTTTTAAATAAGGACTCTCTGCAAGAATGAGGAGATCTGCAGAAGAACCAATGTTACTGACATAGCCCAGCGGTTTAGCAGGTTGAAATGGCAATGGGCAGGGTACATAGTTCGGGCCAGCGCTGTCGGGTGCCGCGGAGGAGTGCGCAAGCGTGCCCGTAGCCCCGACACCAGGCGCAGTGGTGGAACACCCAGGGGTTTTGGTGGGTATACTGTCCAGTCGGCAGGACTCCCACATAACCACCCGCCTGCCCTCGAGGTGTGGTGGTATCTATAAAAGATTTCCCCTGGTAAAAAAAAAAAATAAAAAAAAAAATAAGGGTACATAGTTCGAAGAATGGATGGCCGATGGGACTCAAGTTTCCGAATAGAGACTACATACCGGAAAGCGTAGCGTAGGATGACTACCAACTAGGTGTACCGAAGAAATTATAATTAAAACAGCAGAAACGCGCTGGATGCCAGAAGCTTCTAACTACTATGTTCAGCAGTGGACGTCGTACGGCTGATGATGACGATAAAATAACTTGTAATAAACACTAGTCCTGCCCTTGTCTGCTCTGTGTCATTACTCGCTACAGAATGTCTGCTTCATAATTTCCTAACTGTTACTCGCAAATGACTATTGTGGTATCGACTTGGCATTTTTCTGTGAATAATTAGGACATGATGGTGTTACTGCCGTTTGTGCCTTATCTTTTGTATTTGTAGTCTTAGAGAACCTGTGTTGTAACGTTATAAGTCCATGCCCAAGTCTGTAACAGTCTTTTTAATAGACCACTGCTGGACGTAGGCCTATTCATGAAGGGTGATTGGGCCATACCTGGCACGCTCTTGATAGGTGAGTAGCCTAAGTCCTATTGGAAAAAACCTCGTCTATGAATCCTCAAGTTTTGGGCTTAAAGCCCACGCCAATGAGTGATGTAAGTACTTGCAGATTTTTGCACTGCTGGTTTTTTAAGCCCCGACGAAAAAGAGGGGTGTTAAAAGTTTGACGTGTCTGTTTGTCTGTGTGTCTGTCTGTCTGTGGCATCATAGCGCCCGAACCACTGAACCGATTTCAGTTTAGTTTTTTTTGGATGAAAGGAGACTTAATCGAGAGTGTTCTTAGCTATGTTTTATAAAAATCGATAGAGCCGTTTAAGAGTTATGGTGGGTTAAAGTGGGGATGGAAGAACCAAAATTCTACAAATGTGCCCAAAATGGTTGTCAATTGAAAGTTTGTTGTCAAATATTTTTGTGTCGGGGGTTTTTTAATTAGGTATATTATTAGTGAAGTTTAAACATCGTGAAAATACCTGCCAAAAAATATGCTAGTTAAAGAAATTCGATGGCTTATGCGAACCAACCAGAATACGCTAGATTATCTACGCCTAATCACTCTTCAAGGATCTTACTGTGTTCAACAGTGGATTATTAAAACATTGCTAGAGTACAAGACACTAGGTATAGGACGCATCAAACTAATTGACGGATGTGACGTTAGCTACAAGGTGCGCAAGACCCAATCCTGACTGAAGCTCACTTAACAGCTGCACGATGACTGAGTGTCGCGCACTTTGTAACTCATTACCTTTTAATTAAAATATTATGGGGGCTTCCATACGGTTCGGAACCTTTCGTGAGCGAGTCCAACTCGTACTTGAAAGATTATTTATATTAAATCAGGTCCTACACTGATTGGTATTAAATACTCATATTATGTGAACATTGGTTCTTCTGCAGATCTCCTAATTCTTGCAGAGAGTCCTTATTTAAAAAAAAACTCCATATACACCTCGTTTTTAGGGTTCCGTACCCAAAGGGTAAAAATGGGACCCTATTACTAAGACTCCGCTGTCCGTCTGTCCGTCTGTCTCCAGGCTGTATCTCATGAACGGTTATAGCCAGAACGTTGAAAATTTCATAGATGATGCATTTCTGTTGCCGCTATAACAACAAATATTCAAAACAGAAATAAATAAAAATTTAAATCTCCCATACAACAAACTTGATTTTTATAGCCGTTTTTCGATCGATATTAATAACGGTGACAGGTGATGTGGGCTACAAACGCAAGTTTTGCAAGTGACTTATATGACGCAAATATTACGAATACGTGGCACGAAAACAATCAATGTCAGGTTCTCGATAAGCAATATGACATAAAATACAGCGTAAACGCATTTCCTGAAGAATGTAGAGATCACGTATTAGTTACGTCGGTTTTTCTGGATCCTTTTGGTGTGTATATCATGTTTTATTATACATAATGTATTCGTGACTCTGGGCTGTACAAATATATTTCCTCCATTTTTAGCTACCTAACATAGTTTTGTTCAGTACTTAGGTTTTTTATTGTTTATTTAATTAAAATAATATAAAAACATAGGGAAAACTTATGCAACATGGGAATAATCCTAGAAGAATATTAAATAAGACAAATTAATATAATGAAATAAAAGTTGATTGATTAATTGTTTTTAGTAATGTTTTTATAAAATGTATATATTTAATGAAATCGTCCTGATCTTTCGACCGAAGCTAAAACCATCGACTTGGTATTTTTTTCTGTTTTACTAAACACGAAACTTTTTAAATATTTTGTACAAATCAATTTCAAAATTCAGTAGGGGCGATTTTTACCCGTAGTTTATTTTCTGCTGCGTTAATAATAAACGTTTCATCGTAAACCTAACGTCAAATTGCAAGTTTTTCTAACACTGCTAAACCGAAATTAAGCAACGTTCCGCACGGTCAGTACTTGGATGGGTGATCGCGGGTGGCATTTTCCAACTGAGCGCTACCGTGGCTCGGATGACACGTTAAATTGTAGGCCCCGGTTGTTTTAACCGTTTAGCCATGTCAGAGGCCTTCAGGCGGCATAAAAACTCTGACACCAGGGCTAGCCATCCGGCTTATACGAACTTACTTTTACTTACTGCTAAACCATTTTTTATCGTGAATAAGTCCGCACTTGACCACCAACTCGCCTGATGATAAACGACGTTGTAGTCGAAGATAAAACGCGAAAGCTAACATATTCACTCAGATTTTCAAATGCTTTATATTATATTTATCTACAGTTTATTACGACGTATCACTACATATTATAGATACGTAGTATTACTACATTTTCTTTGGTATAAATCAAAGTTGCCTTTTTCGTGTGTCTGTCTATAATATGTATCCGCTAAGATTTTCCATATAAACTACCCAATAGATTACAACGCAATTTCCACTATCTTATAGAACGTTTCTTTGCATGGTCTATAGCTACGAGTATAATAAATATCGTTTCCAGGCGAAGCCGGGACGGGCAGCATTATATTTTAATAACAAAAGCACACTTAAGAAATTAGGTAAATAAAAATACTAAAATACTATAGTCTGACCGTTTAACTGAGTCCTCGCCTGCGCGGGTACAAGGGCGCGGAGGTAGACGACAAAGGGGGACTGAGACAGGTGCGGGCCGTGGGGACCCGCCGCCCGCACCTGTCTCAGTCCCCCTTTGTCGTCTACCCCCGCGCCCTTGTACCCGCGCAGGCGAGGACTCAGTTAAACGGTCAGACTATAGCTGATCCGACAAACGTTCTTTTGTCATAAAAAAAATAAACACACTCCAATTTTAAATTGAGATCGGTATACACTATCCTACATATATCTCAAGTTGAATCAAACTGCATATAATGTGTAAAATTTGGTAAAAATCGGTTCTGTGGCTGCAGAGTTCATCTCAGACAAACAACGTGACATGAAATTTTTATATAAATATAAAGAAGATTAGGTATTCTAAAAACGTACTGCTCAACGTATAACAGTGCAAACTAAGCTTTATCTGACTTACAAAGATAAAAGTTGGCATGTGGGACTGTGCAAAACTTTTAACAGACCATTATAGAACAAAGAAGTATTTTACTGACATCTTAATTAACGTCTATTTAACCTTGACTTGCGGCTAGTGTTGCCAACCCTACTATTATAACAGTAGATTTGCTGTTTTCACGTTGAGGACCTTTTCTGTATCACTCCAAATTTTTACTGTTTTGCAGTTAATGTTCAGCATCAACTAATTACACTATGATATATAAGTTTTTTTTAAAATACTGAAGATAATACAATTGAGGAGGAAAGTGGAAATTATTTTTACTTTGATTTTTGTTTATTATTGGGTCGTAATTCTTAGTTATATCTAATACATCAATGTTTGTGGGTCCTAAAGTTACTAATAAAAGTAGATCATTATTTTAGTTGTAAGAAAACAGTAAGAAATTTGCTCCTTTTCACGTCATCTACTGTTTTCTTCTGTTTTTTTAATAGTGAGTTGCTGTTTTTTTAGTTTTCTGGAAACACTGCTTGCGGTTTTCTTTTTACTAAACAACGGAACAGAGGTTTAAAAATCGACGCGTTTCACATATTTTACAGCCACGCATAACTTTTTACAGAATGGTCCTATTTCAATAATACTTTTTTTTGGTTTGGTTTGTTTAAATTTTGTTTAAATCAGCTAAGCCAGTTTTAATAAATCAACAATAATGTGATAAATTACTACATCGATCTGTTCGAAATATCTAACTAAGTATTCAAATTCTATACACGGCTGAAGTGGGTTATGCCATTTTTTTGCGAAAAATAAAAACTAATTATGGACGCTTTCATTCTAAAACTTTTTAAAACACATAGTTTGAGGCATGACTTATGATTTTTCCGCAACATAATTCTACCTAAAAGAATATCAGTCGCACAGTACTACAATAGCCAGCGGCATTCACACTACAAAAACTAAAACGTAATGTAGGTAAAAAGTTTAGCTTAATTTTTGTACTAATGAAAAAAAACGCCAACCCCCAATTGCAATGAGTGTGGCGTATATGAAGATACTCTCCACATATTGTTAGAATGTGTGCGGAACGAGTCATTTAGAAGGCTATGTTCTATACAAAATATTAAAGACGTTGGCTTTTACAACTCCATTTTGTCTTCTCCAGATTCTGAAACAAAAATGTTGTACAAACTCGTAGATATAGGCTTAAAAGGATAAGTTTAGTTTTAGTTATGTATCTCCTACAGGGCGATGTGGTCGCTAAGCGACAAAGCCCTTTAAAATTAAATTAAAAAAAAAAAAAAAAAAAAAAATTTGTTAAGCAAAAACATTTTATTCATTACCGTACTTTTATTTTGTACAACATTTCAAATGTTCTAAGCTACGCAGACTGGTAAACAATAGACGATCTCATTCTAAGAATGAAAGTTACAAGTGACCTTGCGTGATACCAAAGTCGAAACTTTCGCCGCTTTCTTCATAATCATTTTGCCAAGTCGCGTTTTAAGTGTCGCTGAAACGGTTCCGGCCTAACATTAAATAACTTTTAAACTCTACTTGGGTTCGTTAGCAAAGACTTATAATTCTGTAAAGTTTGTCGCAAGTACTTCAAGTGACGCTCGGGGGCTTTCCTTGTTCCATTCTGAGGGTGGTCTGGTTTAATCGAAACTTTAATCTGCGGTTTGACGTGCTTCACAACAAGTTCGCAATGATTTCGAATAGTTGCTTCAAAACTATGAGTTTAATTACTTAAGGCTTTGCTTTTGGGTTTACTTTAAAGGTATTTTTTTGATTTTCTGATAAACTGATGTTGATATCTTTATCTGAAAAAACTATTTTATTACGTTTTATTTTATTTATGGGTCTAGTACATCTAGACAAACAACTTTTGTTCTAGGACTTTTGGAAAATCACGAAGAAAAACTCAGTTTTTCATACAAAAAGTTCGTCAAAGCGCGGCAAAATGTATGGAGAAGAAAATAATTTTTGCGAATTTTCAAAGTCGTAGTACAAAAGTTGTTTGTCTAGAATCTAGATGTCCTAGACCCGCACCCGCCCTTAAAAGGTTTTGCGTTTAACACCTATGACCCTTTATACTCGTATGTATGCATGATATGCACGGGTTTTTTTTTTTTTTTTGCAAAAGTGCAGGGATTTAAGGAAGTATATATAAGTACTTACAGATGTAGTGTTAGGGGTGTGTAATGATGCACCGTAAATACCTGGATGCTTCCTTGCTATGATATTCGGGAATCCAGGCAATCACATGAACAAAAAGTTGTCCATTGTTAACAAATAAATACAAAATAGCGGAAAGAACGATCTAATTACATCGATTATGAAATACAATATTATAAAAGAATGCCGGTTGCAAGACAAAGAGTCACGACTGTCCTAGCGCGTCAGCGAGTTTTTCTAACTGGCGCGTTGCGCTTGCGCAAATGCCCACATCGCGCTGGCCGTCGAAGCCGTGCAAATGTTACAAGCGACGACCGCGACCCGACATTTATGTCGGAAGGTAAGTTACATTGTAGATTTATAAATATTGTTATTTATACTTTATATAATGCAAGTTTTATTAAGTATTTTAATTTAGAATAATTAAGTATATAGTTTGGTAAAGGATAGATTTAAGTTATATAATAACAAATAAGTAATGGGGCATCGGCAAGTATGCCACACAGAAAATCTACAATTAGGTTTATCTTTAAAAGGTTTTTTATACACTTAGTTGATTTCGATAACATTTAAATGCGGCCATATCTAAAGTAGTGTCTTCTAAAAAATCATCAAAATCGATTTAAGAATTGAACTAAGATTTAATTATAGAATTGGCGGAACAATCGCTATACATACGAAGAAAAAACATAGTCAAATTGCAAAAATTCTATATTGAAATCGGTTGAAATATCGGTAAAAATCGGTTTCTAGTAAGTAAATAAAAATGTATATGGATAGGTACTATAATTATGATTAATCTACCAAAACTAGTAGGCAGGTGTAGGAAGCACTATTTCACATATCTAATTTATGAAAAAGATGGTTTTCCATCTCAAATTAGAGGCCTCATCAGGCATAACATAACGATTAATTAAATTATAACTCGACCACCAAATGTATGTTTATACTCATGTTTAATGAAAACTCATATCTTCATCTTTAAAACCTAATCTAAAAAATACATTTCCCCGTTGCTTAGTAAAAGTAAATAAAAAGTAATATGTCTTAAATTTTCATGTGTAAAATGGAACACTGTACAAGCTTGCACATTTTTACCAGATGTTAAACCCTGGACTCAGCTCAAGCTTGCTAGTAATTCTAGCGTGCACTAAAGCTTAGTTTGCATAAGCTCACCGTGTGTTGGAACACTAATACTGAAGTATGGTAAATATAAAAAAATAAGTTGTTAAGTGCGTGTCGAGACACGCGTATGATAGGCTTCCGTAGATGGTGACGATGATTATGATAATGATAGTAACCAATTTTATAATGTCATAAGATGGTTGAGTGCTAGAAAAACATAATTGGCTAGCAAATATATTTGTGTGGTCAATGACCTCTGAGCTAGGTGCAAGCTTAAGAATTTAAATTTTTATTTATAACTCAAGAAGTTATAATCCCACAGTGCTCAAAATAATTTTGAGATAAAGTTTTTAATATGGTCTATAAGCTCAGAAAGATTGAATATTCTATCTTGTATACTTTAGAAGTTATCACTCATTTGTGGATTTCTCTAGCAGGTAGCACTTGTTCATTGAGTTAACTTCCATTGCAACTAGTTGTTTACGAAGGGAAAACACTTTTCATAGGCAACTAGTTGCAAACATTGGTTGCGTACTCGGCCGAAAGTAATAAAACTTACCCGTTAACGTGTAATATGAAGTATCTAGATATTTAAGGGTTCCGTAGTAAAACAAGAAAGCTTTATTTGTGTCTGTCCGACTGTCTGTCTTCAGTCTGTCCGTCTTTATATCACAAAGCCCCTTAACTCCTACATTTCTGAACCGATCCATCCATCCATCTATCACCCGTAGGACGCTCACAGCTGGACATAGGTCTTCTCCATGGATTTTCAATAAGTCCCGTTGGAAGAGGCCTGCGTCCAGCGCGTTCTTGCGATCTTTATTATATCATCAGTCCACCTGGTTGGTGGATGTCCTACGCTGCACTTGCTGGTCCGTGGTCTCAATTCGAGACTTTCACGGCTCCATCGGTCATTCGGTCTTCGAACTATATGCCCTGCCTACTGCCATTTTAATTAGCTAATCCACTAGGTTATGTGGGTAACTTTGGTTCGTCTGCGGATTTCTTCATTTCTGATTCGATCTCGCAGAGAGACACTGAGCATAGCCCTCTGCATAGCACGTTGGGCTATCTTGAGCTTATTTATAAGGTCCACAGTAAAAAATCATGTTTCAGTTTCATATAGTATTATGTTATCACTGGCAACACATAACTATTGAAAACTCTCGTCTTGAGGCACTGAGGTATATTAGGTGAAAAGACATCACGCAATTTCTGAACCAAATTGTATGAAATTTGTTATTATGATAGCTATAATATCAATAGATATTAATATTGAATACTTACTCAAAACTTGTCTTTTTTTACATTTCTACATTACACATTAAAATATTTGTTTTAGAGAAAAATATAACTATTAATATATTTTTTTTAAATCCTTTCCTTATTACAGTACCAAGGTATAGCCAGATTGATCGAAAGATATCACAAAAGAGATGCGTTGATGTGCTCCGACACGAGTTTGAAAGAGACGTGATAAGATTTTTCACCTCAAAGGCTGTTGTGCGAAAGCATGCTCTGGAATGGCTTCTAGCATCAGATTTCGACTGAGTTTTATTCTGAAGCAGTCATGTATTTACCTACACTTTCCTTGCATCAAAAATAAAACGCAAACCATCTTACCACAAAAGTTTTACGCACGCTTTAGATAATGCTTAACACTACAAATTGCATGGTTTAACTGTGTTTAAATATTTTGTGGTGATGCGGAAAGAGTTTAATTATTACGCTTTTCTTGTTTATGCACGTTGCGTTCATTTCAATTTAATTACAGCTGGCTACACTGCTTTTCAAGTCGAAGCGCGCCATGGGAAATATCGTTCTTTTTTGCAGCATCATATTTTAGGAATTTCCCAAATTGCGACTTGAAAAGGCAATTCAGTAACAATTTTCCTGTTACATCGAGCAGGCCGTTTATTCCGGTTGAAGCACAAAAACTGTGTACTTGCAATACATGTTGACATAATTTGTCCTTAGGGAAATTCCTATGTTTCTTACAGAATTAGATTGACACCAGGGTGAACCAGACACAATTGAGAACATTACTCGAATTTTTCGCATGAATTTTCGGTCTATATTATTACAGTTACAAGTACAATACGTAAAATATATCATTAAATTTCGAAAACATTGATCTAGAACATCTTTCCATCTTGTGGTGTGTCACAAGTTCCTTAATGTCTACATAATACTTAAATACTTACTTTATTTTTATCGAAATTATCGTAAAATGTTGCGCAAAAAGCCTCGTTAAAAAAAAGAGTAAGTATTTTTTTTGAAAAAACTTCAAGCGGCTGCAGCAAAAAAGTGCGGCCCTGAAGCTCACTGTTAACGTCAAGCTAATTACTAAAGAAAATACTGTTCTGTAATGAATCAGCCTATTTTTTTTAGTCTAACGCTGAACGTAATATTATTATGCTTAACCATGAAAGGCGATTGGAATGCAAAGTCTTCCGGGTACCTTAGGTACCACGCTGGCATAATGCAGTTTGACAGACATCTGGCTCCTGTTCGTATAATTTGTTTATGTTTACTTGCACGACAGTTTTGCGCTGTAGTTAATAATCTTGTTTACATCGGATAAAACCATAAAACGAGGCCAATCGACCAGTCGTAATGCCTTTGTGAACCCGGGATGAAAAGTCGTCATTACGTGCCCTCAATAAGCACCATTAAGCCATTCTCATAAATGATCGATATTATCATCCACAGATAAGATTTTATATCAGAAGGATTCAAACGCGTTCTAAGAATATAATAATGTGATCAATGTGCTTAAATTTTATGGATTTTTGACAGCTCTATAAAACTAAAATGTAATACTCTCGTTATAGTGACATCTCTTTAACTGCCTAAGTGGCTCAGTGGTTAGTGACCATCACTAGGGTCGTATGGACGTGGGTTCGATTCCAATTTCGATTTTTCTGGTTTAAGTCTTTATACCATAGTGCGATTTGAAGCTTTATGTCACATTTAAAATACGTTATGTGTGTGTCCAAAATGTCTTACGGAAAATATGAATTGTTATTTTCTTTAACTAAAAAATCTTATCAATCTTTCTCATTCAAGTGCAAGATATTGGCCAACACCACCCAGGGCGATCACTTATGTGACGAACATAGGTGTTAGCTCTGTGTTAGCATGTTACCATCTATACATAAAAGTACGTATTTCAAAATATTAAATGTAGTACATAAATCAGTTTCTGGCAGCCAGATCACAAACTTTACTTAGTTTGGGGTCAGAGACCGTGGGTTAGATGTTCCCGAAATATTTATTTATATTAAAAATAGCCCGTAATGAAGCTCGTAGCCAGTAATCCATTGTAGACATGTATTTTTAATATCTAATGTAAATCCATAGAGAGTTTACTTACCTGTTTCAATTATTTATTTACTAGTCTAGTTCGTGAGTATTCATAGCCAAATTCAGAGCTATGTTTGCTAAATAAGCATTATTTTACGACCGGTCACGTACAACGCTACGTTACGTGCCACACAAATTATCGTGAAACATAAATCAAGAGCAGTCACAGGCGTACTCTGCTAGGCTACATTGAACGGTGGCACTAAGCCGAAAGGAGGTCATTATATCAATTTATCATTACTTACATTTTATACTGATAGTGTGAAAAATGTCTATTCATTTTAATACAATAAAATAACTAGATTATTTTTTTGCTAGGCACGCTGCTAACTGGCAGTGGGCTTGAGCATTTGGATTCTCTTTAGACCTTCAAGGGTCTCTGGATGATCCAATTGCTTGTTATATAGTTTGAGATTATGTATATCTTGTATTTAGTGGCACTTATAGAGGCACTTATAGAGGCACTTATCATTGTTTTGTAGAGGACGTCTTACACATGGCCTCTGACCCCAAACTAAGCAAAGCTTGTGATATGGCTGCCAGAAACTAATAAACTTAAACTACTTAAACATATTTTTAATTTTTTTTAAAAACCTACTTATATAGATAGTTACTAAATAACATCCAGACACAGAGCAAACACCTATGTTCATCACATAAATACTTGCCCTGGGTGGAGATTGAACCCACGCCTCTTTGACTCAGTAGTTAGGGTCACTAACCACTGAACCACCGAGGCTATCACCGAGATGATCAAACCACTTGTCGGATCTTAATAATCACCACGTTTCATAAAATTAAATGTCTGCTCATGCAATATTATGTACCTGCTCATTGACCGAATTGTTAAGAAGGTCTTTGCTTTAACTCGACGATTTTGCTTTTGTCTGTCCGGGTGTTTAATTTCATCTACAGGTCGTATTTTTCAATGAATCTCGACGCAACTTGGTAAAAAGGTTTTAAGTATTATTTATTTTTTTCGGCTATTTTTGATTTTTGGGGTATGTCTCTCAAAAATGAGTAAATTTGCTGTCGCGCTATTTATCAGCCGTTTTCGATAATATTTAGCAAGATCGTTTAATAACTAAATCCTAACGATATTTGCGAGGATGAACTCAATCTTAAAGAAATGTGTCGTGAGATCTTAATGCTGGGATAACTAGTAGTAAGTGTAACATTTCATGATTTTGCATGGCTCATTGCCTTAGTCAGTATACCTAGTCGCAAGAAATTGATGAAATAATTATCTATTTTAAAAATTGCTTTCGAACTGAAACACGGTAGCATTGCACATTGCTACACTGCTTAATAAAATACAATGCATTAAATTAAAAAAGTAAGCTTTTTTTTTTCTTCTTTTGATAGTAAGAGTAAGTAGATATATTTAAGAACTGCGGGGCAATTCTGTCAACCGATCTCGTTACTAAGGTGACACGTTCTTGAACCTGTCTCGTTTTTCTGACAGTTTTGAGCTGTCGGAACTGTCAGAAAAACGATAGAGGTTCAAGAACGTACAGAATTGCCCCCC
Source organism: Hypomecis atomaria (assembly GCA_964007245.1). Taxonomy (NCBI): domain Eukaryota; kingdom Metazoa; phylum Arthropoda; class Insecta; order Lepidoptera; family Geometridae; genus Hypomecis; species Hypomecis atomaria. The sequence continues at coordinate 7,830,976 of OZ023293.1, forward strand.
TGGTTACATTTTGCATTCAAATTCTTTCCACAAGAGTAAAGTGCTCTTGACCTTTTTGCCTTCTTTCGTTATTCCTTTCTCAACAAGTCTACTTCTCTGTAGAACCTTATATTTTTGCCTAGCTTACCTTCTAGGCTACGATAATATTGTACCTAGAGATACATTTAAATATTATAAGTTGAAACAAAATTACTTTCATTTATAACCGACTTCCAAAAAGAAGAAGTTTCTATGTACGTCTGAATGTATTTTTTTTGTGTGTTCATCGATATTTTCGCCAATTGTGAACCGAATCAAAAAATCTTTTTTGGTTCGAAAGGGTATTTAATCCCAAGGCAATAATTAAATTATATTGAAATCGGCTGAGCTGAAAAATCAACAATAATAAAAACTTATTAGGCCAACTGATTTATTTCAGAGTTAAATAAATTAAAGAAGTAAATAAATTACGTTCACAAGTTTTTCTTTGAGCTTTGCGTATTCTTTTTAAATATTCTGATCACGTACTGCATTCTCAATTGTTAAGAGACTCAGGACTCGGTGAATATATACAGTATAGGCCAAATCGTAGAAGCCGGATGTGAAGTTAGCTACGAGCTGCGCGAAACCCAATCAACACGCAACTTCAGTCAGGATTAGATGTTGCGCAGCTTGTAGCCAACTTCACATCCGCCGACTTGTATGATTCGACCTATATTACGCTTTAGGATAAAGTATATTGCGCTAGTGGCGCTTCACCGCTCTTATGACGACCAACAAACGAATACCTTGGTTTCGGATGGCTCACCACAAGCAAAGAATATATAATAATACTCCACAAGTAACTATTTGCTACTGACCCCTTTATAATTTATATCTAGTATGGACAACGCTGTAACAAAATGGCTAGTTACTTCACACAGTATAAACCTAAGTCATCACAAATCTTTATCATTAGATACTATCCTTAATATAATATAATACTATGAATTCGAAAGTGTGTTTGTACATTTTATTCCAGAAAAATGATAGCTTTCTATGTGATTAGGAACAAAAATTAAAATATACGCGGGCAAAGTCGCGAGCATAAGGAAGTACTGAATAAAGTTGTAAGTGTTAGACGTATTTTTCTAAAATACGTTTAATAAAAATTAAACATGAGAGCCCTTGAAAATGTTTGATCTAGAATCCATTATGAATGAATGGAGTAGTCTTAAAACTTGAGAGATACAGAATATAAAAAAAACTGAAACATAATTTTATTACTTGGCTAATCCTCTTTGTCTCTCATTTTTTTTATTTTGTCGGCTTTCCCCAAGCCTTACCGAAAGCGGCTTTAAAATACCACATTGCCTATTGTCATCTTTACTAAGGGCGTTTCAGACAAGCGTTTTATACACGCCTATAAGCTCGTTTTTCGTGGAGTAGCTGTAGCGAACTACTTGGAAAAGGTCTTATAAATAATATCTGGATCATCGACACGACGAAGAAAAAGAAGCTCGTTTTTGGAAGCGCATGTAGGCACGTATAGGCCAATTTTTGTCACACGCGAAACTGCAAAGACGCCAAAAGACACGAGTGTTGATGCGCTTCTAGCTCGTACAAGCACGAGCGTCAGCATCCATGTACTAAGTAAGTAAGTCAGTTCGTATAGGCCGGGTGGCTAGCCCTGGTGTAAGAGTTTTTAGCCCGCCTGAATGCTTCTGCCTTGACTTAACGTGTAAGACAACCAGGACCTACAATTAAACGTGTCATCCGAGCCACGGTAGCGCTCAGTTGGAAAATGCCACCCACGTTCACCGGTCATATACTGACCGTGCGGAATGTTGCTTACTGACACGACACCGTTACCGGTTCGAGCGATCACGCCAAAATATGCCTGTTTACGCGAGTCAGTTTTTTTGAAGCGCGTAATGCAGCGCGAGTTTAAGCGACCATTTACACGTACAGAAAAATACGCTAGTCTCAAACCGCTCTAAACAACTTTACCAGAAACTGTCCACAAAAACCTACATGTGTAGCTACAAAGGCTTCTGTGTATCGATTCACTGTGTCGAGGAGTGAGCCGTCACATGGCTTAAATGAAATAAAACAAATTCTGCGGTTTTCTGGCTTTGTTCCAAAACGCTGGCTCCCGACCCAATTCGGTTTTCCTTTACGAGAGCGACTTTTAGGAAACATTTCCTACTGCAGTCACAGGAAGAACCTTTGAACCAAAAGGATACATACAGATAGTTTATTTGAAAAGTAAATACGTACTTGGTACTGAAATGTCAACGTGAAACAGACGTAAAGAGAAACATTTGAAAATTTATTTGAAAAATCATGTGTTATAAATTGTATGTTTTATTTCTTTATAATATATAATCAACATGTTTGTACCATGCATGAGCAATTGTTTTTTTTTTTTTAATAATTTAAATTATTGACCCACATACTCCAGGGTCTGTGACCTTTGTTGAGTAGTTACATTTTAAAGAATTCGACTGTACTATAGAGAGAGGTTAGTTTAAATCTTAGTCTAAGTTAGTAGTTTCAGTGCTTTGCGTGAATGCCGCGAGCAAACCGGCGACCCGCATGCAGCACCCGATCACGAGTGTAGATTAAGCAATTGAATTTACCTAGGAGGTATTTTCGACAAGTTTTTTTTAACATTCGAATTTGAATAGAATAATGAATCATCGAGGTAGTAATTTTTACATCTATATTGATTTTTTCAAAACGGCTCAGCTGATTTCGATAAAATTTAAATGAAACCACCTCTGAAACATGATCTAAGTACCAAACAAAACAAGAATTATCAAGATCTGTTGATAATTAACGGAGTAATCGCGTAACATACATACAAAAAAAACATACACATTCGAGTGTATGTTTGTTGAGAAGTTAAGAACCTTAGCTTTTGAAGTCTGTTAAACATTATTTATTTTTCGAGTTAGTCCGTAAGAATAGCTTTTGTTTAATTAGGGTTCCGTACCTCAAAAGGAAAAAACGGAACCCTTATAGGATCACTTTGTTGTCCGTCTGTCCGTCTGTCAAGACCCTTTTTCTCAGGAACGCGTGGAGGTATGAAGCTGAAATTTATATCAATTACTCAGGTCTACTGTCCCTTGAAGCTGTGAAAAAATCAAACTTTTAAGCCAACGCAATCAAAAGATACAGCCGTTTATGCCGCAAATTTTGAAACTCGCAAGTACTCGCAAGGGAATCAAAACCTAAAGGGTACTTCCAGTCGACCTAGAATCTTGAAATTTGGCATGAAGCAACGTTTTATAGCACACATAAAGGAAAAATTCCGAAAACCTTAAATTTTTAGTTACATTACAAAATATATATTTTTTAATAAATATAAACTTATTACTTTTTTTGTCGTAATGAACGAACTTTGTAAACCTTGCAGGTTTGTACGGAACCCTCGGTGCGCGAGTCCGACTCGCACTTGGCCGGTTTTTTTTCAACATCCTTTAGAACATAACACTCTGTTGGTACACTTGGTACCTACTTATTAAGTTAACTTACTTATATCTGTCGTAGGAAGATTTAATAAACTGTTTTGATGCAATAATCTTAGGAATTTTGCTAAAACACGGATAATTAGAAATTATTTATGCAAAAAAACGGTTTATCAAATCATCCTACGACATAATATCTACTATTAAATTTAGTAGGTTAACATTTTAAGATATTTGATCAAATAGATAAAATTTATGAAATACATTAAGATAAACAGGGTTGTCCAGAATTCGTTTACTAAAGAAGTGATTTAAACCATTATTTTGAACACTTTTTAACTATGGTGCCGCCCGAATTTCGAAAAAAATAATTTACGTGGCTGTTTCATTCATTTTTCCAAGTTGCAATAGGTATTTTTTGAACAGCTGATTTTTTCACGAATATAATTCATAATGTTGACCTTAATCCGAAAGGGGGTCTTTTCGGATTAGTAGGTATTGAGCAAGCCTATTGAAAAACCCTGTATATATAATATAAACTTAGGTGAATCAGCTGAAAAGTAGAATAAAAATGTATTGTGCTCAATGCATATCAGAACAATGACGTGGTTTATAGCCATCATTCAACTACTCGATGCAATAAAATTTTGGTAGTACCATAAATCCAGTTTTTCATTTTATCTATTTGACTTTTGCGCAAATTGATTTGTACTTAAATAAATTGAATGGTGTAGTTATAGGGATAGTCTTGCCGCAAAGTAATACAAAGTATCCTGTACTAGTAGTTCTCCGAACAGTAGACTTCGCGACACATCTTATCAATTGAATTTTCATAAGCCCATATCTCGATTCGCTTAAGGCGATTTGGTTCATATTCGCAAATCTTATTAGGAATTAGACACTAAACAATTTGACTTAATATTATTTAAATCAGCTGATAAATATCGCGACAGCGAATTTCTTCCTTTTTGAGGGAAATACTACTAAAAAATCACCGACAACAAAAAAATTATACATAAATCCTTGGTACCTACCATAATTATTTTTCGCAAAAAATGGTAAAACCGCCTTCCATATTGTACAAAATTTGAATATTTCACTCGAATTGTTTACATTATTGATGAGTTTTTTATCGATGAACATACACAAAAAAAATATCCAAACATGGAACTTCCTCTTTTTTGGAAGTCGGTTAAAAATTTGACTAGATTCGTTTAAAACGCGACCTATAAGGGAAAAATCTAAATCAGGGCAGACGGAAGCAAAATCTTCAATTTACAAAATGTGACTTAAAAACGGTTAAAGTTTGAAGTAGTTAAAGGTTAAAGAAGCTAAAACGGAGTCCTCGCCGGAAACGGAGTAATCGCCATTGCCAAACCATTTTTATCATCATGCAGGCAGCCATTTCACATAATAGCCTCGTAAATGTTCTTACGTTACATCGAGTAAGCAGAATAAAGGAATAAAGTTATTATCTGCCAGCTTCCAGGACGCGGCCTTCTATTATAAAATAAAAATCGATTGATTCGTAAAAGCGCTTTCGCTTTGAAACATTACAGGCTCAATCGGCCTATCTCTTTACTCGTATCAAGCTCCAATGGCTTTATAATATTACCTTTATTTTACGCATCTTCAGTACTTCTGCTGCGTCATCGCTTGACGATATTTGCTGGTGCAGAAGGTTTAGCGTAATATTCTTTGATATAAAGGAGATCAATGTAAGATGGGTTTAAATTTGGATCCACTTATATTGTCTTTGGTTGAAAGATTTTAAAGAGACTGTTCGTCTTTACGAATACCTAAATCATTATTATTTATGCCTATGTTCAATTGTTCATACGTGTTTTGGACTTTATAATTTTATAAGATTCTCAAACCAAAATATGAGCTTCAAAGAAAAAGAAGCTTTCTTTTTAATTGGTTCGTAAATCCAAATATGTTTAAAATTTATATCTAATTATAATAGTAGCTAGGTATTGCTAATTTCGAAATCAAGGGTTGAGTAATTCAATGGCTAGATTGCGCCAGTAACAAAATGTAATGAGAAGAATAAAATACTGTAAAACTTTATTACTTATTAGAGCAGAGAAGAAAACCGCATAATAGCGACACTTAAAATCTCTCTTTTAGTCAAAACGAGCATTGGTTAGCTGTAAAGCATTTGCAACACTAGATGCGTTCTGCAGTCGGCGGTCAGGTCAAATTGAGCGCAGCCCGCATCAGCACTATCACTACATTAAGCCCGATTATAGAGGCGCCAGCGTAAATTTAATAGCAACGTAAAAAGCGTTCTCTCTATCGAATGCCCAAAGTTAAAAAGAAACAGAACTATAGTATTTAGCTAATATAATTACGATGGCGCCTCTGTAATCGGGCTTATAGTCTAAAACAAAGTAGCTTCCCGCTGTCTGTCTCCATGTTTGCTTAAGTATATCTTTAAAACTACACAACGGATTTTGATACGGTTTTTTTAAAATAGATAGAGTGATTTAAGAGAAAGGTTTAAATGTAAAATACACCGTTGCGAAGCCGGGGCGGGTCGCTAGTTATATATGAACAAGTTGGTAACAAGTTTAATAGTAAAGGTCGGCAACAAATAATCCGTTTATCCATCATCATCCATCGATCAGCTATATGACGTCCACTGCTGGACATAGGCCTCCCCTATGGGATTCCAATAGAACTTGTTGGAAGCGGCTTGCGTCCAGCATGATCAAGTGGACCGGTTTCGTACACAGCGCTACCGACAAACAGATAATAAAAGTAATGTTTGGTCCGTCACACTAAGTTTCAAAAATATTAGACAACTATTTTTCCTTTTGTTAGCTAAACAAAATATAATGAAGACATGGGCCGTTGAAGTTTCGCATGACGTCACGACTACCCACACTTAATATCAAAGTGACGTCAATCTCTCGAAGTTTGACGCTCTTTTTTTTATGTAACTGACGTAACATGTGCAATATTTTTTATTTATCTAATTAACGGACTTAGTATTGTAATATTTCTTTCACCCAGCCATCGTGCATACTTATACAGTTACCGATATATGTTTGTTTGTTCAAAAGTACCACCTTAATTTATTAACTTTAAAACATCAAATATTATTTACCACTAAGTTAGTTAAATATAGAGGTGGAATTCAGTGGTAAATATATTTACTTTGAGTTTCTAGTAATAGCAAGTGTGACTAAAGTAAATATAATATGGAATAGAATATTCAATCCAATTACTCGCAAGCCGTAGCGCCGAAGCAAGAGTAGCGCGTTATATAAAATCCGATTCTGAGAATATATTAATCGTTTTACCAATTTGATTAGCCACAAACATACAAAGTAAAGTCAGAAAAAGTACTTAAGATTCAAAACAATTTTATCATAGACTGTAAACAGGAAACACAGGAAGTAAAAAGAATGCTTCAACCCACAATGAAAGGTGGGTACTTAATTGAATCAGGATACGAGCAAGAGCTCCGTTAAACATTTTAAATAATATAAATTGTTATTCAGTTCCAGATTCTAATAAGTATTTTAAAAGTACTCTATTATGAGTATAATTGAACAGTTTGGAAAATGCAAGCTTGCGGACAATATTAAATTTTTAGAATGAAAACAAAAACCACTGAGGTAGCAGAAATAGGGATATAGTACGATTTTTAGGGTTCCGTACCCAAAGGGTAAAAACGGGACCATATTACTAAGACTCCAATGTCCGTCTGTCCGTCTGTCTTTCTGTCACCAGGCTGTATCGAATGAACCGTGATAGCTAGACAGCTGAAATTTTCACAGATGATGTATTTCTGTTGCCGCTATAACAACAAATACTTACTAAAAACTGAATAAAGTAAAAATTTAAGGGGGCTCTTATACAACAACCGTGATTTTTAGGAGATTATTGGCTCGCTATTAATAATGGCAAGAGGAATGGGGCTAAAAGGGCTCCAACACTGTACGGAACCCTTCGTGCGCGTGTTGACTCGCACTTGGCCGATTTTTAGTGCTGGCAACGTGTCAAGCTAATAAATATTTTTTTTAGGGTTCCGTACCCAAGGGTTAAAAACAGGACCCTATTTCTAAGACTGCGTTGTCCGTCTGTCCGTTTGTCCGTCTGTCTGTCTCCAGGTTGTATCTCATGAAATGCTATAGTTAGAAAGCTGAAATTTTCCCAGAAGATGTATTTCTGTTGCCGCTATGACAACAAATACTAAAAATAGAATAAAAATAATATTTAAAGGGGGCTCCCATACAACAAATCTAAATTTTTAGCTGTTTTTCGCGCAATACAATAATGGTAACAGGTAGATGCTTGAAATATTCACAGAATATTTCATTATTTATCCACTTTAATAGTTAGTAATTAAAATAAAATAAATATTTAAGGGGGCTCCCATACGGTACGGAACCCTTCGTGCGCGAATCCGAAGCGCACTTTTCCGATTATTTAGTGCTAGCAACGTGTCAGGGAAATAAACATTATTTATATTGAAACGTATGGGACTATGTAACTACTACTGTTCCGAGCATTTAGGAACCAGAAAAATATTTACTCGTTTTGTTGTCGTACGTTGCTTGTTGGTACTTTGTAGAGGGCATGGTACTCGTAGAGTGCATCGTGTCGTTTCCATGTCTTATTCTCGTTCCTGACTCGATCCTAGGACGGTCATGGTATGGTACTTTATACCCTTAAGCTGCCCGTCCTAGATTAACTTAAGAGCATTTTTTTTCTTTATTCCATACTAGCTTTTGCCCGCGGCTTCACCCGCGTGATATTTTGATTTTTTGTGCTATCCTATAGGAAAAAAAGACGTGTGGCACTCGGGGACTGGCGCGGTAAAGCTATTGCATTTCGGAGCAGCTCGTCTCGATTCGTGCGAGTTTCGTAGAGTCGTACAATACGTCTAATCGCACACAACGCCGTGTCGAAGACTGCCGAACTGAAACGACGTTAGACGATGCACACACCTCCTTGCCCGTCGGAGTGGGGAGCGTGAGGTTTTTTCGTTACGGAATTTCTGGATTCGGTCCCCGCGCTCAAGGCCCGCGATAGAAGCTATGCAATAGCTTAAAAAGTGGCCTATATCACTTTCCGTCTTTCAAACTAAGTATGTCGACAGTTTTTTTTTTTTTTTATATTTCTTGAAGCGCACGCTAGAATAGCTCGCAGATGTCAAAATTTTCCCTACTTACTTAATACTTATCGTTATATTATGGAAAATTTACGTAATATCGTTATAATTTATAGCCTATGTGCTATTCTGATATATGAGCTATATTATTGCAAAGTTTCATCTCAATCCGTTCAGTAGTTTTTGCGTGAAACAGTAACAAACATCCATCCATCCATCCTTCCAAACTTTCCCGTTTATAATATTAGTAAGATAGGTTTGCCTTTGCCTGCCTCATGTTAAGCAGATATGCGGTCTAGGGTGTATCACGCTTACCTAGAAGATACCTATTTGCTAGGGATTTGAAGACACCTTCATTGTAACTACTTTAGCGCAAAGACAGACTCAGGCAAAGCGTTCCACATTCTGGTAGTTCGTATGAGGAATGTGGACTCGAAACGCTTGGTTCTAACGCGCGGGATGTCCACCATACAAGGGTGAGCTTAATGTTATAAATAAAATTTATTCGCAGAGAGACTCCAAGCATCCTCGTAAAAAGTAAATTCTCGAATGGAGACTACGTACCCGCAGGAGTAGCGTAGGCTGTGTACTTATTAGGTGGCCTGACGATATAATTAAGACCCCTGGATCGCGCTGGATGCAGGCCGCTTTCTTTTGGATGCAGATAACAAACAGACTTGTGCGTAAAAGCTCCTCAATTTTTAAAGTCTATTAAAAACTCTTAGACGAAAAAACTAAAAATGTACTGAAATAATTATTTTTCGCAAATATTGTAGAACCGTTCCATGGTGTACAAAATTCTAATATTAAGCTCAAATTGTTTACATTATTGTTAATTTATCAAAAACGGCTCAGCCGATTTCTGTTAAATTTAGGTGGGACCACCTTTAGAGTATACCCTTTCGAAGTATAAAAGAATTTTTGGATTCGGTTCACAATTAGCGAAATTATCGATGTTCATCGTGTACAAAATTCGGATATTTCGCTGGAATTGCTTACATTATTGTTGGTTTTTCAAAAACGGCTCAGCCGATTTCTGTAAAATGTAAATGAGACCACCTCGGGAGTATACCCTTTCGAACTAAAACATATTTTTTGATTCGGTTCACAATTGGCAAAATTATCGATGAACATACACAAAAAAAACATACATACACACGAACATAGAACCTCCTCCTTTTTGGAAGTCGGTTAGTGATAGTTTGGCATACTAAAAAAGGTGTGACATTTGAGGCTAACGGCTCTAAGTGGGTAGGTACAGTGAGTTAGTAGGTACATCGCGTGTTGCTAATAGAGCTCTTTATGGCTTTTACCCAATTTTATAGCAAGCGCGAACTATAATGGCTCTCTTTTGTCGGGTGATTCTATGAAAAATACTTTATCGCTATTGTTGAAGTGAATTAGCGAACTTTATAAATAATTTGATAGCAACATTTTGGATAAATAGCATTGTAGTTAGGTATTAGGTATGTAAGTACGTATTATCTACTCTCATCATCAACATATTGCAGCCACTCGTACGTCCACTGCTTGCCACAGGACTGCTTGCGTGTGTGAGTGTGTGTACGTGTGTGTGTGCGAGAAATTTACAACCCTGACATCCATCCATCGGTAGCATAAATGTTAAATGACCGATCTTTATAACTTTCACTCAGAAGTCTATTGAATTTCAAATCGCTGATATTTTAGTAGTTCAGGCAAGCAAGCGAGTAGAACACGTAGCTGTTTTTATAATTTATAGTCGGCATGGAAACTATGAATCAAATTTATGGCCCTTGATAATGGTTTGGGGTAGCGAAGACGTGTAAATGAAACCAATTAGTGATTGGAACCCTATCTCTGCCGCGTACCTCACGCGGCAGAGATAGGGTAGCTATCGTACTATCTTGGTATGAGCTGATATAAATTAAGGAAAGACCTGAGCAAAATTCGCTAGTTGAAGTTAAAACTGTTTTGAAAATCTTTATGTAACTTTAGGTTTATTTAACATTAGCCTTGACTTTTCTCGTCTAAATACGAATACATAGCCTTATACAATCTGGATTAATGTACCATTTAAATACCCTCGGACACATAGTATAGGCAAAATAAAATTCTTGGCGGCTGTAATGTTAGCAACAAGCTGCAGATATCATTTTAGCAATTTTCTGTTTAGTTTAGCATATTTCCCATGTCATGGTATCTCACTATGACATGAAAAATATCTAAACCAAACATAAAATTGCTATAATTGCTTTTAAAACGATTTTACCATAGTGGCTTTGTACATTCAGGATCAAATTAAACAATCTCCAAAATGAGACAAAACTTGAAAAAGGGACAATCAATTTACTTAGGTACTCCTTTTGCTCATCACCTAACAGCAAATACTTCAAATATTTAAAAACTCTTTAAAAATAAATAATCGGCCAAGTACGAGTCGGATTCGCGCACGGAGGGTTCCGTACTGTATGGGAGCCCCCCTTAAATATTTACTTCATTTTAATTTTATTATTTATTGTTGAAGTGAATATACAACTAAATATTCTGCGAAAATTTCAAGAATATACCAGTTACCATTATTAATATAGAGCGAAAAACGGCTAAAAAATCAGGTTTGTTGTGTGGGAGCCCCCCTTAATCATTATTTTATTCTGTTTTTAGTATTTGTTGTTATAGCAGCAACAGAAATACATCATCTGTGAAAATTTCAGCTTTCTAGCTATAACGGTTCATGAGATACAGCCTGGAGACAGACAGACAGATGGACAGAGGAGTCTTAGTAAATAGGGTCCCGTTTTTACCTTTTGGGTACGGAACCCTAAAAATAAGATCTCTTTGAAAGCGTACCTAATTATTATCTGGCAAAGCTGAGTAAGGGCTAGGAAAAGTAATTAGTCTGGGGTAGGTATGTAAATATTTAAGCATGAAAAATGAACCTGTAGTGTTGTTTTAATAACCTACATTACCTACAATCTTTAATGATCTTGAAAGCAGATATGAGATTTCAATGTAAAAATCTTACCTACTTTTTCCGAATAGATAATATTAAAAACTCGGGTCGATTAGAATAGCATGCTGATTATATTATACTTAATGCAATGCCCCAATCTACAGTAATTTAATAAATTTTGGTTACGGAAATAAAAACTTATTTTATTTATGTAAAAGGTAACGCAGCTAGCTTGATGGGAACGTTTGGGCGCGGGGCGGCACTTGACGGGCCATACTGATTGTGATTGTGAATCGATATTTGGACTATGTGTGTTAAAATAGTGTGACAATTAGTAATTAATTAGTGTTACTTTTAAGGCTGACTTATAATTTTAACAATTTTTATTGTTCTATTTTAGTTTTATGACATAAGTTGTATAATTGAATCAAGAAAATGACTATTGGGATTGTAAAAAGTTATGCGTGGTTAATAGTAGTTTATGCAACTGTCATATAATACCCGTGTTATATGCAGTTGCATACACTACTTTATCTTCACTAATATAAAAAAAAAAAAAACATATTGCGAAACATTAAATTCACGCGTACGTGTATTGTCACAGTGAACTTGGCGCCATTAAAATCTAACCAATGAGAGCGCAGCTGCGCGCGCAGGGCCAATCAGGAGCGAGCGCGCGATGTTTTAATGAGATTTTACGATATCGATGTGGATATTATAACATCATGTGAAATTGCTTAAATTGAGTGTTTTGTTGTCTGCGCTATAACAGTAGTCATTATAAGTCAAGTATTGGAAACATAAGTAGAATGTTACAACATTAGTGTAGATAAAAGATTTTACGTTAAACTGAAGATATCCGCGTCAAATTGAGTATCTCCTACGTTTCGTCAGTGAAAAATTAGATCCATGCTAAATGTTTTGTACATTACTTATGGTCCTTCCAAAACTACTAAATTTCATGTGAAAAAAAACGGCCGAAAATAATATATTTAGCAACGAAAATTCCTCCCTGTAAACGTCCTACAAACTACTACATTGTTAGAAGCAAATCCTCACAACGATGTAGGTATGTCAGCAATTCATTGTGGCATTACCTCGAAGGATAGAAGGGATTATGCCTTTACCAATTCATTAAGGACATAAAGGCGACAGAGACGTAAACATATGTCATATAGGTATAGAACAGCTGGGCTTTGGCGGCTAAGTCAAAATTGGCCCATTGCTACATAGTGGAAAACGGTGACCTGGGGCCTTACTGTGTATGCGCTCTGTGAGTCAGTTATCAATTCTCGGCACAGAGATGATTTTTCAATGCTTCTCGAAATCGAATCTGTCTAAAATATAACTAAATTGGCAAAGTAAAGTTTGATAAGCAGTTAATCGCATTTTTTTAAAACCAAAATAATCGAATTTAATAATATCAAGTATGCTCACTTTAGTTAGAAATACTACAATAAATAAATAAGCGAGAAAAGTGCTTTTGCATAAATAATATTAACCAAATTTTGATATATTTTTAACAATATCAATCAGTATTAAAATCCATGCCATTGAAGTAAACAAATAAGTTTATGTGCACTACGATACTGTTACATTTTTGCCGTGACTCCCATTTTTTCCGCTCAAGCCCCAGCCAAACTATATTTGTTCCGACAATCGGGTACACACTATTGGCACGCAAAACAAATATCCAAATATCTAACATTTATTCGCAAATACAAATTCTTATAAAACAGATCTCCCCCGTACAGGAGACATTTCTACAATATAAGCATGGTACATATACTCGTAAAGCGTAGTTTATAGTAAATAGTTTGCGAATAGCTCGTCTTTACCCACACTAGCGCTTCAGAGACAAACGTAACTTTACGGCCATAGAGTCAGTTATACACCGAAGAACCCTAGAGCTAGAACTCAGTATTTAAAAGAAAAAGAGACGTCCACTAGTGGTTTTTATTATTAAGAGAAAAATGTAACCAAGATGTTTACATCATTTGAAAGCTTGTTTTATGCGCTTTTGAAAAATATCTATTTTATATTTTTTGCTCACTTATTTTTTTTTTTGAATGTGAAAAATAAACTGTTTATAAAAAAGTAAAATTAAAAGTTAAAGTTGAATGTATAAGTTAGCATGGTATCATATGTGAGGTATTTTATACAATCTCTTAGTTATAATTAAATGCCAGGACCTGTAATACGAGATTTCAAGTTAATTCTGTAAAAGTTGGTCAAAATGAAGAGTAATTACAATGATATTCTAATATACACATTGATTTGTCCGTCGTCTAAAGCAATACCTAGTATTTGTTAGTACTTAAAACTCATTTAGTATTCATTCTGAAATTAAGACTTTCTTTTTCTAATTTAGGTTTGCATTAAACCACAGACGAGTTTGGTGTGCTCGCAACTTTAGTAGGAAAATATTCATGTATTCCGTTTACGTAAGTCTTCGTATACTTTTATACTGGCAAACATGGCTCGGCGTCTTGTTTGTTCTCTTTTTTTATAACATAAACATGGTATTATTTGACTAGCGTACTTTTAATGTAACTCTGCTCGCCTATTTTGAACATGCGCTAGTTTTTGTCAGTAAAAATTCTCTTAATAACATGGGTAATAACTGCAAGTGCTTTTCTATTTTGTTTGTACCTATATGCACCATTTTTTTGTCAGTGAAAATTCATAGAACGGATTTTAAGTAGGTATTGAGATTTCGGAAACAAATAATTGAGACAGAAGAACAAGAATCCAGAACAAAAGGGTTGCTTGTTTTTTTTTTCAACATAAAAAAGGTTTTGTTTGGCTTGCGTAGGTACTTTAAATGTGACCCCCCCGAGTGGGTTCCCGCCTTGTCGTGGCGGGGGGGCTTAGTAGCCAGGTCTGCCTCAACCTGGTGAACGAAGAGGAACCCGAGGTGGGGCCGGCCTCTCCGGGTCTTGGGCCCAGACAAGTCCGTGCGGAGGCTGGCCAGGAGGTCGGCTTGCCGACTGAGGTGGACTGCGGTGTCGCGCTTGTCGCGATGCCGCGGCCGAGCCCATCGAGGCGGGGGCGGCGACGGGATGGACGGGCGGCGAGAAGGCCGCTGCCTATCCGTCCTGCCAGCGGCCCTAACGGGTGCCGCCAACGTGTTGGCGGAGGCGGTGGGGCTGCAGGGGAAGAGGAGTGTCGGTATCGCGACGGCCGTTCTCCCTATCCTCTGCAGCCGTAGTGGCAGGCGCGGGGCCACTTTAATTGACCCGTTGCATCGGGACCAGGGCTGTCGGATACGGGTGCTGTCTGACGCCCAGTGCTGGTTGGTCCCAGGTGGTGGATGACGATGTGTCTGGTGTTCGGCACATCGTCATTCTGGCGGGAGCCGAAGCTCCGTGGTGGGGCCCAAGTTGGGCCAGCGCTGTCGGGTGCCGCGGAGGAGTGCGCAAGCGTGCCCGTAGCCCCGACACCAGGCGCAGTGGTGGAACACCCAGGGGTTTTGGTGGGTATACTGTCCAGTCGGCAGGACTCACATAACCACCCGCCTGCCCACGAGGTGTGGTGGTATCTATAAAAGATTTCCCCTGGCTAAAAAAAAAAAAAAAAAAAGGTACTTTAAATGTCGGTAAATGTTTTATGTCTCTTTACATAAATAAGCGCCAGTTTTAACCAGTGATAACGTAAAAAAAACGGATTTACGGATTTTTAGAAGAAACTTCTTAAAAAGATAAGGTTCTGAATTCGTCAACGTGATATTCTTTCTTTGTTCTGATGTTACATCATATCACCATTTCTGGGCCGATTTATGAAATTATTTTAAAAGAATATTTAATAACGATATCATAACTACAGAACCAAAGCAAATTAAATTGTGTATTAGGTACGTACGTACGTAAGTACTTTCAGAATATGAAAACTATAGCGTATACCAATTCACAAACCACAAATCATTATTTTGCTATAGCAATTTAAAGCGGGAAAAGTATTATAATATCGGTTATACCAATTAATTCAAAAAATATTTTTTTTTCTCAATCATTTGATCTTGTTTATCTATATCATATCAATGAACCAATAAAATCAATAATCTGTTACAATCTGTTACACGTGTCACAAAAATTCTTACTAACATTATAAATCCTAAAGGGTGTTTGTTGCTTTGTTGGATATAGGTAGGCCGAACTAAGCTACTTGGCGGCCTCGTTCAGCTGTTCTCCCTCCCCCCCGAGGGTTTCCCGCCTTGTCGTGGCGGCTCAGTAACCCTAGGGTAGAAGTCTACATCTAGGTCATCCTGGAGGTAGACTAGGGTGAAGCTAAGAAGAATCCGTGGTGAGGCCGCTTCTCCGGGCTTTTCTTCCAAGCCCGTGATGAAGCTGGCCAAAGTAGGTTGGGTGCCTTATGGGGGGCACCGCAACTGAGGCGGGTTGCAGTGTCGTATGGGCGGCACTGCATCTGAGGATTGGAGGCCGCGGCGGGAGAAGACTGCTGGTGTGTCGTTGCCACTTTCCCTGCCTTCCGCGGCCTCAACGGGGTCGCCACCGTTTTGATGGCGGACGCGGTGGGGCTGCAGGGGAAGAGGAGTGTCGGTATGTTGTCGGCCGCTCTCCCTATCCTCTGCAGCCGCAGTGGCAGGCGCGGGGCCACTTTAATTGACCCGTTGCATCAGGACCAGGGCTGTCGGATACGGGTGTTGTCCGAAGCCCAGTGCTGGTTGGTTCCTGATGGTGGATGACGATGTGTCTGGTGTTCGACACATCGTCATTCTGGCGGGAGCGCAAGCTCCGTGGTGGGACCCGAGTTGGGCCAGCGCCGTCGAGTGCCGCGAAGGAGTGCGGAAGCGTGTCCGTAGCCCCGACACCAGGCGCAGTGGTGGAACATCCAGCCCGGGTAGCACGGCAAGGGGAGAAAACCATTTTATCCACTCCTAATGTCAGATGTCATTGTCAATCCTTATTTTATTTCCTCTTCGAGGGGATATAATGGTGGAAAGACCATTAGTCTCTTTGCCATGCTTCCCGTGCAGGGGTTTTAAAGGGTATACCGTCTAGCAATGGACGGGGACTTCCACATAACCACCCGCCTGCCCTCGAGGCGTGGTGGTATTCACAAAGGATTTACCATTTAAAAAAAAATTATGATAAAAAAAGGTTTTGCGCAATTTGCAGCTAACTTCACAGCCGCCAAGGAGTTTGATCCAGCCTATTCCGTATTATACACGTATACACAAATTTACTGAGCAACGAAAAGACATGATTTTTTGCTTGGATTTAGTTTGAAGGTCAGCAAATCCGCTAGTAAAAGCTAGTCTGTAAATATCACATTGTCATACCAACTTGATAAATATTGACTACCTCGGTGGCTCAGTGGTTAGTGACCCTAACTTCTGGGTCAAAGGGGCGTGGGTTCGATCCCTACCCAGGGCAAGTATTTATGTGATGAACTTAGGTGTTTGCTCTGTGTCTGGGTGTTATTTAGTTACTATATATATAAGTATGTATTTAAAAATATGTATAAGTAGTATATCAGTTTCTGGCAGCCATATCACAAGTTTTGCTTAGTTTGGGGTCAGAGGCCGTGTGTAAGATGTCCTCAAATATTTATTTTATTTATTTTCTTAATATATTCTTATAGTAATACTTTGTGTCAATCTATAGAGTTCTCGATGAAATTGCAAATGAAATTATAGATGAACTTCACAGAGAAGCTATACAAAATACACGGCAAGCGGAATGAATCCTCTGGAACTCAGAAAATTGTCAGAATCCGCGTCTCATTTGCTGCGCGACTTTTTAATTATTAATTTATACTTACATACGTTAGACAGAAGCGTATTTTTTTGCGTAACGGCGCACTGTAATTGAGAGGATTCTATAAAATCATTTATGTACGTCACAAGTATTATATTTAAAAAAAAACGTTTATTTGTAAACAAGCTTTTACTGAACAAGTACTCGCCAAGACGAATCAAACGAGCCAGTACTCGATAGGGTTGCGTCGTTTCATTGCAGAGCTCCTATGACCACCTTCCAGCTCCATCATCAGATCAGCACCATGTCATCATAATCGCATTGTCGCGCGATCGCCATATGTATGCAAAATATCAGCTCAATCAGTAACCGGGAAGTTGATTAAATTGAACATTCAAGATTTAATTACAAACCGACAGACAGACAACGGCACAGGTGAAACTAAACAAAAGCTTGTAAATATAAAGAAACAAGTAGAAGTTGTTATTGGAACTGACTTGATTAATTCGAATGATCTACTACAAATTACTTATAATCGAATTATTAGATTATTACTCTTGTAATTAGAGCATTATAGCAGTTAATACATTCACCGTTGGACATAGGCCTCCCCTAACTTCAACGGTGAAAGTGTTATGGTGTCGCCACATACTCCACACGAGGCGACACGAGCACCGCAGCTGTAGCTAACTTCACATCGCCGACTTGCATACTTGTTTACGATGAGAAGTTAGCTACAGCTGCAGTGCTCGTGTCGTGGATTGTGTGGCGGTATCATTAGCTCTGCTGCTGTATTTTTACTACCGACATGTTAAAAATAACATGGCGCACAAGTAAAATTACTTCAACGCCACGCAGCGCAGAGCTTATTTTTGGGTGATGCTAGACACCTTATCCTCTTTCTATTATATCTATGACCTATGATACCTACATTGCTCCAACATTTGCTTCAGTTATAAAACATTTTATATGTTGTAGTGAATTTTTGCGACGTCAAAAGATTTCATACTTCAAAGGGTATAGAGCGCTTTGATATTCGATTCGAAGGGTTACTATAGCCAAGAAGGCATTGTATTTCGCTGAACGTAAATGATTCTGATACAAACGTAAGTTTTGTTTCACTTTTATGTTTAGTTTAACGCAGAATTCACTATAGTTCATGTGTGAATGTCAAAGAAATCTACGCATAAGTATCTAAGTATGTAAGGTCGTATAGGCCGGGTGGCTAAACCTGGTGTCAGAGTTTTTAAGCCGCCTGAAGGCCCATGACATGGCTAAACGGTTAAAACAACGATCGATTCTCTATCTACGTATATATATATAGTATGAGTATAACCTTAGCGAGAAATGTTAATAAGCAAGTCTTCGTCACAACATCTACAGTGAGAGATATATCTGAATTGTTTTCGAAAAATATGTTCTTATCTAGATTTTTTTTCTTCGCTTTTTGTTATTTTGTAATACCGCATGATATTTTGATTCGTTTTGTATTTAGTTTATTGTACTTGCACGTTTAGTGCACACAGAAAATATTCTCAATTTACTCCGCACTCGAGCCGTCACAAGCCATGAGCTTAGTTTGGGTCTCATTGAAATAACTTGTAATAATACCTAGAAAACACACTAATATATGTGAACACTTAGCAAACAAGAGTTAGTAATCCGTTTTCTGTACGTTTACTCTGTAATTTAAATCTGTAATCTAAGCTACTGTATTCTTTGTATGATTTTTCTGTGAAATAAATTATTTTAAAAAAAAAAAAACATTATCCATCTTATCTATCTATCTTCTGATAAAACATTCGAATATTAGGACTTTCATCATTATCCGCGTAGCCTATTTTAATCCTACTGATGGGTAAGATAAGTAATGGCCTTTGTTTACAGAATCTTAGACCCATCTCACACGAGGCAATAGGCATGACGACTGGGTACAAAAAATATTGGACACGCATTATTTATTTTGTCAATCAAACAAACAATAACAAAGATAAAGCGAGTCAAAGTTCGGGAGTGAAGACACGTGACGTTACTTTTATGTAAAAGTATACCTAAGCGAGACGTCACATGGAATTCTAACGGGCTATATCTTAATATTTTTTATCTACACTAATGTTGTAACATTCTACTTATGTTTCCAATACTTGACTTATAATGACTACTGTTATAGCGCAGACAACAAAACACTCAATTTAAGCAATTTCACATGATGTTATAATATCCACATCGATATCGTTAAATCTCATTATAACATCGCGCGCTCGCTCCTGATTGGCCCTGCGCGAGATTTTAGAATGGCCTTAGATTTTCTTTTTTTTAATTAGTGAAGATAAAGTAGTGTATGCAACTGCATATAACACGGGTATTAAAACACGAGTGTGAGTTTATGAAACGAGCGCAGCGAGTTTCATAATAGTAACGAGTGACTTCATTATATGACAGTTGCATAAACTACTATTGATATATTGTATAAAATCACCCTTCAATGACCCTTCGTGTTTAGGCTTACGTCCTTCAGTGGACTATTAAAAAGGCTGATACAGTATAGTACAGAACTTTGCTCGTAAGTCTGAATTCATAATATACCAGAACAACGGAATGCACATTGAAATTCTAATTAAATAGCCAGGTTTAGAACTGAGTTAATATTGTGTTAAGTTTATTTGCAAATTGAGCCGGATCACGTGTAATTCAAATCGTTTATTTGATTTCACCTGATAGCAAACATAAAATTAATATGAATAAATGCTGATTGCAAGCTACTTTCAACCGCTCGTTCGTTTATTTCAGCCATATCTGAACATAGGCCTTCTCTATCTCCTTTAAGACCGGTTGATAGATATATATATAGGATAGATAGATACCATTTATTTTCAGTAAGGAACATTACATTCATTAGTATACAATATAATATACTACAAGCAACGTCCAACGAATCGTCAGAAACAACAATCATTAAGTATTGACTTTCAAAATTATTAAGGACAATTTTACAATAAATTAGTTAAAAATTCGGTACATTACATTAAAAATACAATATTAAAAAAAATAAGATGTCAGATATACTGTAATAAAATATCTGCAATAGAATTGTCAGAAATAACCATTTAAAATTAATAAATATATCACATAGCAGTTACATGTCAAAAATAGCATAATAACACTCTAAAGTATCTACAGTAGCATAATCAAAAGTAAGTTGGAAGCAGCTTGCATCTAACTTCATCCTGCGGTTTTAATGAGGTCATCCGTCCACTTTGCGGGCGGACGTCCTACGCCGCGTTTTGCGGTTATGGTTATGTCATGTGCGTAAAATAGCGTTATTAGCAAAAAATGAAACCACTTACTTGAACCACAGTGTACAGAATTCGAATAGTTTGCACGAATTGATGTGACATCTATGTACATTATTGTTGATATATCAAAAACGGCTCAGCCGAATTCGATAAAATTTAAATGGGACCTTAAGGGCCTTGGGACCCTTTCGATTTAAAAAAATATTTGTTTTAAATCGTTTCACAATTGGCGAAAATATCGATGAACATACACATAAAAATACATACAGACGAACATGGTTCCTTCTCCTGTTAGGAAATCGGTAAAAAGGTTATCTATATGATTTTTTACCCATAAAACTATCTTCGCGACTTTTTATATTTTTAGTTATGTATCTGGCCTATTGCGTTATGTACAATTATTTTCTTATTAAAATAGTTGACTTTTTTAATCAGAGTACGTAATCATCTAGCCAGGCTTATAACCGAGCTAGCTAATTCCAGAAAATTATAATCTACAAACGTTTGGTTACAAACAGTATCACACAAATCCTGCCTAATAATATTTTACTCACAGTGAATGCTTGTAACTAGATCACACATTTGAATAATTTAATTCGGCATACGATTCTAATTAATTTGAATCGGCAATGTGCAAAAATAATGAAATATTAGTCGTGCCATGTACCAACTACAACTAAATTATACTCGTACTTATATTATTAAGTTTAGGCTGCCTCAGTGGCTCAGTGGTCAATGATTCCTGTTCAGTCAGTCCAGGAGGCGTGGGTTTGATTCCCACCCAGGGCAAGCATGAATGTAATAAACATAAGTGTTTTTTTTTAACGCGAATAAGTCCGCGTTTGTCCTCCAACTCGCCTGATGGTAAGGGACGTTGTAGAAGATACCTATTCACTCGGTACTTTGTACTCTCACACCTATTATTATAAAGTTATTTTGTTGATTACGTAGCAGTTCTATGTTTTTCTGACTCTATTTACGGAATCGTGCTTTCATACTTGTAGCACTTCTCTGTCTCCTTTTTCTGTCATATATACGGGCGACAGCTACAAGTTTTTGCGGAAAGCCGCAATGAAGGCAATTTTTCATTGAAATAAATGACTTTTCTTATCTGGACGGTTTCGAACAAAGTCTGGCGAGACCTAAAGACCCAGCTGGTCTGGATAAGGTAGGTAATTACGAAAATAGTGTGACGTTTATTAGGCATTTGGACATTTCTGTAGCTATTTCTACGCTGGGTTTAGTGGGAAAAAAGGCATTTTATTTTGTGTCTAGCTAAAGTTCAATGTTTTCAGTTCGTTAAATAATTTAATTCAAGTTTGCTGTGTAAAAAAAAACAAGTGCTGGACTAAACTTTAATTGACTAAATGTTTTTTCTTTTACTCAACTGCAACAAAGAGTGGGCTTCATTTGAGCTCCTTTATAAATTCTATATATACCTACCCTAATGAAGGTGATGGTAAAGAATGTTATAATTTAATTTTGTGACTATTTTTTTTGAATTGCCATTTGTATATAGGTATCTTCCTAAAAATAGTTTGCTCCCCATGGTAAAGTTCTTTTCAACGAAGTACATTTATTTTAGTTCCAAATTAATAAAACCTTTTCTCGCCCTTCTCATCCCTATTCAATCTGACTTGCTCGTTACTATATTACTTAAACTATTTCGTATATTCCACCCTTTTAGAACAAATTTAATTATAAGTAAGCTTCGTTCTCAGAATAAATCCTTTTGACAAATACATCGAGCTCGAGCCGCCGGCATCGTTACAAATTAACAGCAAATAATCTTGATACTCGGTTTATATAAACCCAAAAATACACCTTGCTGTGTTGTGATAAGGTTGATAGTAGAGATGTTTTTTTGGAAACAGTGGTGTCGCTCACCTTTGGATCATGCGCGACAAGATAAGCCAGGTGTTTGCGATATCAGTCAATCTTGAAGCAATAGCGTAACGCGGCTTTAACATACCTACTTTAGAATCGTTTTAAGCATTTTTCACTTTGTAAATCCTTGTGGAAAAGAAATGGCTCGTAATCGCTCTAAAAATAAATCAGTACGTACGTTAGGAGTCCAGATCTTTGACTAAGGCTATGTTGTTAGCAGTCTTTTCGTTTCTTTCTTAGATATGAAGATACATTATGGTAAGAAGATTTTGTTTTGTTTTTATGCCAAATATCTTTGGCTCCACAATGAAATGTGTATGAAGAAACGTCGGGCCCTAAAGTTCTCGAATAGTGACCACGTACTGGCAAGCGAAACGTAAGACGTCCACCGTCAAGGTGGACCTAACCAAGACCGCTGGATTGCGCTGGATGCAAGGTCACTTCCAACCGGTATTAATGGAAATCCACAAGGGAGGCCTTAGTCCAGCTATGGCCGTCCTATGCCTGATAATGATGATTGGTTATACTTACCAGGTATTTATAGTATTGTTTTTTGTTTCAAAAAAAAATTAAAAAAAGATAAATAAGTGTCCACAAGAACCCTTAATGTTCGATTGTTATAACCAAAACAGTTACTCTATTTCTTTCATTATTATAACGGGCCTGTCGAGTGGTATTGTTACATAAAAATAGCCATAACGCTCGTCCGTCAGTGCTATAAAAACGTTATTTATTATTTATGATGGAAACACAGCCAGGACAGTGCTATAATTGGATTACCAGGGCCTACGCCGCGGCGTAGCTCTGACGTAGTTTGGTTACGAAATTACGTAGCAGATAGCGTAGAGGTATATTGGGTTACGAGTACATAATTATGTGGCAAATTAATGGTTAGACGAAAATTGTTATGATTTTCCTGAGTTTTGTTGGTTGATCAACTATATACTCTTCGTAATTACAATTACGTTACCTAGATATAGGCCTAATTTTATCTTGGCGGCTGTCATGAGTGACATGTTAGCTACCTACGTACAAGCTGCGAATAACCCAATAATTAAACATTTTTTTCGATCTACTTTAAATGTTAATTAACACGTTGGAAAACGTAATTACCCGGGAATCTTTGTTCGGGTGCTAGCATCTTGTGTACTTATTGTATTTTAGTTTCAATAAAGATTATTATTAATTAAAAAATCATTGCGCAGTTGTAAATTGAGCTTTAGTCAAAATCGAGTTATTTGCAGCTTGTAGCTTGTTAGCAACAAGCTGCGGCCAAGATACGTATATATATTTGACATTTGTATTTTTTTTTCATATGTATTTGACATTATTATAACATGTAATCTAAGAACCGCATGTAAAAATTACATAGTTATGTTGCAATAAATAATTGAATTGAATTGAATATATTTGATTTGGCTCAAACCTAAGTAATAAGAGATATCGCGCACATTGTTTAATGGAATCATTTACTACTCGATCTACTAAGTTCTTTACTCTTCATTACATAGTTTAAAACAAAGTCACTTCCCGCTCTGTCTGTCCCTATATATGATTATATCTTAAAAACTACGCAACGGATTTTGATGCAGTTTTTTTAATAGATAGAGTGATTGAAAAGGAAGGTTAAATGTATAATACACATATGCAAAGCCGGGGAGGGTTGCTGTAGTTAGTGAATAAAGCTAAATTCAACAACTATTGATGTAATACCGCTTAGTGTTTTTTCTGAGCAAAACTGCTCTCTCTTCTTTGTTTTCGTTTCATAACAAAAAATACGTTTCTTATTTCAAAGTGTGTAAGTCATAATATTGTGTATATTGTTTGATGATCTCGCTTACCGATCGGTCCGTTAAGTTTTTCACTCTGCAGTGGAGATAGGCGAGTTGTCCAACAGCGGCGGTGTAGTTCCGCTTAGTGTTGTTATCGAACTATAGCTGCCCTATGCTTTCCATAACAACAATCACGTTTCCTACTTCACAACATATTATAAAACAAAGCCCCTATTTCTGCGTGTCTGTAGTTCCGTCTGTGTAGCCGCTGATATGTTCTGGTCCACTTAACAGATTCAAATGCGGTTATTTTACTATTTTGTACGGACCCAGCAAAAATATTGAAAGAAAACATACCCACTAAGCATGAAACTTGCAATAAGTTGTAGTAAGTTTGTATATGGCACATTTGTAACTTTCAAACATCATGTTGCAGGAACATGTCAGTAACATATATCTTATTGTTAGGTTGAAACTTATTGAAAGTTATTTACTTATGTTACTGTTATATTTCGCATGAAACTTTATATTTCAACTATGCAGGGATATTGCCTCCCAAACACATACCTAAACGTAAGTAATTAACATTGTGGCAAAAATTTATTTGGAACGTTACAAATAAAACTTTGCAGCAATATAATTTTACTAACTTCACTGTCCGGCATTGTACCTTACAAATGAAAGTTACTGAAATGTTATACTGTAACATCGCGACAAATTGTCTTTTGTTTTAATTTTTTTTTTCAACATTCCTGCAACATTACGAATTGGGCTCGTTATTTACATTACGTAATGTTGCTGGAAGTTAATTTTTCAAAGTTTTGGAATGTCTCAGTTAACAATAATAAAACTAGATGGCGTTAGCATCGCACATTGAATTTCTGCATCGCGATGACGTTGTGTTTGCAGAAATTAGTATACCCATTTGCAAATTCAATTAAAATGAACGTATTGCAGATAGAGAAATAAAGTCTCTCATTCTTCTTCACACAAACGCGTCCCTCGGACTTGTAGTTAGAACTCAAAAAATTTAAATAAAAAAGTTTTTTTTTTAGAACCTGGAACTGAAAACCTACAGATAATTATGTAACTTTGCGACAACTAAATAAATGCAATGCACGTGCAAGTTTCATTTGTAACCTTAAAGCAAGATAGTTCATATAAGTTACTATTACCTTTCAAATTCAAAGTTGTGGAAGTTTTACACGTTACACTTGCGGAAAGTTTATTTTACAACTTTCAGACATGTTTCTTGTGTAATGTTACTGCAACTTCACATTTTAAGGTTATTAAAAGTTTTGATGATCAGCTCTGGGCAAGTTACAGGGTTTATCTACAGCGCGGCCGTTAGGGCTTCGTTTCAAGCTCGCTGTAAGCTTGCATGAATGTTGCAACCTTATATTTGTAAGTTACAACTTTGTTGATGTTACTTTCAGTAATGTTATTGCAATTTTTGCTTGCTTAGAAGCACTTGAAGCTTTTATTGGACCGCAATAGATCACAAAATCAAGAAGCAGTAGATTCAATCGCAAATCACAGAATCACACCTAAAGGTAAATAATCTAAATCTTCGGACAACAAACTTAAAACGCATCGATACCGCGTTTTAAGGAGGTTCAACGCCATCTATCGGGTTCCGTACAAACTACATTCCTAAACGTATCGATAGATGGCGTGAACTGCGATTTAGAATATTGAACAATTTTTAGTGTTTCAATGAAAAGGTTTGCAGCTATAACAATCATACCTGGGCGAAGCCGGGACGGGCAGCTAGATTAGCTGAGCTAGTAAGCCTATAAATTATTATATTTTGAACATTGATCTCACTTACCGCTCGATCCGCTAAGTTTTTCACTCTGCAGTGGAGATAGGCTGGTTGTCCAACGGCGGCGGTGTAGTCTCGCTTAGTGTTGTTATCGAAGTATGGCTGCCCTACGCTTTCCGTAACAACAGTCATGTTGCTAGGATCTGTTGTTGTGGTGGTGATGTCTTCATGGCTGTCATCGCCCTCAGCCGATATTCCTGGAAAGAAACAATTCTCAATTAATTCACGCCAACTTTCACATGGTTAATTCTGTTTTTTTTACGACTTAATTTATTTTTATTAATAGTGCTGTGCTCAGCCATGTCAGAGGCCTTCAGGCGGCCTAAAAACTCTGACACTATGGCTAGCCACCCGGCCTATACGAACTTACTTACTTATTAATAGTGCTTTCCATACAAGGTATATCTCGAAAGTTATTTTTGTATCCTGCAGGATTCAAACATGTATGCAATTTTAAGTCCTGCGGTCATAACATAATTATTTTTGAATCGTTTATCACAAACACAAACTTTGTACAATTTATAGAAAAAATCTAGATGTAGAGAATCGAGATTTCGGAAATACAAAGTACGTACAGGATACCTATTATCGCTGAACTATACCTACTAGACCAAATGAAAGCCGTTAATTATTTAAAAACCCACTGGCTTTAGGTATTTATATTTTGTGTATGCTTATTTAGACACTTCTCACACATGTTTAGTTTTTTGATATGATAATTTCTTATAAATCGATGAACGCCGGCTGCACGCATGAAAAAGTGTCACGTCCAATCTGAGCCGAGCGTGTAAGCGAGAGCGCGGAACAAGCAATAGAGAGGCACAATCGGCCTAAGCGTGCGGCTTGTTTTTTGTTGATTCTACAACGTTTTCTTAGGACGTTATAACGTAAAATTATCGTTTGTAAACCAACTTCACCGAGATAATTTTTCTCTTAAAACAATAGAAAATTATTTACTTCTGACAAAAAAACAAAAACCGGACCCTAAAAACGGGACCCTATTACTAAGACTCCGCTGTCCGTCCGTCTGTCCGTCTGTCTGTCAACGGGCTGTATCTCATGAACCGCGATAGTTAGAAAGCTGAAATTTTCACGGATGATGTAATTCTGTTGCCGCTGTAACAACAAATACTAAAAACCGAATAAAATAGATATTTAAAGGGAGCTAAAAAATTGATGAGTATCTACTACCTATAAATGTATACAAATCTAATTTATATTAACTTTGTCACAATCCAGACCATTTTCTGAAAGAACAGCTACATTTCAGAAATATTTAAAATATTAGCAAGCTTTTGTATCTTAATTACAATAATATGAAACTAGATCGAGCCCACGAAACATAATAGATTTTTAGAATGGAACCGTATCAGCCTATTTAACAGACACCGTTCGTTAGTGGCAGCGAAAAACCCCTTTACGCTCCCATTGTCATAATAATGACGTTCAAAGCCCGTCTTTGTAAAGGGTTCATCAGAAAAAGGTCGCAAGTTTTCACCCTCATTTCTTTGATATAACAGTGGCACATTTCATTGCAATTGACAAGGGTATGAAGAATTGAAGTTGCGTTACCTTGAAATCGGCGATTGTGTAGTTTATCAACTTGTCAGAGCCATGACATATTAGTTTGTAAAGTCATATCGTTTTAAGATAGTTTTATATATCTGAAAGTGTTTTTGAAAAGAAAAAAAAGGGACAGCAGTAAAAACCAAAATATTACCTACACAAAGCCGCGGGCAAAAGCTAGTACAGTACATAATTTTATTAGGACTACTTAACTTGTTGTACTACACATACCATATCAGTGACTTTCGGACCTAAAGAGTTGCGTACAGATAAATATAAAATGTTGTAAATCGTTGTTTGTGGAAATAATAAGTAAAGTTATGACAAGTTATTTACTGTACTGTACCAGCCTTTTTAGTCGTCCACTGCAGGACGTAGGCCTACCCACGAAAGGTGACTGTCATATATCTGCCACGCTCGCCCAGGGCGGGTTGGTGGCTTCACATATGCCATAGAATTTCTTCTATGGACGTAGGCGTAGCTAGGTCGCTTCACGTTGTTTTTCTTTACTGAAAAGCCAGTGGTGTGAAATCTCAAACATAAATCCCAAAGACCTCATCGGTACGGGACCGGGATTCAAACCCACGACCTCACGATTGTAAGGCGAGTGTCTAACACTAGACCACCGCGGCTTCTTTGAATAAGTTATTTAACATGTTACAAGACAAAATTATACTACAAGCTATTTCATCTATACACATCCTAACATACCTGGTACACGATCATTTGGTTAGTCAACAATGTGTAGTTACAGATATTCTATACGTACCTACGTAATTATGTCTTCGTCATAATGAACGTTATAATAATATGGTTGACAGTGATACGGACATCAACAAGCTTTGTTTGGATAACTAGAACTACGCGTTTGATATAATGGGTTGGTGTTATGATATGATTTGAACACAAAATATATTTCCGGAAATAACAATTTGTATCACTGTGATTTTATAGCGATATTCCAAGAACTACCAATTTAATTTAGAACTACCACATTTAATTACAGATTTTCAGTTATTTCTAAATTTGCTTGCTGTATTTTGAATAAAAATGTATAAATAAAATTCGTAGATGAGCGCTATCATGGCTCAGGTGATATCAGCTGTTGAAAGCTTTTCTCACTACAAAAATGTATGTAATTTTCGGGAAACAACTAAAAATATGTATTATTAGACGTTTATAGGTGATATTCGTATCTCAAAGACCTTGTACTTATCTAGCCCAAGGAAGTCCCATACGCTAGCCTCATCGCGATGACAGAATCTAACCACGTGATTTTATAACTTGTGCCGTTGCAAATCAATGCATCTCTTTCAGGATATCTCTCAACTTGGCTACGCAACGCACGGTCAGCTTTCGGATGGGTGACCGCGGGTGGCGTTTACTACTGAGCGCTGCCGTGGCTCAGATGACACGTTAAACTATAGGTCCCGGTTGAATTAGCTGCTAAGCTATGTCGGAGGTCTTCAGGCGGCTTAAAAACTCTGACAACATGGCTACCTTTACGAACTTACTTTTTGGGGTTCCGTACCCAAAAGGTAAAAACGGGACCATATTACTAAGACTCCGCTGTCTGTCCGTCCGTCTGTCTGTCTGTCACCAAGCTATATCTCATGCACCGTGATAGCTAGAACGTTGAAATTATCACAGATGATGTATTTCTGTTGCCGCTATAACAAACAAATACTAATAACAGAATAAATTAAACATTTAAGGGGGGCTCCCATACAACAAACCAGATTGTTTAACCGTTTTTAATAATATTAATATTGATCAATATTAATAACGCTCAATATTAATAACGGTAACAAGTAGACGCTTCAGATATTCACAGAATATTTAATTGTATAATATGCACTTTACAAATAAATAGTTAAATTAAAATGAAATAAATATTAAGTTAATAAAGAGTCTCCCATACAAATAATGTATTTTGCTCGATATTAATTAAGGCAACCGGTAGATGCTTGAAATATTCACAGAATATTTAGTTGTATATTCACTTCAAAATAAATAATTATTAATATACGGTACGGAACTCTTCGTGGGCGAGTCCGACTCGCACTTGGCCGATTATTAATCTTCTTTTAACTGAATCCGAATTCTACACATTTATAATACTGTCAAGTAATACTTGCTCTTTATATTTTGAAACGAATTTCTAGTGTACCTATTCCCAGAGGAAATAGCCTAACGGCTGGTATCGAACTAGAGATTTCCTTATGCTGAATATATCTTGAGCGTACAAAGTTTGGGTACGAACTACGAGTAAGTATAAAGCCGTCTATTTCCTGTACTTTGAGTTATTTGGCTTTGGGTTCGCGCGACACCTGGGGCGGTTCGGCGCGTCACGTACGAGGCGCAATGCAGAATACCGATGAGTCACTACTCTCTTAACTACGATTCACATTACAGCTCGCGTCTCATACTCGTAAAGCAACCTTTGCGTGAAAGTCTATTTTACAAGCTTTTATTTAGTTTCACCTGTCTCGTTGTCTGTCGGTCTGTAATCAAATCTTGCAAGGTAAATTTGATCCACTTCGCGGTTACCGATTGAGCTGAAATTTTGCATACATGTGTAAATCGTGTGACTATGCAATAATATGATGACATGGTGCTGATCTGATGATGGAGCTGGAAGGTGGCCAAAGAAACTTTATAATGAAACGACGCAACCCTATCGAGTTTTGGCTCGTTTGATTCGTCTTATAGCGAGTAAAATCTTGTTTTTAAAGGTATTTGTTAATATAATACTTGTTTAGTAGAAATTTTACGTGACTCCAAATTGAAATTTTCTGACATTTATAATTCATCTAGCGACCCGCCCTGGCTTCGCTCAGGTATATTATACATATAATCCTTCCTCTCAAAACACTAAGTAAAATATATCCATTTAGAAACCGCATCAAAATCCGTTGCGTAGTTTTAAAGATATAAGCGTACATAGGGACAGACAGAACGGGAAGCGACTTTGTTTTATACTCTGTAGTGATAGTGATGCTATTTTGAATAGATGTAGGTATCTGTGCAAAGTGCAGGGATTTAAAGAAGTGTTCGTGCTCATCAGTATTAACAAACTTTACCAAAGTATCAACAAAAATATTACAAAAAAAGCTTTTCTATAAGAATATATAATTTACTTTCAACAACATAACTGAACTATCTGATTTGATCAGACATATTTTATGTTATTCTACTTAGGTACTTGGTTGTGTAAATCGAGCTTAATAAATCTCTGACCCCATATGATTCATCTAACTCTAACCCTTACTCAAATTGTAAGATATCTATTACCTAGTTATTGAAGATTTGAACTGTTCTTGATTTAATTAACTTTTTGTCCAAACCTCAATGAAACAATAACAAATCATATTATGGGCCACCACAGTCGTCCAGAAGTTTGATGCGCTATATAATACTCGTAGTTTACTCCTTAGTAGTTGTAATAATTTTTGAACACCAAAGTATACCTATAATTATATTATAACTTTTAATTTTTCTTTACATTTGTGTTTAAGTAGGTTAAGGTTACTTAATTTTAGTCATAGCGGAAAATGTGATTGCCACTGAAAAGACACCCAATAAAGCAACAAATTACTTCAATATAGTAGTTTATGCAACTGTCATATAACAAAGGGTATTAAAACACGAGTGTGAGCTTATGGAACGAGCGCAGCGAGTTCCATAATAGTAACGAGTGTTTTAATACCTGTGTTATATGCAGTTGCATACACTACTTTATCTACACTCTTTTAATTTGTATTTTAAAAACAAAACGCATTGCGAAACATTAAATTCACGCGTACGTGTATTGTCAACTCACAGTGAACTTGCCGCCATTAAAATCTAACCAATGAGAGTGCTGTTGTTCTTTTTTTATTTCATTGGCACAAGATCTTACCAAAGAGTTTTGTGTATGTAAGTTTAGTAGTTTCGACGAAGTTTTCACGTATAACCCAACTGTTTTCAAAAGCCAGCCTAATATCAAAATTTTATACAACTTGTATGAGAATTTTGACATAAGGCTCGCCAGGTTAATTGGTCGCGTTTTATCGATGTTATAATGAGATTTTACGATATCGATGTGGATATTATAACATCATTTGAAATTGCTTAAATTGAGTGTTTTGTTGTCTGTGCTATAACAGTAGTCATTATAAGTCAAATATTGGAAACATAAGTAGAATGTTACAACATTAGTGTAGATAAAATTAATTTCTTTACATTTGTGTTTAAATAGGTTAAGGTTACTTAATTTTAGTCATAGTGGAAAGTGTGATTGCCACTGAAAAGACATCCAATAAAGCAACAAATTACTACAATAATATTATATCACACAGGTGACGCCCGCACCGCTCGACTGACCGATTAGGTGTGTGCCGCGTCCCATGATGTGGTCAAACGCAAACCGATTCAGAATTAAAAAAATGTTGTATGAGTACATTTATTCGGATACAAATCACAGAAAGTGTTATTTAAGTTTTTTTGTTTTTCTGTGTTAATAAACTATTAACTTCTAATTATACATGAAAGCATTAAACAAAATTAAGTTTAAAAATTACAATCATTGAATAATAGTAGGTAAATTGAAATGAAATGAAGCCTGACTACATTTTCGTATTCAGCCAACATGGGCGTATATGAGGGGGGGTCCGAGGGGTCCGGACCCCCCCCTTGGCCTATGCATTTTCAAATTTTTTTTATGAGTGTATCCAAGTAAAATAACGAATAGCAAATATCATCTCCGCAAATGTGACAAAAATTGGAGAATGAATCCTTCCCAGGCAGATACATCTCCTTTGTTCCATTCTACCCTAAAGTTTTTACCCATAGTCTTTTGTTTTCATCGGGTCGACGGTCAACACAACTGCACACACGTGCAACAGATTTAATGCAAAAAAGAACTTTTACAATTTGAAGTGACAAAAGAAACCCATGGCCAAGATGTTGAATTTTACGACTAATTTTTGCCCCCGGTTTCACTCGCGTGATTTTTTGCTTTTTGTACCGCCATAGAACATTTTATTTTTTCGGATAAAAATGAGCCTACAACAATCTGATCTTTAAAGTAGGTATGCATAAAAATTAAATAAAAAAGAAAAAGATCCTTCTCTCCGTTGCGTTGTTGCGTGATAAATTAACAAACAAACATACTGTCGGAGTTATGATATTAGTAAAGATTCCTAACAGTTTCGTCATAAACAAAAAAATGTGTTTTCGAGAATCGGTCGTAAGTGTTTTAGAACCAAAGATGGCTTCAAAAAGGGAAACACCGTTTAAACCGTCTAGTCTTTGTTTAAAACTCACATTGATTCACAAACCTCAGAAGTATTTTATTGGTCCAGCGTTTATGTAATTGAGTTCATGTAATAAAATTAAAAAAATTACCTATGTGATATAATAAATAAGAAATAGAAATTGTTTACAAAACATTAGGTATTTTAACTAACAAATAATGATGAACTCCTTGAGTAAGTAGGTACTACAGCAATAGTGACTGTCTCATTGGTAATTAAGTTAGGGCAAATAATTGTTTTAAGTTCTTAATTTATATTAATTAATAGCCTCTCAGTCGCGCTTTTGTACTTTTGCGGTATAACACAAACATAAAGCTAAAGGTATTTAGAGATGCAACATAGCAAAAATGTAACCAAGTACCTAGAGTTCATTTCCTAAGAAGTCCTATGGAAATTAATGAAACTAACATTTACAGACAAGGCAGGCGACTGTGGTGCCGCATCTGCGGGACTTCTTCAGTGAATTCGATTCTAAAAAGATTCTAACTAGTTCGCCGAGGACGGAACTTAGGTGCTTACTCCCTCACACCTATCATAATAAGTGCAGCAACTAAAGCTCTGTAAGGGAGGCATAAATATACTGTTTCATTTTATCATAACTACGTTTCTACTTTAATTTTCTTTAAAAAACCTCACTGCTCTTTTTTGGACAGTCGGATAAAAAATTTGGACCCCCCCCCTTGCAAGAGCTATATATACGTCCGTGTCAGCCAATATAATTATATCACTGTATATGTATATTTAATGTTTGTAGTGTGTTATATGGCTTGAATTTTAGGAACATTCTGT
The DNA here is from genome assembly GCA_964007245.1 of Hypomecis atomaria. Classification (NCBI taxonomy): domain Eukaryota; kingdom Metazoa; phylum Arthropoda; class Insecta; order Lepidoptera; family Geometridae; genus Hypomecis; species Hypomecis atomaria. The sequence goes on from OZ023293.1 coordinate 7,864,616, forward strand.
GCTCAGATCTTGCTTCTCAGTAAATTTATTTAGGATACTGAGCAAATAAGTGTGTGTTCACCAGTGCGTAAGAACATGTCGAAACTTGGGCATTGTTCAGAGCGTTTGGCCATTACATAGGTAGTCTGAGAACTTCAGCTGTAAGGCTTGCTGTAAGGTTTGCTACACACATAAGCGAGCCGGCGAGAATCGGCCCTACCGGACGGTAAAATCGAATATGTATAGATTAATGTTTGGGGAAGAAACCGCTCGGCTGCCACGAAAAATCACCCCCTTGCAACTGCTGATCGGCCTACGATGCTGCAATGAAGAACACGCGCAAAGGTCGAACGAAAATGCAATTGTGCCTACAGGACCCAAAGAATCTATCCGATTGGAACAAGCCTAATGATGCCGAACAAGACAAGTGTAGTAGGTAATTGTTTCGAAACGGTTTTGTTGTTAACCAAATTCTGCCGAATCAACTGCGCCCGCCCGCTTAATTGTGAAGCAACCCTTAGTCAAACTCGGGAAAAAAAGCCGTTCGCCTCTCACGCGAAATCACTTGACTTGGCACCTGCCGACTTTGCCGATCCGCCTGTGATGCTGCAATGGAGAAAAACACGCTACAACGGTCGAATGAAAATCGAATTGTGCTTAGGCATAGGACCCAAACTACCCGATTGGAACACTTCTGTGATGCTGAACAAGTGTAATAGGTAATTGTTGCGGGTCATCTTTGTTGTTCGCCCAATTTTGCCGAATCAACTGCGCCAGCCCGCTTATTTGTGAAGCAACCCTTAGTCAAACTGTCTGAACTAGGTAAGATCTATGTCACCAACAAAGATCTATATATATCTTGTTCAGAGAAGGTATTCTAAGCTGAATGGGGGTTATTTAGGTATTCAGGTTGTTTATGAACAACTACAAGGCCAAGCCGGAATTCTAGAAATAAAAACAGTTGTTCCATACATTTTGTCGATTTTAAGTTGCGGTTTTGTATCAAATGGGTTCAGCAGATTTTTTTTTTCGAAATTCCGGGTTAGTCTTGGTTGGGTACTTTAAAATGCCCACAGCTCTGTTTGTTGGTTCTATAACGAAAGTCGTCAAATTAGCTATACAAATACTTAGGTAAAAGTCGACAAGTAGATAGCAAATAGAAAATATTAAAAAAAAAAAAAAAAAAAATTAGCCTAGTACATTATTTTTATAACGCCTTACTACGCAAAAAATTGTATTATTTTTCATTCTTTTGAATAAACAGCCATACACTGATAAGCAAGTTTTACGTGTCCTGCGGGCTTAGCATAAGGACCATAAAATAACACTATCGACGTGTCAGAGCGTGACAGAGTTATGATGAAGTATATATCTGTCACCTTTGCACACGTCGGTAAACTCTTGTCGTGGTCTTGTATGCTAAGCTAGCTGGGTTTGCATAATACCAGAATACTATCAAATTAAAATTTTAAGCCTGCGTCAAAAAAATACACGATGGTGCGGTAATTAGGAAAATATCGTAAGTAAACTTTAACTATGGTTCTAATATGTATTAACTAGGTTACATTCAAATTCAAAATCATGTGTAATCTTTAGATAGTTACTTAATAATCTTAATGTATATAATTATTTTTCGCAAAAAATGGCAATTCGGTTCACAATTGGCGAAATTATCGATGTTCATCGTGAACACAATTCGGATATTTCGCTCGAATTGCTTACATTATTGTCGGTTTCTTCAAAAACGGCTCAGCCGATTTTTGTGAAATTTAAATGGGACCATCGGATGTTCATTTCGAACAAAAAAGAATTTTTCGATTCGGTTTACAATTGGCGAAATCATACACAAAAAAAAGCACATACACACGAACATAGAACCTTCAAACTAGACTTCCAAAAAGGAGGAGGTTCTATGTTCGTCTGTATGCATTTTTTGTCATCGATAATTTCGCCAGTTGTGATCCGAATCGAAAAAATATTTTTTAGTTCATTATTGTAGGTATACTCCAGAGGTGGTCCAATATAAATTTTAAATAAATCAACTTACTCGTAGCCGTTTTTGAAACATCATTAATAATGTAAACAATTCGAGTGAAATATTCGAATTTCGTACACGATGGAAGGCGGTTGTGCTATTTTCTGTGAAAAATAATTATTACGCAACAACAAAGCAACGAATATTCTTAATTTTTGACTTGAGTATATAGTTCAAAGATTGTAGAATGCACAGTAAATAAATATACCAAAATACCTGATATTTTCAACCTACAATGATCGCTTTCAGATTAAAGAAAATTCAAGGAGATTTCACTCGCTCGCAGAAAGATAACGCAGTGAAATCTTTTCCAATTACTACCTTGCTTGTATTAGACAAGGTAAAAGCCTACTTCGCAAATAAAGGCTGTACTTACGTAGGCTAACGTAATTGCTGTTACCTTATCTTGAGCATTAGCGATCAAAGATTATCAGGAAGGTGCGAAACGCGCCTATTAGGATTAATCAGTGCTTAATGTTGTGAAAATGAGGTTGCCAGATAAATTAACAAAAATGTATTATAGCATACGATAATTTCACTCGAAAGTGAATTCGTATAGGATGGTTAGGATGTCAGAATTGTTACCACAAGAAATTTTCGACCCCATCGGTCATCAGTTCTCCGCGCCTACTGCCATTTTAACTTGCTAATACGTTGAGCTATGTCGGTAATTATGGTTCTTCTACGAACCTCTTCATTTTTATGTTCGATTCTTAGATACTGTCTGCACCTTTGCATTTCGTCGAAGATTTCCTCCTAATGAAGCTCTAATCAAATGCGCGCTCAGCCAGCGTTTCGCTTAATGTCTAACATTAAGCCAAAATACGAGTTAAGTGCCACCTTCATTGCTGTGATGTAATTAGTAAGGTTTATCGCCTTTAGGGGACACATTTTATGTAGGAACCTTTTAAACGAGAAAGGTGTAAACTTCTGCGAGATATTTGGTTTGTTTGCTGTCTAAATGAGCTTGGAGATGTTTGTGTTAGACATGTTGAGTTCTATTATGAAGTTAAATAGGCTTATGAGGGTTATACGGATTGTGTCACTGAATTGTTAAATTAAACAGAAACACAATGATAGCCTTAAATTTTATGTAGTATTTTGTGCGACTAAAAGTCGCACAAAATCTACATCATGTATAATATATATACAATCCGTACCTACACAAGTTTTACACGGCAAAGGAAAATAAGTTCGTAAAGTACAATACCTATGTAAAAGGGAAGTGTACAGTATGACTGTTATTGATGCCTTCTTATGGAAGACTGCAGTAAAACACTACATTTACCCAAATTTTCGACAAAATCATTGCAGCTAAGGTATAGCGAAGACTGAAATAAATAATATTTGACTACAGTTACTGCAGTGCGCGAGCGCTCTCGCTCGGCTACCTGAGGTTTCGCACGAATTACCGATTGTTTATTTGCACTTACATTAATTAATGAATTGAATTATTGGGCGTAGAACTTAACACTACGACAAACCTTTGCAAGGTTTTTTAGTGTTACTTAAATATGTAAATTATATTGTAACCTTTTGTTGATATTAAAAAAAAAAAAATTAAAAAAAAATGGTAAACGCTCACTGTTATTCTGGACATTTTTTTAACGCTAATTAGTCTGAGCTTCATCACCAACTCGCCTATAGTTCGGCCGTTCAGAGAATGCGTTCCTGACACGTCATCTTGAAAAAATGTTTTTGGCCGATATCTCAGAAACTATGTACTTAAGGGCAAAAAATATCAAGATCATTATTGTAGAAAATAAAATTTCGCATCTTTTGTTTTCAGTAAACTTTTTTGTAAAGCTTACCGTTTACGATTTATAGCCCAACTGGAAACAAAAGATGCGAAATTTATTTCCTACAATAATGATATTAATGTTTTTTGCCCTTAAGTACATAGTTTCCGAGATATCGGCCAAAAACATTTTTTCAAGATGACGTGTCAGGAACGCATTCTCTGAACGGCCGAACTATAATGGTAAGCGACGTTGTAGCTGAACATGAAGCACGCAAACTTAGGAGATATACCTATTCATTCTGACTTTGAAAAGCTTCAGATTATATCTCTCATGAAACAAGAAAGCCGGCAGACTATTCCACTCATCAGAATCAGAAATGTCGACACATTCTTCAATAATAACATTAGAATATTTGCAAGAAATCTAACATTTTTAACCATAAACCAAATAAATTACTGCTACCATTAAATCGATTTCTCTAAGAAATATATGGAACCTAATTTTCTGGTAAAATCAACGTACCCTTTTGAGGTCTCAGAGCTTCGTCTGTACTAAAAGATCGATTCCAACCGGTATCTTATCTTAATGTCTGTAGGAACGACCTTAATAGCTTTATCTTGATAGGAGCGTTATTGAGTTAACTATGATGAATTGGATTTATCTAACCTTAATAAGAATCTCTCCTAATGAATTTATCTATGGATCTCCAGATAGCCGTGTTTGATCAGTTTGCTCCGTAATTTATTTGTTTAGTCCTTCTAGAAGTAAGTCTAGTACTAAGTGTCCACATGATATCTAAAACTATTTTTCTTGAAAATTAAAATCAAAGTATTTTTTTTAAATACAAAAGACAAAAAAAAATTGGAAATCGAAAATTATACTTACACTTGTACATTTTAATAGTCAGACGCTTCTATTTATTTGCTTTTTGCTGTTTATTTTTCATTAACATACCAAGACCTAAGTTCACCAACGCTTGATTAAGTTAAACGTGTGATTACTGTATATTCAAACAACTAAGTGGACCAAAGGGTACACTTAAGTTTACTTATTCTTATTATCCGTAACATACATATGCATTAAAAGTTAACATTATTCATACAAAAAAGTAGTATATATTATATAATATCATCGTAGGTAATTTGTTAGAATTGATGAAATGCCTGCTGATATAATTCCACAGCTAGGCCGAGCAAACTTTTATTTCCTTGAAAAATCTCTAAATATAACTGTGAGTTTTCGGAAATTTCTAAGTAGGTAACTAACGTTTTATCTATATTAGATACCAGACCCTCATTCCAAAGCAAACGAGGGTCATCAAATACGATTTAATATCCGTATCTTGAAACAAATTGGTGGAACGTTATTTCATTACAAAATTCGTGATAAAAGAAGAGGTTACTGCTATCGACAGCTGTCAGAATGATGGACGATGTCCGCAGAAAGTGAAACCGTCCATCTTCAAGTCTGCAGGGTTGTTGTGAAGACGTCCTAGCTCTTTGGGCGAAAAGTAGTGTCATTATCAGTCGCTTTTTAACCGACTTTCAAAAAGCAAGAGGTTTTATGTTCATGTGTATGTTTTTTTTGTTGGCGATTGGCGAAATTATCGATGAACATACGTTCATCGATAATTTCGCCAATTGTGAACCGAATTGAAAAACTCTTTTTTAGTTCGAAAGAATATACTCCCGAAGTGGTCTTATTTAAATTTTACTAAAATCGGCCGAGCTGTTTTTGAAAAAAAAAACAACAATTATATAAGCAATTCGAGCGAAATATCCGAATTTTGAACACGATGAACATCGATAATTTCGCCAACTGTGAACCGAATCGGAAAATTATTTTTTAGTTCATAAGGGTGTACTCCCAAAGTGGTCTCATTTAAATTTTACAGAAAACGGCTGAGCCGTTTTTGATAAGTCAACAATAATGTAAACAATTCGAGCGAAATATTCGAATTTTGTACACAATGGATGGCGGTTTTGCCATTTTTTGCGAAAAATTATTTTAGTTTTTATATTCGACCAAAAGCAAAACACAGGAGTGTTCCGTGGAGCCGGTAATGGATCAACCCACCGGTACCACCGGTAACATCTCGTTCTGCTTGGTTCATTGAGATAGTAAGTTTATATTGGCTGGCTGGCCTGGGGTCAGAGTTTATGACCCGCCTGAAAGCCTCTGACGTAGCTAAGCGGTTAAAACGACCGAGACCTCTAACTTGACATGTCATCCGAGCCACGGCAGTCATCAGAACACTGACCGTGCCAAACGTTGCCTAACTTCAGTGATAGCTTCAGTTTTTGCTGGTGCGGTCCTTTACGACAGCGTTGCCACACACGCTGCCGTCCTCCTCGGGCCCGCTTGAGTGCATGGCCAGAGCCGCAACTCTGACCACCCACGAGCCCAGGAGTCCCCTTTTAGTAGGTTCTTACTTAGTACAGGCAGGGGATACCGATACCTTATTCTAGTGTAACAAACACCCAGTCAAACAACGCTATGAGCGCTACGTAAATGAAGATAAAATTTATTTGTGTATTAGTAGATTTTTGTTTCGACATGAAATTTGTCGCGAGTCTCACTCGCGCAATTAATAAAGATAAAAGCAAATACCTATGTGAATTTCTAACTATCTGTAGCATTTGTTCATTGTATAAATTTAAGTAAATACACACGTTTTGTTGTACAATAATTATTTTTTGCAGTAAATGGCATAACCGACTTCAACCGTGTACAGAATACGAATATTTCGCACGGACCGATGTAAAAAAATATCAAATTATTGTTGATTTATCAAAAATGGCTCAGCTGATTTCAAAAAATAAATAAACAGGACTATCTTTGAAGTATGATCTACCAAAAAAAAAAAAGAATTTTCGAAATCAAACTACTCCGTAAAGAGTTTAGCGTGGTTATACATAAAAATATAGGTATACTCGTCGACTTGTAAACCTCTTCCGTTTCATCGATTACAAATGATAATTCAAAATTCGAGCAAAAAAACTCCTTGAAGCGTTATGCTTCAGGGTATGGGATTTTAAATAGATAAACCTCCCAAACGTAATTTTAATAACATAGATGCACTGGGCCGACCACTGCAATAAACGACAAGTCACTCACCTGTTGTTTTCTTTCTTCTTGATAAATCCTGAAGAACTACTTCGGTTGGAGATCTCCGTGGGGTTGGAATTTGCTGTTAAACCACTACTTTTAACGATATATCACAGGCTAACTTTTATAATTGATTTCTCTCGGAAATTTTAAACTCGAATGGCGGTGTATTCGAGATAAGATGCATACCCTCACAAATGCATTAATTTTAGTCGATGATTAGGGAGCACTCGTTGGCGCGTTTTTTAATCACGCTTTCAAATAATCGAATCCAGTACGTTATGTTCGATTACGTTTGATTGATTGAATGTTAACGATACACTCCTTTAATATCGAAAATAGCAAGAAACAATTTAATCAATATAAAATTAGCCAAACAACATGGATATTTACATAAATCAGTCCAGCGAAAATGTTATTCTCGCTTAGGAAAAAATTGCGCATCTAATTTGGCCCTGTTTTAATTCTATCGGAAAGAGCACAAGTATAACTGATTTCCATTTGTTGCTCTTTCCCCGCCGTTTGTTGTTGTTATTCGAACTGAGCTAACTCAACTCGGACCCAAAAACAAAGAACAATGTACTTAAACAATCATTGTTTTTACATGCTAAAAATCAGAGCTTTTCCAGGATAATTATCAGAAATTAGAAAAAAAAAACAAAGGAATTTTCCGTCGCTGTAAGGAAGGTATGTTTGTTTATCGATACCTGTTTCGTTTTGTAACGCAGCTGCGATCGTTGTTTTAGTTGCAAAATATTTAATGGCATTTTTAAATCAATTTTAGAAAAAAAAAACCGCATAAGTGCTAATCAGGCACTCATACCGAGGGTTCCGTAATCCTAATAATTAATAAATAATATTAAATGAATATTAAATATTAGAGGACATTTTTACACACGGTCTCTGACCCCAAACTAAGCAAAGCTTGTGGTATGGCTGCCAGAGACTGATATACTACATATAAATATTTTTAAATACATACTTATATAGATGGTACCTAAATAACACCCAGACACAGAGCAAACACCTATGTTCATCACATAAATGCTTGCTCTGGGTGGGGATCAAACCCACGTCTCTTTGATCCAGAAGTCAGCGTCACTAACCACTGAGCCACCGAGGCAGTCAATTGCACAAAGCACAAAGTTGGGAACTAAGTTGATAAAACCTCAGGGCATGACTGAAATCATTGATAAAAAGTATTTCTTTTTCATATTCTCGTCATGCATCGGTAATTCCACACCGTAAAATAATTAAAAACCTGTTTTAGATTGTGTTAATGAAGCTCTTTCATATGATACCTACCCCACATGATATGGGTAACTCACTTTGATATTTGAGCTGATATGTTTTGCATTTAGGCCCTATTTTTGTAATTAAATAAAAATGTACTGTTTTCAGATTTATTCCTATATGTGTACTCTAAGACAATGCTCCTGCCATATTTTAAAGTTCTAAGTCAACGGAAAGTACCCTGTAGGTTTTGATTCCCTTGTGGGTGTCGAAATATGCGTTTTTTACGACATAAACTTCACAACTGCAAAAAACTTATAGACATACGTTTACGGCTTTAATTTTAACTCGTAAAATTTATGCGTTCCCGAGATAAAAAGTTTTGACACACGGACGGACGGACAGACGGCTCGACGGACAACAAAGTGATCCCATAAGGATTCCGTTTTTTTTTTTACTTTTGAGGTACGGAACTCTAAAAAACTATCCATCTAAGTGACTAGAGGGTGGTCTAATTGCTTCTTAGAGTTGGGTTTTGAATAACCGAACACGAACCTGAAGATTGTGACACTGTGGAGGGGTCACGGGGGTGTTTTTCAATAGTCCCTACGAATTCTGGCTGTCGGAGTTGCGCCGAAGTATATCAAATTGATTATACAAAATGTTGAAAAAATCGATTTAGAGGTTAGCAAAACACTTCACAAATTACTTCTCAACCCGTAAAACGAAACGTATATTCAGCAAAATTCTTACTTTTCAAGTTGGGTCTTTCAAAATACTAATCATCGCGTAAAACGGAACGTATATTTTAGCAAAATTCTTATATTTTTAAGTTGGGTCTATCAAAATGAAACGTCATTTCATTGACATTGACAGCTAATCTGTCATTTCATTGACATATAACTGGTCGCTCGCTCGACGATTCATTTTGTGTGTGTAACAAAGTGTAATATAAAGCGGCGAGAGCTAGAAACTCAAAGGAGGATCTGAGTGTACGCTACGGAGGTCGCCGGCGAGCAAAGCGAGCCGGCTCCCTCCTTTGCTTCACTCGGCCTCCTCTGGCGCAGCGACAGTGAGGGCCGACTGCAGAGTTTCTGGCGGGAGCCTACTCGGAGTTTTGTGTCACAGATCCGAAGACACCGAATTAGGTTAGAAGGCTAAGGTGGGATCGAAGCGGAGCGGAGCTCCCACCTTAGCGTTCGTGTAAGGTTTTTTTTTTGTTGTCAACCCAAAACCTATCCTGCTCGATTCCTCTATCGGCACAAATCCTCACAAATTATAAAAGGGATCCTTCCCCCCTATCAACGGACCCCCTGCCCCCCTGCCGTCTATTCAAGCAATTTTTCACTTAAAATTTCATAACCTTTAAAAATTAATTTTAAAAAAACTACGCTTCTCCGACCGGGGGGGTAGTGGGGGGTGACAAAGTGCTTGCCAAGACAAGTAAAACGAGCCCAAACACGACGGGTCTATTTTGTTTAGTTCATGAGATCCTATGGCCACCTTCCGACTCCATAATCAGATCAGCTCCATGGTACCCATGGTATTGCATTGTCACGCGATATACATATGCGTGCAAAATTTCAGCTCAATCGGAAACTGGGAAGTAGGTCAAGTTTAACTTGCAAGATTCCACCCGAACTTACATACATACGAGTATACATAGGTACCTACATCCATTGCAAGTTAAATAAAAGCTAGTAAAATACCTATTGTATAAGCTGCGTTTCATTTTGTTGCGTAATTTGGAGGATCTACGCGAATACACACGACACGTCGACAGACACACAATAATAACAATTTTTTTTTACAATGTTATGGATTATTTATTAGTGATTATGTATATGTAGTTGCATTTTAATGACTTGTTAAGTTTATTGAAATGATTAATGCAATTTTAATTGCCACGTATAACTAATAATAATAATCGGCCAAGTACGAGTCGGACTCGCTCACTAAGGGTTCCGTACTGTATGGAGTCCCTTAAAAACTTGTTTTATTTCAATTTAATTCTTTATTAGTAAAGTGAATGTACAACTTAATGTAATGTGAATATTTCAAGCATCTACCTGTTACAATTATTAAAATCGAGCGAAAACCAGTTAAAAATTCAGGTTTGTTGTATGGGATCCCCTCTAAAGTATTTTTTTTATTTTTTTGCGGCAACAGAAATACATCGTTTGTAAAAATTTCAGCTTTCTAGCTTTAACGGTTCATTAGATACAGCCTGGAGACAGACAGACAGACGGACAGCAGAGTCTTAGTAATAGGGTCCCGTTTTTACCCTTTGGGTACGGAACCCTAAAAACGTTGTTTAAGTAAAAACTAATATAGCTAAACTAAAACAAACTAACGAAAAATTAGATATGAGTAGGTATACTTATTTTACTCGTAAGTAGACTTCGTATGACACCTCTGATCATTATCATTATCATCATTATCATTATCATTATAACGATTACATCGACTACAGAAAATTTTCCTGCAGTCATTACAAACGCTTGAATTGTTTATCACTACAATAAAATTATGTCAGGAGGACGTAACGTAATAGATTGGTTTTGGCGCATTATTGGAGTCAACACTTTTTTTTCGGAGCCTACCTACTACTTTCAGAATTTGCGCATACCGTTTGTTGGTACCGCAATAAAAATCATGATCATAATATTTTCCTTCGATACGTACGAAGCGGTTTGATTCAACTTTTCTGATTCGTACCGCCAGGGAATGGAACAGCCTTCCTGCTTCCCTGTTACCTAAGAAATATAATCTAAAGCTTTTCAAGGTCAGAGTATAGGTATCTTCTAGGTCTGCGTGCTTCATCTTCGACCGCAACGTCGCTAACCATGAGACGAGTTGGTGGTCCAGCGCGGACTTATTCGCGATAAAAAAAGGACATGTAGTAAAACAAGAAACCCTTATAATTTCGTCATGTCCGTCTGTCTCTCAGTCTGTTCGCCCCCATTTCAAAACGACTCAGCCGATTTCTGTAAAATTTAAATGGGACCACTTTGAAAGTATTCACTTTTGAACTAAAAAATAATTTTTTGATTCGGTTTACAATTGGCGAAATTATCGATATTCATCTTGTACAAAATTCGGATATTTCGCTCGAATTGCTTACATTATTGTTGGAATTTTCAAAAACAGCTCAGCCGATTTCTTTAAAATTTAAATGAAACCATCTCAAGAGTAAGTATACCCTTTTGAAATAAAAAATAATTTCTCGATTCGGTTCACATGTAGCGAAAATATCGACATCGTCGATTACATAAAAAAATATATAAATACACACGAACATAGAACCTCCCCCTTTTTGGAAGTCGATTAATAAAATATCATAAATGTATGAAACAGCTGTTTTTTTTTACTTAGGCCCCATGGTAAAAGTTGTTCACAATGATGGTCTGACTCACCCCTTATTGACTTAGTACACCACGGATACCACTGTAATGATGAGAACAACGATATTCTAGAAAACGTCTCTCGTTTATAGAATGAAGACTCGAACAGTGTACTCTGACTTTTGACTAAGATTTAAGTAGGAAATATGTGTCACACCATCAGTGACCGTGATTGTCAGTGACGGCATTGTAGGATAGAGAATGTTTCAAAAAATATTTTTCACTGTGGCGGTACGGTGTCGTGACTGTGACGGTACTGTGACGCGGCGGTGGCTTGACTGATATGTGTGAATAGGTCTTTAACCTAACTTTCGTATTTCGTTGTTTTCTTCGAATCTATACCCTCATCACCCGCAACAATATTAAATATACAAATGTATCTCTACTTCCAAGAAAGTACAAGTTACGTAACTAGGTCACACTTTTGTAGTTGTAGATGAGTCTGCCAATATCAGACTATTACATCTTACCGAGTGCGAATGACAATCCGAGGGCCGAGTGAGGATTTTTAACCGATTTTAAACGATTGGATTATTTATTTTTACATTTGTTGTGATTTCTATGAAAATGGCACAACACCATCTTGTGTCACGTACAGAAAATTGAATGTTAGAGTGAAAAGTGAGAGTAAAAGTGTTATGTGAGAGTTTTCTACGGTAATGTAACGAGCGCCAAACCGATGGAACACAAGCTCAGCAAAGTATGTGATTGGCTAACTCAAATGTGTGTGTCAATGTGATCGAGTGTGTCCTCGACGCGTTCGGTCAACGCGACGTAAAAGTAATTCGATTTGGTTTGCTAAACTCCCACTCGGCACTCGGTAGCGTGAATAACGATATTAGACTCGAGTAAGTGGAAGTTAATAGGTCGTTCTGTTGGTGCCTAGAATAATTTATAACGTATTTCGTCATGGCTCTCACCCTTCGTGGGTAGGCCTACGTCCTGCAGTGAACTACTAAAAAGGCTGGTACTTACAGTATTTCTAACTAAGTAGTAATAAAAAGTAATAAAGAATCTGGTTATGTATGTAACTAAAACGACTACAATGAATTTATTTTTACATCTAGGTACAGTATACTTATAATTCATGTATATTGTATAGGTAGAATAAAAAAATCATTGTGTTTTATGTTATGTCAGAATGAAATAAAATTAAATTTAGTAAAATACCAACCGACCACAACGTCGCTTACCACCAGACGAGTTGGATGTCAAGCGCGGGCTTATTCGCGTTTAAAAAAAAACATTTATAGGTACATAATCACATACTTACTGATATACCTACATAGTTACGAGTAATATCCCTAAGACCTCATTAGAAATCAAGTAAAAATCCTAAAAGCACTAGACGCTTTTCCCGAATTTCTTAGAACGAGGCTTTGTAGGTACGAAATCAACTTTCCTCAACGACGTTAACACGAAAAGCGGAGAAAAGCTTTATTGAACTAGAAATAACTCACTTTTTTCGATAGCTGGTGAAGAAATTGAAGATTTCCGAAACTTGATAGGCCAGGCAAGATGAAATATCGCGCAAAACCTATTCTCGTAACGTGCTCACACGGTATCGTAGCGACAGTGATTGACTCCTTTTTTGGGGGCTTACTGCTTTCTTAGAACTTGAAGGCAGGTATTGAATAACCGATGAGTTATAGGTAATGGTAAACGGTATAAATTTATTCATCTTTATTTCATACTTTACACGTCTTTACTTCATACAGTCTTTATTGATTTCTAAATAATTAATTACTATATCTTTTGTGAAACAATTACGATATAGTAATTAATTATTCGTATACTATATCGTTTTAGTTACATACATAACCAGATTCTTAATTACTTTTTATTACTAGTTAGAAATACTGTAAGTACCAGCCTTTTTAGTAGTTCACTGCAGGACGTAGGCCTACCCACGAAGGGTGAGAGCCATGACGAAATACGTTATAAATTATTCTAGGCACCAACAGAACGACCTTTTAACTTCCACTTACTCGAGTCTAATATCGTTATTCACGCTACCGAGTGCCGAGTGGGAGTTTTGCAAACCAAATCGAATTACTTTTACGTCGCGTTGACCGAACGCGTCGAGGACACACTCGATCACATTGATACACACATTTCAGTTAGCCAATCACATACTTTGCTGAGCTTGTGTTCGATCGGTTTGGCGCTCGTTACATTACCGTAGAAAACTCTCACATAACACTTTCACTCTCACTTTTCACTCTAACATTCAATTTTCTGTACGTGACACAAGATGGTGCTGTGCCATTTTCGTAGAAATCACAACAAATGTCAAAATAAATAATCCAATCGTTTAAAATCGGTTAAAAACTCTCACTCGGCCCTCGGATTGTCATTCGCACTCGGTAAGATGTTATAGTCTGATATTGGCAGACTCATCTACAACTACAAAAGTGTGACCTAGTTACGTAACTTGTACTTTCTTGGAAGTAGAGATACATTTGTATATCTAATATTGTTGCGGGTGATGAGGGTATAGATTCGAAGAAAACAACGAAATACGAAAGTTAGGTTAAATACCTATTCACACATATGAGTCAAGCCATCGTCACGTCACAGTACCGTCACAGTAACGACACCGTACCACCACAGTGAAAAATATTCTTTGATACATTTTCTATCCCACATGCCGTCACTGACAATCACGGTCACTGACATGTCACTCATACATTCATAGAAAATTTATGAAAGAATATTTTTCACAGTGACGGTATGGAGCCGGTACTGCGCCGAAACTGTGACGTGACGGTGGCTTAACTGATATGTATGAAGCGGACTTTATTTGATTACCTAAATCTTAGTCAAAAGTCAGAGTACACTGTTCGAGTCTTCATTCTACAGACGAGAGACGTATTCTAGAATATCATTGTTCTCATCATTACAGTGGTATCCGTGGTGTACTAAGCCAATAAGGGGTAAGTCAGACCATCATTTGTGAACAACTTTTATCATGGGGCCTACCCAGAATTGAAAAAAAAAAACAGCTGTTTCATACATTTTTGATATTTTATTAACCGACTTCCAAAAAGGAGGAGGTTCTATGTTCGTGTGTATGAATTTTTTTTTTTTTTGTGTAATCGACGATGTCGATATTTTCGCTAATTGTGAACCGAATCGAGAAATTCTTTTTTATTTCAAAAGGGTATACTTTTGAGGTGGTTCCATTCAAAATTTTAAAGAAATCGGCTGAGTTGTTTTTGAAAAATACAAGAATAATGTAAGCAATTCGAGCGAAATATCCGAATTTTGTACAAGATGAATATCGATAATTTCGCCAGCTGTGAACCAAATCGAAAAATTCTTTTTTAGTTCGAAAGTATACTTTCAAAGTGGTCCCATTTAAATTTTACAGAAATCGGCTGAGCCGTTTTTGATAAATTAAGAATAATGTAAACAATTCGAGCGAAATATTCGAATTTTGTACACGATGGAAGGCGGTTTTGCCATTTTTCGTGAAAAATAATTATGTATGTACTAAAGTATAATGGATATCCTATAATATTATATCCTTTGTCATTTCACCAAGAAAAACTAACGGTAAGCGGCAACAGCGGGAGCGAAGGCCAAAAAAACTGTGGTTAAATTTTGTGAAAGATGACAAGCGAGAGAAAGGAGTTGATGATGAAATTACGTATGATAGAGTGAAGTAGCGAAAGGAAACGAGCTGTGCCGACCCAGCCTAGTAAGATATGGGCATAAAGATGATGATGATAAATATTATTGACTTGTTTTAAATTTGTTGACTGCCTCGGTGGCTCTGTGGTTAGTGAACCTGACTTCTGGAACAAAGAGGCGTGTGTTCGATCCCCACCCAGGGCAAGCATTTATGTGATGAACATTGGTGTTTGCTCTGTGTCTGGGTGTTATTTAGGTACTATCTATATAAGTATGTATCTAAAATATGTATATGTAGTATATCAGTCTCAGGCAGTCATATCACAAGCATTGCTTAGTTTGGGGTCAGAGATCATGTGTAAGATGTCCACTAATATTTATTTATTTTATTTATTATATCCTTTGTCTGGAGAAACACCCATTCGATAAGTTATTATGTAACAATAACAAGGAACTATTTTTATGCTCCGATCTCGCATTCAATACTCCGCCTCGAGTCAAAGCAAACAGATCTAAACTTACGTAACAACAGAACAAACACTTTGGGGAAAGGGTGAGAAAAGCTCAATGGTCCACACGCAAACAATAATTGAACTAAGAAGGGATTAGAGATGGGAAATTGGACTTTCTTTCGAGTCATTCATTCGAATTAAATCAATTTAATCAGCCACTGCGGCAAATCAAACATCTTGAGGCTGTTTTGTTAGCTCTACAAGTTGCGAATAACCCATCAAATTGGCATTTTTTTTTAGGGATAACCCAATCTTGGGAAATAGCGATTGCCTGGAATAAATATCTTTTAGCAATAAAACCGCCCATTGTGACACTATTTTTAAGTTTTGATTTGTATTTTTTTACTTTCTTTGTGTGACAATATAGAATTTATCTATCTATCCTCGCGAAACAGTTAACTTCAGACAGACAGGATTGGGTTATCCCCACCTTGTAGTTAACACCACAGCCGCCCAAAAAGGAATCTTGTTAGGATTTAGATACTAAACAATCTTGTGTTATCGAAATCGGATGATAAATAGCACGATATTCGAATAAAACCATATTCAAATTAAGGGCATTCGAATAATTCGACGTTAGCTTTTTGATCCCAGCGCTGTTGTCCTCTCACGCAGTCCACTCTTAATTGATTCAAGTACGTCTTAAAGACCACCTTGTAATTAAGGAAAGGAGGTCTTTACGCCTAAGGAGTACACTCTAATTCCGTTAAAGACTGCGTAAAGGGCCACTTTGTACTTAAAGACGTAACAAAGCTGGGAACAGCAGTTTCGGTTGCTATGAACCACTGTAACTAATGAAAGCTGTGATTTACTTGCGGTGAGGATAGGAAAAGAGCTGTAGGGTTGATGCACCGGTAGTGGCCATCTGAGTGTCAGTTTAACCACACTGAATAATCATTTTAATGATGAATTAGATAATTTAAAATATTATTTTACAAAAATTTTCAAATTTTGATATTTACGCAAACAATATTCATGGTGTTATATTATTAGTAATAATCATCATTGATGCAATAATTTTGAGACCAAATGGCTACAACTTGGTCAGTGGCCACAACCGGGTCTAATGTAATAATATAATTTTTTTAAAGAAATATTATAATTTTCAGATTTACATTAACAATTTTTAGGGTGTTATTTTGTTTATAATCATCATTTATGCAATAACTTTGACACCACATTTGCCATAACCGGGTCAGTAGACACATCTGGCACACCTACTATACTCAACTAAGACTTTGGTCGACTTCAGATATCGGTAATGGATAGTTTAGAGTTGGACAAGGGAAAACTTATACCAGAGGGTTTAATATGATTTAGTAGTGGTGCGCACGATAAGGCTTCTAAAAACTATTTTAGTGAAAGTCTATTTAGATACCTATTTTTTCACAATATTTACTACACAAAATAATGTACGCCAATAGACAGAATCCAGTTACAAAATTATTGGGCTACTGGGATCCAATATTACTTAAATAATCGGCTAAGTGCGAGTCGGACTCGCGCACGAAGGGGTCCGTACCGCGTTGAAGCCCCCTTAGGCCCATTCCTCTTGCCGTTATTAACAGCGAGCAAAAAATTCCTAAAAAATCACGTTTGTTGTATGGGAGCCCCCCTTAAATATTTATCTTGCTCTGTTTTTAGTGTTTTTGTTATAGCGGCTACAGAAATACATCATCTGTGAAAATTTCAGCTGTCTAACTATTACAGTTCATGAGATACAACCTGGAGACAGACAGACGGACATCGGAGTCTTAGCAACAGGTCCCGTTTTTACCCTTTGGGTAACTCTCATAAAACTAACTATGGGTGGCACAAGTACACAAATAGTCTCAAAATACTGCTCTTATCGAATTCTCAGAAGAGTTCTGTGTTAAAGTAAGTTCGTATAGGCCGGGTGGCTAGCCCTGGTGTCAGAGTTTTTAGGCCGCCTGAAGGCCTCTGACATGGCTAAACGGTTAAAACATCCGGGGCCTACAATTTAACGTGTCATCCGAGCCACGGTAGCGCTCACGGTAGTTCTGTGTTACAAGCTCTAATTGCCAGACTTTTGGAAATAATGAATATTTTTATTTATGAAGTACTTAAATATTGTCATCTCTTAGTACTTAAATAAAGTACCTATCCTAATATTTGTCTTAGTATATTTTAACTTCAACTAGTGAAGCATAAAGCTAAGCGTCCACATGTCGGTATCGTACGCATCGCACGCATCGCATTTAACGGATTGTAGTATTATTCGTAAAGAAAGTCTCACATGTGTGTCCACTTATTTTTCGAATCGCACATCGGCAATGACGACACGGATGTTCCGAGAGGCAACTTTTGCGATGCGTGCCGGTGACGTCTTAAGCCTATGTAAGATTACATGTAATGTAACACGAACTCTACGTATAGACAGCACTAAGAACATTTCATGTAACGCTCGCACCGGCGCTCGGGCTGATCCATGGGCTATCGGTTTATTGTGCGAACACAAAGGCGTTCGCAGTGCTAGTTTGGACGGCGCGCGGCGTTCGTGACGGTTGTGTCGTGTGTCGTGTGTTTTCGTGTCTTATTAGTTTATGTCAAAAAAAAACTGTTATTTGCGATCCGAAAAACAGAATTACTTTAAAAAAAAAAAAACGATCCTTTGTATGTGAAAAGAGATGCAAAAGAAAGCAGCACCAGCTATTCCTATTCGAAATGTTTGTAGCAACTGAGTGGAAACAGCTCTTGAATTAGATTTGCGTATACAATTCGTTTTGAGTTAATGTGCCGTCCACACTTTTGACGCTAAATTACAAGTAAGATTACATCACGCGTTACACTCGTCTGGATCCGGCTTAATGGAATGCCAATCAGTGGACGCGCACGCGCTCACTCTGCGTCGTTCACCATTTGCATTTTGACGATCGTCACTAAGAAAATCCCAATGAAACTGTCATCGGCAATCCGATGGCTGCCGATACAGGTTCATTGGGATTTTCTTAGTGACGATCGTCAAAATACACGCAGCATAAAAAAATAATGCGATGTGTCCGATGCGTACGTTACCGTCATGTGGACGCTTAGCTTTACAATTCTCATTTGACCCCTTCACCCCTGGGTACTTATTTACTATTGACTCAAATGAAATTAACAAAGTTTCATACTCATATTCAGTCTTATATTATGTTTTAGTTCTAAGGTTGGCTTCTATTTAATATAACTGAGCTGAACCCTTTGTCCCGCCTTTAATTTTGTTAAGTATTCATGCGAATATTAATATCGTCATTATCAACATTATTTTGTGTCAATGGCAAAAATATAATTTAACATTTTTGCGTATTTTTTTAAAGTAATAACTATAAATGACGTTAACTACGGCAAAACCTTCGTTCTTTATTTTTATAGAACGTTCACTGCTGAACATATTATGCCTTAGAGAGGTGTTATATCGGGAGCTGCCGATGACGTCATGGCATCCAGAGTACTGTGCGGTCGAAGTGGGAGTCACCACATGGGGGGGTACACTGCGGATTCGACTCTTGAGCTAGGCGTTCGTTGTTGCGTGGACCCATAAATTGTCGCTAAATATTTTTGTAGGAATAATATTTAGGTGTTTATCTTTTTAGTTCCACTTCTGATAGACGTATTTCTTATATCATAGATCTCCAATATGACTGAATGGAAACAGTTTGCATCCAGCGCGATCTTACGGTCTTAATGAATTCATCTATGCATATCGTGTGTGAACGTGCTACGCTGCGCTTGCCGGTACGTGGTCTCTAATCGAAAATTTCGGCCGAGTGCGAGTTTAGTCGCGCACGAAGGGTTCCGTACCATATGGAAGCCCCTTAGCCCCATTTCAAGCATCTACTTGTTAATATCGAGCAAAAAACGGTAAAAAGCAGGTTTTTTTGTATGGGAGCACCCTTTAAATATTTATTTTATTCTGTTTTTAGTATTTGTTCTTATAGCGGCAACAGAAATTAAACGATCTGTGAAAATTTCAGCTTTCTAGTTACCAAGGTTCATGAGATACAGCCCAGTGACAGACGGACAGACGGACCGACGGACGGACAGCGGAGTCTTAGTATAATTATTATATAGGGTTCCGTTTTTACACCTTGGGACAGAACCCTAAACAAGAGGAGGAAGGAATTACTCCTATCTGAGGATTTGTAAACTTATAATTAGGGTTATTCAAACAGGGTGTAAGTATTAAGCCTATAAGGGCTGATTCAGACCATTGCGCATCGTAATAAAAAATGTATACTATGGGGCTATTCAAGAAAAAAATATTCAGCTGTCAAAAACAACTAAAAATCGACAAAATGAATGGCATTACTTATTTTTTGACGCAATATCTTATTTACGCCGGCTGCATGCATGAAAAAGTGTTACGTTCAGCTTGAACCGAGCGTGCAAGCGAGAGCGCGGTACAAGCAATACTCGTGAATCGTAGGTAGGCACGATTGGCCGCGTTCGGATTGTTTCAGTTATTAAATCAACAATGTTTTCTTATAACGTTATGACGTAAAATTATCGTCCGTAAAACGACTTTACAGACAACCGATTTTTTATATTCTTGAATTCCGCGTTGACACTTTAATAAAAGTCTTTCAGCTAATTATAAACTAAGACACCAGGGCTAGCCACCCGGCCTATGCCAACTAACTTTTTTAGCTAATTATAGTTCTTAATAAAACTGATTCACGATTCACAGCCGTCATGATGTTTGATTCTGCCTATATATAGTTCTTTGGTTTACACGTATTAATCTGGTTGGTGTAGAAATTCATGATAACGAGCTAAGTTAGGCCAACTCCGTACTCTGCGACCGGTGCCTTAATTCAATTGGAAGTCTTTTTCGGTTGGAAAGCGCGCAAGTCTTAACTAATATAAATGTGTTCTGTGGTAGCTGTGACATTCAACTGTACCCAGCCTTTTTAATAGTCCACTACAGGTCGTAGGCCTACCCAGTAAGGGTAATTGGGCCATATCTACCACGCTGGCCTACGAGCAGCGAGTTTACGTGGATTCATAAACACTATCGAATATCTCCTACGGACGTACGCAGGTTGCCTCACGATGTTTCCTTTCACCAAAAAGCCAGTAGTGATGTGAAATTCTGTACATACGAGTAAGTTCCAAATAACTTATTGGTACGGGACCGGGATTTGAACCCACGACCTCACGAATGAGAGGCAGGCATTACCACTAACCACTAAACCACCACAGCTTCTGCGTTCAATTGTTGAATCTTAAATAAGCTACTATTCATGTAAATTATATTTTTTTTTTGTAATTCGAATCTCAGTTCTTTCTATAGGTTGGAGAAAATGATGAAACTAGATACCTACCTTTACCTACATAGTCGAGATTTTTATTTAGAAGTTTATCTATGTAGGCAGTATTTTTTATAAAACTGCATCACTTCTTGCTACTAACAATCTACTACTTTGCTACTATTTCGCTCGTTTGATATTTTGATTAAATTAAAATTAAAATGGAAAAGTGTGCTGTCTGCTATCCCATAGGAACCTTTTATTTTTCCGGGGTTTTAATTTGTCTTTAGCACTCTCCGACTTTTAAGCTATTTAAGTATATCCATCCAAAAAATCAAGTCAATCCCTCTATATGTTGCTGCATAAAAGAGATGAACAAAGCAATAAACCAAAAAAAAAAATGGCTTTATAATATTAGTAAGGTAAAGTCATAATTGATCGACTTTATATTTTCTTTTTTAATTTTCACTGCATACATACACTCAAATCGAAACAAATATGAAACAAATATTATACAAATATTTGTATTTTCTGAAACATTCCAACAGAATTCAATATTTTTTGGTTACCGGTTAATACCTGCGAATATTACATACTTTTTCGTTACGGAATTTTAGATAAAATCGACATTGCGGAAGTCATCAATTTCATTGCATCGTGTTTTTGGTATTTTGTTTTAAGGCTCTTAATAAAGCTTGGACTACTATCCTTGTTAAATAGTACTTTTTGTTATTCCTATTTCAAACAAGTAAAATGTGGTACAGAAAAGACAAAATGTACTCGCGTAACCGAAAAACATCACTTTATATCTTGGTCCCTCTAAATAATTTAGATTCCATATATCCATCCATTGTATTCGTATTTCGTGATAGCTGGGAGTAAAATGGAAAGGTTTCACCCTACCAGGGTTGGCTTACCATTTCTCTCACAATTTTCTATTTGGAATATTGCATATCAACCACAATAAAAGGGTTCCAAGGACATGGATCCCGTCTGACTGGGGATAACAAGCTGAAATAGATTTTCGGAACTGAGACGGCTGAAAGATTATGATAAAGAGAGATTATGTTACAATTTGATGTGCATTTGTCTAGACAGGGGTAGTCGGGGTAGCTGCCTACTTTAGATGTTTTGTGATAGGCATAAGTTGGCAGAAAAAAGAAAATTTTATTCAGTCTTCTTTATAAATATATTTGGCCTTGGACTAGACCAAAAATCAGACTTTTTTGTTTGCTCCATTTTGTAGGGACTTAACGTGTTTTTCTGAGGATGTGTTAAGTATAGAGTAATGAAAGATCGTAGATGCGTCCTGAAGTAAATAATTGGCCAAAAACGAGTCGGACTCGCGCACGAAGGGTTCCGGTTTTCAACCTTGTTGCATTAGCTATTATGCTATCTCATTTCTACTTAATACCCATCTCACTCTATAGTAGGTACGTTCATAATTTCACCTTCAACACCTAAGGTTAAAAACTCCAATAAAAGGTCAATATTAGCTATATGTATTTACTAGAAATGTGATAGTATTGCGCGACTAGGTATAAATATTTTATTTGAACCGAAAAGTAATCTTAAGACCTTTGAAATATCACACTCAAAGAAAAATAAAACAGTACTGTCCCTAAGGACGTCCCTAAAAAATTTTGGGTCGCCCCATTATAAAACCTAAGCTTAGGTACCTATCTTTCTAATAATTTTCTGGAAACCTTAGTCGAGATAATATTTATCTAGAAAATGTATCAACCGAATTGAATCGAACTAAGACTTACCAAATGGAGTTTATTTAAAATAAAAATAAACCATTTCTCACACGTGCCTATGTTTCTTATGCATACATTTAACGCTTAGCAATGTGAAGTTTATTATATCCGAGAAGCAATGAATTTTTACAAATAGAGACGTTATACTCATTGAAAATAGCCCTAAAACGTGGCGAAATTCAATTGTACCCTCTAGAGGTAGAATATGCAATGCAAATACCTACCTAGACAGCATTGTTTCCATCATTTATTAGCTGAGCTTAAAACCCAGTTGTTAGAAAGAGATAAACACAGGTTCACAGCTACGTGAGCAGCAAATGGCATCAAACATCGTGTAACGCGTGTAAAGTCGGCGCATGACAAAGCGCGACTGACTTGACCCAACCAAGCTAATTAACTATCCTTGAGTACACCACGATAAGCAGAGTATAACGCATCTACCTCGGTTTATATATAAAACTAGACGACCCGCCCCGGCTTCGCACAGGTGTATTATACGTATAAACCTTCCTCTTGAATCACTCTATCCATTAAAAAAAACCGCATCAAAATCCGTTGCGAAGTTTTAAAGATTTAAGCATACAGACAAACAAACAGACAAAAATAGCGCATTTATTTTATACTATGTAAGGAAGTTTATATAATATAAGATCAGTGCCGAGAACCTAAAAAGGCTTAGTACGGTTCAATAAAAATTAGCTCAACTTTTTTTAATTTAAATAGATATTTACATTGGTTGAAAGAGATTTGAGAAAAAAAAGAAAAGCCTCTATTTGTTGTCATAATAATAATTATTGCTCCATCCATCCATCCATCAGCCATAGGACGTCCACTGCTGGACATAGGCCTCCCCTATGAATCTCCAATAAGACCGGTTGGTAGCGGCTTGCATCCAGCGTGATCCTGCGGTCTTAATGAGGTCATCCGTCCACCTTGTGGGTGGACGTCCTACGCTGCGCTTGCCGGTACGTGGTCTCCACTCGAGAACTTTTCGACCCCATCGGCCATCAGTCCTCCGCACTATGTGTCCTGCCCACTGCCATTTCAACTTGCCAATCCGCTGGGCTATGTCGGTAACTTTGGTTCTTCTGCGAATCTCCTCATTCCTGATTCGATCTCGCAGAGAGACTCCGAGCATATCCCTCTCCATAGCTCGTTGGGCTATTTGGAGCTTATTAATAAGGCCCATAGTAAGAGACCACGTTTCAGTGCCATAAGTCATCACTGGCAACACACACTGATCGAACACTTTCGACTTGAGGCACTGAGGTATGTCGGACGAGAAGACGTTACGCAATTTTCCGAACGCTGCCCAGCCGAGTTGGATTATTGCTCTTACTAATTATATTTATTTTAATTCACAAAATATTATTCTATATAATACGCGTAACATATTTTTTACCTTGTATACTGTAGTGTTGCGAACGGGGAAGCCGTTTGCAGCACCACAAGTTAAAAGAGAATTGGAGAGGAACCCGTAATGTTGCAAGCGGGGGAGCCGGTTGCAGCACCACAGGTTAAGAGACCTCAGGAGAAACCTAACCAACCTAAGAGTCCTACCTAGTAGATAAGATTCCTAACGGTTCGGAGATTAAAACAGAAAACTAACCTTAGTATTTACACATTTATTTACACAACACGCACTGCACTTATAGTCAATTAAATCTTCAAGAAACGGAGAGAGGGAGAGAGAATTTTGAAGGTGTCCTTGGAAAGTTAGCCAAAAGGGAGAGGGTAGCACTCGTAGAACCACGCTGGAGGCTGGCCGAGGATTTTTCTAGAGCCTGAGCTGGACCCGCCGATAGTGTGGCGCCAGCCAGGTAGCGCTAGGCGAGCGCTAGCGTGAAGACATCTGTCGACTGAGGTGGAGGCGCCGGCCCAAACCGGCCGACAGGCGCCGGCCCAAACTGGCCGACAGGGTTCGAAGTGAGCACCAGCCCAGTGCTCCAGGGTAGGGGTCAGTGGCCCCAAAACAAGAGATCCTCCTGGAATCAAAATCAAAGGAACCGGAGCCTCTCACCCTGCCTGTTACTCGACGCTCATGCCGTATACAGGACTCGTCCACGCAAACTCAATTCAAACTTATTACATTATTATAGGGAAAAAAGGTGTCTTCCAGATCACTTCCAACTCAAGACTGCCCGAATTTTACCAAACAAGGATCGCTGATCCTGTCAAAGATAAACATTTCAAAAATTTGAATTTCATAACTAGAATTGTAAGTTGGCAGTGTTATCGTTGAAAGAGTCTGAATGTAGAGAAGCTAACAAAAAGGTTAGTTTCTCTACATTACGTCGTGACGTGATTCATAACACTTTATACTACACCTGCTCGGAAAGTACCTTGATACTTTATCAAATTTACGGTAGAAAGTACGTCATTGCATATCGAACAAATATGCGGGGAGAAAACGCATCTGAGCGGGAGAGAAAAGTGTATGAAAATCCATTTCTTACGTGGTTTTTCTTTTTTAATTTTGGGTAAGACCTAAATATCAAAAGCCAAAAAGTTTTTACAGTGAGTTTTTATCTCCAAGTTCGCAAAATGACACTGGCCACTAGCTGTGTGTTGGATTTTTTTTTTTTTTTTTTTTTTTTTTTTTTTATTCTGAATAGGTTTGCGTTTGACCACATACTGCCTGTTGTTAAGCAGATATGCGGTCTAGGTTGTAGCACGCTTACCTAGAAGATACCTATTTACTCGGGATTTGAAGACGCCCACATTGTACTTTAGCGGGAAGACAGACCCAGGCAAAGCGTCAAACAATCTGAAAAAAGAACATGTGAAAATTGCAGACGCCATTGGCGCCATTTTCAAGTGTTACATTAAGCTTCACTAACTGCAACAATTTCAATATAAATTTCAATTAGTAAAGATTTAGTTTTTTATTTTCCTCGTAGGTGTAGTATAAAGCACTATGTATCACTCGAGAGAAAGTGCGATTCCCGATCTTGGGTGTTTTAAAGCCCTCGCCTACGGCTCGGGCTTCAAACGACACCCTCGACGGTAATCGGTCACTTTCTCCTCTCGGTGAACAATTCATTAATCGCTCACAGTTTAACAAAACGCTAACTACCATAACTTTTTGATTATTCTACTATGCAAGTGTTATTTTACCCAAGAGATTAATTTCGGCATTTAACAGCTCGGGTGAAACAAGTGTTAAAATATTTCCGCGCGCAATATTTTAAAGTTGAGACCGAAACAGCGAGCGAACAATATCACAATTTTGGGCTATTCCATATACGATGTCATATCTATCGTCCCCCGACAAAAACACAATCGTTCCATTTTCCCTGTCATATTTATTCACATTTATCGATATTTACAATGAAATAAAAGCTAACAACAATAAAAATATGCTGTTTCCGCAATTATGAAGGCAGTAAAGGTTTTATGGAGTTCCATGACAGAGTGGACGGCAGCGACGGGTGCTAATTCTGATTTGTTTGTTGTGTAAATAGGCATTAGGTGCCTGCTGTTAATGGTATGATGAGAAATGAAATATGGAGATAAGTATTTTAAACTACTTTTTACCCGCGGCTTCGCCCGCATGATATTTTGATTTTTGTGCTATCCCATGTTTATTTATCCGGGATAAAAAAAGACTATGTCACTTTCCGTCTTTCAAACTCGAGGCCCTACCTTACCACCCTTAATAAAGGAGGTGGAATAAAAAAAAACTATTTGATGGTTGTTCGATTCTACAGTTGTTTTTTTTTTGACATTTCTT
This sequence comes from Hypomecis atomaria, assembly GCA_964007245.1. NCBI lineage: Eukaryota > Metazoa > Arthropoda > Insecta > Lepidoptera > Geometridae > Hypomecis > Hypomecis atomaria. The sequence continues at coordinate 7,891,010 of OZ023293.1, forward strand.
GAAGCGCACTCTAGAATAGCTCGCAGATAGCAGAATGTTTCCTACTTACCTACTTACGCAATATCATTATAATTTATTGCCTATGTGTTTTTCTGATACATAAGCTATATTATTGCCAAGTTTCATCTCAATCCATTTAGTAGTTTTTGTGTGAAAGAGTAACAAACATCCATCCATTCATCCTTACAAACTTTCGCGTTTATAATTTTATAGTAGGAAGTAGGATTAGTAGGACGTGAATTAAAGATAGTCTACCGACCACAGCCACCGGTGCGATGGCTAGCGACAATCAGTTTACACTATTTTTCAAACACGACTCATATGTGTGACCGGTGGCGGCCACTCGCTACATTAGTGTCCGCGATACTTACATGTAGCGGTAGCACGCGACCGCCATCGGTGGATGTGATCAGTGACCCTTCTGCGCTGAGCCTAAGAGTTACTCGAACCTTGCACGAAGCACATGGTGGACGTATCGTGACGCATGTGAGTGCAGTCTTGCATTACAAATAGCTTAAGGTTTATTTTCAAATTCTGCTTCGATTTCGGTCCGATTTAATGTAATAAAGTCAAAAACAATTCTTTGTACTCATTGAGTATTTTTTAAATATATGGCCATAGAAATTGCAGGGCAAAAATTGGGTGATGCACGTTCTTACTGACTCGTCTTTAAATTAGGTTACTTATCGTGCTAATTTTTTGAGGTTTGAATTAATGACAAGCTTTAAAATGTATGGTTTTATTTCAAAAACTGTATGGTTATATTTAATTTGGCCTGTTTGTTCTTGTATTGTAGTTATTCTAATAACACATTTTTGTGAAATGTTTTGAGATTTTCCCAAAGAGGCGATGGTAACGCCCTTCTAGTTTGTAAAAGGCTTTAGCTTAAGCGCGACAGAGTTAAGTTAATACGGTCATCACGACGTCTTCGCATCTATTGCAAGATAGTAATTTAGGTAGTTCATTCGCAGACAAAATACAGCTTTGCTTCTTTGTTATTGCTATTTGCAGTTATACATATTGTGTGGTGTGAGTTTACTCGTTGCATGAAACACTGAAACACTGAATACGCCGTTCTGTTTATTTGGTTTCATTGAGTCTCTATACAGTCTCATGTTTGAAACAAATAGATGCTGTAGGTATTTGTAGGCGTAGATTGTCCAGCAAAATAGTGTTTACGTATTTCTAGTCACGTTCACACAATAGTTTCTATTAGCTTATGTTCACGTTTATTTTGAATTAATTAATTTCCTCCCTTTGAGCAAATATCTACAGAGCCACAGCCCCTAAGTGAAAGTCGTAAAAAATGTCCGTGCGCCGTCATACATACCGACTTAGATATTTAAATTAAATAATTCACAATGACCTGTTTTCTCCAATCTCGGCGTTATTTCACCAAATTAGTGCTTGTAACCGAGTACTTTGGCATCGCGCGGCGATGTTTAGTAGTCGTAATGTATGAAAGTTACATATTTCTTTTAGGATAACGTACAATATTATTTCATTTTTTTTTAAATGATTCCTACAGCGTTTTGGTAAATGAAATGTGAGAATGAGATTCTATGGCAAGATTTAGATATTAATTAAAGAACAATTATTTTTTATTATCGCCAAGAATGAACCGACTTCAACCGTATATACAAAAACTAAAAACTAAAAAAACTCAAAAAAAATCAGCAGTTCCATACATTTTGGCGCGGGTGAACGATATTTTACTATGGAACAAAAAATTTTTTTTGGAGTTATGACAAAAGTCGCAGAACAAAAGTTGTTAGTTTTGGTGTACAGAATAAGCCCCTAAAAGGATGCTAATTGATTAGAAATAACCCTATATGCCTAGGTAGGATTTGAATAATTTGCACGAATTGATGTGTCATCCATAGAGAAATTTTTAAATTATTATTGATTTATCAAAAACGGCTCAGCTGTGGAAACTAACGTGGTTTTCGTACATTTTAATTAAGTAAAACACAGGTGTTACTTACGTTTGATTTTTAGTAGGATACTACTATAGTTTCGATCGCATTTGGCGATCTTTCTCAAGGTCGGAGTACTAGCACGCGGGCTCGTCTAGCATAGCACTGCGAGCCGCGGCGCGCAGCGCTCGCGATGACAGCGGTTGCGGTGCGGGGGCAGGGGCGGCAGCGGGCAGAGTATGTTGTAGCGTCACCAGGCTCACGGAGCATATACGGTCTATGAAAACCTTGGACAGTCACGGTTCTGCGGTGGCGGAACATGCATTGAACTCTGACATGCAACACTATATTCGGTTCGATAGAGCGAAAGTGTTAGCAAGGGAAAAGTTTTTCGTTTCCCGAAAAGTTAGAGAGGCTATTGAAATTAGTAGACGCTCTAACTTCAATAGAGACGGGGGATGGAATCTACCACCGACTTGGAAACCGTGTTTGCCAGTAACCAAGGAACTTGATCGCTGGGCTGGTGGTGACGTAGTGAGTTCGGCGTGCTGGAGTATTCCCGAGGGATGCCAGGATACTGACGAGGAAGATCTTCAGTGCGCGCCGACGCTACAACATACTCTGCCCGCTGCAGCCCCTGCCCCCGCACCGCAACCGCTGTCATCGTGAGCGCTGCGCGCCGCGGCTCGCAGTGCTATGCGAGACGAGCCCGCGTGCTAGTACTCCGATCTTGAGAAAGATCGCCAAATGCGATCGAAACTATAGTAGGTTCCTACTAAAAATCAAACGTGAGTAACACCTGGGTTTTACTTAGTTAAAACGTACGGCTCAGCTGATTACGATAAATTTTAAATAGGATCTCTGAAATAAATTTTTGATCTACCAAATATATTTTGCTTAAATCGGTTTATTATTAACGAACATATCGATGAACTTACACAAAAATACATATAGACGAATATAATGTAACCTTCGTTTTTTTGTAAGTCAGTTCTGTGCAAAAATACCACTAAAATTTGTGATTTTTCCGTCTAGAAACTTAATCTCTCAGCTATAATCCGACCGCTTAACTCAGCCCTCGCCTGTGCGGGTTCATGTGCGTGGGTGTAGACGACGAAGGGGTAGAATTATAGCATCTATTTGTCTAAGACTTGAAGTCTGGTCTAGTCTTCACACAAATAGCTTAATCCTGTCTGAATTGAACCTCGTCTGAATAATATAACAAACGGTGCATATTAATTGGAGAGTGGCGAAACGGGGTATTGTTATTGCAACGGAAACTGCCCGCGGCACCCGTTGTGCTGCTAACCCTACAATCGCAGACGGAATTCTAATTGAGGATGAAGGCGGCCCACTCAGAAATGCGTGCAGATTGTTTGAAGTGCTTTTTGGAAGACTATTTAATGCATAAGACATAAGTCATTAGTCGGTAAAAATGGCAATTTAAAAGTTAAATGTCAAGTCAAACATAATGTACAAAATAATTATTTTTAGCATAAAATGGCAAAACCGCCTTCCATCTTGTACAAAATCCAAATATTTCGCTCGAATTGTTTACATTATTGTTATTTATCAAAAACGGCTAAGCCGATTTCTGTAAAATTTAAATGGGACTACTTTGGGAGTATACCCTTGCGAACTAAAAAATAATTTTTCGATTCGGTTCACAATTGGCGAAATTTTCGATGTTCATCGTGTACAAAATTCGGATGTTTCGGTCAAATTGCTTACATTATTGTTGGTTTTTATCAAACACGGCTCAGCCGATGTCTATAAAATTTAAATGGGGCCAAAGAAATGGCTGAACCAATTTTAATGAAACACATCCTAAGAAATCTCCCGACTAAGTCACATAAAATATCAATCGGTTCACCGTTTTGGGAGTGGCATTGTAGCAATGCCACAGACAGACAGACAAACACAGACATACAAATAAGTCAAACTTATAACACTACGTCGGTTTTGCGTCAAAAATTGTTTTTGCGAGACATATTACAGCTCATAAAGTGTGTGCAAAACGAGAAACATCGTGGCGTTACGGTTAACTTACAATAAGATTTTAATCAGCAGCCGACTACTCTGCAGACGCGAGTCTACTGATGAAAACCGAATTGGTGTCTACCAAGTATCTGCTCTGTCAGTACAACTAAATTGTTTGATACTTTGCTACGCAACAAAGTTAGTAAAATGGCACACGGGCGACCTCACCTACGACGCTTATCTTTTGCACGAACTCTAGCCGAAGCTAGCTAGCTAGGGATTGCCATTGCGGATTGCAAGGAGAACGATAATATAAAATGTAAAATATAACCAGGTGGTTGATTCTGCATGAAAACGTGCTCTTAGTTTTTAAGAAATTCGTGTAAAAAAGATTTATTTTACAAATAACATAACTTAAACTCAGTTTAAAATTCATTTCAACGTAATTTTACATTTATCAAACACTAGCGACCCGCCCCGGCATTAAAAAAAACCGCATCAAAATCCGTTGTGTAGTTTGAAAGATATAAGCATACATGGGGACAGCGGAAGCGACTTTGTTTTATACTATGTAGTAATAGTGATAGTGATGATTTCTCCAAACAATATTCAAGGAAATAAAATAAATACTTACCGCGTTACGTTACGTTTTGTCTATAGGGAATCAGGCCCCAGATACGTAATGCTATTCCAATAATTCAGATTCAGTTCAGATGCGTAGTTTACTCATTGCTGATCGGCTGGCTGTTACGCTTTTTTGTTATGTTAATTTTTGTTCAAACCATTTAAATCTAGGTTGCATTGGTCATAGAATTATGTCAAGGCACGAAACAATCTACTTACCTATAAGGTAGATATAGTACACCGTATTGAATCCAACTAAATGTCTATGCTAGATATATGCCTAATCTTTGACCATTCAGAGCATCGTAATCATAGCCCTTAGCCTTATATAACCTACTTCTAGACTGGTTCTACCAAGGCTTCCCTATCTACTATCATCTTAAATGTCCACCGAACTAGTAATAAAACGCAACTTGGTAGAAGCAAGCAAAATAGTAGCAATCTTCTTGCAAAAGCTATTATGGTTAAAAAGTTAAAGATAAAAAACTGCAAGTGGAGTCCCTCCCCGCGGAAGAAGTGAAACTTCGACGCAACAGTGTTTTCATACCCCCTCCATGGTAATTAATCGTTTAACGCAACCTTCTTGGTAGTCGCGTTATTAGTTTTACTTCAACAATTCATTAATAGTCATAACTTTTGTAATCTTCAGGTAGCTGTTCATGAGCGTATTTTTTCTTGACTCATCATCTGACACCTACCTCTATCCAACTTATTTATTCAGAGTTACTACAGTATGTACAATTCTTCTTTATGTTGTTTTAATCTACTTTCACAAATGACTATAAACTCTATAAAATGAAATTACATTACAAGTATTTTCCAACCCAGCTTTTATTTTCCAGTTTTCTGTACCGTTACGACTGCCAGCGCTTCGTAGACGCGCAATTAGAGCAACCTTCTGGATGAAGCCCTGAACTCAACGTAATACATAATTCATTGCAAGATGCCGTGTTATTTAGAGGAAATTACCTTTCCGGGTGCGTCAGCCTTATTGCTGCTTAGTGGGTGGCTTTGGGAGATCCGCAGACGCAATTATTCCAAATGTCAAAAAGATTTGGTACAGGCAGGTTTACTTGCTGCTTGATTGCGTTCTCTGAACTTAATCTTGGGTTCAATATATTACGTGTTTACACGACATCATCATGATCGTTATACCAGCTATAGGATATGCTTTAATGGACATAATAGGCTAGATGACTGAAGAGAATTTAATTAGTTCGTAGAAAAACCGGTTCATTAAATGGGCCATAAATCGTAAACGGCAAGTTTTACAAAAAAAGTTTACTGAAGACAAAAGATGTGAAATTTTATCTTCCACAGTTCTCCAAATGAACTAATGAGTTCCATAATTTTTGCCCTTAAGTTTCCGAGATATCGGCCAAAAACAATTTTTCAAGATGGCGCATGAAGCTCTACCTGGATCTGTCAGCATTTTGTGATTTTATTCTCAGGAAGTGACCCTAAGCCTTATAAAAAATGGACCGGAAATTTAGTGCAAAGTTAAATACCATTTTTACTGGCCTAGTATTCACAGCGATACAATTAATCCAAAAACAAAATGAAGGTGGTAAATCTACCAAGAATATACAGCCTTATTGCTTGCATGTTTACACCAACTTACGACATTTTCATACTTATTTTGACGTGATAACTTCTTGTAAATTGATGAACGCCGGCTGCACTTACGAAAAAGTGTCACGTTCCGACTAAGGCTGAGAGTGCAAGCCGGAACAAGCGAAGAGGCACGATTGGAGCGTTCAGCTTATTTCAGTTGTTGATTCAACAATGTTTTCTTATGACGTTATCACGTAAAAATATCTTCCTTGAACCGAGTTTATGGACAAACAATTTTTTAACTCTACAGGTAGATTTGGCATGAATTATGCTTGTTTATAAATATTTAAAAGGCGTTTCCCACTTGTTTTCAGTGACAATATACCTATTATTATGTATCTGCGAACAAAACATTTAAATAGTGTTTGCTTTGAATCCCAAATATCTCTCGATACGACCCAAAACTGTGAATTTCGTTTTTATTTATTATCTGTAATTTTCTTTGTGTAGACCGCAAAATTCTAAATTGAATAAGTTTATTTATTTAGACTACGATAATGTCCCAAAAATATGCTTTATTAAGGTAAATATAATGTGACAAGATAGAAGGTAATAACACCTTTGTTAGAAACCTTTCATATGAAAATGTACCTGTCAAAATTCATGGACTTTCCAATAAAGCTCTATGGTAACTTTTTATAGAAATATTAAATCGACTGAGATTTTCTACAGCACCAAAAGTAAACACTTTTCAATTATGAAGAATCCCTTCCCTAATCAAATATTACCAATCTTAAACAAACATTCCAAGCTATTACGAAGCCAGCCAACCGAGTACACAAAATCAAAGACCAAAATGTTTTCCTTCGATTCCAGTAACGGCATATGTAGATAAGGCGTCGAACGTTCCAGAACGAGCTTCTATTTCTATAGGGTACCATGCCAAACCGTGATCGATCACATTACCAAGGGGAAATTGAGTCTGGCGCGCACCTTTACATCGCAGGTATAACTCACTTCATACTTTACGCAAAATTTCTGATTTATGCGGGTAGTTCGAAAACTGTTTGCATTTGCTGGAAGCCGGGTACTTGTGAATGAAAGTTTGATAGTGCTTTTATACGTTGAATTCTGAAGTATCAAAGTCCGTAAGCTACCTAAATAATTGGAATATTTCATGGAACTACAATAACAAAGTTGCATCAAGAAATGGCAAAAAGGTTGTAATGAAATTCATTTGAAACAATTCTCTCCTTTGAAATTTCTTCGCAAATTAAGAAGCAATAATTTTTACTGTCGTGGGCTCGAGTAAATGGACTATTTTGACTAAATATTCCAATTTCAGCATCACAATCGCCGTAACTACTGGTTTAACTTGAAACCCAGACGCTAGCACAACAATCTCTGAGTAAATCTTTATTGCGGTCTTCCTCCTTCTGTTGAGCTTTATTACAAACATTATCGCGGCAAAACAGCCGTGGCCATTAATAAAGAGATCACAGCCAAAACAAATCACCATTAGGCTGGAAAAGTCGGATGAGAGGCATCAAAGGCCGCCCAAGAGGTCCCTTGCACCCCACATCCATTTACTGTTATTACTATTACTGTCATCGCATCCCATTTAGACCCTCGAGAATTCACGACATTTTATTTCGTCTTCACTGAAATCATGGCAGTGTGAAACGATGCGTGAATGCTTATGATTAGTTAAGACAATTTAAGTCTTTTACAGATAACGTAGTCTTGTCTCTAACCAAATGTCATCGAATGGTGTAAAACGTAAACGTGTAATTTTTTCAAGCCTTTCTTTATGTTGTAATAGGTGATTAATGTGTTTGCTTATACGCAAACGTTTAGTTACATTAGGTAATTATATTTCTCTTGTGCCCTGATTTTTTGTATATTAAGATTTTAGAGCAAGCAACGTATAGCTAATGAAATTCATCCAAGATATGCATTTATAAGTAAAGCTACTCTACAAATTATCACAGGTGAGAAAAATCGCCGAGTGGTTCCGTAACATTTATGGGAGCACTCATTCATTAATTTTAGAAATATTTAATACTTAAAATTATTTTTGAACTAAATTTATGTACTTATGTCAAATCTACCCTCATGTACTGTGAATATTTCAAACCTCTACCGGTTGCCGTTTTAATATCGAGCAAAAAAACACGTTACTTGTATGAAAATTTAGTATTTGTTTAAATTTAAATAAATATTGATTTTATCCAGTTTTTATTATCTGTTGTTATAGCGGCAAAAGAAATACATTATCTGTGAAAATTGCAACTGTCTATCAAAGTTCTAGCCTGGTGACAGACAGACAGATAGACGGACGGACAGCGGAGTCTTATTAATAGGGTCCCGTTTTTACCCTTTGGGTACGGAACCCTAAAAATATACGCGTTGACTTGTAAACGTTCTCTGTTTTTTCGTCGGTTATCAATAATGAAGTTACCATCAATCAGACGGAATCTACGCGGTTAATCCATGTTAAGAGAAATGAAATTGAGCGATCGGGTGCGAATTGATCCACGTAATAACCCGAAGTTTGTATCCCTCCCTAACCCGTTCATGGTTTCGAATCCCTGTTTAATTTTATGGGACAAAGTTAAATTGTTAATTAAAGTTTTATTAATATTTAGAGCTTGTTATTCTCGTTATTACTGATTAACACTGATTGTTTTGTTAAAATGGCCGTGTTGATGTATTACGTGAGTTCGTAATTACTGGGTCGCTCAGTAAATAATAATTTATTAACGTGTCACTAAAACCCGTATAGGGTATTGTTAGTAATACATTATTGTGAAGCATAATACATTAATTACATTTGCATGAAAACTAGTAATACTACACCCATTTGTTTTAGACTTGGAATTCTAGATTATTATGGACGGGTATTATTATCTTTTAAACGTCTAACCAGAATCATTAATTTAGTACGAAAACGTATTTTTTAAATAAAAATGTTACACATTTTAACCGCGGCTTCACCCGCGTCTCATTTTGATTTTTAAGCTTTCTCATAGGAAATTTCGCTTGCATGAAAGTCTGCTGATTGTCACCTAGTACAGGAAAAAAAAAATTAACTTTGCACTACATTTCCGAACCAATTTTTTTTATGAACTGTTAGTCGTAGATGGATATGGATAAATTGATAAGCTAATAACAAGTGTTAAGTATGTCTATCCTACAGGAACCGTAGCGCTCGTAGCGTAGTTTGACTAGATGATTGTCAGCGATCATCGAAATTAAGCAACGTTCCGCACGGTCAGTACTTGAATGGGTAACCGCGGGTGACATTTTCCAACTGAGCGCTATCGTGGCTCGGATGACACGTTAAATTGTAGGCCCCGGTTGTTTTAACCGTTTAGCCATGTCAGAGGCCTTCAGGCGGCCTAAAAACTCTGATACCCGGCCTATACGAACTTACTTACTTACTTACCAACATTATTTGCGAAATCAAAAGTAGCCTATGTCACTTTCTGTCGTTGAAACTAGGTATTTCCATGGCAAAAATCAAATCAATCTGTTGCTGCGTAAAAGAGGAACAAGCCAACAAACAATATAAATCAACATAATTTTAAGTAAAGATAAGGATCGAAATAAAGCGCACCTGTTACTCACGTGTTATTAGAGATTTCTACTCAAGTTTTGACCGCATTTGATGATTCTTTTATATATATTTTTTTCGTAATAGAATGTTTGAAAAGATTGCCTTCATATTTCTGAGATACTGAACTCAACCGTACCAGCCTTTTATTAATAGTCCACTGCAGGACGTAGGCCTACTCACAAAGGGTGATTGGGCCATATCTACCACGCTGGCCCAGTGCGGGTTGGTGGATTAACATACGCCATCGAATTTCTTCTACGGACTTATGTAGGTTGCCTCGCGATGTTATCCTGCACCGAAAAGCCAGTGGTGTGAAATTCCGTACATAAATTCCAAGGAATTCATTGGTACGGGACCGGGATTTGAAACCACGACCTCCCGATTTTAAGGCGGGTGTCATTACCAATAGACCACCACGGCTTCTGAGCTCAACTAGTAATAACTTTAAAATTGTGACTTAAACCTCGATAGTTATTCTGCTTTATGGTCCACATAAAAACTAAGAGATTTCAGTGGAACTAAAATGATATACCGAAAAGCGTTCAATATTAAAATAAATTCGGCAGCTGGAGAAGTTAGCAAGTTCCTACCAAGAATTGGAAATGGCTTGCAAATTTTTCACTCGGCTAGTTCGAACTACTTACTTGGCAAGCCGCTTCGTGTAGTTCGTTGAGTTAGGTACTTCTGAAGATTTTTAGATTGTTTTATTTGTTTATTTTTTTATTGTTGGTTCTGTAAATTTGCATGTCTTCTTAATCAATTTGTTACTCAAGTTTTCTTGTTTTCATTGGAGCACCGCCCATGTTTGTGTGGATGTAATTTTTCAACGTAGTCATAGAGAAATTATAGTAAATAATTAATCTATGACGTAGTATTATAAATGAAACTAATAACTCCATTTTTATGTGTATGTATTTGGTCACCGTAAACTATTTTAAATTAGTTTCTTAAAATACCTAATTATCTATTCTCGTTTCCTGATTGGCAGTTTTAAAACCACGCCAGAAGCAGTTCTTATTGGTTAATATGCCAGCTGGTTATTAAATCAGCCAATCATAAACAGAACAATGTTAACATTACAAGCACTACAATGTATGAGGAAACAATATTTTAAGTAGCTGTTAAATAAAAGATGGCGCGTTTAAAATTGGCCACTATACCTAATCGTCTTAAGTAACTATCAACCTAAACTATTTTTACTTTAAGGCCACGCCTACTTCTAAGTCTACGCCTAGCAGACAAATGATAATTTGAATCCTACAATTTATAGGCATATCAGAAACAACAAAGTCCTAAACTGTCACAACTAATTCAATCCTTGTCGATTCAAGGCCGACTAAACTCCAAGTAAACAATCTAGAAGTTAGATACAAGAAGTAGGGAAGCAAACTAACTGATACAAATTTCAGAGAAAGCAGTCAAGCATTTATGTAATATATTCCTACCTACGTACACTTACAGCCCGTTTACACATGCCCTCCGTATTTACAGTACACGTTTTAATATCATTTAGGGATAAGCGTAAAAATGCAACTACTTTCTAAAAGCTGAATTTTTGGTATTTAGTTATCTTGGTACAACAATACCCCTGAGTTTGTTTAGGGTTCCGTACCCAAAGGGTAAAAACGGGTATTACTAAGACTTCAATGATTATGTCCGTCTGTCTGTCTGTCACCGGGCTGTATCTCATAAACCGTTATAGCTGGGCAGCTTAAATTTTCACAGATGGTGTTTTTCTGTTGCCGCTATAACAACAAATACTAAATATAGGATAAAATAAATATTTAAGGGGGGCTCCCATACAACAAACGTGATCTTTAGGAGTTTTTTGCTCGCTATTAATAACGGCAAGAGGAATGGGGCTCTCATACGTCTCCCGTATCTCCCTTCGTGCGCGAGTCCGACTCGCACTTGAAAGAAAGAAAGAACGTTTATTTCGTGACATACATGAACATTCACAACTAATAACAAAAAGAAGAAAAAACGAGCAGACGACAAACATGAGAAACAGTAGTTATGCCGCAAGTGCTCGCGGTATGCCACGAAAACCGATCCCAACTCAGCGTGAAATGCTGATTGAGGCACTGGTATTCTGCTGAGACCGGTAGGTGACGTCACGTGCAACATAAATATGAATTTAAACACTTCGCCGATTTTTTACTGTATACAGAATATTTTGTCATATGTAAAGTCGCTCATACAACTCCATACGCCATCGATAAAAAAACATACGATAAAACGGATAGCTAGTGTGAATGGGCTGTTATATAACACATTTCGTCGCTTTGGTAAACGACATACTGTTCCAGAAAGTTTTCCTCAAACTTTATCAAAAGGGAATCTCTTGAATAGTACTAATTTTGAGAATTACATCACAGTGGATTTGTCACATGAACTCTGATAATGGCCGAATCATACAAGTCGGCGTATGTAAAGCTACAAGCCGCGCAATATCCAATCCTGACCGAAGCTCACATAAAGCTGCGCGTAGATTGGGTTTCGCGCAGTCTGTAGCTAACTTCACATGCGCCAACTTGTATGATTCGGCCTATAGCTGATCGTGTTTTGTCTACTGCCTCGTTACAAAAATGCTCTTAATATTTCAATCAGTTTAATTGTCATAATATATGAAACTTTATGATGCCATTTCTCACTGAAAATTAATTACTTATATACAAATCTGGAGTTGCTTCAAAAGAATTTGGCACCTTAGCGAAGCGTTATCAAGGTAAAAATTAAGAATATAGGGCTACTATTCCTGTATAGTCAAAAAACGCCAACGGAATGCCAAAAATACAAAAAAAAAAAAAAAACAAGAAAACCAATATCATTTTCATGCTTCTAGTGAGATAAGAAGTGAGTACGGTACTTTACAAATACTTTTAGCTATCTCAAAGCTAACCGTAAAGTAAAAAAAAACTTCCAGAATAAAGACAACCTTTTACAAGGTATACATCTTCTTATCTACAAGGGTTCACCTTTTATTTAAGAGACCTTAAAATGAACCGTCCAATGAAACACCCGTAAAATTCACTCCAAAGTAAGTAATACCAACTTTACGACAACACTTTCATCAACGTCCAAGCCATCAAAGAATCGTTGTTAAAATATTAATCCCAACTCTTTTGTACTACTTGAACGAACGAGGGTAGGTAGAAAATTACCTATTGCCCAGAAAACCGTCCGCTTTTCAAACGTGACCTGGCACATCTCACTTGACCCTTTGAGGTAAAATTAAACCCATCAAAAGAGTGTCTGCACAATGCTACAAAGAGGTTCTACATAAAAATAAAAAATAAATTGGTTGTACGTAAAGTTAATTCCGATAATTTTACGTGATAACGTCATTTTATGCGTCACAAGCCGAACGTTCAGGCCAATCGTGCCACACCATCGTTTGTTCCGCGCTCTCGTTTGCACGGTCTACTCAGGCGGAACGTGACAAAGAGTCGTGCTTTTTCGTGCATGCAGCCGGCTTTTATCGCTTTATAAGAAGTTATCACATGAAAAAAAATATTACGCTCCTATTTTGGGCAGTACTAAGTGCTGCCACCACTTACTACTGTCCAAAAAAGGAGAGAGTTTGGAGCCCACTAATAATATACCTATACATTGATTATCTATAATAATATGTATGGTTAAGTATCGGTACCTACTCGTATATGTATTGGCAGAGCTCATAGCGTAGCTTTACTAGGTATTTGTAAGCGATCGCCGAAGTTGAACAACTCAGTATTCTAACTAACCGTTAGTTTTACACTCTAACACTTTTCGGATAGGTGGCCGCGGGTAGTATTTCCAACTGAGTACTGCCGTGACTCAGATCGCACGTTAAATTGTAGGTACCGGTTGTTTTAACCGTTTACCCATGTCAGAGGCTTTCAGGAGGCTTACTAACTCTGACATCAGTGCTCACTCAATATTAATATCCTACATTTACAAACTTACATTATTTTAATGGTATCTTATAGCGGTATTGTCCATTCGGTACAGAAATAAAGAAAGAAAAACGTTTTTTTCCCTAGAATTAAAATAAATAAAACTATTTTTTACATTTTAGCAACTCATACACTGGCCGTGTTTGTTTATTCATAATAGAGTTTCAACACTAAATTATATTTTAATATCTTAATTCCATCATTAATTTTATTCAATTAATGAATACCTTCGCATTGAACAAATTAATGCTTTAACATAACTTGAATATTAAATGCGCATAGCGCGTTTAAAATATTATTGGACTATACGAGTAAATAAGTAACATAACTGTCGACATACTAGCATCAAAAGCTAAAAGGGTCACTTAATAATAATCATAAATTAAGTATAGCAAATGATAAAGAATAGGTATAGTATATAGAACAATTAATGAAGAGCTATGAAGCTAAATTTAACTAAACCGGTATTATTTGGGATAATAAAACCTTCCAGATAGTCAAAATACTTGTTATAAAAATAGTGATTTCGGGGATTATCGGGAAAATATAAACAATAAATAAAATAAACGCTCTTTCTCCATTATTACCTCTGCTCGTTTCTCGTTAAATGACTATTAATAGAAATGATTACTTTAAACTACTGTATCCGACGTTTCACATATTATATTTAGTCAGTTTGTGAACACAGTTGACGCAAATTGGTTGGAATTCTGTACACGGTGGAAGTCGGTGTTGCGATTTTTTGCGAAAAAATATTATTGTATAAAATCTTCCAGTCTATAAAATGCTGTTTATCGCGAATAAGTCTACGCCAACCAACCAACTTTCTAAATGGTAGGCGACCGACGTTAGGCTAAGGATGAAACGCGCAAACTTAGAATACTTTTACAATTATACTTATTCACTCTGACTTTGAAAAGCTTCACATTATATTAGGTATATTATATCTCAAGGAAGATGAAATCCGTTACCAAAGTAGAGTAAATTACGCAAATTTACTTATATAATAAAGCCTATTTTGAAATTTAAAATTAAAGTGACTTTAGTGAAATAAGAGATACCGTTTCGTAGCTACACTACGAAACTCTAATAGAGTAGTTTTGGGTCACACTGACTTGCCAGTTTGATGCAAAATGGAATAAGTCAATTTCCGTAGGACAGTTTACTGGCAAGAATTTTATGAAATGGGCCATGTCCTTGTAGATGGGCCTGCATAATGTATGTTTCTACGAAAACGCTGGAAAATATCCCTCTGAGTTTTGAGTGAAACTGGTAGCTGAGCCAAATTCGATTTATATGGGCGTGCGGTTCCCTTTGGTTATTCGTATTCTAGACATGCGATGTAAATTGTGTACAATGAATTGTAAATTTGACACAGCATACTTAATTTGAAATGTTCTGCTGGGTACAAATATTTTATATTTCAGATTGTATGTTAGTTTATCTGATGACCGATGGGGTCGAAAGTTCTCGGGTGGAGACCACGTAGGTACCTACCAGCAATTGCAGCGTAGGATGTCCACCTACGAGATAGACAAGATCATTTAATGATCTCATTAAAAACGCAGAATGTACGCTAGATGCTAGTCGCTTCTAACTGGTCTTATTGGAGACTTATAGGGGAGGACCATGTCCAGCAGTGGATGTCATTTTTATGGAGTATGTTAGAAGTAGAATATCGTGTAAGTGACACGATGTGGGTTTCTAGTGATATATTACTAAACTTATCCTGTTTAGACCTAAGATAAGATTATTATTTTTATAATATTTTATACTGGCTATTGCTCGCGGCTTTGCCTCTTGATATTTTTTTCCGTTTTCGTGCTATCCATTAAGAATTTTTTTTCCGGTATTAACAAATGCCTAGATCACTTTCCGGCCTTTGAATTAAGATACCTATACAAAAAAAAATCAAGGCTATTAATTGATTTGTTTCTGCGTGAAAGAGTAACAAAAAAACCAACACACTTTCGGATGTATGGCATAAGTAAGGTTAATATTTTGAATGGGTGTTTTCTCTTTTCTTTTTTTAAGTTATGTCTTAAGTCTTCAATACGCGCACTAAGCAAATGGATGGAAAAACTCCTGGCCAGTGAAGGTATTGTCCACAAAAGGCATGATGATTAAAAAAATATAATTAGTCCGTCAGATAGACTATAAATAAATATAAATAAATATTAGACACGGTATTTTTTCTATTTTCCAATTAAACATCATAAGTAAACAAGATAAGCGTAACGTCACAAGTGTCACACAATTTTATATACTTCTGTAAGAAAGGTGACGTCACAACCTTCTCCCAAACTTTGACAAGGTTTTGTCAATCAAACAACAAAAGACAAAGATAATGTCTTTTGTTGTTTGATTGACAAAAGAAAAAATACGCATCCAATATTTTTTGATAACATCGAACTGACATTAAATCACGAACTAAATAGATAATTAATTTTTTCACCCAGTCATCATGTATTATGTTCAATATTTTAGACCTTAAAAACTTGTGTAAGACCTGTGTTATACTCGTATTCAAAATAAAATAAGCGAAAATCATGATAATTCCTAAAACAGGTTTATTTTTATGAATCCTGTACCATGTACTCACTGCGATTTGTTTTCATCAGTACTCGTACCTACGTGCACGCCATTCTAGAAATCTTAAAGGGCCGTGCTGTCTGCCCTGCCTACTGCGAATTCAACTTGATAATTTCTTGTACTATAACATCCTAAACTTTGGTTCGTGTACAGATCTCTTCATTTCGTGGTACGGTACAATGGACTTTTCTTTCATAAAATATACAGCATTGGACTTCTGTAAGAGAAGTGAAATTTGCCTCAGTATTAAATTCTAATTAAGCTAGCAAAAGCTAAATACACAAAGGAAATTGAAGACCTCATTTCATCCTTTTTATTATTCAACACGGACGATCCTGACGTTAACCTAATGTAAGATGATTTTCCTTAGAAATTGAATTTTTATTATGTTTTGTAACCGCTTCCCGTGCACCCTTGCTTCATTCAACCGAAAGAAATACAATTATTACATTGATATAGGTGAATTTAAAGGAGGCAATTCTCGGTAGCGAGAAAAGTACTTGAAAATAAATAGCCTTTGAATCACAGGCTGTTGCCTGTAGAATCCGCTCCTGGGAACACTCGAGTACATTTTTTGTGTATGTTCATCAATATTTTCGCCAATTTTGAACTAATTTAAAAAAAAAATCGTAAGGGAATACTTCTGAAGTGGTCCCGTTTAAATTTTATCGAAATCGGCTAAGCCGTTTTTCATAAACCAACAATAATGTACATAGATGTCACATCGATTCGCGCAAACTATTCTGTACACGGTGGAAGTAGGCGGTGTAATTTTTTGCGAAAAATAATTATTTAATATTGTAAGTGTATTTAGTTATTTATACTCTGCGTAGGTAACGCATGCGCACTTCGAAGACAATTTTAACGATGTGTGATCACGTAAGTAACAGATATATACCTACTTCAACATAACCTTGATTTTGACGCGATATTTCCTTAGGATAGTTTAATATTCAAATCCTAACATTTAACATTTGCGAATATGAATCAAATCGGTCAAGTGCAAGTCGAGATAGATAGAGAGAGAGATAAACCTTATCATTATAAAGATCCAATTAAACTAGTTATCTTAGGTAAGGTCTACTGTTCGGACAACTACTAGTATTATAAGAGTGTTTTGTAAAAATCATACTGCGTTATTAAAATGGGGTAATCTATGCCCAAAGGTGTCTTTGTAATGGAATTAAGGTATTTTCATGCCTGTAGAATTGGGTCGTAAATAATGTGCTTCTTCAGCCGATACTAATGTCGAAGTAAATTAAATATATTTTATCGTAAAACACGTTATATTAAGTTGAACAAACATATTGAGTAACAAGAAAATAACACTTGTATGTATGTATGGCCTTAATACCATAATAACAAAACACTTAACACATAATGACTTGTGTACCTATTTGATTATTTTACACACTTATTTATTTTGAGTGTTGTATTGTTATTACTTAATTAAATAATTAAGTACAAAACTTTTCATCGTACAGCAGCTTAGTACTAATTTTTAACTGACTTCTAAGAAGGAGGAGGTTCTATGTTCGTCTGAATGTAATTTTTATTGTTTTTTGTATATGTTCATTTATAATTCCGCCAATTGTGATCCGAATCGAAAAATTCATTTTTCTAGTTCAAAAGGGTGTTAAGCGGTATACTAAGGGTGGTCCCATTAAAATTTTACAGAAATCCGCTAAGCCGTTTTTGAAAAATTTAACAATAATGTAAACAATTCGAGGGAAATATTCGAATTTTGTAGATGATGGAAGGTGGTTTTACCATGTTTTTTTGAAAAATAATTATTGAGGATCTTATCAGTTTCAGGCTAAGATAGGTATAAGATAGGATGACAGTCTACGCAATTGGTAGGTACACGATCTATAAATAAAAGTTAGCTTAAGTGATGACTTTTACAGTATTTCTAAAAAAGTATTTTTGTTTTAGCTTCCAACTTGTATATTATTTACTATCCTGGCCAAATATTATTATTTCACATAGTTTGGCAAACACTCGGATCCTATTTTAGCCACTCCCATGCGTAATCACAGACTCCTCTATAGGGGAGCGAAACAGAAATTACATTGTTTGAATTGAGATAAGAGGCCCAATTATGAAAGTGGCATCGTAATCATAATGGCTAATTAGAATTTGCTGTTTCCTTTTCACTTTAGGCATACGATAGCGAGAACATTTTTGATGTTGCTATTAAATTTACGATGGCGTCTATAATTTAAACCTAATGACTGGGTAAAAAAAAAAAACATTATTAAAATACATACATAGTTCGTGACGAAAAAGAATAAGCCTGACATGAGACCAAAGGTTAGCCACCCGACTATGGGTTAATAGACTTCCAAGCGCTCTCCCTTACCGACATAACGTAACTTGGCAAGTATTTTTTTGATTACTTACGTCAATATTTATATTTCTTACTTTGACGATATAGAAACCGAGTTTATCTCTTATGTAACATTGGAAATAAAAATTAAAGATCAATTCACAAAAATTAAACTTAGTATATGGAAACTAGCGTGATTCTTACGCATTTTAATTAGAATATAGCACAGGTACTCACTATTTCCTTAGTAGATGGACATTTACTAAGTACTTCAGTTTCGTCCGCATTTGGCGGTGTTTTTCAAGATTGGAGTACAAGCACGCGGGCTCGTTTCACATAGCACTCGATCATCCATCCATCGTTATATTTGTGTTATAATTTAGTTTAAAAAAATGTGTAAAGTCGGTTTATGGACTATAAAACGTGATAACGCCATAAGTAAACATAGTTAAATCAACAACAGTGTACTGAAACGAGCCGAATGCTAAAACATTCGCCTCTCTTCGCTTGTTCCGCGCTCCCGCTTACACGCTCGGCTCAGGCCACTCAGGCGTAACGTGACACTTTATCGTGCGTGCATCCGGCGTTCATAGAATTATAAGACGTTATCACATCAAAAAAAAAGTTAACTTGGGGCATGTCACGCGCGTATTTCCAAAGAATCACCATACAGTTCTGCCCATAGCTTTTAGGGTGGAATGCGAGCCTTGTAAAAATAAACACGGAAAATCATATGACGTAAGTGGTACCACTATAACTTGGCTGACCTTTCGAAAGTGTTAAATCACGTCGCAGAGCAAAGGGCAGAGATCCTTCTGTATATGAAGATTGAGGACCAAGTAACTACGTTATGGTCGTCCATTTACAGACCCTTTCACCTTTTCTGCTCAGTTTCTCCCGTGATATGTTACAAAAATTAAATTAGGTCTGTGCATTTTAGAGCAAATAAGTATTTACTTATTTTTATGTGTTTTCTTTTTTTCTAAGCATTGTTTTGCGTAAAGCGATACGAAATAGAGCACAAGCATTCCCTCCGATTAAAATCGCCGCATCGAATACAAAAATCGACTTGATTTTTTAGTTGATTGATTACTTTAATTACTCGAGGCATATCACTACATAGTATAAAACAAAGTCGCTTCTCGCTGCCTGTCCCCATGTATGCTTATATCTTTAAAACTACGCAACGGATTTTGATGCTTTTTTTTAAATTAGATTGAGTGTTTCAAGAGGAAAGTTTATATGTATAATAAGTACACCTGTGCAAAGCCGGGGCAGGTCGCTTGTTAAGAATAAAACGGAGTTCTACGTCAGTGGTTGCCAATATCATACTGTAAATAATGTTATTTTACTTTTAATTTCAAGTTAATCTAAAAGTTTATTGAACATATTACAATGGAGTTGATGAAGTCACCCGGAAGTAAATGCTTTTTACGGACACTCACCCGGAAAATGGCTTTTCCTATAACTGAAACGACGACGAGTAATTTGGAACATTTGGGCCCTTTTGTATTTCTGTCAATTACAATGTAAGCTTAGTACAAAAAGTAAGTACCCATATGAAACAGAGTTGAATGTGGTTCAGTTCAAGTTTTCTGTCACCACTGTCCGCTTATGAAATGCCACCTGTCTCCTAAGGACTTTCACAGTCATTGCACATTTTTAAGGAAAGAGTAAAAGATTTTTATCTGGATCAGTGTCAAAATTTATGACTGCGTCTTTTTTTTTCTCTTCTTAAATCAAATCAGAAATAAGGAGATCCGTAGAAGAACTAAAGTTACAGACAGAGCCAAGCGGATTGGCCAGTTGAAATGGCAGTGGGCAGTTCATATAGCACGGAGGACTGATGACCGATGGGGTTGTAAAGTTCTCGAGTGAGACCACGTACCGGCAAGCGCAGTTTATGACGTCTACAAGGTGGACGGATGACCTCATTAAGACCGCAAGATCGCGCTGGGTGCAAGCTGCTTCTAACCGGTCTTATTGGAAATCTATTGAGGAGGCCTATGTTCAGCAGTGGACGTCCTATGGCTGAAACGACGGCGGCGATATGAATGCAAGTTAACTCACAATGTTTTTCTTTACCGAAAATCCAGTAGTACGTGAACCAACCTATCATTGGATTGATTTCAATTTACAAGGCGTACGCCGTACAGCAAAGTCTGGTATCCCATAATATAATTAGACGGTCGGCATTCATCGGAATATTGCCGAGTCAATGGTCTTGAATCATCAATGCGCTTCGAGGCGAGAAACACCCCGTGTTTAGCGTACCTACATAACAAGGGACCTAATGAAGCATACATACCTACTAAGTTACATTATTCAGGGGCTTGCCTAGGTTCTAGTTAGCATTGTATTATCACTGTGCTGACCTATCGTAGCCACTGGGCAAGTAAATAAGTAATTTTGATAATAAAGTTGTATGTAACGATACCTTCGTAGGGTTTTTCCAATTTTGGGGACTTACTATTTGTTCAGCGACAAAAAATATCGTTTTATTAATAAAATGGTTATAGTTGCTTCATCGACAAGAGTATTTCCGTAAAATTTTGAATGAATAATTGATTAGTATCAGATATACGAAATAACGAAAAAAATCCGAAAACGTTTGTATCACTCATTGAGTTTACATTGAGTACAATAAAATGTTCATTTCATTTTATTTTGTAATTTACCGACTTCCAAAAAGGAGGAGGTTCTATCTTCGTGTGTATGTACTTTTTTTGTTTATGTTCATCGATAATGTTGGCCAATTGTGAACCGAATCAAAAAAATATCTTTCACTTTGAAAATGTAAACTCCCGAGGTGATCCTATTTAAATTTTACACAACGGCCGAGCCGTTATTGAAAAATCACCAATAATGTAAACAATTCGAGCGAAATATTCGAATTTTTTACACGAGGAAGGTGGTTTTGCAATTTTTTTGTGAAAAATGATTATTTTAAACTCACTAGAACACGAAGATTTTTTATTACATACCTATTAATGTGAAAGTGTCATTAAAATTTAGTTGGTAAAAATTCTGGTCGTTTTTCAAAAAGGTAGAACAAGAATATTAAAATCTAAATTAAGAACATCTGTTTATATGGGTCAAGAGAAAGCGGAGATGTGTAAACCAAGTTTCGTCGAAAACAAATTTAATTATAAAGCTATTTATATCTTATGAAGCCTTTTCAATTTGACGTTACGGTGATTTAGGTAAAACCTACAGAATGATGTAAAGGAAAAAGTATATGTGGATAATTCCTGTTGAAAACTTATTGTGCTCAAGAGTTTTCAGCATCCCTAATACATGCTACAAGAACTGCATTCTTTTGTCATGGTACGATTACGTAGTCGACTGCAGGAAACGACAGTAGATTACAGCTTCACTTATTTATGTACATATTTAGTTGTGCTAAATGTTAAATTTTCCAGTAAAATTAGCTTATTTTCATTAAACCCTACCTTATGCCACTTTAGAAAATTTCCTTTACTATTTTATCGATTTGTGGTATTTGTTTCTGGTAAAATAATAGCCAAGGTCAATCCCACGCACGATCAGTTTTATCATTTAAGAAATTCGCTTTTGAAATGTGACTTTGTCTAAGTCGTCTACCTAAGTACTCATTTTTTCATAGAACGTTAATAACGGTAGACAGAGACCAAGAGAAAAGATAAGGCCGGCTGTTAGCAATATCGTACATCGTAGCTACTTGGTTTTAGGGTTCCGTACCCAAAGGGTAAAAACGGGATCCTATTACTAAGACTGCGCTGTCCGTCTGTCTGTCACCAGGCTGTATCTCATGAACCGTGATGTTTTAGATATAGCAAGATTAATAACTAGTTCATGATCAACATGTTTTACGTGAGATAGATAGCTGACAATTATTTTTAGATATAATTTAGTATATAAGCTGTTGTTATTCGTCAATAAATTAGATAGGGAGATAGAGAGATAGACTCAGTCAGACTTTAGTATCTTATTGTTATCCCTTTGCAACCCGTCAAATTGGTGACCCTGAGTGCAGTATCAGTTTGGGGTCCCACTGTCATACCGGCACAGTGCTGACCCCCCAGCCAAGTGACTCGAAGTGTAGTGAGCACGCAAGAAGATTTGGGGGTCGACGATAAATCCGCTGGATGACTTCATACATATACCCCCTCATCACAACGGTAAACATCGACACTTGGCGAGCGCGAAGAAGACTCTGGAAGCTTATTTTGAAATTTGAGGACATTTTGTACGGGACATCTCCTCCTGGCAAGTCAGAGAAACGGCAACTACGCATAATTCAGCATGCAAGATGTACAAATAACATTACAAATCACATGGTTGACGACAGTTTGTCACGCAATTTTTGAAGTTATGAGTAAACGCCAATCCAGGGTTCTGTAGCTGCAATGAAACGCTAATAACCCTTGGTATTTTGTTTACGTGTGAATCGATGAAATCGAATCAGCAGTCGCCAGCAGCCGAGAATAGAACCACAGTAGCTTGAGATGTCAATGCTGCCGCCGAAAATTCAGGTTGGATCTGCATGTGTGTTTTCGAAGACGGCACGAGTTTGGTACAAGAGTTGGTACCGTACGAGGTACAAGTACTGGAAGTAGGAGGAGTAGGAAAAAATTACCTACCATTTACGATTGCCTAAATACTTTTTTTGGACATTCGTGTACCTACACATGTGGCCTGAATCTGACTCGTGCTACTCGTACTCATCGGCGATGGTACTAAGGCCATTGTTCGACATTTTCCGCACTCATTCATCGTATTTTGTTCAACTTGTACCGTACTCATAAAGGCTGTTTATTTGATGTATAGGTATCGTACATCAAACAAACACGATCTTGTTTACGAGAGTGACAAGATACCGCGACTTTAGATATAAATACGAGTACGTATTATTTAACAAATACATACCATGCTTATACAGTAAATAACAACACGCACTTCCTTGTTAACCCTAAAAGCCTAAACTCGTCTGCGAGATGTACATAAAATCGGCTATCTTTGCGAAGTTAGTGTTTCATGCTTTTGAGCCATCTCGGAAGTCGGTAACAGCTTGCGTATGGTGCATGAATCACTTAGATATGTCCCGTCATTTTAGAGTTATTTGAGCGTTGTTAGCCTCCGCGACGCATATGTATTTAGGCTTGGTGTAAGTTTTAACTAGAGTGTCCAATATTCAATTTCTTCGTTTACCGTACTTTTTAGGGTTCCGCAGTTTAGGGTTTATTCATTGATACATTTTTTTTTATTAAAAGTTGACATCCCAATATTAAACCTACTTTCAAAATTATGATATAAATAAAAGTATTTTAGCCTGAAAAAATAATTTAAAAATGTACGTTTCTAAGACGTACTCGTATGTTTAGGCTTTACGTACATCTAAAATAGATCACAAGCCGACATGATTTTTGGTGTTTTGAATTTGATAAGTGTCCTTAGCTAATACGGGTACGTTGATTCAGAATGTGAATTTGGTTTGAGCCTTTTTAGGATAAAAAGTGGTCATTGACACATTCGAATACCTACTATATTCAAGCAAAACATCAAGTAAATCTGTACCTATTGAGAGTACGTTAAAGAGCAACAAACAAACCATTAAACAAACTTTCGGATTCATAATATTAGTAAGAGTTAGGACCAATTTTCATAGAAATAATCAAACTTTGTTCGTGAAAACCAACAATAATGAGTTCTTTGAAATATAAAACAATCTCTAGAACGACCTCATAAATCGTACGAATAAATAAACGTTGTATATGGCTTGTAAGTAATACGATAGCTACAACGTTGTCTTTTTCTGAACGAGAGTGTGGATTTGGTAGCGTGTAGGTAAACAAGAAAGGCAAAAAATTACACAGAGGAACAAAGGGCAAGTGTTCATCTTATTCTTTCTTGTTTTTGCTTGTTTAATGAAATGTGCAAAATGTGAATTTACAGTGTTGCTTTGTAAGGTGCAGACATGTAGAGGTGTAGATATTTTGTATTGTAAAGGGACTTTTGGACGTGTAGTTGTACGCTCGTTATTATGAATCACTTTTAATTTGTGTACCAACTGCTGAATAAGCAATAAATATAACAGCTGTCTTTATATAAAGTTCACTCTCGACAAAATATTTAGATGACCTGTTTTTTTTCGTCGAATTCGAAGTTTATTCCATATTAAAAGTTATTCATACTTATGATATATCTCTGTTTTTTTTGTACTTTGCTGTGTTCATTCTTGATATGATTCACAGTGTACAAAATAACAATTTGTTAGTTATTCGTGCACAAAAGCCGGTCAAAATATTGTCTATTGTCTACTGAGGGCATCTTAGGGGGTGCAATTCCACAAAACAATTCATCCCCCCACTTAAAAATGAATAAATAATACTAGACTGGTAACAATAACAATAAATTAATTAAAATAAATTTGCTTATTTCGATAATCATTTAAAAGTTTCAAATAGTATTTATTGTAACTTTACATTGGTCAAGCAGTCTCAGTTTAAATAGGTACAAACGTTTTATCGATATTCTATGGTAAGTCGTAAGCTTGTAAGAGAGTTGGTATGAAACGCAGATTAATGTGCAGAAAGTGCAGACAAAAAAAGATTCTAAAAAGTTAATTTTGACATATTTTCGAGGATAACAATTTTAAGCTACTCCATAAAAGCAGGATTGTAATACGTAAAAGTTTTATCATGAAGCCAAATTTGTCAGGAAACATTCTGCTGCGGAGTTAACAGATTTCGCGGCAGAATGTCGTTTAAACCAACGTTTTGAATAAGCCGCGGCCCGTAACTCTCGAGTTGTGTAAGGAAGTTGTTGACTCAACTTTTGGGAATGCGCCGCAGTTGAGGCGAAGCGGTCGAGTTTGCTGCGTTTTATTACAGCTCGTTGCCCACTTTTTGCATTTTCTTACTTATTGATATTTATAGTTATAGCAAAGATAATTTTAATCCTCGTGTAAAAAGAAAAAGAGCAATATACATGGCGTTAGTTATTAACGCCGACATTAATTTGACCTACAAGTATACACAATTATTGCTAATAAATTAATATCCTTTTAGGGGCTTATTCTGTACAAAACAAAAATCACTGAACAAAAGTTGTTAGTTTTGATGTACAGAATAAGCCCATAAAAGGATGCTAATTGATTATGGATAACCCTGTATAGTAATGATCCTAATTTTGTAAAAATAAAATTTTTAGGCAAACGAAACAATAAATAAACGGAATATTAAGGCATCTTATAAGGATTTATGCCATTTTGTCATAGACTAATCAATATAGCTACGTATTCCCGCATTTTAACTGATGTCATAATTATTTTTCGCAAAAAATAGCAAAACCGCCTTCCATCGTGTACAAAATTCGAATACTTCGCTCGAATTGTTTACATTATTGTTGATTTTTCAAAAACGGCTCAGCTGATTTCCGTAAAATTTAAATGAGACTACCTTGGGAGTACCCTTTCCAACCAAAAAAGAATTTTTCGATTCAGTTCACAATTGGCGAAATTATCGATGTTCATCGTGTACAAAATTCCGATATTTCGGTCGAATTGCTCACATTATTGTTGGTTTTTTTCAAAAATGGCTCAGCAGATTTCTGTAAAATTTAAATGGGACTACCTCGGAAAAACTCTTTCGAACTAAAAAAGAATTTAATTCGGTTTCGATTCGGTTTACAATTGGCGAAAGTATCGATGAACGAACACAAAAAAAATACAAACACACATTTGACATTGTAATCAATTTAAACATAATTTTAGACATAAATTCGATTTGATAATAATAAATAGAGCTGCCAGTAACTTTGCACGCCTTTAATAGGCAAGTTTGTATTGAGCCATGATTGTATTAAATATACACCAATGTAACATGCAAACTGCAATAAACGTTTTTGAATTTGAATTTTGAATACACACGAACATAGAACCTCCTCGTTTTTGGAAGTCTGTTAAAAATAGCTAGAATCGCTGTAAAGATACAGGTTGCTCCAAAATGATGTTTTAGAAAATTGTGTTTAACATGTTAATCAGGGGCTTTAAGACAGTATCTGGTCCAAAAATGGGATTTCATTTAATGTCGGTGTCAGCTGTCTCCACCCTGTATATTAGTGTTCACGCAGTAAACGTGTACACTTGTGAGTACTTATGATGATGCAGCTTTCCAAGCGGACCGATGGTAAACATTACACTTACCTATTCTAGAAAGCGCCATGAGGAAACAACAATTGAAAAAAGAAACGAAATTCCCTTTTCCTCCAAAACACTGCTTACACAGATTAACTTATAAAAGCCTTATCTAAATACAACATTTTACAAAATGGTTTGAGTTGTTTTCAAAATCCAAATTTTGTACAAATAAACAATCAAGGAAATATTTAATAGAAGAATATCTGGTTCATAAGTATAAAATTAGACATACACCGCCTTACCACAAAAGTTTTAAACACGCTTTAAACACTGTTGAACCGTGCAATTTGTACTGTTAAGCATTGTATGTAGCGTACGTAAAACTTTTGTGGTAAGAGAGTAAAAGAGAAAATGCAACAATATATTGAGCTTGGGCCATTAACTGGTACAGTATTTAATTATTTGCTTCATTTGTTTCGGAAAATGATTTTCCTATTCTTTTCTTTAAAAAAAATCACAATTTAAAGGAATTTCATATTTCGGATCTTATTCTCTTTTGACATTGCTTATAAAATATGGCGGCGTGATGGCGACAAAAATCAAATTAGAAAATACAAAGTTAAACTTTAATTAAGCATTAAATTCATACCGTTGTTTTTATCTGTGAATTTGCGAAAAATTTCAAGCTTTTTTGGGTTACTCTTCATAGTTTGAGCCTACTTTGAAAGATCTTCTTTCTAACTTTATTTTTAAGTGATATGTTACTACTAGTTTTATTAAGCACAAAAAATATTGTGAGGGTAAAGACTACAAATCTGAGATACGTCTGTTAACCCGCATCTGATCATAATAATATACTATCTCATATTTTTATATCGTAATTGTCTAGCTCTGAACGCAATGTATTCAATTATTACCGGAAGCTGACCATTGATATTTATATTTTTTTACTATATACTAGATTTGTACTTATATATGTTTTGATGGTTTATTACCAGTGTTACTACCAATCTTACTACCAGTAGTAAGAATGGTAATTGAGTTACCGTTCTTACTACTGCCATTGAAAGTTGTTAGAACAGCAATACAAAATTACCCGTGTTACTACCGTAAAACTAAAATAACAAATAAGGCCCCTTTACAGCCACTTTAATTAACATAGTATAAAATAAAGTCGCTATTTTTGTCTGTTTGTCTGTATGCTTAAATCTTTAAAACTACGCAACGGATTTTGATGCGGTTTTTTTTAATGGATAAAGTGTTTCAAGAGGAAGGTTTATATGTATAATACACCTGTGCGAAGCCGGGGCGTGTCGTCTAGTATTTTATATAATAATATCATTTCTGCTTACGTAATTATTTTTAACTATTTTACTGTTTTTTAATCGACGTGTCCAATTGTTCACATTTTATTTTCTTATGGAAGTAAATGTTTATGACTATAATATGACTATGACCATAAGTTGGTAATGAAACAAAATCTGATCTTTATCAGAATTCCATAAAGAAATAAGTTGGGTACTAGGCAATTGACGTGTGATTGAGTAAATACTACCTTGAAAGTAAGTGAAGTATTTGCAAATGTTTTTAAGCCTAATCTAGTGCCATGAAAGTTTCGCTTTATCTTATCCCTGAAAGAAAAGCTTTACCAATTATTCTTAGCTAGCAAACGTATTGTTATTAACCGAACAAAATTACGATTGTCACCAATCTTCTGTTATCTCTGAGTTACTTACGAGCGCGGGGTTATCAGTCAGCCCGGCTTGAATTATGTTGGAGTCCCCTTTCACGATCTCATTATGTTATTGTATACTGTGGTACTTTATATATGTTGCTAGATGCCTAAGGGTATATGTGTAAAAAGGGGGAGGTTCTATATTCGTCTGTTTTTTTTTTTTTGTGTCTTCATCAATATTACCGCCAATTGTGAACCGAGTAAAAAAAAATTCAAAACGATGTACTCTCGAGGTGGTCATATTTCAATTTTTTTTCGTTTTTGAAAAATCAACAGTATTATTTAAAAAATGGATGACAGATCGATTCGTACGAATTGTTCGAATACTAAACACGGCTGAATTCGGTTAGACCATTTTTGGCGAAACATAATTATTAGTTTTGGTAAGTAGCTTCAATTATGGCTCGGAGGAGAGGGAGCATTATTTTGGTAATTTTTATCATCATTTACGGGAAGTTGTAAGTGGCACAGAATTGGAAAGAATAGCAGTAAAGAGCCCTAAACCCGGCAGTGGGTGGAAACAGGCTAAAAGTAAATTGGTATAAATACAATTATGTACATTAATTTGGTAGTATAATATTTTTTTATTGTGAAGTATTATTATTTATTTTAATTTTTTTGTTGTCTTAACAGCAAACAAATTTTATTACTATGTAAGTATTACAAACAAATTTAGTCAGCATGTACCTACTCGTAGTTTAGTACCATTTTTCTCTCTGATCCGATTTTTTCATAAACTGGCAAAGTTTAGTACCAATGTAGTATATCATTACAATCAGCAACGATTAAGAGATGTTTGTAAATTTTTTTGATTTTCCTTTTTTGTTATTTTTTTAAATTGAGTCAAAGTTGAGTTTTTCGGGAAAATATCCTGATTTCTTTGACTTTACTAGCACATAACTAAGAAATTGGTTCTTACTTATATTTAACTTTGCTTTGAAGCTACGGGTGATATATCAGACATGAAATGTACATGAAAAATTATCATCTCATCCACGCGAGTAGCCAGTAAGAGCAGTTAAGGGACCAAATTTCGGCAAGATCGAAATATTTTACATTTTTAACTTTAAAAAAAATTTAAGCTTCAGGTATTTTTTTGGTCAACTTGTTTGTTAGAAATGAATGTACCTACATGCCATTTCAGTTTGTCTAACTCTAGACCAAACACTCTGTATTGATTCATTAACCTTTTCTTTATGAAAAAAATTATGTTAATTAATTTTCAATACCCAATCAAAATTAATCCTTCACTCGCTCAAAAGCTCAATATAATCACAAAAAAAAAACAGTTTTATTCATTGCTCATTTCATAACAGTCTCCACGTGTAAAAAGGCCCGCCTAAATCGTAAGATTTACGGGAATTTATTTTGAAGATCATTCGCAAATAAGATTCAGAGACAATCCTACCTCATACTTGTCTCGTATTTCGTATATCTCCCAAGTCGGAAACAATCTGAACAACTTTCACTCGTGTGTGGTGACGTAACAGGAAAACCCCCACACTCCCCTGAAAGTGTAGCTTTCGTCTATATTTGATAAGATCATAAAGTATAAAGAGAGAATACGACATGTTTCTTTATCCTTGCAGGGTATATATTTATAAATCCTGCAAAAAATGTTTTGTGCTTGTTATTTTAATTAAAGTAGAACACAGGTGTTATAATTTAATTAAAATACCATAACACATAATAAAACATTTGTGTGCGAAACAAAAAATAGGTTAAGTTAGAACATGACCAACAACGCACGAGCTGAGCGAGTGGCGAAGTTCCAGAAGCGTATCGTTTTGTTACAGAAACCTAAGAAACGAAACCCTAGTTGATACAATATTTGGTAAACAATAAACAACGAAATGAATATAACGGTATCTGTTTCATTCTGCTAAAGTTGCTATTTTGAAAAGTTATTACTTTCATTATCCCTGACAGGACATTGTGAATAATAAACTGTTAAAGTGTGAAACTGTTAAGGTTAAACTGTGACTAATTTATCACATGAACTAAAGAGTTAAATAAATAAATATTAGGGGACATCTTACACACAGTCTCTGACCCCAAACTAAGCATAGCTTGTGATATGGTTGCCAGAGACTGATATATAACATACTTATATATATTTTTAAATACATACTTATATAGATAGTACCTAAATAACACCCAGACACAGAGCAAACACCTATGTCCATCACACAAATGTTTGCCCTGGGTGGGGATCGAACCCACGCCTCTTTGACCCAGAAGTCAGGGTCACTAACCACTGAGCCACTGAGGCAGTCACCACTGACATATTGTACATTATTGTACATAGTAACAAACAAATCACTCTGACTGTCACATGTACATCGATTTGAGCGAACTATTCGATTTTTTTGCACGATTGAAGTTGGATGAGCCATTTTTTACGTCTATAATCTATTATAAAATTTGGGATAAATCTGTACGGTATCCAAACTCTAACATCCAAAAAGGAGCAGGTACTTACTATGTTTGTCTGTATGTATATTTGAATATTTGTATATTTGTGTCTGTATATTAAAAAAATATGACGAAACTTTTTCAAAGAGCAACCTTTGTGATACGCATTACAAAAATCTGAAGCAAACGCAGGATTTGAACCTGCCTCTTCGGATCACTACCCCGACGATCTACCAACTAAGCCAGCCCGCCTCCTATACAAGCGCCAATTTTTTTAAGTGCTTATCATTATCACCAACTTATAGCGTTGGGGCGCCACCTACGTTTCCCGTATTAGACATGTTATCACTCAACTAGAACACAAAGGTTTATCACAAAGAAAACTCTTTGAGATAAATCTAGTGCGGAAAGCACTCAAATTAAAAATCATAACATGACGTAACTTTGTTTAAGTACTACTAACGTTTGTAAATAACTATGTTACGTATCCCGCTGTTTTACTTCCCACCAACGCTCATCAAGCATCCTCTTCGGTCACTGCGGTATTCAAACAAGGTGGTAGAGCTATAAACTTTACTAAGAGCCTCTTAGTGGTTTTCTTACGTACGAGAAGATTATTTCCTCTTAATTAAGTGTAACTAGTAAAACACAGGATATGGTATTCTCACTAGTGAATACGTATTTTTCGCTTAAAAGAGCACAACCAAATTTAACTATGTACAAAATTCGGATAAGTAGTTCGCTAGAATCGTAATGCCATTTTTAGGATAATGTTTAAAAAAAAAACCTCCGATTTTGATAAAGTTTAAAACGGGAACTTTTGAGTATGTTTGACCTACAAAAAAAGACTTATCTGAATCGGTAATCGCCTAACATACATCCAAATAAAATAATAGGGCAAGCGCGAGTCATCCTAGCACACGAAGTGTTCCGTACCGTATGTGAGCCCCCTTTATACATTTTATTTTAATTTATTAATTATTTTTGAAAGGAATATACCACTTGATAGTTATTTCAAGCATAAATTCCTGTTGCAGTTATTAATATCGAGCAAAAAATAACGTTACTTGAATGGGAAATGTTTAAATATTTATTTTATTAAAATTTAATTAATCATTTTTAAAGTGCATAATTAACTAAATATTCTGTGGAAATTTTAAGCATTTACCTGTCACCGTTATTTATATCGAGTAAAAGCGTCTAAAACTTCAGGTTTGTTATATGGCAGCCCCCCTTCATTTTAATTTTTTTTCTATTTTTATTATCAATTATATAGCAATTGATAATAAAAATAGCGGCAACAGAAATACCTCATCACTGAAAATTTTAACGTTCTCGCTATTACGGTTCATGATATACAACCTGGTGACAGACAGACAGACGCACAGCGGAGTCTTAGTAATAGGTTTTTACCCTTTGGGTACAGAACCCTAAAAAAGACAAAGTAGGCACAGTCGAATTAAGAATCCCCTTTTGTACATGACATCTAAAATTATCTTAAGGAAATCTTCAGCCGCAGTCTTCAATTAATTCAAGGCAAAGAAATGATAGATCTGTTTAATTTAAATTCAACAAAGTAAATTACTAATTACGATGTTAAAATCTTAATTATCTTTACAAAATATTGTTTATTTGAGTAAACGAGATAAACTTGAGTTTTGAAACTTCCGTCTAAAAACAAGTTAAGCCAAATTAAACCGTACCTATTTAGATCATTCAAATCATCTTTCATTTCGCTATTGAATACGTTGTGATAAATTTTTCAATATATTGTACTACGCCCACACTAGTAGACTGGTTCAATAAAGGACCGAAAAGGCCAAGCTCCTGCCGCTACATAGAATAACACTTCAACGATACAATCGTACGTAGAAATCACTATTCCCTGTTCAAAAACCCAGTGTTGCCAACAAGATCAATAAAGAATATGCAAAGATGGTGCTAAAAGTCTTTTAAAAAAATAGTAAACATTGTGCTAACATTTTTCAATATCAAATAAAACGTAATATTATTATAAAATTATTATAATTATATTACGTTTTATTACGTGACAAAATATATGTGTTATGAAATAAAATACAGGTTATCTTGGCCTTTATCGACAACTAATGTGTTTGAAAACGAGGAAGCCTAATTTTTCAGACAGATCTTAAGTTTTGACGGACAAACAATTGAGTAGCTCTGTTCCGACTTTCAAAAAGTTGGAGGTTCTATGTTCGTGTGTATGTATTTTTTTTTGTGTATGTTCATCGATAATTTCGCCAATTGTGAACCGAATCAAAAAAAATCTTTTTTAGTTCGAAAGGGTATACTCCCGAGAGTACTATCGGTTGAGCCGTTTTTGAAAAAACCAATAATAATGTAAGCAATTAGAGCGAAATATCCGAATTTTGTACACGATGAACATCGATAACTTCGCCAATTGTGAACCGAATCGAAAAATTCTTTGTTAGTTCCAAAGGGTATACTTCCGAGATAGTCCCATTTAAATTTAAGAGAAACCGGCTTAGCCGTTTTTAGTAAATCAAGAATAATGTAAACAATTCGAGCGAGATATTCGAATTTTGTACACGTTGGAAGGTGGTTTTGCCATTTTTTGTGAAAAATAATTATTACCACATTCGTTTGACTAAAAACCCGTTCAGTTTCAGCACTTGAATGTGGTAGTGTTAAAAACGATATTTTACTGAGATAAATCTGCATCAAATTTTCATGATTAAACTTTTATTCTATAATTATTTTAAATGTTGTATGCGGAACAACATGCATATATTATGCTAAATCTAGCATAAAATATGCTAAATTGGCATTACTGCAAAAACCTACTAAAATGTCTAAAATAATTTACCAAACACTTACCGGAATGACAGAGCAGGCACACCACCGCCACGAGCCACATTTTGACAGTTCTTCTTCACATCATACACGCACTTATATGTCACTTGTTCTTTGTGATGCACTTTTTATCACTAGATACAACTGTTAATGTCTGCAACACTCACTTTCAGTTTTTTAAAATCCAATCGACTCCGATCTAAAGAAGGATGCAGAGATTCGACCTGTCAAAACAATTTTATTTTATTTTTTGCAATCATGTAACGAAACATATTTTCTAGTAATGATATGTGCTTCAATAATATAGTGATTTTTTGATGTTTTCATATCACTAATTAAAATTAGACCACCAGAAAAATTACAATGATTTTTTATTGATTTTACCATCTAAATCCCCTACCAACGCTTGTGTGGCCAAATATACTAAAACTTCATTAAAAACGAACTTGTTTATATCAAAACAGTTTTAGAAGCGTCATAAATTACTCTCTAAACATAACATTTTTAGAAATGTAGTTGGAAGAAAATTTGTGTATTTGTGTACGAGTACAACAGGTATTCGTATGTATGAGCTGCCGACATCCTTCTTTGTATGTAATGAAAAATAACTCTTGAGAAATTACTTCAAATTGTATTTGGTAAAACCTAAGTTTATTACACTAAATCTATCGAATTTTGAGACTGAATTGAAGTAGGTACCTTTATGCTCGAGAAACCAATAACGATAAATCAAAACATTTCAGAAGACGTACATGAAGATATAATTTTCTTTTTTGGGTATATTGAGTTGTATTCGTATAATTTATTGCCTACCTATACTTTAGTGTTATAATTTTAAAATAACTTTTTCATTTGAATATTCTGAACAGTTTTTTTATGCTTAGCAATTTGCTCGCGATTTAATTTATTTACTTTAATTACGTTGTCAACTTTTTATTTTGTAGAGTTCTAATTTTAAAAATATGCTCATTATAAAAATATATCGTTACATAATCACAAACGATGCAATACCTAAGTGTTCAATTAAAAATAATAAAGTTATAAAAGTCGACATTTGCGTGTTTTTTTTAATAAGTTTTTCTAAATAAGTTAAGATGGAATCGTTGGTTTTAAAGTTAAAGTTGGCCATTACAGTGAATAAATCCACCTTGTATCTCTCAGTTTATTTTAGAATAAAAGTTAGAATGGAAAATGACTTTCTTTGCACAAAAAATCGTCGATTTGATCAGAAATTATATTCACAGCTCGAGTGCGGAGTCTTGTTACGGAAACTTTCTATCCTAGTTACGTAAATCTTTCAGTGTAGTTTCTTTTTCACTGAAAAACTTTATGGTGTCAATTATATCACAGAGTTTTTAGATGTTGTTGAAACCTGTTAGTGGTTAAATAAAATATAATGTTACGTATCTCATCCTGGATACTGTGTACCAAATGAATCTGTAAAAGGCTTCGACATATTACATGCTAAACTAAAAGCCGGCTCTTACTAAAGTATCCTGTAACATGGCTAGCACCATGTCCACAACTTCTCAAAGACTAACAAGATCATAACAAGGCGGAAACATCAAAGCCTGTGGGGCGGTGCAACGCTTTGATCTGACTTAACACTCCAGGGAACTTTCACGGACATTTCACAAGTTTCAAAGGTCAATAGTGCCAACTATGCGTTCCTTGTGTCATTTGTAATCAGTCTGGTTCTAGCGTTTTGAAGCCATTTTGTGATGGATACTTAATGCTTACTTATGCGGACTTTTAGAAACGCTGATACAAAAGTACACAATGTAGATAATATACTTATTTAATTTTAAATACTTAACACCGGTCAGGTTTAGTAGTTATATTCTTCTTGCGGCGGCATCATGCGTCGGGCCGTTTTCCTCCCTCAAATATGATCGAGGAGAGCGATGGCTGGCAAATGAGTCACACTCGTGATGGGGTGCTGCTTGCGGTTCGCCAGTCTGCTCTTGGCATCCCGCAGTGCATCGACTAGCTAACTTAGGCTTAGATTTCAAGTACCTGCTAACTCTCTTTGTACAGTATAATCAAATAATTGTAAATTTTAGCTAACAAAGGGCACAGACCCTGAAGGTTAGTAATTTTTCAATAAAAAAAACCGCCTTGAAGTTACGGAGACACATTGTGATATTTAGAACAGTAGGTCAAACTTGTGTTTAGCTCGTTAATATGAAACAAAAAAAAAATGCAAATCGATGGTCTAGCTATACGAGTATAATGTTATTGTTAACGTAGCAGTTACTGTGCGTTTCGAATACTATTTTCAATGATCATAGAGCTTTCTTACGCCAAGCCTTATAACGCAAATATCCCGCTCTAGTGTTAATGACAAACCTTTTGAATCTATATATTCCATTGTATTAGCTTACTGTTCACTGTTTTAGCTTACTGTTTGAGATCACGCTTTCAATACCCGGACGTTGCAGGTAGATATCTGCGTGATAAGTAAGTTCGTGTAGGCCGGGTGGCTAGCCCTGCTTTCAGAGATTTTAAGTAACCCGAAGGCCTCTGACATGGCTTAACGGTTAAAGTAACGGGAATCCCTAATTTAACGTGTCATCCGAGCCACGGTAGTGCTCAGTTGTATATGTCACCCGCGGTCACCCATCCGATTCGGCAGATGAATTTAAATATCTGTTCTGTTACTTTTCCGTTATCAGTAAATTATACGTATGTCCTATGCCACCCCTGATACAGGAATACTAGTGAAGGCTTCTGAGTGTAAAACATGATTAATTTTCAGAAGCCTCAATTGGAAGCTGTAAATAGAAGACTTTGTAAAACAGAATAATGAAATTATAATAAACCTACGTTTATGATACTTATTGTTTGAACCTTAATGCTAAATAATAAAGGCTTGAGAGGAAACAGCCTCGTTACTGAGAACCTGTTTGAGAGGATGGATCGTAAAAGTTAGGCATGTAATTTGAAGGGTATGAAACAAACTTTTTAATTGTCTGTAAAATGGTATTGTAGGTTAATAAATTCTCTAGTTTTGTGTGAAATACACGGTAGTATAATTTTAATTTTGATGCGTATAAAATTTGATAGCCAATAGGGTACATGCACCGGTTGTAGCCATCTTAGTACTGTTTGTGGCCACTTTGAATTTTAAGGATATAAACGACAATTTTTTGTTAAAATAATATTTTCAAAGATATTTTTAAACATTTACATTAACACAAACAATTATTATGGTATTACATTGTTTACAATTACCTATCATATACGCAATAATTTTGACACTAAATGGCCACAACCGGGTCAGTGGCCACAACCGGTACACCTACTATACTTATACTAGTTGATGTAAAGGCCTCGTATAAAATTTGACAGCCAATACCTACAAGTTAATGTAAAGGCGTTTACACTTTGAATAGTGATTAGTGCAAGTGGTAAGTGATTAGTAGTCAGTCACACACTAGCACTAATCAATCGGTGCCCACACGTGTTTACTACTAATCACTAATCACCTGCACTAATCAATAATCAAAGTGTAAACAGGCCTTAAGGGACGGTACTACAGATGTAGCATGGGATTTGTTTATGTCTGGATAAAATTTTATGGGGAGGTTTTATTATATTTTTCATGTAGCATTCCAATCACTTGCGTAAAATTTTTAATGTAGGTTTGATTTTTTTATGATTTCTGACACTTATCCTACTGAGAATTCATATATTGAATTGGACAAAACCTATTTTACCTACGTATTTTATTAAACGGTTTTATTTAATTCTTTGAAAATTTCAAGCATCTACCTGTTACCATTAT
Organism: Hypomecis atomaria; assembly: GCA_964007245.1. Classification (NCBI taxonomy): domain Eukaryota; kingdom Metazoa; phylum Arthropoda; class Insecta; order Lepidoptera; family Geometridae; genus Hypomecis; species Hypomecis atomaria. The sequence goes on from OZ023293.1 coordinate 7,928,453, forward strand.
TAATAATATAGAGCGAAAAACGGCAAAATAATCAGATTTGTTGTATGAGAGCCCCCCTTAATTATTAATTTTATTCTGTTTTTAGTGTTTGTTGTTCTAGCGGCAAAAAAAAAATACATAATCTGTGAAAATTTCAGCTTTCTAGCTATAACGGCTCATGAGATACAGCCTGGAGACAGACAGACAGATGGACAGACGGACAGCGGAGTCTTAGTAATAGGGTCTCGTTTTTACCCTTTGGGTACGGAACCCTAAAAACCAGATCAAAATTCGTGGCACTGATTAAAAATCATGACACAAATTTTATTTATAATTGTAATATAACAAATAGTTAAAGAGCAAACATACTAAGTATATGTTTATTTGCTGAGGGAGCAGTCAAATTAAGCTCAACAACAGGATTTTTAACGATCAATATTACTTATTATTTGTTTGTAAAGTTAGCTACAAGCAGTGCAAATCCCCCACTACTCATCGTCGCAGACAATTGACTTGATTACTCGCTTCGTGTTCAGAGAGGCCATTAGTAATTATTTGATTTATAAATAGTTTAATATGTATCATGTTTTACATGTTATAATGTCGACGAAGTCTAAGTAAATTGATATCTCTTTGCGCCACATATGAGCATTGAGTTCTCAACTAAAGTTCCATTACGCCCGCCAACTTCGTAATTAATTTCAGACCAAATGAGAACCTATTGGATTTTCGGCATAAGTCCTTATCAAATTAAACTTCTTGTTGAATATAAATTACACATGTACAATAGCTTAGAATTTAATTTCTTTACTTGAAACTAAAGTAAGTAATCTAAGTTCAAATAATAAGTATGTATGCATAGTTGCACGTCAATTAATTATTATTTTTAAGAATATCTTATTCATAGAAAAATATTTGATTCTTGAAAATTAATTACTTGCTTATACTTATTACCCCAACTTGGTATGGAAGGGGTAATTTTTTTCTTTTTATTCGCCGAGTATGGTGTTCAATTAATTATTGTACCTACATACTCGTAGTACATACAGTTATTTCATCTGTTAACGGTTATATCGCACATAAATAGCCAACTGGATATTGACGTAAACGTCCATAAATATTAATAATTACCCAATGCTATTAATTGTTGCGGATAATACTATTTAAGGCTCGGCGCAGACGAACCACTGATCACAGCCACCAGAACCGCGCGCGCTTCCGTTACCTCTGTCTACGAGTATATCGTCCCCGTAGTTGGAAAATTAAATAAGTCCGATTTTGGCGATATTGACTTTTCCCTATTTTCAAAACATCTAAAACATGCCACATATTTGAGCCTAACAGACATTTTCGTATCTTATTCCGTTCCAAAATGATAGCCATTTTTGTCTAACAGATGGAATAATAAATATCTTCAGACAAACACAATTTTTTTTAAGGAAAAATAAATAACTCAGTAAATAAATTAATAACTGTGGCCAATGATAAGTTGAATATCAAAAAAATTAAATAACATGAGTTGTTGAATTTTCCCTCAACTAAAAAATTGATAAAAATGATTTGTATGTGAAGAAAATGAAAGAAAGCAATAAAGTGCCAGTCAAATTAAACATTTATAAGAAAGTGTTTGGTACAGAATACAATTTAGCGTTCTATCACCCCAAGAAGGATCAATGTAGCATATGTAACAATTATAAAAAAGATAAAACTAATATAAACCTTCTAAATGAGTATACTCAACATAAAGAGCGAAAAGAGGCATCCTATAGATCTAAAGAGCTGGATAAAAAGAAGTCTGAAGAAGATGAATCATATTTGTGTGTCACTATGGACTTGCAAAGTCTACTGCAGATTCCATCGACTGCAGATAGTCTAATGTATTATTCCAGAAAATTAAATTTATAAAATTTATCTATTTATGAGTTTAAACCTCCTCAGAACGACGCTCACTGTATGATTTGGACGGAAATAAACGGCAAAAGAGGCAGTGTTGAAATAGCATCTGCTATTCATTTATGGATTGAGAATCTTCCCGAGGTTTTAACGCACGTCACCATTTATTTCGACACGTGCTCTGGACAAAACCGAAATCAGTATATAGCAGCATTTTTATTGTACTTAGTACATACGCATAAAACAATCAAAGTATTAGAACAGAAGTATCTGGAAAGTGGTCATAGTTTTATGGAAGTAGATTCAATGCATAGTGCCATAGAAAAAGAAAAAAGGTACACAGACACGTATTCTATAATAGATTGGAAGGGAATTATGCTACGGGCAAGATCAAAAAGACAAAATAAAAACGTAACTCCATATAATGTAACTGAGTTGTCATATCAAGACATGATTGATGTAAAAGCACTTGCTTCGAAAATAATTAAAAACAAAACTATAGCAGAGAATGGAGAGAAAGTGTGCTGGTTGAAAATAAAATGTCTTAGATTTGAAAAGGAGTTACCTGGTTTCATTAAATACAGATACGATTACGATGGGCCATATCACTTACTACATACTCTTTGTAAGCAAGGGAGACCGACTAGGAGAACTCCAAACTCGGAAATGCCTACTATAAATACTGAAGATCTTCCCCGGGCATATAAACAGTATCTTCCTATAACAAAACAAAAAAAGAAAGACCTTTTACAGCTCTGTAAGAAAAATATAATTCCTAAAGAGCTTCACGGCTGGTACGAAAGTTTACCGTGTTTAAACGAAGATCAGTGTCCACCACGCTCCTCTGATTCATCTGAAGTCGATGAGTAAGCTTATTTTGGCCCCCTGCTCTACATAGTGCAGAAAACTAAACTAAACTTGTAAACCGTAACAGCATGAGTAAAATGATTTTACAATAAGGGTTTTACATTGTTAAATTAACGTAATGTTTATCTTTAGAGTCATATTTTGTTATTAACTTTTAAATTATACTTTTTTTATTATTTGTGATGGGTATGCTCTTAATTCTAGTCTTGATCAGAGATGACAGAGACAAAGTCTGCGATGGAGTGAGCTTACCCAGAAGGAGCCTGTTCACTGTAACTTAGAAGGGATTACGTACGCTGTGTTTGAATTAACGGGTACTTTGTTTATATCTTTTTTAAAGTTTACATTTAAGTATTGATTAAGTACAGTCATTTCAATTATTTTGAATTTAAATTATGTTTTATTGTGTTATGAAGGTATTTTTAGTTCTTAGTGAATTGATATTAGAAGTTGTTGATTGATGTACTCAATGTACCTGATTAGTGTCATATTAGTTTTTGAGTTGTGAGTTTTATTTAAGTTGTGTTTTACTTACCTTATCACGAAATATTTTTAATTGAATTGAGTCGTTTTAAAGTTTTATAATGATTGCTGTACCTTTGTTTTTCTGTTCATTTTTTAGTTGAGTACTGACCTATGGCTTAGGTGCAAACAATCTTAATTTTTTGAGTTTTAACACAGAATAGGATTATAGTAGGTACTGTTTCGATTATGTTTCTATTTGATGCAAAATTATATTTTTTAATTCTAATTGATTCCTATTTTCAGTTTTTCATAGTTTTGCGTACTACTTAAGTATGTCTTTTGTAATTAGGTCTCTGATTTTGTAATTTTTGGGTTCAAATTATTTTATGTTTTGATTTAAAAGAATAATTTAAGTTGTTGTAATTTAAGATGTTCCACTTGTTATAAAATTGGTGTAATTTTATTATTTTTTTTAAGTTTGTGGTATGTTAAGTATGTGATTACAATACACTATTTCTAAATTTTATTGTACTTATCTATTTCTTCCTTAATATAACTTTATTAACATCATAATACAGCTTTTATTTTATAAGAGACCAATAATAGTTACAAAAAATCAAAGTAATAATAACGTACAAAGCCACAAATTTTTACATTTAAAAATATTTCGAGTTTGATAAATTAAATAACTGCATTTATTTCACGACATTTGAATCTAACGAATGTATTTAGGTTGTAGGAAAACTAAATAAATAGCCGAAAAAAGTAGCTAATTGTAGTAACGTTATAAATGACAGTTGTGGCAAAATTAAACAACTTGATTTTTTATGTGTTATTTAGTTATAGTTAAAGATAGAGTTCAGTTTGTTAAAGCATAATGTAAAAGGTAATCAAGTCCACAAAATATAAAAGTACCGACGGTAAAATTGTCTCACATTTTTTAACAAATGTATATTAACTGGAAAAAAAAAACACTTAATCGCGTTTATCTCAGAACTACAAAATCTGAGTTATTTAATTTTCCAACTACGGGGACGATATCACAGACACTACTGTAGCGAGCCACACGTGTGCGCCGCGTTTTAACAATATGTATGATAATTTTTATTGCAAAAAAATTGCACGACCGACTTCGACCGTGTACAGAGTTCGCGAATAATTCGCACGGATCGATTTTTCATTTTCATTATTGTTTATTTATCAAAAATCGCTTAGCAGATTTCGATAAAATTTTAATGGGACCAATTTCGAAGTATATTCTTTCCAATGGAGAAATAATTATTGAAATTGGACTACTACGTAAAAAGTTATGCGTGGATGTAAATAAAAATAAAATATACGCGTCGAATAGAGGAACTCCTCCGTTTCGTCGCTCAAAAAGTCGAATGAACGGCTTCTCGCTGGCAATCGATGGCTACAGTCGGTGACCTGTCTGCGCCGAGCGTTACGCTATGAACTGTAAAATGTTGGCCTGTCTGCGCCGAACCTTACACTACTAACTGTAACTCATACTTCATGTTTTCGTGAGGAAAATTAAAAATTGGTTTTGTTTTCACTTTGTCTCAAAAAATTCTTTAAAATTAATTTTATTTATATTATTTCGCATTAACTGCAAGCATTTAAAAGTCTGCCATTCAATTTAATAATATACCAAATCATTTACAGAGGTAAGCGGAAGACTAATAGAAAAACTAAAACTGTAGCATAACTATGACACATAATATTATAGTTATTATATCACTTAAGCTAGGTACCTCCAGCGCTAGAAGCTAACGTATCGCATAATATGATTTAACTGTTTTTTTTTTCATGTCGCGATAATTCTTTGTTTAATAATAATAATAGGTTAATAGGATAAATCTTATTTTTATTGTTTCTATCTCATATAGAAAGATTATTAAAATATCATAATGTGGATGTAGAGCAAAAAACTAGTTTAGTATGGAGGAATATAAAACCCTCAGCATCATTAATTACTAAAATGGGTAAATAGAGCGAGGGTGCTCAGTAGGTAGGTACTTAGCGCGTTTAGCCGCTCCACGGCCGAATTCCTCCCAGCTTCATTGTTAAGCAGCCCTGACCATGAGAGCTTTGTACTTGCCAAGTCATCTAGCTAACGACGTCACAACAAGCCCCCGCAAAAACGGCAAAATTAATTCCAGCAAAATCACCACCGGGTCGCATTATCTCAAAACTATCGCACAAAGGGCAAAAAAGCAGAAAATTTATTCCGCGCACGAATCCGTTCAGGAAACTCCACAAAGAAGTATGATACTCACCTCAAAAAGGCATTAAAATATCCGCAGAAGCCCCGGGCCCTATTGATCAACGGTGTCGGGTTTAAAGCTATTCCACACGCGTTTGTGTAATCATCGCGAAGGAAATCTCTACCGTCAGCGATTCCAAGCCATCGTAATCCCACGCATATCATCTAAAAACTTTCCCCTTACGACACGGGAAAATATTGGAAAAGTTATCCTTTGTCGAAAAGTATAGAGTGCCTGAACGTATTACCGAATACTAAACAACCCGAGTTGCGCAGGCCCTAACGTAACAATAATCGTAAGAAAACACGACAGTATTAATTTAATATGATAAGAAAAACGAGGAATAACATTATGAAGAGGCCGTGTAATTGGGCTGTTACACGGGCGTAATGTCTTCATGAAGTACACTCTTTATTTCGTATAAAACACACCGGCTGTGTCCTCTAATAATTTTGCGCAAAGTTGGCAACATTGGGGTAAAAATTGTTCGTGAAATTTGTCTAATCGCCGTCAGCGGTCGTAAAGAAGTTAATAGGTCGTAATAATTTTACATCTCGATGTAATGTTGTCGATAAATCGGAAAGGAATTAGGGGGTTTCGATAAAAAAATGATCGCTCGCTTGCCGTTGGACGGTTGCCTATCGCCGGAGGACGGTAGTAAAATTTTTACGCTCTGGGCTCGGCTAAAGCGTTTGTGCAATCAGGCTGGATTGTGCGCGGATTCTAAGCTTGGCTTAGGGAGGAAACTCACCACGCGAGCTTCGAGGCCCCTTCACGTACAAGTAGGTCAATAATGGGACAAATAGGCCAGGACCGCGACAACAGACCGAATGTGTGGAATTCTCTTCTCCGTTATCGCGTATCACATGTTTTTCGGAATAATAAACTAAGGAGATTCTCATTTTTAGATATGTATGCACTGCAGATTAGATTTTTATTAGGGAAATATATGTCTGCGAAGTTATTTTGTTCTTTCTAGACAATGAAAATAATATCTTGTTCATTAGACTTAGTAAAACATTGTGTTCGTCAGTATGATCAACGCAGTGTTACTAAAGGATCAAACCTGAAATCACGAAAAAAGCTGTATTAAACAAAAAATGATTTTAGTAAAATTCTTAAGAAATCTAATATTTTTTCGCAATTTTGATGAGATCCATAGTAAAAGTTGGTCATCGTAATAAGTACCTACAACGATATCCTAGAAAATCTCCTTCGTGTATACACACGCTAGAACAAAATGTATTTAAGGTAGGTTATTTTTTCTTTCGCTAGACAGACATGAGACATGGCTATAGCTTGAGCCTGACTTTATATCAATATGATTCGTATTTGGCAATTTTAGGCAAGTACTTTGATAAAAAATAAGTTCGACTTTTAACATTAAATCAACAATTTGAGCAAAGCGAAACTGACCCATATCGTCGGCGCATATACCAAAGCTTAATGTTAGAATAGAACAAGGATAGTAATTTATGTATAAAACCTGAACCTGAGCCTAAATATCGCTTGTACCTACATGTAATCCTCTTCAATTTTCGTGGGGTTCGACCCTAAGCGGCCGAGCATAGGCACGAGAAAACATTGTTCCCGGACGAATCGCATTACTGTTTTTTTTAAAAGGTTCCACAGATTTAAATTTTCTATGCGGTTTCTTTTTTCTTTACGTTCTTTTAATAACATGGACAGGAAAGTTTGTAATTTTGGCTTTTCTTTTGTTAACGATAATATTGTGTGTATTTTGAGAGTTAGGTATTCTTCAGCTGTTTAGCGACATGAGAGTGCATACTTGCTTAATTTATTTATTTCATCAACTTTTAGTTATTTTTCTAGACCATACTTGGTTCTAATGCCACTTTTTGTAATAGAATAAGACAAAAAAGAGGTAATACGCAAAATGACGTTAAACTAGTAGTTCTCCGAACAGTAGACCTTGCGGCACATCTTTTTGATTGAATTAAAGATTCAATCAAAAAGATTGACCTGTAGAGCTCAAAATATCCGGAGAGACGAAATCAAAATCGACGAGTTAAAACGTGGACCTATCTTTCTTCGCTTTCTCTGTCAGTAAATTGAATATTAGTCTTCATACTTATATTATACACGTTTAGACAAGATCGTCGCGCATATCAAATAAAGAAAGTTTTCTTTAAGTTTCGCTATAGTTTGAAAGCACTTTTTTACTTTAATAGTAGGAATGTATCCAATTCATCCAATAATAAATCATAAATTTACTTACTTGGGGAGATTATAGTGGAGGGTTTTGTCAAACAAAAGACATTCTACAGCTGGTAGATGTTGATGAAATTCACTTTATACACGCTTTTATACTCATATCTTTCTACTAGAACTCACAATGTTAATGGTGCCATAAAATATACATAGAGATAATGAAAACTAACATTAAAACAGATATTTAAATCATCGGCTGGAAATCGTACATGGGACCCCCTTCATCGAAATCGTCGATCGATCGTATTTGCAACTACGTCAAAGAGGCCGTCATTTAACCATACCCTAACATTTAAGGCACCCATTAATATTTGCTTCACTACATGATCCTACCACGAGTTAGAATATGTTTTGATTCGTACGACCTTATTGCAGTAACTTTTACTCCCATGGCAATTTCAACGAGAGCAACAGCGACAAAGATAGTATGGATTATACAAGATCAGTCCAGGTCAACATTATCTATCGCAAGATCATCACATACAACCCGCAAACTATCCCAATCGATAGATACCTAGTAGGTATGTATAGATAACTCTCCTAACCACATAATGTAACTTTACTTTGATAGAGCAAACGTCGACAGAGACGGTGTCTGTATACCTTCGGCGGTTACGAAATTAAGAACGGAAATTCAAAAGCTTTGTTCCGGAAAGCTCAATGCCTCTGCACAAAAAAAGGTTAAAAAAGTAACATTTTCAAAATCTCTATGCATCAAAAAGTCAACCTAGAGAAAACTTATTAGTGAGTTTATTAATACAAACTGATATAATATATCTCAGGAACAATAGAATTTAACTTTGCTCTTAATTTCCGATTAAATTTTTTATAAGGTTTAGGATCATTTACTGAGCATGAAATAACAAAATGCTGACAGATCCAAGTAGAGCTTCAAGCGCTATCTTGAAAAAACTTTTTTAGCCGATATCTCGGAAACTATGTACTTTAGCGCAAAAGTTACAGAAATCATTATTGTAGAAAATAAAATTAAACATATAATTATATTATATTGTCAGTACATTATATTGTCAGTAAACTTTTTTGTAAAACATACCCATTACGATTTATGGGCCATTTAATGAACCGGTTTTATTATCGCGGCTGATTACTCTTGAAATATTAGATACGAGTAAAATAAAATAAAATTCATCAATCCATTTTTAAATCGAACAAATACATTCGATTATTTGAACTCTGGTAATGCGAGACTTTTATCGGTAACATTTAGCGTAATGCTAATGACGCATCTCTATCCACCTATATCTATGAAATATCCTCATCCTCTAACTCTTCATATAACTATCCACTAATAGCCGTTCCAGTCCGCTTGCCCTTCCACTAAACGGATAGATATGATCCCTTCCGCTAGAATAACTTAGGAAATAGGATATCCACTTTAATTTCAGCAGTCGTTTAGGTAAATTGACTTTGGAAAACGTCCGTTTCCGCTTTACAATGTTTCCTTTATTGTCTTCTGTTTGGAGCGTTTAGTTGTTTCGAGAATATAGCAAAAATAAATTCTTTGAATTTTATCGACCTTGGCATTTGGTTCGGTCCGCTTTCTGTGGCAAATTACTCCACCCCCTCATGACAGATATCCACGTCATCGAATAATTCTCTAATTGAAAGGTTTTATGTGGTTTGAACGACTTATTTGATAAACACATTCGATACAGATATAACTTTGGCACCTCACATATTATAACTGCACTAAAATTGTTCATTTAGTTGCACAGTAGTTATATTATTATAGGTTCACTTTTAGTAGAGGTAGGCGTTCAAATTAATAAATACCAAGATGCTACAAATAAATACGAATACCTATGCATTAATATTCACCAAATAATACAAATATCTAAAAAAATAAATAGAAATATTTTCCTGTATGAAAAGACCTTCATTTATCTATGATAAATATTAGTTCAGTCAGTTTTTTTGAGTTTTTGAGCGAACGCACTTTTGAAAATTTTGCCCATCGCGAGAGTAACTTCAGTACATCGAAACTCATCAGAAAAATCAAACTTTGCCCACTTGGGAATTTTATCATTCAAACCATTTTATTTTCGACAGATTGACTGAACTATATGTTCAATTCACCCCAAGAGAAAATTTTCGTCTTATTGTAAAAACAAAAGAAGATCGCATTCTTAACTTGAAAAGCGCGTGCGCGGTCTGGGGACCGCCCGACAGGTCGGTAGAGCTGGCGACCGCGAAGGCTCGCCACAATATCTCTTATGTCCGATTGCCCGATGAAATGAGCAAAACAATACGTCACAGAATTTGAATTGTACCTGTTCAAAACACCCGTGGCTCAGCACTGAGTTAATAAAGATTTCAGATCAGATTGTCTTGAAATTTTGCTGAAAATCTTTTAATCCATTACTCAATGATGTTTGCACTACAAATATTTACTGGGCTGTTGCTGAACTGGAAAAATTCCCAAGAGCAGAACTACTATGAGCCTTTAGCGTCTGTTTACTTAATATCAGACAAGATTTGGTCAAAAGTTAGGTACGATTAGGTACTTATAAAATGTTTGTTACACAAATAGCACGAAAATACCTAATATAATGTTTAACCAAAAGCTACCTAATAGCATGTGATTAAGCGACTTTTCAACTGGCCACTGCTTAAGAGCGTAGACTACAGATTTTCTATCGTCCGATAGTTTAGTCGAGTTTGTAATCAGTATGTAGAAGTACGATTTAAGAACCGTTGCAATGTGAGCACTTACGTACCTTTTCATTCTGATTCCAAATCCGACTTAACTATTGGACGATAGAAAATCTGTAGTTTGCGGCGACTCTAAGGCAGCAATATTGTCCCTGTATTGTTTTCCTTAAAATTTTCTGACTCTAAATTTCAAGGAATTGTATTTCACGGAAAACTGACGCTACTTGAGAGGAGCAATTTGAGGAGTAGTATTGGTAGCGAGCCAGACGAGCACTAAAGTAAATTCGTGCCGCAATATTTTGATCTCAACTCTATCTTTCACGGAAAACTTAATCAAACAAAAATATTTTCATGTAAAATGGGGCCAAGACGAGACTACAGTTCGCACTATCAAAAAGTTATCAGATCTTATGTAGAGCCAAACTTCTAACTCTACAAGACTTTAGGACTTAAATCTACACAAATTTTACACCTTTTAAATTTTACTACTGCACAAATTTTACACCTTAGTAAAAATATATGCAGCTTGGCTGTTTAGCAACTTTCAGATGCCCAAATACGTTGGACATAAGGTGAAAATATAATATATATATTCACTGTTCATTACTTCTCAGTTAAACAAACAATTCTTATACTAACAAAACGGCCAAGCCACATTAATTGACTAAGGTAAAGTTAAGTATAAGCTTGTAGAGTAAGAATCTTGGCTCTACATGAGATCTGATAAATTTTTGATAATACGAACTGTAGTCTTGGCCCCATTTGACATGAAAATGATTTTTCTTGGATTTCATTTCTTTTTGTAGATTATTACACAAGTGCTCTTATCAATTTCCATACCTCGACCACCGAATTGATTTGCGGAAGTCTCATACAAACTTTCATCCCCTAATTTAAGGTGTTGGGAAGGAGAAGTTGTCCTACTCTACCTATATATACCTCTTTAAATCATTTTACGAGTCATTTCCCCAAAGTAGCGCTCTTAGCGTTACTTGACTAGGTGTTCGTTAACGATAATCGAAGTTACGAAACGTTCAGCACGGTCAGTCTTCGAATGGGTGACCGCGGGTGGCATTTACGACTGCGCGCGACCGTGGCTCGGACGACACGTTGAAGTGTAGGTCCCGGTTGTTTAAACCTACCATGTCAGAGGCCTTCAGGCGGATTAAAATCTCTGACATTATATTTCACCAAAAAATATCCAAGCTATAATCCTGTGGCATAAATTTCAGGTATTCGCACACACGCTAAGTTTAGTAGCAGTTACTCAATAATAGCCTACTTTCGCTCTAGTAATGATCATGTAAGCATACCTTTACCAGACCCTACGGTAATCCAGGCAGAAACCATTACCCTACTTACGCATTTCACGATTACTTTTTATTTGACTACCTACATCGTTACTGAATGGAGAACGATAATGATGTTGTTTGAATACTCAGGGGTATTATGTGCTAAAGGAAACGTAGGTGCAAAATCCCTAATCTTTGTCAAGGAACAGGTGTTTGTCAGCACGGTCAGTATTTGGATGGGTGACCGCGGGTGGTATTTTCCAACTGAGCGCTACCGTAGCTCAGATAACACGTTAAATTGTGGGTGTCGGTTGTTTTAATCGTTTAGCACGTCAGAACCCTTCAGGCAGCTCAAAAACTTTGACACCAGGGCAGGGCTAGCGGCTCGGCCTATTCGTACTTACCTGCTTAGAAGAAGAAATAGTAGGTATAAAATAAAAATGTTATTTGCGTATTTTGGCCTCAGTTTGTATAGCGAAGAAACTAAGCTGACAGTTCCTTTGAACTAAATTGATTGAGTGGGATTTTCACGACCAAAAAGTGGTTTTTTTTTTGTTCTATTTATACTCAGACGGATGTAAACTATGCTATTGTTCAGGTGAGAAGTTGAGGCGGGTCGTTTTTAGGGTTCCGTAACCAAAGGGTAAAAACGGGACCCTATTACTAAGACTTCGATGTCCGTCTGTCCGTATGTCTGTCTGTCTGTCTGTCACCAGCTGAAATTTTCACAGATGGTGTATTTCTGTTGCCGCTATAACAACAAATACTAAAAATAGATTAAAATGAATATTTAAGGGGGGCTCCCATACAACAAACGTGATTTTTAGGAGATTTTTGCTCGCTATTAATAGCAGCAAGAGGAATGGGGCTTCCATACGGTACAGAACCCATTGTGCGCGAGTCCGACTCGCACTTGACCGATTTTTATTTACAAAATATAATAAAGTTAGAGCCCATAGCCAGAAGATATACGAGAAAAGGTACTTATTTACGTTCTAAAGTAACCACCAGCTCACCATCTACGGTGTTACGATTGCTTAGTGTCTGCGAAATACCCATAACAAGTCACTTTGAAGTTAATAAATAATTTCCTAGGTATTCCTGTACTGTATACTCAGACCAAATAAAAAAATCAAGACAGAATGCTGTGACCAAACAATTGAGGTAGACAAAACTACGCCTCGCCGCGTACAGACACAATTACACACACATACACATTCAACGAAACTACGCCTTGGCTCGTCAGTCGAACTATGGCGGCGCAACACCGACGCACTTAGCACATGTATAAAAACCGGCCTCACTTGTCTGTTCACGACGTTCTGTCTTAATTTTTTTATTTGGTCTGAGACTGTAAAAGTGTATAGTGAAATTTAAGTTAGGATTAGGGGCAAAATATTAGATGGTTGAAATGGCAGATTAGCCAACGTAATTAACAATAGAGTCATAAACTGCTACGTACGAAGCATTTTGGAATATTGCAGTCCTATATGGAACCCTTGTTACGCAGTTCACGCCAAGAGAATTGAAGGTTTACAAAAAAAGTTTTTCTATCACCTCTCGTATGCCAACAATAAATGCCGCAGTCTCAAAAGTTACGATTCCAGACTCGTCCACTATAGAGCCACTGCACTTAGTCATCGTCGTAAAGCAGCTGATGTTGCTTTTCTCCACAAAATCATACACGGTAAATTGGACAGCCCGGACTTGATACAAAATATCAATTTTTCTGTACCCCGCGAAGTTAGTTCACGCCGAGAAATTAAGACTTTTTCTCTGCCTATTTGTCGAACCAATTATGCTCAAAATTCACCCATAAATCGCTTGTGTCGTACTTATAACAGTGTGTGTCATGATGTTGACATTTTCAACGCGTCGGTCAACAAAATCAAAAAATACTTTTTTTGATAATCTTAAGTTAGTATAATATAGTAGTATAATATGTATTGAATTTTTTTTTTTAGATTCTTTATTGTTGTAATTATTTGTTTCTTATATTCATTACTTTATTTTTTTTTTTCTTACTTGCCAAACTTCTAGCGCTCCATTTATATGCATGCTGTGTTTGCACCTAGAAGGTTGGACAGTCTAACATGTTCTATTGTTTTGTATCACTTAATTATTTTGACTGTATCAACCAGTTTGCAAACCATTAATAAAAAAAAAAAAAAGTTTCGAAAGCGCAGAACATTCAACCACGAGGCAGATTTATAATATTTCAGTAGCACGTTCAGCAAAAAGCGCTTTCAGTTTCGTAAGGAATTATTTAAAAAAAGGAAAGATTTAATCTCAAGACGAGAAAGTAGATAAGACGTTACTAAGACCATCGTCGTCCATAAAATAATACCGTCCAAAGGTCGCCTGGAATAAATCGCTAAAATCTGCTCATTAATCTACATTCTACCACATTATTTCATATTAGTTTTATTTAAGTAGGTTTTTTTAGGGTTCCGTACCCAAAGGGAAAAACGGGACCCTATTACTAAGACTTCGATGTCCGTCTGTCTGTCTGTCACCGGGCTGTATCTCATGAGCCATAATAGCTAGGCAGCTGAAATTTTCACAGATAATGTATTTCGGTTGCCGCTATAACAACAAATACTAAAAACAAAATAAAATAAATATTTAATCCCATACAACAAACCTGAATTTTTAGACGTTTATTCGCTCTATATTAATAATGGTACCAGGTATATGCTTGAAATTTTCACGGAACATTTAGTTTTATATCCCCTTCAATAATAAATAATAAAATAAATATTTAAGGGGGGCTCCCATGCAGTACGGAACCCTCCGGGCACGAGTCCGACTCGTACTTGGCCGATTATTTTCTATCACAATTATCATAAATGCGAAAGTTTGCATATTGTCAGAGTCGGGTGATACCTATAAAATAACAAAAAAGCATTACCCCTCTAGAAAAAAGCGTTCGCGCATTTGGAAAAAAAATGTTCTCTAGTAGTCATTTTACTTGACAGATTATTAAATTACAATTGGATCATCTCGGCTTTATTGTAAATTTAATGAATCCTCTTTAATCACTCACTATAACCTAAACTTAACTACTTAGTATGAGATGAACCTAAACTAATTAGTCTGAGATGACTACAACTATTCTCAACTGTTATGAAAAGACTTTCTTGAACTAAATTAAATTCTACTTTATTGATTAGGGTTATAAGAAAATCGAGCACTGACCGGTCTGTAGAATTACCCTTGAACAATATAATTGTACATGGATTTCATTATTCGACATTCGTCTGAAATAGGGACATGGAAAATAATCGGCCAAGTACGAGTCGGACTCGCGCACGCAGGGTTCCGTATTGTATGGGAGCCCCCATTAAATGTTTATTTTATTTTAATTTTACTATTTATTATTCAAGTGAATATGCAAATAAATATTCTGTGAAAATTTCAAGCATCTATCTGTTACCATTATTAAATATAGCCCCCTTAGTTATTAATTTTATTTTGTTTTTAATATTTGTTGTTATAGCGGCAACAGAAATACATAATCTGTGAAAATTTCAGCTTTCTAGCTATAACGGTCCATGATTTTACCCTTACCTACAGGTACGGAACCCTAAAAATCAGCCGTTACTATTTTTATCAACAGCCTTGTTAGCCGAAATAATGATAAAAATATTTCATTTACCGATACCACAATTTTAAGAAGATTCCTATATATTACTATGTCGTTCGGGTATTTCCTTATATGTCGAGTTCGGGTTTCCGTAAAATTAACATAATTTCAGCCTTGATATTAGTCCAGATGGCTTAGATTGCTCTTGACTCGAATTTGGTAATGTTTTGTCATTTCAAATAATTCAAATAAATTCAGGGAACTCTGTTCAAAATTTACTTAAGAGTTGATAAGCCAACATTGTAAATTTCACGAGATATTAGAAATATTCTAAGGAGTACATTGAATGTAAGAGACATTTAATATTTTTTATTTAAAATAATACGAATAAAATCAGTGAGTCTGTTCAAAATTTACTTAAGAGTTGATAAGCCAACATTGTAAATTTCACGAGATATTAGAAATATTCTAAGGAGTACATTGAATGTAAGAGACATTTAATATTTTTTATTTAAAATAATACGAATAAAATCAGTGAGTCTGTTCAAAATTTACTTAAGAGTTGATAAGCCAACATTGCAAATTTCACGAGATATTAGAAGTATTTTGAAGAGTACATCGATTTATGAGAGAAGCTGATATTATGCAGAGTAAATAAAGAGTTACGAATAAAATAAATCATAAAACATGAGAATCGCCCGTTTTATACTTGCTTTTGGCAAAAAAAATAAGTTAGCATGTATGGAAAGATTGATATACACCTCGGCTATTCATTACCACCTCCAATAAAGCATTGACGGACTTAGGGAAAATAGCCCTTAATACGCTAGCAATAGTTTTTCTAACACACCCTATAAAAGAAAAGTAATGGCGCATAAATCAGATTTTACTATCGTGTTGCGTTCTTACCAAATATTAATACCCAACCTTAATTCATCCGAAAATAAAATATCACCACACAGTTTGTAAGTAATCTAAATAATAAATCTCAATGAATACGCAGTTAGAGTTGTTTACTGTTTTAAATCACGAACACTAATAACTACACGATTTATTTTTTAATAGTTCTTTTTTTGTTTTGCACTGGCTGGTTTTAATTTTTTTTTATAGTTTGGAGCGCGTTCCGAACTCGTTTTGATTTTTTTGGCGCGCAAAGCGCGGGATCGTTCGCTGGTTGGAGGAGCGCCGAGCAGACTGGGTTCCTGAGGCTTTAGCCGCTACAGCGCATGTGCCTACAACGTTTTATAATTTGATATCGCACATCACCGCCCCTGTGACATTCCGCGGTAAAACGTACTCGTAAATTATTCAATTTTATTTACTTATCCGTGCGTTGAGGAACATTATGACATCGGAGGATTTTTATTGAGATGTTACGAGTATGGTTTTGTAAGATCGAATGTGTGCGCTTCTGAGAAAAAAGTTGAAAGTCATAAAGATAAATTAGATTATGATTTGTACATACATATGTTATTGTTTTTTATACTTAGTTTAGCTGTAGGTATTTAATTTGAGCGTTTTTGGTTGAAATTAGGGCCGGGAGCTCATTTTTTTCCCACAAAAGTATATAAAAGCGCCTGGCGATACGACGCGTGACCAAAATACTGATTTTATGAGTTACATACATTATTTTATCTCAAAATTGGTTGGACCGGTTTTTCGCCTGTCGAGTAAAATATAACCTATGTCTCACAGCATATCAAAACAAATTCAGTTGAAAAGTTAGGTACTTATAGATGCATACTTTAGACATCTAAATTATTTAAGGCATATAGTGCCTAGAAGTCATAACCCTAGCCTTGAAACCGTAAAACGACGTCATGAGTTCGAATTCCGGTCCCATAGACGTATGGTTCCGTAATGACTTTCAGGACTTGTACGGTTTTCATAACTAGCTTTTTGCTGAAGGAAACATAGTGCGGAAACCTGCACACGTAAAACAATTTTAATGGCGTATGTGAACCTGCATTGGGCCAACTTGACGATAATGGCCCAATCGCTCTTTTGTATGTAGCCCTATGTTGAGCAATAGAATGATTTTAAAGCTGCCACAGTATTATTATATCTAAAATAAAAATTAGTGAAATAATAACTAGTTAAATAAGTTCATATGGGCCGGGTAGTTAGCCCAGATGTCAAAGTTTTAAAGCTGCTTAAAGGCCTCTAACGTGGCTACAATAACCAGGGCCGGATTTGGGGCAGGGTGTCCGGGGTAACTCCCACGGGGCCCCACATTAGAGAGGCCACAGACATGCGACAATAGATTTGAAAATCTTTCAAATTCCAAGTAGTAAACATTAGCAAACCATTTTTTTTTTAGTTTTCTAGAAATTATTTATAAATTCTTAGATATTGACAAAAACGATTTATCTATATTTGTTCACTCTTATCAATAAAATATCCAAATCTCAAATCGTCCTAATAAGAATATTCTTGGAATTTACTAACTATCTTGAAAGAGTACTTACACCTCTAATTATCACCAAGGAGCCTCAACTCCTTTGTTGCCCCGAGGCCTCCACACTTTTGAATCCGGCCCTGATCTCTCTTCTTGATCGTTACGCTCTTGACAGAGCGGTCGTGGTCATCACGCAGTATTATTATTGGTAGGGGCAGATGTAATGCGCCTCACGATATCTCGCCATCTCTCTCTATTGGACGTCAATCGGGTACATTCATGCACGGACCCACCCACAGCAGACTTGATCTGATCGGTCCATCTCATGGGCGACCTTCCACGTGGTCTTGTGCCCTCAACTTTGCCCTGGACGACAAGACGCTCTATGGACTGACTACCTCGCCTCGAGATGTGTCCGACGTAAGCGAGTATGCGAGACTGTACTATGGCTGATAGACGCTGCTTGATGCCGAGTTCTTGTAGTATCGAGACGTTGGTGCGAAATTCAGTCCACGATACCCCAAGCATTCTTCTCCAGCACCACATCTCTAGGGCATCTACCTTTTTCTTTTCAATTTCTCGCAGTGTCCATGTCTCAGAGGCGTACAAAAATATGGGTAAAATTAGTGTTCGCACGAGCCTGGTCTTCGTTGTTTTGGTGATGTTCCTGTTCCTCCATATTTTCTTCATTTTATCCATAGCAGTTCTAGTGATCGCCATACGCCTCTTGATCTCATCGATACATCCACCCTGACAGGAGATCAAAGCTCCAAGATAGGTGTATGATTGGACTACTTCACAATTTGCCATCTGAGTGACTTCCGGCAAGTTGTCATTCGTTCGGTTCACAATCATCACCTTGGTTTTGCTGCGATTAATCTTTAACCCGAATGTAAGGCCCACTTGTTCCATCTTAAGAAGCAGCTCTTCCATATGAGGTGCACTAGTTGCAAAAAGTGTGGTGTCATCTGCATACCGCAAGTTTGCAATTTTATAGCCTCCAACAGTGACCCCATCCGTCCAATCCTCCAGGGTGATGCGCATGATGATTTCAGTGTATATATTGAACAAGAGAGGTGATATTATGCAGCCTTGACGGACCCCAGCACTAGGACGAAAATTACCAGATAGGACATCATCTGTACGTACTGATGCGGTACCTTCTTCATATAGACGCCTTAGAAGGTGTACGAGATGCTTCGGTACGCCCATTTCAAGAAGGGTTTTCCACAATATTGGCCATTTTACTGAGTCAAACGCTTTTGAGAAATCAACGAAACAAATGTAGGTTGGTTTGTTGAATTCTCTAGCCTTCTCAATAATTTGGCGGACAATTAGGATCTGTTCTCGCGTTCCCTTCCCTTTGACAAATCCAGCCTGTTCTGGTGCAATTTCCTTCGATAGATACGCCTTCAGTCGTTCATTTAGAATATGTAGCAAAATCTTGCTAGCATGTGAAATTAGAGCAATAAGACGATAGTTGCTACATTTCTTCGTGGAACCTTTCTTATGTAGAGGAGTAAATACCGTATGCGTCCATTCTGATGGCCATTCTCCTGTTCGCCACACCTTATTGCAAATGACATGAAAGATTTGTTCACCACGTTCACCTAAAGCCCTTATAGTCTCAATGGGAATACGATCTCTGCCTGTTGCCTTTTTGAGTTTAAGATGCTTAATAGCGGCTCTCACTTCAGACAGAAGAATATCTGGTTCCAGATCATCGTCCTTTGGTTCTGTATCAGGAAAACAGCGTGACTGCGGGTCTTGGTATAGTGATTGACAGTAGCTCTTCCATGTTTCTGAGATCCCCTCCAATTCCGTGACCAGTTCAGCACTTTCGTTCTCAATCGCCCAAGCTCTAGAAGGTAGAGTTTTTGTTATGAGACGGATTTTATGATACAGATCTCTGGATTCATGTTTTTCCGCATGCCTTTCAACTTCGTCGCAGATTTTGCGAAGATATGTATTGTGATCTCTTCTGCAGCTGGCTTGAATTTGGGCAGATAGTCTATTGATTTCTCTGATATCTGTTCCTTTTGCCTTCTTCTGTCTTCTCTCCTCGACTAAACGTAAAGTACTGTCCGTCATCCAGTGTTGTCGCTTATGGGCTGTAGAAACTGGCGGCTCCGACTGTGCGACTGCGTTTTCGATGAGATGTTTCGCTTGATTCCACAACATCTCCGGCGTGGCCCTATCATCATTTACGTTAGACCAATCTGTCCAGTTCTGTTCAATGACCTGAGTGAATTTTTCAGTGTCTTTGACTTCGACTTTCCGTTGATTGTTGCGTGGTCTCGCAGCTGTCAATTTCAACCTTATCTTCGCAATGAGGAGTTCATGATCTGATCCACAGTCAGCGCCAGGCAACGTATGGGCGTTTAGGACAGATGTTCGCCAGCGCGACCGTACCAGGATGTAATCAATTTGGTTGCGATAGTTACCTCCAGGAGATGTCCAGGTATATAGTCTCCGTGGATGATGTTCAAATAGACTATTTGCAATAACTAAGTTATTTTCATTTGCAAATTGCATTAGACGTTCCCCGCTTTCATTCCGTGTCCCAAGTCCAAAGTTTCCCACACAATTGCCAAACTGTCGAGAATCCGCTCCAATCTTGGAATTGAAGTCGCCCATAATGAAAAGTAGCTCTCTGTTGGGTATTTTTGCGATAGTGGTCTCCAATTCCGCGTAGAAGCTCTCTATAACGTCTGGTTGTGCAGTACTAGTGGGAGCATAAACTTATACGAGATTCAGGTTCACGGGTGAAGCTTTCAGCTTAATTGTCATTACTCGGTCACTCACTGGTTCGTAACCTAACACGCAATTATTCAATTGTTTCGGAACCACAAAAGCTACTCCATTTCGACTGTGGGTGTCATTTCCAGAAGAGTATATGGCATGTGTGTTGGTGAGGAAATGTCCGCTCTCTCTCCAGTGGGTTTCTACTAATCCGCAAATATTCAAACCACACCGGGAAATCTCTTTTTCCAAGACATCCAGTTTTCCTGTTTGCAACAAGCCACGTACATTCCATGTTCCTATCGTCTGGATTTTACGCAGTTTGATAGGGTTTCCAGTAGCAGAGTTTCCATGAGGAGCCTGGTTACCTACTCCTGCATGGCCGGTAGTCCATTTCCCACCGCACGCCCCGGACGCTGCGCGGCGCCGGTTGCTAAGCGGCTCGCATGGCAATCGTGATTTATTTGTCTTTACTTCCATGATGATTTTCTCGGGAGAATAGTTGCAGTGGTTTCCCGTTGCCTTCTGCACCAGACATTTTTGAGGTTATTTAAACCTCAAGGTTGCTGAAGCCTCTTCCGACCAGTTTCCCAGCCAGGCGTATGGTTATACCGCCATTGCTCGGTCGCCAGTGCCTCGTCAGTTATCTAGCAGGGGGACCGCGGTCGCCCAAGGGCAACCGCCGCAGATTCAACATCTGCGCGTGCAGGTGAGGATGACAGTTGGGGCCGGAAAGATGTTAGATCCGTTCTCCCCCATTCCCCCCAAAATTCCCCGGCCCTGATAATAACCAGTTAAAAGATAACAAATGCACTTTCTTTCAGTCGTCGGAAGTGTCTATTGAAAAATCGCTAGCTATTTCACGAAATGGCGTCAGACATCGTTTGCAGGTATCCCAGTCCCCATTCGCACTATACAAATCGAAAAACGTTGAGGCTATAACTCTTTTGAGTTCGGGCCTGGAAAACTGTTCTGCCTTCATAGACATACTGGGTAAGAACCTGGTGGTAACAATTCAAATTACCCCAATTTAAAATAAAAATTGATGTTACCGTAGTGGTATAGAGGTAGTAACGCGGGTAAGGCGGGTGCCTTACGATCGTGAGATCGTGGATTCAAATGCCGATCACACCCGAATTTATGTACGGAATTCAACACCACTGGCTTTCACTGACTGTGAAGGACAACATCGTGAGGCAACCTGCATACGTCCCTAAAAGAAATTCGATGGTGTATGAGAATCCACCAACCCGCACTGGGTCGGCGTGGTGGATATGGCCCAAGCAACCTTCTTGGGTAGGCCTACGTCCGTAGAGTGCTAGTACAGTATAACTTGATGTCATCATCCTGCACTGTCTTGTAATAAACCTTCGTAGTCCACTGCTGAACATAAGCAACTGTTCTGCCTTCATAGACATACTGGGTAAAAACCTAGTGAAACACTTCAAATTACCCCGATTTTTTTTAAATTTAAGACTTGTTGTCTCCGTGGTGGTATAGAGGTACCCGCCTTACGATCTGAGGTCGTTGGTTTAAATGCCGATCCTGTACCAATGACTTCTTTGGAATTTATCTACGGAATTTAACACCACTGGCTTTTAGGTGAAAGACAACATCGCGAGGCAACCTGCATACGTCCGTAGAAAAAATCGATGGCGTATGTGAATCCACCAACCCGCACTGGGTCGGCGTGTGAATATGGCCCAATCACCCTTCGGGCCTACGTCTTGCAGTGGACTATTAAAAAGGCTGATACAGTACCTACAGTACAACTTGACGTCATCATCCTGCACTGTCTTGCAATGAACTTAGTGCACTGCTGAACATAGGCCAATTCAAGAAGACTGTTAAGGCCAAATCCACCACGCTTGCCGAGTGCATGGTGGATTCACATAAGCCGTCGAATTTTTTCAGCAGGCATATTCAGGTTTGCTAATAATGTTTTTCTCTTTGACGTGACAACATCTAGTAAATCCATGAACGCTGGCTACACGCACGAAAAAGGATGACGCATTGTCACGTTACGCTCACTACTCGAGCGAGTGAAAGGCACCATTGGCTTGAGCATTTGGTGCGTATCGGTGCAATCATTTCATCAATCCTGCTTTCCTGTTTCCTAAGAGATATAATCTAAAGCTTTTCAAGTTCAGAGTGAATAGGTATCTTCTAGGTCTGAGTGGTTCATCTTCGACCCATCGTCGCTTATCATCAGGCGAGTTGGTGGTCAAACGTGGACTTATTCGCGTTAAAAAAAAACAATGAGTAAGTTCGTATAGGCCGGGTGGCTAGCCCTGGTGTCAGAGTCTTTAGGCCGCCTGAAGGCTTCTGACTTGGCTAAACGGTTAAAGCAAATGGGACCTACAATTTAACGTATCATTCGAGCCACGGTAGCGCTCAGTTGGAATTTGCCACCCGCGGTCACCCATCCAAATACGGACCGTGCGGAACGTTGATTTCGCTGATTGCTGACAAACAGCTAATCAAACTACGCTACGAGCGCTACATTTCATCAATGATTTGATATGACGTTGTCACGTTAAACTAACCTCCGTAAACCGACTTTACAGACAACCAATTTTTTGACCGACGAAACGGAAGAGGTACTTAATTTGACGCGTATATTTTTTTGTTATTTTTTTATGTACAGCAACTCTAAAAACAAATGGACAAATAAAATATTATATTTTTAATCTAAGTACCTATTTGTTTGACACTGCTTGCATCTTGTTTTCAGAATTTATAAAATTTGCTATACCTAAAGGTATTATTATTAGTTAGTAGTAGCTATCAATTTATATTTGCTATGATCTTAGCAAACACAAAACCAAACAAAAAAGTTAAGTAGATTAACCTTTATAACATAATATTTGAATTACCATCTCCAGAACCTCGTATATCTAATATCTCATTGTCTACTGTACATATTTTATTAGCAGCATTATCTAAATGTATTGAAGTAAGTGCGGGCGCAAAGAGATTGTCGCGCAGTAAGCCGACTACAAATAAAGGGGTAAAGCTCTACGATCGGTTTTTGGCAAGATGCCACGACAAGGCCCCTTGTAGGTAGGAATCTTGGTAGCTATTCCCCGGACTCTCTGCTTTGAGATAGTAGATTGGAGAAGATAATCTGGGCACGAGTTTTCTTTGTTGTTTTGTCACGTTGACTTTTATTCGCCATCTTGTTTTGGGTTTGAATTGCTGGAAACTAGTACTGGTACTTATATTGAGACAATAAATATGAAAAATACGGTGAAGGTGAGATAGATGAAATATTATACCTTGACAGTCAATTTGTTATTATAAGGCGTAATTTAAAAATGAAGTTTGTTTTAAAAACTTTTACATTTTACTATTTTTAGGGTTCCGTACCCAAAGGGAAAAACCCTATTACTAAGACTTCGATGTCCGTCTGTCCGTCTGTCTGTCCGTCTGTCACCGGGCTGTATCTCATGAACCATGATAGCTAGGCAGCTGAAATTTTCACATATGATGTATTTCGGTTGCCGCTAGAATAACAAATACTAAAAACAAAATAAAATATATATTTAAGGGGGGCTCCCATACAACAAACCTGAATTTTTAGACGTTTTTCGCTCTATATTAATAATGGTACCAGGTAGATGCTTGAAATTTTCACAGAATATCTAGTTTTATACTCCCTTCAATAATAAATAAAAAAAATATTAAAGGGGGGCTCCCATACAGTACGGAACCCTCCATGCGCGAGTCCGACTCGTACTTGGCCGATTATTTTGCATTAGTTATTGTTTAAGTAAATAGGCAATATCAGATTTCAAGTGTTTTATTTTAGGTTGACTTAGGAAACCATGTAACAATAGCAAATAAAATTATTTTATTCAATTAATTAATTTAGTTTTACACTTAGAAATGGTCCTACATTTAATCGGGATACTTGGATCAGTTACTTGGAGCCGTGGTTGTCTAGTGGTAGTGACCCCCGCCTTACAATCGTGAGGTCGTGGGTTCAATCCCGACCCCGTACCAATGAGTTCTTTGGAATTTATGTGCGGAATTTAACACCACTGGCTTTTCGGTAAAGAAAAACATCGTGAGGCAACCTGCATACGTCCATGGAAGAAATTCGATGGTGTATGTGAATCCACCAATTCGCACTGGGCCAGCGTGGTGGATATGGCCCAATCACCCTTCGCGGGTAGGCCTACGTCCTGCAGTGGACTATTAAAAAGTCTGGTACAGGTACTTGGATTAATTTTTTATAAGGCACAATAATGTTTTTATTTATTTAATTTTTAAAAGAAAATCTATCTCAAAATGTAAATAAAGGTTTTAAAATAATAAATTATCAAAGTACATATTAAGTAAAGACTCCAGTAGCAAAATTTAATATTAAACTTACTCGTAATATACATTATTTGAAATAAATACAAAATTTTGCAAGCCACTAGAATCTCACGCCGTGCAAACTGTTTCAAACCGGTCTTTTCGAATAAATAAACTAAAATAGACCTACGTCCAACATACGATAACCTACTTCAATGATGATGATGATTGCCCAAGTTTCTTACTTCTACTAACGCACTGTGATATCCCCAAGTAAAACCGCCCGACAGTTTTGACGTCGGATCATTTATGAGCCTGAGTATTTTGGGACCAAAGCGAAGGGATTTTTACGCCAGTACGGTAATGGAAAAAGGACAGTGTCTGGTTTTCTATCGCGTCGGTCTTAGAAATTTCGTCTCAGACATTCAATTTGCGGAATAGTTTTGACTATAAAAGGCAACTGGGCTAAAATAAGAACAAGGGTATAGTTAAGTTAACTAGAGGGCTCGTTTACTCGAAGCTAAGGAGATACATTATGTGTAGGCGTGCATTTTTTACGAAACTAAAGGGTATTAAGGGAATCATTACTCGCCTTATTTTTGAAAGTTTATTTTTCTTGCCGGCGCCTGTGGCACTTTCCGATCTTTAAACCATATCCATGGAAATAAATCAAGTCAACATATCATCTATCTAGATGAACTCTGAACACTCGAGAACGGCTGAACCAATTTGGCTAATTCTGATCTTGAAATATTTGTAGAAGCTAAGGGAAGGTTTAAACGGTGAGAAAATTTGTAAAAGTAGCAAGAAAAATAATTTCATTTACCCATACAAAATGCATGTAAATGTTGTCATTGACAGTTGACAGATGGTGAGATGAAGTTCTCCGGGTCAACTAGTTATAATACAATAACTAATATAAATTAAAAATTTAAAAAACCCCCGACACATTGACAACCATTTTGGGCACATTTGTAGAATTTTGGTTCTTCCATCCCCAATTTAACCCACCATAACTCTTAAACGGCTCAATCGATTTTTATAAAACATAGCTAAGAACACTCTCGATTGAGTCTCCTTTCATCCAAAAAAAACTAAACTGAAATCGGTTCAGTGGTTCGGGCGCTATGATGCCACAGACAGACAGACAAACAGACACGTCAAACTTATAACACCCCTCTTTTGCGTCGGGGGTTAAAAATGAATCGTGGTTGTTAGTCTTGCTAAAACTCGAGAACGGCTGAACCGATTTAGCTAATCAATATATTGAAATATTTGTAGAAGTTGAGAGAAGGTTTAAGCGGTAAGAAAATTTTTAAAAGTTGCGAGAAAATTAATTGTTTTCCCATACAAAATTTTCCTGCATGTTAAAATCATTGACAGTTGACAGATAGTGAGACGAAGTTCATCGGGTCAGCTAGTCGCTCTATATTTTTCTATCTTTTTTTTTTGAGTATGCTAATCGATGTTTTCGCCAATTGTGAACAGATTTTAAAAAACATTGTTTGGAAGGGTATACTCCTGAGTTGGTCCTTTTTAAATTTTATCGAAATCGGCTGAGCCATTTTTGAAACGAACAATTATATACAAGGATGTCACATCGATTCACGAACAATATATCAAATATCAAAAAAACGTTGACGTAGTTTCATGAATTAAGACAGCCTCAAGTTAGTAATCGACCTAATTTGATAAAATTATAATCGTCCACAGTCGCTCAATTAAGTGCTCAAAGCAATTTTAAACGACATGATAACATCACTTAATATGAAAGCAATTACACAAATTGTCAATGTAGATTGTTGTAGATAGAATCAAACAGTTCTTAATGGTAATACTATAATTGACACACGCCTACGCACGTCCTCAAAAACTCCCTTGAAGAGAAAAAAAAAACATATTTTTTCGTTTCGCTGATTAGGCACACAAAATATTTTTACTGCGAGGAAATTATTTTTAAGATCATATCCTAGAATAAATGTCTTATTCCGAATATAACATTTCATGATATGGCAGCATTGCTCGAGAAAAAGGAAGTGAGAAAAGGGCTCCGTTTTAAGCCGACGATTTTGCTTTCGAGATGCCGCTTCTCCTGTACAGGTCACATTTTTCAACTAATTGAAACGAAGGCTGGTACGAAGATTTTAAATTTTATTTATAAATGATTTTTTCAAAGCGATAACGTCATATAAATCGACAAGCGACCCGCCTTGGCTTCGCACAGGTGTAAACCTTCCTTTTGAATCACTCTATCTACTAAAAAACGCATCAAAATCCGTTGCGTAGTTAAGATATAAACATACATGGAGAAAGACAGCGGGACTACTGGGACAAGCGGTTTGTTTTATACTATGTAGTGATCCTAAAGTGATAAACGCTGTTATCGTTATAATGACGTCATCGCGTAAAATTATCGTCCATAAACCAACTTTACAGACAAACTTTTCTTTTAATTTTTGTTATTGCTTTTTTACTCTTATCTACAGTACTTTGTAGAAATCTTATTAAACTATAGTATTGATTATACTATTCATAGATATTTACAAAAACGAATACCTATCTATAGTTTTTAAATTGGCATTCAATGAAATATTTAAATTCCAAATCGCTTTGATATGTACCTACTTGAAAATAACCACCCACCTTGAGGGAACTATCTCTCTATTTGTGGCTTCCAGTCCTTTGTTGCCCCGAGGCTTTCGGAACTCCAAATAAAGCCCTGGAATTATTAGCCAATGTGACTCTCCGGTCTTGCTTCCTGAAAAAGTAACAAAATAAACAAACAAACTTTCGGTTTTATAATATTAGTAGTATAAAATATTCACTCAACCCCTGACCACTCTAAATATTGACGTCTAAAATAATTTAATTCCGTTGAACATAATAGGTTCTGCTAACTCAACGCCATGCAAGCTGGTAGTCATAAACTTAGGTAAATCTGTTCCAGACAGCCTAGGCTAGCATGTTTAGTGCTTCCTCAAACGCTGTCAGAAAGCTTATGCGCTTACTGCCAGCTTCAAATAGCTTATCTGTGCTTTACGACGTCTTGGAAGCGGTTGCATCAAAAATAGGTGAAGTTGAGTGATACTCGTATATTTTTATCTTTACCACTAGAGCTCGAGCTTGCTTTAACTTAGTCATATTTAATAAAAGGGAATGATACTATAATTATTGCCATGCAGATGAAATAACATGATATAGGCCAAATTGTATGAATCAATTTGGTGAAAAACTCAATTATTGAAACCATACGCAACTAACTAACGTAATAACCTAACGTAATAACGTAACGTGATTTATTTAAGAATTAAAAAAACACGGTTGTGTCTTCTAGACAGAGAATAGGTGTGCCTGACATCTTTATGTAAGAATGTCGGACAACAAGTGTTATTTTTTATATCCACCACGCTTGTCCAGTGCGAGTTGGTGGATTCACATACGCCATCGAATTTCTTCTACGGACGTATGCAGGTTGCCTCACTACGTTTTCCTTCACCGAAAAGCCAATGGTTGAAATTTCGTACATAAATTCCGAAGAACTCATTGGTACGGGACCGGGATTTGAACCCACGACCTCACGATTGATGTTCTCATGTGTAATGCTAAATAGAGTATTTGTTAACTTGACCTACAGATATTTTTGTGAAAAACATTTCGAAAATTTGTCACGAATTAACCTAGTGTGGGAAGCACTTTGAAATTAAAATCGTTTCATTGACCTCCAGATATCGTTAACGTGCTCTGGCGTGCGGATTCGCTTTTCTTTCCGCTTGATCTCGTGGTTGGCACGAAAGGGGAAAAAAAGTGAAGCCTCATCAAAACGCGTACACAATACGGTCGCAGATCGTTTTGATTATCGTGTGATTTGCTACATAATTATATTTCTTGCGCGCTGAGTACAAAAAATATTTCGCTGTACAATGTACAGTGCTAACGTACCTAATCTTTAATACTACCTTTTATTTAGTTTCACCTGTCCCGTTCTGTCTGTAATCAAATCTTGCAAGTTTAATTTGATCCACTTCCCGGTTACCGATTGAGCTGAAATTTTGCATACGTGTGTAAATCGCGTGACAATGCAATATTATGATGACATAGTGCTGATCTGATGATGGAGCTCGAAAATGGCCAAAGGAACTTAGCAATAAAACGACACAAACTCATCGAGTTTGGGTTCATTTGAATGGTCTTGGCGATTAATTTGTCTTTGAATGGTAATCAGGGTTTGATGATGGAACTGGTAGGTGTTCTTAGGAGCTCTGTAATGAAATGACGCAGCCCTATCGAGTTTCGGCTCGTTTGATTTGTCTTGGCGGCTACTTGTTCAGTAAAAGCTTGCTTTTTTTTTTTTAAAAAAAAAGGTTTTTTTTTACTTAATTACTTGTTTAGTGAGGAGAGGTTCAAGCTCAAAAGTTGAAAATATAATAACGATACAAACTTATAAAATCAAAATCACCGTTTTCTACACTGGACTCCACAATCAACATCTTTATTAATTAACTAGCTTTCCCCGTGAAGTTCATCTCACGATTTGTCAACTGTCAATGACAACATTTATATGCAGGAACATTTTGTATGGGAAAATTAAATTCATGTTTTATTATTTTTCTCGCTACTTTAGTAAATTTTCTCACCGTTTAAACCTTCCCTTAGCTTCCACGGATATTTCAAGACCAAAATTAGCCCAATCGGTCCAGCCGTTCTCGAGTTTTAGCGAGACTAACGAACAGCAATTCATTTTTATATAATATAGATTATATTTAAAATTCCACAGCCCTGTAGCTTAATTACTTAATTAGATCTAAAATTCCACAGCCCTATAGATTAATTACCTATTTAATAAGCCCTAGTAATTAACAACTTAACTATCACAATTACAAAAAATCTTTACAAAAAAATCACTTCAGACTTGATCGTTACAAGATGAAGACATCAATCGATTTCTATCAACATATTCATTATAATGTGAATTGCTTAAAAATTATTGGTCTCTGGTATTATATTCCTTATCCAGTAAATTCTGTTTGGTACTGGATCGGAATATTAAGCAGAATTTTCATAGGAAGCTTTGCATTTATTATATCGACAGGAGGTCAAATTGTGTATTTGGTGCGACTTATTCTGTCAGGGAATTTTAATATCTTGGACGTTACTGGAATGTAAGTATTCTTATTGAAGAAGGAAATCAGTAGGTAGTTTCATCATGGAACTGTGAATGGTGCTAGTGTAAACTCAAAATTAACACTAGTGCCATTATTTCGAGATCTATTTTGAATGGGACCAGTGTTGAAAATTATTAACGGTAGTTCCATCATGGAACTGTTAATGGTACTAATGGCGACGAACCCTAAAATAAGTATAAAAATAAATGTGTATATTTATTCTGTCAAAAATATATTAATCCTAACATATAAATACGTCATAATAACATAGAAAAATTGTACAAACTTATTGTCAAGGCCTATGTCAAGTTGTGAACGTTCTATGGCTGAAACCATTCATTTTAGGAGGACAGGTGTTGAAGAATGACTATCACCAGTCTGATCACCATATGACACATAATTCTTATAAAATATCTGCCGCCTATATATGACGTTCTCATCTATCTATTAACGAACACCTATGATACGCGTATTGATAAGTTTTTATGATTATTTTATATTGAGTCAATTTTACCCATATTTTTCGATACCTTCACTCTTATGATAACTGAATAATTTTGATTCCAATTGATAGTTTTTAGGGTTCCGAACCTAAAGGGTAAAAACGGGACCCTATTACTAAGACTCCGCTGTCCGTCCGTCTGTCTGTCTGTCACCAGGCTGTATCTCATGAACGGTGATAGCTAGGATGTTGAAGCTTTGCCCTCGTCCTTCGCGCGTATTACGATACGACTAAGCCTACACCTCGTTTACGAAGGCCTTAGTTAAAAAAATATATAAACTTGACTTTATATTTTGCTATTTTTAGCGCGAACCTCATAATCACAGAACTTCTGGTAGAAGTTAAGCTTTTCGACTTATTTCTGCGTCGAAAGTCGCTGTTGAATCTCATTGACCAACTGCACAGCGAAGACTTTAAATGCCACAGTTTGAAGGAACTTGATATTTGTGAGAAAGCAATAAAATTATCTCAAAGAATGTTTACAGTGATTCTGTTTTCTACGTCCATGGATGTATTTGGTAAGTACCTAAACATAATTTAATCGTGCAGACAAAAGTTTCGTAGTTCTGTACTGTATAGGCCGAATCATACAAGTTGGCGGATGTAAAGTTAGCTACAAACTGCGCAACATCCTGACTGACACTCATAAAGCTGCGCGTTGATGGATTTCCGGCAGCTTGTAGCTAACTTCACATCCGCTGACTTGTATGATTCAGCCTATAACTTCTGTACCGGGCTTTTAAATAGCCCATTGTTTGAGGCCTATAAGTACATAGAGGGCGATTGTGCCGAAAACTCGAGCCCAGTGTGATTCGGTCGATTTACTTTCTGTTTTTTGTACACAGGGTGGAGAGCTGACACAGACATCAATTTGACCCATAAGTAGTGCCTAATAGTAGCCAGTAATCATAAAAGCAATAAGGAAAAAAAAACCTACAAATTAAAATAAAATAAAAAACAAACTAAATATCAAATAAAGGAAGTTACATAATAAAGAAAGGAAGTAAATAGGCATAAAACTATATAAGGAACTCTTACATGCCATTTTGACATTAGACTAATCATAATAAAAATTCGAGCTATTTTGATTAATGACAAAATAGCTCAACTCGCTGTTTATATACTCCAAAATTATGTTTTAGAAAATTGTACCTAACCAAGTAAATAGTTTTATTTATCAATTTGGAATATGTCGAAGGCTTTCAAACAAAAGGCCAAATATGTGATGTCATTTAATGTCGGCGTCAGCTCTCCACCCTGTATAAGACTAACTGGTCGAAACTAGCGGCTTTACCCGCGGAAAAGATAGCCAAATTTATAAAAAATGGGTCTAATGGCCAAAAACGTAAAGCTAATTGCTGGCTAAGTCAATATGTATCATGGCTAGTCTATTTTGTAGTTCATGCCGTCGTGGTGCCAGCCCTGGATAAATTCGAGGCTTTACCTTTAAAAATGGATTTATTATTATTTGACGTCAACGATCCGAAATATTTCAACTACGTTTGTGTTTATCAGGTAAGTAATCTGTCGACAATTATGGTAATTTAAAATTGCACGCGAATATAAAAATAACTTACTTAATCTAAATTAGATAAATTGTTAATTACCTATTTCATTGTATGGTTGTATTTGAGTTCTATGTAGCATAGTAATCCTTCTAATTATTATTTTTGTATCTTTGAGCAAATATCTACAGAGCCACAGTCCCTAAGTGAAAGTAGTAAAGAAATGTCCGAGCGCCGTCATACACATCGACTTAGATATTTACATTGGGTAAATAAATCAAAATGACCCATTTTCTCGAATCTCGACGTTATGTCATCAAATTGGTTCTTGTATCCAAGCACTTTGGCATCGCGCGGCATTGTAGTCGGCTTGCAATCGCCTTACGACTAACTAAAAAGTCTGCCCACGACGTAGTTTGGACAGAGTTTTGGCTTAGACTCTTTTTTGCATGATTGTGACTATCTAGTACGGTTTCCTCCGGCTCTAGTATTGAATAATCTTCTCTGTTGTTATGTAACGAATTAATTCTGAGTTGAGCGATTTCTTATGACTAAAAAGGTGTCTGCGTATTATAACATACTACACCGCAGCCGTGCTAGGTGCATCAAGCACAAAAAAAAAACAACACGATACGTTCTAATTTTTCCACTACATCGGAACATCAACGTCCGACATTAATAGTCGTCGAGAATATAATATTTATTTGCTTGCGCCTAAACGCTCCATACATGGCACGCGACGACGTTCCAATCAGTGACGAAACGATCTAGTAGGCGTAGTTACTTTTTTTTAATGCAAATAAGTCCGCCTTTGACCACCTACTGTGGTGTGTGTGTTGTGGTCGAAGATGAAGCACGCACACCTAGAAGATACCTATTCACTCTGACCTTGATAAGCTTTAGATTATATCTCTTAGGAAATAGGAAAGCAGGAAGACTGTACCATTCCCTGGCGGTACGAATCAGAAATGTAGAGTCAACCCGCTTCGTACGTATTGACAGTGTAGGGGTGGTAATGTGGCGTCTTCCTACTTGTCCTGTAGTAAAAAGGGGATGGTAGAATAAGGTTGAGCTGCTCAGATGCACACTCTCCGAAATACTGGGCGTAGTTCTATGCAATGTTTTTAATGCAAAACATATTTTTGCCGGGTATCTAAGATCTTAGCACGGTAATGGTAGTATGGTAAGTTATACTGAGTGGGCACATGCCTAGAATAGCAGACTAAGTATACCTAAGTAGCTTGCCAATCTGCTATATATCGTCGAAAACATGAAATAGCCTCAAAAATGCAGATATCTGTTTTCCGTGGCTATTTGCAGAAGACTACATAAAAAACTTCTAAAAGATAAGAGGTGAACACCTTCAAAGAATTTGAAATCGTAGGTACCTATTGGACTAGATATATTTTGATTTTTTAGTTAATTTCAAAGCATTATTGATGTTGGTTGAGTTTTAAAGACCAAACATTGTTAAACATAGAATAATATGTGACGGAAATACAAGTAGAAATTATTTTCTTTCAAAATAATATGTTTACGAAAATAACATTTCAGATCTTATATAAGCCGATTATGCTGGCAGCATTTACGGCACATCAGACCCTGCCATGGGCGGCCATGTCGTTTACAAGTGAGTGTAATAACCATTCATAGATAAATAAAACAATGTAAATAAATCGTTTAAACGTTTTACGTGTGAAATGTCTTACAAAAAAAAACTATCTTCAAGTAGGTACTATATAAGATATTAAGTGTGTTGATAATATAATCTAATTTATTTTTGGTACAGTGAGTAGGTAAGTAGTAAGTATTTAGCGTAGTCAATGAAAAACTTGCTCTTTTTTATCGTCTACCGTCATAACATTCTGAAAATCAAACACAAGAACTCCTTTTTAATTGTGTTAAAATTAATGAGCTAAAATACTGTATTTGTATGAAAAAAACCTTTATTTCTTTCACCCTGTTTACTTTGTTTCTTCGTTTCGATTTACAGTTTGGAATTAATTTATTTGATACAGTTTCATGCAATAAAAATATCGCAGAAATAAATCTCAATAATACTAAATTAAGCCATAACTCAGCGTTGCGTCGACGTGAAATTTCCATAACTTGAACGAATCCCAAAAAATTTGTACCCGAAAAAAGTATAAAACAACAGATGTCAGCAATTTAACAAAAAATATCCGCAACATCTAAAAACCAGCAACTGACGATTTACTTACTTTTCAATAGGGTACGGTTTACAACCGGTTTTTGAAAAATACGTTATTCCGCTATTTACCCTGTGTTAAGTACCTACAGTTCTTAAGGGATCACGTTGATCATCGATACAGTTCATATTCATATTCGTTTATTTGCGGATATGGGTACATAAGGATGGCATTAACACGTTAAATCGAGCTTCATATTCTACCTTTCGGCATGCAAATGTAGTCTTAAATCTAAGAAACAATTTGAAACTTACTTACTTGAAACACTAAACACTATTACCACTAAGTATAGGGATGACTACTACACAAGCTACTGCTCCTCTCACAAACTAAACATATCAGAGTGTAATCATTTAAAACAAATGCATAACTCAATTACAAAATAGAACAACACAAAATATCCCGCGGCAAATGATCATAATTAACAGTGGAGCCATGCATTTTGCGCTTTTGAGAGTAATGTTGTTTTACTTTTAGGCATCACAAGTTTATGTTTATGTCGTTCGGATTTCAAATTTTCAAAGAGGGTTAAATGGTTTCGTACAAACATCACATATTCGTAAATGTAAAGGCAGGGCAAAATTAAAATATTAAGACTTCTAAAATAGGTACGGTTTCAACTTACTCTCTGCCGAAGCTTACAAATGGCTGTGACACATTTATTTTGGGCTCTAAATATAGCTAATTTATCAGTCCTATTACCCCAGAACATGACACCATACCTAAGCAATGATGAGATCTGCTCATTGTAAGCAGTCAAGACTGTAGCCTTACTGTAATATAAACGCAATACTATACGAAATAAAATAAAATAAAAAAACTAACAGCTTTTGACAACATGCTAAGCGCATACGAATGTTGGTGTATTCATTCATCATTCATTTTATGCAATTCAATGTACAGCATATACTACAAAATTCTTCAATAATTCTTACTAAGTACGCTTTGCCATTGCTGTATATATTATAATGAGATAAGGAAGTAAATTAAATGATGTAAAATATGAATTCAATTAATAATAAATATTTAGAATCATACCTGAAACAGTCGAGTATTTAAATGGGGAATATTGGCTACAGCAATTTATTTCTTAGAACGAAGTACGACGAAGGATGCATTGGCAAAAATAGCGCTATTATATGAATATGCATGACGTCAAATCCATTGATGTAATGGTTGTCATCTTTGAATTTTGTATCTAGGAACTTTGTTACAATATAAAAATCCGGGTAATCACGCCTGAAACTTTCCAGTTAGCCAATTGGATGTTCTGATTCACAACTTCAAAAATATGAAAGAGCTCGTTAATGCTATCAAGCTTGAAAGGAACTGTGACGAAAACGAAGCCTTCCGTCTGGTCTTCAGGAAACTGGTCCTTCATCACTCCTCTATTATAAGGTACCTTTGATTTAATTACTATGCAAATACACTTTCCGAATTCAAACTCTAAAGTAATAAACAAAACAAAGATTTACTTCACAAATTATCTGCGCTTTGATTGACCGTTCAAGTTTCTGATGGAGTTTATTTAAATTATGTTTTGAAACTTTGTTTTCAGATTTATACAGACGGTTCAAGAAACTTTGGGTGGACAGCTATCGGCGTTTTTGGTTATGAGCGCTACTATTATTTGTACCACCGCATTGCAGTTTTTCTCAGTAAGTATTTTTCATTCCTATTGACGAATAAAGGGCTGGCTTGATGTCACTTATTCACTTATTCTTCTCCAGGAACCTAGAGTTTAGAAATCAGCTCTTCTGGGTTCTGTAGGCCATGTGGTTCTGAAAGATTTAAAAAAATTGGTACAAAACTTTTCTAAAAAAAACGGTTTTTTGTATTTGAAACTAAAAAATATTAACTCAAAAATAAAATAGTGGAGCCTTCGCCTGGAAGATTTTTCGTTGCGCCCCAAGATTTTATTGTTGAGTTATTATTTTTTAGTTTCAAGTACATCAAAACATTTAGTTCAAAAAGTTTTATAGGTACCAATTTCTAGCTACTAGCAGTGTTCTACATAAAAAGCCCTTTCATATGATACCCATATCATATGAAAAGGCTTTTTATGTAGAACACGTATCATATGAAAGGGCTTTTTATGTAGAACACGTACTCGTATCATATGAAAGGGCTTTTTATGTAGAACACTGCTTGTAGTTACAAAATAAAAATAAAAATAAAAATACCCAAAAGAAATTGGTTAGGTACCTATAAAACTTTTTTAAACTAAACGTTTAAAAAAGTTTCATTACGGGTATCGAGAGGGTTTTGTAAAAAAAAATAATCCGAAATGTTGTGGTGGTGGCCATTTTGTTTTTACGCCAATACCTACTGAATACAACAAAAAAATATTGTCATCGAAACTAAAGCTGTGTTTCAAATATCATATCAATCTGTCCACGAGAAGGGGGCCATCTAGTAATTGAAATTTCAATTACTAGATTTTACCCAAAAAACGGTCTAATGAAGTTGAATAAAACCGTTTAATATGATTTCACTATAGAAACTTACGTGGTTTTCGTACATTTTAATTAAGTTAAACACAGGTGTCACTCACGTTTGATTTTTAGTAGGATACTACTAGATCGCGTTTGGCGATCTTTCTGAATAATAAATCAATTTCAAATCAATATTTTCTTTCTCAATTTCGTTGAGAAAATAAGAAATCCACTTTTCTGTTAGCGTTCATGGTGTTTATGTGCCGTTTGATGTCTTTTAATATCCACTGTAACATCACATATCGCCACCGATGCAATTTCGTAGCCAGGTTTATTTTTGATAAATAATGCTCAAATTGATCAAATACCTACACTATTTTACTTATTATTATTTTTAAACGCGCACAAAATATACCTACTAATATTTTTTCTACACAAAAAACATTTTTTCTTGACGACGATCTCATTGTGAATTATTTAGACTGTTTCCATCATCCATCCACCCATCAGCCATAGGATGTCCACTGCTGGACATAGGCCTCCCCTATAGATCTCCAATAATACCGGTTGTAGCGGCTTGCATCCAGCGCGATCCTGCGGTCTTATTGAGGTCATCCGTCCACCTTGTCGGTGGAAGTCCTACGCTGCGCTTGCCAGTGCGTGGTCTGTACTCGAGAACTTTTCAACCCAATCGGTCAACAGTCCTCCGCGATATGTGCCCTGCCCATTGCCACTTCAACTTGCCATTTTTAATTATCTACTGCTGGACGTAGGCCTACCCACAAAGAGTGAACTGGCCATATCCACCACGCTAGCTCAGTGCGGGTTGGTGGAATCACATACGCCATCAAATTTTTTCTACGGACATATGAAGGTTTTTCTTACGATGATTTCTTTCACCAAAAAGCCAGTGGTGTGAAAATCTGTGCATAAATTCCAAAGAACTTATTTGTATGGTACCGGGGTTTGAACCGACTACCGCACGATTGTTAAGCAGGTGTCCGTACCACTAGACCACAGCGGCATCGGCTTACTGAGTAACCTTATACCGGGTGACTGGTAAATAATTACCATCCTTTTAGGGGCTTATTCTGTACATCAAAACTAACAACTAAGTGTTCTGCGACTTTTGTCAAAACTCAAAAAAATATTTCTTGTTCCATAGAAAAATATCGTTCACCCGCGACAAAATGTATTGAACAGCAGATTTTTTTTGAGTTCTGACAAAAGTAGCAGAACAAAAGTTGTTAGCTTTGATGTACAGAATAAGCCCCTAAAGGATGGTAATTATTTACCAGTCACCCTGTATAAAAGTGCTTTTAAAAGTAATAATAAACAATTAATTAACCACGTAAGAGTCCGTGTAAAGGTTAACGGTAGAAACGTACCCTGAACACAGGAAGCAACCTTCTCATAACATTTTCCTTATTCTAAACGCACTTACGGTTATTATTAGTACATTTTGGGACGGTAACTTACCTCATATTCATTAAGAAACCCACATAATTAATATTAATTTTATGGAAATATAAGTAGGTATTGCATGGAATAATGAAAGCGGAAATAGGTTCTGTCTCTAACGGCGTGTCAAGTGAACAGAAATAAGGCTATCTAAAATAAGTCCCTTCAATCGCCCAGTGACCTCATTTTGGTCGCTCGCATAAACCGCGCATGCGCTCAGTGACCTCATTTCGGTCGCTCGTTTTTTTCTTTTTGTCTAATTTAATTGAAGTCGAAGGAATCGTGAGGAATCGTGCTATCCTGTTTTAACTTATGTGGATAGATTGCCAGTGAAACAAAGCGAGAAATAGAGGGTCTCGTCTACATTCGTTTCATACTTTATGTCTTCGGAAATTGGACTCAAATTTGTACGATCGCAACCGCCACTTGAAATTCGAGAACTCCGAGAATAACAAAGGCCCATTGTGTAAATAAAATGTATTGAGATGTGTTATGTTCTTATGTAAATAATGTGTAATAGTTATTACTAATGTAAAAAAAACAAACATGAGTTCTTAAAATTGCTTTTCATTAATAATACAAATATTTTAGTAATTTTTCGCCTTTAATTTAATTTTTTTTTTTTTTTTTTTTAACCTAAGTTTAAAGATACACTGAATAAATATTGCACATTCTATTTTTAGACTCAAATATAGGCTGATTCAATACGATTCTAACGTTACTACATTTATTAGATCGTCCATAAAAAAGTTACGAGAAATCTCTATTCTAGTAGGTCGCGGCGCAGATGCGCAAAAAATAAAAAAAATCGAGGCGCGTGCGGCAGATGACAGATATGGCGCGGGCACGCGCGGGCCACTGAAGGGGTATATCAAACCTGCTAAATTCTATACCAACTAAGCAACATGAACAAAAATTCTCATTTTGCTCTGAAGAAAACGCCTCATTGATTAATATCGGTATAGTGTGTTAATTTTGTTTTTGACTGACGAAACGTACTTAATATAAAAATACATTTTTTTATGTACCACGTATAACTTTTTACATAGTGGTCTGATTTTGATAATTATTTAAGCTATTGCATAGCTTCTTTCGCGGGCCTTGAGCGCAGGGACCGAATCCAGAAATTCCGTAACGAAAAAACCTCACGCTCCCCACTCCCCACCGACGGGCAAGGAGGTGTGGCTTGAAGGCCGTGCATCGTCTAACGTCGTTTCAGTTCGGCAGTCTTCGACA
Source organism: Hypomecis atomaria (assembly GCA_964007245.1). NCBI lineage: Eukaryota > Metazoa > Arthropoda > Insecta > Lepidoptera > Geometridae > Hypomecis > Hypomecis atomaria. The sequence goes on from OZ023293.1 coordinate 7,967,660, forward strand.
CGGCGTTGTGTGCGATTAGACGTAATGCAATAGCTTTACCGCGGCAGTCCCCGAGTGCCACAAGTCTTTTTTTATTGGAAAGAGATAATTGGCCCCATTTAAATTTTATCAAAATCAGCTAAGCCATTTTCGATAAATCAACAAAAATGCTACATCGATCCGTACGAACCATTCACGAATTCTGTACATGGTTGAAGTCGGTTATGTAATTTTTTGCGAAAAATAATTTAATAAAAAATATTTTTAACGCGAGAAAAGCCAGTAAGCACAAGTCGTAGGACAAAAGCAGACTTATTCGCCATAAAAAAATAATACTCTTTCTCTAAAGCATACAGCAGAGTTAAGGTCTGCTGACCTAGTTAGGAGTCAGTTTTAATTATTTGTATAGAAAAAATATGTACCTAAGGACTTATTACGAGTACAGATATTTTGATTTTTCTGTTTCAATCTTCGATCAGGAATACGATCGAAGGTTTCAATTAAACCTAATAACATCAACTAAATAGTTTAAAACAAAATCGCTTCCCCTGTCTGTCTGTCCCTATTTATGCTTATATCTTTAAAACTACGCAACGGATTTTGATGCGGTTTCTTTATATAACAAGAATGATTCAAGAGGAAGGTTTATATGTAATAATACACCTATGCGGGGCGGATCGCTAGTAGTAATATAAACTGATGATTTCAAGGCCGTTTTCAGCCACGGCGACTGGTTGGCGGAGTTTCTTTTAGAGTACTTGATGGATCCTCACATGACTAAAGTTACCAATTTTAGCAGTGAAAGTTCGAGAACAGGTGCTACAAGTGAGGACACCATCAACATGATTGTAAATTATGTTTGCAGGCGGTCTGTTTTTGAGTTGTAATCTTTTCGCATTTAGTTACTATCTATAAATAGGTAAGTATGGATTTAAAAATATGTATCTCATCAAAAACATAAATGTGAAATTGGAGCCAAAGTGACGCCACCAAAAGAATTGAGATCTAACACGGGAGCCAAGTGTTCTGTAGAAAATCCTAAAGTTTAAGCTACAAGAATATACCTACAACATTCTAAAGGGATTTACTTATGTAATTCAAGCTCGTGATTTGACTTGGCTAGTTTAAGAATAAGTACAGTGCAAATAAGCATTTGTCTGTACGTGTAAACTAGCCAAATCAAATCTTGAGCTTGAATTATATAAGTAAATTTCTTTTAAATGTTGTAGGTATATTCTTGTAGCTTAAACTTTAGGATTTTCTACAGAACACTTGGCCCCCGTGTTAGATCGCAATTCTTTTGGTGGCGACACTTTGGCTCCCATTTCACATTCATGTTTTTGATGAGATATCATAACTTTTTGTTTAGAAATAATTATTAGTTACATCATGATTATCATAGTTCACTTATCTCTGAAAAAGTTATCTAGTATTTATTATTTTACTATCACAAATGGCATGGTTCATCTATCGAAAATCTCAGTGCCTCGCGACGCTACCACCATTTATTGGAGTATTGGTTAGGGAAATTTTACAATTACTTTGTAAATAGCACTAATTATCAATAATTTTCAGTTTTTAGATTTTTTCCTTTATTTATGCCCGATAGTCTACCTTGGTGCCAAATATCAAGATTCCAGGTCATCTGGAAGAGGGTTAGGTTTTTGATCTATAAGTCAGTGAGTCAGTGAATCAGTGAGTGAATCAGTCAATGAAACACGAGTTTTTAAACGTTAATATTTCAATAACTGACTGAGCAAAATTTATGAAATTTTGGATTCTTGATAAGCTAAAAGACTTTAGTAAATGTGCCAAAATTTCATGTGTGTGTTAAAAAAAAAGTTCATGTATGTAGGCTAAATAGTTTTTGAGTTGTGAGGGGGTCAAAAGTAGCTCCAAATGGTTCGTGTAATATTACACACGGCCGCTGCGTCGCCAGTTTTCTTTGAACACTTTGGCTGGACACGCTGCCGCGTGTCTAGATAAGTAGTTTATCAGTCTCTGGCAGCCATTTTTGCTTAGTTTGGGGTGGTTAGTCAGAGGCCGTCTGTTAGATGTCCCCCAAAAAACAAGATCGCGCCTTCGTTGATCTTCAAATGCGCAAATCTTTTTGACCAACGAAACGGAAGAGGTACTCAATTTGACGCGTATATATATATATAGATATATTTTATGAAAATCACGCATGGCTTTTTTACATAGTTGTCCGATTTCGAGAACTATTTTTTATTGGAAAGTGTATACTTCGAAATTGGTCTCATTTAAATTTTATCAAAATCGGCTGAGCCATTTTCGATAAATCAACAATAATGTGAATTTTTTTACATCGATCCGAGAGAAAACGTTCGCGAAATCTGTACACGGTTGAAGTCGGTCATGCTATTTTTTACACAAAATAATTATATAGATAGATAAACTCTTTATTGCACACCAAGAAATAAACAAAAAGAAGAAACAATGATACATAAACAGTGTAACAATGGGCGGCCTTATCGCTGACAGCGATCTCTGCCAGGCAACCTTTATTATTGTGAAGCAACTGTCTACTCTACTCAGAGCGATTGCTGGCTTGATTTTCAAATTTTGAGGGCTCAACCCCATAGCCCACACCCCTTTATGTGGATGTAAACTTAGTTATTGCCAAGAAAATTCTAATAAATATGTACTCGTATTGTTCTTTTCAGATTGAATCACCGGCCGAAAATTTCACCGACGTAATCTGGATTTTGGCATATTTGACGATTTTCATAGCAATGTTGTTCGTGGATTGTTATTTTGGCAATTCTATCACAAGCAAGGTAAAAATTGACATTTTTTGTAGTTCATAGACATAGACCTAGACATAAGTTAATATTTGATCATTTCTTAAATACGTAGGTATCAAAGTGCTAATAATGTGAACAGCTTTAACTCATAAACTGTGGTTAGTTATAATTTATATTTTACTGTATAATTTTGAATGTATATACAAGACCTAACTTGGTTCGTCTAGGTGTAAGATACATAGGTATGTATATCCCATACATAGCTCTGTAAGTCATAGATACTAAAACAAATACCTATTGCATGTCCGTTAGGATAAGCTGTTGTGTCTAAATAATCCTGTAACATCTTAGTGTACACAGTTCAGAGCAATAAGCGATATCTTTATCTTTATCATATATTTTGACGTTGACGTTTTTTTTTGTATGAAAAAGCTGATATTTTCTTCGTGATTTTCCAAAAGTCCTGGAACAAAAGTTGTTTGTCTAGATGTACTAGTCCCGCCCTTAAAAAGTTTTGCGTTTAATACCTATGACCCTGTATAACCCTATTACCTATATATTTTTTACCTGTGTGTTTTAGTGTGGACAAATATCGACTTGTGTATTTTCCTGCCCATGGATAAATTTAGACAACAGTCTTAAGAAGAGTTTAGTTATTTTCATTGCAAATACTCAGCGGCCAGTGGTAATAATTGCAGTTAAAATGCTTCCTGTTTCATTAGAAACTTTCACAAAAGTAAGTATACTTATGCATCCATTTTAACGTTTTATCCCCCTCTTACTTTATCAAAACATTGCTAGTATTTCTCCTAACAGTAGATCTTGCTACACATCTCTTTGACTGAATCTTCTAAAGCCTATAATTATCTCGACTCGTTATAGACTTGTTCTAGACCGATTTGGTTCGTACTCACAAATCTCATACATCAACGTACAACGTTTATAATTTAAGTACTGCAATGTTTCTGTTTTAAAATATATTTCATAGTGTTTATAAATGCATCAGCGTTGAGGTGAATCTTGTACCTATACAAACACCATGGTTTCTTGGTACAATATGTTTATAATATACTCGTATTATTGTAAATTGTATAATAAGTAAAAAAAAAAAAAAACTTGTCAGAATTTAAATACTATTAACAATCTTGCCAAATGTTATCAAAATCGATGAAATAATTTAATTATATAGTTCTTCGCATACTAGGTTTACGAGTATATCTCAAAGAATTGTTCTTTTTGTGATAAAAAAATTTGCTGCGATCGCAGGATTTGAACCTGCATCTCTCTGGGATTCTGCCCCAGACGCTTTATCCAATTAAGCTAGACCACTTAACTGCGACATGCCAAATCTGGGAAGTGTTTATCTCTTACAACTAACTTTACAGCGTTAGAATCCCAAAAAACAGGTTCAAATCCTACAAACACTGCAAATTTTTGAAATGTTTATCACAAACACATCAATTCTTTGAGATTATCAAAATCGGCTATTGAATAGCACGACTGTAACTTTCCCCCGTTACAACATCAACATCACCAACATCTGGAGAGATTAGAGCAAAATCGCCGTGCTAAGACGAAGATCTTTGCGTCGCTTCGATCAATTAGTACCTTGATTTCAAGTGATCACAAGTTCCGTTGATCGCTACGCCATCGACTGTCTGCAGAGTGCAGATGACACTGGCGTTTCGATTACTCAGATAATTACGGTGTTTTCAACTAGATTCTGACGAGTCAATTAAATTGCGGGCCTACAGATCTCTAAAAGACGTATTACGTGTCACTAAAATTGCATATTCTAGGCTATATTTCCACTGCCGCTGAGGAGTGCGGAAGCGTGCCCGTAGCTCCGACACATGGCGCAAACGCGGAAATGTTTTTAGTTGGTATACCGACGACTAGGGTTGGCGGGGATTCCGACATAACCACCGGTTTCCCCAGGCTAGTTAGAAAATTCACAAAGGATTTTCCTGGGTCAAAAAAGTTTTTTTTTTATCGCGAATAAGTTTGCACTTTACCAACAACTCGCCTGATGGTAAGGGACGTTGTGGTCGAAGATGAATCATGCAGACCTAGAATATACCTATTCACTCTTATCTTAAAATGATTTAGATTACATTTCATAGGAAACAGGAAAGCAGGAAGACTGTTCCATTCCCTATATATTTCCATTCGTAATCCTAGTAATATTTTAAACGCGAAAGTTTGTGAGTATGTATAGATGGATGTTTGTTACTCTTTCAGGAACAAACGGCTGAACCGATTTAGAACAAGTTTTGTATGGTTATACATATAACCCTGATAAGGGTATGGCAATTTTATTATTTGTAACGGAACGATTTATTATTATGTTTTCTAGATTATCGTTAAAAACTCGTTTAATGTGTAATAGCATTTGGATAGTACAATAATTTTTAGTCGTTTTATTTAAAACAGTTTTCCTTTTCGATATCTTTATTAATTAACACATAGGCTACTTTTTATCTCGGGCTAATGCGGGTAACATCGCGGGCCGCTGCTAGTCCTCACTAATATTGGAAATTGTGTGTTTACGTTGGTTTGTTATTATTTCATGCAGCAACAGAAAGACGGATAGACTTGATTTTGACATGGATACAGTTCAACGGTCAAAAAGTGATATGGACTACTTTTTATCCCGTATAAATTAAAGGTTCCTATGGGATGACCTATATTTGCACTGGAGATAATAATATTGTCGAAGGGTTTAAAGGAAACTCTTGTAAAAACGTCTCTGTACTGGTACTTATTCTTATCAAAGATAATGTAAATAGGTTCTTATTTTTTGTTTTTTAGGGCTCGGTACCTAAAAGGTAAAAACGGGACCCTTTCACTAAGACTCCGCTGTCCGTCTGTCTGTCCGTCTGTCTCCAGGCTGTATCTCATGTACCGTTATATTATAGCTAGAAAGCTGAAGTTTTCACAGACGATGTATTTCTGTTGCCGCTGTTACAACAAATTACAAAAAACCAATAAAAAACAACAAACTAAAAACGGAATAAAATTAATAATTAAGGGTCTATTTAATGAAATTTCATTAAATGGGCCATAAATCGTAAACGGTAAGTTTCACAAAAAAGTTTACTGGAAACAAAAGATGCGAAATTTTATTTTCTACAATAACGATCCTACATAGTTTCTGAGATATCGGCCAAAAACATTTTCTCAAGATGACGTGTCAGGAACGCATTCTCTGAACGGCCGAACTATAACGCCATCTAGTTTGAACTTGAGTTTCATATTTGACAGTACTGAAAGTTAAGTATAAATAGCGTAGTGGATGATATTGGCACAAAAAGTAAAAATCATGAGGGCGAAGCCGCGGGCAAAAGTTAGTTAATAATAAATATTAAACTCTTAGTATGCATAGGTAACACACAGTTCCTCGAAAAATGTTCAACGTATAATTTTAATTAACCACCAGTTAAACATTATTTCAAGAACACTGTGTTTCCAACATAGAACCTTATTAATTTTCGCTAAAAAATGGCAAAACCGCCTTCCATCGTGTACAAAATTCGAATATTTCGCTTGAATTGTTTACATTATTGTTGATTTTTCAAAAATGGTTGAGCCTGTTGCTGTAAAATTTAAATGGGACCACCTCGGAAGTATACTCTTTCGAACTAAAAAAGTATTTTTCGATTCGGTTCACAATTGGCGAAATTATCGATGATATACGTAATGACGAACATAGAACCTCCTCCTCTTTGGAAGTCATTTAAAAATTCATAGATTCATGTAAATTCACGGTCATAGTAGAGCAGACACCTTGATATCTACTGAACACATAAAATTATATTTGTTTTCAGTACCTAATCAAGGTGTTTTAATAAGATAATAGATAATTCACCCAAAGTCCCAAACCAGAATGTGATTTTTTTTTTTTTTTTTTACATAAAACTCCTAACCTAAATACTGTTATTTAATCAAATAACTCAGACTATAGACACCAATTTTATAATTTCCAATTGAAATATGTCTTAAATGTAACTAAGTTTATAAGAATCTGCATCAATTTTACTAATTCATGATATTTATTGTAGAACTTTCCAGTGTAAACTTATTACTTAGTTGAATATTTTAAAACTTTCCTCTATTTTCCTCTGGGCATCAGCAATTAAAATATTTTAAGAAATGTGTTTTGAAACTACTTGTGAAGTGCAATTTTATTAAACAAGCTTTAATTTTATTCATTTCTGTAATTAATTTTACTAGGTACTTATTCGTAGTGTTTTGGTCATTTTGATCTTTATTACATTTTGACAAATATGACTAACTTTTTATTCACTGTTCTATTACAGTTCGGTAGGTAGGTACAGATATTTTTGTGTCTTCACTATCGACTTAAATAATTGTAATGATCTGTATGAATCTGAAAAGTGTTTTTATCAGACTATAGATAGATAGATAGATAGATAGATAGATTCATTTATTTTCAGTAAGGATAATTACATACATTGGTATACAACAATATACTATGAGCAACACCTTACGAATTGTCAAAATAACAATTATTATTCAATACTCAACAGAATTATTAGGCATGATTTTACAATAAATTAATTATTTGGTACATTACATAAAATTCAAATACAATATTAAAAAATTAAGATGTCAGAAATACCTACTGTAATTGAAATATCGTAAAAATATAGTAAAAACAAACAACAAAGAAAAGTTAAATACCTGTTACTCTGTGTGTGTTTGGTATAAGCGATTCTTAGGGTTCCGTAGTAAAACGAGGAACGCTTATAACTTCGATATGTCCGGCCGTTCGCCCGTCCTAAAGTTACAAAGCCTCATAACTTCCACTTCTTATGAACCAATTGCATGAACATTGAAATCATTTTTTTATTATTTCAACAAAAGTACTGGAATATTCAAATTTTTGTGCCGTAGGATTCTTGCATACAGAATTACAGAATGTCAATTTCCAAAGTGCAACATATTTTCAGAGGTGTGTTAGGAACCACACTTTGGACAACCACGAAATCTCAAAAAAAATCAACCGTTGCATGCATTTTGTCGATGAACTATTTCTATAGAACGTGGAATTGGTGACATTTTAAAAGTTGGGCTTAATGATATAATGATAATCTAGATGATCTCTGTTGTCTCAGTTGCGTCAGCTACATATACCGTGCAATCATATTTTGAAATATCTATATCTATACCAATATTATAAAGGGGAAAGATTTGATTGTTTGTTTGTTTGCATTGAATAGGCTCCGAAACTACTGAACCGATTTGAAAAATTCTTTGACTGTTGGGAAGCTACACAATCCCCGGATGCTATAGGCTTTATTACATTTTCAAAAAAATTAGGGATCCTTGCTAAAACTTCAATAACGTTACTCAAGGTGTAAAAAAATTACCTTATAATTTAAATATTTTGTAATGAGAATATGTAAAAAGTATGTAATATTTAACTGTCATAGATAAAGGGGAAAGATTTGATTGTTTGTTTGTTTGCATTGAATAGGCTCCGAAACTACTGAACCGATTTGAAAAATTCTTTGACTGTTGGGAAGCTACACAATCCCCGGATGCTATAGGCTATATTACATTTTCAAAAAAATTAGGGATCCTTGCTAAAACTTCAATAACGTTACTCAAGGTGTAAAAAAATTACCTTATAATTTAAATATTTTGTAATGAGAATATGTAAAAAGTATATAATATTTAACTGTCATAGTCTATTGCTTATTGTTACCCTAGCAACCAAAAATAAGTGTGTCACTTCTGTCAAATTTAATGTTTGAAATATAAACAGCTAACAGTTTACAGCTTTAAACACATTAAATTATAAATTTCATTGCTTAAACACATATTCAGCATTATTTAATTTAACTGTGTAGCTGCAGGCCCGTTTCCGTCATAATTCCTGTTCAACAGTTAGCAAATCATTTATGAGGTACAAAGGCAATTTAGTTATATTTTCTACCATTTTAAAACGCCCAGAAGATGAAGATGTTAACTTTCTAGACATAGTTCCCAGGCGACGGCATCAAAAATACGTCGTAATGAAGAATCTTCATCGGAAACTGAAAATCGTCTTACAAGCCGGAGAGAATACGCGTCGCAATCGCGTGACAGAGTCGAGTATCGAGCGTTCGCAGCAGCTTGCTGAGCAAAATTTGAGAACCTCTCAAGTCCGCGCGCGAGAAAAACTCTGAAGCGAATTCGATTGATTCTACTACAAAATTGATTCATAATTGACGGAATGATCGCGTAACATACATACAAAATGAAACACACAGTCAAATTGCGAACCTCATTTTTTGGTGGATACATGGATGGACGCTGGATGCAAAATTCTTGCAATGGTTTTATTCGGTGTTATTCAAGATCTAATAAGGGAGCCCTATGTTAAGCAGTGGGTGTTCTGTGGAAAAAATATTTGCTTAAATGATACTGTAATATGAAAACGCGCTAAGATAACTGTGTTCATGTGAGTGACATATCTACTTTACGTGGTAGTTAAATAAGCACAATACTCATAAAATCTGTCTTCTTTAACCAATCGTACCCGGGCGAAGCCGGGGCGGGCCAGCTAGTATAATATAAATACGTACAAAATTACACTACCTACTAAGCTTGGCAAACAATCTTCTCACGCCCAGACGACCTTCGCAAAGATACAAGCTTGCATAATTCATTAGTCGTTCTGTGAGACCTATTATTCGTCTGAGACCATTGGAATTAAGCCTAGACCATCGCGTACTCTTTGCCAATCAACCGCCCGGTAACTTATTTGAGATTGAAACGTTGTTGATCAATTGTTTCATCTAAATGGTGTAAAGTAGGTAAACATTAGTTAATTTTTTTTTTCTGGACAAGTGTCTTCATTATTTCAACAAAATATAGGTACTTCAACTACTACTACATAAAAAGCATTAGATCATTCACATACCCGTGAAAGCATTGCCACGCTGAATGGCAATGCTTATACGTTGAGCCAAATAAACACCATCAATTCGGTCACGCGTCGCGTCCAATTGGTTCATTCATTCATTCATAAGTCAATTGTAGGGTGGCAGTATGTTAACCTTAAAATAAACTTATTTAAGGGAAAAAAAGTAAAAAAATTGAAATAAAGGTCGTGTTGTTAATTACACGTAATTTTCATTTGAAATATTTGTATGAAAATACGGCTAAAAGAGGGCAGCCGAAGGCCGTTGAACTAGAACTAAAAAACAAGCTAACAGCTCTTGATTTTTTAAAATTCCCGCCTTTTTTCTTGGACAGCTTTCGTTGGCCAGACTCTATCAGGAACATTACTGGTACCCTCAGTTTTTGGATGAATGACCATAGGTGGCGTCACCGTGTGAAATAATGTCGGTCTGTCCCCCGATGATCAACCGGGGGACAGACAATAATGTTTTCTTCCATTCTGTCCCCCGGGGGACAGATTCGGGGGACAGACTGGAATAATCCGTTTAGACGGAGTATTAAATTATTGATTCTGATTTACAGCTTTACCTTTTATAAATTCACTGGGCGTCTATAGATTTATTAGAACTGCTTGAAAACGGCTTGCATACATTGCTCTCCTATGGTCTTAACAACAACTATTTGCTTGTAAATTAACGTAGGTACTACGTTATGCTTTAGTGTGCGTCGATTTCATTAAGAAAAATATTATATTATCAATAACATATGTTACAAAAGAGTTTAAATTAGTTTAAGTAACCTACATCAAACGTCCTTTCTTCACATTTAATGAATTCACAGAATTCATTTTATCTGTTGAAATTCGAGATATTTTGAGTATAAATACTATTGAAAAGTTTTATTAGATTTTATTATAATGTTCGAGTTCTGTAAGACTCGTCTCGGAGTAAAGTGTATTAAAAGTTAGAGGATTAATACGTTATTTTCAAATTAGGTTAGAATTCTACTCTGACTGATCCCTTAGTAGGCGTTTGGAAACTGCTGGTAGATTCAAGTTTTAGCGAATTGAGAGGGCTATTAGTCTATTTGAATTATAACTAAATACATTGGATGTTAGCTGTCTTTATCTTTGTGTGTGTTTCGTTTATCCTAAAGTAAAACACCTACTCGAATTTTGATTTTAAGCGAGAGCATTTGAGAGGTAGTTGAGGAAGAACGTGTTATTTTATTTTCTACTAGCTTTTTCCCGCGGCTCCGCCCGCGTTTATTTTGTTTTTTTTTTTGCTATCCCACGGGAACCTGTCCGTCGTTGTGTGTCTTTTCCGGGATAAAAGTAGCCTATTTCACGTTCCAGCCTTTGAACTTTATTCATGCCTAAACTCAAGTCTATCCGATGCTCCGTTGCTACGTCAAAGCGTAACAAATAAACATACTTTCACATTTGTATAATATTATTAGTTGGTATATAATGTATCCGTAGACGGCGGAATTTTTTTAGAATATGATTTTACTCATCATTGCGACTAGCTTTTACTGTGGTTAACCATGTACTATGTAATCACCAAACAAGTGTGGTTTTTCATTCGTACATTTTCTCGAAATTCTATGACCTTCAACTGGTTAAGTCAGCTATTCCATACAAGATGGTCACATAATTTCAAGAAAATGTAAAAACCACACTTTTTATGATTTTGCTGGTACAGTGCAGCTCAGTACAGTCAGCTGAGTAATTTAAAGACGCCAGGTAGCTACAGCCAAGATTTTGAATAGGTATTTAAATTTTAATGGCCTTGCAAATAAGTACCTAGGTATATCTCCAGAACGTTGAAACTATTTATAAACTGGACGGACACTGCCGCTGACTAGCGAAAACACACTTCTGCTGTGATGGGTCTAATAATGACGGCAACGGGAAGAGATGCATTGAATATTCACAGAATATTAAGTTGTACATTTCCTTCCAAAATAACAAATAAATACATTAAGGAGGGCTTCCATAAGGTACGGAACCCTTCATGCGCGAGTCCGACTCGCACTTACTTAGCCGATCATTTTTTTACTATCCTTGTTATTTTTTATTTGATTGACAATAGATAAAATATGTTTTGTTTCCAATAATTTTTGATAACTGCTCTTAACGGAGGATTATTACAATATTTGTTTCATTCAACCTTATTCTATGTATAAGCAAAAACTCTATTGTTATCAACCTAAATTTAGTTCAAAAGCTGAGATACCATAAAAAGTAAGACACCAACTCTTAACGATGTCACGGCCTAATTACAAAATTTAGACAATCCTTTGCAAAGCCCTTTAACAACAGTTAATTAATTTCAAAGATTTATTTAACGAGCTTTTATTTTTCAGGTCATGAATTGGACTTATAAGGGTTTTGCTGTCATGAATCAAATGAAGTAAAATTAATTTCTTGACGTATAGATAAAACACACACGTCTAGTAAGTGAACAGTTTTTTTTATCGGGCAAAAGTGCCTTTATTAACTACAACAAAACTACACTACCTACTACTACATAAAAAGCATTGGATCATCCACAGACCTTTGAAGGTATAAGATAATCCAAATGCTCAAGCCCACTGCCAGTTGGCAGCGTGCACAGCATGCTGGCTGCATTGCCACGCTGAATGGCAATGCTTATGCGTTGAGCCAAATAGTGAACAGTTATCTTGAAATCGCGATTATGGGTTTAAATTTCGAGAAATGATTTGTTTATCGTGCTTGACACACTAGGTTTATAGAACTGTTCTTTTTGTGATAAACACTTCAAAAATTGCCGTGCTCGCAGATTACAGCGTATTTTTACAGCGTTCTAGCTTATTTTAATTAAGTAAGGCACAGGTGTTACGCTTAATTTTAGTAGAAAACTGCTACTATAGTTTCGATCGCATTTGGCGATCTTTCTCAAGGTAGTACTAGCACGCGGGCTCATCTCGCATATCACTCAATTCTAGCTTAATTTGGACAAAACATTTGGGCCGCAATCATAGAGGGATGCAAGTTCAAATCCTGCGAGCTCGGCAATTTTTGGAGTGTTTATCACAAAAATAACATTTAAATTTCGATCTCTCACACATGAGCAACAAAATCTTTGGAAATCTCAGACAGATTTTTACATCACCACACTGAGTTTTTAACGAAAAAAACACCACGATGAAACCTGGATACGACTGGAGCACCTGGAGAAAGAAATATTAACAACCTAGCAGCCAACCTGTCCCACGATAGCGTGCTAGAAATAGCTAAATCGCTTTCGGCCCTACAAGGTTAAAAAACGTTTTTTCTCGATTACTTGAAAACTTACCTTTTTATGTCCCAAATATGCTGTAATTTATTTGACTAAAAATATTTACTTTTTCACCTTATTTTGAATTAATATCGAAAAAGCACCCTAATTTTCAATCGAAAATTCACCCGTCAAAATATCAGCTTTTTTCAAAAAGTTGGTATGTTTTCTGTTCGTTGAAATCTCTACTTTCCGATGGTGAAAAAACCCCCACCCCTTCCCGACCTCAGATCGCCCGTAAATTATTTTTCCTTTCATTTTTATAATAATACTCTCCTTTTCTAATGGGTTTCATCATACTATTATTTTTTTTAGTTATAAAAATTATCCACCTTAGTCTACTAACCTAACTACGCACACTAGTCTACTAGTCAAGGACTACAAACAAATTTTCTAAAAGAAGTTTATATTACAAGAACTAGGTAAGTAGAGTAGCTATTATTGGAGTTTCCTAGAAAATAAAGATCAAACCTTTGTAGAAAAATAAAACTTCTGTCGTAATACACCTACCGCCTAGAAATAGATCTGAAGTTTTTATTTTTGTGACTCCCACGTAATACTGAGCTGAGTATGGTTTTATTACTGCCTTACAGAGAAATTATAAATGCTAAATTGGTATTACTTTCGGTGCTTAGCTGTTTTATTTTCTTACAATTGTTGTTTTGCCGAGTTCGGAGATTTTAATTTGCGAATCATAAATAAATGATACTATGAGGCCAACGCCAAAAACATAAAATAAAATAGCTGCTCCATATATTTTGTCGAGCTATTTGTATGGAACATTTTTGAGATTGCGCAAAAGGTCCTATAGTAAAAATTGTTTCTAGTAATTAATAGGTAGGTAAGTATGAAAAATGCACCACTGAAAATTCTTGCACTCTGCACAACAACGGTTTAATGTTGTTAAGTTCACCAACACTTGTTTAAGTTAAACGTGTGATTACTGTATAAAGAAGATACAGAAGGTGAAACACTTTGCAGGCCTATGTCCAGCAGTTGACGTCCTACGGCTGCTGGATAGATCAGAAAAAATATATCATCTAATTTAAGATCTTTGTATAATTTGACCTACCTTTACAGACAAATAAATCATTGTATCTTTGTATAGATACAAAGATAACCGACTATATCGAGACATACGTATACAATGTATAATTATTTTTCACAAAAACCGCCTTCCATCGCGTACAAAATTCGAATATTTTGATCGAATTGTTTACATTATTGTGGATTTATCAAAAACAGGTAAGCCGATTTCTGTAAAATTTAAATGAGACCACCTCAGAAGTATATTCTTTCGAACGAAAAAAGAATTTTTCGATTCGGTTCACAATTGGCGAAATACCTAATTGATGTTCATCGTGTACAAAATTCGGATATTTCGCTCGAATTGCTTACATTATTGTTAGTTTTTTCAAAAACGGCTTAGTCGATTTCTGTAAAATTTAAATGGGACCACTTCGGGGTTATACCTTTTCGAACTAAAAAAAAAAATTCCGATTCGGTTCACAATGGGCGAAATTATCGACAAACATACACAAAAAATCATACACACGAACATAAAACCTCCTCCTTTTTGAAAGTTGGTTAAAAATTAAAATCTTCGATTTCCTTCTTTGTCAATGGCGTATACCTCAATCACGCAACGCACCATTCAATACTGCATCTTCAAACAATAGCTCTGAAGCATCTACTACATTCTAGAGTTACAAGCCTTTGAGAAATGATTTCACAATCTCACATCTCATATCTGCATCGTGTGATCGTCGTCGTGTTGATTATCTTTGATTTTGACAGAGGAGAAGGAGAAGCCATACGACGATCGTCGATCAAGCGTCAAAGGGAAGTACTAATTTGATAATTCCACTGCAGTCCAATATGGCAATACAGGCAGACAACGCGAGTTAAACCCTTGTTGATTAATGACATCCACCCGTTGATTGCCGAACATTTGTCACTAATGGTCAGATCGCTTATTGTACATAATTTGACTCGTATTCCCAACGTCAGAACGTTTTTGCTGGAATATTCTAGACTTGCCGGGCTAGGATGCGCACCACGCAATATTTCTTTAGATGTGTCAGAATAACTTTATTATTATGTACTACGGGACTAATCGTGAACTCAAATTACGAGATTAATAAATACCTCATCATCCCGACGTTTCAACCGAGTTGCATCAGACGTGGTCACGGGTAGACTAGAATGTGAATCAGCTGGTACCGCCAATTCAACTTGAACTTGCAAAATTGTCACTCCGACACACAACACTGACGGTATCTAATAATGTCTTGCTACCTACACTACGCGATTTAAATTTGTTGACAACAGGATGCCACGACGCCAATAACTTAAATCCATCTTCCCGGTTGAAATTGTTATGTTTTTTGATTTCCACCGCTTCACGAACTATTCTTGAAAAATGGTATCGATCCGTGGAGAGGACTTTTAGGTCGTGGAGCTCGATCCAATTACCAGTGCCTCCTTCAAGCAAATGCTCAGCTATAGCAGACTTCTGTATCTGACGGTTTTTGACTGCCGCAATATGTTCTTTGATTTAAAAAAAAAATGTGTCAGAATAAGTTCCGTAAGTAACCGTTATGGTGAAATATATATTTGACACTTTTTCACACGTCGAAAAGAGTTCTTTTCATGGCTTTTCGTGGTCGCATGCTTAAGCTACAGGCATCTAATTCAGCCACTAGAGAATAAACTGAACTGTGGCATTTGTGAACCTTTATTGTATTTTACGTGAATAAGATATCTCTAGTATATTTATTTATTTACATTTTCGGAAGTATTTTAACTTCATGAAAACTGTCAAGAAACGTTTCAGTTACCACTGATGAAATAAACGTCAAATATTTTGTGATTTTCTGAGTAATAATTATTTTTCGCCGAAAACGGTATAACCGACTTCAACAGTGTTTATAGAAGTCGAATAGTTCGCACGGATCAAGCGTATCATAGATGTAGTAACTTTAAACATTACTGTTGATTTTTCGAAACGACTTAGCCGATTTCGATATAATTTAAATAAGATCAACTCTGAAATATGAACTGCGAAAAAAATTAGAAATGGCGTAACGTACATACAAAAGTCATTGGCCAAGTCTGAGTCGGACTCGCGCACGAAGGGTTCCGCATCCTGTTTATTTTATTTTAATGTATTGATTTATATTTTGAAATTAATTTACCACTTAATATTTGAAGCATTTTCCTGTTGCCGTTCTTCATATCGAGCAATAAATCACGTTACTTGTATGGGATACGTAAATATTAATGTTTTCAGTCTGAGCCATGTACAAAAATAGTTAAGTAATTTGTTTCAATTACTCTAGGTCCACGAATATAATTATTTCAATCGTTCGTATAATACTCGAATAATCTTACATAGTACAAATAATAAACATAATTATGCTGGACGCAAACCACTCCTAACCGGTTTTTAGGTTTTTGTTAATGATGATGCTTCTTACAAGTACGTATAGATAAAAAAAAAGACTGCTGTGCCGTTTTGCAAAAGTTTCTTAAATGAATTACGAAATGAATTATATCTCTACAGATATAAATATCTATAGAGATACAAAAATATTTGTTATTTTTAACCTTACGCGATATGACATTATTTTATGTTCTACGGGTCTAATCGCGCACTGAAAATATGAGATATAAATGACTTCATTGTCTCGACGTTTCGACCAAGTTGCATCGATCGTGGTCACGTGTGACGTTGGTATAATGAGGTAGATAATTTATACCTCATATTTTCAGTGCGCGATTAGTCCCGTAGTACATAAAAATATAGAAAATTTTCCAACTTCAGGGCAGGTCCCATATTAAAAAATTAACACAGTGATGAATAAATAAAATTTAATATATTCATATAGTATAGTCATATAGTATAGTCATATAGTATAATATAATAGTATAGTAAGTAAGTTCCAAGAGTAATTTAGTTTGAATTAAAAATTAACCCACATAAATTCCGCCAGAGTTTTATGTCGTCTATTTTGAACTAAAATTCAAACCACGAAGTACTGCAATGCAAAGGAATTCAAAATATAGGTAAAGGCTCAATTTTATCGAGAAATCATTATTTAAAAGATATTTTAGATCTATGTACAGTTCGCGATAAAATGTAATTATCTAAATACTTGTGTCAGAGTTATGCAGGGCTAAAGTAATTATCTAGACCACGAACATAATTATACGAGAAAAAAGATTCATATGAAAAATTGATCAAAATGATGGTAAACTAAAATAAAATGATACGTGAACACCTTTTACTACTTCGTGCGTTTCAAATATCTTTTCAGAACAGGAATAAAACACAAAGGAATGAAGAAGATTTCTCTAACAAACTTATTACTTGCAACAATTTTTAAACTAATTGTTGCTTTAAAATTTCCGAGAGTAAATTAGCTCGAATTAAAAATTAACCCACATTCACTCTGGCGGAGTCTCGTGTCATCTATTTTCAACTATTTAAAATGCTAACCACGAAGTGCTGCAATGCAAGAGTTTTCGTAAAAATTGCTACATTTTATCGAGAATTAATTATTTTAGAGATTTTCAATGCAAATTTCGTGATAAAATGTAACATATAAATACTTGCCTGGTAATGCAGGCATGTAATAAATATATCTATAAAGCTAACATATTTTAGGAAAATTAAATATCAGATGTTTCATATGATACGTTTTGTGGATATCAATGACATTTTTCTACGAGTTTTATTTTATCTCAATTTTAAGGTAATTCCCATAGTTCAATTACCCTTTTCTGTGTTAAATGGAGGGGGTCTCTGGTTTGATTTCCGGCCATGCAGATATTTGGGCGATGAATCGAAATTTCGGTTCTGGGCGCTAAGTATATTTCAAATTTCAAATTATTTATTGTCATAAGATACAAATTATAGAATGGTTATGGAGTTACTATTCCCCAAACTGGGTACAATAAAGCACCCGTATCTTGGGGTCTAGGCAAGGCAATATCTTTATTTACGTACTCGTAACATGTTAACCCCTCACTCTAGTTACTAGGCCTAGAGTGGAGGGTTAAGTGTGATAGTGGATTGCCGTGAATGTGAATGTAATTTATACTTATTAATAGAAAATACTTGTAAAGCATGATGATGATTACAAATAGTACAATGATAAAATATCCTCAATTAATTGTCCCTTGTCTAGCAAAACATCCTGTGAATAAATATCACCATTATCTCAATCGTAAGACTTCGGCGTATTCGAGTTATTAAGCTGTTTCATAAGAACTAGTACAAATCACGTTTTACTTTCTTTTAACCGAAATTCTATTCCCACGAGTCGGCTTCCTGGTACAAGTAAGTACATTTTGTAGCAAAGAATAATCACGTATACACATTTTTCTTCCAATCTGTTAATGTTTCACGCGCATTTTTATGGCTTGTAAATTCAGAAATTGCGTGTGAACAGAGTTAAGGACACACCTGCTCAAGTTTTATAGCACACATGTCCGAACTAAAATATGTTTTTTGTTGACCGAGCAAGCAAAGTAAGAGAAGTCTCTGTTTAAACTCAACATTTTTGCTTTTAGCTTAAGAGGCCACGATGGCCAGATCTTCGTTATTTTAAAAAACCTGAAAGTTTATCTGTACATGTCTCCAACACAGGTAAGAACGACCCACGAATATAGTTTCGATTGTGGTTACTTGGGCAGGTAACAGGTTTTAAAAGTGTATAAAATAGTACCTTAAATTTGTTAAGTATACAGTCTCGGGTCGTTTTTACCTGTGTTGGAGACATGCACAGAGAAACTTTCAGGTTTTATAAAATAACGAATGTTTAGCCGTCGTGGGCTCTTGCCCTATTTCGTTATATCTCTTAGTAAGGGGGAAAATTTACTGTCGTGCTATTTATTAGTCGATTTCGATAATATTTTGCAAGGTCGTTTAGTATTTTAATCCTAACTAGGTTGGTGCATTGTAGGTATTGTAAGTCTTCATAATAGTAACGAGTGTTTTAATACCCGTGTTATATGCAGTTGCATACACTTCTTTATCTTCACTAATAAAAATTAAATAAAAAAAAAACATGTTGCGAAACATTAAATTTACGCATACGTGTATTGTCACAGTGAACTTGGCGGCATTAAAATCTAACCAATGAGAGCGCAGCTGCGCGCGCAGGGCCAATCAGGAGCGAGCGCGCGATGTTATAATGAGATTTTACGATATCGATGTGGATATTATAACATCATGTGAAATTGCTTAAATTGAGTGTTTTGTTGTCTGCGCTATAACAGTAGTCATTATAAGTCAAGTATTGGAAACATAAGTAGAATGTTACAATATTAGTGTAGATAAAATAGTAAATAATAAAGGTATCGACTTGTTTTTTTTTTATGCCAGCGTGCAGAAGCTAGAGTTAACTGCGCTTCCACGAGCACCAAGCGTAGATATAATGGTGCGGTTTCACTCTCCACGAGGCAATACGAGCAACGCAGCTCTAGCTAACTTCACATCGTATTCAAGTATACAAGTCGGCGATGTGAATACCCACTACTACAGAAGCGGTGCTCGTGTCGCCTCGTGGAGAGTGAGGACGCACCATAAAAATAAAATATGCGCATGTAGGTACATTTATGAAGTTTACATCAGTATTCTCGGTGTTGTGTACTCGAATCACAAAGTTTATTTAAACGTACCTACCGCACACATTGGATGAGATATTTATGCGTACACGAGTTTGACTAGGCTAGAATATTAAAATCTGAAGTGGTAGGGGAGGGTGGGGGAAAGATATATCCAATGATGTAAGTAATCGCGATTCGGACCCAAACTTATTGACGAACAGTAACTGGTGAGGTGAGGCTGCAGTCGGTGTCCAAGGTGAGTTAATATATAGTTTTTCTTGTGATTTCATCAATTTTTTAAGTTTTTGTATACGTATATAAATACTCCATAGAAATCACAGTATTCTAACATTTATGTTGTGAAGTAACGACTAAATATGTAACTTATTTAAATGATTTCGTGTGTCGGGTAATGGCGGACGAATTGAGTGGGGCAATCTCGGACTTCCAGGATATGCTTTAGAAAAAGGTAATAAGACTGATAGTATCAATAAAAGACAGAAAGGTGTGAATAATTTAGGAGGCTTCGAAGATTATCATGTTTTTTGCAATAAAAATGATTCCACCAAAAAGCCACTAAGACAAAGAATACTATTACTGTTTGACTTGCAATGAAAAATATGAGTTTCTAATATTTAATTGAAGACTGGATAATATGCTACAAGAGAATAAGCTCTGGGCCCACGAAAATTGTACTAGTGATGGAAGCACGTTCAGAGAATTTTTCGTCGATTTATGTGATTAGGCCATGTTCGTGATTACCCAACCTTCCCCTAACGCACATTTTAATTATGATATTTTGATATTATTCGTAAAATCGTGAACCAATTTAATTTGATATTCAACTCTAATTATTTGAGTTTAACGTTCATTAACGTTAATTTAATCACTCACTGCCGGTGTTTATACCACAGCGCTCTTACTTCATACTTAGGCGACATAAAATTATGATAAATAAACAGAATTAAAATATATATTAACATCCACAGATGCGTAGTCTCTATTTGAGAACTTTGCAACCAAGTCGGCAGTCAGTTCTGCATGTTGAGTACTCTACAATTGCTCTATGCGATACGAGCCCGCGGCTAGTAAGTACTACAATCTTGAAAAAGATCACCAAATGAGATGATCCAGTAGTTATTTGAACAGTAGACCTCGCATCTGTTGAACTAAATCTTCATAAGCTTACATCTCAACTCGCTCTTCAATTATACTTGCAAATCTTGCTTGGATTTAGATATTAAACAATCTTACCAATTATATTATTATTAAAAATTAGCTGATAAATAGCGCGACCTGTAGATCTGGCATTGAAATGTGTTCTCTAACTATGGGCCTTATGAACATGGCACTGAAACGTGGTCTACGGTAGAGGAGAACCAGCATCCGAACAGACGGAATCAAAATCGTCGACTTAAAACGGAGACCTCTCTTGGGTACTTCAACTAAATAACGCGTGTGTATCACCTGTTATATTTTATTTAAAATGTGTTTTTGAAAACATGATATTATCCAAATATCTAAGCAATACTAAGTTAGAATCCTTGCAGGTAATTTGGCGCTGCAGACTTACATTTACGGGCCACGTTTCGCTACGACCTACATTTTTCATGTTCGTAAATCAAACGCTTTTTTGCCGAAACAGTAATGTGCTTTTTATGTAACGTCGGTACCAAACGAGACGTACGAGGTTAATTTCGCTTTGGTATGCACCTTAAACGAAACCACGAACGAAAACAGCAATAAATAAGTCACTACCTCGGGAATAAAACAAATCTGAATCCTTAGCTGTTTTTCGCTCGATATTAAATAAAGACGACAGGTAGATACTTGATATATTCACAGAATATTCAATTAAATATGCAATTTAAAATAAATAATTAAATTAAAATAAAATTAATATATGGGCTCCCATAAAATACAAGTAACGTGATTTTTTGCTCGATATTAATAACGGCAACAGGAAGATGCTTGAAATATTTACAGAATATTTAGTTGTATGTTCCTTCAAAAATAAATGATTAAATTAAAATATAGTAAGAGGGGCTTCAATTTGGTACGGAACCCTTGGTGCGCGAAGCCGACTCGCAATTGGCTGATAATTCTCGATCCTGTGCTAATCGTGTCCAAGTTCGACCCGTGATTTTCACTATGTCGTCGACCCATCTTGCAGCTGGACGACGGACGCTCCGCTTTTCTCCCTGGGACACCACTATACCCCTCTGTGGCAGCCTCTTAATAGTATACTGCAGGACGTAGGCCTACCCACGAAGGGGTATTGGGCCATATCCACCACGCTGGCCCAGTGCAGGTTGATGGATTCACATACGCCATCAAATTTCTTCTACGGACGTATGCCGGTGGCCTCGCGATGTTTTCCTTCACCGAAAGGCCCACAAAGGTCACAGGCTTTTCAGTGAAGGACAGCATCCTCATTAGTATGAGACCGGGATTTGAACTCACGACCTCATAATTGTAATGCGGGTGTCACTACCACTAGACCACCCATACGGCTATACCCATAATATTTATTAATTATTGATTACACTTCATCTGTTGTTTAGCCATCAATTAATCACAAACTTTACAGTTGCCCCCATCGCTCAGGTGTTCCTTGCCAGGGTAATAAGGTCACCTGGCGACCTCACATTATGTCAACTGACCTTATCAGGCGCTGGGCTAATCACGGGGCGGATTCGATGAAAGTTATGTTCATTACGGTCCAAAATTTAATGGCTCACAAAGTAAAAAATGGTTAGTAACTCTTTAATCACGAAGCTTTAATAGGTTGAAAAATAGGAAATGTTTTTAGCTTAGTGAAGTTTACGAACAACATGCTACAAAAATGTTGGAGTTAGTTTTTGATTTATGGAAACCAATTTGCTTTTATTCAAGTTATAAGTGTTCAGGGCATAATATGATGGTCATTTCTTGTGTACGTAAATGATTACATTTGCTATTTTATTTTTACCTTTTTTATTAGTGACAGGTTCTCTAGGTACTCCACGCAACATACCTATAATTTAATAGAATATTAGTGATTCCAAGAGTTAGATTTCATATTTATCGATAAAGCCAACCTAAAATCATTTACATATAGCATTATTCTGTGTATATAATACTCAATTTAGCATATTTCTGACAAAATTTTTATGGCCCGTTGTCGAATGTCGGTGGTCAACCTGATTTATGGATGTACCCTTCATTGGCGTTTTTATTCTTCTTCGTCATGTCGATGATCTTCAACATTAAATGATTCTCTCCCAGTGATCAGCTACACTCGTCCCGCCGGGATTAGCCTGATAGAGGTCCCGCATTGTGCACGCATTCGGATACTGAGAGCATGAAAGAAGGTGCTGCTTAGTCTGCGCAGGCGCTCCGCAGTCGCACTGCACCGCTGCAGTGTCCGAGAATCCCCACTTGGCCATGTTGGTCCTGCATCGGCCCACTTGTGTCTGCAGTCGGTTCAGAGACTTCCGTGTGGGCCACGGGAGATCACTGCCTGCTGGAAAGGTTATTGGCGTTGAGAAGGTTAACACCTACTTATAAAATGTTTAGGATAAATATACTACTTATCGGTATCTACGAGTATGATAATGTCTTTAAAAATATACAATAATTTGCTTTGCGAGGCGATTTTGCAGTTGGTCCCATAGTAAAGGTGGTTCATAATAATAAGCATAAGTAATTATGCATCTCTGAAAGACCCTGCACTTTGAAAAACAAACATTGTATATGATCCAAAGTCATACTTAAATTATTTATTCTCATTCTTTTACTAGGTATAGTAACCCTTAAAAACATTTTAACTCTGTTATCGGCAAAAACTTTGAACATAAACGATCAGTACATTCGTTACTCCAGTTCACTTTCACATGCCTTCAGTTAGTCAATCTAACTTCGCTAGCACTAAGTTCCACAATTACAGACTAACTTTGATCCCGATCTTGTGATTGTAACCATCAGGAATACTTTCATTTCAACGTGGCTGAAACAATCCGCCTGAGAATTCGGGACCAATTTTACAGAACGACCTGCAATGTACTCATACCTTGGAGTACTCTTCACAACTTTGGCTGGCAACTCTAGTTTTGTTAGGTAAAGTCTGTGCTTCAATGCTGAAGCTATAAATACACAAAGATGCCTTTTATTTCTTTCAAAAATACTTTTCAAATCCTATCGTATTACTTTGTTTGAACTCCTTAGCAGGTTTCTGGTCTGATTTGTGTTAAAATTATCTTAACAATACCAAAACTAAGATACCAAAAAATAATAATATCTACGATTGAGAATTTTTTCATACACAAGATAAAGTAATTAAAAAACATAAAATGATACAATTAATTGATTGAATTCGCGTTATACTTATTACTGTTATTGGGAAGACGACTGGATTAACGAAACGTTTTTTTTATTTTGTCAATCAAACAAATAAGTTATTTAAAAAAATTTAAACGACTTCTAAACCACAAATAGGCACTCAAAAGCAAAAAATAAATTAATGTAATTATTATAAGCGCTACCTACTCATCTATTTGAAGTCGGTGCCAGACAATAAATAGTCTAATACGCTATAGAATCGATAGCCGTCTTATGGCTGAAACTTACGAACGATGTATCTATAGTATAGATATCGTTCATTCGTTTCAAGCATAAGACGTCCACTGCTGGACATAGGCCTCCCCTAAACATCTCCAATAAGACCAGTTGGTAGCGGCTTGCATCCAGCACGATCCTGCGGTCTTAATGAGGTCATCCGTCCATGTGGGTGGACGTTCTACGCTGCACTTGCCGGTACGTGGTCTCCACTCGAGAACCTTTCGACCCCATCGGTCATCAGTCCTCCGTGGTATGTGCCGTGCCCCTGCCCACTACCACTTTGACGGTGATTAGTGCAAGTGGTAAGGGATTAGTTTGTGTTTACTACTAATCACTCAACACTTGCACTTATCACTAATCAAAGTGTAAACTGTAGCTGTAGCTTAACTTTGATTCCTGGAATAGAGACCGTTCTACACCGCTTCGCACCCAAAACGGTCGTTGAACTTCGGACATCTCTTCCATCTTTGTCGAACGCCCAAATATTTCACTACTCTCTGTATAGATTCCCAGACACTGATACATTTCTCTGCGGCAAAAGTTGGCACATTTCTAAAATAAACTAAGACGTATTGGACACCGTTTCCGTGAGCTCGGATACCTTTCAATGATCGAATGGCTTAATGCACTTAAGTGTAGTGAAGTATATTTTGCGACAAAAATATTTTAAATAAAAAAATTAAACGTTTAGAGCAGTAATTATTTAAATAGAGCAGCAATAAGTATTTGGAGACATCTAACGCACAATTCTAAAATACACGCAATATTATTGGTACGAGTACTTTTTGTTTTTTGGTGTTGTGAGTTTCCTGTGAATGTTTTTTGATATCTAAGCGATTTGTCACGGTTTCGTTGTTTTTTGTCTATTTAAATATTAATATGCTCTATAGTTACACCTACCCTTGAATAAAGGGGCTCCTCAGCAGAATACCAGCGTTGAGTGTTGGGTCCTCCCAGCACTCAGCATTTTATAGCTGAAGTGAGTCTCTTTCGACACTTTTGTTTTTTCACTATTTTATTTAAAAAAAATGTGTACTAAACTTGTATGTGTCGATTAAAGATGTTTCATTTAAATTCTGAAGATGTAGGATATTTATCGGAACCGTAACGTAGTTTCGAAATTCAAATCGATAGTAAACAGGGATATAATCAACACGTCTTTGAGATAGATATTAACGTGTCAGTGGTTTGTTTGGTAATAAACAAACATACTAATGAACATTTAGTTTTAATCCCAAACTTATATAGACGATCGTTTCTATGCCTGACTTTTCTATGGCATTAATTGATAGTCAAAGAAACCATTTACCGCCGGTTAAGCCGGCTAATTAAGCCGTTAGGCTTAATTGTAATAATTATGTATTTTCTGCTTGTATTCGATTGTTGAGATCCCTAGGTCTAGTAGGAGCCTGTATGTCATTTTCTATTGGTCCTTTGACAGCTGCTCTGTTGCCCATACCAAAGAAAAATTACAAGTACAATTTTTCTATGACCCATACAATATTTTTATCTCTTTCATAATTCTGTCTGTCTTTGTAATTCTTCGATTTTAATTCTGATTTAAAAAACAAAATTAAAAAAAAAATTGGGACACTTGATGTGATCAGCATGGTTCATAGCATGCTCTGGGTTACAAACGCGGCCGAAAGGGCTAAGCGATTATTCTGTAGGAGGGAGTCTTTTTTAAAGATGTTTTTGGCTTGCAATATCTTGGAGCCGTATTAGTTCTCTATTCAATAACAGAGAAAACACTCAGGATTTTTTTTTCATTTTTTGATTCAAAGATTTCTATGAAAACTTATTTAGTACAAAGTAAAAAACCCACCTAAGTTTCTCCAAAGGAAGAAATGAAAAATGCTATTCGACCACGTAAGTCTAATCTGGACAGCAAGAGCTTTGTGCCACAAATGTTGGAAGCCTTTCCGATAGTAAGTATTTCCTGCTTTGCTGTCCTTTGTCTTGGCGTGTCAGTCTTATCCGAGGATTTTTATCTGTTCTTTAATATTACTGCGTTACGTTTACTCGCCAAAAGACCTCAGTGCTTTAAATTATAGACTAGTCGTCCTTAGGGAGTCAGAAACCTTCGAGTAGGTAATATTTTGTTTTTTAACTTTTTTTCGGGCAAAAGTGCCTTAATTAACTACAATAAAATACAATACTTTATATGCTAAGACTCTACTACTACTACATAAAAAGCATTGGATCATCCACAGACCCTTGAAGGTCTTAAGATAATCCAAATGCTCAAGCCCACTGCCAGTGTTTTCTAACCCACTTCCAAAAAGGAAGAGGTTCTATGTTCGTCTGTAAGATTTTTTCGTCATGTCGTCATGTGTTTATCGATATTTTCGAAAATTGTATATCAATTTAACAAAATATTTGTGTTCCTAAAGAGTACATCTCTCGAAGTCGTCCTATTTAAATTTTATAGAAACCAGCTGAGCCGTTTTAAAAAAATTAACAATGATGTAAAACTTGCATACATCGGTTTAAGCAAACTATTTGAATGTTGTTTACGACTAAAGTTGGTTGAGCCATTTTTTGCGAAATATAATTATCAACTATAATTATCTCGTGGTCTCAGACAAAGTTCCGTACCTACACGAAGGCCCTACACTTGTGCCGTCAGGCTTTTTAGTGTATGGTGTAGATGATTTTTCAATATTATATTTATATATCAAAAGTAATATTATGTATTATCATACTACTACACGGGACTTATCGCGCAATAAAACTTGAGATATGAGCTAATTAAGTACCTCTTTTTCTCCTCCCGACGTTTCGACCAAGTTGCATTGGTCGTGGTCACGGGCAGACTAAATGCGACGCCGTATTACTAAAATTGAATTTGTCACCGCGACACACCACACTGACAGTGTCTGTAAAGGCCACGCAGTTTGCACTTGTTGACTACAGGATTCCACGACACTGATAGTTTGAAACCATCCTCTGGGTTGAAATTACGATGTTTTTTAATTTCTACGGCCTCACGAACTATTCTTGAGAAACAGTGACGATCAGTAGAGAGAACTTCGGGTCGTGGAGCTGGATCCAATGACCAGTTCCTCCGTCAAGCAATACGGAGAAACAATCCACCGTTTAATATTATGTAGGCACCACAGCTTTTATTATTTCAGCTCGACTTTATTACGTTTTAGCAATGTTAAAATCAGTTGTTCTCGGGGTTCAGGGATTCATACCATATTTTCAGTAAGGATCTTTGTTTATCGTCGGTATTGTGGAGCAAATCAGTTAGTAGGTACGCTATAGGAGGTCCAATAGGCCCAATTATGAAGACGCCATCGTAAATTTAATAACAACGTAAAAAGTGTTCTCTCTATCAAATGCCTAAAGTGAAAAAGAAACAGAAATAGTTTAAATAGCTTCCTATTATAATTATGATGGCACCTTCATAATTGGGCTTAATGTCTAAAACATGTAAGCGCAGATACGAAAGCGTAGTAGATTCAAGCCTCGTTGTTTCGTTAGGTTTTCGGGATTTTTCCGTATCTCTAGGTGGGCACGTAATTTGTCCGGTTTTATGCTATATCTAATCCGCATGAGAGCTCCTTTTTTAAGGTTCCGTACCCAAAGGGTAAAAACGGGACCCTATTACTAAGACTTCAATGTCCGTCTGTCCGTCTGTCTGTCTGTCACCGGGCTGTATCTCATGGACCGTGATAGCTAGGCAGCTGAAATGTTCACAGATGATGTATTCCTGTTGCCGCTATAACAACAAATACTAAAAACAGAATATAATAAAAATTTTAGGGGGGCTTCCATAGAACAAACGTGATTTTCAGGAGTTCTTGCTCGCTATTAATAACGGCAAGAGGAATGGATCTCCCAAACGGCACGGAATCCTTCGTGCGCGAGTCCAATTCGCACTTGACCCTATTATTCTCACAACGGACCATCATTAAACAAATGCCTACATTTTTCGCCGGATGGACATCCATCCGGTGCGTCAACATAACTTCATTATAAACCATAAACCACCGCGAATCCGGTGAAAAAACCGGTCCGTTGTCCGGTAGAACAAAGTGCCGCGAACAAGCGCTTTGAATTTGAAAGCCTATTGTAGACTTCTTTAGTAACGATCAGCCACAATATTTTACAACATATATTATATCTCTTCATGGCGTATTACAGACTTAGGTGACTGTATTTTAGTATGCAATTAGAAAAACCTAAATGGTTAAACAAGACCTATTTTGGTTGCTAGCCTTGGCCACAGCCGCAGGCCGCCTCGGAATTGAAAGAAATGAGAGAATCATTTTTAAGATTCCGTACCCAAATGGTAAAAACGGGACCCTATTATATCCGCTGTCGGTCTGTCCGTCTGTTTGTCTGTCTGTCACCTGGCTGGTATCTCATGAACCGTAATAGCTAGAAAGTTGAAATTTTCACAGGTGATGAATTTCTGTAGCCGCTATAACAATAAATGCTAATAACAAAAAAAAATATTTAAGGGCGGCTCCCATACAACAAACCTGATTCTTTTGCTGTTTTTCGCTAGATATTAATAATTGTAACAGGTAGACGCTTGAAATATTCATAGAATATTTAGTTCTATAAACACTTGAAAAATAAATACTTAAGTAAAAAAAAAAAATAGTTAAGGGGGATTATAGGGGGACACATGGAACGTGATTTATGTGCTCGATATTAAAAACGACAATATGTAGATTCTTGAAATATTCACAGGATATTAAGTTGTATTTTCACTTCAACAATAAATAAAATAATATAGTTTTAGTAAAATATATCAAGGGGGGCTCCCATATTGTACGGAACCCTTCGTGCGCGAGTCCGCCTTGTACTTGGCAGATTGTTTTACCGTCCTTACTGAATTCAGTTATATTTCAGATGGTCTGTTGCCGCGTATTTGTGACGGGTTGAACGCCGCAAATTGAATTGTCGGTAGGGGGATGGAGTGGGGAGGGTAAGGGGGGGCATGTGTCCAATCCGCATGCTTTCGACAGCCAGCGCTTTCCCTCCTCTAATTTGTTGTGCAGTTTATTAAGGTGTTCAATTTTCAGCGGATTTGATTTAAAACGGTATTAAATCATGAACAGAAATGAAACGGTTTTAATTGTATGCAACGTGGAAATAAATATAGGAAATGACGTATTTTGAACAGCGCATTTAATTAAAGTTGTATATTAATTCACCTTTTCGAGAATTCGTAATTACTCACGTACTTTGCAATTTTCCAACACGCCAAGAGTGTTTTACTGGTTTGAAATATAATTATTTGTATTTTGGTGATCTAGGTTGTCCTACATTTTTCTTTATATGGGTAAAAAGGTGAAGAAAATTCGGCCGATGATATGAAATACAATGTTATTTAGAAAAGATGTAGGTATATACATATTAATCCGACAGGGCCTATTTCATATCAATTGTTCATGCGCAGTTCCATTAAAACAAATATTATATTTAAAAAAAAAACATTTTATTAAACAAGCTTTTACTAAATAAGTACTCGCCAAGACAAATCAAACGAGCCGAAACTCGATAGGGTTGCGTTGTTTCATTACAGAGTTCAGACCATATTCCATCTCCATCTTCAGACACTGGTTACCATTGAAAGACAAACTACTCGCCAAGACCATTCAAATGCACCCAAACTCGATGAGGTTGTGTCGATTCATTGCTAAGTTCCTTTAGCCACCTTCCAGCTCCATCATCTGATCAGCACCATATCATCATAATATTGCATTGTCACGCGATTTACACATGTACCTATACAAAATTTCAGCTCAATCGGTAACCGCGAAGTGGATCAAATTTAACTTGCAAGATTTGGTTACAGAACGATAGACACGGGACAGGTGAAACTAAATAAGAGCTTGTAATTATTCCATGTTTCATAGTCCACCAATCGTTCAATAATTTGCTGAATTTTTTCTTCGTGATTTTGAGGTAGGTAAATCCCATAGTAATAGTTGTTCACAATAACGAGTACCTATTTCTATAGAAGTCTCGCACTTTGCAAAAAAATATATTTTTGTATTTGATACAAATGATTTCAACCATAGTGCAAACTTTCAGTTTTTAACTTTGAAATGAAATTATCTCGTTTAAACATTTACCTAACAAAATAAAATAGGTCATATCAGTACGAGCTATGCAGAAGGCTATGCTCGGAGTCTCTGCGAGATCGAATCAGAAATAAGGAGATCCGTAAAAGAACTAAAGTTATTGACACAACATAAAAATTGGCAAGTTGAAATGGCAGTGGACAGAGCTCATAGCACGGAGGACTGATGACCGAGTCGAGAAGTTCTCGAGTTGAGACCACGTACCGGCAAGCGCAGCGTAGCACGTCCGCCCACAAGGTGGACGACTAACCTCGTTAAGACAGCAAGAACGCGCTGGATGCAAGCCGCTTCCGACCGATCTTATTGAAGACCCATAGAGGAGGCCTATGTCCAACAGAGGACGTCCTATGGCTGAAACCACGACGACGCCGATATTATTGAGTAGTTATATACCTAGATTATAGAAGTTTTGCTGCAAAAACGCGTCTTTATATTCTAGCTAGATCATTACATACTACCTATTTCAACCATATTTCAAACTTTCAGTATTCAACTTTGAAATGAAGTATCTCGGCATATAATAATATTCAATTGGTAATATCAGTTAGCTGAATATTAGGCACGTCTAGTATTATGTTCGAACGGCTTCTCAACCACAATCGATTGAGAGTCAAAGAACGTAGGATCGTAAAGATTTTCATAGTTTTACGTGTGAATGCATTCAATATGCAGTAAAGTTAACGGCACGTGTCCGGGGAACGATCTACATGACTACAGTCTGAAAGGGGGCTTGCTTAAAAACACTAGGTATTTTTGTGGCACACTTTAAGTATTTGGACGACAAAACAAAATACTTTGTTTATCGGTTTTAAATACTTTTAGATTTATTTATTGATATTTGGTAAGAAATTCAAGAAAATAAATAGGCTATAGAACACAGGGCTAAAATTAAAGCTGTAGAACACAAGGATATTTTATTCTAATGTAAAATATCGAGAAACAAAGAAACACGGAAATTACATGTTAGATTATCTTGTTTCTGTGTCATATTTCTACACTATAGGTAGGTACATGTAAACGACTATTTTAAGCCATCTAGGTCTTTGCCGCTACTATGAAGAATACTTTAAGTTTTTTAATTTTTAAGATAATAACCCAAGTTCGAGTATGGGCCGAAATATAAAATCTAAACTCTCGGTAAACATAATAAAACACTTGTCTTACTAATATCAACAATATTATGACACGCAAAACTAATGTTTATGTGTCAGTTCCTTCACGGTAATAATATCTAATTAGATATCATTGCCGTGGTTCCTTGTAGCATCATAATATACTTTAATCAGCGAAATATCAAGGAATAATTAATAAAGACAGGAAAACATAGGTACGCGTAGAACACTGTTGCAGTATCTAACCTAAAGCCGCAATGAATTGTAACTCCTAAGATAACAAAGTTATGTATATACCTAAGTGTAAAATAACACACTCGGTCAACTAATAACGTTTTAATAATACCTACGACCCAGCGAGAAAATAGTGATAGATAATTTGCACATTACCAGTATACGATATTTTCCTATAGCGCTGGCAAAAGCCACTTATTCCCGGCACTTTATTCGGAGTTAATGTGTTTGCAAATGGATCTTAGCTCAAGGATAGAGATGTCATTGTATCGATAATGTAAACATGTCGATATTCTATGAAAGTGGCGGAGTGGAGACTCCTAACGCTATGTTGTCTATAGAAAATACTGATGAGCATAGATTGGTAGGATGGTAACCATTCAAATTCTGTACACGGTGGAAGTCAGTGATGCCAGTTTTAGCGAAAAATAATTATAGTACAAGTAGATATAGCGGCATGTTATCACGTAGTTCCGGGTGTTTCGATATTGACACATTATAGGATACGTTATACTCGTCATTATGACTAAAGTCAAAGTCAAATCATTTATTGCAACATATGAAATTTACATGCGGTTCTTAATTAACATGTTTTGCATAGTAATACATATGACCCTGATAAGGGTTTGGCAATTTTATTATTCGTATGATTCGTATTGAAACGATTTATTATTATGTTTTCTGGATTATCGTTAAAAAAATCGTCTAATGTGTGATAACATTTGGATAATAGAATAATTTTTAGTTGTTTCATAAAACAGTTTTCCTTTTCGATATCTTTTAGATTATTTGGCAGCTTATTAAATATTTTTATAGCCATAGAATGCAGGCTGGAACTATGCATTGCTAAGTTGGATTTTGATCCCACGAGTATACTCGTATGTCTGTATTGTGACTATTTTTTACTATGGGACCAACAGGCTCTGAAAGTGAGGAAAAAGCAGCTGTGTAAAAGTTATTTGAATCAATTGACTGATTGATTGAGTTAATTGTTATATTTTTCTCGATTACAGGGTATGAGTATATGTCTTATAGTATGTGTAATATGTCTACGGTGTACCTATCCAGAGATAGGTACACCCCGTAGAATTAGTCTTTCGTTTCATAATTGAATTATTTCATTTATTTCAAGGCACTGGAGCATCCCTAGCTGCTGGGGCGATTAGGTGTGGAAGCCAGGAAATATAATATCAATAGAGGAGATTATGGTTTTCACATTCTGTGCAGATGACTCGGATGTTTAATGTTTTGAATGAGGCTAACGACTGCCTTAAGCTTTCCATGTCCTTCTGCTTATAATAAAAAAAACCGGCCAAGTGCGAGTCGGACTCGCGCACCGAGGGTTCCGTACAAACCTGCAAGGTTTACAAAGTTCGTTCATTACGACAAAAAAAGTAATAAGTTTATATTTATTAAAAAATATATATTTTGTAATGTAACTAAAAATTTAAGGTTTTCGGAATTTTTCCTTTATGTGTGCTATAAAACGTTGCTTCATGCCAAATTTCAAGATTCTAGGTCGACTGGAAGTACCCTTTAGGTTTTGATTCCCTTGCGAGTACTTGCGAGTTTCAAAATATGCAGCTTAAATTGCTGTTTCTTTTGATTGCGTTGACATAGAAGTTTGATTTTGTTACAGCTTAAAGGTATTATAGACCTGAGTATTTGGTATGAATTTCAATTTAATACCTCTACGTGTTTATGAGGAAATGGGTAGTAAGGTTAAAATTATTAAAAAAAAATATATTATGTGATGTAACTAAACATTTATGGTTTTCGTAATTTTCCCTTTATCTATGCTATAAGACGTTGCTTCGTACCAAATTTCAAGATTCTGAGTTCACGGGAAGCACCCTGTAGGTTTTGATTCCCTTGCAAGTGTCGAAAATTTGCGGCATAAACGGCTGTATCTTTTGATTGCGTTGGCTTAGAAGTTTGATTTTTTCACAGCTTCAAGGGACAGTAGACTTGAGTAATTGATATAAATTTCAGCTTCATACCTCCACGCGTTCCTGAGAAAAAGGGTCTTGACAGACGGACGGACGGACAGACGGACAACAAAGTGATCCTATAAGGGTTCCGTTTTTTCCTTTTGAGGTACGGATCCCTAAAAACGATAACTTTTTTATGGAAACGCACGTACGATGCACTTATACGACTCATGTTCCATACATTTTGTGTAAAAACCCAGACGGGCCCCGTCTGGGCGTCGTACAGGCCACTACAAATTTTCAAAAATTAGTCAAAATTAAAGATATAGGTAATCTCTTTGCCATACAATTTTGGCATTATTCACTAAATAATTTATCAGCTCATCATGTCAGGTGTTGGCCATTAGCTATCGAACATAGGCCTCCTAAATAGATTTCCAATAAGTTCCAATAAGACTTGTTAGAAGCAGCTTGCATTCGTACTAACTTACGAGTATTTCACCACGCACCGGCAAGCGCAGCGTAGGACGTCCACCGACTAGGTGGACCGACGATATAATTAAAGACCGCAGGAACGTGCTGGATTCAGGCCGCTTCCAACCAGGCTTAATGGAAATCCATAGGGGAGGCCTATGTCCAGCAGAGGACATTCTACAGCTGATAATGATGATGATGAGTTTCACCTATGTCCCAAATAACTTTAACTGAAACTTTTTCGACATTTTTTTTTAAATTTTAATTTTTGACCCACAGACTCCAGGGTCTGTGCCCTTTGTTGACTAGTTACATTTTAAATAATGCGACTTTACTATAGAGATATGTTAGTTTAAATTCGTCATTTTGTACTAAAGTGAGTTTAACTAAAAATAGCCGGTCGTCTTTTTTGACAATTCTTCAGTAATAGTACATTACTGCAGCGGCCAGCAACAGAGGCATTAATGGACGAAGGGTGCAGAGGGAGGCCGAGGCGAAGCCGAGGCACACATACGTGAGTCCATCAATGATTAGTCGTGGCCAAGGCCTGTATAGCGCTTTTCTCAAAAACTTCGCGGAAACTACATACTAAAATAATTTACAGAATTAATGATAACAACGACCAATAAATCATTCTTCACGCGCCAACTTGTTCATTTGTTTTTTTGTTTTCTTTCACAAACTGCGTTTTATTTCCAAATCAGCTCGAAATATAACTAAAACCTCCTTGGTTGGCAAACAATAATATAAAATTTACACGACAGAAATGGTATTTCATACATTGTTTGCTGGCCACAAAACGCCCCGGCAATGGATTTCCAAACATTTTTGCCGGCCGCTGCTCGCATGTATTTGGCCACTACTGCAATTTTGATTTATCTTGAAGAAGGTTGGTAAAATTATGTTCAAATTTCCAAGCATGTTTGAGAAAAAATAATATACGCACTAAGTAAAAAGTTGCCCTGTATGAGTAGAACAACAAAGCAGGTCCTTGTCCTGGACAATGAACTTAGATAACCTCAATGTGAGAGGTCGGTAAGATTCGTTTGTCATTGTAGGAAATTATTATTTACTGTTTATTGAGACATTGTTTCTGAGCCATTGTCCTGAAAACGCTAACGCTATTATAATCTCTATAGTCTACAATGCCTGTGTTTATTTACAATAAACTGATAGGCAATGGTAGATCTTTTCAACCAACTTTAAAAAAGGAGGTTTTTAATGGTATGGCTTTTTTTCTTTTTTTGGATGTGTATTGTGTAATACTTACTCTATTATTCAGCCAATTATAAACCGATTTCGATTTTTATTTTTATTAGTATAATCATACATTGGAAATGGTCTTATTTAAATTTTATCGAAATTGGCTGTGTTTTTAACAGTCTTAAAATCTAGTTTCTTCTGTATTTAAATTAAAGATAAATAAAAAATATAATATTTCGGTTCTCAATTCGACTCGTACCTACGCTGTTTTTTTTTTGTAGTCCACAATTTAGTGGTAGTGGAGTGCCAAAAGCTTTATACCTCGGAATTTAGAGCTAGTCAATGATTTCACAGTCTTATTTACAATTATTATTTAACATTTTTAGTATTTACATGTGGTTCTCGAATAACATCTTAATACATATTTTCTAACTCAAAAAAATATTACAGCTACTAAACTACTAGATGTACAATAAAACAAATTAATAAAAAAACTTAAACCAAAATTGTATTTACATAAATGATGATAAAAGCCTTATTCTAAAATCCCACTGTCAGCAGGCACAGTTCCCAAGGTACTGGCCCCGTTGGATCATTATTATTCATATTAATACCTATCTACTTACAATTCAATACACCAGCAAGTATATTTTAAAATTGATACTTTAATTCACTCATTCATTCATTCATTTAATTCACTTCTACTGGCATATGGCACGAATAACTGTAATATTTATCAAACAAAAACTACTGTAGGCCCTAAAAATGTTAAGCGTAAAAATACCTATTACTTTTTGAAGCCTACTAAGAGGCACGAATAACGTACATTTACGAAGAATAATACAATATTTATACAATCCAAACAAATGTTTGCTGAATTCTTTGAAAAACAAGTCAACATTTTTTGTTTAATTGTTTACGTAACTTCTACGGCTTATTTAGAAACTACGACGAATTAAACAGTTTAGAAATTATTTTTTTGGCATAAAATAGGAAAAATACACATCTGTTTTAATATCTTGCAAAAGTCTATTAGGTAAAATTTTGCTAATACAGTGGGTTATGCATTATGGTTTTGTAACGAATGGGTAAAAACTATGAAAGTAAATGACCGGGTGTACATGAGATGGCATTATTACTATCGTATAATATTTCAAAATATACCTAAGTTCCGCCTAGGACGCTTTTTATGTTTGTCCACTATATAATTGCAATTAAAAAACCAGAAACTTTCTCTTGATTTACCCGGGCGAAGCCGGGACTAGCCTGCCAGTAATTTATAAAACATTACATGGACTCACATTATGTTTTGTGATATTAAATGTAACGTGTTAACTCTACTTATTCAGTGCCGCAAAACCTTTCGTAAATCCAAGGTTCAAAAGTTCAGCAATAAATTGTAAAAAAAAATAGAGTCTGAACTAAGTTTCTAAAATGAAACGAGCAAGTATTGCAATACTCTGAATAAATGTTGATTAATCATAAAACTGAAGAGGTAGTTTTTTATTTATTCGAAAATTAATTACCTAAAACATTTTTTACGATAACTAATTATTTATTATTTTTTTTCATTCGGTGAAATAAATAGCCAATTGCTCTTTCTTGTTTATTTTCAAACTAGCAACCCGCCCCGGCTTCGCACTGGTATCTTATACTCGTACATGTAAAACTTCCTCTTGTAGATAGAGTGATCTATTAAAAAACGCATCAAAATCTGTTACGTAGTTTTAAAGTTATAAGCATACATGGGGACAGACAGCGAAAAGCGACTTTTTTTAATACTATGTAGAGATAATGATAAATACAGCTATAAAAGTTTCATACGTACTAGGTAAGTAGGTACTGTTCCACGAGAACCAATTTCTATAAAACTACAATTTTTGCAATCGGAATCAGTAACAATAGAGCAAATATTAGATAGTTTAGAACAATAGAACTAAAAGTTTATAACACAAAATTGGATCTTTGGAATTCCAACGTAGCAATATTACTGAGTACATACTTTCTTTCAGCTGTCGGCATTCCCGTGAAATATAACAAAAATAGAGTTTAGTATTAAAAGAATTTGTAATTTTTGTTAGGAGAGGATCTCAGGGAAGTTTTCGTTCAAGTATATATTTCATTTAATAATAATAGGATTGAACGATAATTTTGTAACTTTCTATTTCATAGAATTAAAAAAAATCAAAGTAACTCTTTATGACGTAAATATTATTTCATGACGTAATCTAGTATTTCCCGTTTGCCTGTTTTTCTGGACATCTTTGTGCGGGACTAATATCCGCACTGTGACATAATTTTATGGGCATATCAAAAGGACACAAGGTTGTGGTGAGGTACCTACCTATCTAGGTATAGTATCATTTTATGATGTTGATGTGTGGAAGATGTCGATAAAATTATGTCATAGTGGTATGCTAGTTGTGCTGGTATTGTGTATTAAGGTAACGTTTAAAAAAAAAAAAACATAATTCTCCTTATGTCCAAATTGGCCGGATCCGTTTCCAAAGTTATGAAAGCGACATATATTTAAAATAATTTCAATAGATATTTTAAGCTTTTTGTCTACTTTCTGGTATTTTATCACTTATTGATTATTAATTTTATCTCATTATTTTCTATTTCTATGTAGTAATTTTCCACATTTTTCCCATATCCACCCTTAATTTAAAAAAAAGCAACGGGTGGCACTCCGGGAGTGCCGGCAAAAGTGAAAACTTTAGCATGTAAAGTACTATCATTTTTGTGGT
The DNA here is from genome assembly GCA_964007245.1 of Hypomecis atomaria. NCBI lineage: Eukaryota > Metazoa > Arthropoda > Insecta > Lepidoptera > Geometridae > Hypomecis > Hypomecis atomaria. Next base: position 8,005,643 of record OZ023293.1, read on the forward strand.
AAAATACAACATCACACACGTACACTCGCGGAAGCGCCCTGTGCCGTCTTACGAATTTTTGATCAGGTCACATGTCCTGCGTGAGTTTAACATTTTTTACCCATCCCAAAAAGTGCTCAACACAGCTAAAGAAGTTTTCACTTCAAAAAACGGTTGCAAAAGCTACTTCACGTTTACCAACACATTTATGCTTTGGCAACAATCAAATTTAATAATTATTTTTCACACGCAAAAAATGGCAAAACCGCCATCCATCGTATACAGAATGCAAATGTTTCGCTCGAATTATTCACATTATTCTTGATTTATCAAAAAGGACTCAGCCGATTTCTGTAAAATTTAAATGGGACTATTTCGGGACCATACTCTTTCGAACTAAAAAATAATTTTTCGATTTGGTTCAAAATTGGCGAAACTATCGATGTTCATCGTGTACAAAATTCGGAAATTTCGCTCGAATTGCTTACATTATTGTTGGTTTTTCAAAAACGGCACAGCTTATTTCTTTAAAATTAAAATGGGACTACCTCAGGAACATTTCACATCCTTTCGAACTAAAAAAGAATTTTTCGATTTGGTTCACAATTGGCGAAATTAACGATGCACATACACAAAAAAAATACATACACACGAACATAGAACCTCCTCTCTTTTGGAAGTCGTTTAAAAATAGCATTGAAAGCTTATATTTTAAATAATAAACAAAATAAAATTAACTTATTCTACAGCTGCTCTTTATTTTAGTTCTGAGAAGACGTTTAAAACAATCTCAGCAAAAATTCTGCGGTAAAAGTTGTACTACAAATAAGTAAAATGAGTACTTAGTCAGAAACTTACGAACACTGAACTATTTTTATTCATTTCACAAGACTGCAAATAGAAGAATAGAATAAGCACAAGGAAAACCCTCAGTAGTTAACAGACTAAAATTTTTACATATCTACGAGTTTATTTTCCCCATAAATGAGCAATTTTTGTACCTATATGTATAATTAATTTATTTGTACAACATTTGATTCCCAAAGAACGGGTTTAAGGATTTTGATGAATTTTAGCCTTTAAACTTTTAACTATAATTTTATCTATTAAAACGATATTTTTGGGAAATTCCGAACTTATTTTTGATTTGACTTGTTGTTTTTTGAAAAATTCTTGTATATTTATTTGTTTGTACTAAATTTGGATGTCTAAAACGGCTTTAATAACGATTTTAATTATTTTGGTTTTAAGATAGGTAAACCTTTTTGTTGTTTATGCGGTATCTCCGAGGAACCGCGAATTTTGTTTCATTTTTAGGGTTCCGTACCCAAAGGATAAAAACGGGACCCTAGTACTAAGACTCCACTGTCCGTCCGTCTGTCTGTCTGTCTGTCACCAGGCTGTACCTCATAAACCGTAAAGTATAGCTAGAAAGCTGAATTTTTTACAGATAATGTATTACTGTTGCCGCTACAACAACAAATACTAAAAACAGAATAAAATAAATATTTAAGGGGAGGCCCCCATACAAAAAACGTGTTTTTTTGCCGAGGGGCTCCCACACGGTACGGAACCCTTCATGCACGAGTCCAACTCGTATTCGGCCGATTTTATTAAATTAATATTCTCACTTTATTGTAGGCTTTAATGCACAAAATATTTTTGAGGTTGAGAGGAACATTGAACAGCGTAAATACCTAGTTAGCTGTAGAACACACATGCGATGAGACCTATGTACGACATTTGTATCAAGTATTTTTAACTAGTATCTTGATCTAGGTCGATCTCTGTCGAATAAATATTTCAAATAGGTGGTAAGTATAACGTTTGTTTCATTCTTAAAAGCATCAACAAAACTTTAACAAAATTGAAACGTGTAAACTCAATATAATTAAACACTTATTTTGGTTAAGAAACATGTCTAAAGTTATCTTTCTTCTATTCAAATGGGCTAGCACTATCTTAGAGGTAACATTCGGTCTTCTCAATTTTACTTAGCTAAATAAACTCCGTTTGTTTTCTTCGTGAATTATCTGCGTGCGGAATGCGTTTGAACGTGATTCGTCTGGGCTATAAGCTCTAATGTACCACATAGAGCTATTTTTGGTAGTTTATCTCTAGAAATAATGCAGTGCAGGACTTTTTATGTAATGTAATGGTTTTTATTAACCATGCATAATTTTAACATTGTTTTTTTAGTCTTGTAAGGGGAGCACGGATCTCCCGAAATACAAGCTAAGCTTAGTTTGGAGATCTGAAGCTCATTGTCACTCATGTAACTTGTTTTTTTGAGCCAATAAATGAATTTTGAATTTGAATTATCATAATAATATCGTATAGGTGTAATATTTCAATTTAAGTATTTTGATTGGAGACAAGAGTGGAAGGAAGAGTGGAATGGAAATTCGAAAATAGAGAGATGTAAAGGTTTTGTACCCAACTAAAATCTAAAAATAGTTGAAATAAGGTATTAATTACGTGTTTTAAGCTATTTTGTCCGTGACCTTCTGAAATCTTATATTTATTTATTTATAGATACAGAAGGCTCATAAAAGTAAGCCCTTTGTTATGAATAAATGCTTAGGGTATTTCCGCTCTGTTGTGATTTAAGCATAATCGGTCTCACCACAAAAGATTTAGCCACGAGTTAAGCACTGCTTAATAGAATATTTTGCTGTAAGTATAAAACAGTTTCTAAAGGGTGTTTAAATCATTTGGGGTAAGACGGACTAAGTTTAAGGGTCCTATCACAACATACCGGAAACAGACTAAAGATTTCTTCAAAACAAAGATTTAAAGATCAAGATGTACACGGGTGAAGTCGGCCATGCTATTTTTTGCGAAAAATAATTATTACATACAAGGCTTATCTATCTAATACCAGTTTTTATGGATTATTTAGTTGCTCAGCAAGCTGAGCTCTCGATATTACAATTATACATAAATGTCTTATTTTTCACACCAGATGTTAAAGAAACATAATGACAAATAGCGGAATAAATTGAATTAATTAATCTTGCCAAGCGCTTGTAGACAGGTCATAACTTAAAGGTTCCTATCATAATATAGTCCAAGACATAGATATATATTGAATCTATTATATAAAAGGCTTCGCTGAGTGACTGACTGACAGACAGCCTACAGCCCAAACCGCTAAAGATACGAACATGAAATTTGGAACAAAGATACATTAGACCACGTAATGGAGCACTAAGAACGGAATTTAGAAAAATCGACCTCTAAAGGGGTAAAACGGACCCTTTTCGTTTGTATGTAACTTTTTATTCCCTTTACCGATTAACTTGAAACTTTGTATACATGCTTCTCAAACAAAATAAAAGTTACGTTTGTTCCTGTTTTTCCGAATATTCCTTATCTAAGGGGTCAAATTGGGTCCCAAAGTTGGTGAAAAAAGCGTCTATTACATCCAACGAGCTGAACGGTTATGGATGAAATCTTGTATGGAGGAAGCACACAACATGTTTCAACACATGAACTATTATTATCCCGGAAATTCTATGGGGATCCTTAGGGATAGCCAAAATTAATCAGTTTAGGCTACAACCCAATCCACTAAAGATAGAGACTTGAAATTTCGAACACAGGTACAATGTACAACGTAATGAAGCACAAAGGACGAAAATTTCGAAAAATCGACCTCTAACGGGGTAAAACGGGCCCTTTTTGTTTGCATTTAATTTTTTATTACCTTTACTGATTGACTTAAAACTTTGTATATATGCATTAAAAATAAAATAAAAGTTACGTTTCTTCCTGTTTTTCCGAATTTTCCTTATCTAACGGGTCAGATAAGTTCCCAAAGTTGGTGAAAAAAGCATCAATAATTAAATCAGACGAGCTGAACGGTTATAAATGAAATCTGGTAGGTATGTAGAAAGCACACAACATGTTTCAATACAGTAACTATTTTATCCCGGAAAATCTATTGGGTTTCTTAGCAATAGCCAAAATAATCAATTATAAAGCTAAGATAAAAGGGGTAAATGAATTCTAACGAAATTTGGTACGACGCTAGACAATAACACAAATTACCACTTGGGGTACTGCTATCCCGGAAAATTTCAGTGGGTCCTTCAGGATATCAATTTCCTAAAAAAGTACTAAATGACTGTTCGAAAACCGATGCATTATTGTTTGAAAATAGCTCACCCTTTTAACTAATATATGACTATTAACGTCCTGGGAAAAGTCCCGGATTCCTTGTCTAACGCTAGACCAAACATCCTATATAAGCGTGAAAAATAACTTGATCGCGTTTTTTTTTTTAAACGTAGTGAAATATCTAGAATTAAATTGAGATAATTTAGATCCTTCAATGGGGGCAAAATGGGCCCCTAATAGTTTATGAACGATTTTATTTTGTGAGCCAATAGACTTGAACTTAGGGTACATACGGATCAATAACTACTTACTTTACTATGGGAACTACCCTGAAAAAGCGAAAATTACCTATTCTTTACATTTTGTCGCGGGTCGATGAATTTTTTGTGTTGAACAGCTAATTTTATTTACGTGATTTCTGGGTTGGTACCATAGTAAAAGTTAGTCAAATGATGAGTATAATGGAATCCTAGAACATGCCTGTCGTCTAGATGTAGGTGCGCTATGTATTTTTCAAATAAAATGTACCTTCTTGTGTGCTACTTTTTCGTCTGTACTTGGTCAGAGAATGTCTGAAAGTCCTACAAGTGTCTCGATCACTTTTGACCGCGTAAACGGTTATGGGCGAGATTGTCATTGAGTTCAGAATAATCGAAATTAAATATCTAATGACTTAATGAAACATGATGAATACCTGTACTGGCCCTTTTTAGGGTTCCGTACCCAAAGGGTAAAAACGGGACCCTATTACTAAGACTTCGATGTCCGTCTGTCTGTCTGTCACCGTAAGTACCGTAATAGTTGGGCAGCTGAAATATTCACAAATGATGTATTTCTGTTGTCGCTATAACAAAAAATACTAAAAATAGAATAAAATAAATATTTAAGGGACATACAACAAACGTGATTTTTAGGAGTTTTTTGCTCGCTATTAATAACGGCAAGAGAAATGGGCTCCCATACGGTACGGAACCCTGCGTGCGCGAGTCCGACTCGCACTTGGCTGACCATGACGTGCGAATGGAGTTGGAAAAAAATTGGTATACGAGTGGGAAACTACATGGCTCTCGCTATAAAAAAAAACAGTAGGTAAGTATATTAAAATATAACTTTATCAAGTATTTATTTTATGACAAGTTATAAAATAACGCGGTCCAAACCGTGGGCTATTAAAGTCAAAGAACATTTATTGTTGAACTGTGTTACATTGAGATCTTACTACTAATCACAAAAATATTGAATTATCAGTTAGGTTCGATATGGCCATAAAATAACGTGAAAAAATTATACAATCATTATTATTAAATTTATTTCGAATATTTTGCAATTTACCATCTAAAAATTGTCGTACTCCATAATAAGCTTTAGATACAAGTAAATTTAAGCAAATACTGAGACAATGCAGGCCAATCCGTGGGCTAATTATTATCCTTGCAAGTAATACGACAACGTGGGCTAAACCAAGAGCTATTTATTATTTTAAGCAAAAAAAATACTAAGACAACGCGGGCCAAACTGTGGGTAATTACTAAGAAAATGCGGACCAAACCGCGCGCCATTATCATTTAAAGCAAATACTATAACGACGCGGGCCAGACCATAGGCTATTATCATTGCAAGCAATACGACAACGCAAGCCATACGGCAGACTATTGTAATTTTAAGCAAGTTCTTAGACAACGCGAGCCAAGCTATGTACTATAAATTACCATATTAAGCAAGTACTAAGAATGCGCAGGCCAAACCGCGACCTATTATCATTCTAGCTAAACACTGGGACAATTAAGGCCAAACCGTAGGCAATGCCTATTACTTGAAAAGATAATGCCTACTAAGCATTATCTTTTTAAGTAATACGTTATACGACAATGCAGGCGAAACCACGAAGTATTATTATTTTAAGCAAGTGCCAAGACAACGCGGGTCAAACTGTGGCTTATTATCATTTTAAGCAGTTACTCGAACAAAGCGGCCAGACCGTGGGCTATTATCATTGCAAGTAATACGACAACGCGTGCCAAACGGTAGGCTATTACAATTTTGAGGAAGTATTAAGACAACGCAGGCTAAGAGGCGTGCTATAAATTACCATCTTAAGCGAGTACTAAGAATACGCAGGCCAAACCGCGACCTATTATCATTTTAGCCAAATACTATGACAATTCAGGCCAAACCATAGGCATTATCCTTGCAAGTAATACGTTATACGATAATGCTTTGCTAAACCACGACCTATTATTATTTTAAGGAAGTGCCAAGACAACGCAAGCCAACCGGCAGCCTTTTATAATTTTAAGCAAGTACTAAGACAAACGTGGGTCAAACCACGGGCTATTTTCATAAGCCAGTACCTGTCTACTAAGAAAACGCGGGCGAAGCCGCGGGTTTTAAGCTAGTAGAGTATAACCTCCTCATAATCAGGAACAGCAGATATCGGCGGCAAACAAGAGGGTTGGGAGCATTGCTGCTGGACGCCTTGTTTGCTCTTCGGCTCGATAGCACAGAGACGGCTGAAGGTGGTATTAGAAGGGCGCGGGACGGTGAACGCAATCCCTACTAATATTAATAAAACGGAAGGTTGGTTTTGTTGGTTTGTCACTCTTTCACCTGGCAACGAGTAGACTTCATTTTCAGATATAGTTGAAAGGTTAAAATGTGGCATTACAAATGCTACTTTTTAACCTGGGTAATAAAAGGTTCCCGCGGTATGGCACAAAAATTGAAATATCACGGGGACGAATCTGGCAGCAAATGCTAGTTTTTAACATTTAAAAGTATAATAAATTTAGTTTTTTTTTCTTAAATGTCCTGATCCTTGGGCAAAGGCCCTTCGAGTAAATATTTTAAATAAACATATTTATTTTACGTTACTTAGAACGTGAAAATATGGAACTCTAGTTATTTATAATTTATGGATCATTCTATCTGGAGCAAACAAAATAAGTACTTATAAAGAATATTTTAGATAACCGATAAAGCTAAATTGCTTCTAGTTGCATTTTTCTAAGCTGAATTTTAACAACCCTTTCCGAAGAAAAAATGCAAAATAAATTTTCTTCTCATGAAAAAAAAGTAAGAATATCACCTAAAATCATCAATGGTTTATCAGGTTTCTATGACTGAATTGTTAAAGGAGAAGCCCCAAATCAAAACTCATGTCCATCCCTGTACTTTTGCCAAGAATATATCAACGTATCGGGAAGGCTATGTACTGTATGCAATCCGATGAAATGCGATACAGAATGCATTTTGCAATGTTGTATGCTTCCCAATGGCCACTGTCTATTTGTATGCTTATTGGCTGTGTAGTTCAATTAAGGAAAGTTGAAATTAGATTTACTAATTAGATCATCATAATATGACCGTACTGATTCGTAGTTAGACACTAATAGCTTTCAAGCGATTTAAAATTTCTGACATCAAAGTAGCCATCCGACGTATACCTAAAATTTTAAAAGCAAATCCCTAAGATTAGTCTTAGGGATGTGCTATTCTAAGAAACGGTGAAAAATTTAAAATCTCGATTATTCTAGAATAAATATAATTCTTAAAGATTTGCCCTCAAAATCTGAGAGGACAAGCAATCTCATAGCGGTACAAGGAAGTAATTACCCACGAATTTCTCGAAGCCTGAAATTATCTTGACATTATTTTTTTTGACAACAGAAAATACAATCTTGCAAGAGAAAGACAAAAGCGATCCAATTTGTCTGAAACCATTTTCTTTCTTGAAACGTTCAGGGAAAACCAACTATCTAAAAAGTTATTTCTTCTAACAAACAAATTTTGATGTTGAGTTACCATTTTAATTTTCAATGAAACTTTTAGTCTTTAGCTGACTTGAAATAAATGGAAGGTTCTTAATTAACTTGCTCTCCCAATTCATTATTTTCAAAAATTATAGATTTCATAATAAGTTAGTACATCCAGTTAGAGCAATATTTAAAAAAAATAATTGAGAATTGGGTCTAATTGATAGAAATGCTTTGATTTTAGCTATTTCAAGGTTGCTTAGTCAGAGTTGCCAGAAATAATATACCTACCTATTCTATCAGATATATAAATTTGTCCAAAAAAATCAAAATTGATTGAAAAAATTTGGAGGGCTCTTTTTGAATTTTAACTGATGACTAAGAATAAGGTGTACTTTCTCGAGATGTAACGAATGCAGTGGTTAGATTTTTTGATTAATATTTATACCAGCCTCCACACATTTTATGGACGTGTCCTTTAAGAATATTTCTGTTGATTATGTACCAATACGACGAACTACGAACGACGAACTTTCTAACGAAATTGGAAAACTAATGTAGGCACAGTTATTATTAATATTGAAGAGGTGGAGTAAAGGGAGGCAAAGTTTAGTATGTCTGAGTGTGTGTATATAGGTACATATCCTCAAACGAAAAATAGACCGACTAGGCGTAGTGGGCCGAAAATATATAATCAATCAAATATAAAATTAATGGTTTGAAGAATTATAACTTAGTAAGTATAAAATTTCAACTGATGTTTTACAGTTGTCTAACCTATATAGTTGTCTATCATATAATCATAATGTTATTTTATCTAGTTTATATTATTATTGTATCCAAAGCGTTTAGCGTTATACTATATACCTACGTATCTACTGTAAACGAGAGCGCGCACAATGTATACTTCGGCAATTCTACACAATATGGGTTACCAAAAATCAGACCTAGCCGAGTTTGGAACCCTCTGTAAAGTCAAAAACTCTTGTTTGTAATTTCCTTTATGGCATATCATCCTAAAGCTAAATAACAATATTTGTCAAATAAAATATATTTCATTTCAAGACACCAGGAAAGCAATGGAGGCAAGCCGCTTCTAACCAGGCTTGTCGAAAATCCATAAGGGTGGCCTATTTCCAACGGTGAATGTTCTACTGCTGATGGATGGATGGAAAAATAAAACAAAGTCAATTACAATGGCGTCTTGAAATTTAAATATCATACTCAGACCCAGCGAGATATACCTCAGACCAAATAAAAAATCAAGACAAAACGTCGTGAACAGACAAGTGAAGCCGGTTTTTATTAATATGGTGAGTGCGTCGGTGTTGCGCCGCTATAGTTCGACTGACGAGCCAAGGCGTAATTTCTTTGTGCGCGTGTGTGTGTTGTAATTGTGTCTGTACATGCCGAGGCGTAGTTTTGCCAGCCTCATTTCTTTGTTCACAACATTCTGTCTTGATTTTTTTATTTGGTCTGAGATATCATAGTACACAGTAGCTTAGCGTGACATCTGTGAGAACCTACGTAAAGTTATGTTCATAGTTTAATGACTACATTTACGTAACGAGCAGAGAGCTGCTGCATAATTGAAGTTGGAGTACAGCTTGCGCTGGCATCATTACAGCTGGAGATTTATAGCTATCATATTAGGACTGTGTTACGTTGAGAAATACTCTAATATTGTAACTTTAAGCGACCTTAAAAGATATCCGTAGAAGAACCAAAGTTACCGACATAGCCCGGCGGAAAAACAACGCGCGTTGATTGCTTGTAATATGAAGCGAGCCGTTTCCTACCGGTCCTATTGGCGATATATAGGGGAGGCCTATGTCCAGCAGTGGACGTTAAATGGCTGAAACGACGACGAAGACGAAAGAACTTTTAAATGCAGATTGATAATTCTACCCGAATTTACGTTGTTACTGTACTGTACCAGCCTTTTTAATAGTCCACTACAGGACGTAGACCTATCCACGAAGAGTGTTTGAACCATATCCATCTCGTTGGCCCAGTGCGGGTTGGTGGATTCACATACGCCATCGAATTTCTTCTACGGACGTATGCAGGTTGCTTCACGATGTTTTCCTTCACCGAAAAGCCAGTGGTGTGAAATTCCGTAAATAAATTCCGAAGAATTAATTGGTACGGGACCAGGATTAGAACCCACTTTTGTAAGGCGGGTGTCACTATCTCTAGACCACGACTTACGTTATTAGCACATTGTTAATTACGTAATTACTTCTGTACAGATGAAAAACTTTATGCGTAGGTGTATCATAAATATAAAATGTATTAATATAAAACAAATCCGACTTGTGACACGATGATCCCTGTTTTCAATGTTCCAATGTTCGTCTTTTTATTTTCAATCTCTAAGTATGTTTTCGAGGTAGTCTCATAATTATTAAGTGAATAATTTAGTTAAGTAATTTTAAAGGACTTCATTTTAAAAGAATTAAAATGAATGACATTGCGGCACCTACCAAAACTCATACCAAAAATTGTCTTTAGCTGATGGTACATTATGGTTTGGCTTTTATGAAGTTGCTTGCACTTTTATTGTCAAAAAATAATCACGATAAGTAAATTTAGTTTACAAACCAATCGAAGACGCAAGTTATTCATGATCGATGAAAAAGGATGTCTAATTAACATCAGTTCTTTGAAAACGCTTGCTCTTTTGTAGTCAAAAAAATATCATAAAACTATAACATTTAAAAAATACAAGCTTTTGAGATTCCTGGATTTCATGTGGCAGCAGAGAGCTAGCCAAGACAAGTAAAACGATCCCAAATACGACGGGTCTATCTTTTTTAGCACGGAAATTCCTATGGTCACCTTACGACTCCATCATCAGATCAGCTCCAAGTACCATATTATTGCATTGTCACGCAATACATATATGTGTGCAAAATTTCAGCTCAATCGGAAACCGGGAAGTTGGTCAAATTTAACTTGCAAGATTCCACCCGAACTTACATACATCCATTGCAAGTTAAAAATAAAGCTTGTAAAAATAATAATGAAGATAAGTAAATATTTACAAACCAATCTAAGACGCAAGTTATTATGAAGATGGGTGTCTAATTAACATCAGTTCTTTGAAAACTCTGCTTAAGTACTTGTTAGAATAAAATGTCTAACTACACCCAACTTTGGAAAAAAGACAATCAGGGAATCCAACTTGTCTAGGCACTTTTAAAACAACTTTATTAGTTCTACAATTTTCTCGTCTAAAATTTGAAATAACTTGAAAGTTCTCAACAACTGTATGTATGAGAAACGTGGTCTCAAACTAAGGGATCATTAGTAACATCAAAGGAGCACAACATTGGTTTATAATAATTCTCCTCGTTGTTAATTAACGTTACATTTGTATATTAACTTTCCTGAACCGAATAAAATTATACCAAGTAAAATGTTCGTTTGGAGCGAGAATTGTAATTGGTTGCAACAATACCTACCTATACCCAGTTGCAAGCGGAACTAAGCACAGTACAAGACCATTAAGTAAATTCCACGGAAATGTAACATTGAACAGCTTTACGATATGTTGGCTTAATGTAACTGTTAAACCATAGCTTTGTTAGCCAGTTAATTTTACTACATGTAAGCTGAGTTAGAAAATGTATGAAAATATTTTTTGCCTGCAATAACTCCGAAATTTGACAATAACTATTTTGGAGCTAACTAGAGTTGGTTAATTACACTTATTGGCTTTGGTGTGATTTCTGGTAGCAGCGATTAACTACCATTATGTAGTAATTCTAGTTTACTTTGTCTCCGGTCAAGTATTTTATAAGATCGCTTTTCTGACATAATAGATTGCTTGTTAATCTGATGTTCATTGACTTGGGCGCATATATCACTTTCAACATTTTACTTTCATAATTAACGCTTCAGAGTTCAATCAGAGGCAAGGTAATGAAATACTTATGAAATAAAAATTATTATTTATGCGTAGACATTAAGCTCTACTTACTAAAGTACGCAAACAATTTTGATGAGCTTATCTTAAGGAAATTAAATATTTTTAGAAAATTTCCTCAAAATGGAAAATTATTTCTTTATTTTAAATGTTTACTTTATCCTAATTTCTTCTAGTGACTTCGTTTGAAGACCGAGGATGACTACTTAAATATTCAAAAGATATATTCATTTCATAGTGATAAACATTTAATGTCCATAGGCACACTTAGATAAGTCAAAACAAAAGAATGTAAAGTTTCCTGAAACACTTTTTGTCAGATGTACCATTAGTGAGATATGTTCCATATCTTAAGTTGACGAAATAGTGTCCCCATTTCCTCCTTAATTTCTTAAGTATAAATTAAAAAACTGGACAAGTGCGAGTCAGTATCGCACACCCAAGGTTCCGTACTTGAAAATTGTACAAAATTGGGAACTAAGTTATTAAACCTCAAAGCGTAACTATAAACTAATCATCGACAAAACGTTTTTTTTTTACTTTTCTCGTCATGCATTGTGAATTTGTGAATCACATATCGTAATAATTTAAAACGTGTTTTAGCTTGTGCTAATAAAGATCTTTCATATGATACCCCAGATAACACTATTAATTCACTTTGAAATTTGAGCTCATTTTTTGCATTGAGGCCCATTTTTCATGATTTAATTAAAAAGATACAGTTTTCAGATTTATTCCCATAATGTTAATGTTAATCCTGTGTTCTCTAAGACAATGCCCCTTGCCAAATTTTATAGTTTTAGGTCAACGGGAAGTAACCAATAGGTTTTGATTCCCTTGTAAGTGTCGGAATATGCGTTTTTTTACGACATAAACGGATCTAATTTTTTTCTATGATAATTGAGAAGTATGATTTTTTTACAACTGCTAGAGCTGTAGATGTAAGTATACTTGTATGTTTTAAATTTCAACTCGTTCACTTTACGCGTTCTCGAGATAAAAGGTCTTGACATGCGGACAGACGGACAACAAAATGATCCTACAAGGGTTCCGTTTTTTACTTTTGAGGCACGGAACCCTAAAAACGGTAACAAATATTTTAATGAGCATGAAGTATTTTTTGATAACAAATTGTACTATAACTGGTGTCGATTTAAACATTAGCCGTAGAAAAGGTTAAAGACGGTTTTTCACACAATTTTTAGAGTATAGAGCGTACATGGCGCTGTTTTACCGAAAATTTTCTAGAAATCTTCGGTTCATTTCGTAAGAGGTTGCTTTTAGCGGTTTATTTACCCCGAGGGTAAGTGTTGCGTTCCTGGCACATCCGACGGGCGACACGCCCTTTACATTAGCTCTTTACTATATCTACTTTATAAACCATAGTTTATGTTTGCTAAGTATATTTGAGGCTTAGAAATTGCCTTTCTAAGAGCTCTTGTATACGTCCGTTTTTAGGGTTCCGTAACCAAAACGGTAAAAACGGGACCCTATTACTAAGACTCCGCTGTCCGTCTGTTCTTCTGTCCGTCTGTCACCAGGCTGTATCTCATAAACCGTTTTAGCTAGAAAGCTGACATTTTCACAAATGATGTTTATTTATTTATTTCAGTTCACCAATATTGTGTACATCAATACATTGTCAAAAGATTATTATACATAAAAATAGGAACTAAATGTCACAATAATGAATCGCGCAAAACATTGTAAATTTTTAAATAGCATTGAGAAAATAAATTACAGTCAAAATTCTATGGTTGATGAATAATAATTGTTCGATGTATTTCTATTGCCGCTGTAACAACAAATACTAAAAACAGAATAAAATTAATATTTACGGGGGACTCCCATACAACAAACCTGAATTTTAAACGTTTTTCTCTCGACATTTAGTTAGATGCTTGAACTACTCACAGAATATTTAGTTGTATATACAATTCAATAATAAATTATTAAATTAAATTGAAATAAAAAATTGAAGGGGGGCCCATACAGTACGGAACCCTGCGTGCGCGAGTCCTACTCGTACTTGGCCGATTATTTCACCAGACATCAGACCGTGTTTTTCACCGGGTTCGCGATGGTATACGGCTTATAATGATTGTGTGTGTATGCACCGGACATCTACCCGGCGAAAATATTAAAGTATCCGTTTTTTGACAGCCCATGCATTGTTTGGTAAAAAACGGACATTTACAAGCGCTCTAACGCTGGCTAAAGAGACAATTTACAAAAAGGGTACTCTGCGTTGAAGTCGTTTATGTTTGCACAGTTATTTATTATTATTTATTTCATGTAGAACATTGTCGCACTATAGCTAGATCAATGTCGCCGCTAATACGCGCTCGCAACCATCTCAATGCACTCCTGGCCACCAATACTGATTTCGACATTATTTTTGACAATTGGAAATCTATTATATCTATTATTAAGACATACTGTGAAAACCTTACAGACCAATGGGATCACAGTAACAGCGCTACGAGCACTGTGGAAATTGTAGAGATTTATGACTGATGTTTTGACATAAAATGTGATATTTTATGATTGATTAATTTAATTTTGACATGATTACATTTCTCTGTGACATAACAATAATATGGATGACTAATCTTTTAATTGTATTTTAAATGTTTATTTTTAATAATTTAATCGGTAATGTGTTATTAATAATATGATAAGTTTGTGAGATAAATGTAAGTGTGATGTAGTCTCGTTTTTGTCTCAATAAAAATAATTTAATTTAATTTATCGTAGAGAGCCGTGGTGGTCTAGTAGTCGTAACACCCACCTTACAATCGTGAGGTCGCGGTTTCAAATCCCGGTTCCGTACTAATTAGTTCTTTGAAATTTATGTACGGAATTTCATACCACTGGCTTTTCGGTGAAGGAAAACCTCGTGAGGCAACCTGCATACGTCCGTAGAATAAAATCGATGGCATGTGTGAATCCACCAACCAGCACTGGGCCAGCGTGGTGGATATGGCCAATTACCCTTCGTGGGTAGGCCTACTTCCTGCAGCGGACTATTGAAAAGGCTGGTACAGAGGAAGGTACAGGCTCTGTAACAGTGACGCCGGGTCATATTGACCCGAAGTTCATCGGCATTTTTCAAAATGTTACGTACTCTGTACTACAGAGTTATATTTATACTAGCTGGCCCGCCCCGGCTTCGCCCGGGTAGGATTGGTTAAAGAAGACAGATTTTATGAGTATTGTGCCTATTTACCTGCCACGTAAAGTAGATATGTCAATCACATGAACACAGTTATTTTAGCGCGTTTTCACATTACAGTATCATAATCATATCATAAGCAAATATTTTTTCCACAGAACACCCACTGCTTAACACATGTTCTATCAACGTAAATTAGTTGACGTTCTAATATACACTTGTTTTTGATATTTTCTTCATTCGAGTACTTTGTAAAATATTAGCCATCAGTTCTACTTCTAGAAATTGTGTGCCCTACCTATGGCCTCTTCAACTTGCTAACCCAAAAAGTTGTGATGGAACCATTGGAAGCGCTGGCATCCAATGTGTTCCGATGGTCTCTACCAGGTCTTAGATTCACGTGAAGACCTTCTCTACACTTGCCAATACATTGTCTACATTCGAGAACTTTAAAGGCCCATCGATCGTTCGTTTTACGTACTATGTATGTGTCAGGACACTCACTCCATTCACTATCACTACAACAGAAATTATAAATCGTCTGTATGTCCGTTGCCTAACTTAGCTTTTCCAAATCTGTAGGTACTACATAAATAGACGCATTAATAGAGGAGCTATATAGCCGTGGTGGTCTAGTGGTAGTAATACCTATTTCATAATCGTGAGTTGGTAGGTTCAAATCCCGATCCCGTATCAATGAGTTTCTTTGGAACTTTTGTACGGAATTTCACATCACATTCACTTTTCCGTGAAGGAAAATATCGTGTGGCAACCTGCATACCTACGTCCGTAGAAGGAACTGGATTACGTATTATTATAGGAATCCATTAACCCGCACTGGGCCAGCCTGGTGGATATGGCCCAACCGTAGGTAGACTCTCTCGCTACTCAATAGAATACAACGCGGTCGCGGTTTCATGTCTATTTCATATTACTTCTTTATACTTTCGTCGAAATTGTAAGCAGTTAAAGAATAAAGTATTTTTTTAAACACTTTAGAGGATACATTTACATTCGATGCCCGGATGCCCTATTATGAATCCGCCAACCCGCACTGGACCAGCGTGGTGGATATGGCCCAATCACACTTCGTGGGTAGGCCTATGTCCTGCAGTGGACTATTAAAAAAGGCTGGTATAGGAACTGATACCTACAGGAATAGCGGAGATAAAATATGGTGATGCCTAGCTAGCCGAGCGGGGTGAGCGGTGACTACGCGATTTTTTTCTAATACTTACCTACATTTTTAAACTCATGATATATATATCTTTCGAATGAAATGTCTGAATTGAACAATTTAAAAAGGTATATAAATGTCCTGAATTATTCTTGAATATAAAGTAGTTTATTTTGATATGGGTTTACATAACATTATACCATGATATAAATTAAGAGCCTTTTCTTGCGGCGGCATTTCAATTAAAATTTTCAAATAAAAGAACACTTATTGTGGCTTAACTATAATAGATAGACATACTCTGTCCCGACACTTTTTGTAAATAATGATAAGCTCTAAGTACAAATACGTAGTACATTATTTTATTGTATCATCAATAGTTTTCGCAGCGCACGCGATGTAAATATTCTTTTAGGTATTTTTTGTACACCTTGGGTTACATTATGGGAGTTTTAGTAAGTATCTCTAATTACATATTTAAAAAATATTATTTATCCTTTGGCATCCAAGGATAACATAGCTTTCCAACAGTGAAAGAATTTTTCAAATCGGTTCCGTAGTTTCGGAGCCTATTCGATGCAAACAAAAACACAATCAAATCTTTCCTCTTTATAATATTGGTATAGATTTCTTTCGCGCCAAATCACGTCATCTGCTAGCTTAGCATGCGACCACGAAAAGCCACGAAAGGAACTCTTTTCGACGCGTAAAAAGTGACAGATATAAATACTTTGCCACAACGCCGTCTCGTTCTAACACGTCGAAAGAAATATTTCGTGGTGCGCATCCTAGACCGGCTGGAAGACACTATTGTACTTTCGTATGTTGTTTAAAAAATGTCCGGATAGTGAATGATTACTTGTCAAAAGATTTTTTATTGGTTGTGGCGGCTCTTGAATATTGGGGAGACTAACTTTTCCAGCTGCACAGCATATACCATTAGGTTCATTGTCCCATTTTTTTGCATAACACTTAGGGCAAATCTTATTCATGGTTCAAATTTGGACGGAAGGCTGTTGAGCATAATCTATTTGTGGATCGTATCTGAATGCTGATCTGTTACTGTGAGCTAAAATTTGAGTTCGAACTCTAGTTGTTAACGTATGTTGTCTTTCTCTCTTATCTCGTAGGCGTTGGGAATGCTCAGAGTTCGATTCCATAGTGCGAGTTAGAATATTTCTATTATTTTACTCTTCAAGCCGTTGGGAACGCTCTGTACTCGACTCTCGCGCGCGGACTTGGTATTGGGAGGTTCTCAAATGTTGTTCGGCAAGCCTCTGCGAACGCTCGATACTGGAATCTCGCGCGCGGACTTGAGATGTTCTCAAATTTTGCTCAGCAAGCCGCTGCGAACGCTCGATACTCGACTCTCTGGCACGCGATTGCGACGCGTATTCTCTCCGGCTTGCAAGACGATTTTCAGTTTCCGATGAAGATTCTTCATTACGACGTATTTTTGATGCCGTCGCCTGGGAACTATGTCTAGAAAGTTGAGATCTTGATCTTCTGGGCATTTTAAAATGGTAGAAAATATAACTAAATTGCCTTTGTACTTCATAAATTATTTGCTAACTGTTGAACAGGAATTATGACGGAAACGGGCCTGCAGCTACACAGTTAAATAAAATAACGCTGAATATGTTTTTAAGCAACGAAATTTATAATTCAATGTGTTTAAAGCTGTAAACTGTTAGCTGTTTATATTTCAAACATTTGACAGAAGTGACACACTTATTTTTGGTTGCTAGGGTAACAATAAGCAATAAACTATGACAGTTAAACATTACATACTTTTTACATATACTCATTACATAATATTTAAATTATTAGGTAATTTTATACACCTTGAGTAACGTTATTGAAGTTTTAGCAAGGATCCCTAATTTTTTTGAAAATGTAATATAGCCTATGACATCCGGGGATTGTGTAGCTTCCCAACAGTCAAAGAATTTTTCAAATCGGTTCAGTAGTTTCGGAGCCTATTCAATGCAAACAAACAAACAAACAATCAAATCTTTCCTCTTTATAATATTGGTATAGATATAGATAAGTGTAGTAGTATAAAGTTTAGAAGATTAACATTTGATTATATTTACTCTACAAACCACAATGTTTGATTGCTAAGTCTATGTGAGGCTTCAAAATGTCTAAAAAATTGCCTTTCATACTAGTAATAATGAGACAATTTTAAAATTTATTTGCCATTATTATACATCTAATTCTAGTTTTATAGCAGTAATCTCTATAGGGGAGGCCTGTGTCCAGAAGTGGACGTCCCATGGCTGAGATAGTAATATTTACTACATTATTTAGAAATAATAACGAAGCAACAAAACAAACACTATTAAATGCGATTTAGCAACTGCGACAAGTATATCGCAAACTTCTTACCTGTTCCCTAAAACCAGCTTGCGATTGCGACGAAGCCGGGTACAGACTGCTGTAACGTAACGTGCAATGTAACACGCAATGAAAGAATTTGCCGTCCACATCGTCGCAATGTATCATGCAATTTAACATGATTCCTATAATGTGGACGCCTTGTGCGCGCGAACCGTGTACACTACATGCACGTATAGAGCAATCCGCCTTATTTTTTCGGTTTCTTTGCTGAGCACAAAGAAGCGCGCAGTGTGCACGGAGTGAACCTTGAGAACCTCCCATTTTGAAGTCGTTTAAAAATTACCTACTACTTGTCTTCATCCACAACAAAACAGTCAAATGGAAGACGGGCGCTGAGTCTGTTATCATAATGTTAGGAAAACTTAAAGCCCTATTAATAAAATGTGTAGGTAACTTCTTAGGTACTTTTAAACTTCAAACTAACACAACTACAAGCACATAGCTTCTAACATAGAGTATTAGTACCTTAGTGTTTCTTAAATTTAGTTAACTTAACATAACTAACAACTAATACGTTTCTATAAAGCATAAATGCAAAAACAATTTAAAACTTTGCAACAACGACGGTCAAGGCTCATATTTCAGAGAGAACCTAATAAAACTTAACTTCAATTAGGCGAGCAAGAGAGAAAGCTTTTAAGCTCGAATTAAGTAGCCGTTTCTGCTTTGACATCCCTCGAAATGTGAAAACTTGTTTGGCTTTTCATGTGGACATACTGGACATAACTGGTGTCTGTTAATAAATTTTATTACATTTTATGTGAGGATGTCGTATTTATGTTGGTGGATTAAAAATGTTTATGGCGAAACTTTGCTCGAATTAATTTTGACTGCTACATTACAAATGGCAGCATGTTGCAATAAAAGCCAAATAATAAATTATTTGTTTGTTGTATGATGTCATTAACAGCTGCGTAATTATATATTAAAAATATTGTTATTGTGAACTAACAGCATTCACGGGCTTCCAGCTACGCTCAGTAAATTTCACAATAAATTTTCTTAGCTTTAGAAATTACAATTTTAAAAAACGCTTGAACGAATAAGAAAATCATAAGCATAAACAGGGTGGAGAGTTGACGACGACATTAAATGAAATCACACATCTGGCCTTTTGTTTTAAAGCCGACATTTTTAGAATTTAATTAATAAAACTGTTTTCTTAGTTATGTACAATTTATATTTGAACAACGATTTGAGCATTAGTCAGATTAAAATGACATGAATGAATTCCTAAACTACGATGCAATTACTTTCTTTATTTACCTATTATTTTTGTTTGAAAATTAAGTTTTTTTTTTCATTTGTGGATTTTTTTTCTGCTCTTATGATTACTACTGGTCACTAGTAGCTACTACTTGTAGGTCAAATTAATGTTGGCGTTTGTTATCCATCTTGTATTATAATAGCTGGCTGAATAGCACAACATAGGGTACATTGGTAAAATGGGAGTGCGGCTTATGCTTTGCGATAAAGTGACAATTGTGATTACAGCTAAAAAATATCCCATAATATTTTTTAAATAATAAAATATTTGAAGTACTATGGAAACCAAAATTTAGAAATAAGATAAGTATATTTCATTTTTCGGTAGTGTAACTTATATCAAAATTAGCAAAAGAACCGTAGTTAGTAGAAGAAGTCGAGAATATTTTTTTGAACAAAACTGCATTTCATTCGATGCGTAAAAATTGTAAAATTGAAGAAATAACAGAAGCTTTTCTATTTTTAACCGATGAAACGGAGGAAGTTATCAAGTCTAGCGCGTATACATTTTTTTTTGTTTATTTATGAACACGCATAATTTTTTACAAAGTAGTCTGATTATTTTTTTTGCATGCGTGATCATACTTCTGAGGTAGTACAGTTTAAATTTTATCGAAAGCAGCTGGGCAATTTTTGAAAAATCCTTAATAATGTGAAAATAACTACATCGATCCGTGCGAACTATTCGAATTATGTACAAGGTTGAAGTCGGTTTTGCCATATTTTCCAAAAAAAAAAAAATTCAACCAATAGTTCGGTACAAATGCTCGATATGCTCGTCTTAAGACTCAGTAAAATAGGAGCAAGCATTTTGCAAGTCTATGTTAGTAGGAACAGGGTAGAAAAACATGCCATTACAGAAAAAATGGCAAGGAATGATGCTATTGCAAAAAGTTATTTTCTAACGTTTGGAAAATTGAGTTCCAGAGCTACAAAGCATACACCGTACCAGCCTTTTTTTTAGTCCACTGCAGGACGCAGGTTTACAGTTACCGAAGGGTTATTGGGCCATATCTACCACGCTAGCCCAGTGCGGCTTGGTGGATTCACATATGTCATCGAATTTCCTCTACGGACAAATGCCGGTTGCCTCACGATGTTTTCCTTTACCGAAAGCCAGTGTTGTGGAATTCCGTACATAAATACTAAAGAACTCACGGAGACGGGACGGTAAGGGACCGGGGTTCGAACCCACGACCTCACGATTGTAAGGCGGGTATAACTATTACTAGACCACCACAACATACACCACACATGACAATTACCTACAAATATTACCGACAAATATTTTAAAAATCTTATCTTTTTAGGGTTCCGTAGTCAAATGGTAAAAACGGGACCCGATTACTAAGACTCCGCTGTCCGTCTGTCTGTCACCAGGCTGTATCTCATGAACCGTGATAGCTAGAACGTTGAAATTTTTACAGGTGCGTATTTCTGTTGCCGCTATAATAACAAAGAAAAAGATTAAGAAAAAATAAATTAAAAGGCACGTACAACAAACCTGAATTTTTAGCCTGTTTTCGCTCGATATTAATAACGGTGACAGGTAGTTGCCTGAAATATTCAAAAGAAATATTAATTTAATATTTACCTACTTCAAAAATTAATATTTAAAATAAAATATTTTTTGAGGGGGGCTCCCATACATCAAACGCGATTTTTTTGTTCGATAGTAAAACCGGAAACAGGTAGATGCTTGGAATATTCAAGGAATATTATAAATAGTAAAATTTAAATAAAAATATACATAACTAGCTGGCCCGCCCCGGCTTCGCCCGGGTAGGATTGGTTAAAGAAGACAGATTTTATGAGTATTGTGCCTATTTACCTGCCACGTAAAGTAGATATGTCAATCACATGAACACAGTTATTTTAGCGCGTTTTCACATTACAGTATCATAATCATATCATAAGCAAATATTTTTTCCACAGAACACCCACTGCTTAACACATGTTCTATCAACGTAAATTAGTTGACGTTCTAATATACACTTGTTTTTGATATTTTCTTCATTCGAGTACTTTGTAAAATATTAGCCATCAGTTCTACTTCTAGAAATTGTGTGCCCTACCTATGGCCTCTTCAACTTGCTAACCCAAAAAGTTGTGATGGAACCATTGGAAGCGCTGGCATCCAATGTGTTCCGATGGTCTCTACCAGGTCTTAGATTCACGTGAAGACCTTCTCTACACTTGCCAATACATTGTCTACATTCGAGAACTTTAAAGGCCCATCGATCGTTCGTTTTACGTACTATGTATGTGTCAGGACACTCACTCCATTCACTATCACTACAACAGAAATTATAAATCGTCTGTATGTCCGTTGCCTAACTTAGCTTTTCCAAATCTGTAGGTACTACATAAATAGACGCATTAATAGAGGAGCTATATAGCCGTGGTGGTCTAGTGGTAGTAATACCTATTTCATAATCGTGAGTTGGTAGGTTCAAATCCCGATCCCGTATCAATGAGTTTCTTTGGAACTTTTGTACGGAATTTCACATCACATTCACTTTTCCGTGAAGGAAAATATCGTGTGGCAACCTGCATACCTACGTCCGTAGAAGGAACTGGATTACGTATTATTATAGGAATCCATTAACCCGCACTGGGCCAGCCTGGTGGATATGGCCCAACCGTAGGTAGACTCTCTCGCTACTCAATAGAATACAACGCGGTCGCGGTTTCATGTCTATTTCATATTACTTCTTTATACTTTCGTCGAAATTGTAAGCAGTTAAAGAATAAAGTATTTTTTTAAACACTTTAGAGGATACATTTACATTCGATGCCCGGATGCCCTATTATGAATCCGCCAACCCGCACTGGACCAGCGTGGTGGATATGGCCCAATCACACTTCGTGGGTAGGCCTATGTCCTGCAGTGGACTATTAAAAAAGGCTGGTATAGGAACTGATACCTACAGGAATAGCGGAGATAAAATATGGTGATGCCTAGCTAGCCGAGCGGGGTGAGCGGTGACTACGCGATTTTTTTCTAATACTTACCTACATTTTTAAACTCATGATATATATATCTTTCGAATGAAATGTCTGAATTGAACAATTTAAAAAGGTATATAAATGTCCTGAATTATTCTTGAATATAAAGTAGTTTATTTTGATATGGGTTTACATAACATTATACCATGATATAAATTAAGAGCCTTTTCTTGCGGCGGCATTTCAATTAAAATTTTCAAATAAAAGAACACTTATTGTGGCTTAACTATAATAGATAGACATACTCTGTCCCGACACTTTTTGTAAATAATGATAAGCTCTAAGTACAAATACGTAGTACATTATTTTATTGTATCATCAATAGTTTTCGCAGCGCACGCGATGTAAATATTCTTTTAGGTATTTTTTGTACACCTTGGGTTACATTATGGGAGTTTTAGTAAGTATCTCTAATTACATATTTAAAAAATATTATTTATCCTTTGGCATCCAAGGATAACATAGCTTTCCAACAGTGAAAGAATTTTTCAAATCGGTTCCGTAGTTTCGGAGCCTATTCGATGCAAACAAAAACACAATCAAATCTTTCCTCTTTATAATATTGGTATAGATTTCTTTCGCGCCAAATCACGTCATCTGCTAGCTTAGCATGCGACCACGAAAAGCCACGAAAGGAACTCTTTTCGACGCGTAAAAAGTGACAGATATAAATACTTTGCCACAACGCCGTCTCGTTCTAACACGTCGAAAGAAATATTTCGTGGTGCGCATCCTAGACCGGCTGGAAGACACTATTGTACTTTCGTATGTTGTTTAAAAAATGTCCGGATAGTGAATGATTACTTGTCAAAAGATTTTTTATTGGTTGTGGCGGCTCTTGAATATTGGGGAGACTAACTTTTCCAGCTGCACAGCATATACCATTAGGTTCATTGTCCCATTTTTTTGCATAACACTTAGGGCAAATCTTATTCATGGTTCAAATTTGGACGGAAGGCTGTTGAGCATAATCTATTTGTGGATCGTATCTGAATGCTGATCTGTTACTGTGAGCTAAAATTTGAGTTCGAACTCTAGTTGTTAACGTATGTTGTCTTTCTCTCTTATCTCGTAGGCGTTGGGAATGCTCAGAGTTCGATTCCATAGTGCGAGTTAGAATATTTCTATTATTTTACTCTTCAAGCCGTTGGGAACGCTCTGTACTCGACTCTCGCGCGCGGACTTGGTATTGGGAGGTTCTCAAATGTTGTTCGGCAAGCCTCTGCGAACGCTCGATACTGGAATCTCGCGCGCGGACTTGAGATGTTCTCAAATTTTGCTCAGCAAGCCGCTGCGAACGCTCGATACTCGACTCTCTGGCACGCGATTGCGACGCGTATTCTCTCCGGCTTGCAAGACGATTTTCAGTTTCCGATGAAGATTCTTCATTACGACGTATTTTTGATGCCGTCGCCTGGGAACTATGTCTAGAAAGTTGAGATCTTGATCTTCTGGGCATTTTAAAATGGTAGAAAATATAACTAAATTGCCTTTGTACTTCATAAATTATTTGCTAACTGTTGAACAGGAATTATGACGGAAACGGGCCTGCAGCTACACAGTTAAATAAAATAACGCTGAATATGTTTTTAAGCAACGAAATTTATAATTCAATGTGTTTAAAGCTGTAAACTGTTAGCTGTTTATATTTCAAACATTTGACAGAAGTGACACACTTATTTTTGGTTGCTAGGGTAACAATAAGCAATAAACTATGACAGTTAAACATTACATACTTTTTACATATACTCATTACATAATATTTAAATTATTAGGTAATTTTATACACCTTGAGTAACGTTATTGAAGTTTTAGCAAGGATCCCTAATTTTTTTGAAAATGTAATATAGCCTATGACATCCGGGGATTGTGTAGCTTCCCAACAGTCAAAGAATTTTTCAAATCGGTTCAGTAGTTTCGGAGCCTATTCAATGCAAACAAACAAACAAACAATCAAATCTTTCCTCTTTATAATATTGGTATAGATAAGGGGGGCTCTCCATACGGTGCGGAACCCTTAGTAAGCGAGTCCGATTCGTACTTAGCCGATTATTTCAAGTGTCTGAGCAGAAAACATCATGTAACTCAATTTTCTGTCTAGACTTGAACAAAGGGGGAAAAGAAAACAATCAAGTACCTTAAGGCTTGATCAGCGAGCGATTTATTTTTTTTTCATGATTTTTTTGCTATTTACCTACAGATACCCTACATGTCGTAAGTTAACGGGAATTTATTTTGCGATCATTAATAGGCAACTATCTAGCATCAACAAGCTATACAGGGTTATTTCTAATCAATTAGCATCCTTTTAGGGGCTTATTCTGTACATCAAAACTAACAACTTTTGTTCTGCGACTTTTGTCATAACTCAAAAGAAAATTAATGTCCCGTAGAAAAATATCGTTCACCCGCGACAAAATGTTTTGGAACAGCATTTTTTTTTTTAAATTCTGATAAAAGTCGCTGAACTAAACTTGTTAGTTTTGATGTACAGAATAAGCCCCTAAAAGGATGCTAATTGATTAGAAATAACCCGGTATACAACTAAAAACCCAAATGGTCAGTCTATGCACAAAAGCGCATAAACTCAAAACTGAGTGAGAATCAGTTGATGCATTTTTGTCCACAGTCAACTAACTTGGTTTAATTGACCTTATTAACATTACCTATTCATAGTCGCAAAACGAGGTTTTCTTAATTTAGGAAAAGTAGTTTATATTTAAATGGGAAATATCCCAAAAAAAATTGAATATTGCGCGCTGGCCAAGGGCATACACCTTTATAATCAAGGATTGCTAACTTCCTAGGCAGCATCTCATGAAACCTTAGTAGAACGCAAAGCTACGTGTCTTATCTTCTCACTCGGTTTACACGATTACGCCTAATTTGTTGAATAATTAACATGTATTTTTCGACGGGCGATGAAATTGTACGAATAAGGACAATTTTAAGTTAAAATTATAATATTTCTGTTGAATCAGTTTAAGAATACAATAAGCCCGATTACAGAGGCGCCATCGTAATTATATTATCTAAATAGCATAGTTCTGTTTCTTATTCACTTTAGGCACTTGATAGAGAGAACGCTTTTTACGTTGCTATTAAATTTACGCTGGCGCCTCTGTAATCGGGCTTAATGTTGTGTTTAATTTTATGAAAGAAATGACTCGATAGTGATCGGTAGCGGATTTATTCGCAGTTAAAAAAACAGTGTTACTTAAAGGCCTGCTTAGAGGCCTTAGAAGAACTCTTGCACGGATGTTTTTGAATACTTTTACTTGCCCATTATTGAGCAAAAGTATCCTCCATTTCCCTCCATAGCTCGCGATCTTCTGCAACCACTGGCCAAATCCTCTCGAAGATGTACCTAACTTGACTTGTGATTGCAGAAGTAAAATAAAAAAAGATTTTTGCAAAATTCTTTAAGAACTCTTGTCTTTGTATAGAATTGTATCTAAGACAAAAATTAACTTTACTTTATACAAAATACATACACAAATAACCAAAAGATAAAACTGGTTCCCAAAGGTACGAGTAAACTTAAATTCTTGATTTTTTAAAGCTATTTAAATTATCTAGATCATAGAAATGACTTGATTAATTGTTGTTTTCTTTGTCTAATAACACCGTTGATACGTTCTAACTGTGAGGTTTATTAGCTTGTTTATCCTAATACTCGTTTTCTTATTCCGGGAAAATACTGGGTCCGGTTCCTTTGGGATTTTCCATGTGGAAAAGGCAGACGCGCAGTTAGTTGATAATGAAACTTTAATAATGTTCTATAAATACACATATGTACCGAGAATGGTAATGGGCGGGTTGTTCGATTTAATTAATCTGTTATTTACTTGATTATGACTTTATTTTAAAATTAGTTGTAAATTGACATTTTCATTTTGACCAAAACATTTGTCATTTATTTATATTAGGTAGTACAGAGACATTCTTCTTTTATTTTAAGCCATAAGTAGAAAGTACATTAAAATAGCAGGAAACTCAACCAAGCTTAGGCCGTAAATTCACTGGATAGAGTTTGCTTGACTTAATCTACAGAATTTCTTGGGGCACAGTTTAAAAATATGGCTATTTTATCATAGCTATAAAATGTTTAAACTAACGCTTCCAGGTATTTTACTAAGATGGTTAAATGTATGTAGTTGTTAATTTAAGACCGTAATAGTATATAACAGTAGACCAACAAAAATGTTCCAAAAAAAATTAGGAATCTCTATTTTCTTTAAAGTCT
Source organism: Hypomecis atomaria (assembly GCA_964007245.1). Classification (NCBI taxonomy): domain Eukaryota; kingdom Metazoa; phylum Arthropoda; class Insecta; order Lepidoptera; family Geometridae; genus Hypomecis; species Hypomecis atomaria. The sequence goes on from OZ023293.1 coordinate 8,032,703, forward strand.
GAATAAGATCTTGATACAATTTTTTGGCTTCCTTAAAATATATAGAAAAAGTTGATATTTAAAAGTTTTTTTTGTGAATCCGCCTCTTATGTGTTCTTTGCCATTTTGTTTTGTTCCTTTTTGTGGTGTCAATAAAGTCTTGTTGTGTGTGTAGCCCTGGTGTCGGAGTATTTAAGACGCCTGAAGGCTTCTGACATGGCTAAACGGTTAAAACAACTGGGATCTACAATTTAACGTGTCATATGAGCCACGGTAGCGCTCAGTTGAAAATGCCACCCGCGGTCACCCATCCGAAGACTGACCATGCTGAACGTTGCTTAATTTCGGTGATTGCTAACGAACACCTTTTTTTACGAGGTGGAAATCTTCGAAAGATTACTGACTGTTTTCGGGTGCAGTCGGGTTATGTAGGATTGTGCCCACTAAAACCCCCTCTGTGACCAGCCTTTGTACCCTCTTGCGAGCTCCGGGATCTTCAAGGGAACGCACCGGTGCTCCCAGCAAACTAGCGCTAACGAACACCTAGTCAAAATACGCTATGAACGCTATTATAAGCGACTAAACCAGCTATTCGCCGACCAGTGCAAACTAGTCTTATACGGTGCCAGCTCTGACAACAATCCCCCGGAGTAGGACTACGCCCATTCTCCCCTGCGTATCCGAGTGTAGTGTGTACGATCACTATCAGCCTTTAATTAAGGAGGCACTTTGTCCCGAACGTGGATACTTTGTTAAGGAAACTGGGTGAGAAAAAAATCAGAAAACTGGGAATTGCAAATTCCAATCTGTACCAAATGAAGGCATTGTTTGGAAAACGTTAATTGGTAAGTTTGTGAAAACCAGCCTCGTCGTGATTGAGTTTACATCAGATTTATAGTAAAGTTAGCAATTTGGTGAATAGGTATAGCTAGCTCTTGTTGGTGGTGTAATTTTTGGGACAGATTCGTTGGATGACGGGTTTTTATGTTAAGTCAAACATTACAGTTTTTAAAAAATATTTTTTGCAAAAAATAGCTTGACAGACTTCACCCGTGTACAGAATACGCGAATATTTCGCACGGATCAATGTAACATTTTTCACATTATTGTTGATTTATCAAAAATGGATCAGCCGATATCGATAAAATTTAAATGGGACCAATTTCAAAGTACACTCTTACCAATAAAATAAAATTTATTGAAATCGGACTACTATGAAAAAAGTTATGCGTGGCTATACATAAAAAAATACGCGTCGAATTGAGTACCTCCTCCGGTTAGACGGTCAAAAAAAAAACAAATCAACACAAGGAGCTCTCCTGACGGAACGGTCTAGTAGGCAAACTTTCTATGTTTTTGCCTCAAAAGTTCCTCTTCATGATAATTATTAAAATACAACATAGGTAGGAGATAAATATTTTTATAAAATCTTTTTTCAGAACGCTTTGGCACTTAGGTATACAAATTTGTTTCATGACAGTTGCTATTTCTAAGGATTGCTTATTGTTCATATAGAAATGTGAACTATATTACGTAAAAGAGACAGCCTCTGCCTTACCTGCCTCAGGCCTCAGCGAGCCTTTATCATCTAATTTTATACTCTACCTAATTCACACCCCTAAAAATATGAATAGGTAAATAGGTACTAGGTAATTTAGATATGAGGCGAGAGGAAAATTAATTTCGGAATGTTCCAGCAACATGGGAGCGTAATATCCAGGAAAGTTTTGATAAGGGTCAATGTTAATGGCGGCAAGCTTAGGCAATAGTGCCTGCGCAAGATATTAACGTTCCCACTGACGCGTCTGAATGGAAGGCTTCCGAATGTATGTCGCCCACTACCGTGACTGGCGACATCCATTCGGAAGCCTTCCATTAATGGTATGCATGGTATACCATGCATGCGCGAATGGTATACCATGCATACATGAATGGTATACTATGCATGCATGAATTGTTTACTACGCATTTTCGATTAGTTAGGTAATACAAAAATCAGTAACATTGTTGCTTAGGATACGTAATAAGAAAACTGTGATAACAACCATCAGTTTTTTTTTGCTCCAGTTTTAATTGCATTAGTAGGTAAAAGGAAAGGTAAAATACAAAATTGGTATCATAGAGTTAGTGATAATAGATATTATCTCATCAAAAACATAAATGTGAAATGGGAGCCAAAGTGTCGCCACCAAAAGAATTGAGATCTAACACGGGGGCCAAGTGTTCTGTAGAAAATCCTAGAGTTTAAGCTACAAGAATATACCTACAACATTTAAAAGAAATTTACTTATGTAACTCAAGCTCGTGATTTGACTTGGCTAGTTTAAGAATAAGTACAGTGCAAATAAGCATTTCTCTGTACGTGTAAACTAGCCAAATCAAATCTTGAAAAAAATACTTCCGAATGGATGTCGCCCACTACCGTGACGGGCGACATCCATTTGGAAGCCTTCCATTAATGGTATGCATGGTATACCATGCATGCGCGAATGGTATGCATACATGAATGGTATACTATGCATGCATGAATTGTTTACTACGCATGCATACATCAATGGAAGGCGTCCTAAAGCATGTCGCAAGTGTCAACGGTTATGGTACACCATTTGGATGTTTTCCATTCAGCCAGTGCCTTTGTGCAGTGTAACTTATTTACTGAAGTCAAATTTTGACAACATTTTAATAATATTTTGCACAACGATATAAGTTTATGGTTGGAAATATAAGTGACAGCTGTTAAATGAACTTTAATAAATCTATAGGTCCGATTATAGAGGCGCCATCGTAATTATATTAGCTAAATAGCATGGTTCTGTTTCTTTTTCACTTTAGGCACTCGATAGAGAGAGCGCTTATTACGTTGCTATTAAATTGACGCTGGCGCTTCTGTAATCGGGCTTTATAAATATGTAAGATTTGAAGTTAATTAGCTAAGTCGTTAAGTTATTTATGTCGCCAAAACTTTTAATTCTGTATCGACTCAGTGGCCCAGTGGTTGGTGACTCTGACTCCTGGATCAAAGAGGCGTGGGTTCAATCCCCACTCAGGGCAAGCATTTTTGTGATGATTATAGGTGTTTTTTCTATGTCTGGATGTTATTAATACCTTTGTTTTAGTACCTTTGCATTTAAAAAAAAATGTTTATGTAGCAGTTTTTGTGTAGCCATATCACAAGTATTGCTTAGTTTGGAGTCAGTGACCACAATTAAGATGTCCCCTAATATTTATTTATTTGGACTCCAAAACAAAGAAAAGTTGCCATTTCTAGCGACAACATCACTAAATTGGTTTTGTTGATGACATTTATTCGGACGTACCTTTCGTCAGTGGGTATCCTATACCGTTGAAAGTATTATATGAAATTTAGCTTTTGAAGTGAAACAAATATTGTATGAAATTAGACTCTTCTAGTGGAATAAACATTGAAACTAAGTTGCTCGAATAGTTGTTGGAATTTCTTGTGGTAATACTGTAGGTAGGTAGGTTGCTTGTAGTACACTGAAGTAAGCCTTTTTAGAGACGTTTGTTGTACAGATTCAAATTTATGTATGTTCAAACAGGTACTTAGGTCCTATGATTGTTTATTATATTTATGCTTCGAATTTCTAAATTATAAAACTTCGCTTTTCTTTTCTTGACCTTCACTTTTCACAAAAACATTACTTCATTTAATTTAGTTCCACAATACACATATACCACTCGAAAATAAATAAAGAGTGTGATGATACGATTAAACTACAGTTTTTTTTTAGTTTCAAATTGATAGCCACTCTCGCATTAGGTGAAACCTGTAAAGATATGTGTATCGTGAAAATAAAAAAAGATTTAGAAATCGTAAAATCGGAAGGGGAAGAATCGTCCACGAGGATAAAATCCCCTAGGACGTTTTGAGGAATGAGTCAAAAGCAGACTAAATACACACGAACAATTTTTTTAGCCAATCCCATTAGTTACGTTAATTACATTTCTGCAAAAGGATAATGATCTCTATTTGTTTATTCTGCGAAAAGTACTGCCGGAGAACAATGATATTGATGAATTAATTACATAATATGTTTCCTGTCAACAATAAATGGTATCGTTCAAGGATAATTCTTTAAATCTGACACAGAAGTTTAGAGAGATGCTTTCTCTTCACCCGGCGCATGAGACGTTTTTATGTAGTATTCACTACATACACCGTATATATTACACACTATAGGTATTATTGATTTTTCAAAAACGATTTAGACTATTTCGTAAAAATTTAAATGGGTCCTCTGAAGTATGATATACAAAACGAAATAATTATATTCGAAAAAAAAATAGCTAAACAGCCGTGCATCGTGTACAAAACTCAAATATTTCGCTCGAATTGTTCACATTATTGTTTATTTTTCAAAAACGGCTCAGCCGATTTCTATAAAATTTAAATAGGATTACTTCGAGAGTACTGTTATAATACCTACCCCTTACACGCGCCACACTGGGTAAAGTGCTTAGACTGCAAACCGCATCTAGGGCATTACACAGTTGTTTGGTTAGGTATTCTACGTCATTTCTAATATTTCTTAATAATTCAAATACCAGCTTTCAGTTACTTTACAATCAGATTTCCTTGTGGGCACTAGGCTTTTGTTAATACTATTTCTATCCAAATAAAAGGTTTAACTTTAAAATTGTTTTTTAAAAACCTTCTCTGAACCCACTCCGTAACAGTGGTGTCAGAAGTGGGATCTCAGGTCCGTCAGTTTTTGCCTGAGATTCACTTGTTTCTGCCAGTGCCCACACTCCAACATCTACCATCGTCACCGAGTCCTGCCAATAGCCACTTGACGCTGCCAACGAGAATCATTTTCACATCATCGAAGCCCTAAGAAACCACTGCCTGACGATACCCGAGTCCTGCCGATAGCCACTTGACGCTGCCAACGAGAATCATTTTCACATCATCGAAGCCCTAAGAAACCACTGCCTGACGATATCCGAGTCCTGCCGATAGCCACTTGACGCTGCCAACGAGAATCATTTTCACATCATCGAAGCCCAAAGAAACCACTGCCTGACGATACCCGTAGCAGTTCATCGTGACCCAACGCTGTTCTTCCTGTGAGCTGCCATCGGAGAGTCCCGCCGAAAGCCTACCATCCGGATCCGGAGTCCCGCAAGAAGCTGCCTGGTCCTAGTTATCGCAATTCGACGCCGGTTCTCCCGTGAGCTGTTTCCAAAGGAGCCTGTCCAGAAGTCTAAGTCCAGATCCGGAATGACCATCCCGTGCGTGCTAATCCTGTGAGTAGAAATATTCTATTTCCTGTTATTGCCAACGCGTTAGTACCAAACTACCCTACCCTCTCTTCTAAGTCTCATATCAGTAAAAAAAAAAAAATGTCACAGGCAGATAAATCGGCACCCTTGTTATCGGAACAGTTCCCGATACAAGTGCTGTGTAATTTTATTAGTGAATATAAAGGAGAAAGGGAGACGCTTCCGGGTTTCCTCACCAATTGTAAAAATGCCTTGGAACTGGCCTCCCATTCCCAAAAGGAGCTCCTACTCAAATACATAATTTCAAAACTAGGAGGAAAAGCACAAATCGCCTGTTCGAATAAAGTATTTTCAACATTCGAAGATTTAATGGACTTCCTCAAACAAAATTTCGGACAGAGGAAGCATTATAACCATCTCCTAATTGATCTTCAAGGTTGCAAACAGCACGCCACTGAAACAGTCGCCCAATTTTCCCTTAGAGTCGAAACCTGTCTAACAGCCTTGCAGTCCGAAATTTACAATTCGGATTCCTCTAAGAAGGAACTTTCAGGTAGAATCGCTATGACTGAAGATCTTGCCCTACATGTGTTCACATTAGGCTTGAACCCTACTATTGGTAATATCGTGCGATGTCGCGACCCTCGGAACTTAAACGCCGCAGTTAACATCGCGGTTGAGGAAGAGAAAATATCAAACTTAAATAGAAACATGATCGTAAGGTTAAAGACCTGCACATTCTGCAAAAGAACGGGGCATTTAGAATCCGAGTGCAGTTACAAACAGAGGCGTAATATTACACAACATTCACAAGCCCGCTCGCACGCGTCAACTTATTCCTCAGATTTCAAAAATTCTAAAGACAATACGACACCGGTTGTATGTCGCTACTGCAAAAATGTAGGTCATGATATTTCACAGTGCCGTAAAAGACAGTATAACAATTCGAGACAGACTAATCAAAATCCTAATTCTAATAGTTTTAAGGGCTATCGACAACACTTTATTGATACAGACTCCGAGGCATCATGCCCCCCTCAAATACAAGAACTGGAAAACGAAGACTGTTTAAACTAAATGTAGAGCCTGCGGTTCGGTACCGACGCAAGTCTCTATTCTCAGGTACCAAAAATACTACTAAATCCACTGTTTCCCAACCTATTAGGTCCACTGTTTCTCAAAATACTAAATCCACTGTTTCTCAACCTACTAGGTCCACTGTTTCTCAAAATATTAAATCCACTGTTTCTCAACCTACTAGGTCCACTGTTTCTCAAAATACTAAATCCACTGTTTCTCAACCTATTAGGTCCACTGTTTCTCAAAATACTAAATCCACAGTTTCTCAACCTATTAGGTCCACTGCTTCTCAAAGCACTAAATCCACTGTTTCTCTACCTATTGGGTCCACTGCCTCTCAAAATACTAAATCCACTGTTTCTCAAACCATCAGGTCCACTGTTCCTCAAAGTACTAAACCCACTGTCTCTCCATCTAGCAAATCCACTGTTTCTCAAACTAATAAATGCACTGTTTCTCCACCAAATAAGTCCACTGTTTCTCAATCTAATGAATCCACTGATTCTTCGGTTGGTAAGTCCACTAAGTCTCGGACTATTAAACCTACTTATGCTCAAGTTGTTAAGTCAACGGTGCAATCTAATCTTCGATCTAATCACCCTTCTGTGTCTCAACTTTCTAAATCCACTATTCCAGAATCGAAAGAGTCTGTTGCTTCCCAAGTTACCAAATCAATTGAAGTCGGACCTGAATCAACGCTGTTCTCCAAAAATGATAACATCGATACTGTTCATTCCGAGTCTCTGTCTCAAATCGGTGACTTAACTGGTTCAGAATGTCACCTAGAAACCATAAGTCAGTATTTCAATGAACCTGAAGAATGTCCAATGGTATACGATATTTCACAACATAAGAAAACGTCATTACCATATATCGAAGTATATACGTCACACTCCGATAGCTCCCTAAAATTTCTAGTAGACACAGGTAGCTCTATCTGCCTTGTTAAAGATACAAGTTTGTCTAAACCGCCAATACTAGACTCAAGCATTGTTAAATTCAAGGGTATTAATGATGTAAACTCATACGCAGAGACTAAAGGAAAATTCCTACTAACAATCAAGCCCTATGAATCCAGCGATATTTCGATATCATTTCATTTCCATGTCGTATCCGGTGTCAACCTCGATTACGACGGTATTATCGGTTCAAATTTCTTTTTTGCACATAATGCATCAGTATCATATTCCGAAGGAAAACTGAATATGTCGGGTGAATGTCCTTTGCACTTTGATTTAAAGTTTCAAGATATTACTTACTCTATTCCTGCTCGTAGTGAAATGTTGGTTGAATGTTCAGTCACAAATCCTGAAGTAAAAGAAGGATTAGTTTTGGTCACTAAGGTGACAAGCTACCCGAAGCTCATATTTTCTAAGTGTCTGACTAAAGTGAAGTCAAACAACAAGGTTAATATCTCGGTACTTAACACTTCCGAAAAAGATATTATCCTTAAACCGCTAAGGTTAACTTTAGAACCTGTTTCCCATATTCTTGAACCAAATACGTCTGAACATTCAGCTTCTCAAGCTTCACCTCCGGATTCAGAAAATTGCTTCACTACGGCTTTTCCCGATATTGAACGTGAAAGGCGTGTTCAAAACGCGTTAAGATGTGATCACCTCGTCCCAGAAGAAGAAAATGCGTTAAGAAAACTGTGTTCTGAGTTTCATGACATATTTTATCTAGAAGGCGATACTCTAACTGCAACTAAAACCGTCCAACACGAAATCCGTACGACTTCTCAGATTCCAATTCACGCTAAAACCTATCGATTTCCTGAATGTCATAAAGACGAAGTCAACAAGCAGGTTAAAAGTATGCTTGACCAGGGCATCATAAGTCCTTCCGTATCTCCATGGTCAGCGCCCATATGGGTAGTACCGAAAAAACAAGATGCGTCTGGGAAACCTAAGTGGCGCATCGTTATTGACTACAGGAAGCTTAATGAGGTGACCATCGGAGATGCCTATCCCATTCCCAATATAACGGATATTCTAGATCAACTTGGTCATAGCGTATTCTTCACCACACTTGACTTAGCATCATCTTTCCACCAAGTGATGATGAAAGAATCCGACGCAGAGAAGACGGCGTTCAACGTTCCTGGTGTTTCTGGCCAACCAGGACACTACCAATTCAACTGCATGCCTTTTGGGCTCAAAAGTGCTCCTTCTACTTTTCAAAGACTTATGAATGTCGTCCTTTCCGGCCTACAAGGTCTCCACTGTTTCACGTACATGGGCGATATCATCGTCATGGGATCCAGTCTCCAAAATGCCATAAATAATCTCAAGTTAACCTTTGAAAAACTCAGAGAACATAATTTAAAACTGCAACCCGACAAAAGTGAGTTCCTACGCAGGGAAGTTCAATACCTAGGTCATATCATAACCAGCAAGGGCGTGAAACCTGATCCTAAAAAGATAGAATGTGTACAGAAATTTCCAGTCCCTAAGAGTCCCCGTGATATCAAATCTTTTCTTGGTTTAGTTGGTTACTATCGGCGTTTTATAGACAACTTTTCTCATATAACCAAACCACTAACTGGCCTCTTAAAAAAGGACGTCAAATTTAGTTGGCTATCTGAACAACAAACCGCATTTGATACCCTAAAAAATAAAATAACTACGGCACCTATTCTACAGTACCCCGATTTTTCCAAATCTTTTCTACTAACAACTGATGCAAGTAACTATGCAATTTCTGCAATTCTCTCTCAGGGCGAAATTAACAGTGACTTACCCATTGCATACGCATCACGTACATTAAACAAAGCCGAAGGAAATTATTCTACCACCGAAAAAGAATGCCTTGCAATTATTTTTGGTACTAAAGTTTTCCGACCTTATTTATTCGGTCGCCGATTTAAAATAGTCACAGACCACAAGCCCTTAGAATGGCTTTTCAATATAAACGATCCCAGTTCAAAGCTTGTTCGTTGGCGTCTTAAGCTCGAAGAATTTGATTACGAAATAGTTCACAAAAAGGGCAAAATAAACTGCAACGCTGACGCCCTGTCCCGAAATCCTGTTCTTGCTATTAACTCAGATACTCCTTCTACATCAGAAACTTATGAGAAATATCTAAAAATCTGCCAACAACAGAACACGTCATATAATACCGTAATAGAAGAACATAACGGTTCATTACTTAAAACTAAATGTAAGATGATAGTCTATCCGTCCTCAATCGACCTCGATGACTCAATTCCTTATTGTTCTGATATACTCGAATCATCAGTATTCAGTGAAACATTACCCGATATACGGTTGTCAGAGCGAGAACTCTACACCTATCAAAGTACTTCCAATGATAAACACGTGTTTACACATCTCTATTTACGTGTACATCATTACGATGAAATGTCATACAAAGATATATTTGTAATGATGAGAGATTATCGAGATATGATTTCAACTTGGTACGCGGAAGAAAAAGAGTTCGCTATTTCAGATTTTAAGGATCCTTTCAACAAATTGTCTTTTACTAAGATCTACAATATTTTGACTTTCCTATTCCATGACACGGGCATTAAGATACATATTTACCACAACAACATCCTATTTCCAACGCCCTCTGAGATTCCTCGTATTTTAAGAGATAACCATGACTCACCCGCTGCGGGTCACCCTGGCATATCTCGCACCTACGACCGACTCAAAACTTTATATTGGTGGAAAAGCATGCGCCAAGACATAGAAAACTATGTTAAAAATTGCAAATCATGCCAAGTCAATAAACCATTGCGCTGTACTAATAGAGCTCCTATGATTATCACCTCAACTGCTACTCGTCCAAATGAAAAATTATTTCTAGACCTCGTTGGTCCTCTTCCCGAAACAAGAATCAATAAATACAAGTTTATCTTAACACTTCAAGATGATTTAACCAAATATTCACAAGCTTACCCTATGCAATCGTGTTCAGCTCAGGAAACTGCCCAACGTCTTGTACGTTTTATTTCACATATAGGTATCCCGAAAATCATCGTAAGTGACCAGGGGTCAAATTTTTGCTCGGATGTGTTCAAACAATTAGAAAAACTGTTTGGTATAAAACACATCTATGCGGCACCATATCACCCTCAAACATGCGGTGCTTTAGAACGCAGTCACTCTACACTGAAAGAGTATTTACGATCTTATATTGAAGAAAATTCCCATACCTGGGACTTGTACCTGAACACCGCAATGCTAGCATACAATTCAAACATTCACTCTACGACAGGGTTTTCCCCATTCGAGCTTCTACTAGGCCATAAATCATATATTCCTAAATCTATAGACACTCTCGAAAACAACACTTATACCGATTACATTCGAGCACTCAACCATAGGCTATACTATAGTAGACAGAAGGCGTTACAAAATATACACTCTTCAAAACAACGTTCTAAACAATATAATGACTCACATGCGCGTCCTATCACCTACAACACAGACGATATGGTATATATAAGATGCCATCATAAACAAAATAAAGCCTTACAACCAATTTGGAAAGGCCCTTTTAGAATAATTAAGATTAATGGTAACCATACCGTTTCCATCCAAGTAGGTAGAAAGCACATACGTCATCATTATGACGAGATAAAGCCCGCCTTCTAGTTCTTAACAAATTTCTATCGTTGTCCTTTCCAGATTAATATCAGCAGTTTCCGGGAGTCAGTTTGTCACGAAAATAACAAGCAGTCCAGGCCTTTACTTCGATCAGCTTTTGGACGTAAAGTTCACCAACGATAACTGGAACGTGGTCACCTTCTTAGACTTAAGTCATGTTCAACCACACTTGGAAACAGTAGAATTCTTATTCGAACGCATCACGAAATTTTGCGATACAAACAAATCTCTTAAGATTCAAGCTGAGTGCTTTAATGCACTAACTTCCTTAAAAGCTCAACATGCTAACAATATTAACAAGTTTTCTTCTATCTCATACTTAGTACAGGTCAGAGAGACAAAACGTTCTAAACGCGGTCTAATGGACGTTGGCGGCTCTTTATTAAAAACACTATTCGGTACGTTGGACGCAGAAGACGCCGCTGCATACACAAACGCTATAAACCGTGTACAATCAGACGAAAAAGAGCTAGCCGTTCTTATGCGCGATAACATCCACGTTATCAAATCCACTATTTCTACTTTTAATGATTCTATTTCTAAGGTTAACAATAATGAACTTAGGTTAAATCAAAATTTAGCAACCATAGAAACCGCTTTCGAAAAATTATCGCAAGCTACCGATAAGTTAGATATTCGATCACAATTGTCTCTTTTGCTTAGTTCACTAGAAAGCATCATAATATCACTGTCATTCGATATCAACGATGTTAATGACGCGATATTGTTCAGCAAAATGAATATTTTGCACCCGACTGTACTTAGTCCCGCTCAGCTGTATAAGGAGCTCGAGTTACATATGAACCGACTACCTAAACATTCCGAGTTACCTATTTCTTTATCATTACATAATATTAGTCAGCTGATCACCTTGTGCGACATCGTAAGCTATTACCAAGACAACAAACTTGTAGTAGTAGTGAAAATACCTCTGGTTCTTTCTCAGACTTATAACTTGTATCACAACATCCCATTCCCTGTACCGCTCGATATCAATACACCAGATACTTATGTTCTTATCGCACCACAGAAATCGTACTTGGCAATAACACGAGATAGGCTATTTTATTCACAGCTCGCGAGTGTCAGTGAATGCAAAAGGATCAAGGATGTATCCTATGTGTGTCCCTTAGACAACGTTTACTCCACTCTTGCGAATCCTACATGTGAAACAACTTTGCTGACGGATATCATCGACAAATTACCCAAGACTTGCCAAACAAGAATTCTCAAAGGATCAGTTGATGTATTTCAAAAAATTTCCAACAATAGATGGATTTTTGTGCAGTCTGACCCTTGTAAGTGCCATTTAGTCTGCAACGAAGGTTTAGATAACGCCGACGAAACCTTGTTTGGTACAGGTATCCTGCATATCCCAAAACATTGTAAAGCATACTATAATACTTTGACTTTTTCCCCTACAGATAATTATTCTTCAAATACCACTAATTCTATCTCAGATTTCCAGATAGTTAATGATTGCTGTGACACTTCTCAAAATTTTAACAGCACTATACATAAAATACCTTTAGTAAGACTGACTGAGTATAACAACATGGAATCATTAGTAAAAGCTAGTACTCATTTGAACAGTTTCGAACAACAACTAAATAATATAGCTCAGCCATCGCATTTTGAAAGGTATTCAACTCATTATCTGTCTCTCACTTATGTAATCTCGTTCTTATGCGGTATTTATTTGTTAAGTAAGTTTAGAAAGCTAATAAATCGCCAGTCTGGTTGTTGTGTGAAAATTTATAACAAAACTTATGCCAGCCATAAGACTGTAAGAAAAACGACACCTCAGTTAGTCCAATCAGTCAGTAGTCAATGCAATCATGATGAGCATCAGTCATCATCATCTGAAGAGTCTGAAGTTGACAATAACTCAGTAAAATCTTTACCAGCTCCAGCTCTCAGACGTAATATAATTGTATAGTTTCCTAATTAGTATTATATTCCATTTCGCTTATTCCTAAAGTTAGCTTTTAAATATTTTTGCCACTTCATGATTAATTACTATATCTTTATTTCATTGGTCCAGGATTTTTCCTATAAATTTAATTAGTTATAATGTTTCAATTTCTTTGTTTGTAACACAAGGACATCTGATCTTTTAAAGACATTGATCATCCCTTAAACTGAGATGATCAATCTTAACGGGGGGGTTGTTATAATACCTACCCCTTACACGCGCCACACTGGGTAAAGTGCTTAGACTGCAAACCGCATCTAGGGCATTACACAGTTGTTTGGTTAGGTATTCTACGTCATTTCTAATATTTCTTAATAATTCAAATACCAGCTTTCAGTTACTTTACAATCAGATTTCCTTGTGGGCACTAGGCTTTTGTTAATACTATTTCTATCCAAATAAAAGGTTTAACTTTAAAATTGTTTTTTAAAAACCTTCTCTGAACCCACTCCGTAACAGTACACCGTGTACCCTTTCCAACGAAAAATGAATATTTCGGTTCACAAATTAACGGAATTATCGATGAACATACACAAAAAAATACACATAGACGAACATAGAGCCTACTCCTTTTTGGAAGTCCGTTAAAAATAATCATCAGAATCGGTTCATACCTAATTGGTGTAGTAACCACGTAACATACATAAAAAATAACATTAATTCGAATTGAGAATGTCCTTTTTTGAAGTCGGTTAAAACTTACATTGCGGAATTCAATTTTTGTGAGCGCATTTGAATAAATGATTTTTGTTCTCTGTGAGTAAGTACAATTGTGTAATAATTATTATTATTTGCGTTACGCGTTGTTGTGATTAGTTTCATGAAAAATTTGATCCCTGATTTAAACTTTTTTTTTCTATTTTATGACATCTTAGAACTACATGCACATAACACAAACGGTTCTAATTCATTTGTGCCAAGAAAAATTTGTGCAAAAGAAAAGTGTACCCTAGAAAAGCGTGGATCGACTATATTCAATTATTATAGTCATTTATTCTATTATTTAATACAAAAATAATGTAAAGCGATGACGTCTACCAATTTAGTTCATCTAGAGTTTAAACGTATTCGTTCACAGGTCATTTTTATTATGGCTAATATCTAAAAGCATTCAGAGAGGCTTATTATTTTCTGTCAAGACTCCAACCGCCGACGAGAATTTTAGTCAACCCGTGTCGCTCACGTCCTTTACTCCAGAAATCAGGTTTTGACAGTTTTGGGTGCCTTAATACTAATTGAGTTGTACTCTTTATAGTTATGTACATACCTATCAAGTGGCATATAATTGGACCCTATGTAAATCACATAGTAAGTCCAGTTTATCAGGTTTACCTCTTTAAGTCTTCTTATTCTTCCTAGCGTCTGTCCCAGCTTATGCCAGGGTCCGCTGTTTTTTTTTCCTGCTGTTTCCTCAACTTCGTACTATATTTTACATCTGACATGGATAGTTGATTTACACTCACTCTTTAAGTACTATCACAAATAGATATTTTTGAATAAACGACTGTTGAACATATCAGTTAAGGAAAACATTGTGAGGCAACTTACATACCTCCGTAGACCAAATTCGGTAGTGTGTGTGAATCTTTCAACTGTATTAACCGGCACTTCTTGTGTACTTTGGTGTTTAGCAGTAGACCATTTAAAATGGGCTTGTGTTAAAACGCCTACCATAAAAGTTCTTATTTTGCTTCCAATTTCTTCTTATTTATTCTTAATCCCTTCCAAAATGGATAAATGCTCAACAAATTGTGTTTCCAAAAGTATTAAAGAAGTGGAGTTATTTTATTTTCATTGAAACCAGTTTTTACTCAGTTAAAAATAAGTCACACCAACATTTTGTAACAAACCTCAGATGGTTTGATCGTCCACATCTGAGTAATTAGGCATAGGAATAAGGCATTCTTGTAGGTCAGGAGTATCTCACATGAGGGTATAATTCTTTCTAATGCTATCTAAAGAAACTTTCCATTCAAATGATTTACAAACAAGCAGAAAAATAAATACATTCTAGAAAAGCAACAGAACTTCAACCTAGGTATGAAAACTCTTTGTAGAACTTGACAATTTAAAATAAGAGAAAAAAAAAGAACAGAGAATTTGACGGGACTGACAGGAGGGACTTCACTTGAGAAAATTATAGGAAAATGTTGGAATAAGTATTTCATTTTTTAGGATATTTTTAGTTTTGTACCGCAAGATTCAGAGAAAGGAAGAGCAGAGAAAAGTTTACTAACTAGGAGAATTTTGTTCCTGGTCTAAAAAGTGGAAGTTGGAAGAAAGTTGTTTTCGATCGAAGGGCGAGGATGTTCCTAGAGGATTTAGTTTCGTATAATCGTATCACTTTTTAAATAGATATGTCATAGTAGGTATAGAATTGTTCAGCAGATGATGTTCCTGCGAGTCGGCCAGATCAGTACTGCATTGGACTTTTGGATGATTTACTGTTGTATTAATGTACAAATGGACATCAGATGAAAAGAGGAGGTCTATCATATGGAGATAGGCCTACGAGTATATTCGCCTTACTGAAACGATGCGGTATGGAGGATTCTCACACGTATCTATTCTTTTATGAGTATGAACGAGTTGCTTACGACGCTACGCTACACCACAGAAACAAGGCAATATTATCTACTCTGACCTGTTGCGGGTTGATAAATACGCATACATCTTCAGGTTCCTATGGCAGTCTTGCATAAGTTGACTTACGATGTTTCCTACACTATAGAAGTACTCGTATGTTACTGACGAAACTATCCTTCATCGAGCATTTACTCACGAGTAGAAGATAGAAGCTTCTAACTCTCGCCCTTTATGATTCTATGTATGAATTACAAATGTTTTAATTATTTGTCTTTTTCAGCTTCGTCTATTTGTGAACATAAAATCTTAAGATATTATATTCTATGCGGATTGAGAATCTCCAGAAATTGAGAAATTTCCAGACATGACGTGCTTTACCTACTCGTACAATTTGCGAAGGACAGAGTGTTCATAGATAAAATGTCATTTATTTATATTATGGGGATTGAAGAGTCGACAATTGCTATATCTTATTATTGCTACATCTCATTATTTTAATACTAGCCGTAAGTGCTACTCGATCAATGCTGTAGTTTCATTAGTGTGCAGAACTCTTGAAGCCAGATAGAGCTTGGGCCAGTGTTTCTCATTTCCGAAATGGAGGGATTTCCCGTGTCCGTATAAGAGTGTAAATTCTGATCACTTTGAAATAAAGCTATTGAAAGCTTATTGATTTGAATATTATTTTATAAGGCGAAGTCGATTCTCGAACCTTTACCTATAGTAGTCTTGGAGCTTTTCTTGAGAACACTCTGGAATTCATGCAAGATTTATGATTTTCCTGACTTTATGAAGTGATGTAGATAAGTTGACTGATCTTAGACAGACACACTCGCGACTCCTGGTTTTCTTTCCTGCTTTCTTTTTCCAGGATGGCGTTAGATTTACGAAAGCAGAGTAGAGTCATTTTCATGGTTTTCAGCTCTCTCGAGCGCCATGACTAAATAAACAGAGATAAACATAAAATAAAATAAATCTCTGAAAACTAAATAAAATTGAATAAATTTAAAATATTAAAACTAACTAACTGTCAGAAATAAATCAATACTATTCTTTCTGGCATTCCAATCTTTTATTATATTCGTAGTTTGATAATAATATTAGTTCAATAATAGAGTTTCTTTGTTCTAAAGTACTAGTTTAATGGAATTTCCTTCTCATCACATGTCTAATATTTTCTTATGCAACTTAGTCAATAATTTATACCTAGCTTTATTAAAGCTTATTTATTTAATTCAAAAATATTCTAAATAACTCCTTGTAAAACAGAGAAGCTCTAGAATCATTATTTCTAAATAGCTCTTGAGACATTAGTTAGGTACTGCATTTCACTCTGAGATTAGTAATTTACTTTCAAGTTCTTAGAAGTTCAAAATAGGTAAAACGTAGGGTTTTTGTTCTGAACTTAGGTCAATTATCAATAGGTAGTTATGTATTAATCAATCAGGTAGTTATGTATTTCGAATCACCTTTACCTAGGGTTTATGCGGTCTATAACGCAGGATCTACCACAAGACGAACACTGGCCAAACTAACGTACAAGTAGGTAAATAAACTAGCTGATTAGGATAGGAATCTCACAGCAGAAAACTAATAAAGCAGATGGTGCTAGGTGAGAATTATTACGTTGTGAACTTCAGAAGTTCAAAAGTATTAGTATTCATATTTCTTATTATTTATAAATTCAATTAGTATGCTGAGGTCATATTGAATATCAGTTTCAATATTTATTGCATTTCTAATATTTTAGGATATTTCTTTCATGAGGTTCAATTTATAATTTGTTCAAATTCAAGTGGAATCAGGACGCATAGCTAGTTTGACATAAAGCTAGGATTCATTGAAAGCAAATCAAGGTTCTGTAATCATTTTCTCTGACATTTTAATTTAGACAGGTTTCATAAAATAGTTTCTACTTTTCTTAGGTTTATAAATGAGGTTAAATAGGCAGGCTAGGCTAGGTTTGTTACATTTCAGCGTCCGTGACTAGGATAGGTTGTTACAATTTGGTGCCGTGACCTGGATAGTTACAATTTGGTTTCGCGACCAGGATCGTTACAATTCGGTGCGGCGACCAGGATTAGCAATAGAAATGATTCATTTTATCAGGTTTAAAATATTTAGTCGGAACTCATAAATATTTGTATTGTTAGTTTAACTATGTTTAGGCAAGTAAATTCAAGTTTATTATAGGACTGTGTTCAGTAGTCAGTCTATCTGAACACAATTTGTTGCTGTGAAATGGAGACGAAGGTGATTCGAAATTTGTAGGTTAGTGATAACTAGGGTTACGTAATAATTTCAATCGCGAGTTCATTAGACAAGGTAACGAATATCTCATCAATTTTCAGGTTAATCATTGTCTTAGGGTATTAACAGATTAAAACGTTGGGGGGTGATTTGTTTTAAAAGCAGACTGCAAATAATAGCAAGCATTTTGTATCATGGGTAATTATTTCGTTCAGGTTACAAAAAGGGGGTCTAGCCAAGGATCATTCGTTACTCATGTAATATGTTTGTAGTAAATATGGTACAGTAGTTTAGTGTTTATAATATAATTTATTGCTTCATGTATAAGTATAGCTTGAATAATTGTAGATAGTAAATATTTTCAATTTATAATAAAAGATGTGATTAGTAATTATGCTTCAAAGTATATTATTAATATTTTAAAATAGGAAATTCAGGGAGGAAACTCACTTATATAATTTTATTGCTAACTAGAAAACCGAGGGTAGAGTATACTTAACAATCTATCGACGTTGTAAGTCAGAGTAATAAAATGTGAAATATTTTTCATTAATAGAGACTTGTTTCAGTAGGTTACGGAATGACTTTGATTTTTTTGGACATTTGTATTATACTACTTTACCACAGGAAGTTAGCAAGTAGATCAATTTAATAATTCAATCTAACAATCAGGCTGTTTTACTAAATTCCAAATAAATCGAATACAGGAAAATTAGAGATGTTATTAAATAAAATAAACATAGGGTTAATGTACATGTGTACTTGTATTAATTGGGATTGCATAAATATTAAGAGGTATATTTCTCTAGCATCAAAAACATTATATATCGAATAGTAGAAAATAATAAGCATTCGGATTGCATCATTATATCAAAGTTGTCTAACAGTGAAAGATACGTTAAAAAATGTATTTTTATTGGAAATTTATCAGTTCTAGTTTGAGGTTATTATAGCTTTATAATAATTTTAGTTAAATAAGATGATATGGGAGATAAGGTAATTTGTCAGATTAGTATAAATAAATAAAATAAATAAATATATATTTATTGTACACCAAAATTACAGTAATATGGGTACAACAGAAAGTAAGACAGAGTATCTGGAAAGGCGTAAAGAATGGAAGTTTAATTTAATTGTTTAAATAAGTAGAGTAAAATGGGAATTCTAAACAGGGGGTTGTATCACCAAATAATTGGTCAGTTAAAAAAAAAAAAAGAAAACAACTGGGCTTAGTAAATAAAATCAATCAAATAAACTAAGACTCAGAAATACAACATGAATTCTAAAAAAAATAGTAGTATTTAGTATGAATAGGTATATTCTAGCTCAGTGAGCTTTATCTGCATTCGCAAGGTTGTTAATCATCAGGAAAGTTGGTGGTCAAACGCAGGCTTTTCGCGATTTAAAAAAAAAGGGACGAAAGAGTTGAGCAAATAAAAGGTAGATTTACAAATTAAATAAAGCAAGGAAATTCTAGTCGGGGGGGTGGAACATTTGCTCAATCTTTTCAGATAATAGGTAAACATTATTTTTATTCTTAGACATCAGTTATAATCAATGTAAATAGGTGTTAGCTAAATCTTCAGCGATTATTCAAAGTCTAAATAATCAGGTAAAATAGAATAGTTAATGCACTTAAAGTGAGTAAAGTAAGCTGGGTTTTTAAATGGTCGATCATCAATCAAATTAACTCTTGTTGTTAGCGTATCTTTTACTGATTAGTTAATTACTAAACGGGTTAAAACATAGCTGTGAGGATACTTGATTTAAGATATTTCAGTGTAAGCTAAAGTTAGTAAATGTAACGCAATAACATAGATTTAAATTTGTTTTATTGTTAGTAGCGAACAATGATACTGAAAACTAAACTAAGTAAATCAACAAATAGTTTTCTTTATCTCAAATTAAATTGAAGTTCAGTTGTATACTTTTGCTTGATGTTTAGAAATCAATTACACCAAGATAAGAAAAATGAATAATATTAGAAACAAATAAAGAACATTATTAAAAAAACTTGCAAAATAAAAATCAAGTTCAGGTAATAATAAAAATATTGATTTCAAATGTTCATTAAAGAATTCCAAAATGATTTGCTGGTTTGAAGGAAGTGTGAGCTCAATAGATTGGCTGAACTTATGTTTCAAAATATTAATCATTATCAAAAATTATACGCGTGGAGATATGTCGGGATTCGAGTAGGTTGAACTCTCATGGCCAAGCAATGCCGCGCCAGGAATTGGTTTCTCTAACCATATGGAAGAGATCCTTTCCACTAGTAGAGTGTAAATTTTACTTACTTGGAAACTTGGGCATATTGACACATTATTATCTAGTTCAATTTTGTTAGTGGGTGAAGCCATTCTAAAAGCTGAAGCTGTTATAGCTAAAAAAATATTGGAAATTAATTTTCTTTAGTGAACATTTTGTCATTTATTTGCACATCGTTAAATTAAATGAGAATACGTGAGAGTTTCTTAGGTAGATAAATGCAAGTAGGAAAGTAAGCACAATGCTGAATATTTAAAAAAAAAATCAGGTTAAAATTATAATTAAAAATTTAACCGAGGTTCAATTAATAATTAACCTCCAACTTGTTAATATTTTAGTAAGGACAGTGAGGTAGAAGTTTATTACGAGGGTGTGGATGTATTTTAAATATTTTACTAAGGGGTGTGATGGGGAATGTGCAAATATTGGCTCGCTTTGAGTTCAAAAGGTGATGCTACGTCGTGAAGTTGGCGTGTAGACGGTGGAAGGTGGATTTGAGAATTTTGTATTATGAAGGGCGACAGAGCGTTGATGAATTTGATGATATATTATTGTTTCATAAATTTTGCATTTGTGAAATAGTAATGTAATAATAATAAAGAAGAGAGTGATAGTAAAATTAAATCAGTACAAGAGGAACTAAACGACAATAGCATTGCTGAGATTCGAAGCGGTTTGTCAGGGTTCGAGTTTTGGCAATCACTTGAACAAATAGATCTTTATGAAGGAGTGTGGTGTTAGGAGTAGGCCAGAAGGCAATCCATCAACATAAGTTGATTTCATAAGGATCTTTTACTCTACAAGGTAGGAAACTCTAAATTGATACACTGCACATGCTCCAGTTTATAGTCAATTGAATTTAAACTATTCACTCTTGGCGGGACATTGATGCCATGCGGAATTATTTTCCTTTTTCATGGACAATTCGTGTAGTTTGGAAGGGGTATGTTGGGAAAATCTCCGAACGGAAGATTGGTTCGCTGAGACTACTCAACATGCGACCATTCAGGTCGGTTCTACCTCAATACAGAATTCCCTTACGAGGGCTCCGTTTCTGTCACCGAACCAGAACTTCCTTGCAGATTATAACAATTTAGTGGGGAAGGCGATTTTTCTTCATGGTAGATATGTAATCAAACTGAGAGTAGGAGGTTTTATGACGATTATCTGTAGACTGGTATAAAAACATTTTCGCATATTGTAATAGGGATACATTCACATTAGAAACATATAATTTCATTGTTTGAACTCGAATTTTGATAAATACAATTATGCACTTGATTAAATTTAAAGTTATTATAATTTTTTTAGGAAAATTTACTTCGATTTAGATGTTTACCAACATCTTTTCATCTGCGAAAATTTTGGGGGGTGCTGTAACAAACCTCAGATGGTTTGATCGTCCACATCTGAGTAATTAGGCATAGGAATAAGGCATTCTTGTAGGTCAGGAGTATCTCACATGAGGGTATAATTCTTTCTAATGCTATTTAAAGAAACTTTCCATTCAAATGATTTACAAACAAGCAGAAAAATAAATACATTCTAGAAAAGCAACAGAACTTCAACCTAGGTATGAAAACTCTTTGTAGAACTTGACAATTTAAAATAAGAGAAAAAAAAAGAACAGAGAATTTGACGGGACTGACAGGAGGGACTTCACTTGAGAAAATTATAGGAAAATGTTGGAATAAGTATTTCATTTTTTAGGATATTTTTAGTTTTGTACCGCAAGATTCAGAGAAAGGAAGAGCAGAGAAAAGTTTACTAACTAGGAGAATTTTGTTCCTGGTCTAAAAAGTGGAAGTTGGAAGAAAGTTGTTTTCGATCGAAGGGCGAGGATGTTCCTAGAGGATTTGGTTTCGTATAATCGTATCACTTTTTAAATAGATATGTCATAGTAGGTATAGAATTGTTCAGCAGATGATGTTCCTGCGAGTCGGCCAGATCAGTACTGCATTGGACTTTTGGATGATTTACTGTTGTATTAATGTACAAATGGACATCAGATGAAAAGAGGAGGTCTATCATATGGAGATAGGCCTACGAGTATATTCGCCTTACTGAAACGATGCGGTATGGAGGATTCTCACACGTATCTATTCTTTTATGAGTATGAACGAGTTGCTTACGACGCTACGCTACACCACAGAAACAAGGCAATATTATCTACTCTGACCTGTTGCGGGTTGATAAATACGCATACATCTTCAGGTTCCTATGGCAGTCTTGCATAAGTTGACTTACGATGTTTCCTACACTATAGAAGTACTCGTATGTTACTGACGAAACTATCCTTCATCGAGCATTTACTCACGAGTAGAAGATAGAAGCTTCTAACTCTCGCCCTTTATGATTCTATGTATGAATTACAAATGTTTTAACTATTTGTCTTTTTCAGCTTCGTCTATTTGTGAACATAAAATCTTAAGATATTATATTCTATGCGGATTGAGAATCTCCAGAAATTGAGAAATTTCCAGACATGACGTGCTTTACCTACTCGTACAATTTGCGAAGGACAGAGTGTTCATAGATAAAATGTCATTTATTTATATTATGGGGATTGAAGAGTCGACAATTGCTATATCTTATTATTGCTACATCTCATTATTTTAATACTAGCCGTTAGTGCTACTCGATCAATGCTGTATTTTCATTAGTGTGCAGAACTCTTGAAGCCAGATAGAGCTTGGGCCAGTGTTTCTCATTTCCGAAATGGAGGGATTTCCCGTGTCCGTATAAGAGTGTAAATTCTGATCACTTTGAAATAAAGCTATTGAAAGCTTATTGATTTGAATATTATTTTATAAGGCGAAGTCGATTCTCGAACCTTTACCTATAGTAATCTTGGAGCTTTTCTTGAGAACACTCTGGAATTCATGCAAGATTTATGATTTTCCTGACTTTATGAAGTGATGTAGATAAGTTGACTGATCTTAGACAGACACACTCGCGACTCCTGGTTTTCTTTCCTGCTTTCTTTTTCCAGGATGGCGTTAGATTTACGAAAGCAGAGTAGAGTCATTTTCATGGTTTTCAGCTCTCTCGAGCGCCATGACTAAATAAACAGAGATAAACATAAAATAAAATAAATCTCTGAAAACTAAATAAAATTGAATAAATTTAAAATATTAAAACTAACTAACTGTCAGAAATAAATCAATACTATTCTTTCTGGCATTCCAATCTTTTATTATATTCGTAGTTTGATAATAATATTAGTTCAATAATAGAGTTTCTTTGTTCTAAAGTACTAGTTTAATGGAATTTCCTTCTCATCACATGTCTAATATTTTCTTATGCAACTTAGTCAATAATTTATACCTAGCTTTATTAAAGCTTATTTATTTAATTCAAAAATATTCTAAATAACTCCTTGTAAAACAGAGAAGCTCTAGAATCATTATTTTTAAATAGCTCTTGAGACATTAGTGTTAGCTGCGCTTATTAAAGAGGGTACCTACACATAGTCGCAACACTCTTCGGTATTGCGACGGTGAGGAGTTTATGGAATGAGGGTAGACAGAGAGATGGTTTTGTGCGACAGGCTGGAGTGGCAGTCTGTGATAGTGATCAGTGGTGTATGGGTGAGTCTGAAACAACTTTGATAAGCCAGTAGTTGGAGCAAGCCTTGTAAGTACTTTGAGTTTTGTAATGACTGCAGAGATATTGGAGGTCCGTATTATTGTCCAATGATGTATCATCTGAGTGTCCTACTAGAATCTGAGTGATGCTGTTGGAGCACTAAGCCCACCAGCTAACAATTCAGAAGCGAGATCGGAAAAAAAACCTTGTTTTTTTTTCTAACTATCCACGCCACATAGTACAATACTAGTTGTTTTGCGACATCACTGCGTATATTGCATTGACAGTCGTTATACAACGGTAGGCAAATAAACTGAACTTGTTGAAACGAAGTTAGAGCTTACTTACATACATGCATAATGCATGCATAATAAAATATCACGGTACTATTGAAGGACGCCTAAGGATGGATTGGGCAACATAATCCTGTCCAGTCATGAATTTATATTATATAATTGTTAAAAATTATCCAACCACTGTGATATACCAAACATAACATTTTGCAATACGAATATAATAATAGCGCTCGACATACCTACTTTTCTCTAAAGTACCTACCTACAAAAATTATTAAATTTGTCAAAGGCCTACTTAACAATGTACCTATATAAAACACATTAAAATATCGACCCTAAAGTTAAGGAGGTAAGACTACAGAATGTCAGTAGTATGAGGTAATACCAGCCGGACTAGGATATGCACAGCGAAATATTTCTTTCGACGTGTCAGAACGAGACGGCGTTATGGCTAAGTATATATCTGTCACTTTTTCACACGTCGAAAAGGGTTCTTTTCGTGAATTTTCGCAGTTGTATGCTGGACTAGCTATTACAGCATTAGTTGAACATAGATGATAAGTACCTATGCAGTTTGAAGAATAGGTACAGACGCTTTGGAAGACATCAGCAGGTTCGTGCGTTGCACAAAGTTGATAAAAGGTCCGAAAATCAGTCCGAAGTTAATTGGTCAATTATTGATATAGTTTTCTCTCGGTTTCACATTCTTACACCAAATGATCATTCAACGAACTTCATAATCGGTGTAGCTAATTCCATTTAATTGTTTCACACGACACTTTTAATGGCTTTTCGTGGTCGTATGCTAAGCCAGCAAATGTCAATAAAATACCTACTAATTATTCATAATAATTTTAATATTATGTCTAATGAAATTTAATTGAAATTGTCTGCTTTGTTTCAACAATATATTTAATTAGGACCTCAAAAGTACACTTAGTAGCAATAAAGAAATATGAATAGATTGATTACTATTCTAAAATTGTGAAAAAGTGCGATATAGCATCGTATTCGAGTCAATGTTTGAGTGAGATCGACAACTGAAGTACTAAACTACACAAATCAACTACGAGTTAGTATACGAGTATCACCTGTCTCAAGTTCGTTTGGTACGTGTAAGTTGATAATATGAGTATAAAAATATACTTACCTACCCATACACGATTTTTTTCTTTCTATATTTTTCAAATTCCAGTTCGATTTTCAACATTAAGGTATAACATGACATAAGTAAGCATGACATAAGTTATTTACATTTTCCACACAGATATTATAACTGAACTGATAAAAAAAAATTGCTAAAATAAAATTCCATAAATGTCAAAGAGGTACTTATACCTAATATCACAAAATACAGTGTCCGATGTTTTCGATCCCATTGGCTCCTGATATTTTCACAGTATGCCGTGAAGACGGTTATAAAACAGATTCCTAGTTATGAAATTCAATACCTCGATCAGTGTTGGCATACAAGAGTACATGAAAGTGGATGCGATAATAGTTAGAAATGATAGTCTGATAACATGTTTTTCAGCTCTAATGGAATGTCCTGATGAATCCGAGATGTCTCCTGTACTACCCCTACTACTACTACTACCCCCACCCAGGGGTCATAGCTGCAGACCACCAAGAAACAGAAGTGTACAGGAGGTAACCCAGAGTCACCGAGAAGAGCGAAGTGTTCACGAGACGCGCACTATGCGCCAGTAGCCGCGCTCAGTGCGCCATGAGTCGCGCATAGTGTGCAACGAGAGGCACACTGCGCCAGTAGCCGCGCTCAGTGCGCCATGAGTCGCGCATAGTGTGCAACGAGAGGCACACTATGCGCCAGTAGCCGCGCTCAGTGCGCCATGAGTCGCGCATAGTGTGCAACGAGAGGCACACTATGCGCCAGTAGCCACGCGCAGATTGCGCCACAACACTAGACCACGCGCAGAGTGCGCCACAACACTAGACTACGCGCAGATTGCGCCACAACACTAGACCACGCGCAGATTGCGCCACAACACTAGACCACGCGCAGATTGCGCCACAACACTAGACCACGCGCAGATTGCGCCATAACACTAGACCACGCGCAGATTGCGCCACAACACTAGACCACGCGCATATAGCGCCACAACACTAGAACACGCGCAGAGTGCGCCACAACACTAGACCACGCGCAGAGTGCGCCATAACACTAGACATTGCGCAGAGTGCGCCATAACACTAGACCACGCGCAGAGTGCGCCATAACACTAGACATTGCGCAGAGTGCGCCATAACACTATACCACGCGCAGAGTGCGCCATAACACTAGACCACGCGCAGAGTGCGCCACAACACTAGACCACGCGCAGAGTGCGCCACAAGAACCTGAGAAGCTGCGGCTCGCTCGCGGAATTCACCAGACTGTCTCGAAGAAACTGCCGCTAGCAACCAGCCAGGCTGCCATGAAGACGGTGCAACCTGTCCTAGCAATCAAGCAAGGCCGCTACAAAGACGTTGCGACCTACACATGCGCCGCGACCAAGCGCTCATGTACTCGCGCCGCTGCCAGGCGCGACCGCCAAGAGCTTCTGCATTCGCGTTGCTGCCAGGCGCGGTCGCCAAGCGTTTCTACCATGTGTGCTAGCACAGCCGATAAAATGTTCGTGACATAGATCTTACGAGATTAGGCACGAAATAGCCAGATATAGCGCGTTATATGATACACATAAATACACTAAAATAATGACAAACAGCTTTTCAAAATCAAAAAATTATCATAGCCGATTTATTAAATTGTATAGTATTATTTATAATGCTATGGCCACATCTGCGCCCTACGGCGAATCTTTGTCTGCGGACGATAATGTAGCCGGGTACATCGCGCCAACGCGAAGCTTCGCGCGAAGCTTCGGCTTGTCGCGACAATATTCGCTTGGGTGGCTACACTTGAGCTTCCCTGTCGCGCAGAGTCTAGTGTTGCCAACAACATTTGTTTATTTATTTACCATTTAATTGCACACCATTTGTACTAAAGGAGGACTTGGCGCTAAAAAGCATTATCTGCCAATCAACCCTTAGGTAGAAGACAATGGAATGTAAGCATGAACAAACGAGAATGATAAATTAACTAAGATCAACACAATATAAAATCTAAAACTAGCAGTTCTCCAAACAGTAGACTGCGCGGCACATTTTTATTAACTTAAAACTTCATAAGCCTATAATTTAGACCGATTTGGTTCAAACTCGCAAATATTGTACTGCATGTAACTCTGCACTGCAAATGACAGAACTACTTCTCAACTCGAGAATAGAATTGCATCAGTGCCCTTGGGTCAGAGGATACCAAAGGTGCGATCTGGAGCAATCTGGGATGTAGAAATATATTCGTATGAATCGGAAAACCTCTGTGCGCACCCAGAGTTCTCTAATTAGACTGACTGACTAACCTTGGCACTAAGGTCATCGACCTTGACACCAAAGTCATCGACCTTGACTCCGAGATATATCGATATCGTTGTAAAATGAAATCGTTGTTATACTTACATACATATGTATAAACATGAAAATACTTAGATGTGGTAGAACCGGCTTGTTTCTTATCTTTCTTTTTATAAATAATTATAGGATTAGGCCTGCTATTGGCTGTTTAAATGTATTTATACGATTAAGTTAATATTCTTTGTGCTGATAGCCTGTAAATAAATAAAATAAAATGAATAGCCATTTCGCAATAAGGAATAAAAGAATACAATAATGTCAAGGTGGGATTTTGTCAATAAAGTACATGATTAAAGATACAATAGGAAGTATACATTTAACACTGTTGTTTAGTAATGCTGTTTGATTGTAAGGCATTGCCAATCTTCGTTTATGACGTTGTGACATTAAGTTATTATATACATGTGATTGCTGTGTGATATTTTTTAGTTGTATTGAATGGTTGTGTAGGCGATGCTGTTGCCGACATTTTGGAATAGGTACTGTTGCGCTATTTTTGACATGGAACTGCTGTGTGACATGTACCTAACTGATTTTTTCAATTCAATTCAATCGTTTTATTGCATCACAAATACATACATTTTGACGAAGTTTTAGCGGATTTTTCGGTTGCAGTATTTCTGACATCTTCATTTCATTAATATTGTTTTTTTTAATGTTATGTAATGTACCGAATTTTAATTAATTTATTGTCAAATTAAATAAAATAAATATTTGTGGACATCTTACACACGGCCCTGTATTGAAATTTGATCTTGTGCCTAATAGTTTTGTACTTACGTAATTAATAATTGTCATTTGGACGAGTCGAAGGGTGTTACTAATAGAATATTTTTTTTATGCCAATGTGTGTAGTTGTCCTTACCGAAAATGAATGACTATCTATCTATCTATCTACAGGTGTAAATTATTCCGTACAAACGATACATTATGTATGTTATTTACAAAAATATGTAGAGGCAAGGAAGGTTTAAAATTTTAAGACGTTGAAAGTGAGGCTTAGAAGTATCCCTTTGTTTCAACCTGCAATGGCCCTGATGCATTTTTTGGGCCTTAAAAACACTTAGCTTTTGGAACTGTTGCCCCACTATTATTCCATACCTGAGTGACGACGAGATATATCTATTGTATGCTGTGAAAACGAACATATCCATTCATTCGCTGTCAATCTCAGAAGAACTAAAATTAGCCGATAGAGCTACTTGTGCGCGCTATGTGCCGGAGACTGTCGGCTTTTACACTGATACTCTCGGAAATTACATAGAAGCCGATTATTTTGTACTAAGTAATGTTATATTACAGCATTAAATATAGATACGAGTATCCTATAATAACGTTTCTGGTAGTCGTATCAACTTTGTTTTGGTCACAGCGACTTAAATGGGAACGATTCTGACAAAGGAACAATTGGTTTTCAAGTTCCATTGCTGTTCCGTAACATATTGTTCTCAATATGCGACGACTTTTATTCTTTCGTTTAACGTAACGAAAAGTATTATACTACAAAAAAAGGATAATGTGCGAGATGCCATTACTAATATTATTCTGAGGATGCCATTGTGATCTCGTTGGCGACTATCAAATCTTCGAGACACCATGCCCTGGTCACTGATTATATCAATTGAGGGCTCATCTGAACTAATAATTGCCGTCCACTAGTACTTGGGTGAATGTTGACTTAATAGGGCTATGGATTGGGATCAAGAAGTAAATAAGGGATGAATACAGCATCTTTCCAAACGACAGGAGAAAATTAATTGTCACGTTAAACTACAGTTACGGTAACTCTCAAAATTAAAGAAAAGACTAACTTAGACGACCATAAAAAATGAGGATCTCGTCCCGAAGAAAAATCAATGTATCTTAAGTTTAAATGTAATTATAGAATACATTGTTTATTTTTTTTTTACGTTGAAACCAAAGCATTAAAACTAAAGTAAACGCTTTAAAAATATGTTTTTTTTTTAAAGAAAATAACTCAAAAATGTTTCTTTCGTTGTATATTAATTTAAAAATCATTTTGTGACTGGTCATTAGAAATGTGTTGGTTACTTTTTTTATAATTCTCATTTTGTAATATTTGTTTATAAACAATAACGTAACATGATGACACCTAGTGTGGAGAGTTATTATTCTAGTAACGTGGTTACCACACTGTTATTACAATTGATTACTTGATGTTACTCTTGTCACAAAAGCAACACAATGTGTGGAAAAAGTAAGTAGACATTGTTCTATAACGTGTGATCCTATGTATGTTACATAGGACTTCTCTTTGACAAGCATGTTACGAGCGTAGCTTGGATTTTACATTTCGTATAATTGGTTATAATATGAATATGAAGCTCTCAAATCGCTACGATTTGAATATCGACAGTTCTTTTTCTTTTACATTTCATTAATTTCAGGCACAGATTAAATAAAGGAGGCTGTTATATAAGTCGTAAGCGCCACCACTTATTATATCTGTCAGACAGGTGGGAGACTAACTGTGTGTGGTCAGGCTGTGCCGTGACAACTTGAAGTTAGTCGTCACTTTTATTAACTATTATTTTAAGTTTTCAATTTTTTTTCTGCAATCTGCATTGATAGAGCTTCTACAAAATTAAACTTATTGCCAATATCGTTGCGGCTATTAATAGTCATGTAATGTTGTTACTATCAGTTTAAACTAAGGATGCTTAATTGTTTTAAACAAATGAACTAGATTCTTGATTGCTAGATCATTTATTTGTCAAAATTAAATAAACAAATTATTACTGTTGAAATTTGGTAGAGAGCCGCTTTCTACATATTTTGTTTCGAAACGGAGTTCGTATACGCCATCTGATACAGCGTTTATACACTTTTACACATTTAGCAATTTTGCCACGTCTCTGCGTTTCACTTAGTACAATTACCAGCTTCTCCACTATGACCCTTTTTTTTTTTTCACTGATACAGACCAGGGATTCAGAGAGGTTCGAATTCTTTATTTAAATTTATATTATTGAATGAATGACAGTGAATTATTGTAAATCATTAATACTTTTGCAGTACAATTTACAATTTTGCTACAAATAACGTAAAATAAAGCTGTTTTTTGACATACACCAGAAATTTCTTAAACATTTTTTTTTTTTTTTTTGTTTTAACTATAGCACGGTACGGAGATTCTTTTTATTTGTCAAAGAACTACTCGTGATGACATAAGAAAGGCTATTGCGATTCCCCCTGCTAAATGTTACTGTAAATGAAGGATGGAATTAGAATGACATAAATGCCGAGAACGAATACCGTTATTACGTATCTAACTTGAGAAGTAGTCCATTTTCAAAATGTTTCTGATATTTTTCGGCAAACACTCATGCTGATATCGGAAACGATTAAGCACACACATTCATATATTTTATGTGTATATATGTATATTATCTGATACAATAGAGATATATCTTGGTAATAACTTTGATAACTATAGAAATTTGGCATGAATTGACCAGAAATATTATTCCTACTGGTTCCAACACAGTATTTTCTTGAAGAGTGTTATTATGTTATATAATTTCAACAGATTTAAACTTGATACATTGTATTATCCGAAACATTGATAGTTTTAAAGTAATAATATTTTTAATAATATGAAATTTATGTATACCAATGATATGAAACTAATATTTGGGAGAAATTCACTCCATATTATATCAACAATTTGATTTGTGTTTAACTGTTATACTCGTACAAGGACATCAATTATAGTATATCTTTATAGCTTGTTTATTTACGTACACGTGAATACAATAGGAACTTGGCTTAACTTATTAACACTAAGGAGCTTATTAAAATAAATATGTAGTGATGATTTGGTAAGTGTGCTATGTATTTTAACCCCATCTAATTTAATTATATAATTATTATTTAATATTTATGCCAGACAGTGAAATAACGAGCAAAAATAGTTTATACATTGTAGTCGGATATATTCTAGTTCAAAAATTCTTGGTATACTTTTAACAAAAATAAAATTTGTGATGGGTACAAATTTAACAAAGCAATATTTGGTACAAATTGCTTTGAGTTTATGTGAAGTACGCAATGCTGTCTCACTATCCGATATGCTTGATGCCAATTATGAAAGCAGAATTACTAAAAGTGCGAGGTCGCACTAATGCTTCGGATGGCCGATTGTTAGCTGCGCTTATTAAAGAGGGTACCTACACATAGTCGCAACACTCTTCGGTATTGCGACGGTGAGGAGTTTATGGAATGAGGGTAGACAGAGAGATGGTTTTGTGCGACAGGCTGGAGTGGCAGTCTGTGATAGTGATCAGTGGTGTATGGGTGAGTCTGAAACAACTTTGATAAGCCAGTAGTTGGAGCAAGCCTTGTAAGTACTTTGAGTTTTGTAATGACTGCAGAGATATTGGAGGTCCGTATTATTGTCCAATGATGTATCATCTGAGTGTCCTACTAGAATCTGAGTGATGCTGTTGGAGCACTAAGCCCACCAGCTAACATTAGTTAGGTACTGCATTTCACTCTGAGATTAGTAATTTACTTTCAAGTTCTTAGAAGTTCAAAATAGGTAAAACATAGGGTTTTTGTTCTGAACTTAGGTCAATTATCAATAGGTAGTTATGTATTAATCAATCAGGTAGTTATGTATTTCGAATCACCTTTACCTAGGGTTTATGCGGTCTATAACGCAGGATCTACCACAAGACGAACACTGGCCAAACTAACGTACAAGTAGGTAAATAAACTAGCTGATTAGGATAGGAATCTCACAGCAGAAAACTAATAAAGCAGATGGCGCTAGGTGAGAATTATTACGTTGTGAACTTCAGAAGTTCAAAAGTATTAGTATTCATATTTCTTATTATTTATAAATTCAATTAGTATGCTGAGGTCATATTGAATATCAGTTTCAATATTTATTGCATTTCTAATATTTTAGGATATTTCTTTCATGAGGTTCAATTTATAATTTGTTCAAATTCAAGTGGAATCAGGACGCATAGCTAGTTTGACATAAAGCTAGGATTCATTGAAAGCAAATCAAGGTTCTGTAATCATTTTCTCTGACATTTTAATTTAGACAGGTTTCATAAAATAGTTTCTACTTTTCTTAGGTTTATAAATGAGGTTAAATAGGCAGGCTAGGCTAGGTTTGTTACATTTCAGCGTCCGTGACTAGGATAGATTGTTACAATTTCAGACCAATTATATCTATTATCACTAACTCTATGATACCAATATTGTATTTTACCTTTCCTTTTACCTACTAATGCAAATAAAACTGGAGCAAAAAAAAACTGATGGTTGTTATCACAGTTTTCTTATTACGTATCCTAAGCAACAATGGTACTGCTTTTTATATTACCTAACTAATCGAAAATGTATTTTTCTTTTCGAAGTAGAAAATTTTTCAGGTTGTTATTAAACCCAACCTAACATAACAACCTACCGAAATGTTACAGTTACCGTAAAACAATATTTGGTGAGCATTCATCCAATTCGGCAAGTGTTATATTTTGTTTGGTATGGTCGAAATGTACTTTAGTCAGCATTTAAAGTGTTCCCTTGAAAAACAGGTACATCACAGTATAGTAGTTATACAACAGATTTCAATGATGAAATGAGCTATTTAGTTGCCTTTTGTTAAATGTTCGATCTTAATATTTAAAGAACCTACCTGAAATATTTTGAATAGAGTAAGTACAGACAATTAAAACCACATAATATGGACTACAGTATAATAGACCCAGAAGGATGTTCATCAGTTCTTGAACATTTTACAGCTACGGTATAGCGAAGATTGAGGAAGACACCTGAGAATAGAAGCGGAGGTGCAATCGCCAGGTCACGTACTGGGCAGTACGTGAGGTAAGAATGAGTAGATATATCAGACAATTCTTTAGGTGTTGTTAAGTAGAGGTGTACCTGTACCTACTGGATTCTAAAATTTCAACTAGTCATTCAAATTATTATAGACGAGCTTTTACCCGTGGCTTCGCCCGAGTCACATTTTGATTTTTAAGCTATCCCATTGGAAATTTCTCTTATTTATGATAATCGATTTTTATGCATTATCAACGCTATTTTTCATGGTCACCACCATCCCGCAGGGTGTTACCTTTTTTTTGTACCTGAAAGTCGTAGCCAATATCACCTACCTGTCGTCTTACTAATGGAAGACAGGTGATATTTCGCCTGTCTATATTAAACATGGATATGGATAAGTTGGTAAGCAAAAAAAGTGTTTTGCCCATTCTACGAGAACCTCAAGGAACCTCAAACAAAGAATTGTTTTCATCACTTTCCATCTTTCAAACTATATCCATACCAAAAATCAATTCAATCCGTTGCTCCAACTCCAACAAACTAATAAATCAACACACTGTTAGCGGGGGTCACCTAATTGTTGCCCCTTTATACCAACTTATAAAGATAAACTTAATTGAATAATCAAGAGCCTAATACAGGCTTATGCAAGGTGAGTTTTACTTCCTAATTATTCCTACGGTAGAGTTGGTGGTTGCACGGAGCTGCCGAGCTCTGAGTGGTAGTCCGTGGAAAGGATAAGACAATTTTTGACTATTAAAAACTATTTTATTTTCCCTTAACATCCCAATTACGAAATCGTGCAAACACAGTACAACCCAGTGCGCAGTAACTGGTTGTCGAGCGCCGCTCATACATATCGCTTGTAAACAAAACCGCGATACAAGTAACTATTTCATACTTACACGAAACCTACATTTTGGGATTTTTAATATTAGTAAGGACGTAAGGTAAGGAGTAAGCTTGCATGCCCCCAGAATTTGATCGACACTTCGCTGGCTAGGACGTAAACCATAAGTGGCTATGTCGAGCAATGCCGACAAACTTTACTTAAATTACAATTAATAATAAAATTAACCTTTTTATAAGCGGAGTACAAATTGTTATAATTTCTCTTTCAATATTTTTTCAGATTATTAAATTATTAAAAGATAGGTACGAGATGTTTTCTGTGATGTTATAAAACATGCTTTTGGACAACTTTATGCCCTCCAATGTCTTTGCTCTATAAATACTACTGGCACAAATATTAAGACATTCATCATCTATCAAACTCTTCGAGCAAATATCTACAGAGCCAGTCCCTATCGGTAGGTTAATTCTAGGTCGGTAGGTTAATTCATATTCTAAAAACGACGGCATAGTAAGAACCACATTTGATGAGATGAAAAAGTATCTGAACTTCAATTTTCGACAGCGTCATTTGGGCGATAACATCAAATCAGTTTCCCGATGAAACATCAATCAAAATGTAAGGAAATAACTAAAGTTTTAATAATCGAACCTCGATAAAATAACAATAAACAGTTGTTAACCTGTAGACGGGAGAGTGATTGCCCAAGTTTCGGAGATTGCTTCTTTAACCTTCATATTTCCTCTATTATTGAGAAGCAATCGTATTTCATCCTTTTACTTTCCCTCCATTTCATCCGTGAATTATGTAATAAAGGTGAGTATTTTTGGGGTTACATATGTACCGAGTAACAGAAAACCATATTGCAAATACTAGGTAACTAGATATGTCGGTCTGCTTTACCTTTTACTAATAAAATTTGGATTTTGAAATATTTTATGTGGGTAACTAAAACAGCTATAATAATCAAGACAGAATGCGATAATACAATTTCTTAAAATTATGAAAAAAATAAAATAAACAAACCCTCGATTGCCTATTGCAGTGGAGACCTTAATGAAAAATCCTAACTTGATCTGTAAGGTCTATAAATGAAACATAATGAAATTCGAGTATTGACAGGAATAATTCCAATTGCTCTAGCTAATCCAGCACAGAAGTTAGATTTATTTTATTTTATTGAAAATTTAGTAAACACAGACTCCAAGGTCTGTGCCCTATGTCAACTTAACACATTTTTTTGATTTTACTGTACAAACTTAATTTAAATCGTTATTGAATCACAGAACCTTGAGTGCTCGACCTCGACCCAGCACATAGCCGACATTTTTTATAAATGAAAGGTCGGTGGAAAAAATGTCGCCTCATCAAGACAAAGTGGTAAATAATGTTCCTTGTCTTTATTTCTCTCTTATTTTCCGGATTTAGGAATGAAATACGTTTGTTGAAGTTTATCTTCGAGAAAATGGGCGCGAAGTTGTTTTGTTATAATTGGAGTAGATTTGAACAAGCTTCCAATAATAATATTTGTCTGGCTTAATTCTTTTGTAGGTCAATATTGATTTTTGTTCCTAAAACAAGCTGAAAGTTTGATTTGATTGTAAAATAATGCGTAGAACCTTGCTCCAGCAGATTTTATTATTATTTTTCGCAAAAAATGGGAACCACCGATTTCCACCGTTACAGAATTCGAATAGTACAAATTATTATTGATTTATAAAAACGGCGGATTTCGATAAAATTTAAATAGTATCCTCGAAAGTATACTCTTTCGATATAAAATAGATTTTTAAATCAGTTCGTAATTGGCAAAAATATCGATGAACTTACAAAAATAAATACTTCCTCTTTTTTGGAAGTTACTAAAAAAGAAGATTCTCACCAAGGTTTTTGTTTGGTTGCTCTAATTTTCGTTGGTACTTAAGTCTTTAAGTTTCGTAAGTATTTAGGTATTTCCGTGTGACGTTTAAAATATCTAACATAAATATAAATTTGTCGTTGCTCATTTTACCTATATAGATTATATACCCTATTACTGGGTTAGTACTAAAAATAAGTACCTAGTAGATAGAAACTTATATAAATAAAATAAAAAGAAGTAATTTGTTTTAGAAAATAATTAGTGTTAAGAGGTAAACATGTAATTTTTTTATAAGAGTGCAAGCAATAAAAGGCTATTTTATTTTATTTTTATTGTAATAAATACCCTATTAAAAGAACATTTGCTGGTCCCGGTTGACAACAACAACAAAATGACAAAGATAAACCTGGTCAAAATTCGGCAGTGGGGGCTCGTGATATCACTTCTACGTTAAAAGTCTATACTTTTTAGGGTTCCGTACCCAAAGGGTAACAGCGGGACCCTATTACTAAGACTCCGCTGTCCGTCTGTCTCCAGGCATTATCTTATAAACTGTTACAGCTAGAAAGCTGAATTTTTCACAGATGATGTATTACTGTTGCCGCTATAACAACAAATACTAAAAACCGAGTAAACTTAATATTTAAGGGGGCTCCCATACAACAAACCTGAATTTTAACTGTATTTCGCGCGATATTAATAATGGTAATTCAAGCATCTACCATGCTTGAAATATTCACAGAAGGTTTAGTTGTATATATAATTCAAAAATAAATATTTAAATTAAAATAAAATAATTATTTAAGGATTTTTTCCGTACTGTATGAGAGCCCTCATACAGTACGGAACCCTTCGTGCGCGAGTCCTTCTCGTACTTGGTCGATTATTTATATTTAATCTAGTCGTGACGTTATGCGAACTTAAACGGGCTTAATCTTCATTAATTTTTATTAATGGACAAAGGACAAAAAACCTATCCAATATTTTTGATAATCTATCTGAAGAATTTATTGTATTTTTAACCGACTCCCAAAAAGGAGGTGGTTCTATGTTCGTCTGTATGTATTTTTTTTGTATGTCCATCGATTATTTCGCTAACTGTGAACCGAATCGAAAAATTCTTTTTTTAGTTCGAAAGGAGATACTGCCGAAATGGACTTGTTTTAATTTTACAGAAATCGACTGAGCCGTTTTTGAAAAATCAAAAAGTTGTGAAAACAATTCGAGCGCAATTTTCGAATTTTGTACACAATTTAAAACCGTTTTGTCAGTTTCGCCTTCTCGCTCCGACCACTGCACAGTGCAGACGTGTTGACTTGTTACTCATTACGTTATTAGTCTCACAATATTTTTCACGCGGAATTTCTTTACGGGACAAATTCACTATTCAAAGTTTGTTTGTAAACGTATCTTTAAGTACTAGATTACGAAGTTTTATCGACGTTTTTCAACCGTAAAACAGCAACAATATAAAAATATTCGCTACGTGAAGAGGTGACGGCGACGCCGCGGAGGCTTTGGCTGTGTGCTATCGGTGAGTGGGTCGACTACTACATACGCGCGAATTATCTACCTGTTACGCGAAACTGGTTTGGCGTGCGCGCATACAAGCTAAACGAGGTACCTACGGTCAATAAACAGTGCTACGGACGTGCGATACCCCTCTCCTCGCCTGGCGTAGCGTGCTACACCACTATTACTGAGACTCGCTACGCTACGACGTGTCGTCGCATTGCTACGGATAAGCCTATACTGCGTTCGAGGTACGATGTCGATTAGACACTCCCCGCCGCGTGGTTCCTCTTCTGTGCCGTTGCTAGCACACTGCAAATCGGATTCCAATATCCACGCGTCTCCAATCGACCAAAGTAAACTTTCGCCCTTAGTATCGAGCGAATATACAGCGAGTGAACCGAACATTAGCACGCGTAAGCGGAAGCATTGTTTAGAAATAACCAGAGAGGAGATTATGGAGATGTTTACAGCGTTCGAAAAGAGACAGGACGAAAAATTTACAGCGCTATGTACTATGTACCATTTATCACAGAGTATTTCTCTACATGAGCAAGCGTCAAGAAAAACTTCATTTTCTCTCAACCAGTTATCAAAAATGCTATAAAAACAATGCTTTCGATATTAATCCACTGACTTTTACAATAACTATAATTTATATAATACTCCAAAATTTCTGTATTGTTGTTAATGCTGTGCTATCTTTTCAAATGACTAGTTTCAAAATCTTTACAAGGAATGACAAAGTAACCACTAATGAAACTATGATTTTAATGTCCACTGTTACTATAATATTCAATAATGGATAATAACACTTTTCTTATTGAAGAAGTCGATAACTCTGAAAAAATTGATTGTTTTTCAATTTCGAACACAAATGATTGTGTGAAAATGCTAAATGCTAATGTAAATAATGGTTACTTATGTATTTTAACAATGAACATACGTAGCATCCATCGAAATTTTGATCATTTTCTTGCATACATGTCAGGTCTTGACATATCTGCTGATATATTTGTACTAACAGAGTTCTGGACTAGTAGCTTAAGACCACCACCAAATATCGATAATTACAACATTTACTGGACAAAAAACTCCCTAAACCAGAATGATGGAGTGGTAGTATATGTCAAGCAAAATATTACAGTCACTGTCAATGAACCAAAAATCATTGAAGGTAATTGCTTGGTGGTTTCTATTGCGCCTGAGCATTCCGTTGTTTGTACATATAGACCACCGTGTTACAATAACCCAAAACCATATCTAGAGTCTCTTGATAAAGTTCTAAATGACATTCTTTCGAAAACCGTGATTTTAACCGGTGACATCAATATCGATACTTTGGCCTATAATGCAACATATAATACCGAATACTATCTAAACTTAATGGCTTTACACGGACTAAGAAACGGTATTAATAGGCCTACTAGACTAAAAACGTGCCTTGATCATTTCATGGTAAAATGTACGGATTTGTGGAAAACGTTAGTATTTGAGCAGTGTGTGACAGACCACCGGCCTATTTTATTGTACATTGAATATGCAAAAATTTCCAAAAATACATCCAAGTTTACAAAAGTTATTCTTGATGATAAAAACATAGAAGAATGTTTGTTAAATGAATCCTGGCAAGATTTGTATGCGATAAAAGATGATGTGAATGCTGCGGCAAAACTATTTACAGAAAAAATTATTAAAATTATTGAAGAAAATACACAAATAAAAACAGTAAATCGTAAGAATCTACCCCTAAAACCCTGGATCACCAAAAACGTAGTAAGATGCATTAGAAAAAGAGACAAATTACATGCTGAAGCTAAAAAAGCCCCTGAAAACCAAAAAAGTATAGAAAAATACACTAGATATAGAAACATATGCAATAAAATAATTAAAGATCTAAAAAAAGAACATTATACGTACAAATTAGAAACTAATAAAAATAATGTTAAAGAAACTTGGAAAGTTATCAAAGAAGTTTGTAATATTAATCAAACAAGAACAGCATCTCGTGATTTGCTAAACATAAAAGAGAATCCTACTGAAGCGCTTAGCGAGGACATATTTTACGTCTATAGGTAAAACTCTGGCGAATTCTACACTACAGAAAATGGGTACCACCGAAT
Source organism: Hypomecis atomaria (assembly GCA_964007245.1). Lineage (NCBI taxonomy): Eukaryota > Metazoa > Arthropoda > Insecta > Lepidoptera > Geometridae > Hypomecis > Hypomecis atomaria. The sequence continues at coordinate 8,072,231 of OZ023293.1, forward strand.
CTAAATTGGCTTCCATGGCTAAAACTACTAATGGTCCGCTCAAATCTATGTCCTTGTTTCCCACCGACCCTGTCGAAGTCAGAAATGTAACAATGAGTCTCAAAAGCCATAGTGCCCCGGGTTGGGATAAAATAACGACTAATTTCGTAAAATCATACATCAACCTATTAGAAGAACCCATAGCTTTCTTATGCAATCTTAGTTTTGAAACGGGTAGATTTCCAGATATTTTTAAAAGAGCAGTTGTTTGTCCAGTTTTCAAAGCAGGCGATAAAAAGAATCCAACTAATTACAGACCAATATCGTTGCTGTCAACGCTATCAAAAATCTTGGAAAAACTAGCTAAGAAGAGAGTGACAAGTTTTTTAGAAAAAAATAATCTGATTAGTGCAAATCAATACGGCTTTAGAGAGGAAATGAGCACAGAAGATGCCGTGCTTATGCTTACTAATAAAATTACTCAATACTTAGATAATGGTAACAAATGCATTGGAATTTTTTTAGATTTACAAAAGGCGTTTGATACGGTGTCTATACCTATTCTATTAGTTAAACTAGAAAACATAGGAATCAGAGGCATGGCACTAGATTGGTTCAGCGACTACCTCTTTGGAAGAACTCAAAAGGTGCGAATAGATGGATATGAGAGCAACAGTTCAGAGTGTGTTTATGGCGTACCACAAGGTAGCACGCTGGGACCTGTGTTATTTCTCATATATATTAACGATCTTTGCAATACCACATTGATTGGGCTGGACCTGCTGATGTTTGCTGATGATACGGTTTTGATTCTCCACGACAAGACATGGCCAAAGGTTACAAAACTAGCTGAAGTTTGCCTTTCGGTAGTAACTAAATGGCTAGAGGACAATTTGTTGTCATTAAACATCGGCAAAACCAAGTATATGTGTTATAGCATTAAGTCTTTAGGAAAGCAAGTAGACAAGATAGGTGTAAAAATACACACATATCCTTGCAATCGTAGCCCTCAGCCTACACATTGCTCTTGTGCGGAATTGTCCAGAGTTGAGTCAATAAAATACCTAGGGGTTCATATTGATGACAAATTAAGGTGGAACATGCACATTAATGAATTAAAATTAAGAATCAGAAAACTAATGTATATATTCAAAGCACTGAGAACAGTAGCAGAACCAAAATTATTAATTCAAACATATAAGGCCTTGTGTGAATGTATTATCAGATACTGCATCTGTGCATGGGGCACAGCAGCCAAGACGCACCTCATACATGCAGAGCGTGCACAGCGTGCGATTCTGAAAGTGCTTCTACACCTACCTTTTAGATACCCTACTGCAGATGTGTATGATAAGGCTGGTGTTCTCAGTGTTAGGAAGTTATTCATATACGAGTGTTTGAGGAGATATCACAGAAATGCAGTACCGAAATTGCCTCCTTTACAAAACAAGAGACGAGAGCTCTTTCCTACTACACTATCTAAAACAAGATTTTCCCAGAAAAAGTATAGCAATACAGCTGCGCGTCTATATACTAAGTTGAATAAGGATTGTCACACAAAACAATACAGTAATAGGGAATTTAAAAAAGTAACACTAGAGTGGTTAAATAAGTTCGATTACCAAAGTACTGAAGTTTTGCTTGAAAGTTTGTACATCTGATTTATATGGCAAATATAGTATTTACATTTAACAGTTTACGTAAAAAAGTAAATTATATTGTAAATGTAATAAATAATAATAACATAAAGTAATTTATAAAAATACATGTTATGTTAGTATCTATCTAAATACTCACTTTTGTTTTCATTTAATACTAACTTTTGTTTTTATTTTTGTTTTTATTTTGGCAATTTTAGAAATTGATTTATTATCTACAGTTAATGGATTTAATTGATATTGTTAAATAGTATCTGAGATTTAAGCTAAATATTTTTTTTCTATTTTTCAAAATTAATTATTGTTATATTCCAAAATTGTTTATAAAATTTAGTAGAACACGATTTGTTTTGACATAATGTAAAAAATTGTTACTATAGAGAAGCCATTGGCTCCTGAAACACAGTCTTAGACTAGTTCAGGAGTCTATGGATCATCCGATATTGTACATTAACATATGTGTCATAAATAAATGATTGATTGATTGATTTTTTGCGAAAAATAATTATTAGTCATCTAGCCTATTCTCAAATGAGCCAACGTGATGGATACTTATGGCCTAATTGCCTTTTGAGGTCCTAACCTCAAAAGGCACATGTACATGTCAATTGTACATAGGCCTACCTATGTACATGTACAGGAAATGATTTTATCAAAGACTGATACGGCACGCCACTTAATTAACACTCTACTGATGTATGTGGGATGTTTTCCTCTGCAAATGAATATGCATCATCCATCAGCCATAAGAAGTCCACTGCTGGACATAGGCCTCCCCTATGGATCTCCAATAAGACCGGTTGGAAGCGGCTTGCATCCAGCGCGATCCTGCGGAATATGCATGATCGACTTCAATATATTCATAGTCATTTTCGGAGCTAGTTCCGTAGTAAAATATTTTGAACTTGGTGTACTTAAGTCATGTACTTTTTGTACATCAAGATGAACATGTGATAGATACCTACTAGAGATTGTTGGATGTTTTTTAGAGACAGTGCGTAAATTAATTAACCACGTAGCTATAATACTCAGCATTACTCGTAACTTTATCTCTTTCTCAAGTAATAAACAAAACATTTGTCGAGCTGTCTTTTGTTTTTGTAAATTTGGAAACGGACATAACGATCACATTATTTTACCGTGTCACAAAAAACAAAATCTATTTGTCGAGTAGTCTTGTTCAGTGTGGGGTGTAGCAATTGCCTAGCGCTGCGACGGCAATCAACGCTGCGGATTTCGCGCTCGCGCTAATTGGCGACGCGCGAACAATGACGGCAAAATCATTATTATTGAACGAACACTTTTTTAGTAATACAGATTGAGTTGTTTTAAAAAAATTAAAACACAGTTTAGAAAAAAAGTATAACTTTTTAACTTTAAAACGAAACAAATCAATCAAAAACGGTTCATACATTTTATTGACTAAAACTTTGATTTTAGTGCGACAGCTAGCTGATTCTGCTTTTTTGATGTCATGGTTGTTTTTTTTTATCGGGCAAAAGTGCCTTTATTAACTACAACAAAACTTCACTACTACTACATAAAAAGCATTGGATTGGACCACAGACCTTTAAAGGTTTAAAGATAATCCAAATGCTCAAGCCCACTGCCAGTTGGCAGCATGCCCAGCATGCTGGCTGCATTGCCACGAATGCAGCCAGCAATGGCAATGCTTATGTGTTGAGCCAAATAAACATAATGGTTTATATATAGTGTTGATTATACCCGACGGTATAATCAACACTATTTATACATTACTCTCTCGTCTCACAATAAACGAAATATATTTCATTGGAGTACCTAGCCTCTAGCATGGTGTAGACAATATACCGTTGCGACGGCAATCAACGATGCAGATTTTGTTTTCGCGCTAATTGGCGACATTCACCTCGCGAAAACAATGACGGCAATAATTAACACAATCATTATTGACACTTCAGTGGTATTTGTGCTTACTGTATTTTCTATAGCAATCACTTTACAAGACACTTTACATTTTTTGACGTTTGCATTTATTGGTGGTGGAATCCGACGGAAACCGGAGTTTACGTATTTGCGTATTCGTTTTGTTGGTGGGGTAAATACAGGCAAATAAGAAATTGCCCAAACAGCGATGTAAAGAAACCTTTATTTATATCGCTGTATTTGGACGAATAGGATAAACAATACGCAAATACGAAGCAATATGAAGACATAGTTAAATACTCGGTAGTGAGTATAACAAACCTGACTAGCCCCTTTTCTGGATTGCGTTAACAGTATTGTTTTTTTTTCTGTATAAAATGCTCTGAACATTATAATCTTGGAACATAATATTCAGATTATAAGTTATTATGTATACCTACTAATAATCCCAAGTACAAGACAATCACTAAGTAAATGCATAGTATGCATTTACATAGTGATTGTTTGGTCGTGTAAAAAATTTAATTATTTATTTTTGAAGGAATTAAACAATTTAATATTCTGTGAATAGGTATTTCAAGAATCTTCCCGTTGCATTTATTAATGTCGACCAAAAAATCACGTTTCGTGTACGGGAGCCCCCCTCAAATATATATTATATATTAATTTAATTACATATTTATTTTTTAAGTTAATATTAAGCTAAATATTTTGTGAACATTTCAAGCATCTACCTAACATAATTATTAATATCGTATATATAATAAAATAATATATTATGTTTTTCTGTTTTTAGTTATTTTTTGTTATAGCGGCAACAGAAATAAGTCATCTGTGAAACTTTCAACGTTCTAGCTATCACGGTTCATGAGATACGGTGACAGACAGACGGGCGGCGGAGTCTCAATAATAGCACAGCCCGGACACCCCGCGATTTTTCATACAAAATCTGCTGTCTTATGCACACTACACAGAACTTACTCACAGACACGATACATACGCAAGATCGCTACACGCGCATTTGTGTGCGTAGACGTTATGACTGTCGAGGCTCATCACGACGTGACGACATGCCGCGTGAGTGAGACAGTTGCGTAATAAATTTGCAAAAATGAATGTAAATGTAGTGAAAGGATTTTAATTTTATGGTGCATCCCATACTAGGTTTATCTCCTATAGTTATTTTTATAATAAACATTTCCATTTCATTGATGTAGCAGTGCGCCATCTCTCGTCAATATTCAGAAGTTCTTATAACTTCTATTGAGTGATAACCTGTCTAATACGGATATCACAGATGGCGCCGCCAACGCTATAAGTTGGTTAAAATGATAAATACTTTACGAAATTCGGCGCGGAGTCAGTACTGCGGATTAGCTCAGTTGACAGATCATCGGGCTAGTGATCCAAAGACGCAAGGTTCGGTTCCTACATCCGCGCCGAATTTTTGAAATGTTTATCATAAAAATAACTCTTTGAGATAAATCTAGTGCTTAAAAAAGTTTAACAATTATTATAATTAATTAAGTAATTACTTAATTTGAAAGCATTATAACAAAAAGTAACCGATCTACTTCATTTGAAACAAAATATCAAGAGGAAGTAACCTAATAATGTAAAATAAGTTCCTATTATTTATTCTTATAAAAACATTAAAATTTCTTGTTTTATGACGCATCATTAATATACAACCATACACAGCATAAGTCTTTCCTATTGTCACAGTTTAGGTATTTCATTAGAGAAACCATCAGCCAGTGCAGCCCGCGTACAGAGTACGCGATCGGTACGCGAAACGCGGGGTGGAAGTGAGGAAGACTCAAACGGTTGGGAGGTAACGAGTGACCGTTCTATACGTAGTATTATTATATCTTCTTTTGTAATAGGGTCACGTTTTTAACCTTAGGGTACGGAACCCTAAAAACGCACACAAGTATGCATCGTAAAGTCGACTTGAATCAAGTGGCGCCACGAGGCGGCCTCTCTCGTAAATCACTTCTACTCTATTTGCTTAGGATTAGGATTAACTCCAATTATTGCGTACCTTGTTCCAGCAATTACATTTTAAAATAGGCTTAACGTGCTAATTACGAATGGGAGTAAACAACTGAGGGTGCTTAAAACGTGTTGGCGAATGTATTTTTTAATTGTCAAATTAGGAAGCTCGAAATTTTATTTAATTTCATTTAAATGTGTTATGTTTTTGTAATTATTATAGATTAGGCTGTTAAATAATTATATTTCACGATAAAACTACTCACAAAGGAGATGTTTACCGTCAGACTTCTTTGTAAATTGGATAATGAAAATTGTCATTTTATGCGTATTTACTTTGTAGACTAATCCATCGTTCTAAATAATTATATCACACGAAGAACGCCACTACTGGACATAGGTCTTCCCTATGGCTTTCCAGTGAGGCCGGTTGGCAGCGGCCAGCATTGCTATGGTCTTAATTATATCATAGGTGCACCTATTTAGTGGACGTCCTACGCTGCGCTAGCCGGTACTTAGTCTCTATTCGAACACTTTATAACCCCATCAGAAAGGTATCTGTTGTTCGAACTATGTGCCCTGCCCACAGCCAAATAAGAATAAGATCGTCAATAAGACGGAAAATGAAAACTATAATAAATTAGTAGGTACATAGAACAAAAAAGTCATATGTGTACTTTCTTGAAAAAGGTATTTGTAGAAATCAGTGAGATATCACCTAATTCAGCCCACAAATAAACAAACCAATTTAGTTGCAATGATTTATGAACTAAAATCTATTACATGTAATGATATGTTTGTAAAAAAATATGTTATTTCATGAGAATCGGCTATCTGGGTCAACTAGAATAAGTAAGTAGGAAGGGATAATAATTATACAGGGTGACTGGTAATTAATTAGCATCCTTTTTAAGGACATATGCTATACATCAAAACGAACATTTTTTGTTCGATTACTTTTGAAAATTTGTATTTATTTAAAAAAATTGTATTTTGTATTGAATAATACAAAATTAAAAAAAATAATTTAACCGGTCTAACCATAATTAACTCTATGTAAAAAGCCACCTGCGAGACATGGACCTCAGAGGAGATACTGTGTAAATATGCAAACAAGTGTAAAAAATAGGTATGTAGGTATATAAAATACAAATATTTGTACATAAGATGATTCCACTTTTTAATATTTTTTTTTGGGAAATTTGTTGAGATTTCGGAAAAGTTGCAGACCAAAAGTTGTTTGTTTTTATGTACAGAATATACCATTAAAAGGATGCTAATTGATTACCAATAACCTTGTATATTAGCAGTTTCCGACGACTGTGCCCAGATCCCGACTTTTTACCACTAATACATAGCAAAAGATAATAAACTATAATACCCCTTGTATTATAGTTTATTAGCTTTTGCCCGCGGCTTTGTCCGCGTGGTATATTAATTGATTAACTTCTATCCCATGGGAATATTTTAATTTACTGGTATAAAAAGTAGTCTATGTCACTTTCCGTCTTTCAAACTACGAATCCGTGCCAAAAATCAAGTCAATGCATTGCTCTCTTTCTGCGTGAAAACATACACACATAAAAAATAACAAACACACTTTCAGATTTATAATATTAGTAAGGAAGGATGTGTGAAGTATTATAGTTCCTAGCCGAAATTACTCATTACATTTCAATATTTTTTATAAAATACTAGCTGACCCGGCGAACTTCGTTTCACGCAATATCTTTATAAGTTACAACTAAGAAACCTTTTTTGGCTCATGCATAACAACTTTGCTAAAGATCATCACATGATCAATGCCTTAAAGGACATACAGACAAACATTCATTTTTATAAGTGTAGACAAGGTGCTGTTTTGCAATTATTGCACTTTGCATTTGATTTTGCAGTTGGTCTCATAGTAAAAGTTGTTCATAATAATTAATAAATAAATAGGTATATACACCTCTGAATGTCCTTGTTCTTTGCAAAGCCACACCTTGTATTAAATTTGGGAGTATTTAAGAAGGTTTTTTTTTAACTCAATATAACTTTAATATAAATCTTCATAATTATAGAGGATGTATTAGTATAAGTTATACAGGGTTACTGGTTACCACTTAGCATCTTTTAAGGGGATTTATCTGTACATCAAAGCTAACAACTTTTGTTCTGCGACTTCTGTCAAAACAAAAAAAACAGCTGTTCCAAACTTTTTGTCGAGGGTAAACAATATTTATCTATGGAACAGCTTTTTATTGAGTTTTGATAAAAGTTGTTGAAGGATCCTACAACTATCCTCACGTTGCCGGCGCGGACGCGCGGCCCGTACGAGAAACAATGAATCATTTTATTTAACCCCTCCCACTCCTAATGAAATTTATCCTAAAATTAAAAATTTGAAAGTAAATATAGCCACGGAATAGACGTACTGCCACGTACGTCGTACATTAATTTAAAGATGTGCCGATGAACTTACCTTACCTTACTATTTATTAATTAATCAATCTTTTATAGAAGGCACTTTCCCTGACTCATTGAAAACTTATATAATAAAGCCGGTACATAAAAAGGCATCTAAACTTAACCCACATAACTATAGGCCGATAGTACTCCTATTTACATCCTCCAAAATATTTGAAAAAATAATGCAAAAACGTCTAACCTCTTTCTGCGAAAAATTCAATTCATTCGATAATTCTAAATACGGTTTTTGCAAAAATCAATCTCCTAGTTTCTCTTTCACATTATCGAACTAACAAAAAATATTTACGATACTTGTATTTTATTTGCGGATGATATATCTATACTAACTTCTTGCTCTAATGATTTACGTCTAAATAATACTCTTAAAGAAATATTTGACAAAATAACTAAGTGGATGAGCAAACATAATCTAGGATTAAATTTTTCAAAAACAAAAATATTACAGTTAACACTACCAAAAAGCTCCCCTTGATATAATTTTTCAATTTAGGAGTAATAAAATTGAAGGCATCAACTCGGCAATATTGCTAGGCATAAAACTAGACTCGCACGTAAATTGGAAAGCACACATTTAAAAACTTAAGACCAAATTAAGTAGCTTCACTTACGCTCTTAAAGAACTCAGACTCGCTACAGACTTACCGACAGCCAAAAGTGCTTATCACGCCCTTGCGTCCTCGTGGATCCAATATGTAATTATTCTATGAGGGAATAATGTAAACGAGCATAACGTATTGATAATACATAAAAAAATATGTGTATTCTCACAAATATAAAAACTCCAGACATTACTAAACATGTGACAAATAAAATAAACCAAAATTTCATAAACAACACTTTGTAAAACTTGAAATTATGTCCCTATACGTCTCGGTACCTATCTATTTATATATTTGAAATATACAAATTTGTCAAAAGCACCCTGACTATTTTAACAAAGCGTCTGATAAAACGCACAAAATTAGATTAGACATAAACTCGTAGAATCAAAGTCTAACTTAGTAATGTTCTAGCCCAAATTCTATGGCTATAAAAATATTCAATAAATTGCCAAATAATCTAAAAGATATCGAAAGAGAAAACTGTTTCACAAAACAATTAAAAATTCCTACAATCGAAATGCTTACACATACCATTAAATGATTTTTTTAACGATAATCTAGAAAACATAATAACAAATCGTTCCAATACAAATAATAAAATTGCTATACCCTTATAGGGTCATAATTATGTATAACTATACAAAACATGTTAACTAAGAACCGCACGTAAATTTCATATGTTGCAATAAACGATTTGAGTTTGAGTTTATTTAGTTTTGGATGTTATTTGTTAGTTAGTATGTTATTTCATTAGACTCGGCAATCCAAATAGCTAGGTCAATCAAAAATATGGAAAGTAATAGAAGATTGCCTCAGACAACAAAACACCTATATATTATTTGTATTAAAAAATACCAGGAGATTTTCTATTCCATTTATATTACTTAGTTTGAAACAGAAAACGACCCTTGAAATAAGTTTTATGAGCTACATACTTACTTCTTCATTTAGACTCACATGAGCCTTAAAATATTTTTAAGTAGCGATTAAGCACAGTCGTTGCGGAGGTTATAGGAAACAATAAACAAACATGCAGAGTAAGTTTTCTATTATTAATAAGTAAGTATAGTTAATAATAAAAACATAAATATTAGAGGACATAATAATAGAAAATATATATCCACACAAGCCAAAAGATATCTTCAAAATTACAGTAAAACGAACTGTAAAATCACAATGGTGTAAGTGGCTAAAAAGTTGATCAGTTTAAAAGGCAGGTTGGCGTCTAAATCAAATAAGCCATAGATGGACAGCTTCTGAACACGGGAATGATTCAAATGGAAAATTTGCTTGCACACTGTTTTTTCGATACCTGTAATTATTAAACGAACATGAACGAATGTAAAAGAACAAGGATGCCTACATAACGTCACCCACAAGGTTGACTACAGATAACCTCATTACGAGCGTCGTGCAGAGACCCGCGAACAAAGTGGGACAGCGAGGAGACGAGGGGAGCGCGTCTTCGAATGGGTGAAACAACAATAAAATTCATATAAAATTATCTAGTCAATTTTTAAACTGTTTCATGTAATTTGCCAAAACTTGAGCTACTATTTAGTACATTAATCATATTTTAAAAAATACTACTCGAGCGAAGATATTCCTTAAACGTATTAGATATGGTTTACTAACGGATATGCTCCAGAATAATATAATTGTATTTCATCTTGAAAAAAAAATATTTTTCTTGCTAAAATCTGATTCTGGTTAGACATTTTATACACCACGCACCGCCCTTAAGACCGGAGAAAAATAGAAACAGTGATGTATAGGCGGTACAGAAACAAGTGCTCTAACACTTAAATATATTTCTTTCTTTTTTTTTAAATAGGTAAATCAAAATTTATATGCTTGGTAGGATAACATTTCAACTAATTTGGCGTGAGCGTCAGAGTGTGTCGTATACAGGGTTATTAGTAATCAATTACCATTATTTTAAGTGCATATTCTGTACATCAAAACGAACATCTTTTGTTCTACGACTTCTGAAAAATATCGTTTTGTTATTTTCTTCTATACAAAATTAAAAAAGGATGCTTATTGATTACTGGTAATCCCGTATAAGTGCATAATATGCTACATATATATCCGTTTTTAGATAGAAAGATTTTTCCTTAGTAAGAACTAGTCATTACTAAATGCTTTTGTTACATCTAGAATTAACTAATGCTAAAAATTGAATATCAGTTAAAACTAGTTCATACTAGACAAACTCCGTTTTTCCGAAACGAGCCAGTTAATACCTTGGAGGATTTAGCTACAGCTTATTTTGTAAAAAACAAAACGCGATTGAATGGAATACAGCATATTATACAAATGACCTTAGAATAAAAATACCTATCTGAATACTACATTTTATCCAAATCGTCAGAGCCGTTTCCTACGTCTGAATGCGAATCCGAATTCTGAAGATTCAAATAAAATATTATGTTAAAACCATGGTTACCAGAAAGGATTCCCATTTTTTTAATGCAACAAGCAATAGCTTTTTCTTTAGTCAAGTAGAACTTTTCACATTCTATTGCCAGTATTATCTGCAAGAAAAGGTTCTTCATCACCCAGCCGAGGAGAGCCATAAATACGTAAGCGATAACCTGAAAAAATAACTTGTTAAGTGCGTGTCGAGACACTCGTATGATAGGCTTCCGTAGATGGTGACGATGTTTATGATGATAACAAAAACCATTTTAATTATGTCCTTAGATGGTTGTCTGATATAAAAACATAATTACCCCACCCAGGGCAAATATTTATGTGATGACATAAGTGTTTGCTCTGTGTCTGGGTGTTATTTAGTTACCATCTAAATAAGTATGTATTTAAAAAATAAGTGTATGTAGTATATCAGTCTCTGGCAGCCAAAAAGGCAGCTTTGCTTAGTTTGGGGTCAGAGGCCGTGTCAAAGATGTCCCCCTAATATTTATTTAATTGGCTAAGAAATATGTTTGTCTCTGAGCTAAGAAAAAGTTTAAAAATTTCGATTTTCCTTTATAACTCAAAAAGTTATCAACCCACAGTGCTCAAAATAATTTTAAAATATATTTTTTTTATTGTCGTCTATTATTTCAGAAAGTTTAAAAATCCTGTCATGTATACTTTAGAAATTAAGGGGGGGACACTATTATTTCAACTTTGGCGACCTCTAACTTCTAAATGGTACACGTGACAAAAAAATGCTCAATAAACCCTGACTCTAACTAATGGCTAACTCTAATCGATATTAGGTATGTTTATTGATCGGTCTGATCTGAGTCAACTTCAGAAGTGAAAAAAATTCTTGACTGTTTTTTGAAATCCTGTAACAGTTCCCCTTTGGCTACGCTTGTTAAAATAGGTACATAAAATACTTACGTATACATAAAAATTATCAGAAATCTCCATTAGCAAATATATTGAAAAACCAATGTTTGTCATAGCATGGATACTTGATTCGATAATATGAAGCAACACCTGTAATAAAAAAAATCTTTAGTTAATTAATTTCAACAAAAGGTTAGAGTTATAACAATTATTCAAATAACACTAATAAAACCTTCCAAAAGTTTGTCATAGTGTTTAATTCTGCGGTTTGACTTTTTTTTGTATTGGGTAAACAATTATTATAAATAAATAATTGATGTAGCACCGCAACTACGTAGTACTCGTATTATTAGGTATAAGTATCTTCTTTGCCGCAAGTCACTTTTTGTACTTTTTGTCTCGCTTTTTCACGTGCATATAACAGCAACAGAGGTAACAGGTAGCTATATTCGTATAAAATAAATATGACGTATTGATAATTAATTTTTATGTAAAAGAAAAATTAAATTTACTATATTATTTATACTAAGCCGACGATTAAAACCATCATTATGAACAACTTTTATTAAGTGAACATACCAAAACCCGAAAAATAAAGTAAGCTATACTAAACTAAAACGCAACTCAAAATCAACAAAATATATAAGACAGCTGATTTTTTTCAAATTCTGGGTTGATACCACAGTAAAAGTTGTTCATAATTATCGTTATAATCACCCTCTTTTGACTTAGTACAGGACAAGATAAGTAACTTTATATTATTAGTTAGTTACCAGTGGTTGAATTATTTTATGGTACATTTTATAAGCTTCCATTATCTTAATGTAGCTGTTTAAGATTTCGTGAGCCCAAGTTACCCTATTATTGCAGTCAAAATCATCACGCATTTCTAGGTTATTTATCCAAGCTTCCAAACATTTTCTTAAAATTTTCGTTAAACATACAGCGTAGATTATATAAATTTCTAAACTAGTGAGAAAAAATGTGACAACAATATCAATAACTTTAAAAAGATACGAGTAAGACTTATCGGGAATGAGGACGCAAAACAAAAGTTTGTCTATGGCAAAATGAATGAAAAAAAAGACAATAGCACACCAATTCCATACAACTATCTCGCGGAAATCTGTCTTGAAGGTCTTGTAAAGATCGCTGATTTTTAGAATTAACTTTACATTTAAGGCACTCTTTTTAATACTTGAAAGGGTTACTAATACATAGATGATTATATAATATATTAAATTTAATTTGAACCCAAACAGATAGACACTGTTTTCTAGATTACTGCTGTAAAATAGTCCTAATAGTTTGTGTAATGTAAAACTGCTAACGACAAGAAAACCAATTATGTATTGTATATAGAACAAAGTGCCCCTAGGGCTAATGTAACTATTAGTAATGTCATATTTTGGACAGCAGTTTAAAAACATAAGAAAATAAAAGGGGCGTAAAACATTGTGCAAATTTTTATCTAATTTATAAGTGTCGTTTGTTTTGTTTTTTTGAGAAATGTTTCTAATTTGCTGTTTGAATTTTCTTGCAATTTTTTGTAAATAATTTATGAAATCCATGACAAAACTGTGTTTTAATACGTCTAGTTAAGGAAAAGTGTTTACAAGAAATGATAGGTAATCTTTTAGTATGTTTATTACTTCGGTAAGTATTTGAAGTAGGTAAAAGGAGATTGTGACGATAAGTAGTTATTGACTACATTAGCACGGTAATGACATCTAACAGTATTCCGTCTTCATACAAACGGTCGGAACGCGAATCATATACCTACGCGCCTCGGAGTTTGGTATGCTCTCGGTATAGTCAGTCGCGGCGCCCTGTAGTGACGAAGGAACGTGTTGATTTGTAACTATTAAGCGTTTGATTTACGTTTTTAGCGTTCTTCATTCTACTACGGAACCCAAAAAACACAACATGCCTAGAAGAAATTGCTCTAAGCGATAAGGCCGCCGATTGTTGAACTATTTTAATTATATTGTACTGTTTAATTGTTATATTATCGATTGTGTGAACAATAAAGCGTTTTTTATTATATTCTAATCCATGTATTTTTATTGAACGCTTCCTATTTCGTTCACAACGAATTTATTTTTTGTAATACATATAATAATTTTACATCATAAATAATCATTATAAATAAAATAAAAAAGAAACAAGTAGGTAAAGAGTAAGTAGATGAAATTAAAATGCATAAGGCGGGCAGCCCTAGCGCGCGATACGTTCTGCGTGGCCACGTGACTCTGTAGGAATATATTTCAAGGACAGGGCTGAGTCACAATAATATTTAATTCATATTCGCGGATATTAAACGGTCTTGGCAAATAGTACCAAAATCGGCTAAAAACTTGCAACTACCTGAAACAACACCCGGATAGATAAAAGTAATACTTTCAAGTTAAAACTGAGACTTTGCTCACTTTGTTCGCTCGGTCAGTACCTAATGCAATCCTACAACCAAAATGTTATTTTTGTGATAAACATTTCAAAAACTCATCGCGAATGCAGGACTCGAACCTGCGTCTTCGGATAACTAGCCCGATGCGCTTCTAACTGAGCTAATTCGCTGTCTACCCTGTAGGAATATATTTCAAGGACATGGCTGAGTCACAATACTGTTAGATATAATTACCGTGACATTACTTAAGGTAACTGGAGCAAATGTGTTTGTAAGTATATTTGTCACACCTTGGCTATTTCCGTTGTTTGTTTTAACTTACTCGTATTAAATACATAAGATGCATCCATAGAAAACATTTCAAATCCAATCTTTAAGGTTTAGTTATGGTTAGCTGCTACCTACGGCTAAGACAGCGTCCATCCAGATTAAAACTAGTATACCCAGGCCGAATCATTCAAGTCGACGGGTCTCAAGTTACAGGCTACAAGCTCCGTGAAACTCAATCAACGTGCAGCTTCATGTGAGCTTCAGTTAGGATTGGATAGTGCGCAGCTTGTAGCTAACTTTAGATCCGCCGACTTGTATGATTCGGCCTATATTACATGTCTTCGAACAGTAGAACTTGCAACTGTATAATGGAACCTTTACTCGTATACTCCTATATTGACTCGGTCTAGACCAATTTAAATTATATTCGGGGATTTAAAAATTAAACGGTCTTGGCAAATAGTACCAATATCGGCTAAAAACTTGCAACTACCTGAAACAACACCCGGATAGATAAAAGTAATACTTTCAAGTTAAAACTGAGACTTTGCTCACTTTGTTCGCTTGGTCAGTACCTAATGCAATCCTACAACCAAAATGTTATTTTTGTGATAAACATTTCAAAAATTCATCGCGAATGCAGGACTCGAACCTGCGTCTCCGGATAACTAGCCCGATGCGCTCCCAACTGAGCTAATTCGCTGTCCACCCTGTAGGAATATATTTCAAGGACATGGCTGAGTCACAATACTGTTAGATATCATTACCGTGACATTACTTAAGGTAACTGGAGCAAATGTGTTTGTAAGTATATTTGTCACACCTTGGACCTTGGTTATTTCCGTTGTATTGTTTTAACTTACTCGAATTAAATACATAAGATGCATCCATAGAAAACATTTCAAATCCAATCTTTAAGGTTTAGTTATGGTTAGGTACTCTCCACGGCTAAGACAGCGTCCATCCAGATTAAAACTAGTATACCCAGGCCGAATCATTCAAGTCGACGGATCTCAAGTTACAGGCTACAAGCTGCGTGAAACTCAATCAACGTGCAGCTTTATGTGAGCTTCAGTTAGGATTGGATAGTGCGCAGCTTGTAGCTAACTTTAGATCCGCCGACTTGTATGATTCGGCCTACATACATATCTCCGAACAGTAGAACTCGCAACTGTATGATGGAACCTTTACTCGTATACTCCTATATTGACTCGGTCTAGACCAATTTGATTCATATTCGGGGATTTAAAAATTAAACGGTCTTGGCAAATAGTACCAAAATCGGCTAAAAACTTGCAACTACCTGAAACAACACCCGGATAGATAAAAGTAATACTTTCAAGTTAAAACTGAGACTTTGCTCACTTTGTTCGCTCGGTCAGTACCTAATGCAATCCTACAACCAAAATGTTATTTTTGTGATAAACATTTCAAAAATTCATCGCGAATGCAGGACTCGAACCTGCGTCTCCGGAAAACTAGCCCGATGCGCTCCCAACTGAGCTAATTCACAGTCCTAACTTTGTGTCGAATTTGTGAAGTGTTTATCATTTGAACCAACTTATAGTGTTGGCGGCGCCACCTGTGATACCCGTATTAGACAGGTTATCACTCAATTGAAGTTATAAGAACTTCTGAATATTGACGAGACATGGCGCACTGCTAAATGAATGAAATGATTTTAATTTCATAGTGATCCTCGGATCCGAAGACTCAATTTTCAGGTTCAATTCCTGCATTCGCGTCAACTTTTGAAATATTCATCAAAAAAATAACTCTTTGAGATGAATCTAGTGAGAGATGCACTATAAAATTAAAATCATTTCATCAATCCTACAAACATATGTATCCATGATACAATATCATAAAAAAAAACTTACAAAGTCATATGTTCAAATTACATTCAAGCAAATCCAAATAAATTGTATCCTAACAACAGTATTTTGTCCATGTACAATTTATTCGATCCAATACGTTAAACATTCAGACCCACTTTAAATCGATTCCACTGTATACAGTGTGTTTTAAAAGCATTCTCGTCCGAAACGCATAAATCTGCGAATAGAGGATGTTCCATTTTACCCCTGGAGTAGAGCCTACTTTGTTACTGTAGTTCCTATTGCATGTCTCCATATATCGTGGGGAACTTTTGTAGAGGAATATGAGGATATGAAATGGCTTTACGAGACAAAAAAATATTGTAATCAAATTGGAGTGTGGTTAGATGAAACGTTATTTGAATTTATATTAGATGTTTATAGTAAATGCAAACCAAACTTACATTATTAATTTTTCGCCGAAAAGGGCACAATCAACATCAACAATTACAATCTATGTACTAAATATGAATAATTCACTAGAATCCAAGAAGAAGAATACAGTTTTTAAATTATGGTTAATTTTCTCAATACACGCCCAACAAATTTTGTCATTTTAACGGATCTTTGAAATATTTTCATAATCAACCGATTTATAACTGTTGGGACGATGCGTAATATTTTAACACAATTACAGCATTTTTTTATAAGTACCTATCTCTCTCTTCTAATCCTAAGGCCCCACATCGGGGCAGAGGGCAGATACAATACTTCGCCACTCGGTTCTGTCTTGGGCAGCCCGCTTCACCTCGCTCCACGTCTTGCCGATGCTCTTCGCCTCTGCCACGACAGAGCGCCGCCAGGTCTGCCTGGGACGACCACACCTGCGCCGGCCCTGTGGATTCCAATCCAGAGCCTGTCTTGGAATATGATCCACGTTCCTGCGCAGAGTGTGACCAATCCAACACCACTTACGACGCCTGATTTGCAGATCTACTGGGTCTTCGTGGCACAGTCTCCACAGGTCGTTGTTTGTGATTGTGTCCGGCCAGAAAATTTCCACAATTTGACGAAGACAGCGGTTTATGAAAACTTGGAGTTGGCGAGTAACTTGCTAAGTAGTCTTCCAGGTCTCGCACCCGTATAGCAGCACGCTCTTTACGTTAGTGTTGAAGATACTCAGTTTCACTCTACGAGAGAGGTGTTTCGACTGCCATACAGGGCGAAGACAAGCAAAGGCACCCCTTGCTTTGGCTATCCGGGAAGTTATGTCCAATTCGGTTCCTCCAGATCTCGACACGACACTCCCCAAATAAGTGAAGTTATCCACTCTCTCTACCGATTCATCGCCAATAAGTAGCGGATGAGAGTCACGTTCTCCACTTCTCATATCTTTGGTCTTTCGCACATTTATCTTGAGACCTACTGCGGCTGCTTCCCTTTGCAGGTCATCCAACTTGTCCTGCATGTCAACTCTGCGGTGGCTGAGTACGCAGAGGTCGTCTGCATAATCAAGGTCTTGAAGGTAGCCTGTGAGACCCCACTCAATCCCTCTTTGTGGCACTACATTGACGCGTGATAAGATGCCATCTAACACGATAAGGAATAGCAGCGGCGATAGGAGACAACCCTGTCTTACTCCCGCGTGAACTGGGATTTTGTCAGACAGGAGCCCATCGTGGCGTACTCTGCACGAATATTCATGGTAAGTACCTATACCTTCATATAAAAAAAGCTTGAATTGAGAACCGCTTCCTTGTTTGAGGTCTGTTAGAAAAACGCAAAATGGTTGTAGATCGGTTCTGTCACTTACTTATAGAAACTTTAATTAAAATAGAATTTGCTGATTAACCGTTACCCTCTGTTTGGAGTCGCCCAATATTTATTTTATTTACTGTTACAGTATAGGACAGCACAGTAGGTACTATATCCTTTTTATAGTACCAGTATATTGTTGAATAGAAGCGTATTAATGAAGTGTGGTCCTAGTGCTCGCCTTGCAATAGTAAGTTCGAGGGCTTAAATTCTACTCCCTTACTAATTTCTTCTTGAATGCGTTCTTTGGAATATTTGTACGGATTTATACACCATTGACTTTTCAGTGAAAACAAAATACTTTCATGAGGAAAGCTGCACACGTCAGTTAAAGAAATTCAATTACGTGTTTCACCAACCTGCGCTGCGCCAGTGAAGTGGATGTTAAACTTAATTCAAAGCGGTAAACAGTCTCGGATATGAAGTTTCAGTATTCACCTCCTGACGTCTGCTTAGTGTAACTAAGTTGACATGATCATTAAGTTGTGTTATCACGATGTCTCAGTATGTTGCATTTAGTGCTAGATGGAGCTAAGCAACGTAATCAGCAAGATGGCGATATCTCTTCGAAACTAATGTTATTTATTTATTTTTCATAATTTAGCGAGAAATAACAAACTTTAAGTACATTTGCGAACATTTTCTGTAATTCTTTAGGCGTATGAAATACAATTGAACCTTATGATACCTAATAAACCCCTAAGAAAAGGTCCGTGAAAAACTCAGCTTTCGTAAATGTAAACAAAACACACACTAGCAAATGGAATAAACAGTAATAACTGTATATCAAAATTGGCCGCATTATCATCATAGACTAGCTCTGTCGTGTCGCAGAAAGATAAAAGTTGAACACAATGAAATTTTTTAACCGACTAAACAAACAAACAAACAAACAAACAAATCATTTATTTTGACATAATAAACGTGTTAGTACATGATCCATAGGCTCCTGAACTAGTCTAAGACTGTGTCTCAGGAGCCAGTGGCTTCTCCATGTTAATATTAAAAAAAAAAACATGCCAAAATAAAAATAAAAAGTAGACTTAACTAATTTGGAAAAAAAAAACGTAATCTTAAAAACTTATTTGAAAAAAATAATCGAATTTAGATATAAATTGTAAATACTAAATTATACATTGACGAAAAAATATATATTTCAAACCAAAGATTATATAATAAAGAAAACTTGACTTGTCTTAAATAATTTAGAAAACAAAAACGAAATCTGATAAATTAAATTTAAACATATGAATTGAGCTATAAATTAAACATACTTATTAATACATTAACATCAAAAAATAATACAAAACAAAGATTATAAAGAAAACATTAAACAATAATTTGAAAAATTAACAAAAAAAAAAATGTTTACATAAATATATTTCATTATGCATACCAATGTTTAGCAAAAAATACATTATATAAATAAACTATCAAGTAGAATTTCAATACCTTCATAATCATATTTTTTTAGCCAATTTAATAGGACCTTCTTTATTTCATTGTTAGTGTCTGTGTAAACAGACGAGATAATACGCGTATTATATTTTTATAATGTACTAGCGGTCCCGGTGAACTTCATCTCACCATCTGTCAAGTGTCAATGACATTTTGTACATGCCGGAAAATTTTGTATGGGAAAATGAAATCCATGTTGTTGTTATTTTTCTCGCAACTGTTATAAAATTTCTCACCGTTTAAACCTTCCTTAACTTTCACAAATATTTCAAGACCAAAATTTGCCAAATCGGTTCAGCCTTTCTCTAGTTTTAGCGAGACTAACAACCACGATTCATTTTTATATTTATAAAGAAGATAAAAAGATGAACATGAACACGCATCACTTTTCACAAAGAGTCCAATTTTGATAATTCTTTTTTTATTGGAAATAATATGAATATTGTACAAAAGTAAATAAAAACTTTTATTCTTAAAGATGTTGACTTACCTCGAACCCACCCTTTTACTGACTTTACGTGTTATTGAGTCTTTAAGCTCACGAAAATTGTGTTGGCTATGGAGAATTTCTCTAAACAAAGCGAAATTACATATTATTGTAAAGTTAATGAAGATGGAACCTAAAAAGTTGTGTTTTTATTAATTCTTTTATTGTGATTTTTAATCACATGTGACGTAATTATGATAACAAAGTTTATTAAGAATCAGATTAGGAGAATGAGTTAAAAAGCTTTTCCAAGATTTTAATATCAAAATAAAGCTTTTAATAGAATCGATTGAAGACTCATAACAATTCACGATGGAAAAAGTTAAAGTCCATTACATTTTCATTGCACATTCATACGCTTTCTGTTGATAAAAGTCGCGTGTCACACCGCTCCATCCGCACTGTAACAAACCGATTAATTCACAATGGAAGTTTCAAAATGCGCAATTACATAATTTATCGCGGGCCTTTATCCGATAACAATACATACCGCCCACAGTTTTAACTCAAACCTTCCCAAAACTCAAAATCAAGGACGTTATTAATTTCGACGAGCAGATCCCGCTGTGAAATTAAATTAATTTTCTTGCCACAGTCTCTAAAGGACGAAGATATTCCTTTGGATCATTTATTGTGGCGAACGAATTTGTACAAGGAATTTATATGGGCGCCATGCCCTATATTTCGTAACGGAGCTGGAGCTTGAAATACTCTAAACATAGTATGGGACGACTTCCGGCTTTGTCGCAACTTGATAACTGGTTTTTAACATGATGTTTACAGATTATCACGAAGGAGAATAAGTAGTTTCCAGTAAACGTGAGAAAGATGGTCCCAACGTCTGATTTTTGTGTGTAAATCGCATGATATTTTCATAGAGTAAGTAATTTATTTTAGATTTAAGTTTTGATGTTTATAAGTTTAGTGTAGTTTTAATACTTATTTACTTTTTGAGTTAAATACTAAAGATGTGAAATACTTAAACATTACTTAGTAAAAATGTTTTGCACAGATGGTAAACATATTATACCTATACAGTAAGTGTATACTCGTCGAGAATTTCCTGAACTTCTCAAAGGCGCCAGCCAACCAGACGTTTTATAATGAATAAATTACATCGGAAATGAACTGCGAGTGATTATTGCAAGGAATTGAGGTGGGGAGGCTACGGAGGCAGCATGTCAAGGTTCTTCGGGCATTTTCTCGTAAAGCGACAACTGAATCGGATGAAAGCATATCTGTAAAAGCAAACCTGTACTTTGTACGACATAAGAAGAGAGAAAATAAAGTCATATATTGTCAAGCCACATTGCTGTTTTCTATCCGAACGATCGGTCATCTAACATAAGTAAAACTTACGTAAAACCGATGAGCACTGTGAATAAACATGAATTATTCGTTTACAAAACATACGCAGTAAAGTGTAGATGAAACGGCACATAAATCTGAATCTAGAGCAATAAATTTGAAACCTATTACGAACTTTACCCAACTCAACATCATCAATCTTAAATAAAAGTATCACAAACTTTTACCACGAGAAAATAAGACCTTTATACTCTAGACTAGTGTTCCAACAAGCTAATTTACTTTTTGCAACTATCTGTGTAGAACAAGGAAGCTGAAACTGCAAAACAATTTTAATCAAACATGCATCAAGCCCTTCCGTGTTTAGCTGGGCCGTACCGCAGGATGATTCGATTATTTCAAAGGATAAATAGTTTCAACTGTCTATCGAGCGATGTGTTCGTACTATTGCTCCATTCACAGTGCTGATTGAAAATGTAGCTTACAAATTTGACAGTAAGGTACGTTTTTGAGTTTCCCTGCGAACTGGGTCGATGGATTAAGTTGTCAATGACATTATCTCATTAGGACCAGTTGGAAATTAAAATAGATTACGCTAATAGCTAATTATATAGAAGCGAACAGAGTTTCGTTAATGATTTTTGTCATGACCTCGTGAAGATTACGCCAACATTTTTTTTAATTTAAAGCGTTAATACGATTTTGTGTCTATCTTTAAAAAATACCTACCATGTTTTTTATGTTACGTCGTCCTCTTGGGTCGTCCTATATAATTAAGTCCATATTTATTGAAATTAAATCGAAATCGCTTTCGATAAAAGCTAGTGGTATAAACAATAAAACGATACTTTCTTGATACCACAAAAAGGAATAAAAGTAACAGGCGAAAGGCATAAAAAGTGGTCTTATAGTTTAGAATGATCTCTTTCAGCAACCTTTTAATAAATGGAAACTGGCGGAACAGAATATTATACCGGAAGAAATGGCTTTACTACTTGTTACAGTTTATATAACTTACTCGTACTTGTAATTTAAAAACAATAAAACAGGGGTTTACACTGAACTCGCTTTTTCCCGCGGCTTCGCCCGCGTCATATTTGGATTTACGTGCTATTAAATACTTTAAGACCCTTTATTTTTTCCAGAAAAAAAAAGGTTTGTCCCACCTCAACCTTTAAGCTATATCTATGTCAAAAATCAAGTCTTTTCGTTGAACTGTTTTTGTGTAAAAGAGTAACGAACCAACAAGCACACTTTCGATTTATTATATTAGGAGAATTACTAGAATCTTTAGAAATCCGTAAATTTTCGCATACTTACCTGATTTCAGTTTGATAGCTTACATCAACAACTAGGTTGCCTCGAATAGTAAAATTTTATAGTCAAACCCTTAATAGTCTAGCAGAAGGAAAGAAGTTTTCTTCCTTGTAGAGTAACTTTGTTTGGGAAGTATACAAAATCTACGTGGCAAAGCTGATTTCAAACTGCTCATGATAAACTTCAAGCACGGCTTCCCGAGCAATGGATACTTTGGATACCTAAAGCAAGTTTGCTTAGGAGTTTAATATGAGATATTTTCATCAATCATTCATTCATCCATCTATCAGCTATGAGATGTCTGCTGCTGGACGTAGGCTTATTATACCTATAATGGTAATATAATGGGGTACCTAATTAAATGTACCAAGTATCAGAGACAATTAGGGGTTAAATTTTCAATTAATTTACTTGGAAGGTAGTTTTCAAAAGACATGAATATGTGTTGATTTAAATTTTTCATGCAAATCGATACTCAAACGCGATCACTAACTTTTACTGCACTTTTCAATTTTTGTATGTATCTTTAACAATATTTTAACTAGATTTTTTTTGGAGAAAAGAAAAAAAAAAGTAAAATCCGAGGTAGTCTAATGTTAAGTAATAATGCCATATAATAAATAATACCCAGACAACAATTATCTTAACAAATTATGACCCTTGCGGCGACACAATAAACTGCAATTCAGTTATAAGCGCCCACCGTTTTCGTTTCCGTAACCAAAATGTAAAAACGGGACCCTATAACTAAGATTTCTTCGTCCGTTCGTCCATCTGGCCGTCCGTCTGTCTGTCACCAGGCTGTATCTCAACAACTGTGATAGCTAGACAATAAAAAAATTCACAGATAAAACATTTCTGTTGCCCCTATAACAACAAATACTTAAAACAAGAAATTAAATATTCAAGGATGAGTCATACAACAAAAGTGATTTATTGCCTTTTTTTACTCGATATCAATAACGGCAACAGGTAGACGCTTGAAATGGGGCTAAAGGGTATTTCATAAGGTACGAAACCCTTCGTACGAGAGTCCAACTCGACTTCGCTATTTTTTTTCTCTTTAACGAGTAATTGTGTCACTGTCATTACGGAATATCGGTGCCCCGACACACCGTAGGTGTCACCCTCTCGAACATACTAAACACTGCGGGGTATCGCCCATGCAGGTAGCGCTCACCTTAAAATCGTAAGGACGTGAGTTCTAATCCTGGTCTCGTATCAATGAACCCTTTTAGAAAAAAGTTTTTTTTGTTATTCGGAAAAAATATATATCTTGAGGAATCCTATGTACAGATGTATGCAGATTATGCCATCAATTTTCACTACCGATAAGAAATTTGATCGCCTAAAAAAAATTCAAACACTAGGGCTATTTACAATGATCTTTCTTACCGTATAAGATTTTAACATTCTAACAACTATTTGCAATGATTATTCATGTCGTATAAGCCTTTCTATTAATATACTATTGGACATAGGCCAGTCTTCGAGGAGTGATTCCACAACGTTTGGACATGTGGCAAGTTACTTTCTTTACTATATAAATTTTCATCAGTTTTTTCTTCAATCAAATCGAGTTCAAATATTTTGCTTCACAAAAATTCGTTCAAAAAACTAAACGAAACACATATTCATACTTTATGACCATGTCTCGATAATTTAAAAAGTTTTAATATTTCTGTGCTCGAAATAAATTTAGAAAATTGTCTCATAACTCAGAGAGTTACAAGGTTTAATTCTATTTTCTTTGGAAAAATAGGGGCGGGTACGTTCCACATTACAGCTAACTTTGCTGCGATATAGCTATGACACATTTTGATCCAATAAAACATATTCTTAACCGACTTCCAAAAAGGAGGAGTTTCTATGTTCGTCTGTATGTTTTTTTTTGTGTATGTTCATCGGTTATTTCGCCAATTTTGAACCGAATCAAAAACATATTTTTCAGTTCGAAAGGGTATACTTTCGAGGTAATCTCATTTAAATTTTATAGAAATCAGCTGAGCAATTTTTGAAAAATCAACAATAATGTAAACAATTCGAGTGAAACATTCGAATTTTGTGAAAATACACGATGGAAGGCGGTTTTGCCATTTTTTTCCGAAAAATAATTGTAACATGAAAGTTTATGTCCATTGTAAAACTTAACTTACGTGAATTCATTATTGATAAGTATAATACTTTGTGCTGTGATTCAAAATAACCGTAAATAAAAAGAAACAAAACATAAATAAGAAAATTGCTTAAACAGTTCCAAGGTAAGCATGACAAAGCGTAACATCATTGATCAAGCGCAGGCGAAGATATCCGTTTTAACACGGCGTTTTTGCTTTCGTCTGTCCAGATGTTGGTTATCGTCGCAGGTCACATTTTTCAACGGATCTCTACAAAACTTGGTAAACAGGCTTTATTAGCAGGTTTTTTTTTGTTGGAGATTTTTGATAGAGGAAATACCCTCCGTATTTCCATCAAAAAGGGGGGAAAATTACTGTCGCGCTATTTATCAGCCGATTTCGATAATGTTATAAGTAGCAAGATTGTTTATTATCTAAATCCTACATTTAAATGGAATGTTAGAAAAAAACCGGACAAGTACAAGTCAGGCTCGCACACTAAATTGGGAACTAAGTTGTTATACCTGACCTCAAAGCGTAACCATAACAATCACCGATGATAATACAACCGTTTTTTTTTTACTTTGCTCGTCATGCATCGTAAATCGTAAATCACACATTGTAAAAAAAATTGAAAGCCCTTTTTAGCGTGTGCTAATAAAGATCTTTCATTTATTTTATGATATGTACTTTGAAATTAGAGCCTTTTTTTTTTTAATTGAGTCCCTATTTTTTGCGACTTAGTTAAAGGTGCACAGTTTTTAGATTTAATCCAATATGTGTACTCTAAGACAATAGTTCTTGCCAAAAGGAAGTACCCTATAGGTTTTGATTCCCTTGAGAGTGTTGAAATATACGTTTTACGACATAAACTGATCTAACTTTTTTCTACAATAACTAAGATGTATGTTTTTTTCACAACTGTAAGAGGCCGTAGATATACGGCTATATGTGATATGTAATATGGATATGTAAACGATTTAAATTTCAACTCGTCAATTTTCCGCGTTCGTGAGATAAATGGTATTGACATTCTGACAGACGGACAACAAAATGATTCTGTAAGGATTCTGTTTTTTTTCCTTTTGAGGTAAGGAAACCTAAAAATGCCAAGTCAATGACTTTATTGAAGTTCGTGCCTGTGCAAGTATACACAGATATCTGTAAACAAGTATACAATAACGCCATATTGTATACTTGTATAGGCAGTAATTTTCCACGAGCCAGCAAAAGAGGCGTCGACCGCGCGGTGACCCGATCTTCCGGCCCATTGAGTGCTCTTTACACAGGACACTGGATTGATTCGTTGACAATAAAATGTTATTGCAATACTCAATTGTCGATTATAATAAATTGATATACAGGATATTTTTACTTGACGATAGTATAAGTTAATTCACAAAGCTAGCGATGGCTAGTCCTGACATCGGTTTTTTTAGCCTCGTGAAGGCTTCTAGCATGGTTAAGCGGTTAAAACAACTAGGAATCTAACGTAAGAGTGTAAAGAAACATACTAGTCAAACTACGTTAAGGGCGCTACAATGAAATTCTGGAAATGTAAAATGATATAAATGAATAAATATTTGGGGATATTTTAAACACGGCTTCTGACCCAAATTAAGCAAAGCTTGTGGTGTGTCTGCCAGAGATTAATAAACTACTTATACATTGGTATTTTAAACTTCATACTTATATAGATAGTAACTACAATTATATAGTAATTATATACACCCAGCACAGAGCAAACACCTATGTTAATCACATAAATACTTGCCCTGAGTGAGGATCGAACCCAAGCCTAATTGATCCAGTAATTAGGGTGAGCCAACCACTAACCACTGAGCCACCGAGGCAGTCGAGATATGACTCATCATCATTATCCTTCCTTACTTATATTGTATAAGTAAATCCGAAAATATGTTTGTTGGTTTGTTTGTTACTTTTTGGCGCAGAAACAGAGACATACTCGTAAAGCGACTTGATTTCTTGCATGGATGTACTTTAAAAAATTGAGAGTGTCATAGATCGCCATGTAATAAAAAAAACCTAGGACAAGGGGCATTTTACAAGGGACAATAAATCAAGGGTGAAGCTAGTTTTATTATAAAGTGGCAAATAATTGGACTGGCCTCTTGATGTTAAGAAATTACTATCGCTTATGGCATCTCAAACTACGGAGGTGCTATCAGTGGGCTGCTGAGAACAGGATCCTACTAAAAAAACAACTGTTTACGTTGAGGATCCCGTTCTCATTTTTTCTTGTATCATTTACTTTCCTTTACTTTCCACGGTTGGATATAGGCTCTCTTCTTGTAATGCCATCGGTTTTCAGCCTGTATCAATTACCTATATTCATCATAATAGAGTATGAGTGTCATAGCAAATGCTACGCCGTAGCGACCAGCTACGGCCTTGTAGTGGTTACATTCTACGCCGTAGCCCGAATCTATGTCGTAGAGCAACACGATAATATTCATTCCATGTTCTATCTAAGCCAGAGTTTCTCAAATGATGGACCCAACGTATGACACTAGGTCACGAAAATAAATTACATACACAACATTTCCGTCCTGTGTCAAAATTAAACTATCAACGAGGCAATTCAACCGCCACTGACTGACAAGGCTATGTTCCACCGCACCATCAATCGTCGTAATATAGCTATGCAATTAAAACATAGTGCGCGTGAATAATTAACGAACTCAAGACACACTCCTCACATATGACGTTTGTACTATGGTTGTTAGCGAGACAGAGACAACGTTCTACAAAATCGATAAAAGTCAATTATCTCTTTCCAAATGTCAATGTTAATTATTGATACGTCAAGTGTAGCCGCAACCAGGGCCGATGTCTGTTATTTATTTCACGCTAGCATTTGCTTGCGATTACGCTCGCGTTATACTCGTATTTTGATTGTGTGCTGTTCCATAGGCACTCTTTATTTTTTGGGGAAAAAATATAATTCCTCACTCCTTCCGATTTTTAAACCCCTTCCATAAAAAAAAAACAAGTTATTCCTTTCTGTTGATGTATCAAATAGTAACAAACAAACCAACGAAAACATTTCTGGTTCTTATGTGTAAATAAATACATTTATTTATTAATTTTCAATTATTACTTGTAAGAATAGCTGCTGTACCTACGTCTAATAACAATAAGTGAGTAAAACAACCAACAAGAGCACGTCCAACACAAATCTATTGAGCGGGACGTGGATCACTAAAGGGGCAGTATGAAAATTACCGGACCATAGCAGTACAAAGTTTGGGAAGCTCTTTTAAAAGCTATCACCTGACACAAGCCTGTTATATCGAGGCACCTATTATACATAGGGGTGCCTCTGTAGGTGTGTTTGCTCAACGAGCGTGTACTTTGACCCTTCCACAGGCCCTTCGTGTTATACCTAACATGATAATCTACCCGACGGAACTCAATGTTGACAAAGGCATTTTGGAAGGTAAGCCTACTACAGTTATTACCTAATTATTATCAAAATATTGTTGCGCTAGTCACGTGTAGCGGCTTTGCGTTATTGTCATATGACTTCGACCGCCGTATTAATAAACGTAGATATACTTCGGAGTTCTAAGTCCTAGTTTTGACAACTAGAAAGCAACAACAACAAGTAAATTCAAATTATCCAAGAATACTTACAATTACTTTTTCAAAGAGTTATCTTTGTGATAAGCATTTCAAAAATCTGAAGCGAACGCAGGATTTGAACCTGCCCCTTCGGATCACTAGCCCGACGCTCTAACCAACTGAGCCAGCTCGCCTCCTACGCAAGCGTCAAATTTTTGAAGTGCTTATCATTACACTTATAGCGTTGGCGGCGCCACCTGTGATACCCGTATTAGACAGGTTATCACTCAATTAGAAGTTATTAGAACTTCTGAAGATTGACGAGAGATGACGCACTGCTAAATCAATGATATGATAAAAAACTTTTTATTCAAAATAATTAATGCTCTTTTCGCGATTTCGGCATTGATCTCATAGTTATAATTATAGTCTCATAATTTGCCGTATTAATGAGAATTGTTTCATGACAACTTTATTATTTTTAATTTATAATACAAATAACTTCCTTTACATCTTTCTTCAATTAAACTCAAACCTACATATTTTAAGACTATTGTTTTCAAGGAAGTAGGTAAAATGTTTCGTAAGACGTGCCGTCGGGAAACGTTTCATTTAACAAAAATAACAAGCTGAAAACATTAATTAAATATAATGAGTACGTATCTGCAAGGAAAACAATGAAACATCAATTATTATATAATTGGCATTTCAAATTATCTCATATCCATGAGAGGATTCAGTGAAAATAAATGTATATTTCCAGTTATGAACTTAAATAATTGATAATTTTACTTACATAAAGCGTTTCTGAGCACCGTTTAAAATAATTATGATATCAACTAAGTACCTACCACCAATCTACCAACCAAACATAAAGTTCAAGGTGATTTTTGGTGATTACTGAAAGCTACCGTGGCTTTGATAGCACATTAAATTGTAGATATTAGTTTTGACCATGGATGTGTAAGATCCTTGGTTTTGACTTATTAGCTATGACATAAGTATTGAGCTGGTTTTAAGCTGCCTGAAGAATCTGACACCGAGCTTATATAATATTTAGCTAGACGGTACGTCTAGTAACACTTTTCATAGCATATTGATATTTTTATGTCACAATTGAATGTGATTATGGGCTTATAAAAGCCTTTTGGTCTTTGGAGGCCAACATTTATTAAAGGAGTAATCTCAAAATCATGAATATGCAACAGGTGTTCAATTATAGCGAATGAAGTTTTTTTATGCGATAACTGAATGTTTTTCACACACTAAAAAATTTTTGTGATAATGAGTGTAATGTTATCCTACAATATGTCGTCTAGAAAAACATCCAGTCTAGTTTTTTAAGAAAAAGTTAACTCTTGTTACTGTTGCATATTCTAATCTAATTCATTTAACAGAATACAGGACACATTAAGTATCTAACAGCATAAAGAGACAGGATTCAAAATATTGTGATTGCATAGTGTAACAAGAAAATAATATAATAAATTGTGCTAAAACACTTTAAATCTTTTCAATTTTTTTTTCATCACAGAAAAGTTTTAATTTAATAAATGTAATATAACACGAATAAATCTAATTTTATTACCTTTAGAAAAAAATATTTAAAGAATTTATGAAACAATACTAAATTCAGTTCTAATTCTTCAGAATAACCATAATTTTATATTCTTTTGTATAACTTCGGAGAAACCTTCAGTATCACAAAATCTAGAATGTCTGTCAGAATAAAACCTAATACGAGTACCTACGAGTACAAGTTTGTAAAATGATTTTGGTATTTAGTTTACAAGACCGCCTTTTCAGCGCACGTGTTTGCTTTGAGTCATACAATATGCATAAGTAAACTTTGTAACCCCTAATGTTCTTGCAATTTGTTATCTGTGACGCGTGACAGCTTACAAAAAAGGCTTTGTTTTTATAATATTGGTAAAAGTTGAAGTAGCTAATAGAATTTCAAATAAAAAGGGTGCATAATAATTTTATCGACTGACAAAGACCAGCGGATTGGCAATTTAAAATGGCAGTGCGCAGGGCACATAGGTTAAAAGATTGATGAACGATGGGTACCACCAAGTGCAGCGTTGGACGTCCAAGATCGCAGGATCTCGCTGGATCTCACAGGAAAGGCCTATGCCTAGGCGAATGTGTGAATTATGTTTCAGTGTTGAGTTTGAAGAGATATTTATATATATGTACTAGTAGTAGCACCTACAATGTCGACTTGTCAATGCACTAAGTTTAGAAAAAAAAAATGTGGGTAGTTTCCTAGCCATTCACTATTTCGCGCGGTAAACTGGTTCGTCATTGACACTTCAGTGCTTCGCCGCGTCGCACTTTTTAATTCGTTTTATAAAGTTTTACCGAGTTAGGCACTAGTTTTCTGGTAAAAATCAACATGCCGAAGAGAAAGCTAGATCACGAAGCGTGGAGGTATTTGGATTTCATCAAGAAGAAGATGAAAAAATTGGAGAGAAAATTGTAAAAACGCAGCAGAAAATTTTCGTCATCCACAGAATCCGTACAATTGTCAAACGACCCAAAAGGTAATTACTTAAGTATATTACTGATAAGTAAGTAATGTGATGGGTTCACGTTTCAACGATCTGAGTTACCGATTATTACTTACTTACTTACCGACTTATTGTCGTACTTATGAGGATTAACGTTCCAACGTTTTGAGTTGTTACTGATCCTTATTGTTACTCGAGTTCACGATGCAACGCCATGAGTTCATCTTACTCGCTATACATACAGTAGCTATATCTAGCTACGGATTGATACTACCTGTTCAGGTTCACACACACAATATAAGTACATAAACTTATGTGTATTTTGGGAGGTTAAAGAACCTTCATACTTAATATTGCAATCTCGTTTTGTAATACTTACCTCGTTGCAGAAATCATATTGAAGCTGTTTTGGTAAATAGCGTATGGAGGGTAATATATTTGTGTATGTAGTACATCAGTACCTATTGATTTCAACTTCAGCTGACAACATCGAACCTGTGAATGTTGAAAATGTTGAAAAAATCTAAGCGATCCAGGCCCGTCGGGCTCCGATTTGCACACAGATTCAGAGCGTTTTGAAAATATCCCGATCATCGCAGCACCGGAAGAGCCGCCTCCAACGGCTGGATTTCTCTAGTAAGGATGATTTTCCTGAAATCGAGCTTGATCAGTTTATGTTGGAGATCTTAGGGAAAGATCCCTCATCGACAACCATCATAGGAAAAATTATACAAAAAGAGTAAGGAACTGTTAGATACTCATTTGACCCCAGACAACTGCAGGCTGATAGCAGCGCCATCTCTGAACTCCGAGATAAAAACGGCTATCACCAAACAAGTAGTAAAGCGGGATAAAGCAATATAAGCTAAAGTCTGCGAGTTTTTGCATTTTTATTATCTTTCTACACTAAAAGTAAACGTACTCGTACTACGCTGTTTTCGAGCTTATGGTCCACTATATAAGACTTATAAAATATTGATTTCCAGAAGGATCATCACTTTGAAGTAGTAGGCAAATATCGTGTTTTTAAACACTATCTCATCATCTCTGCTGGTCTTTGGGTGGGATTTCTATGCTAAGCTAATCGGTAGGCAGTCTCTAATCGAGATTGAAATATTTCTTGAAATGTTTTACTACACAAAATGCTAATTTGCAACATCTATTTGTATCTTGAGCGTGTAGCTACATCTTCAAAAATAAATTAACCGATGAAAAATACTGCACAATTGAGGAATGATTAAAAAAAATTGTATGACAAGGATAGAGTTTTTGTTAATTATTTTGGGTATATTTCATCATATCTCTGATAAAGTTAAGAAAACTTCATAATAATATGTTTTTTGAAAGATTTAGAATGATTGAATGGTTCAAAATGGCTAATTCTATTTCCTCTCTATTAAACCTAATAAATAACAAGTAATTTATATAATACCTATGTTAAATGATAATTAAAACATGTGTTTTTATGATGTTATCGTTTAAAATGGGATAAATGGCTTAAATAAAAAAATATTGAATTTGAAAAACCCGGTGCGTGACACCTTCGAGCAACAGAGTTTTCGAGCGACACTTCGCGTCATCTAACTATAGCCGAGCTTCTGGAACAGCAGCTGCCTACGTGTCGTCAAATCATCCAGCATACCATCAAGATTACCACAGGCTAAGTACTGGAGGGCAAGACTGTGAATCAGTGATGTCCGAAAAGTGTTTCAGTGCGTGTACTGTTTGTTTTGTGCCATGTCATCTAGTGACCTAGCAAGGTCATAGCCACGACGGTCGCGCCAACAAAGCGGTAAAGAGCAATTTCAATACAAAATCCTTAAAGCATCAGCGCTTTAAGCATTTAGACTTCAATAGGTGGGCTATTTATGCTACAAGATACGTAACTAAAGGCAATTTCAGCAGTTTGCGTCAAACAGTGCCAGTGCAAATCTATCAATTTGAGGTTAAGTGTTAATCAACCGAAATGACTTTCAGGTGCTGAGGCTCTTAAAAATCTTGGGATTGCGTGGAGGTGTGTTCATCTCGCCTAATCAAGTTTTATTTCGCATTTCAGCGCAGCATCGCGCGTCGTGCCACGTGTGTACTTCGTGCGGCCAAGTACCCGCAATCCCAAACAACACCTCGCCACGACACCTCTGCACTTTCGTCAAGCACAAAATTTAAGTAATCGTTGTCGTCTTTCATAGTTTCAAGTGCTAACACTTACCTTGTACTTTAAATTAAAATTTGCAAGTTTAATTTCAGAAAACAGTGGTGAGCTAGTGATACTCGTATTTGTCAATCGTGGACATAAAAACCTTAGTTAAAAAGCGCGGTAGCTACGAAGCCAGATTACCTCAGTTCAAAGCATACTTACTTGGGTTTCATACAAAGTTGTTCTAAATTAACTTCATTGAACATCAACGAACTCACATTCCGATTAGCCAAAATTGAAGAATTGTATACTGATTTTGATTGCATCCAAAGTGACATAGAAAATGTTTGCGAATTTCCAGCCGAGCAGTACACTGAACGCGAAAACTTCGAGATCCAGTACTTCGAAGCAATCGCTATGGACCGAGAGGTGCTAAACAACCGGAGCAACTCAGCGGGCACCGAATCTGCTGCAAAGACTGGTACTGACTCTGGACGTAGAACGTCACATCTAAAATTAACTACCATACATCTCCCTGCCTTTGCGGGTCAAACGCTCAACTGGTTGGAATTCAAGGACACATTCACATCGTTAATACACAATGACGACACAATTCCAACAATTAACAAGTTCCATTACCTGCGTGCAGCTTTGAAAGATTCTGCTGTAGGCATTATTTCAGCTCTTGACTACTCTGCTGACAACGATAATACAGCATGGGATTTATTGTGTTCTCCGTTGAATAACAAAAGACTCTTGGTTAACAATCACATTCAAGCAATCTTTAACTTAGAAAAAATACCGAAAGAATCGGCTAAATCTCTAAGAAACGTCATAGACACAATCAGTTTAAATATCAGGTCTTTAATAACACTCGGGTTACCACTAGATGGCTGGGACGCCCTTATCATTCACATTGTTTCAAGCAAATTAGACGCTGTTACCAATCGCGAATGGGAAACTCATCGTAATACTCTAGAAGAGTTGCCCACACTTGACCAACTCAATAAATTTCTTATGGGGAGAGCAGACTTATTGGAAGCCATGGAACAGACACTTATAAACAATATGAACATGACTCGTAGACATAGTGACATCACTCACACCAGACAACATCAACATCACAAATCACTCGCAGTGTTTCACTTACCCCCATCAAGCCAACCAAGCAAGACAATGGGTCCATTATGTAAAAACAGCCATTTTATTTATATATTTATTTATTCACATAAGAAACACCAACAGTATATACATTAAATATTATCTAGAATTAACACTTTCATAAAAAAACAGTATAGTTCTGATATATATACCCCTTATAGGTGTTTACAGTAGAACAATGATGTAAAGTATTGTCACAGTAATAAAAATTTGAAATGAGGAAATGTTTTATGTTTGATACTTAAAAATCAAGCCATGCTAGTTACCAGTGCACTACATTTAAGGCACTTCCTGTCGACATCCGCATTCAGCGGGCCAAGTCCCTTAGACTTTGTCTAAATTGTCTAAGATAAGGGCACTTCACAAACAATTGCAAATTAGGCTCATGCCGCATATGTCAGAAAGCTCACAACACATTACTGTGTAATGATTCAAACAAACACTCACTAGTAGCGATGTCAGCATCGCTGTCATCATCGATTCCATCCACACCCAGCGGCAACAATACCGTGTTGTGCGCAGTAGGACCGTCAGTTCCTTCACAGTCCTCGGACAACGTAGCTCTGTCCACAACGACTAGTAAAGGTGTAGTACTGCTATCTACAGCCATGATTCAAGTCGTAGACCATCGCGGTCACAAACACACAGTACGCGCCCTGATGGACAATGGTAGTACATCGAGTTTTATAACCGAAAGCCTGCGGGTCAAACTTAAGTTGCCCACCTCTTCCACTTCAACCTTCGTAGAAGGTTTAAACCATCTGTTATCCAGCGTATCGAAACAATGTGAAGTCACATTAGCTTCACGCATCAACTTATACTCTGAGACCATTAAGTGCTTTGTTGTGCCTCACATTACACAAATGCTACCAACCACACAAGTCGATCACACATCACTGATTATACCCCAAAATATTACATTAGCGGATCCATCATTTCACACTCCGTCTCCAATAGACATGCTCATTGGAGTGTACTCTCATCCGATCACCTATCGCTTGGCAAACGCAAGCTCACATTAACTGAATAAAATTAAAGTTCGGATGGTTGATATCTGGACCAATACAAACATCACATCAGAGAAAAACAGTCCACTGCAATCATGTTACAACACAACACAACGATGCTCAGCTTCATGATCAAATCACAAGGTTTTTCGATTTAGAGGCAGTTGTCACTCACAAACATACTTCTAGGGACGAAGAAGAATGCGAGCGCATTTTCACACAAACCACCACTCGCGTCCCTGATGGGCGCTTTGTGGTCACTATTCCATTACTAGTATATATAAATATCTCTTCAAACTTAAAATTTCACATAATTATGATAGAACTTCACTTACTGGTAAGTAATAGTTCGTTTAATCATTAATTTTGGTTTCTGTTTGCGGGACAAAGAGCTTGATATTAAATACGCAATATATTTCAATATGGTCATATTTAGTTGAGTTTTGTTAAGAAAACCATTTGTAGGCTTCAAGCTACACAGCCCAGTTTATCAACAAATTCAAATAGCTGTAGATATAGACATGACGTGGCGTGTAAATGTAGTCATTTGCCTACATGTCAGGTAAAGATAATACTGGCAAAGGCATGAATAGTCAATGGACTGATATACGATCCTATATATTACAGTTTTTATATACTCGATGAATATCACTAGGATCACACTAGTTGCATAGTGTTTCTAAATAATTAATAAGGTATCGCAAAGATAATTTCTGTTAATAACCTCCATCCCTCAGTGAATTATTTTACTTCTGATATGACTAGATAGAGATACGACATTTTAAACAGTCTTAAACTAATTGTTAATGCTTTGTCCCGCGGCTTCATCTGCCTCATACTATCCCATAAGAACCATTTATATGTTTCCGGTATAAAAAGTATCCTATGTTACTTTCCAAACTTTGAACTATATCCATGCCCTATATTAAATCTATCCGTTGCTCTGTTGCGCAGTTCAAAGATCACACATCCGTTTAAAGTGCCGCAGGTCATAACCATTTAAAAAGTTTGCAACAAGCCAAAACCTACATCTATTCTCGCGAGTGCAACCCATTGCAAGCTCCATAATGGTAAAAGAGACCATAAAACACTTTAATAGCAAGTTGCCCTGTATGTGACCGGATATTTGTCACTCTATCTCTACCCACAGTTGCTCTATTAAAACCTAAAAAATACAGCCGAGGATAACAATATTTAACCGACCCTAGTAATATTTCTTTACCATCCTACCCTTTTATGGATAGTAGATATGGACATGGTTTTGGCATAAATGTATCTAGTAACCTACTTATTTACCCTTTGCCCGTTCTGACCATTTATCACGTTTACGCCACCTATGTGTGGCTTAATACTTTTTTACGTAAATATTTTTATGATACGAGTCCAAAGCACGACAAGGGACGTGCCAGCGGAAATTAAACTCTATAAATGTGACTACCGAAACAGTACCGAGTGTTTTTGTGATAAAATCGGACGTGAGGCTCGGTAGGACTCTATTGTACGTCCGTCTGGAGTCGTGGCAGACACAGGCCTGTTAGTAAATGAACAAAGAATGGAGGAATTACTAAACTCTTATTTGAATATCATTGATGAAAATGATTTCTTGTTACTTTTATAAGATTAAACTTATAAAAACATTTTTTTTTTTCAATTATGTTAAGCCAAGTCTACAACAGAGATGAGCTTGTTACGTGCTGACAGCCATAAGATATGAATAAAATTAAATTACTTATTACTTAGTTACCTTAATTTTGTTTATTTTTATTATATGTGACAATTTTATACCGAATAAATTATAGTATATATTTTCATTGCTAAAGGGACCTCTCAGTATTGGCTTCGGCTGCACTGACGCACACAAAAATAATCAGCCAAGTGCGAGTCAGACTCGCGCACGAAGGGTTCCATACCGTATGGAAACCCCCCTTAATATATTTTATTTTAATTTAATTATTGATTTTTGAAGGGAATGTGCAATTTAATATTCTGTGAATATTTCAAGCATCTTTCGGTTGCCGTTATTAATATCGAGCAAAAAATCACGTTTCTTGTATGGAAGCCCCTGAAATTATTTGTATTTAAAGTGAATATTTCAAGCATTTACCGGTCACAGTTGCTAATATCGAGCGAAAAACGGCTAAAAATTCAGGTTTATTGTATGGGAGCCCCCCTTAAATATTAATTTCTTTCCATTTTTATTTCCTTTCATGAGATACAGCCTGGTGATAGATAGACAGTCAGACGGACGGACAGCGGAGCCTTAGTAATAGGGTCTCGTTTTTACCCTTCGGGTACGGAACCCTTAAAAACGGACCCAGCCCGAGAATTATGTGCATCAAAAGTTAGATAGGTAAATAATAATTAAAATTATTACAGCGTCCTATTTTTTTATCCAAGAAAATAGATGTTTATAAATATGACCAAAAGATTAAATGCTAAATTTAGACTTTGTTAACACAGTAAAAGTAAAAATAGGTTCGGCTCAACTTGACTGAGTCTTTTAACCGCAATAATGCTCCAGTAATATTTTTGTGGGTACAAAATGCCCATTCAGCCATGAAGGAAAACCAAACTCCAGATTTCGAAGGACCAATTGGTTGTTTATTTGAAATACTCAAGTTTTATTGAACATCGCAAGAAATTGCTCGAAATCAAGCGTTCTTTTATTCAGAAATTGGTTTGGCTTTTTGTGGGAAATATTGTTTTGGTAAAATTTCTATCTAAGAGGTTCAAGTTATATATAGGTAAACAGTCGAATTCCAGAAAGCGGAATATACCTTCTATATTGTAAAATTATAATTATGAAAATTTTTTTTTGGCAACTCTGATTAAGCAACCTTGCAATAGCATTTTTATCTAATATACTCAAATATCAATGATTTTCTTGAAATATTGCTCTAATTAGATCAACCAACTTTTTATAAATTTAGCAAAATATGAGATAAATATGGAAGAATCAAGTTCTATAATTTTAGCAAAATATTAGATAAATAAAAAAGAACGATAGAAGTCCTTTAATATGGCTAAAACAGAAAAGAATGTGAGTTTTTATCATTTAAAGGGAGGAGGGATGAAAAAATATCATTTAAATATTTTTGAGAAGCCCATAAAACAAGTTTCAAATGATGGATTTATCATCTTCGTTAGATTTATCTCTATTTCAATTTCAATTTATCTATTTACTAAAAATGCAACTTATAGTCTATTGTAAAACTAAGTATACGTTACATTTTTTATATAGGTACTAGGAACAATTTTACTTAAAATGTATGAGATCAGTATTATATAAGTACATTTAGAACAAGAATAAACATTTATACAACATTAACAATAAATAAAATCTTTATAATGACACACTGTATTGCTATAGAAAGAAGCAACTATTGAAACTATGGCTAGGAACTATTTCATTAAGGATAAAAAACGATCTCTGATTAATATACCATATTTTGTACGTCTCTTTTTACTTAGAAGCTCAACAACAATATCAAGCATCGAGAATATCATAATATAACAGTCCACACGTGGATAAGATTAGCCCAAGGCAGAGAAGGAAACGAAAACACATTGACATTGTCAAAATCAAACAAGTGTTTTTATGTTAGACGAACGGACTATAGTCACCAGGGTAGGGTAGGGTATGTTACTTGTTTTATTTTAAGTCCAAAAGCTCCTACACGTGCCGGATCAACCTAGAAATATGTTATTTTCCTTTTCTTTTGAGAGGATTGTCAAATAATTTCAATTTAATTTTTCAATTTCAATTGTTGTTTATTTACACATAATAAATTTAATAAATACAATACCAGTGTTAATTCCATCCTAGTACTATAAAGTAATTATTTTTCTCAAAAAATGGCAAAACCGCCTTCCATCGTGTACAAAATTCAAATATTTCGCTCGAGTTGTTTACTTTATTGCTAATTTTTCGAAAACGACTGAGCTGGTTTCTGTAAAATTGAAATGGGACCTCTTTAGGAGTATACCCTTTCGAACTAAAAACGAATTTTTCGATTCGGTTCACAATTGGCGAAATCATCGATGAACATACACAAAAAAAACTTACAGACGGACATAGAACCTCCTCCTTTTTGGAAGTCGGTTAGAAATTCGAGCACTTCAAAAAATAGTTTTTTTTTTTAAATTATTACACTCCAAAAACTCTGCTCAAGCAAAGGGTTTGTGCTCTTTAAGATATGCATTATTTTATTACTATGATTTGAACAATATTTCTTATAACTATAGGCTTTACAAGAGGACCTTATACTAAAATAAAATAATTTATACTTCAAAATACGATATGTTGCGTGTATACCGGGAGCAGTCCGATCCCCACGAGCAGCACCCGTTCACGAGTGTGACGCGCGCGCCGACCGTCGCCCTCCTCGACCATGTTTGAGGGAAGAGGGCGACCCGCCACACGACGCCGCCGCACGTAAGAACCTTTAGGCGAGCATGAGTGCTCCAGGCATACACGTACACATATCAAATTATTCATTTATTACCTATGATCATTTTCCAATTAACTACTTACACTCAGGGCCTCCAGAAGAGAGCTCCAAGGCGATCCCTTTAAAAAGAGGCGTAAGACAGGGAGACGTAATTTCTCCGAAACTGTTTACGGCTATTTTGGAGGAGGAGGATTCGGCATCAATGTCAATGGCGAATACCTCACTCACCTTCGGTTTGCCGTCGATATAGTAGTCATGGCAAAATCGATGGAAGAGCTCAGCACGATGCTCGAAGGCCTCAATCGGGTTTCTCAACAGGTGGGTCTTAAAATGAACATGGACAAGACGAAAGTTATGTGTAATTCCCATGTTGTACCCACCCCGATCTCTGTTGGGAACTCGGTTCTTGAAGTCGTTGACTCGTACGTCTACCTAGGACAAGTAGTCCAGTTAGGTAGGTCCGACTTCAAGAAAGAGGCCAATCGCCGAATCCAACTCGGCTGGGCAGCGTTCGGAAAATTGCGTAGCGTCTTCTCGTCCGACATACCTCAGTGCCTCAAGTCGAAAGTTTTCGACCAGTGTGTGATGCCAGTGATGACTTATGGCACAGAAACGTGGTCTCTCACTATGGGCCTTATTGGTAAGCTCCAAGTAGCCCAACGAGCTATGGAGAGGGCTATGCTCGGAGTCTCTCTGCGAGATCGAATCAGAAATGAGGAGATCCGTAGAAGAACCAAAGTTACCGACATAGCCCAACGGATTGGCAAGTTGAAATGGCAATGGGCAGGCCACATAGCGCGGAGGACTGATGACCGATGGGGTCGAAAAGTTCTCGAGTGGAGACCACGTACCGGCAAGCGCAGCGTAGGACGTCCACCCACAAGGTGGACGGATGACCTCATTAAGACCGCGGGATCGCGCTGGATGCAAGCCGCTTCCAACCGGTCTTATTGGAGATCCATAGGGGAGGCCTATGTCCAGCAGTGGACTTCTTATGGCTGATGGATGGATGACTCAGGGCCTCCATCACCCGCCGTGTCTCGCTCTCTAATGGCCATTTTTGAATTATAGTCTACGATGACCTTAGGTTTAGTTAGTTATTAGAAGTGTTTTATTAGAGATCTAACTACCACGCCTGTAGACATATTGCTATTTTTTATCGCTTGACCCAGTTTGCTAAATGCGTTTACTATTGTTAAGTAGTGTCTGCTTTCAATGCTGAAAATATCATTAAACACTTCCTGAAATGGCGCATTTTGTGTTTGAGTTAATTGGAGAGTTGGGCTAATAGGTTTCCTGTCATACTTTAACAAGAAAAATCACAATAATATCACACTTGCATTGTTTGCTATCTCCAAGATGACTGTTCCAGACAAGACAAGAAAATATTCCAAACGAAGATCGCTGATCTTTTCAAAGAGTAAATTTTAATTTTATTTATAGAAGGATTATGCACAGTGTTGTCGTCGAGTAAAAAAGAGTTTGAATGTAGAGAAGTTAACAAAGAGGTTAATTTCTCTACATGATCAGTCTAGTACCCAGTTATGTCCCCCACAACATCTTGCACTAGGCAAAGAGCGACAAAGAAACTTAGCGTAGCAACAAACGTTAGTTCCAGGCGAGGCTCCATTAGGTAGCGTAGTTTGAGTAGGTGTTTGTCAGCTATGACCGAAGTAAAACAACGTTCCGTACGGTCAGTCTTTCGATGGGTGACCGTGGGTGGCACTTTCCATCTCAGCGCTATCATGGCTCGCATGATAGTTTATAGTTGTAGTTGTAGGTTTCGGTTGTTTAAGCCGTTTAGCCATGTCAGAGGCCTTCAGGCGGTTAAGCAATTCTGACACCTGCTAGCATACGACTACGAAAAGAGTTTTGTCGACGTGTGAAAAAGTGACAGATTTATACAACACCATAATTCTGTCTCGCTCTGACACGTCGCTAGAATTATTTCGTGGTCCGTATGCTAGCCCGGCAGGGCTAGCCACCCGGCTTATACGAACTTACTTTTACTCGTACTTATTGGGCTCAATTTTGAAAAGTCTAAGCTTAATTTTAAAGTGTTTTCCGATTTGTTTTATAGATTTTAATGAAAAGGATAGCTGTATTTTTAGTAGATAAATCATTTGATCTAAACTTACTTAATTTAAATTTATTGAAATACGTTTTAGTAAAACTTTATTCAAATATAGCCTTTAAAATTGAGTCCAGTGTCATTGTATGCTATGCTACTAACAACATGTTTTCAACAAATACAGGGTTATTTCTAATCAATTAGCATCCTTTTAGGCGCTTATTCTGTACATCAAAACTAACAACTTTTGCTCTGCAACTTTTATCAAAACTAAAAAATAAATCAGCTACTTATTCCATACATTTTGTCGCGGGTGAACGATATTTTTCTAAGGAAAACAAAAAAAATAGATTTTTGACAAAAGTCGCAGAAAAGAAGTTGTTAGTTTTGATGTACAAAACAAGCCTTATGAGGATG
Organism: Hypomecis atomaria; assembly: GCA_964007245.1. NCBI lineage: Eukaryota > Metazoa > Arthropoda > Insecta > Lepidoptera > Geometridae > Hypomecis > Hypomecis atomaria. Next base: position 8,114,483 of record OZ023293.1, read on the forward strand.
CTAATTGATTAGAAATAACCCTGTATATTTTCACACCTACAATTTTTCCTCCATAGTTACTCTCCATAGTAATGTTGCCTAGAAGAAATCATTTTCTCTGACAAGGCCGCCAATCGATTCATTGTAAGTGCTTTCTATTTATGTTTTAATATATGGTGTAAATCAATAAATGTATGTATCAATCCACTCCATTTCGAAATTCAGATGAAAAACATGCCTGAATAGCTGAATCTCGAAAACATTTTTTTGCTCCAGCAACGTGCTTATGTAAAAGTATTGCGAAAACATCAAACAAAGTAACATGAAAGAATATCACAAAAACTAACAACCCCTTTCTCTTCCAAGCCATTCGCTTCCATTTGTTTGACCAATCCGTCGTAGCCGCAATGAAATTGGTTAGAACTATATTTTGGTGTACTGGGTTAGTCTAAAAGGTTAACAAGGTTAAAAGGGACTTTACAAATAACTTCAAATCGATTCACAAGGCAATAAGACAGCGTAGACAGAATGAGTTATTGATGATCTCATATGCTTATAACATGATATATTGCTCAAACATATTTCGATCTATTCATTATTTAAAAAATGTACTCGAACGAATGATATTTGTAAGTCTTTTTTGGCTTTTTTTGTCTGCAATATTTTTTTATAATGTTACCGCTAATTGCTAAACTTACGACGTTGGATAGACTTTTAAAAAGCTACAGTCTACAGCACAAAACCACCAAATTTGGAGAAAGGGCAGAAAATTGCCCAGCAGCAAGGGCGGTTTCAGACTTGCGTTTTATATGCTCGAGTATAGGCACGTTTTTGGAAGCGCATGTTGGCGCGTATATGCGTGCATTTTGGCACACGCGCAACTCGACGCTATAAAACGCTATAGTCTGACCGTTTAACTGAGTCCCGCCGCTCGCACCTGTCTCAGTCCCCTTTGTCGTCTACCCCCGCGCCTCTGTACCGCGCAGGCGAGGACTCAGTTAAACGGTCAGACTATAGTCTGAAATATAAGACACAATAGCAAACAACAAACTGCATCACTTATTTACGGCGGCGGCACTAGCGCTATGATCGCAAAGCGGATCTTGTACGGTAAAGTCATCACCGACATTGCGCTACTTTTCTATATTCTGACAGCTGCATATTTTGCAGCTCCTTTACGACTACCTCGAGCTATCGGTACTTGGGACATCCCACCGAGCGGCACCCAGTTGGTCATTTTAAGTGCATTCTCTTGACAGCCCTATTCTATCTATTCGCTCGACACGACCAAGCCACCGCAGCCTATGTGCCTTTATTTCTTCCGAGATACCACGGTAATGGTATTTATGCAGTATTTGTCCTATAGAACACATAAAAAAAACCTAAACCCCTCGGTTGACGAGTCGGTCCACTTTTCACTCGCGCTTGTCCGGGTTTTTTGTCACTAGTTTCAATAATTCTTGAAACGATTGAGACCCCAAAATAACTGCACAAGACAAGTGTGTAACATCTGATTTTTACAGAAAGAAACCCCAGAGAGTGCAGATGTGCGTTTTTGTTTAGCGAGAATCCTAACGATTCGGAGAATAATAACCGAAGGGTCATTTTATGAGTCACTTTCATTTTTTGGGTCGTCTACATAGCCAAATTGTTACCTTCTAGCCAAATAATCAATTTTATCTAGTGTATGCTCGAAAATTTCGGGGGGGACCGGTCCCTTATGGGGGACATACGTGCCTGCACACACATATATACTCATATACATATTTAAATATATACTTTTTTACTTTTTATTTATAACAGATAATTGTTACAATACATGTCAATTCAATTTGTTATTACTCAACACACGTCCTCCTAATATATCCCGTTCTTATCAACTGGCATGTTATTACAAAATAATGTAAATTACTCAATGACGAAGCCACGCAAATTCTTTTGAAATAATTGTATTTCACCGGGCCACCAAGATACAAGCATCGCCTAGTTTGGGGCCCACTGGTACTGCGCAACATCGGCAAATGTTCATATTCAGTACCTACCTATTTGTTTTTACATGTACTCGCCAAAGAAGTGTAAAGATGATGTACTCAGTGATGTATTATCGTTTTTGCTAATAATAATATGTATTTCGTCTTCATACAAACGGAGTACGGTACACAACTGTTGCAGGGGCGCGGCGTAGTGACGAACGAACGTGTGAGTTTGTAATCAGTAAGTGTATGATTTACTTACCAGGCGGGCAGCCCTAACGCGTGTTGCATATTGCGTAGCCACGCGGGGCTGTAGCTATTTAACACAAGGCCGAGTCGCAATACTGTATAGACACCATTGATCACGTACGTGACGATACTGACTTCGCCAACCTGCTTTTCCACCTCTTTGTTTTATCCAGTCGCGCTGCAAACAACAATACAAACTACAATGGCGTACCTTTTCCGTACAACCCTATACATCGAATATCGATTGGCTACGCACTATTCCACTATTCTTCCGCTCCAGAAATCTGAACGGCGGTCTGTTCCCGTCGAAGGGTCAGCAAGTTTTAGTTATTTATTTACCTGCCCTTATTAGGTTGAACCACGGGGGAAATGCGTAGATAACTTAGGGACTTTCCTGAAAGTGCTCCGAGTTTGTGGTTGATGCGTAGAGTGAAGTTTGTGTAGAGCCTCCTTTATTAGTCCAGGAGGTATGCGCAAAAATGCAAGTTATTTTTCTACCAATTTTCAGATTTTTGAAGCAGTTGCAAGATACTCATTTATTTAAAAAAAACGGGTTGCACTCCGAGAGTGCCGGAAGAAGTCAAAACTTAGACATTAGCGTTGTGCATTTTTGTAATTTTTTGGAATGGTTAAGGAATAATTTCACTCGAATTGCTTTATTTATTAGTGTTATAGTACACTATCATTTATGTGGTATAATACAATATCACACACGCACACTCGCGCAATCGCCGCTTGAACGAAACAGCAGGATCAGGCATACATTTTTGCCGCGCGGTAGTAAGGGGGATATTATTTCCTTTCCTACGCCGAGCCGACGGTCTACTCTCTTTCTGTCGTATGAATTTTCGATCAGGTCACGAGCGAGTTTAACATTTCTACCCATCTCAAAAAGTGCACACCGCCGCAGAAGTTTTCACTTCAAAAAATTCAAACGGTTATGTTGTGCTACCCGTTTGAATTTTTTGAAGTAACGTGCCGTAAGTGTAAAGTAATACCAAAACTACAGCTTTTAGAAAGTACTGTTATTTTTTTCACTTACCTCCCGGGCTATGTGTATGGCGTGATTGCGAGCTTGTCCTCGCCACGTGGTGTTTGTCGGAGCCATTAATGAGTTATGTTACGAGTACAAAACATGTTTTTCGGTGGACGCGGTGTAAAGAAATTGGAAAGGAATAATCGGCCAAGTGCGAGTCGAACTCGCGCACGATGGGTTCCGTACATTGTGGAAACCCTTGAATACATTTTTTTTTTTAATTTTGAAGGGAATTTAATACTTAAAATTCTTTGAATATTTCAAGCATCTTCCTGTTGTCGTTATTAATATCGAGCAAAAAAACGGCTTAAATTCAGATTTGTCGTATGGGAGCCCCTTTTAAATATTTTTTTCTTTTTTCCGTTTTTAGTATTTGTTGTTATAGCGGCAACAGAAGTAGGTACATAATCTGTGTAAAAATAATAAAATTATAGTTTTTAGGGTTACGTACCCAAAGGGTAAAAACGGGACCCTATTACTAAGACTCCGCTGTCCGTCCGTCTGTCTGTCTGTCACGGTGATACCTAGAACGTTGAAATTTTGACAGATGACGTATTTCTGTTGCCGCTTTAACAATAAATACTGAAAAATAAAAAAAAACAATACTTGAAGGGAGCTCCAATACATGAAACATGTTTTTTTAGCCATTTTACGCTCGATATTAGTAACGGTGACAGGTAGATGTTTGAAATATTCACAGAATATTTAGTTAAATATTCACTTTAACAACAAATAGTTAAATGAAAAAAAAAATGAATAATTGAGGGGGACTCCCAGACAAGACACGTGATTTTTTTTGCTGACGGCAACAGAAAGATGCTTGAGAAACATTCATAAAATATATGGTAGCATATTTCCTTCAAAAATAAATACTTAAATTAAAATAAAATCTGTAAAAGGGGGCTACCATACGTTTGCAAGCTTACATTCAGCGCGATCTTGCGGTCTTATCTATCCACTTAGGGCTCGTTCACATAGAACGTCCGTTTTCCAGGACCACTTTTAACTGATCCGTCGCTACTGGTGGTATTATTCACACAGCATTTACAGAACCGACTTTAACGGATCTGAAATGAATAAAATAAAGTCGCTTCCCAATGTCTGTCCCTATGTATGCTTATATATCTTTAAAACTACACAACGGATTTTGATGAGGTTTTTTTTTAATAGATAGAGTATTTCAAGCGGTGTATTACTGTAATACACCTGTGCAAAGCCGAGGCGGGTCGCTAGTAACATATACGTTTAATCGGACTTTTAAAACGGATGTCGGATCGGTATTTTTTACTGGATCAGGAATACTGTATTCTGTGTGAACTCGCTCATACAACTACGCTAACAGCATTTACGTTTAAACGGACCTGTAAAACGGACGTTCTATGTGAACAAGCCCTTAGGGCGTAGACGTTAGACGTCTTCCCACGCTTGCCGGTACGTGGTTTTTACGCCAGAACTTTTCGATCAATCAGTCATCAGTCTTACGTGCGGGCTGTCTACTGTCATTTCAGCTGAAAATTTCCTTCAATTTAATTCTTGTTGTGCATTTCTACGCTTATTACCAGTCTATGTAGCTGCTCAAGGATCAAGTCGAGAATCTGTCGCCAAGTGCTTAGCAAAGCCGCGGCCCCTTGAGAGCCATTTCCCATTTCAAACTAGACAATTTGGCCATTGTCACTTAGTAGTGCGGTCAATTAGACATAAAAATAATGCTCAAATTACAAGAACTCCAACAGAACTGAATTTTGGTGGAGGTCTTAGGAACACCAAAAAAATAAGTCACCAAATAAAAGTCATCTAGGTCAAAGGTCAAAATTTATTTATCTCAAAAATAGTAAGTTTTATCAAACATAAATCTTTTCAAATATTTAAAATCATAAAATACAATCCTTTATGGTTTCTATTTTATCCATTTGAAAGTAGGAACCTTAAAAAACGTAAAAAAAAAATACCACTACCTTTTAGGCGGAAGGGAAATATTTTTTTAGGATTTTTAGAATAGATATCGTATAATATAATAATAGATAGAATAGATAAACCCTCGTTCTTTTGTTTTGTTATTTCACTAATAAGCACGTATCTCGTATCTATACGAGGAGAGTTAGATCATAATACAAAACGCTAGCTAAATATGGGTCTGCAGATTTACCATAATATCAATGAGAACATGAATAACATACGGATCTTTTTAATACTTGCCTTCAATATAAAGTTAAATAGTCAACAATAGCCAATATAAAAATTCATAAATACATTTTAACACACCTTCAAAGCCAAAAGTAGTAGAGCAGAAAAGTAGCCTATGCAAACAAATATTGCGCTTGATACCGTTTTCGCATTTTTAAAAATTTAAATGAAAATCCCGGTGCACATTTCGTCCAATTCACATAACGGTATTTTTTGGAAATTTTCACACCATTGCAAAACCAACAATGACAGCGAAATAACAAGGAACATTTTCCTAAAACTGAGGAACTACTATCGCGTTTTTTGGTATCGCCTAGCATAGAGCTGAAGATTTAAAGCTGGATAATTGAACCACCAACAAAAAATATGGTAAACCATTTACCTATATAAAATAACAGTAAACAATATTAATATTCATTTATTAACTTTTTTTGGTTTTGTCGCTTTGTTCCTTCTTTCATAACGTGGTTTTCATCTGTTTGACCCATTATTAAATTCGAAATTATCGTAAGTTGGATCACTGGAGTTATGTTTTTTTTTTGTACTTTACTAATTATAGTAAAAGACATATTGCTTAACACCAGTATCCTGACTTAATATAATTTCACTTCGTGCCCATTGCGGTGGAGACCATGGGCAGTTGGGGGGCCGAAGCTAAGGCTTTAGTTCGCGAAATTGGGCGGAGGATATGGGACAGAGTAGGTGACTCCCGCTCTGGGTGGTTCTTGGTGCAAAGGATGTCTATCACTATTTAGCGTGGTAATGCTGCTAGAATTATCGGCACCTTTGCACTGGGAACCATGAGAAGCGGGTTATTTGATTTGTTAGGGCATAATTAATTTTTGTATGTTTTTAATTTTTTGTATTGACATGTAGGTACCTATTATTACTTGAAATAAACGTTTTATGTATACTGAAAACGAGGCAATTACATACCTAACTGAATATTCAGTAGTATGTGTGACTGTGTGGAATACCTAAGTGATAATGATCAAAAAATAATTATTAGATATTATTTGTACAAATGAACAGCAAAACAGCTATGTTTAACTAACAGTTTTATTCGAAATCTTATTTTTAAGAACCTTTTATTTTGCTATTACTCTTTTGGAACTCCTCTTTTGGAGCGTAAAAGAGTAACAAACGTACTTTTAGATTTAAAATATTAATAATGATGCTATTCTTACCTTGTCTTCGCGTCATACATATAAATCTATGATCATAGTTGACCGTCCTGGGAGAACAGAAAATTCGCGGGCGTTATCTCGAAACGACACGGACGGTATCTTTGCAAAGATATTACCCATCTCGTTGTACGGTGGAGCGATAAACTGTAATAGCCCGGGAGGCAAGCTAAAAAATTGCAACTACTTTCTAAAAGCTGAATTTTTGGTATGACTTTCTCATGGTGGTGTACAAAAATAACCTAGATTCCGTCAGTTGGGATGCTTAGTGTTTATCGGGGACACCCGTTTGAGTTTTAAAAAAAAAAGAGTATCTTTCGACTACTTTTAAAGCTCAAAATTGGTGTACGGGTAGAAAAATAACTAGAAAAAGTTTAAACACAGAAATAACCAGAAACAATTAAGTAACAAAGCACGTCAGTCAGGCTTTAAAATAGCTCCGCTTTAAAGCCTGACTGACAACCCTTGTTACTTGTTTTAGGTGATTAGCTGTGGTTAAACTCTTTTTTATTTATTTTTCTACCAGCACACCAATTTTCAGCTTTTAAAGTAGCTGCAAGATACTCATTTTTTTTATCTCCACCAAACTCTAAGCATCCCAGCTGACTGAATTCGGGGTATTGTTGTACACCACCATGACAACGTATTACCAAAAATTCAGCTTTTAGGAAGATATTGCAATTTTTTGCGCTTACCTCCCGTGCTATAATAATAACACAAGAAACTGTGCTATGTGATGTGCGAATGTGAGAGATCTTTACACCAGATCTTTTTTTTTAATCATATTGTTATGGAACTGTATTGACCACTTACAACATGTATAATGGAATACCTAATAAATAATATTCCCTGATATTATCTTACACACGGTATCTGACCCCAAGCCAAGAGCTTGTGATATGGCTACCAGAGACTGATAAAGGATTACATAATATAGGAATCTTTATGTACATCGTTATGTTCTCTCATCGAACAGCGCCACCTCTAGTACTCTAAGCGATGTAATTCGATGTATGTTCCCACGTAACTTAATACTAGAGATAAGCGGCCGGTTCGCAGAAACAAACCGAGCACTGGTCTTATCAGTAGAGCTGACTATGCGTCTGCAAATAAGACCACCTAGATGTCTAAGTTATCTTGTAAGATGTATCAGTGTATTTTATTCAGTAATTATAGTGCCTTCGCATCGGCAAGAACTTAGTTTTATTTTTAGTTTTTAAGAAACATTCTCTCGCGCTTCCGAAAGTTAACTGGCGCAGCCGGTAGGATAGTCGGCTGCTGCCAACACGAAAATTTCGCTCTTAAATTCGGTGAATTTCCCCCGCGTTGTGCAGTATTAAGTAAACGGTGTTAATACTGAATTCAGTTGTATCCGTTCCGGCTATCCACACGAACCAAATAAATAAGTTATCTACGGGCGTAGAAGATGCAGGTCGGTTGGTGAGTAAGCCTTTTTCGCCTTCCTTAACCTTCCACCCCCATTTTCCTCGAATGTTGTAAATTTAGACCTTGGTCATCGGTCAGATTTGCTTGTGTTAATTGTATAATTAGACAATTTGGTCTCAAATCGATTGAATTGTGTTAATTAAGATATATTATTTAAGAATAGTAGTAGTATCGGAAAATTTGGTCTCAAATCGATCGAATTGTGTTAATTAAGGATATTTAGGTAATAATAGTAATAGTATCGGAAAATTTAATCTCAAATCTATTGAATTGTTTTAATTAAGGATATTTAATAAAAGTAGTAATAGTATCGGAACATTTAATCTCAAATCGATTGAATTGTTTTAATTAAGGACATTTAATAAAAGTAAGTAATAGTATAGGAACATTTAATCTCAAATCGATTAAATTATTTTAGTTAAGGATATTTAATAAAAGTAAGTGATAGTATCGGAACTTTTAGTCTCAAATCGATTAAATTGTGTTAGTTAAGGATAGGTATTTAATAATAGTAATAGTATTAGATAATTTTGTCTCAAATCGATAAAATTTTGCTAATTAAGGATATAACATTAAATATTAAGTAATAGTGTCGGTATAAACTCTACCGAGACTCTAATTAGGTTTGAATTATTTTGTTTTAGTTATATTAAAATAAAATTAATTAGAAATGGCGCAAGAACATAGAGCTGCTACTCTTGCACAAACGGGAATCCTAAAAAAGGATGCTCTAAAACTTCTGCTGGAAGAAGTAAACTTCAAGGAACCAGAGACAGGGATGAAGTCAAATTTACTAAGATCTCAGTTTTCAATGCCTACTACCCAGAATACCATGAGACCCGCGATTCCCGCGCCTCAATTGCAGTTCGGTATACCTGGGAACCAAAATTTAAATAGACCACCGGTTCCAAGGTTCGCACTGCTTCAATTTGACTACCTACCGCAGCTAGGCTCCGCACCTCAGTTTGGTAAATTAGGCCCACAATCAAGACCGCAGCAAGGGTTCAGACCCCGATTAAGGACGTCCCCTCAGTTAGGCCATAGGCCACCCCAATTTGGGTACAAACCACCCCAATTCGGGTACAAGCCACCCCAATTTGGGTACAAGCCACCCTATGAACAACCTCAACAAGTTAACCCGCCACACTTGCAATCCGGCGACGTATCCTTAAGGACCGCCCGTTCTATTGGATTTAAGCTTAACGAGATAACCGGTGACGACGATGAACAAAATTTTTACCCTGATGATACTTACCCTTATACTCACAAAAACGACATGTACGGACTATACAAATATGACCATTCAAACGATTTCGAATACAAGTACCCTACTAAGCATGAAACTTGCAATAAGTTGTAGTAAGTTTGTATATGAGGGGTCCAAAAGCAAACATGACACTGTCCATGCTTCCTAAATTTGTCAAAACACCGAAAATGTGATCAAATGCTCGATTTCTCATATATTTTCAGTGTTATAATTATTTGTCACATGTTTTAATTTTTAACTTTTATGTAACACATCTAGGTGTAATTATTATTACAAAAATGTTTAAATTTTTACCATTATTAATAAGGACAGTAGCGTTTTTGTTTCTTACTCAGGGACAAAGACACATTTGAATCTAAAACACTGGACAGTGTCATAAACGCTTAGGAAAACAACGGCACGGCCATATTGCCGGTGTAAGAATGGAGCCCGTTGATTGGCCAAATAGGACAGTGACAGCTTTGAATCTAATGTTACATAGGACAGTGTCGATTTTGAATCTTATTTCGATAGAAATACGTGTTTTTCTATGGGACAGTGCCTACATTGAAACTAAACCGAAGTAACGACAATATTAGTGTTTAAAAAATCTACAAGATGGCATTAATAGTAAAATTTTGGCCTAATTGGACAGTGGCAGGTTTGCTTTTGGACCCCTCAATATGGCACATTTGTAAATTTCAAACATCATCTTGCAGGAACATGTCAGTTACATAGATCTTATTGTTATGTTGAAACTTATTAAAAGTTATTTTATTATGTTACTGTTATATTTCGCATGAAAGTTTACCTCCTATATACTCCCAAACATACCTAAATGTAAGTAACTAACATTGTTGCAAAAATGTGATTAGGACGTTACAAAATAAAACGTTGCTGCAATGTAATTTTACTAACTTCACTGTCTGGCATTGCCTGTACTTTACAAATGAAAGTTTCTGAAATGTTATGGTATAACATTGCGACAAAAGGTCTATTGTTATATTTTTTTTATAAACTTTACTACAACATTACGAATTGTTCTTTTTATTTACCTAACCTATGTAAGTAATGTTGCTGGAACTTAATTCTCGAAAGTTATCAAATGTTACTGTAGAGTTTCTAACTTAACATTGAAAAACTAGATGGCGTTAGCATGGCACATTGAAATTCTGCATCGCGGTGGCGTTGTGTTTGCAGAAATTGGTATTCCCATTTTAAAATTTGATTATAACATTCTTTACAGCGGATAGCGGAAAAGTCTCACACACACCCGCCTCTAGGACATGTACTTAGAACTATAGCCTCAACAACATTTTGAAAAAACAAATGGTATTTTAGAAACTGAAAACCTAGAAATGTAACTTTGCGACAACTAAATAAATGCAAGCATTGCAAAACTAAATAAATGCAAGCCATGTGCAAGTTTCATTTGTAATATTTTGTAACCTTTTAGCAACATAGATGAGACAAGTTACTATTACCTTTTAAATTTAAAGTTGTGGAAATGTTAAGCGTTATACTTCGGAAAGTTACCTTTACAACTTTCAGATATATTTCATGTGTAATGTTACTGCAACGTTAAAGTTTTAAAAAGTTTAGAAGAATAGCTCTGGGCAAGTTTATCTACGGCGTGGCCGTTAGGGCTTCGTTTCAAGCTCGCTGTAAGCTTGCATGAACGTTGCAACATTATATTTGTAAGTTACAAGCTCGTTGATGTTACTTTCAGAAATGTTATTGCAACTTTTGCTAGCTTAACGGGACCCTTAAAGAGACTGTTATCCGAGAAAATAATTTAGAGATATCATCTTATGCGTTAGAACTATTATAGTTTATTCATAAGTAGTTTTAGGACTTTATTCATTAGATTAAGCTAAATCGAAACCGCTCTAGCTCTAAGCAAGAGCTCCATACTACACTAGTCTATAATTAATTCCACCGAACTGCTATACCATTTGAACTTGATAGCAGAATCTAGAAACCTGGTATATGTATCCAATGAATTAATTTAATTAAGATTGAGGAAACTATTGATGTTAAATCTTTTATCAAAAAGGACTGACTTACCTTTATATTGGAAATCCCTCTGACCGATAATGTTACGTATAACTATTTTAAATTGTACACATTACCCATCCTCCTCAAACCTGAAAACCTAACCGTTGCCATATTTCCTAAGTACCCATTCCTATTGGCGAAAGGGCTGAAGTATCAGCCGATCGTAAAGCCGTGCCGCTCACTCGCTGCTGGAGACGAGTTTCTCTGCGACGATGACAACCGCGCCCCATACAGCGGACCCTCATGCGAGGAAAAACTAATGAGGTACGAGGACGTCACTGGCATCTGCAAGCAACACCCCATTCACGTCGAGGAAGTGAAGCTGCAGAAAATAGATAGAAACAACTGGATACTATACACCAAATCGGAAACAACCCTCACAGAGACCTGCGGCGAAGAGGCTTCGAAGCAGCAGATATGCGGAACGCACGTTGTGACGCTGAATAGGCCCTGTGATGTCACTGTCAACGGGACGACCATCCGGTATCACCGCCTTTACACCGAAGCGGACCCAGGGACCCCACTACCCATCATCAACCTTCCGAAATTACGCGCAACCGAGAACCTATTCACTGCACATGCACTCAACATGCGAGAGATTGCACTGGACGAAGTTAAATACATGGCCTTTGCTTTGAAGAACAGTGAAGTTTTCGGTGATAACAGAGAAAAAGACTCTACAATTAGCATTAAGATTAGTAGTATTAAGTATAGTTTTGATTATTTTTTATGTTTCGTACACCAAAACTAATCCTTTCATTCAAAATTATCGGAATCCCTCTAAAATCGAGCGCTCCGATAATTTTTCGCTTAGGGAGGGAGACGTTATGTTCTCTCATCGAACAGCGCCACCTCTAGTACTCTAAGCGATGTAATTCGATGTATGTTCCCACGTAACTTAATACTAGAGATAAGCGGCCGGTTCGCAGAAACAAACCGAGCACTGGTCTTATCAGTAGAGCTGACTATGCGTCTGCAAATAAGACCACCTAGATGTCTAAGTTATCTTGTAAGATGTATCAGTGTATTTTATTCAGTAATTATAGTGCCTTCGCATCGGCAAGAACTTAGTTTTATTTTTAGTTTTTAAGAAACATTCTCTCGCGCTTCCGAAAGTTAACTACATACGTTTTTAGATAATAACATGCAGACACAGAGTAAAGGCTATGTTCACATAAATACTTGCCTTCGGTGGGAGTCAAACCCACGTCTCTGTGGCTCAGGAGTCAGAATCGCTAACCACTTTTTACCGAGACAGTCGCAGGTATAGTATAGGTAGAGCTAGTAGTGTTTCGAAAATTACATGTTTTCATTACTAGTTGATTGGCGCTTTCAAATTGGTAATTGGGCCAGTGTGACCAGATTAAATTTTAGAGAAATACAGAAGCACCTTAAAAATACTTTTCGGTATATTTCACAATTTTTTTTGCGAAAGTTCCTAGTAAATCTCAAATCCTGTGGTTCCAGCGCGTAGCTAGAATTTCCCGAATATACTCATCAAATACCTTTTCACAACTTTTTTTCAACAAACATACTGATGTTTAAAAAGTCAATAAAACATGCTGAAAACGTATTAAAATACTGATTTCGGTCGCAGTGATTGGGGCGCTTCATTTAATTGCACCGCTATATTCGTGAAATAAAATATAGTAAACCGTACTGGTTTTTCTAAGAACTCTTTGTTACTCCAATTCCGTCAATATATTTCTGATAGGTATTTCGAGAGGAAAATATTGAAAAAAAAATGTTTTTAGCATTTGTTGTTATAGCGGCAACAGAAATACCGCATCTGTGAAAATTTCAACTGTCTAGCTATCACGCTTTATGAGATACAGCCTGGTGACAGACAGACAGACAGACGGACGGGCAGCGAAGTCTTTGTATTAGGGCCCCGTTTTTACCCTTTGGGTACGGAACCCTAACAAAAACACTATATTACAGAAAGTAATTAAATTATATTTTCACATGAAAGAAAATATCAAATCTTTACATTTTTAATAATCACTGCATAGTATAAAACAAAGTCTCTTCCCACTGTCTGTCTCTATGTATGCTTATACCTATAAAACTACGCAACGGATTTTGATGTGATTTTTTTAATAGATATAGTGATTCAAGGGGAAGGTTTATATGTTTAATACACCTGTGCGAAGCCAGGGCGGGTCGCTAGTAATTAATATAGAAGCAAAATGCATATAGAATACACGTTATATAAACTCTCTAAGAAATGTTTTGTTGTCACCGCCCAATTCTTTAAAAAGTTAGCAGCAACAAAACGACTACAAAAGAACGTTTCCGAATATTCCACACAAGAAAGTACGAGTAAGTTATGTGACTTGGAACCCCATCTGTTCCGAAAGAAATAGAAAAATGATTCTGAATCTTTTACTCCCAAGTGTAAGCTGTGATAGCGTAAAAGATTGGAGCATGCGTAGTTCTAAAAGAAAAAGTGCCAAAAGTGTCGTTCAACGTTCATGTGTCATACCAAAAAACTACTTCAACTGTTCGCGGGGCTATTCTTTGGCGTTCGACATTTACGAACACGAAAAAGTTTGTTTGGAATAGAAACAGCAGCCCGGGAAGCATGGCAAAGGGACCAATTGTCTTTCCACCATTATATCCCCTCGAAGAGGAAATAATGTATGGAATCACAGTGACATCTGACATTTCAAGTGGATAAAATGGTTTACTCCCTTTGCCGTGCTACCCGGGCTGAGATGGAGAGAGCGGAAAACTGGGAAAACTGAATTTTCTTTTGTTTTGAAATCCAATGGTTTAATCTTGCAGAGTACCTAGCTACTTCTTTTTAGGGTCCCGTACCCAAAGGGTAAAAACGGGACCCTATTACTAAGACTTGGCTGTCCGTCTGTCTGTCTCCAAGCTGTATCTCATGAACCGCTATAGCTAGAAAGCTAAAATTTTCACAAATGATGTATTTCTGTTGCCGATATAACTAAAATACTAAAAACAGAATAAAATTAATAATTAAGGGGGGCTCCCATACAACAAACCTGAGTTTTTAGCCATTTTTCGCTCGATATTAATAATGGTAACCGGTAAATGCTTGAAATATTCACAGAATATTTAGTTGTACATTAAATTCACTAATAAATAATTAAAATAAAATAAACATTTAAGGGGGGCTCCCATACATGACGGAACCCTTCCTGCGCGAGTCCTACTCGTACTTGGCCGATTATTTTTTACCTGTCCCGTTGCATAGGGCGGGCCCGCGAGCTTTACCTACATTTTAATATGCAAGGTCTTTATTTTTAACACAAATGCGTAAGTTTAAGTATACTATGCAAAAAATGTATTAAAGGCTCAGAAAATCGAGCGTTGCAGAATACTCCCCCAAGCGTAGACGCAATAAATTGACGAAGTTGGACGAGAAAGGTGTTTGTTTTGACAAGTTTCATGTGACATATTCATGCTTTGAAGAGTTTGTGCAAAGTTTGTACGGTGACTACGATGCAATATTTATTACGTGGGGACACAGTTGACATATGTGCTGTTAGTTGAATTAGTTCTATCAAGTTCAGCAAGTCTTTGAAAAATACAAACATCATTTTTTAAGATATACGTCTTCCAGCTCGTTGGGTCGACAATATTGTTACAATTGCGAGTCCGAGCAGTATAGCTATGGCTAGTGCGTAATGTGTGGTCTTACTCGTAGAGCAAATGTCTATAGTGTCACAATGGTGCAAAAAAAAGTGTCTGAGCCAAAACTCTGCCCAAGCTACGTAGTGGACAGGCTTTTTAGTTAGTCGTAGAGTGATTGCAAGCTAACTACCATGCCGCGCGATGGTTACAAGCACTCATTAGGTGACATAACGTCGAAATTCAAGAAAACGAGAAAATGCGTCATTTTAAACTATTTAATGTCTAAGTCGGTATGTATGACGGCGCTGGGATTTTTTTTACTACTTTTACTTAAGGACGGCTCTGTAGATATTTGCTCGAGGTGTGTGGTACGTATATTTCTCTTATTTGGTATAATAAAGATCAAATCTTCTCAGAGATATTTTCGCAAAAGTGTCTCATCCACCTACGCATATTATAAAAACCACACACTTGCTTGAAGTAGGTAACTTATACTTGTACAATAAGGCAAGTTGTTCAAAAGATTATGTGTAACATTCACCTTGACCTTTCCTTAAGGGGATTTTATATGCCAATTTCCATCTCGCGCAATTTCACAATAACAAAATAAATCGCAACATAAAAATTTCCAAAGACTCCTACATATATTTTTTTCTTTTGTTTTGTAGTATCATTTCTTAATTTGACGGAGTGGATAGAAAAAAGAACAAAAATTAGAGTAATTTGTTTCGATATCATCTAAATCGTAAGATATAATTTTATTACGTTTTAGGATCAATAACTGCAACATAGGTAACAAGCTTAACAAGGTAAGGTTGCTTTACGAATTGAGGTCAGAAACTAGGGTTTCTCTTGAGGAATTTAATGCTTATGTACCTTACCTACTCAAACTTGCAAACGAATGAGTGAGACAACTGAGATCCAGCCGGTTGAATGGCTGTTAATTTATCCAATAACAAGGCGTATTTATAGGTAAAGTAGGTATCAGCTTCAGATACAATGAAATCTTTTGTGTTTGCTTTCACTGAATGATTCGTAGTAAAATAAATCGTCGAAGAGACGGCACAATTCAAATTTTGGAAATTGTATGACATATTTGTATTGATATTTATAATTGGACATTTTTAATCTTGACATATTGTAACATTGTTTTGTAATAGTAATAATAACAATTGTATTTTTTCATAAGTTAATTTAATTCTTAAATACTATTTTCGATTTGTTTCTAATAATTTTATTATTTTGTGAGATATATGTAAATGGTATATCTCAATAAACAATTAAACAATACACTAGCAAGGTATGGCGTATTTTATATCTACCTACGCATTTATCTATAACACGTGTAATATTTTTTCCTGGTTTATTAATTTGGTTTTTTGTAAATATAATTCATTCATTCTGTTAATCAATCCGAATAAAGTACAAAATATGTTGTAAAATGTGAAAGTGACACACATACACACCCTCAACCCATAACCTCAGACACAAGTACACCTTTTTTTTTTTTTTTTTACCAGGGGAAATCTTTTATAGATACCACCACACCTCGTGGGCAGGCGGGTGGTTATGTGGGAGTCCTGCCGACTGGACAGTATACCCACCAAAACCCCTGGGTGTTCCGCCACTGCGCTATGTGTCGGGGCTACGGGCACGCTTGCGCACTCCTCCGCGGCACCCGACAGCGCTGGCCCAACTTGGGCCCCACCACGGAGCTTCGGCTCCCGCCAGAATGACGATGTGCCGAACACCAGACACAACGTCATCCACCACCTGGGACCAACCAGCACTGGGCGTCAGACAGCACCCGTATCCGACAGCCCTGGTCCCGATGCAACGGGTCAATTAAAGTGGCCCCGCGCCTGCCACTACGGCTGCAGTGGATAGGGAGAACGGCCGTCGCGATACCGACACTCCTCTTCCCCTGCAGCGCCACCGCCTCCGCCAACACGTTGGCGGCACCCGTTAGGGCCGCTGGCAGGACGGATAGGCAGCGGCCTTCTCGCCGCCCGTCCATCCCGTCGCCGCCCCCGCCTCGATGGGCTCGGCCGCGGCATCGCGACAAGCGCGACACCGCAGTCCACCTCAGTCGGCAAGCCGACCTACTGGCCAGCCTCCGCACGGACTTGTCTGGGCCCAAGATCCGGAGAGGCCGGCCCCACCTCGGGTTCCTCTTCGTTCACCAGGTTGAGGCAGACCTGGCTACTAAGCCCCCCCGCCACGACAAGGCGGGAACCCACTCGGGGGGGAGACACAAGTACACCTAGGTATACCACCTAACCTTCTTTGTCACTAAAATACCTACATATTAAGAGTACCATTGTAATAAACCATCTTGTAAAATTAATTAATTAATTAAACTCGGCACATATTTAATTTCAACATCATTTTTGATATTTTTACCAAATAAAAACATTGTAAGTTCCATCGAAATTCACCAAAATAAAAATCTGTACGTTATGTCGATATAAGGCCCAATTATGAAGGCGCCTTTGTAATTATAATAGCTAATTAGCAAACTATTTCTGTTTCTTTTTCACTTTAGGCATTCGATAGAGAGAACACTTTTTACGTTGCTATTTTTACGATAATAGTAGTTTATGCAACTGTCATATAATGAAGTTACTATTATGAAACTCGCTGCGCTCGTTTCATAAACTCACACTCGTGTTTTAATACCCGTGTTATATGCAGTTGCATACACTACTTTATCTTCACTAATAAAAAAAAATTAAAAAAAAAAAACAAATTGCGAAACATTAAATTCACGCGTACGTGTATTGTCACAGTGAACTTGGCGCTATTAAAATCTAACCAATGAGAGCGCAGCTGCGCACGCAGGGCCAATCAGGAGCGAGCGCGCGATGTTATAATGAAATTTTACGATATCGATGTGGATATTATAACATCATGTGAAATTGCTTAAATGTTGTCTGCGCTATAACAGTAGTCATTATAAGTCAAGTATTGGAAACATAAGTAGAATGTTACAACATTAGTGTAGATAAAATTAATTACGTGGCTACCTATGTAACTTTTGTGTGCTGCTTACAATTTTTCAAATACGACTAAGTACCTAAGACCGAAATCATGACAATATGACATCGACCCCGTAATAGTTGACAAACGCAAATCTCTTTTAGATTGATGTCCGGCCCGGGAAATAGACGGGTATAGTAAAAGCTACCCGGCCATGTGGAAACCACGAATAACTTTGGAGACATTTAGGTTGTGGACTTCGAGCAAATATCTGTAGTCACAATCGTGTAAAAAAAGTGTCCGAGTCAAAACTCTGCCCGTGCTAGGTATGTAGTGGGCAGGCTTTTAGTTACTTAGTCGTGACGCGATTGTAAGCCGACTACAACGCCGCTCGATGCCAAAGTCCTATTCTCTATCTCGATGTTATGTCACCTAATTAGTGCTTGTAACCGAGCACAAGTACTAATTAGATGACATAACATTGAGATTCGAGAAAACGGATCATTGTGCATTATTTAATCTAAATATCTAAGTGGGTATGTATGACGGCGCTCGGACATTTTTTTACTACAGGGACTGTGACTCTGTATAGAGATTTGCTCGAAGGCTGTTGGGTCTAAATTTTCCTTTTCATGTAGGTATATGCAGCTATCTAGGATTTGGTTTAGTCATATACCTAGTTTTATTTTGGCGTCCACCAGCTAATTGGGTATACGACATAGTAAAAATCACGGGTCCAACATGGACAAGATTAGCATAGGACCGGGATGAGTGGCGTACGAGACTAGAGGCCTATGCTTAGTTGTGGGCGACTACAGATTGAAAAATTATGAGAGTCTTCTTTTAATTCGTTTTTTCAGCTGTGATTTGGTTGTATAATACATGTAAAAAAAATAATTAAGTAAAATACAGGTGTTACTCACGTTTGATTTTAGTAGGATACTATTTATAGTTTCGATGCATTTGGCGATCTTTCTCAAGGTTGGAGCTAGCACGCGGGACCACCCACTCCAACCTTGAGAAAGATCGCCAAATGAAACTATAGTAGTATCCTACTATAATAGTATCCTACTAAAATCAAACGTGAGTAACACCTGTGTTTTACTTAATCAAAATGTACAAAAACCACGTTAGTTTCCATAGTGAGATATGTAAAAATGTTTGTTGTTATTACTTAAACACGCGCTTTTAAAAAATATCTAGTTTGTAACAAAATATTTAGTTTTAGTCCAAAGTATTTTTTTATCAACAGCGTCGCATAATCTTAAATTTCCCTACCCATCATAAACTCCAATTTCACCGTAGTTACATCTAATAACTTATCCTATTTGCGATCCACATCGTCCGAAATCTCTTCAGCTATTTCCGGGTACGGCCAATATCTTCTGAAAGTTAGAGTTGTAATCGCAATGTCGCACAGTATTGCCAATAACGATCTGAATAAATAAGGGGTCGTGCCAGTTCAGGCTTAATTTGGTTTAATCCCGGTTTAGACATGCCCATTGTACGCATGCTTATGTGATGGGTGAAACTAGTTTTATCTGTTTTGGAACTTTGCGGAGAACAAGAGCTTTGTGATAACAAAGGTCGTCGGACTCGTAGGTATTCAGTTTTGCGCAAGTGTTTTAGATAAATGCTCTTAGGCATTTCTTTTAGTTGCCGCTGGTTGTAGCTATTTCTTAATATTGTTTGTAACAAAATATAAGGAAAGCTGTAGGTAAGTCTCTTTCTATATGTACAAGGTGTTTATATAGGTTGTGAAGGTATTTAGTTTCGCTCAAGTGTTTTAGGATAGGTTTTTAGCTCGTAGCCATTTACTTTTAGTTATTTGCTACTAACTACAAACAAACAGTGAGGAAAATATAAAGAAAGCTGCCAATCTTCTTACATAGGTTCTTGAGGACTTTAATAAATTTCATTTGACCAGCTTGGTGAACAAGAACTCATCATCTCGTAACGATACGAGCCAGTTTTCTATATCTAAATAGTAATAATATCAGTGATACACAGTTAGACATTTAAACCCGTTTTTACCCTTTGGGTACGGAATCCTAACAATGATATCTTTCTTTCCTTACTTAATTAAATCTCAAAGTTTGTTGGTTTGTTACGCTTTTACGTAGCAACAGAAAAACTGATCGACTTTATTTTTTATAAGCTAGTTTATAAAAATGTCTGCTGTCCAACACACAAAACACTGTGTACTTAGGTATTACGAGTACAAGCTCTCAAGTCGTAGCTAATGTCTGAAGCTGCGTTTTTAAAATTTAAATTCCTATTCTTAATAAATCCTAAATAGGTCACCGTGAAGGAAAAATTCATTCCAGCACAACATAGAACAGTATTAACCTCCGTACTAAATCACCTTTAAACTTTTAAACGGTTTATAAAGTGCTCCAAATCCTGCTAAAACTTCGCTTGTGTTTGAACGCGAGCCCGGCTCGAAAGGAGAACAAATACAGCTTGGACTGCACTGATTGTGAATATTGACACACCACTACTGAGCCGATGCCAGTTTCACGGAAATTCTAAGCTAGTAGGTTCAGACGCTGATTTTTAGGCAGTAGTAATAAAGGGTCTTAGAAATTTGACGCGTGTGATAGAAGTAGACGCGTGTTAGTATAATAGCTGTGTATCAGGGAATCTGTGTGTATGTTAGATATAATCTGTGCGCGATGAGAATGATATGGGAACAGTTTTCAACTTTGACAAGGTTCCATCCAAGTATTGTTGTCGGTCTTCGTTGAGAACTGTCATTTTCGATTTACATTGACAGGGTTCCATCCTATTGATGTGTCGTGGTGGTCTAGTGGTAATCTCACCCGCCTTACCATCGTGACGTGATGGGTTCAAAATGAATGAACCAATGAATTCCTTGGAGTTTATGCACGGGATTTCACAACATTGGTTTTTCGGTGAAGGAAAACATCGTGAGGTAACATGCATCCTTCCGTATAGAAGAAATTCGATGGCGTAAGTGAATCCACCAACCCACACTGGGCCAGCGCGGTGGATATGGCCCAATCACCCTTCGTGGGAAGGCTTACGTCCTGCAGTGGACCATTTAAAAAAATGACTGGTAGATCCTATTTTCATTGCGCGCAGATTATATCTGTAGTCTTTAGTCATAGTTAACATATTCTGAGTATATAAGTACTGAGTAAGTCTATGTTCCATCCCATTCTTATTGCGCGCGGATTATATCTGTATGTACGTCATTGTGTCTGTATATATACCTAAGTATATCTCCTATATAAGAGGATTAAAATGCTGCGTTATTTTGTGTGACAACTGACGTAATCGAAAATATTATTAGCTACTCGTATTTCTATTGTTATCATGTCTGTGATCTGAGGGAATGTTGTGATTTGTAACTCCCACTATTTCTATTATGATACCTATTTAAAACATTAACTGAGACAAATCGAAATGATTGCAATAAATAAATATGTATTTGTTCATCGCAAAATAATAAATTCATTTTCCTTTTTAAACTTTATTTTATCACTGTTCAGTAATTGTCTGAAATGAACATAAACGCATTCGCTTTTCAAAAGTTTAAATCAAAAAAACAAACAAAACCGAATAAAAATATTTCATGTATATTTTCCTATTCAAAGTTTATTTTATCTAAATGAAGAGTTTTACTGTCTGAAATGAACATAAACAGACTTGCTTTTCACGAGTTTAAGTCCCAAATACAGATTTCCCGTTACTAACAAACCAACTTAAAACGTTACAGTGCCAAAATTATGGAACAAGCAAATTTGCTTCCTAGACCAAACTACATCACACGGAAAATTGAATAGTAGTGCTTTGTTTCCTCTGCAATGGTAAACTGGCCGTTCAGCAGCTCCCATTGGCGTATTGCCACGTTGTTTATTAGGTGCGAGCTTCCATCGATTTTACAGACTTCGGGTCAGCTGCCAAGTCGAATGCAAAGTCAGAACTCAAAATAAGACCAAGATATCAGAAAAAATGTACGATGAAGGAAGAATCTTTGGCGGAGTAAAGTAAGTTCGTATAGGCCGGGTTGCTAGTCCTGGTGTCAGAGTTTTTAAGCCGCCTGAAGGCCTCTGACATGGCTAAACGGTCAAAACAACCGGGACCTACAATTTAACGTGTCATCAGAGCCACCGTAGCGCTCAGATGGAAGTGTCACCCGTGGTCGCCCATCCAAAGACTGAGCATACGGAACGGTGCGCAGACAGACACCTAGTCAAATTACGCTATGAGTAAAAATCTTTGGCGGAAATGTGAGCATAGTGAGTAAGCAATAATTTTTCAACATTTTTTACCCGACTATGACATACCTATAGCTTAATTAAAAAGGTATGATAATGCGATGACAAAAATTTGACGATGCGTACCGATGTATTTTAGCTACTCGTAAAATATCGTGTTTTATCTATTGCAACTGAAATAAAATTGCCAAAAATAGGAAAACACAAAACACGATCTAACTACTTCAAAGTAAATCTGGGTTCATTGATAGGTAAAGCCGATAGAGTTAATGCTATACTGTACTGTACCAGCCTTTTTTTAGGAGTCCACTGCAGGACGTAGTGATTGGGCCATTTCCACCACGCTGGCGCAGTGCGGGTTGGCGGATTCAAATACGCCATCGAATTTCTTCTACAGACGTACACTCTAAAAAATTTCTAGACGCGGCGACAAAAATCCCTTATCAAATGGGAGATTACTAGGGAAACTGAACACAGCGACTGCACAAATTTAGACGCTTGAAAATATCAATGACAAAGAAACTCATACACATTTTTTGTTGCCCCGTATTAGCCCCCTTTGAGGTTTGAAACTATCACAAACATTGTAAATATGACAACGCTAACTGTCCCTAAGATAAGTCGCTATTACAAAGGTACTTTCACACTACGTTTTTGGCATTTTGTCATTTTGACTACTTTGCTTTGACCCCACGTTAAGGCATTGTTACTTTTATAATATAAAATGTCACCATGTTCAATGGTATATTGTTTATTTATCAACGTTGCGTTGTCCTGTGACAGTGTTTTGCTGTCCCTATGCCTACTGGGCGTTGTCGCTGTGACAATGTATGCTGTCCCTACGTCTACGGTGTATTGTCCCTGTGACAGTGTTTTGCTGTCCCTATGCCTACTGGGGGTTGTCGCTATGACAATGTATGCTGTCCCTACGTCTACGGTGTGTTGTCCCTGTGACAGTGTTTTGCTGTCCCTATGCCTACTGGGGGTTGTCGCTATGACAATGTATGCTGTCCCTACGTCTACGGTGTGTTGTCCCTGTGACAGTGTTTTACTGTCTCGACGTCTTAGGTAATACGTCTCTGCCACAAAGGTATTTCGTTTTTGCGTTTACCCAAACTATGACTTAGCAACAACGTAAGTGCCCCCCCAGTCCCCACAAATCTCTAAGGTAAGGTGCGCAGATCCGATATGAAGCACCATTACGGGTCGCTGCTCTCTGTACAGCTCTTTGGGCACAGAGGGCAATAATAATGTTTCCTGCGCACCCCACCTTAGCGGGATGTGGGTTGGGCGGCATTCACGTTGAATCGAAGTCATAGTTTGGTGAAACGCAAAAACAAAATACCTTCGAACCAGTAGAGGCGTATTACTATAGACGTCGAGACAGCAATACACTGTCAGAGTGACAACACACCGTGGACCTAGGGACAGCAAAATACTGTCACAGTGACGGCACACTGTATAAGTTGGAACAACTTACACTGCCGCAGTGACAACACCCAGTGTACGTAGAGACAGCAACACCCAGTCTCTTTAGACGATGGCACCTACGATAACCCTCTCGACTTGGATTTGGACTGCTTCATAGAGGAGAATGTGGCTTCGCATCTGAAAATTTTACTTACTTTGTGGAATGTCAAAACTAGAAAATAAATTAAAATCAGCAAAACGATTAAGATAGTTTTATTACAAATACAAATTAACGAAAGATAGAGTAATTGGTCTTAGTTATACAGGGTTATACGTAAAGGCTATGCTAAGCTGCAAGGGGCTCAAAGGTACTAATCATTATAAACAACTTTTGAAAATGACATGTTGAAAGTAGTATACCATTATCATCGTGCGCGAAAACTTAAAAAAATAGCGGGCGGATATGCCAGCTGCCATAGAAAAATCTTCGAGCCCCTTAGTCTTATCAAGGATCATATGAAGAGAGAATTGACAATGGCCATACAAAAGTGTGCATCTGGCGCCGTGCATAGCATTTTTTTTGCCGAAAATGTGAGTTTATGCTAGTCCATTACGATACACGCTCTATTGTATAGCTATTGTCTATCCTCCCATTATAAGATCCTTGGTCTTATTTTAACGATTAATTTGATATAAACAGATAGACAGACACACACAGAGACACACTGAATTTATCTAGCACAAACAAAAACTGTCGAAATTGTCTTACAACACAGTTGCGTTTGCGCCGCGGCCGGACCGTAGAAAAATGGCAGATTGAATGGCAGAGCCAGTGTTGCCAACGACTAATTTTTGACTGCCGTGTTTGGTAAGGGAAATTGACATGTTTGTAAAGAAAAGCTATCTTCGGCTGCCGTAGCAAATAAATAAAATAAAACATGTTTCTTTTTAATTTTTACTATCATTATAATTAACAAAAAAATCAACAAAAAATAATTAACCTTATCTACCCAAATTCTGATATTCTTCACATACATAATTTTTAATTTTTATTCAGTTAGTATTTTTTTTATCTATTATTTTAGCGAACATTTCTTCGGTTGGAACAACAATAGTTAAAAGTCTATGTTATTAGTATTATTTATTAATGGCAGCGAGAAGGAACTTTCGAAATTCAGTACAAATATCTGTCATAAAACCAACCAATGGGGATTCCTTTTTCTAATCATTTTTGGCTTTGGCACTTTGCAAAATGCGATCTTTGCAAATTGCCGTAGATTTTGCTACGGCAGTAGATTGGGGTTAAGGGTTTAGGGTTACGTAAATTTTTTGGTTAAAAACAAATTTATATGACCCATGAAATACCTATGATTATCACTGTTTTTTATTTTTATTTTGTTTAAATGGATACTTTTTTTAGTTAGAAATGCAACAAACTGCAAAAAAGGTAACGTCCTGTCCCCCTTTTATTCCAAAACTTACGATGAAAAATTTAAGTAAGATATGTTATTGCAATAGTATACTAAAACATACAAGTAAAAACACTTTCAAAACTTTATTTATGTCAGATTCGTGGCGAACAACTAGTAAAATACATTATAACAAAACAATAAATTTACTTTTATTTACAGTCATTTTACTGCAAAAAATTGTTTACTAATGATCTTATAATTTTAAGTTAACAAGTATCATAGGATTAATTCAGGATCCGATCGATTTTGTTTAATCAAGTCATTATTTCTCCTTAGAAAGAGAGGAAGTTGGCCATAATGGCAAAATTGCAAGACACAAGCGGCCTCTGGCGACGGCATTTGTTAAGGGCCAAGGACGTATTCACTTCGGAGCGTTGACGGAAGCACAAAGGCCTTAGTGAAAATATTTTCTAATTATCTATAGGTATTTTAGCATTGCTCATGCTTCTAGAACTTTTTCAAGTTTCTATAGGTACATTTAAGGTATGGTATGACCATACCGAATTATTTTTGAAAGGCTTCTGTTGAATCACAGAATAACGAATACTTTGTCGGTGCTCCATACAGAATCCTCAGTTAGCGTATAAGCGTTAGTCCAGCGTATAAGCTCATATTCTACCGATAACGAATTATGTCGTCGTAACTACCTTCCTACGTCGCGTCGTAGGAAATAAGCTAAAATAAAATTTGACGCTACGTACAAATTAAGAAATCACAATATTGTTGAAAAAAATATTCTGTGATTTTGTTAAAGTTGCTAGTGAACCAGCGTTCAAGCTCACATTTTACCGTTAGCGAATTTTGTCATGGCAAATAACCTGGTTTGTCATATCATCTAAAACGAAATAAAACTTGACGCCACTAACATGTCAAATATGAAAATAACCTTTTAAAAAAAGACTCTGTCACTGTGTCAAAGCTGCTTGTGAATCAGCGTTCAAGCTCACATTTTACCGTTAAGGAACTCTGTCATAGTGACTACCTCCTATAGCGTAGTGACAAACTACTTTGTCGTAGCGACAAAATAAAAATAATCATAGACGCCACGTGCTCGGGAACCTAGTCATAGTGACAAAAAACCGTTCGACAAAAAAGATTCTGATGCGGCGTTTTGGTTTATTAGAACGTACCGTTCAAAAGCTACGTCAGGAGCACAAAAAAAAAACGACAAAGGAATTTAGCACCTTAGACGACCGATTTTTTTTTGAGTGTAGGTATGCAGGTTGTCTCACGATGTTTTCCTTCACCGAAAAGCCAGTGGTATGAGATTCCGTACATAAATTCCGAAGAACTCATTGGTACGGGACCGGGATTTGAACCTACGACCTCACGATTGTAAGGTCGGTGTCATTACCACTAAACCACCACAGCTTATGTAATGCTATAAAACTACATAACTAACCTTGGATATTCAAATATTTTTTTATATCTCTTCAAAATCGGTCCATCCGTTTGTGAGCTATCATGCGACAAACTCGCACAACACCGCAAATTTATTCTCAGAATCTTGTTGAGATATTAAATTTTATTCATCGAAAATACTACGAGTACGTGCTTCTTGGAAACGTTATTGCTATGAACTTTGGAGTATTAAATTGTCATATTCTGTTATAACCTGGTTTGCATCTTGCGTTTCACTGAAATATTTCATTTTTCAAGTCCACTATTTGCTTCCTTAACTCTTTTCGGGCGTGAATTCGATAAAAGTCTTACATAAAGAAGTAGCATTCGAAATTTAGGAGGTTTAAAATTGTTAAGAAATGGTTCATTATTCATTAATGGTTCAGAAGAGCACATAATACTATAGGTAAGTTTCTAATTATCTCATATTTTATTGCGCGATAAGTCCCGTAGTATATAAAATAAATGAAGGCAGGGCATCCTCTGGACACATCGCTCTCGAACTGAATAAAAAAGGGTAGTATTGTGTGTCCAGTGTCTATTTTGCCAAGTGTCCCACTTGTTTCATTGTAACTGCAGGGTCACGCACGTTAAATGCAACCCGCTTCCAACTAACCTAACCTATTTTTGTTTCTCAGAAACAAAAAATAGGTTAGGTTCGGTTAAAGGTTATGTAGCAGAACTATTATATATGACTGCCTCGGTGGCTCAGTGGTTAGTGACCACTGGGTCAAAGAGGCGTGGGTTCGATCCCCACCCAGGGCAAATATTTATGTGATGAACATGGGTGTTTGCTCTGTGTCTGGGTGTAGTTTAGTTACCAGCTACATAAGTATGTATTTAAAAATATATAAGTAGTATATCAGTCTCTGACAGCCATATCACAAGCTTTGCTTAGTTTGGGGTCAGAGGCCGTGTGTAAGATGTCCCAAATATTTTATTTTTTATTATTTTATTGCTCCAGTTGTTATTCTTTTTACAAGTAAGCCATGTTTTTGTCGGGTTCTAAATATCTCATATCTTTATTGCACAATGAATCCCGCAGCAATAACAATAGTGTGATCTTTTTTTTCATCACCTTGTATAAC
The DNA here is from genome assembly GCA_964007245.1 of Hypomecis atomaria. Lineage (NCBI taxonomy): Eukaryota > Metazoa > Arthropoda > Insecta > Lepidoptera > Geometridae > Hypomecis > Hypomecis atomaria. The sequence goes on from OZ023293.1 coordinate 8,142,035, forward strand.
CGCTTAGTCATGTCAAAAAACTTTAGGCAGGTCAATTTTTTTCAAGTGGAGACCACGTATCGGCGAGCTCATCTGCAGGTGAAGTCATCTGCTCACCTGATGGGTGAATGCGTCCACCCATCAGGGGGGCAGATGACCTCATTAAGACCGTGGGATCGCGCTACACGCAAGCTGCTTCCAGCCGGTCTTATTAGAGATCTTAAGGCAGTTGTCCCACCTCCAGCGAAGAAATGACTTACTATCGCCTATTTTCTCGCTTAAGAAACGATCAATAGGTGAGATTTTCGTGTAAATAAAAGATAGGGGTATATTAATAGTTGATCGCTGACGACGCTGCCGTCGAAAACTAGCTCCATTAGTTTGTCACTGAGCGACAAGAGCTATCAAAGATAATTCCCACTGAGCGATGCTCGCTTGGCAGTTAGAATTAACACCTAGAGACTTACTAACTAGCAGTGATTTATTTACAGTGCGGCTTTAGAAGTATACGCTGCTGTCGTCGCGAACAAGTGGTACAGTATTTGTCCGATGCACTCGCACACTTGCTTATAGCCCAGCGACAAAACTATCGATACAACACACTCGCTTCCCGATGCTCGCCAACTCGTTTCTAGTTTCTAGCTTTACTCGCTTCTCTTTCATCGTCGGCGGTAGGACAAGTGCCAAGGTGGAAGACTTTATCCAGGAGTGGGCGTTCTATGGTCCATTGATATTATATGGCCGATGAAACTTGTAGATTAGTAGGTAACTAGGTTTTTCATAAAAATCATTTTCTCTGCATCTAGAGGGAAATTTCGATTGGCAGTGCTAATTACAAGCCCGAGACGCCGCCGCTGGAATAATTAAAATCTTAAATTGGAGTCTGAAGAGCTAAGAGCTTCTTGGTATTAGATATTAATTAAGCAACCGACTTGTTTTCACAGCAGCAGTTGAAATTTACCAATTTACATAATTGAAGAAACAACTGCAAATGTACATATAGAGATAGGTACTAAATTATTTATAATCAACAACAGCAAAATTGTATTTCTTAACCTATACTTTTCCACTTCTGGGCAGAGGTCTCCCCCATCTAGTTAATCTCAGAACACAATTAGGATTACTCCTTATTGTCGCCTCTGTCGTCTTTCTCTATGGTACCCGACCACGACTATGGCCGAAGACTCAAAGTTACGATCCCCCCACAACCTCCTGCTAACTCATCTCGAATAAGTCAGGCTCGTCGCGCCAGCGAGCGTGTCTTAGGCCTTACCTGGGCTGCGTCGTCCATCAGGCACCCAACGCGTGAAGATCCAGGCCCATCAATCGGACTAATCAAAATAAGCCTACTACGTGTCCCTAAAACGCAAACCCGCTATGTAACCCTAAAAGTTATCTGATCAATTCGACCCAGTTTTACTAGTCTTACATAATTCGCAATAATAATCTCCAATCAACAATCCATTGAATTTCCTATCACTGCACAGCATGAAGCAATAAAATGGGAAATCAATCAAATAAGTAAACCAGGCTAAACCTCTGAATCGGACTAAATAAACAAACAGTAAATTAGCTCGACCTCCCCGATAATATCCTCCTTAAACGTGATCAAATCCGGTTTTAAAATTTGAATGCTTCTTCTTCCATTGCCAGTGGGGAAAAAGAAAAAAACGTTGCGATTATCTTCCCCTGTCCCAGCAAATGGATATTCGGACCCTGTCCGTTGATGGGGGGTTTTATTATGGGGGAAACGGATTGGCTGTATAAACGAGAGCTATTTGTTTTATTTTACAGCTTGCCTTCCCACTGCCGCGGGCTGCATACTGCGTAGAGTCACGCATCTTTTGGCTTTGTTTTGTTTCAGCTTGACATGCTAAGCTTGGTATATCACAACTTACGAATGTCGGTTCCCATATTGCAAAAGTTGTTCCTATTACCTATCTCTGTTACAAGTAATATTACGGAGACAATCTTATAATTTGTGGGTCTTCTCGTTCAGTAGTGGATCGATTTGTTATTTTTTGCGTTGCTAGTTGAGTGCTAAAGTGCAACTTTTGTGCGAATAGATTTAAGTTCATAAATCCGACGTTGAAAGTTCATGCAAGTTTGCAAATTAAGTATTAGGATCATGCTCAGTTAAATCGTCACAAATGATTATTCAATGATGACAATTTTAATGTGGTTTTTAGCTATTTCATGACATAGAGCGTCGTCGAAAAATTCAAACAAAATCTTGAAGTTAATCTGCAAAAGTTGTAGTATGTAAAAAACGATCGATTCTCCTAACGAAACGTATAACATCTTACATCAAAGCCGGACATAAGCTCCTCTCACGTTACACCACACCATAAAGCCTGTTATTCAGTTTTCTCTCCCAATTTTCTAAAAATTGCCTTCCATATATCGTAACGTGATTCCATAGAGACGCACGTTAAAATGAACAAAAATATGAAGATCGAAACAGTGAGGAGGAAGTGTCGCCCAATCAGGCGATCTCTTTGACAGGGATAGACATTTCCGTATCAAATTCTCATGGGCGATGGAACGATTTTTGGCAGTGATCCCCTCAGGTCTCGTGCACACTAGATCACTGACGTTTTTGAGTGAAATGAAGATATTTTATACATTATTGATAAAAAAAAAATCGAGATACACAAACATTGAAGCTGTAAAGGGACTTTCGGAAGCATATTATGTATTATATTTATTCATCATTATGGAAACCATTTGATGATGTCTCCTAACCAATGCGGCAACACAGACTCTGCTCCTAATTAATGAAATGAATTATTCATATAAATGAGCTTTGATGTTGCATTCTTTTGTGGGTTATGTAGCCTTTTTTTACCCGACTGCCAAGGAAGGGTATTGTTTTTCGCGCGTATCTTGAATGCTTGTAAATTTGGCTCTGTCGTTGTTTCGTCCCGCAAGCTGTTCGGCCCGCGGGGCGAATCACCGATAACTCTTTTGGAAGGCCCTCTTTCGCCCCGCGGGGCGAAACGCCGAAAACGATGAAAGAAGAGGTCGTTTCGGTCCACGTTGATAAAGATCAATTTCTAGCATCAGTGTTACGTATTTCTTATTATTCCCATGTATCTTAGAAAAGGCTGGATGGATTTCGATTATATTGTTATTTTTTGGTAAATCGATACTATAACGTTTATGGTAACTATCACCTGTCTGGTTGGTAAAAAAAAGATAAATTAAAATAAAGATGACCGGTGCAAGTTACTAGTATAGATATACTTTAGATATACTTGTTTATACCTGCCTACCCAAGAGTTGTGACGGGAAAAAAGTAGTCAACTAAATGATTGCACATTCTATGGGCTTCATAATTCCGATTGGTACGCCATCACGCACGCACACACACACACACACACACACACACACAGAGAGAGAGAGAGAGAGAGAGAGAGAGAGAGACACGTCAAACACCCCGTCGTTTTCACGTCGGTACTTAATAATATAATTGTCGTCAGTAATAATATCTCATAGTCTAGTATGAACAAGCCGCGTCACCAAGATAGAGAATGGCAGCGACATCACACAATTCCGGTAAACCCTGTAATGTTGCAAACGGGGAAGCCGTTTGCAGCACCACAAGTTAAGAGAGGATAAGAGAACCCGTAATGTGGCAAGCGGGGGAGCCGGTTGCCACACCACAAGTTACGAGACTTCAGAAAACCTAACCAAAGAGTCCTGCCTAGTGGATAGGATTCCTAACGGTTCGGAGAGAGGAGATTAAAATAGAAAACTAACCTTAGTATTTACACATTTATTTACACTATCACACACTGCACTTATCGTCTATAAAGTCTTCAAGAAGCGGAGAGAGAGAGAGAGAGAGAGAGAGAGAATTTTGAAAGAGTCCTTGGAATGTTAGCCTAAAGGGAGAGGGTAGCACTCGTAGAACCACGCTGGAGGCTGGCCGAGGATTTTCTATAGACTGAGCTGGACCCGCCGATAGTGTGGTGCCAGCAAGGTAGCGCTAGGTGAGCGCTAGCGTGGAGACATCTGTCGACTGAGGTGGAGGCGCCGGCCCAAACCGGCCGACAGGCGCCGGCCCAAACCGGCCGACAGGGTTCGTCGACAGCGCCAGCCCAGTGCTCCAGGGTAAGGGGTCAGTGGCCCCAAAACAAGAGATCCTCCTGTAAACAAAGTCAAAGGGACCGGAGTCTCTCACCCTGAACGTTACCCGACGCTCATGCCGTTTACAGGACTCGTCCACGCAATTTAAAAAATCACACACTCTACATCTTTATAGAAAAAAAAAATGGTGTCTTCAAGATGACTTTCAACCCAAGACTGCCCGATTTTACAAACAAGGATCGCTGATCCTGTCAAAAAAAAACATTTCAAAAATTCATAACTAGAATTGTTAGTTGGCAGTGTTATCGTTGAAAGAATCTGAATGTAGAGAAGCTAACAAAAAGGTTAGTTTCTCTACAACCCCACGTTTCTATCATTCACCTGTCGGCCGCGAGTGCCGCCGACGCAGTCTGACGGTTCATCAAGGGGATAGATGTGCGCGGCGATATTAAAACTTTTAACGATGAACAAGATTATATTAAAAATGTAGAAAACCCCCAACACAATAAGATTTTTACTATATTCTACGACAGTTAAAAAAAGAGCTGATAACTTTAAAAAACCTTAACCGATTTTGATGAAACAGCTAAGAACACTCCCGACAAATTCACTTTTGAAATTAAAAATAAGAAAATCAAAATCGGTTTATCCGGTCGGGACCTACGATGCCACAGACACACACACACACACACACGCACACACACAAAGAGAGAGAGAGAGAGAGACAGAGACATCAAACTAATAACACCCAATCGTTTTTACATTGGTACTTAAAAATAGTTGTCGTCAATAATAATATTTCGTAGTCTAGTATGAACAAGCCGCGTCACCCAGATAGAGAATGGCAGCGACATCACACAATTCCGGTAAACCCCCCGTTTCTATCATTCACCTGTCGGCCACGAGTGCCGCCGACGCAGTCTGACGGCTCATCAAGGGGATTGAAGTGTGCGCCGATATTGCAGAAGCTGCAATAATATTATTATGATTGGTGCATAATTAGTGTTTATTGGATATTTTAAGTAAAAAAATTATTACATATCGAATAAAACAATTGGTTAAATTATCCGCCAATTTGGAGCAATACTTAAAATGGAATATCTTTGAAAAATCACAACATTTTATTATCATCATTAATTTAAATAAAGATAAAAATATAAAATGGCTGCAGAGGCGATAATCTTCAAAATGATACCAAGCAGTGTGTTTCTGTATTTAGCGACTACTTACTAGCGACTCGCCTCGGCTTCTCACAGGTATATTATAGGTACATAATATAAACCTTCCTCTTGAGTTAAAAAATCGATTTATAAGCCGCATCAAAATCCGTTGCGTACTTTTAAAGATATAAGCATACATAAGGACAGACAGACAGCGGGAAGCGACTTTGTTTTATACTATGTAGTGATATCAAAAAAAAATTTAAAAAAATGTGTTTTGAAGCTCATTATCTCAAATGCCGGTTTTTGGAGTAACAGTGTATTGTCAAACAGGGCCGCAGCTTGTAACGATGATAATTATTTTTCGCAAAAAATAGCATGACCGACTTTAACAGTGTACAGAATTCGCGAATATTTTGAACGGATCAATGTAGCACTTTTCCCATTATTGTTGATTTATCAAAAATGGCTCAGCTGATTTCGGTAAAATTTAAATTGGACCTATTACGAAGTATATTCTTTCCAATAAAAAAGAGTTATCAAAATCGGACCACAAAAAAAAACACAAAAAAATATACGCGTCGAATTGAGTACCTCCTCCGTTTTGTCGGTCGAAAATTACAGAACTTCTTGCCCTGTATTAAGCCAAAAGGGGGTGATTAAGATTCACTATCATATCGTCAGATAGTGCTCCTTCAACAAATACTTTACAAAACAATATCTATCCATCCATCAGCCGTAGGACATCCACTGCTGGACATAGGATTCATCTATGGATTTCCAATAAGGTTGGAAGCGGCCTGCATCCAGTACGTCCCTGAGATCTTAATTATATCGTCAGTCCACCTAGTCGGTGGACGTCCTATTCTGCGTTTGCTGGTCCAAAAAATATTGAATACTTACAGAACCCGCTAAAAGTCACAAACAGCCATCAGTATGAACAATTTTTACAATGGGACCAACCCGTAATTCAAGAAATCTGCTGTTACATACAACGTTGCAACGTGGAATTGACAAAATGAATGAACAGCTGAGAATTATTTATTTTCTCGAATTCTGGGTTGGCCCCATTGTGAAAGTTGTTCATAATGGTGGCTTGAATCTCTTCCTTTCGGCTTAGTATACTATTTCTGGATAACCCTGAATAAAGCTCACGTTTGAGAACCATGGTACAGTGTTCTGAATATTGTAGATCCCAGCAGGTGCAATAACATAACTATAAATAACATCTTAAAAACCGTATGTAAATAAATAACTTATGTTGCTATAAATGATTGAGCTAGTACAATAGAAACAGTGGGAGTGAGCACAGTCGCTAGCCCTACTAGGCAGTTAAACCATCGACTACTAAAACTTGTAAACTAGTAAAACTTGAGTAAGTCTACTTTTGGGTCTTTAACCCAAAAGTAGACTTACTCAAGTTTTACTTACATTGGACGAGATGAGCAAACCTATAACGTATCAATTTGCCACAATTGATTTATGCCTAGTTTAAGGGGAAGTGCTAAATGGAGCTAAGCAACTTAATCCGCAAGATGGCGCTATTTCTTCGAAACTATGTTTACACGAAACTATATAAATAATGCAAACGTATATGGAATAAAAAAAAATGTTTTTATTTGTTTTTAATTATTTAGCGAGAAAATACAAATTTTAAGTATTTATGCGAATATTTTCTTTCATTTTTTTAGGCTTATAAAATACAATTGAACTTTTTGGTACCTAAACTTCTGAGAAAAGGACTTTGATAAGGTCGACTCTCGTACGTGTAAGCCAAACACACACACTATCAAATGGAATAAACAGTAAAAACTATGTATCAAAAATGGCCGCACTGTCATCTACTCTAATAGCAAAGTTGGTGGTGGATTTCCAATCTGAAGTACTAAGTTCAAATCTCAGATAGGGAATATTCAATTTTGCTGAAGATTTTTTTATAATCCTTCAAAATCCATTTTGAAATCTAAGCCATCAACGCGTGAACCCACATCAAAAGGATAGAGAAATATCGCAACTGACAGTGATGGACAGCGACGTGCGGGGGCAAACCGACGCCATTTGGAAATGGCTCATTTCAAACGGCCAATCTCAGACAATGTGTTGATGAACTCTGCTCTTTGCAGGTGTGTGATATTGAACCAATTAGAGACTAAAACAATTTAAGACTTCAATTTACTTAATAATACGGCTGTGAATTTATATAACACAATAACTGTACCAGGTTTGGGTTTTGCGCAGCTTGAAGCTAATAAATAAATAAATAATAAATATTAGGGGACAATCTTACACACGGTCTCTGACCCCAAACTAAGCAAAGCTTGTGATATGGCTGCCAGAGACTGATATACTACATATACTTATTTTTAAATACATACTTATATATATAAATTGGTGTTATTGGTGTTATTTAGTATATTAATATATACTAAATAACACCCAGACACAGGGCAAACACTAGCTAGCTAACTTCATAGATGCTAAGAAGTTTCATCATCGTCGTTTCAGCCATAAGACGTCCACTGCTATAGTCTGACCGTTTAACTGAGTCCTCGCCTGCGCGGTACAGAGGCGCGGGGGTAGACGACAAAGGGGACTGAGACAGGTGCGAGCGGCGGGGACTCCCCGCCGTCGTCTACCCTCGCGCCTCTGTACCGCGCAGGCGAGGACTCAGTTAAACGGTCAGACTATAGACATAGGCCTCTCCTAAAGATATCCAATTAGACCGGTTGGTAGCGGCTTGCATCCAGCGCGATCCTGCGGTCGTAATGAGGTCATCCATCCACCTTGTGGGTGGGTGTCTTACGCTGCGCTTGCTGGTACGTGGTCTCCACTCGAGAACCTTTCGACCCCATCGGTCATCAGCCGGGCAGGGCATGTCAACTTGCCAATCCGCTGGGCTATGTCGGTAACTTTGGTTATTCTACGGATCTCCTCATTCCTGATTCGGTCTCGCAGTCGCATTCTAAGAATTTTGATTAGGCTAAAACCAATAAGTAAGTTTGTATAGGCCGGGTGGCTAGCTCTCGTGTCAGAGTTTTTAGGCTGCTGAAGGTTTCTGACATGGCTAAACGGTTAAAACAGCCGGGACCTACAATTTAACGTGTCATCCGAGCCACGATAGCGCTAAGTTGGAAAATACCACCCGCGATCACCCATCCAAATACTGACCGTGCAAAATGTTGCTTAATTTTGGTGATCGCTGACTAACACCTAGTCAAACTACGCTACGAACGCTACAAAACAAATGTAATGGCATCTGTGGATCCCATATTGACCAAGAGCGCAGTCGTAACCAGACGGACGTAAATATGCTAGGCCAATGATGATAATGATAGCTAGCAGTTAAAGTTTTTTTTTTCACGGATTCTATCTTTTACGCATAACGTATTCAGTTGCTATCGAAAACGGAAGCCATTTGGAAATGGCTCATTTCCACCGCGTCCAATCTCAGACAATGAATTCATAAATTCTTAACAAATGAATATACAATAGAACTGTTTTGATTTCGTATAAGAATTTAGGAGATTAAAAAAGAAAATTAGGGACAGCGAGTTTTTGAAACTAGTAGTTCTCTGAACAGTAGACCTCCCGGCACATCTCTTTATCTGAATCTTCATAAGTACCTATATTAACTCTACTTAATCTTCGCCAATTTAGTTCATTAATAGATATATTAAACCTACCAAGTTTCGTCAAGATATTTTAAAAATTCGACCTGTAGAGGAAAATCAACATCCGAATAGACGAAAGTAAAATCTTTGACTTATAACGGTGACCTCACTTCGTTCGCTTGGTCAATTTTATAGATAACATGAAATCAGTCTCAATGTACGTAATTATCCTAATGGCAAACAGCGACTCGCGCACGAAGAGTCCCATGTCGTATGGAAGTCCGCCTTAACATATTTTAATGTTTATTTTTGAAGGGAAGAAACAAGTATTATTTAAGATTTTCCAGTTGCCGTTATTAATATCGAGCAATAAAATCTCGTTTCTTGTATGGCAGTCCCCCCTCTAATAGTTGTTTTATTTTTATTTAAATATAGTATATTTTTAAAGTCAACTTTAGGTATAGTCAATTTAACTGTCACCGATGTTAATATCGAGCAAAACACGTCTAAAATTCAGGTTTGTTTGTTAACGTTTGTTGTATGGGATCCCTCTTAAATACATTTTTTTCTATTTTTTGTTATAGCGGCAACAAAAATACGTCATCTGTGAATGGATACCACCATTCATTAGTTACAGCCTGGTGACAGTCAGACAGTCAGACGGACGGACAGCGGAGTCATAGTAATAGGGTCCCGTTTTTACCCTTTGGGGGGTACGGAACCCTAAAAAGATCACTCTAACATTACACAAATCAGTTTCCAAAAAGATTTATCTAGCAATACTGAAAATTTTAACGTGCATATGCCTTAAAGGTCTTAACTGTCTTACAGCAAAAATAATCACGACATATATTCATCTTAGTTTCATAACGAACACAACTCGCTTCCACCTGAACGTTAATTAAAACATAAAGCAGCGAGGAATGTGATCATATTTCTTACAACTAAGACTAACTCCAGAAGTTGAAAACTATTCAAATGAAGTACAAGTTAGGTGGTTTCAAAGTGGGCAATGCGGGCAAGTATCCAGTGCAGTGTAATCTGCAGAGTCGTAAAACAAACTGTCCCGGACACACCTGTGCTCCACATGTAGAACTGCCATATACCAAAGAGTAGTCAGTTTTAGTGAACATCTTCACGGACTATCAAAACTACAAATAACACACACTAACATTAACAAATAACAAAACACACTGAGGACTTGTACAGGTAACGAAATTGTTAAGTTAATTTCTATTTTAAGTGTAATTGGCGTTACTAGCCGTACTTATAAATAAAACAAGTTAAATGGTCAATACATAAATATAAAGTTTCATTTGATTACCGATATGTACCTACTTACTATTAAAAAACTTATCATACTTTCGTTATTTTGGTTCTTGCTGTACAAAAAGGCAACGTGTATAATTTATACAAGTTACATTAGGTACATCTATCACCGCAAGGTTATTGGAAATACACAGGGTAGGCCTATGTCCACTAGTGAATGTCTTACGGCTAATAATGATGATGACAATTAGGTAACTCTTTATTTAAAAGTGTCTAAATAATTTTAATTCTGTTGCCAGTGATGACATGTGAGATTGAAACGTGGCTTTTAATGTGGGCCTTAATAATAAGCTCAAGATAGCCCCACTTGCTATGGATAAGGTCGGCTCGGAGTCTCACTGCGGGCTCGAATCAGAAATGAGGAGATCCGCAGACAAACCAAAGTTACCGACATAGCCCAGCAGATTAGCAAATTAAAGTGGCAGCGGGCAGGGTTATTTCGGTTCGAAGAACGGATGGCCGATGCTGACGTAAAGTTCTCGAATGGAGACCACGAGCAGCAAGCGCAGCGTAGAACGTACACCGACTAGGTCAACTGACGATAAAGATCGCAGGAACGCGTTGGATGCCGGCTGCGTCGAATCGGCCTTATTGGAAATCCATGGGGGAAGCCTATGTCCAGCAGTGGACGTCCTGCGACTGCTATCAGTATAGATGGAAATAATTTAATTTCATGCAATGAGTATGACCAACCAATCTTGAGCTATATTAAGGTGTAACTACACACTACACAGACTTAACCACATTTTAGATAACAGTTACCTACTACGTTCCTCTATATACACTAAACTAAATACAAGCCAGTATTAAACCAGTCTAAAATTGGGGTAGCAAGTCGCCGTACACTGTGGCAAGCACATACTGTGAAATCGCTCCGTATCAGCTGCTAACAAAACCAAGATGTAAGCAAAGTGCTTCATTTCCACCAAATAGTTGGTTGTGCATATTCTAGGCGAAGAGCTATTGGTAAGTTTTATCAAGTCTCGATTGTGTTTTTTATTTCACGCTTTTTTGTGACCAAACAAAGCGAGTTTCAGTATTCGCTCGATAATTTTGATTTCGTCTGTCCAGATGTCGACTCTCCTCTCTACGCGCCTCGGAGTTCGGTTTAAATAAATAATAATTAAATATTAGGGGACATCTTACACACGGTCTCTGACCCCATAGCTCGTGATATGGCTGCCAGAGACTGAAATACATATTTTGAATACATACTTATATAGATAGTACCTTAAATAACACCCATACACAGAGCAAACACCTATGTTCATCACACAAATGTTTTCCCTGGGTGGGGATCGAACCCACGACTCTTTTACCCAGAAGTCAGCGTCACTAACCACTGAGTCCCAAGGCAGTCAGGTATACTCTCAGTATGCTAGTCAGTCAGTCTATGGAAAGATAGACACAGATAAAGCGTTACACTCTCTAGCTGTTCGTATGAAACTGGTCATTCGTGCTTACTGAAACGTATTTTGTATTTGAAATAGGTTCGTTCGCCTTTAGCTGTGTAGTCGAAGCCTCTGTATCTGCACGAGAAGCACGGCAAAGGGACAAATTGTCTCTCCACCATTATATCCCCTCGAAGAAGAAATAAAGTATGGATTGACAATGACAACTGACATTAAAAGTGGATAAAATGGTTTTCTCCCTTTGCCGTGCTACCGGTGCTGGCGTGCTAACTTAAAATAGATTGATGTTCATTTTCCCCTATATGTACGAACTGTGATATCTATTTTGTAAGAAACACTGACTTGTAGGATTTTAACGTTTGTAGGCAATTTAGTGTTTTTGGGACCCTGAACTGACTTTGGGATTTTTGCAGGTACTTATAATAAGTTAAATTGAACATTACTTTGCAACTTGGTTTAGTATTTAGACACGGGTAAATTTATATGTTAAAATAACCAATGAGTAGCCCATCTCCCTTCATGGGTAGGCCTACGTCCTGCAGTGGACTATTAAAAAGGCTGGTACAGTACATTACAGTGGCCCATATTCACATACAAACTTTTGAATAGTATTTAGTTTTATAGTTAGTTACAGTATTTTTTTAAATATTTATTTTAATTGTATGACGAATAATATATTTTTATTATTTTTTCTTAAGCCTGGACTATCCGAACGTTGCATCCAATAATAATGTTAATTCTAAACAGCTGTTTTATTTGATGACTTGTTTTGAAGTATTGTTTAACCGATTTTCAAAAGGAGGAGGTTAAATGTTCGCCTGGGTATTTTTTCTTAAGTCATAAAGTAACCGAAACTTACAGTATGTCCATTACTATTGTAAGTGCCATTCTTCCGTTACAATATCCAGGTCGTCACTCCCTGTCGTTTCATTTTTAGGGTTCCGTACCCAAAGGGTAAGAACGGGACCCTATTACTAAGACTCCGCTGTCCGTCCGTCTGTCTGTCTGTCACCGGGCTGTATCTCATGAACCGTGGTAGCTAGGTAGCTGAAATTTTCACAGAGATGATGTATTTCTGTCGCTATAACAATGAATACTAAAAACAGAATGAAATATATATGGGGAGCTCCCATACAACAAACGTGAGTTTAGGAGCTTTTTGCTCTCTAATAATAATGGCAAGAGGAATACGACGGCTATAGGGTCTCAAACACAGTAAGGAACCCTTCGTGCACGAGTTTGACTTGCACTTGGCCGATTTTTTTATTCATTATTTTCCCTGGCTTCATATCACCGCCCGCTCCCGTCGACGGCGACGCGCCGTCGACGGGAGCGGGCTGCATACGAAAATTAAATGCACGTGCATTCATGCATGTTAGTGTTTTCATGGAAAAGTTGATGGATGATAATTCAACAGTACAGTTTTCGAAATAATTTTCATGTTGGAAGTTAAGTTGATTAATTTATTTACTGAATATTTTGAGAGCTCTTGATATAAAACAAATATTAGGCGTTTCCCGGAAAAGTTGATGGGCTTCAATTCCTCAGTGCAGTTCATGACTGAGTGTTCACTGTGTTCCTGTTTAATTTATACATATATGTTTTTTATACATAATTGTTTTACAATAAACGATGTTTATGATTAAGTTGTGGTGGTCTAGTAGTAGTGACACCTGTCTTATAATCGTGAGGTCGTGGGTTCCAACCCCGGCCTCGTAACCATGAGTTCTTTAGAGTTTATGTACGGATTTTTACATCACTGGCTTATCAGCTGTACCCACTCAGGTCCCACTTTACAAGATTTTCTTTATTGTAGCAGTAGTTTAATGTTTAACTGAAAAGGGGCCTGTGTGACACGAGAAAAACACGATGAATGTCCCCGTTTTCGAATAATGACTCGTATTTATTTTTTGGTATTAGTTTTGCTCCTAATATGACTAGTTTTATGTACTTTGTAGACAAATCTTTGGATTTATAAATTATGTTTCTATCTCATACTGTTGAGGAAATATACCTAACTGTGTGACCATCAAATTTGAGCTTCGAGGCGAAGCACCCTGCTATATGTGGGCTAACAAGAGAAATACGAGAATACAAATAGCGATGTGAGAATCTAGCATGTTATTGTTTCCTTTGTGGTGTCCATCGGGTTTCAATATCACACAAAGTTTGGCTATTTTATACCTACTCATATTCACCACGAAAGAGTGTATCCGAAATAGCTTTGTGCCAACATAGGTATTTGGTAACAAAGGATATAGGAAAGTGCTTTTGAAAAGCGTGAGAATTTTGACAACATGATATTTTTACTCACATTGAACAAAGAGACTCGACAACTCGCATATTCCCACTTTGGGGATTTGGCCCAATTGCTCTTTGTGGATAGGAATATGGTCACCAGTGGATTGTTTAAAGAACGGTATAGTGCAGATTCATCTAAACGTTAGTAGCGCTCGTAGCGTAGTTTGAAAAGGTGTTTGTCAGCGATCACCGAAATTAAGCAACGTTCCGCATGGTCAGTATTTGGATGGGTGACCGCGGGTGGCATTCTCCAACTGAGCGCTACCGTAGCTCTACACGTTAAATTGTTGGTCCCGGTTGTTTTAATCCTTTAGCAAAGTCAGAGGCCTTCAGGCGGCCTAAAAACTCCGACACCAGGACTAGCCACCCGGCACATACGAAATTACTTTATCTAAACGTTATGTATACATTATTCTTAAACAAGATTTATTCGCGACTTCCCACATAACAATTATTTTTTCCTGGATAAAAATTAGCCTATGACACTTTCCTGTTTTAGAACTATATTCATGCCAAAATCAATTCAATGGGTAACACTGTTACTCCTTGAAGGAGTACTAAACAAACCACTAAGAACACTTTCGGATTTATAGTGTTACGCAATGAATTTCACTTTGCATGTCTTATTAACCCGTGAATTACGAGCTGACTATAATTGTCATCGGTCGTGATCCTACAACATATTCAACTCTGTCAAAATGTCGTCGGGTATAGTGGTGTAGGTATTTATTTCATATTTTCATTGTTTGCTTAATTGTAGCGCTCATAGCGTAGTATGACTAGGTGTTTGTCAGCGATTACCAAAGATAAACAACTTTCGGCACGGTCAGTCTTCAGATAGGTGACCACAGCTGGCATTTATGTACAACTCAGCGCTACAGTGGCTCAGATGACACGTTAAATTGTAGGCTCAGGTTGTCCGGTTGGCTTAAAACTCGGACACCAGAGCTAGCCCTGTCCTATACGTACCTACTTATATATATTTACATACTTACCTACTTATTGTTTGCGTACTCAATATACTCATACTAAGGTCACAGGTGTTTTCATTGGACTGTTTCTGGTTTTCAATTTAACGAAACAATCGACAATGTTTGTTGTAACTTCCTGTCGGTTAAGATTCATTGCGTTTAATAAAATACAGCCGTCGATAGCACTTCTCTGTTTCGCGGAACGGATATCCGGACCTCTAAAAGCTTTTCCGGCGGCATTCAATACAAATTCCTATATTTTTGCGGTCTTTTGATTAAAGATGGTAGAAATAAAAAGGCTTGAACATTTTCACTAAAGAAACTACTTGTAAGTAATCATCATCATCAATGTTTTTGTAACGCTAGCCATACAATCGTGACGACGAAGGTTCATATTCCAGAACTGTAACAATAAGTTATTTGGGACTTATTTACGTATTTTCACATCACTGGCTGTTCGGTGAAGGGAAAATCTTATACTTCTGGAGAAGAAAGAAATTCGATGGCGTATTTGTTGGGTTTCGGACAACAATTGCATATTTTAAATAATGTGCGGTTTTTGAACGTACACGATAGTACGAGGGTGGTAGTCAACCACAAATAAATGCATCAGGAAACGAGCTGTGGTTGGCTATAACTGAGGAACTCGTAAGAAATAATAAATAATTTTAAAAAAACGTGGTCAGAAACTCGCAGGGGTTTTGAAGACCATTCTGGTCGAGCCGTCGGAGAGAAGAACAAGTCTAGATTAGTTAGAACACTGTGATTGAAGGCATAAATCTGCAAAGTATTATTGTAATAATGGTGTTTCTACTGCATCGAATTCTCAGTTTTCCTAACATATGTGAATCCACCAATCCGCACCAGACCAGCGTGGTGGATATGACCCAATCGCCCTTCGTAGGAGGGGCCTATATGTATTCATCAGTGGGCATAAACAATAATATCCAAAAAGCTTCCCGTCCCTTTTCAAAATCAAAATTTTTTGCCCAAAAAATCAAGAATCCATTTCGTGTCTTAGTAAACTTTTGTCCGAAAAGTTTTACAATCTCTCTTCCTAATTGGATCATCCCTTCCAAGTTTGATGGATAATTTTCCCGGACGATTATATTATAGTGTTTACGATCTGGAGACGAAACTTGGACACAAATTATTCGAATTCAAACCGAGTTTGGCCTGATTTTCCTTCCATCGTTGTGGGCACCTAGTGAGATGACATCTGATGATAAAATCAGTAGATCACTCATACTGTACTGTGCTGGATTTTTAATAGTCTACGGCAGAATGTATACCTGCACACGGACGGCGCATCCTTAGTAATAGTATCTACTAGTAGTTATCGGAACAGTAGATCTCGCAGCACATCTCTTTATCTGAAGCTTTATAATTATGTCTATATCGACTCGTGTTTGACCGATTTGGTTCATACTCACAAATATTATTGATTTTGATTACTAGGCGATTTTCGCTTCGCCCTGGTCAATACATATGACTGTTTATTGGTTTTTACTCATTCGCGTAACAACAGAGCAACGGATTTACTTCATTTTCGGCATAGAATATATAGGTATAGCTCAAAGGTTGGAAAATGACATTGGATACTTTTTATCCCGAAAAAATAAATGGGTTCCTATGGGATAGCACAAAAATCTAAATACCACGCGGGGCAAAGGTGTGCTACTTATGAGCGTATATATCTCGGTTCGCCCTTGACTGTACCTAATTAACTGACAAAGTGCTACCGCAATTTTTTTCTCCTTTTTAGAAAAATACAATGTTCAACAGTACAAATTGCACGGTTAAACAGTGTTTAAAGCGTGTTTAATCAAGTTGTGATCAAGCGGTAATATTTTTTTAAAATCGTTTCACAATTGGCTCCAATATCGGTGAACATACATAAAAAATACATACAGACGAACATAGGTAGTACCTCCTCCTTTTTAGGAGTCGGTAAAAACAAGTTAGGTTTAGTCCGTACAATTTTTTGATCTTATATAATTTCCGAACCTGCGAGCTATCAGATGATTATATTATCTGTGGTAATATGGAATAGGTGTTAGTTCACTTGTTAAGCTGGAATCCTTAGTGCCGCCCAAGGCAGTTTTAAATCTAGAAACCAACTTTACATGGAACAATTAGTGAGAATTTTGCTAAATATAGGTAAATAGGTATTTAGATAGGTATTATTTATATTTGCTCAGGCGGACAATTAACAAGTGTTCTAAAATATTACTGCAACCCTTAATTCCTACAAAACGC
Source organism: Hypomecis atomaria (assembly GCA_964007245.1). Taxonomy (NCBI): domain Eukaryota; kingdom Metazoa; phylum Arthropoda; class Insecta; order Lepidoptera; family Geometridae; genus Hypomecis; species Hypomecis atomaria. The sequence continues at coordinate 8,159,149 of OZ023293.1, forward strand.
TTTTTGCGTAGCGGTAGACTTATAGTGTTTTATTGTTGTATGCGCCGATTCAATATATTTTTTCGTAATCTTCGTAAATTGTAACGTTTGGTTGATGCAACATTTCCCTACCTTTTATCCCGCTCCTGCACATACCTACTTGCGTGTGTACGAGCAAGACCGCTACACACAAGCGCGGATTCTATGGACAGTGCTGCCTCTCGCGCTGGTGTGGAGAAGTGGAAGTACAAGATTCGATCGAAAACTGAATGGCGGCAACCGCTTTCGCTGTCGTATAAAAATTCGAAAACCCGGTTCAAAATCAATAATTGTCATCGCTGTGTGTGTATACCTGTGCAACAATCGACCCTGGCCATCTCCAAGGAATCTCAAGGTACTGTGCACTCCTTTTCCCTTCGAAAACTGCATCTTTCTTTGGCTACTCCCGCGCAGTTTCGTTTTTTTCATCCACCGCATGCATCAACCAAAAATTATACAGTCCACTTAACTTTAGCATAATCCGCGCAAACATTTGTGATCCTTCTGCCGGATATTGAATCGGTGTTAGCTATCACTCTGATATTTCTCTAAAATCATAGATTTCGTTGAACAAATTCGCTCGGTTGCCGCGTTCATCCTACCTCCTATATTTCGTTTTTTTTAATCATATTTTGCTCAATCTCATTCGTTCGCTTTATTTGCATCTTGTTTAATATTCGTACATAGTCACAAAAACAATAAGATTTGTTTTGTGATAATCACCTATACCTATATCGATTGTTTACCTTAATATTCGATTAGTCGTTTCGCTTGACCCGCATCAATACATACAATGTAACTCCATCGCTACTAGCAAATCTCGTAATTCTATCCAGAATATTATACATATATCTAGATTGGTACATGCTTCAAAATAAAAATTAGTGTCGTTTCGCTTTCATCTCAACCAGGCACCTGCCTACATAAAATTCGTCTAACCCGCATCGCTAATTTCGTTTCGTAATAAGTAGGTAGGTAGGTACTCACTTACGTAAAATTTGTTGTCATTTCTTAATCGATTAATTCGCATAAATCATACATTAATTTATCTTATTGTCGCTCATCCCGCTTATAAGTAAATCGTTACTATATTACATCAATTAAGTGTTCATGACTCCACTTACTTAAGTAGTACGTAAATAGTTTGTTTACATTCTTAAATAAAAGGTTGTTACATTCGGAAGTAATAAGCCAGCAACTCGCAATATTAAAACCTATATTATTTGTTCTATCACGTCGCATCAAATACCTTCACATCTACTCGCTATCGCTAACAGCTGTACATAGGTACCTACTCGTTTCTCCGCCGCTTATTTGTTTACATAATTGCAGAAGCTAGCATTCTTAATATTTAGCTTATTGAAATGGCACCTACAACTGAGTTCGATTCACAGTTAAAGATGCTTTATGCTAAGAGAGACAGGATTTTTGCTCGTATGCAAAGGATTTGTCATCACTCGAGTGACCTTCAATCGGAAGCATCTAGGGAATCATTTTTGATTGAAATGGAAACCGTAAATGATTTGTATGGTGACTTTCAAAGTATGTTGGACAAAATAATTAGCTGCGAACTTAAATTAAATCCAGACTATATGGTTGATTACCAGCCGCTTTCCGCGTTCGAGGATCTATTGGGCAGCGTTCGACGCACCGCCAAAAAATTGCAATTGCAGGCTAATGACGTCAAACCTGTGACGCAATCTCAACACAAATCGCCTAGATTACCACCGATTGAAATTCCTGAATTTAACGGGGATATAAAGAATTGGCCGCTATTTTTCGCTAGTTTTCAAAATGCTGTACACAACAATAGCTCGCTAACCGAATCAGAAAAGTTGTATTATTTGATAGGCAAGTTAACTGGCAAGGCGCGATCAGTCTGTGCCGGCATAACTCCTTGTGACGAAAATTACTCATTAATTTTAGATTTGCTTAAAGGTAAATATGAAGATAAACGGCTAGTGGCTACTTCGTATTTAGATCAAATGTTCGATCTCAAAGGTATTTCGTCCGCAAATCCTAACAATCTCGAACAATTTCTAGATAAATTTGCATGCTCAGTCGCCGCATTGAAAAACCTAAAGATCGATGACCTATCAGATTTCGTGTTTTTGTATATCGCACTCAAGAAATTAGACCCAGAAACCGCCCGCTCATTCGAGTCATACAAACGAACTTGTAAAATGCCCACATTCGATGATCTATCATTATTTGTTCGCGATCACATAAAAATATTGCAGCGCACGTCATCGGTAAGACATGAAGCATCGAAGAAGAATGTCGATCGTAGAATGGACACGGCATCTAAGTCACATACCGTTTCCACTACGCAAGTCTATGTAAATGCCGCATCCAGTTCTCAGCAATCTTCATGCTCCTTGTGCAATAGTAAACACGATCACCTTTACAAATGTTCTGTGTTTCATAACTATAATCCAAATGAACGCTTTAAATTCGTTAAGGCAAATAATTTGTGCATTAATTGTCTCAGTTCTGGACATCGTCTATCTACTTGCGGGTCGAATTCTTTGTGTAAAAAATGTAATTTGAAACACCATACATTGTTGTGTTTTCGGGATGCATCTGTAGCTAATAATAATAGTAATTCGCTTATTGCGCGCGCGCACATTGGCGCCCGCCTCGCTGCCGTCCCCCCGCCGCAGTCCGCGGGACAAGACGACACGTCCATCGCATTCGCTAGCCCCGCTCGCACTGGTGACGTCACTCTTTGTGCGTTATCAGATAACAAACTCGTTCCGCGTGGCCCTACCACGATCTTGCTCGCAACTGCGCGTGTCGTTATCGTTGATTCTCGTGGTAAAGAACACCTCGTCCGTGCTTTGTTGGACAGCGCTTCACAAAGCAATTTTATAACTCGTAGTTGCTGCCAACGTTTAGGATTGAATACGAATCGCAACTGCGCTGTTCCTACCGTTAAGGGAATAGGTGGTTCGACTAAAAGTGTTCAAGGGTCGGTAAATATTAGATTTTTTTCTCGTTTCGATCGTAACATTAATTACGACATGGAGTCACTGATTATAGATAAGATAACTGAATGCTTGCCGACTGTCTCTGTCGATGTTTCGCATTTATCGAACTTTGAAAACTTACCGCTTTCGGACGATAAGTACTCCGTCTCAGGTCCGATTGATTTACTGATCGGAGCCGCGATCTTCCCGCATCTTCTCTTGTCGCACAAGGTTCAAGGACAACCTTCTCGTCCCTCCCCGCTCGCATTGGAAACTGTCCTTGGCTATGTGATTGTTGGTGAGATACCAACTCATATCAATCGTTTCGAAACCGCTTCGTTTTGTTGTATTGCGGATCCTCTAGATTCTGCTGTGCGTAAATTCTGGGAGTTGGAAGAGCTGATCGCCCCACCCATACTCAGCCCAGACGACAAAACCTGTGAAGAAATTTACACTCGCACGACCTCTCGCGCTGATGATGGCCGATATGTAGTAGCGCTGCCCTTTAAAGGAGATGAACATTCTCTTGGTGATTCTCGACAAGCAAGTGAGCGACGGTTTCTTTGCTTAGAGAAAAAATTGCTAACCTCTCCGAAGTTGAAGACGGCCTACGACGGTGTCATCAACGAATACTTAGACAAGGGTTATATTTCGCCTGTAACTGCAGACACAGAATCTTCGGATTGCCAATCGTATTTCATCCCTCATCATGGAGTTGTAAGAGAGGACAAGGTCACGTCGAAGTTAAGAATCGTCTTAGATGGTAGTTGCAAGACAAGCACTCGCGTCTCTCTTAACGACCTCCTCTATAGTGGACAAAATCTTCAAGGGAATTTGTTCAATATAATCGTCAATTTTCGCTTGTTTCCTGTCGCGCTTTCAGCTGACATTCGCCAAATGTTTCTCAGCATTGGTGTTCGCGAATGTGATCGCCGATTTCAACGTATATTGTATCGCTTCTCTCCGCAACAGCCTTTACAGGTTTTTGAATTTAATCGTGTCGTATTTGGCCTGAAATCTAGTCCGTTTCATGCGCTACGAACAATCAAACAACTCGCTGTCGATGAAGGCGACTCTTTTCCAAAAGCTAAAGCCATCATTGACCACGGACTCTACATGGACGACTTCGTCTACTCGGTCCTAGATGAGACGGAAGGCATATCGACCTCATCTGAAATGATAGGTCTGATGAAAGCTGGTCAGTTTGAATTAGTAAAATGGACTAGTAATTCGCAAACTGTTCTTGATTCGATTCCACTGTCGCATCGTCTTTCATCTGTCAAAGAATTCGATGAATCGGAACAACACAAGATTCTTGGCTTGTGTTGGTCACCCGCATCTGATTGCTTTAGCTTAAAGCTTAGCGTACCCACACAAGCTTGTACGAAACGCACCATATTATCATGTGTCGCGAAAATATGGGACATAACGGGATTTGTGGCCCCTGTAGTTCTTTATGCGAAATTGCTTATTAAACAGCTTTGGCTGTGTGAGTGCGATTGGGATGACACACCACCCGATGAAATTGTTCATGCTTGGGCTCAATTTAGAGAAGAACTCCATTTACTCTCTAATATAAAAATTCCTCGTCATGTCGGAATCATCGCTGATAGTGTCGTTACACTACTTGGCTTCGCTGACGCCAGTGAAAAGGCCTACGGTGGAGTAGTTTATTTTCACGTCCACAATCGGGACGGAAATACCGTAAGCCTCATTAGCGCAAAGTCAAGGGTTTCTCCTCAGAAGGTCGTATCTCTTGCTCGTCTTGAGCTTTGCGCTATACTCGTTCTTGCTCAGCTCTTGAATAACATAATTGTCGCTTGCCAATCCCGCTTTCATATTAATAAAGTTTTCGCTTTTTCGGATTCGACTGTCGCACTCTGTTGGGCGCATTCATCGCCTCATCGATGGGATACGTTTGTGGCCAATAGAGTGACAAAAATACAAAATCACTTGTCACCACATGATTTGTATCACGTGTCCGGTAGAGAAAATCCAGCGGATTGCCTCTCTCGTGGACTGAAACCTTCTCAATTAATTGGACATCCGCTTTGGTTTGATGGCCCTCCCTGGGCATGCTTAGATGTTTCCCAGTGGCCTATCGTTCCATTCAACCCTTCTATGGTGACAGAGGTATTTGAAGAGAAAAAACATACATTACTTACTGCGTCACCGCTTGAAGAATCTCTGTTAATTTCGTTAGCAAACCGCTTTTCGTCTTGGTCAAAATTGCTGCATTGTGTAGTTTATGTTTGTAGATTCGCAAAACTTTTACCGCAACGCGATCGTATTTCAGCCTCAGATCTTGACTTCGTAGAGTTACTGATACTGCGCGAATTGCAACGCTTGCACTTCGACGCTGAATTTTCCAATCTACAAGCAGGCAAACCTTGCAAGCGCTCTTTTCAACATCTCAAACCTTTTGTTGAGAATGGAATCATTAGAGTCGGTGGTCGCTTAACCAATTCAAACTTGGATTATTATCAAAAACACCCTATCGTTCTTCCTCGAAAGCATCACATTCTCGATTTACTGGTTGACTATCATCACAAGGTGAATTGTCACGCTGGTCCTGACTTGTTAATGTCACTCTTACGCCAGAAGTATTGGATACTTTCTGCTCGAAATTTAATTAGAAATAGAGTACATAAATGTCTGCCTTGTTTTCGGCTTCGACCCAAGCCGTCGTTTCCGGAAATGGCAGACCACCGCTCATGCCGTGTTGTTGAATCTGCGAAACCGTTTATTTTCACAGCTACGGACTACGGGGGCCCGTTCAAGGTCACAATGAGTCGCGGTCGTGGTATTCGAGCGACTAAAGCATACGTGTGTTTGTTCGTTTGTCTGACAACTCGCGCAGTTTGCATCGAATTAGCGGGAGATTTAAGCACTTCGTGCTTTTTGGGATGCTTTAAACGGTTCCTAGCCCGCCGTGGTCCAGTAGGTAGAATTTATTCTGACAATGGAAGTAACTATATCGGCGCCAAGCGCACACTTTCAGAACTACACGAATTCCTGTGTTTAAAATATCACAAAACTGATTTCGGTGATATGTTAGCAAAAAATCGCATAGAATGGTCACTAAACGTCCCCGCGGCAAGTCATTTCGGAGGAAATTGGGAGGCGAACATTAAGAGCTTAAAACTTCATTTGTATCGCGTTATCGGTGATCAAATACTGTCGTTCGAAGAGCTTAGTACCGTACTCGCTCAAATAGAATCGGTCATGAATACGCGACCTCTATGTAGAACTCTGTCTAACGATCCTTCGGAACCTCTCGCTTTAACTCCAGCGCACTTTTTGAATCTCACGCCCCTAAGATACTTACCCGCTAGAGAGATTGATGAAAATCTACGTACACTCTCTCGGTACGAGCTACTTGACAAATTAGTTCAGTCTTTTTGGAAACGCTGGAGAACTGGATACCTCCACTCCCTACAGTCACGCTGTAAGTGGAATACACCAGTCGATCCCATCACTGTCGGGACTGTTGTTATTCTTCTAACAGACAACTGCCCTCCCCTTCACTGGCCTTTGGCTATCGTAGATGAAGTTTTTCCTGGTTCCGATGGAGTTACACGGATAGTGCGTGTTAGGACTGCAACTGGCTCATATTTGCGTCCAGTTGTACGTCTCTGTCCCTTACCTAATCAATAATTTGGTAAACTTGCATGTTTAGGTTAGGAAATTATCGTAAGTTACATTCGTTTAGTATTTGTAGATCATAATTTAGAAATGTGGCTAAACACTAGTCTCAGTTGTTTTGAAGGCATCCCTTCAAGCCCGGGGAAATGTATGCGCCGATTCAATATATTTTTTCGTAATCTTCGTAAATTGTAACGTTTGGTTGATGCAACATTTCCCTACCTTTTATCCCGCTCCTGCACATACCTACTTGCGTGTGTACGAGCAAGACCGCTACACACAAGCGCGGATTCTATGGACAGTGCTGCCTGTCGCGCTGGTGTGGAGAAGTGGAAGTACAAGATTCGATCGAAAACTGAATGGCGGCAACCGCTTTCGCTGTCGTATAAAAATTCGAAAACCCGGTTCAAAATCAATAATTGTCATCGCTGTGTGTGTATACCTGTGCAACAATCGACCCTGGCCATCTCCAAGGAATCTCAAGGTACTGTGCACTCCTTTTCCCTTCGAAAACTGCATCTTTCTTTGGCTACTCCCGCGCAGTTTCGTTTTTTCATCCACCGCATGCATCAACCAAAAATTATACAGTCCACTTAACTTTAGCATAATCCGCGCAAACAATTGTGATTAGTAAAATCATTTGCCCTATGCCCTAAAAATATATATTACTTAAAATTCTTGTTTTGAATAAATATATAGTGTATTTCCGCTCTGTCGTAGTCATATAAGATACGGGTACTATTCAAAATCCAAATTAAATCACAAACAAAATTAGTAATTAATCATCAAACTGTATCATGGTTCGACTATGGCTAGGTCAGGTTAGAAAAGTTAGGCTTAGGTATGTTTACAAAATATGAATGAACCTGAAACAAAATTTTTAATTAATCCGTTTAAAATAATAAAAAAAAATTAAACCTGTAACAAAAATAGTGATTAGTAATCTATTTAAAAAAATGTAGTAAACATGAAAATAATATTTAATTAATATGTTAAAATTACAAATATAATTTATTTATAAAAAATGGTATAAAATAATTGGAAAAATACTTAGTCAATAAATAGCACCCCTATTCTTACTGTACTCTATTCGATACGTGTTTCGCCTCTAAACGAGGCATCTTCAGGACGTGTTGACTCTTCAAGCTCACTCGCAAGAATGACGGCTCGCCGCGCCGGCGCTTCTTACGAGTATATACTCGTCGTGACGCACCGAAGTAAAGGCGATGTGACGGTAGTTTGATCGTTCAGCAACTCGTTGTGTGTGTTTTGATGTTTCATTATTTCTAAATGCTCCAAAACATTTAAGCGAAAACCTTTTTCACATACATGTAGAATTTCAAAAGTGTTGTTGTTATCCAAATCGTGTCCAGTTTCTATTAAATGTTTCGCAAAATTCGACTTCTCTGGGTGATTGTTTCTAGATGCAGCTAAGTGTTCTTTGTAGCGGGTTTGAAAACTCCTTCCAGTTTGTCCCACATAAACTGCGTTACATGTGTCGCAGGTTAACTTGTAAGTATACCCCCGATTTCTTGCTTTTTTCTAAGGAGTTTTTCCCATTGCACATTCGTCTCATGTTGTGATTCGTTCGAAATGCCACATGTACATCATTTCTCCGCAGTATTTTTGCAATTTTTTCTGACGTAGTCCCTAAATATGTCAAACTACCCACATATTTATTTACTCTCACAGGTGGGCAGGAGTATAACATAGATCTTGCTATGTTTCTATTCTTATCTCTGACTAAATTGTTTATCATTTTCTTGCTGTACCCATTTTATTACTTAATACAAAATTATCCTTTTGCTTGCCCTGTACTAAGCCAAATGGGGTGTTTCAGACCATCATTATGAACAACTTATTCTATGGGGTCAACCCAAAATCTCAGAAAAAATCAGCTGTTCCATATAAAATTACAACTTGGAATCACGAAATGTATAAAATAACTGTTTATTTTTTTCTAGAATATCAGGATGGCCCCATAGTAAAAGTGGTTTGTAATGATGGTCCGATTCACCTCCTTATGGTTACACACACACTTATGTACACCAGTTCTGGATAAACCTGTTTAAATCACTTTTTTTTCGTATCAAACGAAAAAAATACATATATAAAGCGCGATAAGGTTATGGTGTAGGGGCTTGTTACGTTAAGCATGACCCTATAGAACCTCTAACAACAGTCTACCTGCCGTTCCTGACTGACTCGAGGTCCACTTTTCGAAGAATTACGTAAATAGGATATTTTACCTCAATAATTATTTTTTGCAAAAAATGGCATGACCGACTTCAACCGTGTACAGAAATCGCGAATATTTCGCACGGTTCGATGTAGTATTTTCACATTATTGTTGATTTATCAAAAGTGGCTCAGCTGGTTTCAATAAAATTAAGATAGGACCAATTTCAAAAAACACTTTCCTTCCTATAAACAAAAGAATTATCGAAATTGGACTACTATGTAAAAAGTTATGCGTGGTTATAAAAAAAAACGCGTCAAATTGAGTACCTCCTCCATTACGTCGGTCAAAAATTGTTCAATGAAGTGTAGTATAGGCCAAATCAAACTTACTGGCGTTTGCGAAGTTAGCTACAAGCTGCGCAAATCTCGCTCCTTGCGCCGCTGGTATAATAATATGAATATATTGCTACTGTAATTGCTCAGTGTCTGCGTTGCTGCTTTGTATAATTTGGTACCTATGTATAAGTCGATTTGTGCAAAAGTCTGACAAAAATTAAGTAACATAGCATTTTACCACGGTAATGATATCTAACAGTATTGTGACTCGGCCCTGTCCTTGAAATATTCTACAGCGCCACGTGGCCGCGCAGCACGTATCCCGCGCTAGGGCTGCCCGCCTTCAGTATTTTAATTTCATCTACTTACTCTTTACTAGAATATCGGGTTTCGATAATATCGATGATATAGAGAGGGAGCGTAGGGCTCTGGCAGTCCGGGGAAATATGATTGCGCGAAGATCTGCTCGCTGCTCGAGAGAGGTAAAAATTACCCTTTTTAAGGCGTACTGTCAATCATTTTACACGAGCAGTTTGTGGACTAGTCATACTCGACGGGCTGCCAGCGTTTTACGTGTCCAATACAACGACATTTTTAGGATGCTGATGCGGCTGCCTTGCTTTTGCAGCGCATCGGAGATGTTCGCGGAAGCGCGCACAGATGATTTTCACGCCATAATACGCAAGAAAGTCGCGTCTCTACGGCGGCGAACGCGGGACAGTAGCAATGGCATCCTGAAAATGATTGTTGGTCGCTTTGACTGCCCCATCCAACATAAATGGATGCGCGTAGCTATGGGTGACAAATTGTGACATTTTATTTTGATTTACTTAATGTATATTTTTATTTGACTGTTTAGATTTGGTTTGATTAATTTTAGATGATCGTTTATTTAATTTTATGTGATTTAATTTGGTTTGATTAATTTTAGATGATTATTTATTCAATTTTATGTGATTTAATTTTTATCGTTGTGTTAATTTAATTTCTTTTCTTGATTTATTATGGGTGTATAATTTCCTGAAATAAACGATTTAATAATAATAATTTACCTACTCGAGTTTCTATCTACTATGATGTAAAATTATTATATTTTTAACAAAAAAGAAATTCGTTGTGAATGAAAAAGGAAATATTCAATAAAAATACATATTGCGTTGTTGATGTTTTAGAGTTCCGTAGTTAAACGAGAAACCCTAAAAACATAAATCGAACGCTTACCAGTTACAAAACCACACGTTCGTTCGCCACTAATTGCCGCGACTGACTAGCATACCAAGAGCAAACCAAACTCCGAGGCGCGTAGGTAGGTACGATTCGCGTTCCGACCGTTTCTATGAAGACGGAATACTGTTACATATCATTACCGTGACATACCTAAGCGAAAAAAACGTACCAACGTATTCAAAACATCAATATCGGTGAAACCATAATACAAAGGCTGCACAGGAGCGCGTCCTGAGCTTTTCCGATGCTAATACTGAACTTTTATTACCCGCATTAGAATATCGAGTATTCCCCTTTGGTCGGCAGTATCCTGACATCATTACCATCTCATCTGGTTTTAGATCGACCGATGGCCGCTTTTTAAAGCCCGTTAAACCAATATCATTGGGGAAAAGGGCTTAATTACTTTTTAAATGTCAGTAGCTTACGGCAAGGATTGAAGTTCTAATCGTACAATCAGTTTCAAACAGATCACAATTCGTTTAAATGCTTGAGGCGATTGTGTACGCCAGTAATTATTTTTCGCAAAAAATGGCTAAACCGCCTTCCTTCGTATACAAAATTCGAATATTTCGCTCTAATTGTTTACATTATTGTTGATTTTTCAAAAATGGCTTAGCCGATTTATATAAAATTTAAATGGGACCATCTCGGGAGTATACCCTTTCGAACTAAAAAATAATTGTTCGATTCGGTTCAAGCCGCGAAAAAAATTTGCGATGTTTATGGACCTAGTGCAGTGTCTGTGAGAGTAGCACAAATTTGGTTTAAGCGTTTTCAATCCAGAAATTTTGATGTCCATGACGCAAATCACTCTGGTCGCCCTATTACGGATAAAATGGATGCCATTTTTGAAAAAGTGGAGTAAGATCGGCATATCAGTAATTACGACGTAGCTGAAGAACTGGGAATTGACCACAAAACAATTTTGGCGCATATTAAAAAAACTGGGTACACAATAAAGCTCGATATTTGGGTACCTCACGAGCTCACTGAAAGAAACCTAATAAACCGTGTACTCATTAGATCTCACACATCTTTAGCCACTCAGCAAAAATTAAGAGAGTTTGGCTGGGAGGTGTTAAGGCCCTACTAGCCCGATTTAACGTATTTAAAACCAATTTTTTTCCTCAGCAATGTATAATTTTACCGTTGGAAAAATATATGTTATTCTTGAACATATTTCCAAAAAACGTACGTTCTCCGATACATGATAGTTAAAACTTCGCTCGATCGAAAAAAAATCCAAAGTCACCTCTATGTTGGATTTCGAATGAGTTTTTGAATAATTCCATCTTAGACACGATATTTATTTTTTATTTTTACCATATTACATATCAGTAACATTAAGAACTCTACGATGCGAAAATTTTGACATGCTAGTATGGTGATTTTACACTAATTTTTATCATGAAATCATGGTATCAAAACGCTCCCTGACACGGTTCAGTCCGCTCTCAGAGCTTGTCGGCGTCGGACGCACGCCAAATTTTCTCGCGAGCAGCTCAGGCTATAGGTACTCAAACAGATCCCACCCACTGACTACTTTTAGAAGAGCGAGTTTAGCATGTAGAATATATTTTTTACGGAGTGATAGGGAGAATGATCAGCATACATAGATAATTATTATGTCGTGGATACACGTTTATTTGAAGCCGTGGTGGCCTAAGTGGTTGTAACTGGCCTGTCATTCTTGAGGTCGTAGGTTCAATCCCGGTGCCGTACCAATGAGTTTCTTTGGAACTTATGTACGGAATTTCACTCCAATGGCTTTTCGGTGAAGGAAAACATCGTGGCAAGGCAACTTGCATACGTCCGTAGAAGAAATTCGATGGCGTATGTGAATCCACCAACCTGCACTGGGCCATCGTGGTGGATATGGCCCAATCACCCTTCGTGGGTAGGCCTGCGTCCTGCGGTGGACTATTAAAAAAGGCTGGTACAGTACAGTACACGTTTATTTCTTTTTAGGGAAACATACACAAAGAGAAAAAAAATTGTTTAAAAATTAAGTAAAAATAAACACATTACATACATAAATCGGAACAGAAGTATTATTATTATTAATAAATATTTGTACTTACCATTATGAACAACTTTTACGGGGCCAACCCCAAAATCGCAAAAAAATGCTACTTCATACAAAAAGTTCATTACTCTGGACGGCCCAACGAACCCGTATACAGGGTTTTCGGATCGTCCTGAAAAAAGCAGGTAATAAAAAATTCGAGAACAAAAATCTGCCATTTCATACAAAACTACAACTGAATATTTTTTCCTCGAATTTTGGTTTGGCCCCATAGTACATGTTGTTCATAATGATGATCTGAACCACCTTTCAGCTAAGTGCACCAGTTCTGTATGACCCTGTTTAGGTTAGCTTTGTTCTTTCTAAAATACTGTACATTTACTAGGCACCATACTGACCAATTTTTTTCAAAATTATTGTGTAAACACATTATTAATTAACTAGCTTTTACCCGCGGCTTCGCCCGCGTTATATTTTGATTTTGGCTTATGCTTATGTCGGCTGCGAAACCTAACCTAACCGACAAACATCAAAATACCTTAGAGGAATGCTTTTGTTGGTTAAGTTACGGTTGGAGTGTATATACAACCTCGAGTGCCAGCATCTAGGCTCAGCCACTCCAGCCAGGATGGCCGGTAGGTTGCATGCCTTATGAGGAGTGTCGCAACTTAGGCGGGCTGCAGTGCCGCTCTTGCAACGCTGCATCCGAGGATTTTTTTTATTATATCGCGAAATATCCCTGACATGTTCTGCCCGGGTAGCACGGCAAGGGGAGAAAACCATTTTATCCACTCTTAATGTCAGATGTCATTGTCAATCCATACTTTATTTCCTCTTCGAGGGGATATAATGGTGGAAAGACTATTAGTCCCTTTGCCATGCTTCCCGTGCAGGGGTCTTAATTACAAATGAATAAAAACTATACCTATATTTCAATGTTTTTGGCTGTTTGCAGTTATAATAAACATTACAATGGTACAGCAAAGTTTATACCTACTTGTTCCTAATTATTGCTTTTTTACAAATATTTGTGCAAAAATTCGATAAAATTGTTTCTAAGGTTTTTACGTGTTAGATTAATTTCAATTTTTTGTTCTAAATCAAATCTTTGCTTTCCATAAACTGGGCATTCCAAGATTATGTGCAGTGGAGTCTCCTCTTTTGTGGGTTCACAGATGCACGACGGGCTTTCCCTCAACTTAAATCGATGTAAGTATTGGGTAAACTCACCATGCCCCGTCAGCACTTGAGTTATGATTCCCACTGGTGCTATTTCTCTTACGATCTTGTATGCCGCCTTTGCATCCGTCGGAAAATATGTTTTGGTTACCGCCGCTGTGTGTCCATCCTGATACCGCCGGTTCCACTCGTCAAGCGAGTCCTTTCGGATTTCTCGCTTGACGAATGAAACGGGGCAGTTATCGTAAATAGGTATGCACTTCGAGTGCAGTGCTGCTTCCTTTGCTAGCTGGTCCGCTCTCTCATTTCCCTCCATCCCCGCGTGCGCTTTAATCCAATAAAGTTTCACTATTTCATTTTGTGCGTGTAGTAACTTTATGTTAGCTTTGAATTTACTGCTAAGGGATGGAGGGAAGATACGCCAACTACCGTTTCCAGTGCAGACAAGATTTTTGCTTTTTCGGTAGCCATAAGAATTGCCAATAACTCGGCCTGGTACACGGAGTATCAATCGGCCAATTTCAGCTTGCGGGTACTGATCTCAGCGGCATCATCCCAAATGGATAATGCCGCCCCAACTTTCCCTTTAATTTTGCTGCCGTCTGTAAATATGTTAATTTCTCTGTTAAGATTTTGCTCTAGTGCTGCTCCGTCTGCCAGGCATATGAACTCCAGCTCCTCCTGCTGCGTTGGGTGGCTTCTTTTCTGTCTCTCTATCTCCAGTTACTTGCTGGGAATAACCTTTCTTAGTTTCATAAAGCAAGGCTGCTTCCTGGACTCTGATATGACAGCCGAGGATTAGGGGCCGCGGTGGGATATATGGAACTGGTGGTGTGGGTGCCGCCACCTACCCTACCTTCCGCTAGGCCGTCAACGTTTTGGCAGACGCAGTGGGGCTGCAGGGGAATAGAGGTGTCGGTATCGCGATGGCCGTTCTCACTGCCCTCTGCAGTTGAAGAGGCAGGCGCTGGGCTACTATGAATGACCCGCTGCACTGGGACCAGGGCGTTGGAATGCTGTCTGACGTTCAGTACTGGTTAGTCCCGAGTGGTGGATGACGATGTGTCTTGTGCTCCGAAACACTCCGTCATTATGGCGAGAGCGCAAGCTCCGTTATGGAGCCCGAGTCTGGGCTAGCGCTGTTGAGTGCCGCGAAGGAGTGCGAAAAATGTAGGAACGGCTGCTAACGCGGTCCGCTCACTTAGTTTTTATCCTATCCTACGGGAACTGTTAAATTTTTTGCGATAAAAAGTGGCCTATGTCACTTTTCGTCTTTCAAACTATAGTCAAGCAATAAGCCAAGGCAAGTTGCTCCGTTGCTGAAAAAAAATTATTGTTAAGTCCTACGGGAACCACAATTTTTTCGGGATGGAAAGTATCCTATGTCACTTTCCGTCTTCCAAACTATGCCCACCCCAAATATCAAGTCAATCCGTTGCTCCATTGCTTAGAAACAGTTATTGTCCTATCCCATGGGAATCACGAATTTTCTCGAGATAAAAAAGTATCCTATTATCACTTTCTGTCTTTTAAACCATAGGTACCTATCCATACCAAAAATCAGGTCAATATTTTGCTCCGTTGCTGCGTCAAAGAGGAACAAACCAACAAACTTTTCGGATTGATAATATTAAAGTATGATGATTCTGTACCATAAAGGTAGAACAAAGAAACATGTTAAACCTCTAATGATAGAAGATTTAAAAATATTTTTAATGTCAGACAAAATGACGGCCTGGTATTAAACGTCATAGTAACATGAAGCATGCAGAGGAAAAATAACATTTTATCCAATTTTAATGTCAGTTGTCATTTTCAATCCATACTTTATTTCCTCTTCAAGGGGATATAATGGTGGAAAAACAATTTGTCCCCTTGCCATGCTACTTGTGATTTATAAAAGTCTGCAGACAATGTCACCTGTCATCTAATTACGTTTGGCTGTGACGTTTCGTTAGTCCATATTAGCGTCATAGAGGAATTAATCACTTTCGATGGTTTTTGTCCTGTCCTACAGGAACTATGCAATTTTTCGGGATAAAAAGTATCCTAAAGCTCCTTCTGCTTTTTAAACTATGTCCATGCCAAAAATCAAGTCAATCCGTTGCTCGGTTGGTGCGTGAAAGAGTAACAAACCAACAAACCAACAAACTTTTCGGATTTATAATATTAGTAAGGATTACACAGGGGTTATAGCTTCCAAACAGATACACGTATTGTAGTTTTTTTTTTTCTACTAGATCCCTTTGTGTGGGATTTCGTTGAATAGAGTTTTAACCCGCGTTTTTTAACTTTTTTTATTCACCCAGTTCAATTTGTTTACTTCAGGTTTTTTATCATGTGGTTATCATATTATTTTGTTGGCCGAAGCTTTCATAGAAAATTATTTTGAGCACTGTGAGTTCATATTTTTCTGAGTTACGAAAGAAAATCTAAATTCCAAATGGGCAGAAAATGCCAAAAAGGGGTTATTTGAACCATAATTATTGTTCCCCACGAGCGCGTCTGCCCGAGGGAACCCTAATGCTGGTGTGGAGCTTGGTGTTTTCGTCTGAGGGGAAACTACAGGATCACCGAAATCAAAAACCCTTTATTTTTCTTCACAAACTTATATACACTGTTTTTCTTTGACAAGAAAGAGTCAAGCGCGAATCGCACTAATAATTTTGAATTTGGAATATTTTGCCGAAAGAGTTTGCCAAATAAATAAAGAAGATCGTAGCCGTCGTGCACATTTCTCCCGCCGTGCAGTGTCCCTGTAGCCGGCGACGCTGCATCAATCTCGGTGCACGGCGGCTTCCGTCGGCAGTACTACGATCTACTTGACAGGTCGTCTTAAGATACCTCCCGTGGTTCCCACGTCGACTACTCGCGTCACGCCGTCCGCACCGGGGTAGGTCGCTTCAACTATTCCTCGAGGCCATGTGTTGCGTGGTAGCGTGACGTTTCGCAGGCGCTCGAGATTACTCAACCATGTCTTCCACTGTATGCTGAGGTCGATGTCGATTGGTGTGTCCCACGCTGTCCCTCGTCGGAAAATCTCACGTAAAATCTGACGTGATTTTCCAGTCACTGGTGCTATTAAGCCAAGCGGGTCGTAAATCGACATTATAATGCGCAAGGCCTGTCTCTTTGTAGGCGCGTCGCTTCGTAACACCTCTTTAGGTATTTTCACCAAATCAAGGTTAAACCCTAGTACATCGTCGTTCGTCCTCCACACTAGGCCTAGTACACGCTCGACGCCAGTCTTGTCTGTCAGAGTGACGTCAGTCGACGCGGCCTCAGGACTCAGTTGCTTTAGGACATTTTCGTCGTTTGAGTTCCATTTTCTGAGATTAAAATGCGCTCTTTTATGAATATCTCGCACTTCAGCCGCAATCCTTTTTGTTTCTTCGGATGTTCGATAACTACCAAGGTAATCGTCCATGTAATGGTTTCGTACTATGGCATCTGCAGCCTCGGGAAATTGTTCGCGATGTCGTTCTGCATTTTCATTCTTTACATATATCGCTGTGGCCGGCGAGCTAGTCGCGCCGAAAATGACAGATTTCATACGAAATTGCGTCACAGGTCGGGCCGAATCCTCACGCCACAGGTAGCGGAGGGCGTCACGATCCTCTTCGAGAACTCCGACTTGCATGAAACGGCGATGGCGTGTTGGCGAAACCTCATGAGGACTCCAGGTAGTGATTGGAGTAGATCTGGTCCCGTCAGGAGGAAATCGTTCAGGCACTTTCCTTTAGTCTTGGCGGCCGCATCGTGTACAACTCGTAATTTATTTGGTTTCATAGGATTGAGTACTGCAAAGTGCGGTAAGTACCAAGTTTTCCCGGCTGTAGTGGTCGGTGGCGCCACTTCCGCATAACCCTTGTCTATAAGTGCGGTCATCTGTTCGTGATATCGTCGTTTCATCTCTGGGTCGTGACTTAATTTTCTCTCTATAGATGTGAGACGATTGAGTGCAGATGCGTAGTTGTCCGGCATACTAATGGTTTGGTCGCGCCAGAGGAGCGGTGTCTCAAAACGTCCATTAGGAAGACGTATCGTTCTCTCTTTCAATAAGCGCAACGCGCGTTGTTCTGGATCATTTATCGGCGACTTTATAGCAACTGTGAGGCCCTCTACCGCGAAATAGTTGCGGAGGGCGTCGTCCATATTGTCTTCAGTGGTCATGTGCGCCACAAAATGCACTCGTGTTTGTCTATCAGCATGTACTCCATGAATAACCCAACCAAGAGGAGTCAGCGAGGCCACCGGTTGGTCGCGGCGTCCCGATCGCAATTCCTTTGTCGTTAGAAGGTGCCAGTTGTCTTGGCCAATAAGTATTTTTGGTGTTACGTGACCGGTGTCTAAGTTGTGTCGAAGTATCTCGAGGTGTGGGCATGATGTCAGTACGCTGTCTGGTACTCGTTGCGAACTCAGTCTCAGATCTCGTACAGTGCGGAGTTTTAGTTGTTGTGAGTCACTGTCGCGTCCGCGTAAAGTCAGTAGAACTCGACGTGAGTTTGAAGCGTCTACCTTTTTATTTCCAATCGCGGTGATATATAGCGGGTCGATTGGCCCGTCAGCGCCAACTTGCTTAGCGAGGTTTTCTTCTATTAAAGATACAGTAGAGCCATCGTCTAATAAAGCCCATGTGTTGGCTTCTCCCGCCGGTCCTATAACTGTGACTGGCGCTATCTTTAGGTAAGCTGTCAAAGGAAGCTTCTTTGTCCATGTCGATGTGCAGATTTCTTCCTCCTTAGGTTTCTGTGCTTCCCTTTTGATATGGTGCAAAAGGTGATGGTGACTGAAACTGCACCCGTCAATATCGCATCGTCGCGTTTTACAATGGTGCTGTCGTTTCCTCAGTCGCAAGCAGCGGAAGCAGAGTTTGGCAGCCTTCGCTATGTCCCAGCGATCATCCGTTGTGGCTGCTTTGAACTCAGGGCAATCGGGTAGTGAGTGGCTCGCTTGACGGCACGCAACACAGGACCTCTCACCGGCCGCCTGCGTCGCGTATGTCCTCTGATTTTTCTGCCTGCGGTGGTCATCTCTAGCTGACGGCTCGGGTTCAGGTTGTGCGTATGGGTTGCACAACTCAGCTTCACGCTGAAGGAACCGTGTCAGTTTCATCAGGTCTGGTTCATCGGCTGGCTGTGTCGCGGCGAATTCAAACCATCGATATCGAAGCGTCGGCGGCAGTTTCTCCGAAGTCGCGGAGGTAATCATAGGGTTGTATAAATAATGCACTCTGTCCAGCGCCTTCAACGCGGCAACGATGTTGGAAACCTTACTTGCAAATACACAAATCTCTCTTGGGTTATCGGTTAGCTTTGGCAGGGCACGCAATCTCTCGAGCTCAGTAATCGCGATAGCCTCGGGTCGGCCAAATCTAGACTCGAGCGAATTCATTATTTCCGCAGGCTCTGTATAGTGTAGGAGCAAGTTTTCTACCGCTTCGCGAGCTTTACCTTTAAGGCTGCGACGAAGTCGCGCTGTGTTTTCCGTCGCGGTGTAATTCGCAGCGGACTCGTTATAGGCCACCTTAAAAGATAGCCACTCTAAATGCGACCCTCCGTAGAATGGTAACTCGGCATAATATTTCGCTGACGAATTCGGTCCACCCTGACGAGCGGCTAGCGTGATAGCAGCAGCGAGCTCGGCGATGTCGGACTCAGGCACAGTCACAGGCGCTTTGCTCGGAGGCGGCAGGTTAAGTGGTGGCGCCGGGGCTATGTCCAGAAAATTATCTTGCCGGCGCGGTGTTACCTCATGAAGCCAGGAATCAATACGCTGGATTTTACGCATTCCGTCTTCGTCCGAGAGTGTGGTGCGCGCATCTTCTTCGTCGTCTACGTGAGATTCAGCTTCCAGGGTGGCAATGCGGGCTGCAGCGAGCTCTACTTGCAGTCGGATGTGGTCTTCTTTCGCCTTCGCGAGCTGCAGTTGGCGCTCCAAGCGTCTACTCGAACGTTTTGAAGATGACACATTGGATACACGTGTATTTGAAACGGTTGCCGCTGGTTTTTGGAGTAAAGTTGACGGTGCGCCGCTGTCGTAGGTCGTGTCGACAGCCGTGACCGCCGGTGTCGCTAAGGCGGCGGGCTGTGTTGGGCGCGGCGCAATGTGAGAGGAGGGCGTCGGCGGTGCGCCCTGCGTCACTCTCACCATGCTTGATTCGGTGGCTTCAAGCTCTCCCGTATGTGGCGCGGGTGGTTCAGCGTGGGAGGAGGGCGGCGGCGGTGCACCCTGCGTCACTCTCGAGGTGCTCTCCCGAAGATTGCCGTCGACGTCGGTGCGACGTGCAAACTTTGCCTTCACGGAACGAGTCAACACCATCTCTAATCCGGCTCGGAGGACCAAAATATTCCCCACGAGCGCGTCTGCCCGAGGGAACCCTAATGCTGGTGTGGAGCTTGGTGTTTTCGTCTGAGGGGAAACTACAGGATCACCGAAATCAAAAACCCTTTATTTTTCTTCACAAACTTATATACACTGTTTTTCTTTGACAAGAAAGAGTCAAGCGCGAATCGCACTAATAATTTTGAATTTGGAATATTTTGCCGAAAGAGTTTGCCAAATAAATAAAGAAGATCGTAGCCGTCGTGCACAATTATGAATATACACCTTTGACTATTAAGTCAATGCAGAATTCGGCAAAAAATAGTCATCAAACGAGTATAGAGCCACGGGTATGACATGGTTGTATGAGATGATGATAATGACTACAACATCAAATTTTTATGATGCTATAATATAGCTAATTAATAGAAAACCATTAATTGATGAAGAAGCATGTTTGTAAAGTCAAGGACCTCTGAACTGTGTGCAAGCATAAATTGTTTAGGGCGAGCTGTATACTGATTTCAACCGGCGATACAGTTGCGTCACCCATTAAAAAGGTTCTGTAACTCAGTAGTACAATCGCTTATGTAACACAACAAAAGTCGTGATTTTGATTACAACCTTGAATAATTTTAAATTTATGCTACTCGAATTTTAGGTACAATATTTTACCAGAATACCTTTTAAACCTGTCAACATAGTATGGAGCGAAGCATGCTCAGTCTAAAGTTAAAAGACGAAAGTATGAGAAATTGTAAATTAAATAAGTTCCTAAATAAATAAATAGTAAAACCCCCCTGATTACGTTAGGGAGTAGCTCGCGGGCCCGGCCTATGCGCCGGGACAGGTAAAAAAAAAAAAAGTTAAAAGACAAGATAACACTTGAAACAATAAGAAATCAAACCAAACTTAGAGACGTGACATATTGTATTAAGAAATTAAAATGGAGATGGGCTGGGCATATGATGAGAAACACAAATAATAAATGGACTAAGATCGTGACAGAATGGTGCCCAAGACAACACAAAAGACGAAAAGGAAGACAACGACGCATATGGGACGACGACTTTAAAAATATAGCTGGCATTACTTGGAGGAGGAAGACGCAAGATCGCAAATTATGGCAAGCGCTAGGGGAGGCCTATGCTGAAAAGCAAGACAATCATAAAACCGGTGTCTAAAACTGTTGAATTTAAAATTAAATTACGTTTAATTTTAATATTAAGAAAAATAGTTAAGTTTTTGACGTGACAACGTCTTATAAATTGGTTTGCCGGGTGACACTTCAAGAAACTGCGTTACGCTCCGCTCACGTTATGCGCTCTCATTCGTCTCATTCGTCTCATTCGTCTCAAAGTCGTTGTCACGTAAAACTGTCGCCCGTATACCGACTTTACAGGCAACCAATTATTTTATATGTTTTGTAAGATTGTTGAATAAAGGCTTTTATTATTATTAATGACCTTGCGGTTACGGCTAGATGATAACAACTTTATAAACTTTATTAGTGTTTATGCGCCAACACTTGATAAAGGTGATGAAGTCAAGGATCAATTTGTCTTGGGTCTTGGCACCATTCTGTCACGATCTTAGTCCATTTATTATTTGTGTTTCTCATCATATGTCCAGCCCATCTCCATTTTAATTTCTTAATACAATATGTCACGTCTCTAAGTTTGGTTTGATTTCTTATTGTTTCAAGTGTTATCTTGTGTTTTAACTTTTTTTTTTTTTTTTTTTTTACCTGTCCCGGCGCATAGGCCGGGCCCGCGAGCTACTCCCTAACGTAATCAGGGGGGTTTTACTATTTATTTATTTAGGAACTTATTTAATTTACAATTTCTCATACTTTCGTCTTTTAACTTTAGACTGAGCATGCTTCGCTCCATACTATGTTGACAGGTTTCCAGTTTGTGTATATTTTGTTTAGTTAGACTCCACGTTTGGCAGCCATAATTATGTCATAATGGGGAGAATACAAGAATCGTATATCTTTTTCTTGGCTTTTAGTGGCACGCAAGGTCATTACTCGGTCCGAAATACAGACCAAATGTTCTTCTAATTTAGAAATTAAATTTATTTTGAATAGCAGAACCTACACCTGAGCGTCTCGGTTCGGATTCAGCTGTTCCTTTCCAGAAAAATGTGTATCCGCCTCCCTGTTCTATAACTTGGCCTTCGTCTGCCAGATGAGTTTCGCTTAGTGCAGCAATGTCTATATTATACCGTCCAAGCTCTCGAGCTACAATGGCTGTTTTGCGTTCAGGGCATTGGTTAATGTCTCGATCAAGAAGGGTGCGTACGTTCCATGCACCAAATATCATATTCTTATAGGTATTGGCTGTTTTATTTCTTTTTTCTCGACCACAAGTATATGGCTGCGTAGACAGCTGTGGTTACTATCTCCCTTAAAGTATTGGAGTAAGCAACTTTTAGGACACCTTTTCTAGTCCCCTCCCCGGCTGAGCGGGGGAAGCAGTGCCTCTCTAAATAGAGCTGCTTCGTCACAAAGGGTGCTGCCGGATCGCACTGTTACCCCATTGCAGTGAGGAAACGACCACTTGCCCCAAGCCGCCTGTGTGCAGATATCAGACAAAGCCCAGCAAGCACCAAAGCCAGACCTCTCTACCTTTACCCTTCGCCACAGGTCTTTGATGTTCTCAGAATCCAATTAACAGAAACCAGTCAAGTGCACAGGATATTATATTATAGTGCATAGAAGGGCGCGCAAACACAAATACACAAATGCACTCTCTCGTCCGTACTCCTCTGTGCCCAATGGAGCGGAAGCCGCTACGACTGGAGAGGAGCTGGATGCAGTGTTCTGACCGGCAGTAACTTCACGACTCCTACACAAAGGCCCTTGGCCTTCACACAGTGCCTCGCTGACCCGCCGGATCCGCCAATATCAGTGGCTTATCAGCTGTAGATTTGCCTTCATCGCCGGGACAGGCTTTATGCATAATACGAGGAGTAGCCGTACTAAACTTGCTTGGGACCGCAAGTTCCTCTCTACCAGGTTTAGCCCACGTGTCGACGTGGTTTACCGGGGTGTGGCCGCTGCATGCATAGCAGCTGCTTGAAGCCACTGGTAAGAGATTGTGGTTGGTAGTAAGTTTGGTTCTCTATCTCGTAGAGAGACTCTCTAGAGACCGACAAAGAGAACAATTTGCCTCTACCTGCTCACTACACCCCAAACATACTCGTACCATACACCCCAGGCATATAACTAGCTAGGTGTACTCATTAGGTATGAAGGTAGAAAAATAAGATAAAAAAGTGCGACATTTTCGCTATGCGAAAAAGCACTTTAATAAAGATTTAAAAAAAAAAAGATAAAAAAAGAGTTACAAATAAACATTTATTTCTGACAATAATACTTTATATTTTACTGAATTTATACTTAAAACTACTAGTACAATGAATAACTATATTAAATAACCATAAAAATAACATTTTAATGTTCAGTACCAGAAGTCCCTGTGTCTTCTTTTTGACGGAAATACTGAGATTTGGTATCGAAAGTAGGTATTTCTTGCCTGGATTTTATTCTAGTACGAATGAAACCATCTCTAGCATCGGGTCCACAAACAGACGCCGAAGCCTCAGTTACAAGTTTGACACACCTTTCGACTGCTTGAGTGTGGCAAGGGTACTTCTCAATATCAAAAAAAAATTCTCCAGATGCAATTTTTGTAGTCATTTCCGAGTCGCTGTATTCTCTTTCGCCCATTCTATCAAATCATAATAGTTTGTCGCATCTATTTTTAGCTCTGGTAACTGGAATTCACGAACTTTCTTGCCTTTGGACTCTTTTCTTGCCTTTAAAACTCTCTGAAGAGCCAGCTCTCGTACTTGTTGAATATCATCTTGTAACATAGCCAGCAATAGATTTTCTGGGCGCATGAAGAAAGCATTTCTTTGAATAGTATTTAAGACAACACTTTTTAAGTCATCTCGCAAATACATACTTCTTTTGACCATATTAAAAATGTGAATCGGACCAAATTTACAAGAGGATTTTGACTTGATATCAAACCAATTTGGTACGTAAACTTTCATGATGAAAGTGGCCAGTTCTTTCAAATTATTTGTCGGTTTAGCTGTGCCAATATACAAGCAAAGAATCCTGTTAGCACAAGTTAACCATCGAGAATGGGCTAGTTTTCCTGGGTCTTTGTTAGCTAAGTTTGGTGGAACTGTACCAGAAGAAATAGCAGAACATATCTGATAAAGGTATTTTTGATCGGTGCTCAACAAATCAATATCCAGATCCGGCAATTCGGTGGAGATGGGTTCGAATGTTTCTATTTTTAAGTCATGACACTTATCAAGCTGTTTTCCTAACCTGCCAGAAAAAGTATTGGGGCCTGTAGTTTTACCGTCGAGACTGGAGAACAAATGACGAAGTGGCAATTCATTTGCATGTAACAAGCACACAAACCATTGCAAAGGGCGCTTCAGATGTTTTTCTAATAAAACAATGACTCCATTTTTCCGACCAGTATTAACAGCAGTACCATCGCATCCAATTGCCACCAAAGAAGAACGAAATTCATATTTGTTTTCAAGAAAGTCGACAATATGTTTCTCAATATCAGCCGCTTTACCCGAATCAATAGAAAGATGACCGATGTATTCAGAATTAGGTTCTGATATGATTGAGATATGTTCTTCAACTATAATCTTCCTTTGGGATATATTATTAGCCTTAGTTATAGTCAAAGTTTTGTCCTTACGACCATCAAAATAAATAGCCGTTAAAGATTCGTGTTTTTCTATAGATTGCAATTTTTTACGAATCTTCTGCCGTTCTCTGCGTATTTTGCTTCGGTCTACTACTTTTGATGAGTCCTCAGTACTGATAACATTTAAGTCAAGTAACGCAGCATTTACAATTAATGCTGCCGATCGATCAGAAACTCCAGTTCTATCGCACGTTGTAGCAAGATTTTTCAGCTTATCTCTCATCTGTTGAGTTTTTTTAAGGGATGGGTTAGATACTAATTCTGCAGTACGAAATTCATCGTCCTCATCTGATGTTTCAGCAGAAGAACTGTCAGACGTCCAAACTATAGCTGGGGCAGATGATGATGTACTTGGAGTGACGTTACATTTTGCAACAAACTCTTCATACTTTCGCTTCCTAATTTCACGACGTTGCATAGATTGGGTTGTCACCTTATCCACAGAACCAATATACATTTTGCGCTCATTTCGTTGATCTTTTAAGAAGTTTTCCTCAGCAACGGGTACTTTAGTCACACATTTTCATAGTTCTCGGGATACACATTTACATGTTGCGATATCAAACAACTTATTTATTGAGTCATCGTAGAATATCTGCTTTTTGGAATCATTACGTAATTTTTTCACATTCTTGTACTTTTGATAATATAAAATCAGTCTAGACACGACTTGTTGATGGGTAATTGTAGGGATAGATGCTTTACTCCAGATTGCTTCAATATCGGAAGCAATCATTTCTCATAAATCTTTGACTGAAGGGTCCTTTCCATTATTCAACTCTAACATTTCGTTTCTAATCCATAATATAAGTAATGTTTAATCACATCACAATATGTAGGTAACATGTTATCACTGAATTTGATTGGATCACCAAATACAGGACACCGGAAATCTTTACGCGTTTTAGGCATTTTTTATAAAAATTTACTTAACGTTGGCACTATTTCAAAACCATATATTAAAGTTTTATAAGAAAATACTGTATTTGCGTTCGAGATCACACTTAGACGAAGTTAAAAACAGTATATTTGTAAGCAAAGCATGTTAGAATAACTCTTTTTTGAGGGTAAGCTTAAGTAAAAATATTAGTTTTTTTGAAACTATTATCTCAATGCGCCACCTGAAAATAAAGTCGTAGACCATTGATTTTTTGCATGCATAAAGCTTTTACATATGGTCACTTATTAATAATACAGGAGATTTGAAAAGAGCAAAAAATTTTTTTTTCATATGTTTCACTCCACTCTATACTCAAGACATCCACATAACAACTGAACAGTCGGGATCCATTGAAATATTAGATTGGCTGTCGAATAATGGATCCCGACTGTTCAGTTCTTATGTTCCATTGTTCAAGTGCTTGTTATTTTCTTTTCAGTTTTTTGTTAGGTATGCGTAATTTGGTTCACTTTTTACGCAGCAAGGTTTTTTCATTTTTTAAATTATATTTTTTTAAACCAATTTTTTTCCTATTACATTCCATATGTACTTCTGTAATTTATTTCATTTTTGATACCCTAAGGAACTAATTACACTTTTTGATATAAAAGCTCATGTGCTAATTTGTATCATGGTCTACTACTATACAAAATCACATTTGAATCCATCTATTTCTTTCATGAAAACAAATTTTTTTGGAGATTTTTTAGGATATACAGGATTCCAGTATTGGTACATATAAGCTTCTCCACAAATATTACCCCTATCGATTCAGCCAGTTGGAGGTAATTAATGTTTTATTTTACAAACTTTGGAATTTTATGCCAGGATGAAAAAATCACAAATATCAAACAAATAGTATTTTTTTATTTTGCTTGAAGAATATTTATGCCAAGTTTCAAATCAATCGGTCCAGGGAATAAAAAGTTTCATACAATCAAAAAAGGCCCGTTTTACCCCTTTAGAGATCAAATTTTCAAAAATCCTTTCTTAAAGCTCCATTACGTTGTACAACACATCTATGTTCCAAGTTTCAAGTGTATAGGTTAAGCGGTTTGGGCTGTAGACCATCTGTAAGTCAGTCACTCACGCCGAAGCCTTTTATTAATATAGATTAAAGAATTTCAATCCCTAGGCAGGTACCTATCTAATTCTTATTAACTTGTGGTGCTGCAAACCCTACCGTTTGAAACATTACACAATCGAAAACATAAATACTCGTCTTAGTTGTTTCCTTCCTATTTTTAACCGACTTCAAAAAAGGAGGAGGTTCTATAATATGTTCGTGTGTATGTTTTTTTGTGTATGTTCTTCGATACTTTCGCCAATTGTGAACCGAATCAAAAAATTATATTATAGTTCGAAAGGATTTACTCCCGAGGTGGTCACATTTAAATTTTACAGAAATCGGCTATTTGGTTTTTGATAAATCAACAATAATTTATACAATTCGAGCGAAATATTCGAATTTTGTACACTATGGAAGGCGGTTTTGCCATTTTTTGCGAAAAATAATTATTGGTTGTTCTTTTTCTTCTATTATAGTTTTCATCATGTCGATCAAGGTGGCCAAACATCTTTTTGTAGCATTTTCAACTACTTACTATCGTTTCATAAATCTTCTTTATTCTGTCACCATTTTTAGCACCTCTTGATTTGATATTCTTTTCTATCCAGCAGGGTGATAAAAAGACGTGGCGATCTAGTAGCAGTCACACCCGCCTTACAATCGTGAGGTCGTGGGTTCAAATCCCGGATCCATGCCAATGAATTGTTTGTAATTTGTGTAGGGAATTTCACATCACTGGCTTTTCGGTGAATGAAAACATCGTGACGCAACCTATACGCAATACGCCATCGAGTTTGTTCTACGGACGTATGACCCGTAGAACAAATTTGATGGCGTATGTGAATCCACCTACCCACAATGGGCCACGGTGGTGGATATGGCTATATCACCCTTCGTAGGTAGGCCTACGTTCTGCAGTAAACTATTGAAAAAGCTGGTTCAGTACAGTACAAGATGATTCTGTATTCTGTTTGTGCGCATGTGCACTTTACAATATTTTTTGCTCTTGGCAAGATACTTTTTAGGGTTCTGTACCCAAAGGGAAAAACGGGACCCTATTACTAAGACTTCGATGTCCGTCTGTCCGTCTGTCTGTCTGTCTGTCACCGGGCTGTATCTCATGAACCATAATAGCTAGGCAGCTGAAATTTTCACAGATAATGTATTTCGGTTGCCGCTATAACAACAAATACTAAAAACAAAATAAACAACATTCGCTTGGGTGGCTACACTTGGGCTTCCCTGTCGCGCAGAGTCCAGTGTTGCCAACAACATTTGTTTATTTATTTACCATTTTATTGCACACCATTTGTACTAAAGGAGGACTTAGCGCTAAAAACCCTTAGGTGTAAGACAATGGAATGTTAGCATGAACAAACGAGAATGATAAATTAACTAAGATTAACACAATATAAAATCTAAAACTAGTAGTTCTCCAAACAGTAGACTGCGCGGCACATTTTTTTAACTTAAAACTTCATTAGCTTAAAATCTCGACCGATTTGGTTCATACTCGCAAATATTGTACTGCATGTAACTCTGCACTGCAAATGACAGAACTACTTCTCAACTCGAGAATAGAATCGCATCAGCACTGATGCAATTCTATTCTTGGGTCAGAGGATACCAAAGGTGCGATCTGGAGCAATCTGGGATGTAGAAATATATGAATTGGAAAACCTCTGCGCGCACCCAGAGTTCTCTAATTCGACTGACTGACTAACCTTGGCACTAAGGTCATCGACCTTGACACCAAAGTCATCGACCTTGACTCCGAGACCATCGACTTTGACTCCGAGATCATCGACCTTCACTCCGAGATCATCGACCTTCACTCCGAGATCATCGACCTTGACTCTGAGACCATCGACCTTGACTCCGGGATCATCGACCTTGACTCCAAAATCATCGACCATGATTTATCTTGACTAAGCATCCAGCTTGACTGATCTTGATACCAAGATCGACCTTGACTTGACTTGGAATTTGTCATAGTCGATCTTATTCTACCAGTCAAGCTCTTTCTTTTGATCCCATATTGAGGGAGATATGAAAAAACATCATGTAATTTACTATTCTGTGGCGGCCATCTTGGTTTTGAAATTAATTAGTTAACATTTACTGCAATTATTATGCTATTAGCTAAGCCTTTTAATTTTAAACCCAATTACCCACATTGAGGAAGTTGTGAAAAAATATCATCATCATCATTATTATCTGCGGTAAGACGTCCACTGCTGGACATGGGCCTCCCCGATGGAATTTCAATAAGCCCGGTCGGAAACGGCTTGGATTAATCGGTCGGTGGATGTCCTACGCTGCGCGTGCTGGTACGTGGTCTCCGTTAGAGAACTTTACAAACAAACGAAAATCATAAATCAACTAAGATCAACACATGAAAACTGAAATAAAAAACGAATCCAAAATATCGTCATCATTTTATCAGCAATAGAACATCCACTGCTGGACATGGGCCTCTTCTATAGATTTTCAATTTTTAGGGGGGCGGTAATGTTTAACAATAAATAATAAAAATATTTAGTAAATATTTGAACCATTTATCGCAAATATTTTATATTTATAGCAATTATTTAATATATTTTTATCGCAACTACAAATTCGTACTCGTACCAATTAAAAGGAGAACGGAATTTTTCATTACTTATTTTGTGGCGAGGACGGGAAATTCTTTTTCTTTGAATGATATTTTGTAGACTGACAACAACGTCTATGCTTGTGGGAAATCCCCACCGTTTATAATAATCAGCGAGAATGAATAGCTCTGTGGAGAATGACTTTAGCATGAATGTTGGAACGCACGATAAGCATGAACGAATTGTGAAACAGTGCCGGATGTACGTAATGACATGTAAGAGTGAAAGAGAGAAATAGTGTGATGCGTGAATGAGATAGATAGATAGATAGGTACCATTTCATTTCTTCAATAACTTGTGTTATTTCAATTTTACAGCAGAAGTTATGGGAACAAAAGTTGTTTGAAATTAGATTTTCTACAACTTTGATTCCCATCAACTTTTTGTAGGATCGATACTTTTTTAAATAGTTGGTGGTACCATTTCATTTCTTCAATAACTTGTGTTATTTAAATTTTACAGCAGAAGTTATGGGAACAAAAGTTGTTTAAAATTTGATTTTCTACAACTTTGATTCCTATCAACTTTTTGTAGGATCGATATTTTTTTTAAATAGTTTGTGGTACCATTTCATTTCTTCAATAACTTGTGTTATTTCAATTTTACAGCAGAAGTTATGGGAACAAAAGTTGTTTGAAATTAGATTTTCTACAACTTTGATTCCCATCAACTTTTTGTAGGATCGATACTTTTTTAAACAGTTGGTGGTACCATTTCATTTCTTCAATAACTTGTGTTATTTCAATTTTACAGCAGAAGTTATGGGAACAAAAGTTGTTTGAAATTAGATTTTCTACAACTTTGATTCCTATCACCTTTTTGTAGGATCGATATTTTTTTTAAATAGTTGGTGGTACCATTTCATTTCTTCAATAACTTGTGTTATTTCAATTTTACAGCAGAAGTTATGGGAACAAAAGTTGTTTAAAATTTGATTTTCTACAACTTTGATTCCTATCAACTTTTTGTAGGATCGATATTTTTTTTAAATAGTTTGTGGTACCATTTCATTTCTTCAATAACTTGTGTTATTTCAATTTTACAGCAGAAGTTATGGGAACAAAAGTTGTTTGAAATTAGATTTTCTACAACTTTGATTCCCATCAACTTTTTGTAGGATCGATACTTTTTTAAACAGTTGGTGGTACCATTTCATTTCTTCAATAACTTGTGTTATTTCAATTTTACAGAAGAAGTTATGGGAACAAAAGTTGTTTGAAATTAGATTTTCTACAACTTTGATTCCCGTCAGCTTTTTGTAGGATCGATATTTTTTTTAAATAGTTGGTGGTACCATTTCATTTCTTCAATAACTTGTGTTATTTCAATTTTACAGCAGAAGTTATGGGCACAAAAGTTGTTTGAAATTAGATTTTCTACAACTTTGATTCCCATAAACTTTTTGTAGGATCGATATTTTTTAAAATAGTTGGTGGTACCATTTCATTTCTTCAATAACTTGTGTTATTTCAATTTTACAGCAGTAGTTATGGGACTAAAAGTTGTTTGAAATTAGATTTTCTACAACTTTGATTCCCATCAACTTTTTGTATGATCGATATTTTTTTTAATAGTTGGTGGTACCATTTCATTTCTTCAATAACTTGTGTTATATCAATTTTACAGCAGAAGTTATGGGAACAAAAGTTGTTTGAAATTAGATTTTCTACAACTTTGATTCCCATAAACTTTTTGTAGGATCGATATTTTTTTTAAATAGTTGGTGATACCATTTCATTTCTTCAATAACTTTTGTTATTTCAATTTTACAGCAGAAGTTATGGGACCAAAAGTTGTTCGAAATTAGATTTTCTACAACTTTGATTACCATCAACTTTTTGTAGGATCGATATTTTTTTTTAATAGTTGGTGGTACCATTTCATTTCTTCAATAACTTGTGTTATTTCAATTTTACAGCAGAAGTTATGGGACCAAAAGTTGTTCGAAATTAGATTTTCTACAACTTTGATTCCCATCAACTTTTCGTAGGATCGATATTTTTTAAAATAGTTGGTGGTACCATTTCATTTCTTCAATAACTTGTGTTATATCAATTTTACAGCAGAAGTTATGGGAACAAAAGTTGTTTGAAATTAGATTTTCTACAACTTTGATTCCCATCAACTTTTTGTAGGATCGATATTTTTTTTAAATAGTTGGTGGTTTCATTTTATTTCTTCAATAACTTGTTACTTCAATTTTTCATGAGAAATCATCGGAATCGAAGTTGTTTGAAATTAGATTTTCTACAACTTTGATTCCCATCAACTTTTTGTAGGATCGATATTTTTTTAATAGTTGGTGGTACCATTTCATTTCTTCAATAACTTGTGTTATTTCAATTTTACAGCAGTAGTTATGGGACTAAAAGTTGTTTGAAATTAGATTTTCTACAACTTCGATTCCCATCAACTTTTTGTAGGACCGATATTTTTTTAAATAGGTGGTGGTACCATTTCATTTCTTCAATAACTTGTGTTATTTCAATTTTACAGCAGTAGTTATGGGACTAAAAGTTGTTTGAAATTAGATTTTCTACAACTTTGATTCCCATCAACTTTTTGTATGATCGATATTTTTTTTAATAGTTGGTGGTACCATTTCATTTCTTCAATAACTTTTGTTATTTCAATTTTACAGCAGAAGTTATGGGACCAAAAGTTGTTCGAAATTAGATTTTCTACAACTTTGATTCCCATCAACTTTTTGTATGATCGATATTTTTTTTTAATAGTTGGTGGTACCATTTCATTTCTTCAATAACTTGTGTTATTTCAATTTTACAGCAGAAGTTATGGGAACAAAAGTTGTTTGAAATTAGATTTTCTACAACTTTGATTCCCATCAACTTTTTGTATGATCGATATTTTTTTTAAATAGTTGGTGATACCATTTCATTTCTTCAATAACTTTTGTTATTTCAATTTTACAGCAGAAGTTATGGGACCAAAAGTTGTTCGAAATTAGATTTTCTACAACTTTGATTCCCATCAACTTTTTGTAGGATCGATATTTTTTTTAAATAGTTGGTGGTACCATTTCATTTCTTCAATAACTTGTGTTAATCAAATTTTACAGCAGAAGTTATGGGAACAAAAGTTGTTTGAAATTAGATTTTCTACAACTTTGATTCCCATCAACTTTTCGTAGGATCGATATTTTTTTAAATAGTTCGTGGTACCATTTCATTTCTTCAATAACTTATGTTATTTCAATTTTACAGCAGAAGTTATAGGAACAAAAGTTGTTTGAAATTAGATTTTCTACAACTTTGATTCCCATCAACTTTTTGTAGGATCGATATTTTTTTTAAATAGTTGGTGGTACCATTTCATTTCTTCAATAACTTGTGTTATTTCAATTTTACAGCAGAAGTTATGGGAACAAAAGTTGTTTGAAATTAGATTTTCTACAACTTTGATTCCCATAAACTTTTTGTAGGATCGATATTTTTTAAAATAGTTGGTGGTACCATTTCATTTCTTCAATAACTTGTGTTATTTCAATTTTACAGCAGTAGTTATGGGACTAAAAGTTGTTTGAAATTAGATTTTCTACAACTTTGATTCCCATCAACTTTTTGTATGATCGATATTTTTTTTAATAGTTGGTGGTACCATTTCATTTCTTCAATAACTTGTGTTATATCAATTTTACAGCAGAAGTTATGGGAACAAAAGTTGTTTGAAATTAGATTTTCTACAACTTTGATTCCCATCAACTTTTTGTAGGATCGATACTTTTTTAAATAGTTGGTGGTACCATTTCATTTCTTCAATAACTTGTGTTATTTCAATTTTGCAGCAGAAGTTATAGGAACAAAAGTTGTTTGAAATTAGATTTTCTACAACTTTGATTCCCATCAACTTTTTGTAGGATCGATATTTTTTTAAATAGTTGGTGGTACCATTTCATTTCTTCAATAACTTGTGTTATTTCAATTTTACAGCAGAAGTTATAGGAACAAAAGTTGTTTGAAATTAGATTTTCTACAACTTTGCTTCCCATCAACTTTTCGTAGGATCGATATTTTTTTAAATAGTTCGTGGTACCATTTCATTTCTTCAATAACTTATGTTATTTCAATTTTACAGCAGAAGTTATGGGAACAAAAGTTGTTTGAAATTAGATTTTCTACAACTTTGATTCCCATCAACTTTTTGTAGGATCGATATTTTTTTTAAATAGTTGGTGGTACCATTTCATTTCTTCAATAACTTGTGTTATTTCAATTTTACAGCAGAAGTTATGGGAACAAAAGTTGTTTGAAATTAGATTTTCTACAACTTTGATTCCCATAAACTTTTTGTAGGATCGATATTTTTTAAAATAGTTGGTGGTACCATTTCATTTCTTCAATAACTTGTGTTATTTCAATTTTACAGCAGTAGTTATGGGACTAAAAGTTGTTTGAAATTAGATTTTCTACAACTTTGATTCCCATCAACTTTTTGTATGATCGATATTTTTTTTAATAGTTGGTGGTACCATTTCATTTCTTCAATAACTTGTGTTATATCAATTTTACAGCAGAAGTTATGGGAACAAAAGTTGTTTGAAATTAGATTTTCTACAACTTTGATTCCCATCAACTTTTTGTAGGATCGATACTTTTTTAAATAGTTGGTGGTACCATTTCATTTCTTCAATAACTTGTGTTATTTAAATTTTACAGCAGAAGTTATGGGAACAAAAGTTGTTTAAAATTTGATTTTCTACAACTTTGATTCCTATCAACTTTTTGTAGGATCGATATTTTTTTTAAATAGTTTGTGGTACCATTTCATTTCTTCAATAACTTGTGTTATTTCAATTTTACAGCAGAAGTTATGGGAACAAAAGTTGTTTGAAATTAGATTTTCTACAACTTTGATTCCCATCAACTTTTTGTAGGATCGATACTTTTTTAAACAGTTGGTGGTACCATTTCATTTCTTCAATAACTTGTGTTATTTCAATTTTACAGCAGAAGTTATGGGAACAAAAGTTGTTTGAAATTAGATTTTCTACAACTTTGATTCCTATCACCTTTTTGTAGGATCGATATTTTTTTTAAATAGTTGGTGGTACCATTTCATTTCTTCAATAACTTGTGTTATTTCAATTTTACAGCAGAAGTTATGGGAACAAAAGTTGTTTAAAATTTGATTTTCTACAACTTTGATTCCTATCAACTTTTTGTAGGATCGATATTTTTTTTAAATAGTTTGTGGTACCATTTCATTTCTTCAATAACTTGTGTTATTTCAATTTTACAGCAGAAGTTATGGGAACAAAAGTTGTTTGAAATTAGATTTTCTACAACTTTGATTCCCATCAACTTTTTGTAGGATCGATACTTTTTTAAACAGTTGGTGGTACCATTTCATTTCTTCAATAACTTGTGTTATTTCAATTTTACAGAAGAAGTTATGGGAACAAAAGTTGTTTGAAATTAGATTTTCTACAACTTTGATTCCCGTCAGCTTTTTGTAGGATCGATATTTTTTTTAAATAGTTGGTGGTACCATTTCATTTCTTCAATAACTTGTGTTATTTCAATTTTACAGCAGAAGTTATGGGCACAAAAGTTGTTTGAAATTAGATTTTCTACAACTTTGATTCCCATAAACTTTTTGTAGGATCGATATTTTTTAAAATAGTTGGTGGTACCATTTCATTTCTTCAATAACTTGTGTTATTTCAATTTTACAGCAGTAGTTATGGGACTAAAAGTTGTTTGAAATTAGATTTTCTACAACTTTGATTCCCATCAACTTTTTGTATGATCGATATTTTTTTTAATAGTTGGTGGTACCATTTCATTTCTTCAATAACTTGTGTTATATCAATTTTACAGCAGAAGTTATGGGAACAAAAGTTGTTTGAAATTAGATTTTCTACAACTTTGATTCCCATAAACTTTTTGTAGGATCGATATTTTTTTTAAATAGTTGGTGATACCATTTCATTTCTTCAATAACTTTTGTTATTTCAATTTTACAGCAGAAGTTATGGGACCAAAAGTTGTTCGAAATTAGATTTTCTACAACTTTGATTACCATCAACTTTTTGTAGGATCGATATTTTTTTTTAATAGTTGGTGGTACCATTTCATTTCTTCAATAACTTGTGTTATTTCAATTTTACAGCAGAAGTTATGGGACCAAAAGTTGTTCGAAATTAGATTTTCTACAACTTTGATTCCCATCAACTTTTCGTAGGATCGATATTTTTTAAAATAGTTGGTGGTACCATTTCATTTCTTCAATAACTTGTGTTATATCAATTTTACAGCAGAAGTTATGGGAACAAAAGTTGTTTGAAATTAGATTTTCTACAACTTTGATTCCCATCAACTTTTTGTAGGATCGATATTTTTTTTAAATAGTTGGTGGTTTCATTTTATTTCTTCAATAACTTGTTACTTCAATTTTTCATGAGAAATCATCGGAATCGAAGTTGTTTGAAATTAGATTTTCTACAACTTTGATTCCCATCAACTTTTTGTAGGATCGATATTTTTTTAATAGTTGGTGGTACCATTTCATTTCTTCAATAACTTGTGTTATTTCAATTTTACAGCAGTAGTTATGGGACTAAAAGTTGTTTGAAATTAGATTTTCTACAACTTCGATTCCCATCAACTTTTTGTAGGACCGATATTTTTTTAAATAGGTGGTGGTACCATTTCATTTCTTCAATAACTTGTGTTATTTCAATTTTACAGCAGAAGTTATGGGCACAAAAGTTGTTTGAAATTAGATTTTCTACAACTTTGATTCCCATAAACTTTTTGTAGGATCGATATTTTTTAAAATAGTTGGTGGTACCATTTCATTTCTTCAATAACTTTTGTTATTTCAATTTTACAGCAGAAGTTATGGGACCAAAAGTTGTTCGAAATTAGATTTTCTACAACTTTGATTCCCATCAACTTTTTGTATGATCGATATTTTTTTTTAATAGTTGGTGGTACCATTTCATTTCTTCAATAACTTGTGTTATTTCAATTTTACAGCAGAAGTTATGGGAACAAAAGTTGTTTGAAATTAGATTTTCTACAACTTTGATTCCCATCAACTTTTTGTATGATCGATATTTTTTTTAAATAGTTGGTGATACCATTTCATTTCTTCAATAACTTTTGTTATTTCAATTTTACAGCAGAAGTTATGGGACCAAAAGTTGTTCGAAATTAGATTTTCTACAACTTTGATTCCCATCAACTTTTTGTAGGATCGATATTTTTTTTAAAAAGTTGGTGGTACCATTTCATTTCTTCAATAACTTGTGTTAATCAAATTTTACAGCAGAAGTTATGGGAACAAAAGTTGTTTGAAATTAGATTTTCTACAACTTTGATTCCCATCAACTTTTCGTAGGATCGATATTTTTTTAAATAGTTCGTGGTACCATTTCATTTCTTCAATAACTTATGTTATTTCAATTTTACAGCAGAAGTTATGGGAACAAAAGTTGTTTGAAATTAGATTTTCTACAACTTTGATTCCCATCAACTTTTTGTAGGATCGATATTTTTTTTAAATAGTTGGTGGTACCATTTCATTTCTTCAATAACTTGTGTTATTTCAATTTTACAGCAGAAGTTATGGGAACAAAAGTTGTTTGAAATTAGATTTTCTACAACTTTGATTCCCATAAACTTTTTGTAGGATCGATATTTTTTAAAATAGTTGGTGGTACCATTTCATTTCTTCAATAACTTGTGTTATTTCAATTTTACAGCAGTAGTTATGGGACTAAAAGTTGTTTGAAATTAGATTTTCTACAACTTTGATTCCCATCAACTTTTTGTATGATCGATATTTTTTTTAATAGTTGGTGGTACCATTTCATTTCTTCAATAACTTGTGTTATATCAATTTTACAGCAGAAGTTATGGGAACAAAAGTTGTTTGAAATTAGATTTTCTACAACTTTGATTCCCATCAACTTTTTGTAGGATCGATACTTTTTTAAATAGTTGGTGGTACCATTTCATTTCTTCAATAACTTGTGTTATTTCAATTTTGCAGCAGAAGTTATAGGAACAAAAGTTGTTTGAAATTAGATTTTCTACAACTTTGATTCCCATCAACTTTTTGTAGGATCGATATTTTTTTAAATAGTTGGTGGTACCATTTCATTTCTTCAATAACTTGTGTTATTTCAATTTTACAGCAGAAGTTATGGGAACAAAAGTTGTTTGAAATTAGATTTTCTACAACTTTGCTTCCCATCAACTTTTCGTAGGATCGATATTTTTTTAAATAGTTCGTGGTACCATTTCATTTCTTCAATAACTTATGTTATTTCAATTTTACAGCAGAAGTTATGGGAACAAAAGTTGTTTGAAATTAGATTTTCTACAACTTTGATTCCCATCAACTTTTTGTAGGATCGATATTTTTTTTAAATAGTTGGTGGTACCATTTCATTTCTTCAATAACTTGTGTTATTTCAATTTTACAGCAGAAGTTATGGGAACAAAAGTTGTTTGAAATTAGATTTTCTACAACTTTGATTCCCATAAACTTTTTGTAGGATCGATATTTTTTAAAATAGTTGGTGGTACCATTTCATTTCTTCAATAACTTGTGTTATTTCAATTTTACAGCAGTAGTTATGGGACTAAAAGTTGTTTGAAATTAGATTTTCTACAACTTTGATTCCCATCAACTTTTTGTAGGATCGATATTTTTTTAAATAGTTGGTGGTACCATTTCATTTCTTCAATAACTTGTGTTATTTCAATTTTACAGCAGAAGTTATGGGAACAAAAGTTGTTTGAAATTTGATTTTCTACAACTTTAGTTCCCATTAACTTTTTGTAGGATCGATATTTATTTCAAATAGCCGGTTGTGCCATTTCATTTCTTCAATAACTTGTGTTATTTCAATTTTCCAGCAGAAGTTATAGGAACAAAAGTTGTTTGAAATTTTGAGACTTTTTAAGCGCGTGCGCTGACTACATAGTAAGTCCTACATGAAAATGATGTACTTCAAAAATAACCGGCTTTATTAGGTCTACATAATAGTTCGCGACAATATATATCTATCTCTTCAGGTTTTTGCAGTATATCAACTTTGGTCACTTTAAAGTGAACGCGAAATTGTAGGTAATTTTCAAAACTGTTTTGACAAACACAGTATTAATACTTATCCAATTGAATCCTTTTTTTAGCTTTGTCATTTCAAGGAGAATAAAATTGTTCTTCACAACAAATCAATCCAACGCGTAGTTTAAAAGATATGGCAATATTAAAAATACAACCCAATAAAAAATACGCGACGCGCTTTAGTAGTAACTTAAACCTATTCTGTGCCTCGACAAGACGGATCACTATATAGACATAAATATAGCTATACGTAAATTATGGTTGATATTTCAAGCGCTATTTTGAACCTTACCGTCATAGAAATAAATACAGGAATAGATGTTATACATTTTATTACTCACTCATTTAGATAGTTGTAAGAGGTAGGAAAAAACTGATTGTAGGTTTGTATGGAGATAAAAAAATAATCGGGAGAAATAATGACAAAATCTCGGAAGGTCAATTCTTTAACCTGGACCCCTAAGAGATCTCAAAAACGATGGGGTTTAGAGATGTACTTTCTTCGGAAAAGATTGAGTACTACCTTGGTACTTTTTGGAACAATTAAAAACACATGGCCGCCATACAAATTAGACGTTTACTTAGCTTAGGTACGCCATCACGGACGTATATGTATATAGCTCTTGCAACGGGGGGGGGTCCAAAATTTTTATCCGACTGTCCAAAAAAGAGCTGTGAGGTTTTTAAAAGAAAATTAAAGTAGAAACGTACTTATTATATGTACGTACATAATATGAAGTATGTTTATGCCTCCCTTACATAACTTTAGTTGCTGCACTAATTTTGACAGGTGTGAGGGAGTAAGCACCTAAGTTCCGTCCTCAGCGAACTGATTAGAATCTTATTAGAATATAACTCACTGAAAAAGTCCCGCAGATCCGACACCGCAGTCGTGCCTTGTCTGTCAATATTAGTTCCATTAATTTCCGGACCCCTCGGACCCCCCCTCATATACGCCCATGTACGCCATACATTGCATCTTTTTCATCTTTAGATAGTTGTTTTGAGGAAACTATTAGCTTTGACAAAAAACTGACTAACTTAAACCTATTCTGTGCCACGACGGGACGGATTTAACCTTCATATCACGTTAATTATTGTTGATTTTTCAAAAACGGCTTAGCCGATTTCGACGAACATAGAACCTCCTTTTCGGAAGTCGGTCAAAAAGCTATACGTTTTATATAATGGAATATCCAACGAAATAATGAGTAGATTAAATATATCAGTGGTTTAATGTTCAATATACTCGTAATAATATGCTTCAAGTAGAAGAGTATGAAGTGGAAGCCCTATTTTGAACCTTACCGCCATAGAAATATATACAGAAATAGATACTAAGATTAAGGGAGAGTTTTTTTATAGGCATAAGTAGCTACATGTCGAGAGTAGGTACCCACCTTTTTAACCGACTTCCAAAAAGGAGGAGGTTCTATGTTTTTGTGTATGTATTTTTTTGTGTAATGTAAACAATTCGAGCGAAATATTCGAATTTTGTACACGATGGAAGGCGGTTTTGCCATTATTTATGAAAAATAATTTTTGTATTGAGTAGCTGATTTTCTCAGAGCCTGGTTGGTCTGTTATTTTCCATATTAATGTATTACGCTGTTTTCTTCCTTGAAAATACTTATAGGGCTTCAATTTTTTGTCATAAAATTAAATTTTGCTGTTTCGACTACCCTGTCTTTTCTTTTTCTTGATAAATTAATTAGCAGGAAAAATATGACCCTTCAAAATCACAAAAAAATCACCATTATTACCGACGTCTTTAGAGACCTACCAGAAGAGACTAAATAATATCTAACAAAATATAAAATGACAGAATCATGAACACATATTTTTTTAAAATTTTGACTTAAAAAAATACTTGATTGAAATA
This sequence comes from Hypomecis atomaria, assembly GCA_964007245.1. NCBI lineage: Eukaryota > Metazoa > Arthropoda > Insecta > Lepidoptera > Geometridae > Hypomecis > Hypomecis atomaria. The sequence continues at coordinate 8,199,455 of OZ023293.1, forward strand.
GTTTTTGAAGAAGAAAACAGCGTAATACGAAACGTTGTCTCGCCAAGTTTTTTGTAGGTAAATCGCTCTGAGCTGCAATTGTCCCTATAGCACGATGCGGGGGCAGGGTCGAGGTAAGGGAGGTTCAAAGTGCTCAAACCTACACAAGTACGTACACAAGCACTAGGGATGTAGTAATAGTCGATATTTTTGTCGATGCTCTAGTGATGTCCATCGATATCGATGATAATTCAAAATATTAGTTATTTTTTCCAATCTTATGATTTGACCGTTGTATGTTTGTTACTTTTGAAGAAAAGATTTTATGTATGGAATATGGGCGTTTAGTTGCTGCGACATGTTGCAGCGATTATACAGAATATCGTGTTGTATCAGCAGACATCTAAATGAGTTAGGCGCAGAATAACCAATTCGCATAGTGCCCAAGTAATCCAAGAAGGGAATGCTCAATTCTACGAAAGCATAATTCTATGAAGGCCCAATTCTCAAAATGGCAACATAATTTTGATTTGGAAATTTTCTAAAAAAATCACACATATTAAATACATATAGGAGCTTACAGGTAACTAAAACAACCTCCTTTGGCGAGTTAAGTACATCATAACTTTTACTATGGGACCGACCAGAGCCGAATCCGCGAGAAATATCAACTATACCTTAGAAAAAGTCCGTTGATAATGGACAAAGTGTATGGAACAGCTGGATGGCAAAATAATTTCAAATAGAAAACACAGATTTTAATTTTTAAAAATTACCTTATTATTAATTATTTTGCCGTTTTGAGAATTGAGCATTGTTAGACCAGCCGGGCTAGTATGCGCGCCACGAATTATTTCGTTCGTAGTGTCAGAACGAGACAGTGTTATGGCAAAGTATATAACTGTCACTTTTTCACACGTCGAAATGAGTTCTTATCGTCGCTTTTCGTGGTCGCATGCTTTATAGCCTGGCCTTTGTGAGAATTGGGCATTCATAGAATTGGGCATTCTTAAAATTGAGCTTTCTTAGAACTATGTGCCATTATTAGAATTCTGCGCCTAAAGCGAAATAATGGTTCTAATCAGGAAAATCACGTGCTCTCTAAAATCGTGTAATAACTGTAACGTATAAATTATCCTTAGTCAACCTACCTAAGCGAAAAACGTTCTATTAAATTATTCAAGTATCAAAGATTCAACATTAAATAATTAAAAAACACATAATCAGTCACATTTTAAACACAACAAAATAAATCAATCTAGATCTAATAAAATAAATAAGTTCTAAAATGCGCTTGCCAGTATAGGTAGCGCCACACAAGTCGGCGGATGAGATGTTAGCCGCAGATGACACTTCGCCGTAATTCGCTAATTATTGCGCATGTGTGCACAATGTCGACGCCGCGTGGCGTAGTGGTAAGCACAGGCGTGCACGCGGGAGGCATGAGGTTGGCGGGCGGGTGTGCCCCGGCGTCTTGTATCTCAAACTCAATTCATATATTGCAACACATAGAATAATAACGCCATTATTCTATGTTGCAACATATGAAATTTACATACGGTTTTTAGTTATTATGTTTTGTAAAGTTATACATATGACCCTATAAGGGTATGGCAATTTTATTATTTGTATTGGAACGATTTATTATTACGTTTTCTAGATTATCGTTAAAAAGTTCGTCTAATGTACTTATAATATCATTTCGATAATAGGATAATTTTTAGTTGTTTTATGAAAAAGTTTTCTCTTTCGAAACTATATTTTAAATTATTTGGCAATTTAGTATTTTTAGAGTCATAGAATTTGGGCTAGAACTGTGCATTGTTCTCTCTGGCCCCCGCGCATACCTATATTTTGCCTTTTGCGCAGCGTTCTGCGCCTAACTTTCCATCCGCCGACTTGTGTGGCGCGGATTATGCGTGAGATTCATTCGAGAAAACAGCCCCATTGGCCATCCGTTCATTGAACTATGTGCCTTGCCCTCTGTCATTTTAACTTGCCAATCCACTGAGTTTGAAGAGAGCTGAAAAGTTTAATTAGAAGTGCTTTAAATGCTTTAATCAGTTCATATCTACCTACTTTTTTTTTTTTTAGTTAAATTTTCTAACCGCAGACTCCAGGGTCTGTGCCATTTGTAACTTGTAACTAAAATTTACAATTATTAGATTATACTATCAAAGAGAGTTAGTAGTAGGTACTTGAAATAGCCTAAGTTAGTCAATGCACTGCGTGAATGCCACGAGCAGACCGGCGACCCGCGAGCAGCACCCGATCACGAGTATGACACATGTGCCAGCCATCATTCTCCTCGACCATATTTGAGGGAGGAGAACGACCCGACACATGATGCCGCCGCAAGAAGGTCTACCTACTTTGTAGATGTTCTATCTTGTATTACCTACTATGGTGTGTGTCCTACTCACTGCTGCTTTAATTTGCTAATTGTTTTAGTTTTTTTTAAACGTGTTTAAAGTATTACCAAGGTATGACAAGCCGTTCTCTAAACAGTAAACCTCGTATCTGTTTTATTGAATCCCCTATTATTTTTATACTATGGAACTAATAGCAGAATGAAAATATTGTAGGTACCATATAAAAGGCAAGAAGTTTTAGATGTGCAGGTAGGTATACAGTAATATAACGAGACCATATTACTAAGACTCCTCTGTCCGTCTGTCTGTTGGTCACTAGGCTGTACCTATCTCATGAATCGTAATAGCTAAACAGTTAAAATTTGCACAGATGATGTATTTCCGTTTCCATTATAACAAAAAATACTTACTACAAATAGAATGAAATAAATATCGACTTCAACTATGTACAGAATTCGCGCGGATCGAAGTAGCATTTTTCACATTATTGTTGATTTATCAAATATGGCTCAGCCCATTTTAAGAAAATTTAAATAGGACCAACTTCGACATATACCCTTTCCAATAAAAAAAAACATACGCGTCGAATTGCGTACCTCCTCCGTTTCATCGGTCAAAAAATAGAATAAAATAGGTACTATACTTATTCATACCATACAGATGTGAGTTTTTGCACGATAATATAAATACTATGTCACAAATAATGTAGCTTCCTAATGGCAGAAAAATAAATAATCATTGGCAGGATTATTTTTGTTTGCTTTCCGCCATACCTACTAGGAAACCAGATTATACGTAGAATACGCGTAAGATAGCCTACGTACGGCCAAAATCAGGAACAAATTTTATCCTGCCAGGGAATACGGAATGCTAGTGAAACAACGTACGTGGCGCCACGACTCGCGCGCAGAGTTATCTTGTGCGCACTCTACGTGATATCATATTTTGCTACAATTCAAAATCAAATTTCGGTCGGCCACGCTGGTTCTTTGAGGCGCGGGTGGGGTGCGGGGACAGTTTGAGCGCAGTACAATTGCATCACACACACATTGAAGCTCCCTGGTTTGGGCGCATCGCGACGGCAATAGTTTAGTCCAAATACCTATTTCTCAATTTCTTCTAGAACGGCCACTCGTTACCCCCCACCCGTTTGAGTCTTCCTCACTTCCACCCCGCGTCCACGGACAGAACTCGGTATCTGCGCGCGGGCTGCACAAGCCGGTGAATTTTCTAATAAAAACTACCTAGACTGTGACGATAGGGAAGACTTGTACTGGGTATGGTTGAATATCAATGATACGTAACAAAACAAGAAATTTTAATGTTCTCCTAAGGATAAATAATAGGAACTTATTTTACATTATTTGGTAACTTCCTCTTTAAATTTTTTTTAAAATGAATTAGTTCGGTTACTTTTCGTTAAAATGCTTCCAAATAATGTAATTGTTATACTTTTTTAAGCACTAGATTTGTATTCATTTTTGCAAATTGAGTACGCAACTGTCTCACTCACGCGGCATGTCGTCACGTTGTAGTGATCGCTGACAGCCATAGACGTTCCGCACACAAATGCGCGTGTAGCGACCGTGCGTATGTGTGTTGTCTGTGAGTAAGTACTGTGTTAGTGTGCGTAAGACAGCAGATTTTATACGAAAAATCGCGGAGTGTCCGGGCTGTGGTCACCAGGCAATCCTCTTGACCGAGCTAACGAAGTGAGAATGGTCGGGAGACCAAATCGAAAGCAAAATCGTCGAATTAATAAGGATATTAAATCGACGATTTTGCTTTCGTATGCACGGATATTGATTTTCCTCTAGGTAAATTAATAAAAAAGGTCGCATTTTTTTAACGAATCTCGACGCAGTGACGAAACTTGTACAAAGGTTCTAAAATCTATACCTATATGAATGTTTTTGTTGTCCGCAGCGTTGCCACCTTGGATTTTTTTAAGGCGCTAGATACAAAGTAAAAAGTCGCCAGATATCAAAAATTTGAACTAAAAAAAAGCACCAAATTCCACCAAATTTTTTTTTGTATCTCAGACTTATAAAAACCTAATTTAAATAGAAAACCAACGATATACATAACATGTTATCTAAAAAAATGGGTCAGCTGTTTTACTATGTACCAATTAACATTAGATTCGAAATACCTATTTACCTAACTAGATACTTCTTTAGACAGTGAAATGAAACTACAAGAGTAATTTAATTTGTTATTCAGTAATCAAGATCAAAAAATGTAAAAAAACAAGTTGAATGTAAAATAAGTTAAAATTCAAGATTATCAAATCTAACAAATTTTATGACTTCATCATCATTCATATACTCTGACGTTACTGTCGATGACGCCGACGTCGATGCTGACGACGTTGTAGGTTCTGCTGGTATTTTTTGTACGAATACTTAGTATTTTTGCCAATAGATGCAATGACGTCACTGACTATTGCCTAGGGACGGGGAGTCCCCGTTCAAATCCAAAGCATACAACAGTATGGAATTCCTAAATGTTGGGGATTTCCCTTAAAAATGAATTACTAGATCCCATATTTAAAAACTAACAAAAGCCGCCAAAAAAATAAAACCGGCCAAGTGCGAGTCGGACTCGCGCACCGAGGGTTCCGTACAAACCTGCAAGGTTTACAAAGTTCGTTCATTACGACAAAAAAAGTAATAAGTTTATATTTATTAAAAAATATATATTTTGTAATGTAACTAAAAATTTAAGGTTTTCGGAATTTTTCCTTTATGTGTGCTATAAAACGTTGCTTCATGCCAAATTTCAAGATTCTAGGTCGACTGGAAGTACCCTTTAGGTTTTGATTCCCTTGCGAGTACTTGCGAGTTTCAAAATTTGCGGCATAAACGGCTGTATCTTTTGATTGCGTTGGCTTAGAAGTTTGATTTTTTCACAGCTTCAAGGGACAGTAGACCTGAGTAATTGATATAAATTTCAGCTTCATACCTCCACGCGTTCCTGAGAAAAAGGGTCTTGACAGACGGACAGACGGACAGACGGACAACAAAGTGATCCTATAAGGGTTCCGTTTTTTCCTTTTGAGGTACGGAACCCTAAAAACGCTATATAACGAAAAAATACCACTAGAAGCCCTGAAAAAGCACCAGTTCTGGCGGGAAAACCACTAAGGTGGCAACCCTGGTTGTCGGTAATTTTGAGTGAGGGGTGAAGTGGGGGGGAGGGGGACCACCTCGGGAGTATACCCTTGTGAACTAAAAGGATATTTTTTGATTCAGTTCACAGTTCACATAGAACCTCCTCCTTTTTGGAAGTCGGTTAAAAAACTATACGTTACCTATAATGGAATATCAAACGAGATATTGAATAGAAGAATGAAGTATATCAGTTTTTATGATGATGATATTTTTTTAGATTGTATGTTTTGATGTTTGTAAAGTTCTCAAATGGAAACCACGTACCTACCGGCAAGCGCAGCGTAGGACGTCCACCGGCTCGTTGAACCATTGATAAAAGCCAATGGATGCAAGCTGTATCCAACCGGGATTTTTGAAAATCCATAGGGGAGGCCCATGTCCAGCAGTGGACATCCTACTGCTAATATATCATACGTCCACCAAGTCGGGCAACGTCCACCGTACTGTGTGCCCTGCCTATTGCTATTCCACCTTTCTAATAGTAATCCTAGATAGGGGAGAAGAGGCGGGTTGGTTATAAAATAATATTCATGAATTCTACTGGTTTTCCAAAAAGTACTATAAATCTACCACACTACCAAATTTACATCGAAAATCTACCATGATAGTAGTCAATCTACTTCACTCTGGCAAGAAAACATCGCGCGATGTTTAGCGCGCCAATCTTCGCTGCAGGTGTGGCCAGAAACTTCGTCTGCGCCCGACGACGATGTACATCGCGCGAAGCTTCCGGCGAAGCTTCGCGCGCAGATGTAGCCATAGCATGAGAATCAGGGCCCAGGTGAGGTTTCTTTATATATGGGTCAGTTTTACAGATGGTATAGAATACATATATCGCCTTTATTATACCTTATAGCATGCAATATGATTAACTAAACTAACAGTAGGTAAATATAAAACGCTAAATAAATACTTGTTTGATCACATAACATGTTCCTTTAATTATCGTACTTTTTTCTCAATCTATCCAAATGATCCAGTGAAAACAGAAAAAAATACAGGACAACTATCTGGAAATTATGAAGAGTATCTGGGTGACTGCACTTCGCCCAGTGCTTTAAGCGCTTCCTGTAAAAGAAAAAAAAGCCATGAATGCAACCTACTGGTAATTGCGTGAAATACATATTGTTGCTGTACTGCACTAGTTGTTGAGCTATATCCGTTATAAATGTACTGCGATTTTCTTATAAGAAGATTTAGCAGATTTTGTTCCCCCTCATATTTAGGTATTATACATAATAAATCTTTGGGTACTATTCTCACCGTTTGGTCCACCATTTTGATATACGAGTATTTATCTTAACACAATTTATAAACTGGTTTAACTATCTATCTCTATAGATTATTTGGTCTAACCAACGTAAATAAATGAAAACAGGGAATGGAATGCGAAAAGGTTTACTCATATAACACCCGTCTTCATCCTTCTGCTGTAGTTAGTAGTGCCTTGTAAAAACTGCCGCGTCCAATGAAGACAAATTAATTTGTTGGTTCGGATTGCTGCGAGCTCGGTCACTGAATTTAAGAAACCGTAACTACGTGTACGCGCGAATATCACTTTACGACTTTACGCGCCAATCAAAATTGGGGATGGCGGTATTTTGTTTTTTTAAAAGACAAAAATGAATTTTACTTATTTAATACGTCTGATTATATTGAGAGTTGAATTATAACTAACTTACAACTAAACTAAAAGCTAACGGGAGCGGTGTTATCTACCGCCTCCCACGGTAATGCATGCCGGACCACCGTGGAGCCAGACGCGCACTCAGCGGTTTTGCCGTCTGGCTATTCTCGGTAGTGGGCTAGTGGACAACAGTTATATTTGCTGCCGGTGCTCCAGCATACATGACTGATTGACTATATAGCTCGAAACTCTGTTTACATACATGTTGCTCCTAAACTAGATATGTTTTAGAAAATTGTACATACCTACCTAACTAAGTAAATAGCTTTATTAAGTAAATTCTAAACATGTCGTAGGCTTTAAAACAGAAGGTCAAATATGTGATTTCATTTAAAGAGTTGACGTCAACTCTCCACGCCGTATATTATAACAACGATGACATTGCTAAAAACTTATTCGTTTTTTAACCAAACTAAGTCAGCTGAAAATCTGAATTAAATTTCTTGGCCAATTTATTCCTGTAAAATATTTTATGACCTAAATCTTTGGAATCATCACACAATTGTTTTCATTTAGAGGCAACTGCCTAATTTTTTGATAGATGTAGTTAATAAATCATTTCTTACCATCAGTACGTCAACAGCTGAAAGGACAGTATCCATAATATCTGCCTTGAACACATTCCCTGAAAACAGTAATTTAATCCTTACAACTTAAACTTTAGTAATTTTTGAACAACGAGAGAATGCGTATCATAAGAGTTGTCATCGAATATACCAATTTAAAAATAAATGTCACATTTTGGCGCTAAATTCTACAGAAATAAAAGAGATAACATTCATTTTTCAAAAATACTATACCTACGCGGTCTTATCATCTGTATATTTTTGTAGTGCTGTGCCATAAATATAACGTAAAAGTAACAGTATTCATTGTTATAATAATAAAACATTATTCTTTCGAATAATTTTATAACAATGAGAATGTAGTTAACATGTTACATATTTATTTATTGCAAAACTGCGCCACAATAAACACGCGAAGTGAGTTAGTAGAAATTGTTATATTTTTAGCAAATCGCACATCCTCTAAAAAGTGTCATATTCCAAAAAAAAAGAGTTTAAAGGAAAAACGCTTTTTAATATTTTTTTAAAAGTAACCAAGCCAATCAATTATTTGTGTTATTACTAACTTATTATTGTTGATTTACAACTTTTTAAAACGGAATCTCATGAAGAATTTACTAAGCTTGATTCCAAAATGTTAAAAAACGCACTCATAAAAGAAAATATGTATTTATTAAGAAAAAAAGAAAATTTGTCCCATAATTTGACTGTTTTTCACATTTGAAATAAAAAACTACTTACACGAGTTAAACAATAAAGTGAGGTTAATGGTCACAAAAACTCTAAATAATCAACAAAATCTGAGTATTTTTTAAAAGAACTCGTAAAATCACAAAAACAATGAAAAAATTACGTAACAATATTTTCAGTGCAACACAGACATAATAATTATAGCTTAATTAGTTTCCCTAAAGAAAGTTTGGGAATAAAAACAGAATAGAAATTTGGAATGTGAATATTCTCTAATAAACTTAAGATATCTTTCTTTTTATTTTCTTTTATTTTAGGGCGTCATTTATATAATGTGGCCCTTTTTTAGATTGGCATGTAAATATTTTTTTTAGTTATGTTAATAAAATGCAGTCGTAAAATGTAATACGACTGTTTTACACTCGTGAATATACAATAATGACAAAATGAATAACCCAAAATACAGTAATAACAAATATTTACGAGCACTAGCACACGTTCACTCGTCATAAGCAGTGATGCGTCACTATCATCGACCGGGGGCGCGGGTTTACGCTGTGAAAAACTGCCACTTGCACCATCTTTTGACCATTATTTGCACTAGTGATATGCCTGTTTTATTTATCGATAGAGAAGAAAAACCGCATCAAACTGTATTTTTATTTTAAAACGAGTTTTTATTGTGTTATGTTTTTCAGAGGATGTGCGAAATATTTATTTTACTACTTTAGTTAATAAATATTTTTACTAACTACTTTAGTTTTCTAAAATAGGCAGACCAACAAGTTCCAGACAGACAAGTAGGTAAATGCAATTTCGTGACTTTTTTGTTGGGTCAGTTGAAAAGTAAATAACAGTGTTATTTATTTCCCATCACTAGTCACGGTCATTTGACAGACTTTACGAACGTATTCTCTCGTTGTTTAGACTATGAGTAACATATTATCACAAATCCGAAAGTAAGTTTGTTCACGCCGCAATAGATAGGCTTGATTTTTAACATGGATATAATTCAAAGGCTTTAGAGTGTCATATAGGCTGTGCACTTTTTATCCCGGAAAAATAGAAGGTTTCTATGGGATAGCATAAAAAACATTATAATTATCACGCAGAAGAAACCGCCGGCAAAAGCTATAAAAATAGTCTATTTAAATAATCTATCGATCACATTTAAGTTGATTTAAGTTAATAGTAATAATAAGGTAATAGGCCCAATTATGAAGGCGCCATCGTAAAATTAAATAGCAACGTAAAAAGTGTTCTCTCTATAGAATGCCTAAAGTGAAAATGAACCAGAAATATTCAAATTAGCTATTATAATTACGATATCGCCTTCATAATTGGGCCTAATGTCAGTATATAATTACTTCATTTTCTTTTCTTTATTATCTATCGAAACAAATATGTAGTCAGTTTACTCAATAAAGCCATTGTGGGCTACTACGATAGCGAACCTTTCTACAAGTACATTTTTTGCCTGAAACTGGTAAACCACGGCATGCAATGCAAGCCATCGTTTTAAGTTCTGAACAAGATGATTTTGGATTATTTGATTTTTTTGGATGATTTTTTTCCGATAATTCCGTTTTAACTATGTAGGTACGCATAACGTTACTAACCAATAGGGAAATCAGAACATTTGTACCCAACTAGTGCTGCTTCTGGCGGATTTTTTTTTAATCTTCAGAGGAAAAGGGCTATTTGATTGATCTTACCTGGTATATCCGATGGATCCGTACCTAGAAAATAATGAAACTGCACATTAATGTCTAGAGCTAAGTTTTTAAACCGATAGAAAGGAATCGCATACTTGGCATACTTCGCTATCCCGTTCGCGCTAACGCCTTGATCACACGTACCGAGCAAACCGGTGAGACAGTGCTCTCGGTCGAGTACTCGGTACGTATAAACATAGCGCCGAGTGCACGGCCGAGCGCTCGGCCGAACAAAGTGGTGAGACAACAGCTCGGCTGCCGGTCTACCTGGGCATTTTTGTTTTAAATGGCGCTGGTTATAAAAACAGCTTTTAAAAATGCATTATTGTTTTAGGACTTAGAACTTTGAGTCATTGTAAAAAATATTATAATTTATGTAATATATATAAAAGTTCCGAGCAGAAATGTGTATTTTATGTTTTAATTAAATTTTTTCATAGTAGATTGGGGAAAATATGTACTGTTAGTAACAAAAATCAAATCTCGATAAATATTTAACAGCTGGAAATGCACCGAGAAAATTGTTCCTAATGACCTTTTAATGTACCAATTAATAAAACTAAATATATATAACCTGGTCATTAGATATTTATTTTAAATTAAAATTCAACAATTTGGTCAGTATCGTAACATATTGTCCAAATGCAAGATTTATTTTTTGTATAACATTTTTGATCAGTCAATGAATGAAAAATTTTAAATAGAATCTTAATTGTTGTTTATTTATCTTTTTTATAATAAATTAATAATATTATTAAGCTTAATATATTTAGTTTTTTTAAAGAAATACGGTGAAAATATTTTAGGGACAGTCGCTAAATGGACAGGTGAAGTGACGAAACAGAATTATTAAGAATAGTACTCACTATGAGGTTAAATCTTACAATATTTTAAAAACATACAAATTTGTTCGCTGTTTTTGCGTGAATGAGTAACAAACATACAAACTTTGACATTTATAATATTAAAAGGATCTCTTTACAAGCTGTTGTTGTTATCATACCTAATAAATTCCGTTTATTTAAAATGGTCATGAGTAATATGCTTTATATGTCTGTTTCGAAACATTTTTTGTCCATCCTATAGTAACGGTTGCTAACAAGACGTGACGAATGTCGAGATCATTTTAAAAATATCTTAAAATACTCAACAATGCTATCAAAAACTATCTAATTCAACTTCTATATACTTTAGCAGGACTTAAGGTATATACAGCTCAAGAAGAAATAAAAACAAACTTGATATTTATTAAAAAATCCGTTACTAACCTCAATGGATTTTTTTTGCCCAAAATGTCAGGAACGAGATCGTGCCGCACCAACCGAACACCTTGCGTGACTAACTTCAAAATGGCGTTTCATACTTTGACATTGTACATGGGGTTGTCATAAAAACCAAATTTGCTCTATTAAATGGGAATCTTAATAGTAAAAAGCGCGTGACTATCCAGACATGTCCGGTAATCGCGAATTCGTGAGACAAGCTTTTTTAATTTATTAAATAATTATGTTTACTAATTGATGTGAAATACTTAGTTTAAATGCATAAATAACTATCTTACAATGAAAGTAAATCGTCACTACGTTAGCCGTGGTACAAAAAGCTTCCGAAAAATCAAATGCAAGGAGGCAAACTGTCATTGGGACAGCAAAGTTTTACACATTTTTGAATAGTTTTTAATTAAAATAAAATTGAAAATGTGTTATTTCAGGAGTCAATAAAACAGATTTGTACAGATATAATACAGATTTATAAAATACCTTCAGCTTTTTCTTAAAAAATATGTTTCGAAATATTTTTTTATTGGATTATTACCATGCGACAACCAAAAAACAGCCTGCATCATTTAAAATGAAAATGCCCACCTACTAGAACGAGTTACCACCCTCCCGCTTCCACGCACTGTCTCGCTCACTCACTTGGCAGGTTTGAACGTGCACTGTCTCGCCGCTCGCCAATCGGCCACATGGTTGTCGCGTCGCCGCGCGTAAAAACAGTGTTTGTGGCGCCAAAACTAGATCTTCTCAACATCCATGGCCTTGTCCAAATGCGGCGTTGCTCCTTTTCCAGCAGTTCATTTAATTCTTCTTCTAATAGTGGAATAAGTAACTTTGTGTATTTTCTAATTATCTTTTTACGATCCATCATATCCGAATTGTAGTCTGAATATAACTGAACTGACTGTGCTTATTTCAAAACGTGTGTGAACAGCTACTCGCTTACTACACTGTCTCGGCCGAGAAACATTTTACTGTCTCGCCGGTTTGCTCGGTACGTGTGATCAAGGCATAACACAGATATTTAATGCTCGCTCCTGCTTTTACTCGGAGCCGTGAATTAAACACTAAGTCTGGACAGCGAGAGAATGCGATCCTGAAGGGTTGTCATCGAAGAGCCGACATAACTTAGAAGTGGCGTGAGTTAAATATTTAAAAATAAATGTAAAATTTTAGAGCTAATTTCAATGACAATAACGAGATAACATCAATTATTCTAAAAAAATATAGTACGCTGTCTTAAAACATGATAACACCTACCGAATACAGTGGCGAGTCAGTGCTCTGGGCCGAGCTCTCGCTATATGTAAACACTTAAGCAAGTGCTCGGCCGAGCGCTCGGTTGAGCAACTAAGCGAGACAGTCACTCGGACCCCGTTCTACTTTTTGGGCCGAGTACCCTCCCCCCGCTTCTCCTCGCTGACTTGCTCGCCCACTTGGTGCATATGAACACGCGCACTCGGCACTCAATGCGTACTCGACACTTTTTCCCGCGTATTTCAAAAATTACGTTTTGTTAAAAACGTGAAAAATGTCTAGGAAATAGAATTTGGACACCACAGTGAAGTTTATGCAAATGTTTAATTGCATTCAAGTTGTGTTTGTGGGATTTGTATTCAACGGATTACAGAAATAAAAATAAACGTGATGCAGCTTTTTTGTAGCACCTAACCGGGTCTTTTTTCAAATTCACGGTCTCGTCAAAATGCGAGATTTATCTTCTGCCAACATTGCAGTTATTTTTTGTACCGGGAGAGGTAAAGGTAATTTTTAAATCTTTTTTAGCCTGTTTTTCCTGTCCATAACAACGTTTATACTGGGCTGACTCACAGTCTCGCTGCTACTGAAAAAATTTGGTGTAAACAGTCACTCGGTCACACCACTCTCTCGGCCCAGTGACGTTTTACTGTCTCGTCGCTGTACTCGGTAGGTGTAATCGGTAAATTTTTGTAATATCTTAAAATTCAGTACAAGTTAATTATTTGCTACGTCATAGCAAAGATGATAATATTATAAGTGAAATTATTTTTTAATATTAACGAATGTAATTATTGTAATTGATTGACGTGTATATTATTTATTGGAATCAAAAATACAAAAGATATTTTTGATACCAATAATAATATGAATATGAATGATCGGACTTTTCAGGTTATGTCTACTGTATATTTTTGTAGTGATGTGCTAAAAATATCACGTATAAGTAACAGGTTTTTTTGGTTATAATAATAAGACATTATTTTGTCGAAAAGGTTCTAACACCATAGACCACATTCATACGCTACGGCAGGTTCTACAGAAGACCAAAGAGTATAACTTGCCACTTTGCTTAGCGTTTGTGGACTATGAGAAAGCCTTTGATTCGGTCGAGACTTGGGCTGTGCTTGAGTCTCTCCAGCGATGCCGCATTGACTATCGGTATATTGAAGTGTTTAAGTGTTTGTATAACAACGCCACTATGTCGGTCCGAGTACAGGAAGAAAGTTTTAAGAAAGAAGAGGTTTAAGACAGGGAGATGTAATATCTCCAAAACTGTTTAATGCTACTTTGGAGAACTCCTTTAAGCTCCTGGAATAGAAAGGATTCGGCAACAATATCAATGGTGAATACATCACTCAACTTGAGTTTGCCGACAATATCGTAGCCATGGCTAAATCTTTGGAAGAACTCAGCACGATGCTCGAAGGCCTCAATCGGATCTCTCAACAGGTGGGTCTTAAAATGAACATGGACAAGACAAGACGAAGGTCATGTGTAATTGTCATGTTGTACCCACCCCAATAAATGTCTGTGAACTTGGCATATCATTGTCTAGCAGATTAGGAATAAATTAGAGTTCTATTCGCATGCAGCATAGTTCTGTAGTTCCTGATACATTTTAGAAATAGTTCTGCTGATTTTCCTGAAAATAAGTTAGTTGAAAAAATGATCTGCTAACTTCCGGCAGCAAATCATTTTTCAGATTTTCAAAAACAAATGCATGTTCTAGTCGCTTCCAAGTGTGTTCTATAGTTCCTGATACTTTTCAGGAATAGTTCTGCCGTTTTTCCTAAAAAAAGTTTTTTGAAAAAATGATCTGCCAACTATCCGTAGCAGATCAATTTTGCATCATTACTAAATTAAATGCAATATTTTATTGCATGCAAGTAAGTTTGACAGTTCTTGATACTTTTCAGGCGTAGTTCTGCCAATTTCAGCTGAAAAATCAATGTCAGGCGACGGTGATAACTGATCACGGATGAATGTCTTAAATATGAAAACCAATTTTTTTTACATCCTCAAATTGAACAAGGAGGCTGGAACTCCTTGGTTTTGTATAGAAACAGATCTAATCTAGACTAACAATAACAATCTGGATACTAAAGCCACGCGACAATATCAGCAGATCAGGGGTCAAAGTCTGAAAAATGAAAAATGCTAATATATTTTTTTGGAATCTTAAAATTGTACTAGGAGGCCGGAACTCCTTAGTTTTGAATAGAAACCAATCTAGTCTACGAGTAGACAATCAATATCAATCTGGATACATAAGTCACGCGACAATACCAGCAGATCATGGGTGAAAGTCTAGAAAATGAAAAATGCCAACATATTTTTTCGGAATCCAAAAAATGTACTAGGATGCCGGAACTCCTTCGTTTCGTATAGAATCTGATTGGTTCTAGAATAATAACTATAATCTAGATACAAAAGTCACGCGACAATATCAGCAGATTATGGGTGAAAGTATAGAAAATAAAAAATGCTAATTTATTTATTTGGAATCCAAAAAATGTACTAGGAGGCCGGAACTCCTTCGTTTCGTATAGAATCTGATTGGTTCTAGAATAATAATTAAAATCTAGATACAAAAGTCACGCGACAATATCAGCAGATCATGGGTGAAAGTCTAGAAAATAAAAAATGCTATTTTTTTTTTTTTTTTTGGAATCTTAAACTTGTACAAGGAGGCCGGAACTCCTTGGTTTTGAATAGAATCTCCAAGTTCACAGACATCCCCAATAACGGCTACTACGCCTACTTGGCTGGGTAGCGTTCGGAAAATTGCGTAACGTCTTCTCGTCCTACATACCTCAGTGCCTAAAACCGAAAAACCTTTCAACTAGTGTGTGTTGCCAGTGATGTGTTATGGCACAGAACTCACACTATGGGCCACTATGGGCTTATGGGCCTATCAGTACTCTCACTATATCAATACTATCACTATCTCTCTCTACATAGGCCTATTAATAAGCTCCAAGTAGCCCAACGAGCTATAGAGAGAGCTTTGCTCGGAATTTCTCTGCTAGATCGAATCAGGAATGAGGACAGATCCGTAGAAGAACCAAAATTACCGATATAGCCCAGCGGATCAGCAAGTTGAAATGGTAGTGGGCAGGGCACACAGCTTGGAGGACTCAAACCGGCGAGGTCAAAATGTATTTGAGTGGAGACCACGTACCGGCAAGCGCAGCGTAGAACGTTTACCAACGAGGTGGACAGACCGCAGGATCACGCTGGATGCAAGTCGCTTTCAACCGGTCTTATTGGAGTTCCATAGGGGAGGCCTGTGTCCAGCAGTGGACGTCATGTGGCAGATAGATGGATGGATGATTATGTCAAATATTTTTTTAATAATGAGAATGGTACCTACCTGGTCGAGTATTTTAATGATGTTTTATGTTAATTAAATTTATTATTCGATCAATGCAAAAAGATTTGAAGCTAAACCGGCAGGTGTTGTAACATAGTTGTAAATTTTTTTTTTATAATTTTTATTTATAAACTTGTATTTTTTGTATTATTCATACAAATTTGTACTATTATTATTATTTAGATATACGTATTTACATATTATTATTTATACTTTTTTATCTTTTTAGTATACACATATTTTATTTATTCTTCAAAATTAATGATTAATATTTTTGATCATAGTTGTGATGACAATGATGATTTTTTATCGTTATCCTCGTCTGATCAGCACTCTTTAAATGATAATTTTAGTAGTATCCTGACATTATCACAGTCCATTGAATCTCAGTTCTCTGATGTATCCCTAAACCTTATTTCCGATATGCAGGCGTATCTGGATAGTAACAATATTTATGGCATTTTGATTTCAGAAACCTGGCTTCTAGCTTCTCATCCGTCCGTCTCCTTTACTTTACCTGGTTTCAATCTTATTTGGAATAATCGGGTTGGTGTTGCTACTTATCTTCGTGACAATATCCCCTTTACTGTAATCAGCACATCTCTCCAGTCGCCTCCTGATCATGTCGGTGAGCATCTTTTTATAGAAATTATCCTTTTGCACTCTAAAATTATCCTTGGCGTTTATAACAGCAATTGTTCTCATAACAACTACTTTTCATCTTTCGAAAACATTCTCGAAAGTCTTATACCCTCCTATAATAATACAATCATTATGGGTGACTTCAATACATGTCTTTTGAAGAGTGATCATCGTGCTAAAAAAATGCAAAATCTGATTACATCATGCAACATGAATATTCTCCCTCTAAGTGCCACCCACCATTTTCCTAATTCTGTCCTCTCTCTTCTTGATCTCATAATGGTCTCTTCTCCTCTACACGTTGCAAAACACGGCCAACTTCCAGCTGATTTTTCCTATCACGGCCTTGTTTTTCTATCGTACAGAGTGCGTCCTCCTAAAATTAAACCGCCTACCATAGTGCAGCGCAATTTTAGTGGTTTACCTAAAACCTAATAGTTCCTGAAAATATTAAAAATTTTGCTAAAAACATTTATTGGTCTCCGGTTACATCAGCATGCACAATAGATGACACAGTCTCGGCCTCTTTTGACTCAGCTATATGATGTTCATGCCCCGTTTCGGACCATTATAATGAAGCACTTGCCTGCACCTTGGCTCACAGAAGATATCGAGTCTTTGATGCATAAAAAAGCGGTAGCCAAAACTAAATTTCAGATGCTTCCCAACGATGTGAATAAAGCACGTTATACTGAGCTGCGAAATCGTTGTAACCGGGTGTGTAGGGATGGTCAGAGATGCCACATTTTCCAATCCGTACAAGATAAAGATCCAGCAAAGGTCTGGACATTTCTCAAGTCTTTAGGAGTTGGCAAGTCTCGGCAAGAAACTATTCATCATAACTTGGACATCAATGCTCTAAATTGCCATTTATCTGCGTCTCCAATCATGGATGCTGTTAGGCTGCTACCAAAGCTGGCACGCTAATTATCTTTCAAACATTGCCGCTCCTAATTTTCCTCCTTTCGAGTTCCGTCAATTTTCCGATTGTGATTTGTAATGTTAGAAAGAGCATTCTCTCTATTTCCTCAAATGCTGTTGGACACGACTTGATAAGTCGTAATATGTTTTTTTAACGCAAATAAGTCCGCGTTAAAATGATTATTCCCATCCTAGATTACCTAATTCCATTTCTATCCCATATCTTCAATTTTTCCGTATCCAATGGCGTTTTCCCTGCCCTTTAGAAAGAAGCCCCATTGCCGAAGAAAGCCAATCCTGTCGCTTTTTCCGAATATCGCCTTATATCTATTCTTCCATTCCTATCCAAAGTCCGCGAACGTCTTGTCCATAATCAATTAAGCCTTTTCCTTACTCGCAATAATCTCCTTAATCCTTTTCAATCTGGCTTTCGACCGAGACACAGCACGGTTACTGCACTTGTAAAAATCACTGACGACAGTCGTCTTGGGATGGAGAATGGAGATTTAACCGTGTTGGCGCTCCTGGACTTCAGCAATGCTTTAATTGCGCTGGCACAATCCTTTTTGCTACCTACCCTAGATTACGCTGATATCTGCAATCTGGATCTTACTCAAGAGTTGCTAAATAAACGTAAGCGACTTCAAAAGTTTTGCATCAGGTTCATATTTGGTCTGCGTAAATATGACCACGTTTCAAGTTTTGCTAAGCTCAAGTGGCTCCCCATTCGCCGTCACCGGGATGTTCATATTATCCTTTCTCTTCTTTACAACACTCTCTTCAATCCTTCTTCTCCTCCCTACCTTCAAGAACGTTTCGATTTCCGTCGTTCTCTTCTATCCTGCTTTTTGAAATCGTCAGAGAATCTAAAACTTACATTTCCACAACACAGAACCACCTTCTTTGGTTCATCATTTACAGTGGAAGCTATTAGAGTGTGGAATGAGTTGCCAGTGGAAATTAGACGTGCCTCATCGCTGATGTTTTTAGGAATCGAGTTAAATCGCATTATCTGTTTCTCTTTTTTTTGGTTCTCCTGTTTATGTATAACTAGCTTAAAACCCGCGGCTTCGCCCGCGTTGTCTTAGTAGACAGGTACTGTCTTATGAAAATAGCCCGTGGTTTGACCCACGTTTGTCTTAGTACTTGCTTAAAATTATAAAAGGCTGCCGGTTGGCTTGCGTTGTCTTGGCACTTCCTTAAAATAATAATAGGTCGTGGTTTAGCAACGCATTATCGTATAACGTATTACTTGCAAGGATAATGCCTATGGTTTGGCCTGAATTGTCATAGTATTTGGCCAAAATGATAATAGGTCGCGGTTTGGCCTGCGTATTCTTAGTACTCGCTTAAGATAGTAATTTATAGCACGCAGCTTAGCCTGCGTTGTCTTAATACTTCCTCAAAATTGTAATAGCCTACCGTTTGGCACGCGTTGTCGTATTACTTGCAATGATAATATCCACGGTCTGGCCGCTTTGTTCGAGTAACTGCTTAAAATGATAATAAGCCACAGTTTGACCCGCGTTGTCTTGGCACTTGCTTAAAATAATAATACTTCGTGGTTTCGCCTGCATTGTCGTATAACGTATTACTTGAAAAGATAATGCTTAGTAGGCATTATCTTTTCAAGTAATAGGCATTGCCTACGGTTTGGCCTTAATTGTCCCAGTGTTTATCTAGAATGATAATAGGTCGCGGTTTGGCCTGCGCATTCTTAGTACTTGCTTAATATGGTAATTTATAGTACGTAGCTTGGCTCGCGTTGTCTAAGTACTTGCTTAAAATTACAATAGCCTGCCGTATGGCTTGCGTTGTCGTATTGCTTGCAATGATAATAGCCCATGGTCTGGCCCTCGTCGTTATAGTATTTGCTTAAAATGATAATGGCGCGCGTTTTGGTCCGCATTTTCTTAGTACTTACTTTAAATGGTAATTTCCCACAGTTTGGCCCGCGTTGTCTTAGTACTTTTATTGCTTAAAATAATAGCTCTTGGTTTAGCCCACGTTGTCGTATTACTTGCAAGGATAATAATTAGCCCACGGATTGGCCTGCTTTGTCTCAGTATTTGCTTAAATTTACTTGTATCTAAAGCTTATTATAGAGTGCGACAATTTTTAGATGATAAATTGCAAAATATTCGAATTAAATTTAATAATAATGATTGTATAATTTTTTCACGTTCTAATGATTATTTTATGGCCATATTGGACCTAACTGATAATTCAATATTTTTGTGATTAGTAGTAAGATCTCAATGTAACACAGTTCAACAATAAATGTTCTTTGACTTTAATAGCCCACGGTTTGGACCGCGTTATTTTATAACTTGTCATAAAATTAATACTTAATAAAGTTATATTTTAATATACCTACTGATTTTTTTATAGCGAGAAAAGAATATTTTTCGATTTATGATGAGATATATGACGATCATGAGTTGAGCCATGTAGTTTCCCACTCGTATACCAAATTTTATCCAACTCCATTCGCACTTCATGGTCGGCCAAGTGCGAGTCGGACTCGCGCACGCAGGGTTCCGTACCGTATGGGAGCCCATTCCTCTTGCCGTTATTAATAGCGATCAAAAAACTCCTAAAAATCACGTTTGTTGCATGTCCCTTAAATATTTATTTTATTCTATTTTTAGTATTTTTTGTTATAGCGACAACAGAAATACATCATTTGTGAATATTTCAGCTGCCCAACTATTACGGTACCTACGGTGACAGACAGACAGACGGACATCGAAGTCTTAGTAATAGGGTCCCGGTTTTACCCTTTGGGTAAGGAACCCTAAAAAAGGTCAGTACAGGTATTCATCATGTTTCATT
Source organism: Hypomecis atomaria (assembly GCA_964007245.1). Lineage (NCBI taxonomy): Eukaryota > Metazoa > Arthropoda > Insecta > Lepidoptera > Geometridae > Hypomecis > Hypomecis atomaria. The sequence continues at coordinate 8,219,945 of OZ023293.1, forward strand.
AAGTCATTAGAAATTTAATTTCAATTATTCTGAACTCAATGACAATCTCGTCCATAACCGTTTACGCGGTCAAAAGTGATCGAGACACTTGTAGGACTTTCAGACATTCTCTGACCAAGTACAGACGAAAAAGTAGCACACAAGAAGGTACATTTTATTTGAAAAATACATAGCGCACCTACATCTAGACGACAGGCATGTTCTAGGATTCCATTATACTCATCATTTGACTAACTTTTACTATGGTACCAACCCAGAAATCACGTAAATAAAATTAGCTGTTCAACACAAACAATTCATCGACCCGCGACAAAATGTAAAGAATAGGTAAATTTCGCTTTTTCAGGGTAGTTCCCATAGTAAAGTAAGTAGTTATTGATCCGTATGTACCCTAAGTTCAAGTCTATTGGCTCACAAAATAAAATCGTTCATAAACTATTAGGGGCCCATTTTGCCCCCATTGAAGGATCTAAATTATCTCAATTTAATTCTAGATATTTCACTACGTTTAAAAAAAAACGCGATATAGTTATTTTTCACGCTTATATAGGATGTTTGGTCTAGCGTTAGACAAGGAATCCGGGACTTTTCCCAGGACGTTAATAGTCATATAATATTAGTTAAAAGGGTGGGCTATTTTCAAACAATATTGGATCGGTTTTCGAACAGTCATTTAGTACTTTTTTAGAAAATTGATATCCTGAAGGACCCACTGAAATTTTCCGGGATAGCAGTACCCCAAGTGGTAATTTGTGTTATTAACAAGCGTCGTACCAAATTTCGTTAGAATTCATTTACCCCTTTTATCTTAGCTTTATAATTGATTATTTTGGCTATTGCTAAGAAACCCTATAGATTTTCCGGGATAAAATAGTTACTGTATTGAAACATGTTGTGTGCTTTCTACATACCTACCAGATTTCATTTATAACCGTTCAGCTCGTCTGATGTAATTATTGATGCTTTTTTCACCAACTTTGGGAACTTATCTGACCCGTTAGATAAGGAAAATTCGGAAAAACAGGAAGAAGCGTACCTTTTATTTTATTTGTAAAGCATAAATACAAAGTTTTAGGTCAATCGGTAAAGGTAATAAAAAAATAAATGCAAACAAAAAGGGCCCGTTTTACCCCGTTAGAGGTCGATTTTTCGAAATTTTCGTCCTTTGTGCTTCATTACGTTGTACATCGTACCTATGTTCGAAATTTCAAGTCTCTATGGATTGGGTTGTAGCTTAAACTGATTAATTTTGGCTATCCCTAAGGATCCCCATAGAATTTCCGGGATAATAATAGTTTATGTGTTGAAACATGTTGTGTGCTTCCTCCATACCAGATTTCATCCATAACCGTTCAGCTCGTTGGATGTAATAGACGCTTTTTTCACCAACTTTGGGACCCAATTTGACCCCTTAGATAAGGAATATTCGGAAAAACAGGAACAAACGTAACTTTTATTTTGTTTGAGTAGCATGTATACAAAGATTCAAGTCAATCGGTAAAGGGAATAAAAAGTTACATACAAACGAAAAGGGCCCGTTTTTCCCCTTTAGAGGTCGATTTTTCAAAATTCCGTTCTTAGTGCTCCATTACGTAGTCCAATGTATCTTTGTTCCAAATTTCATGTTCGTATCTTTAGCGGTTTGGGCTGTAGGCTGTCTGTCAGTCAGTCACTCAGCGAAGCCTTTTATATAATAGATAATGAAGTCATGTATATGTAAAAAAATATAATTATATTACAATATGTAATATTTATTTATGTACAATAAAATTGAATATTATTATTTTTATATTAGATAATATTATGTAAGTAGGTAGTTTATATGATATTTTGGTGTGAATCATTTATTGGTATGTATGTTAGGTAGAAATTAGTGTTATTTTTGTTAAGTGTTTGTTTATAAGTTAATTACTTCTTTCTGTTAAGGCCACGTTTGTTGTCAACTTCTATTTTCTATCGGTACTTGGTTGCTTGGAAGAAATCGCTTAAAGCGATAAGGCCGCCAGTTAGAAACCTATGAATTGTATTATTTTGCCCCTGTAATCTGTTTTCATGTAATGTGGTTGTCTAATAAAGTGTTATTGATTGATTGATTGATTGAATTTAACTAGTTAATATTTATTAATTATATAACTGCGCCCACAACAAAATCGCGAAATGTCTGTGTGGGCGCAGTGAATTTCAGAAATAGGAATCCAACCAGACAAGTAGGTAAATACAACTTGGTTATCACTAGTTACGGCCTAATCACAGACTTCAGGATCGCATTGTCTCGCTGTGCAGACTCTAAATAGTTAACTTAATCAGGCTTTAAGGCCCTACTAGCCCGATTTAACGTATTTAAAACCAATTTTTTTTTCTCAGCAATGTATAATTTTACTGTTGGAAAAAATATATGTTATTCTTGAACATATTTCTAAAAAACGTACGTTCTCCGATACATGATAGTTAAAACTTCGCTCGATCGAAAAAAAATCCAAAGTCACCTCTATGTTGGATTTCGAATGAGTTTTTGAATAATTCCATCTTAGACACGATATTTATTTTTTATTTTTAACATATTACATATCAGTAACATAAGGACTGTACGTTACGAAAATTTTGACTTGCTAGTATGGTGATTTTACACTAATTTTTATCATGAAATCGTAGTATCAAAACGCTCCCTGACACGGTTCAGTCCGCTCTCAGAGCTTGTCGGCGTCGGACGCACGCCAAATTTTCTCGCGAGCAGCTCCGGCTATAGGTACTCAAACAGATCCCACCCACTGACTACTTTTAGAAGAGCGAGTTTAGCATGTAGAATATATTTTTTACGGAGTGAGAGGGAGAATGATTAGCATACATAGATAATTATTATGTCGTGGATACACGTTTATTTGAAGCCGTGGTGGCCTAAGTGGTTGTAACTGGCCTGTCATTCTTGAGGTCGTAGGTTCAATCCCGGTCCCGTACCAATGAGTTTCTTTGGAACTTATGTACGGAATTTCACTCCAATGGCTTTTCGGTGAAGGAAAACATCGTGGCAAGGCACGGACGTATGTAGAAGAAATTCGATGGCGTGTGTGAATCCACCAACCTGCACTGGGCCATCGTGGTGGATATGGCCAAATCATCCTTCGTGGTTAGGCCTGCGTCCTGCGGTGGACTATTAAAAAAGGCTGGTACAGTACAGTACACGTTTATTTCCTTTTAGGGAAACATACACAAAGAGAAAAAAAATGTTTGATAATTAAGTAAAAATAAACACATTACATACATAAATCGGAACAGAAGTATTATTATTATTAATAAATATTTGTACTCACCATTATGAACAACTTTTACGGGACCAACCCCAAAATCGCTAAATGCTACTTCATACAAAAAGTTCATTACTCTGGACGGCCCAACGAACCCGTACACAGGATTTTCGGATCGTCCTGAAAAAAGCAAGTAATAAAAAAATTCGAGAACAAAAATCAGCCATTTCATACAAAACTGCAACTGAATATTTTTTCCTCGAATTTTGGTTTGGCCCCATAGTACAAGTTGTTCATAATGATGGTCTGAACCACCTTTCAGCTAAGTGCACCAGTTCTGTATAACCCTGTATAGGTAAACTTTATTCTTTCTAAAATACTGTACATTTACTAGGCACCATACTGACCAAATCTACTCCCCAAAACGCCTCCGTGACGGTTCGGACACAATAATATTATCGGGCATTTTTGTCCGAACTGACTGTTCCAATTCTTATATATTTTCAGTGACGTTTAGGACACGAATGCTTGAATCTGTTTTGTAAAATCAGAAAAGAAAGTGAATTCCTAGGACACGGAATTATTTAATTTAAATATTTAATTATTACATAGTTATTCAGAAAGAGTGTATTAAGCCGAAGAGGCAAGAAGTATAGGAACTTTCAAACAAAAACAAACATACAAACTAAATTTGAAAACAAAATTAGGTGTCCTATACTGAATTACAGTTTAGAATCGACAAAATGTATTTAAAATATCTGATTTTAGGATTCTGTATTAGAACCAAGAGCCCTTATAAAGTCATTATGCCCCTCCGTGTCAGTCCATTAGTCTTTATATACCTTTTGTCTTCACCCATGTGAAAAAGCCTTATAATCTAATTTCACATTTATTAACGGGCTGCATGAATTTTAGTTTACGTTAGTTCTAGTAGGTATAGATCTCAATTTTAGTATATTTTTCAAAATTGTGTAAACACATTATTAATTAATTACACAGGGGTTATAGCTTCCAAACAGATACACGTATAGTAGTTTTTTTCTACTAGATCCCTTTGTGTGGGATTTCGTTGAATAGAGTTTTAACCCGCGTAATTATTTACCCAGTTCAATTTGTTTACTTCAGGTTTTTTATCATGTGGTTATCATATTATTTTGTTGGCCGAAGCTTTCATAGAAAATTATTTTGAGCACTGTGAGTTCATATTTTACGTGATGTGAGTTACGGAAGAAAATCTAAATTCCAAATGGGCAGAAAATGGCAAAAAAGGGTTATTTGAACCATAATTATGAATATACACCCTTGACTATTAAGTCAATGCAGAATTCGGCAAAAAATAGTCATCAAACGCGTATAGAGTCACGGGTATGACATGGTTGTATGAGATTATGATAATGACCACAACATCTAATTTTAATAGTGCTATAATATAGCTAATTACTAGAAAACCATTAATTGATGAAGAAACATGTTTGTAAAGTCAAGGACCTCTGAACTGTGTGCAAGCATAAATTGTTTAGGGCGAGCTGTATACTGATTTCAACCGGCGATACAGTTGCGTCGCCCATTAAAAAAGTTCAGTAACTCAGTAGTACAATCGCTTATGTAACACAACAAAAGTCGTGATGTTGATTGCAACCTTTAATCATATTAAATTTATGCTACTCGAATTTTAAGTACAATGTTCTAGTATAAATGTTCCTACAAATTTCAAAGTAGTTACCATTTAGAATCTTACAGAATCAGAATACACGTGAGGATTTATTTGTAAATAGAGACCGAAGATATCACTGTCAAAAAATATCTAAGTTGGAAATTTGGTAAGGTTTATCTGGTGCTGGGCAGTTATAGACCGTGGATTGCAGAATGCAGGTTCGGGCTGCAGAGTGATTTGAGAGACAAGTAAAAAAAGAAAGTTGAAAAACCCCTAGTGTCAGTTTTCTTGTGCAAATTTAGACTTATTTGGACATTTGAACGTGAGCACAATGTGTGCCATATATGAACATTTAGACATGAACGTCTAGTGTGACTTATCTAGCAGAATAAACCTAGTTTTTAGACCTTGTGAGTTTTTTTCCTTATAATGCCTATACGCACGTGTTATAATGATGATAATAGATTTTAATACAATATTTATAAGAAATGTATTCATACCTCAGGTGGAATTATTTTTGTGTTTTTTGACATGTGGCAGACAGCCTAGTTTTGTTACAATGTGCCACAATGTAGCAAAACTAGCCTGTCTGCCATATGTCTAAAAACACAAAAATATTTCAACGTGAGAAATGAATATCTTATAAATATTGTATTTAAATCTATTATAATCGTTATAACACGTGCGTATAGGGATTATAGGGAACGATTATAAGGAGGAGGAACTGTTATGATGGTGAGAAATAGAGCTATGACTTGACATTATTCTATTATAGGTACGATATTTTTATCGAATAAAAAACGGACAAGTGCGAATCAAGCTCACCAAACGAGGGTTCCGTACAAATACCGGAAATTGCGCAAAACCAGAAACTAAGTAATCAAAACTAAGGGAGACTAGAAAAACTAAAATGACTGTTAGATGTAGTTTGAGTTTATTTGGTTTAGTTTCAGCTCGATACTTCCTTTTGTTCCCAAGATAGGTCTTGACCTCTTGACGCACGGGCGGATGGGCAGACGGACTTTAAAGTAATCCTATAAGGGTTGATAGTTTTTTCTTTTGATATACGGAACCTTTAAAATTAATAAAAAAAAAATGATACTTCGGACAACGTGCCTAAAAATCTTGTATCCGAAAAGTCACTAAACCCCAAAAACGTAACTAATATCAGCTAACATCCATGTCAGAGCTAACTTCATTCTAACTTCCATACAAACGTGTATTAGTCGTGAAAGAGTAACAAACCTAACTTGCAATTTATAGGTACTTCAATGTAGTTAGGTTTCTGAGGATACAGTACTCAATGACGTCTTATATTCCTAAACATATGTACAATGACTGTATATGATAAGGCATTTTCTCATTTTCCTAAAAATAAGTGTATGTCAACTGGTTTATATTTGTTACTGCGGTAAGGTACTTATATAGCGCGGCTGACGACGCGCGGAAGACGAGCGCGCGGCGCATCGCTCACAATTTCTGAGTCGCGTAAATGAATACGTCGCGCTCCGAAAATTGGCGCCTGTGCTAGCCTAAAATACCTAAAGTTCTCAGATAGCCTCGCCTTAAGGTGATTGCTCACTATAACGCAATCGCTAAAACTCGAGAACGGCTGGACCGATTGGGCTAATTTTGGTTTTTAATTATCTGTGGAAGCTAAGAAGAGTTTAAACGGTGAGAAAATATTAAAAATGTAGCGAGCAAAATAATAAAAACGTGAATTTAATTTTCCCACTTTTTTTTTTTTTTTAGGATTCAAACGTACATTATTTATTTACATTATTTTCCCATACAAAATGTTCCTGTATGTAAAAGTTGTCATTGACAGTTGACAGATGGTAAGATTAAGTTCACCGGGTCAGCTAGTTGAAAAATAAGACCCTAACAATTATAATTTTAAACTCACCTTGAGCGTTCACTGAAGTCATAAAACTTAATATCATGACAACCAGCAAAATATGAACCACTGAAAATTAAAACAATCATAGGTAATTTCATATCATGTAATTTCGAGTTAGAGAACATCTGACCCTAAGAAAATCTAGGCTGTAGGTGAATATTAAGTTGTATTTATTATTCCCTTCAAAAACAAATAATTAAATTAAAATATACTATATTGAGAAGGGCTTCCATACGGTACGGAACCCTTCGTGCGCGAAACTGACTCGCACTTGGCCGATTATTCCTACTTTCATAGTTAGGCTTAGAATTTCTCTAGCCAGGCCGGGTTGGAAGCAGCCGGCTTCCGCGTCAAGCATAAGGTTCTCGAATGGGGAATACTTATCGGCTAGCGTAGAGTAGGTCACTTACCCACAAGGTGAGTGGGTGACTTATTAAGACTGCTCGGATAGCACCTGTCTTATTAGAAATTTTATCTGATCGATGGCTTAGAAAGTTCCCGAATGGAGACCACTTACCGGCTAGCGTAGCGTAGGAAGTTTGCCAACAAGGTGAATTTAAAACTATCATCGCGCTGGATACAAGTTGCTTCTTACCGGTCTTATTAGAAATCTATTTCTATCTGATCGATCGGGTCGTAAGTTCTCGAATGAAGACCATTCACAGGTCACCAAATTTAAAAATAGAGTGCCTTAAATTATAAAGTATACAAGATACAATGTTCAAACCTTTTAAGTTTATAGACCACATTAAAAACTTTCTCTGAAAATTACTGTGCTCAACACTGTAGAATTATCGTTTTATAAATAAAGAAAAATTTAAATTTTTAAACATGCATATAACTCGGAGGTCGTTGACATGACAAACATATTTCTTATTCCAATTATGTTTTTTTAGTACTCAAACATCTAATGACATCATAAAAATTAGTTTTTATCATCATCATAATCATCGTCACCATCTACGGAAGCCTATCATACGCGTGTCTCGACACGCACTTGACAACTTTTTTTTATTTATGATTCCTCTCTGAGGTTCGCTATTATTGTATACTATAAAACATTTTAGGGTCAGATGAGCCCAAAAAAATTATCCGAGCACAGTTATGCTCGGATATTTTGTTTATTAAAGTAGGAATAATCGGCCAAGTGCGAGTCAGTTTCGCGCACGAAGGGTTCCGTACCGTATGGAAGCCCCCCTCAATATAGTATATTTTAATTTAATTATTTGTTTTTGAAGGGAATAATAAATACAACTTAATATTCTGTTAATGTTTCAAGCGTCCTTCCGTTTCCGTTATTAATATCAAGCAAAAAAATCCCATTTCTTGTATGGGATACCCCCCTTAAATATTTATTTTATTTTGATTTAATTATTTTTGAAGTGCACATTTAACTAAATATTATTATTAAATTGGTGAATATTTCAAAAATCTACCTTTCATCGTTATTAATATCGAGCGAAAAACGATTAAAAAATCAGGTTTTTTGTATGTGAGCCCCTCTTAATTATTCATAATTTTCTGATTTTAGTATTTGCTGTTATAGCGGCAAGAGAAATACGTCATCTGTGAAAATTTCAACGTTCTGGCTATCGCGGTTCGTGAGATACAGCCTGGTGACAGATAGACGGACAGCGGAGTCTTAGTAATAGGGTCCTGTTTTTACCCTTTGGGTACGGAACCCTAAAAAAAGTGATGATGATGATGATGATGTTTTTTTTATTCATGATTCCTCTCCGAGGTTCGCTATTAGTATACCAGACCAGTATATACTATAAAAACATTTTAGGGCCAGATGTCCTCTTCGTTAGTAGCTTATGAGAACTGGCCCACTTCAACAAAAAGAATACGGCTAGATGTTTCCAAAAAAAATCTCTGAGCACAACTCGCCCAGAGCCTAGATTTTCTTAAGGCCAGATGTTCCCTAACTCGTAATTTCATTTACAAAGTGAAACAAAATATTGACAAAATATACAATAATGATCATGTCGCGCTTCTGTTATAATTCCGGCTCAGTGACGTTACGGAAATTAGATTTTCGCGCACATTATATCGATTTAAATAATTATTTTTTTTGTTTGGTAGATCATAGGTACTTAACAAGTGGTCCCGTTTAAATTTTATCGAAAGCCATTTTCGATAAATCAACAATAATGTAAAAATTACTACATCGATCAGTGTAAACTATTCGTATGCTGTACATGATTGAAGTTGGTTATGCCATTCTTAGCAAAAAATATTATTTATATTTTCTTCACAGATGTTTCGGACATAATTGATAAAATCAGTAGTATAAAAGTAATTAAAATACTAAAACAAATAATGCAGTACATAATTACAGAATATAATAAATTAAAATAAGATTGTAGTAATTAACATCAATAGTGCTTACTTTTAACAGCCACTGCTACCGAATAATATTTTAACATTTTCAAAAAATACGAAAGTTAACTTGAAGACCAGTAAGTTAAATGTCTGAAGCTTGTTGAAATAAAATTGCCAATAAAATTGCACTTGTTTATATAGGGTTATCCAGAACCAGTGTACCTACTAAGCCAAAAACAGAGGTTATTCAGACCATCATTATGAACAATTTTTGGCTATGGAGCCCACTCGCAATTCGTAAAAAAATATGTGACGCCATACAAAATTGCAACTCAGAATCGCCAAAATGTAAAAAGCTGCTGTTTTTTTTTAAATTCCGGGTGTTGTTGTGGCACCATAGAAAAAAATGTTCATAAAACGTTACACGCCGCGCAGCCTATCGGTGAGCCTAGTTAGTACATTTCAGGCCACGCCGAATTCAGGAAATGGTCGTTCTTATCACTTGAAATTTTTATTGCAGAGTTTATTAAATACGGCAATGCGCTTGGAAAACTAAATGAGGAACTTCTATCGTGTAGTTTAGGCTTGGAGGATTTAGCTACTGGACAAGAATTCAGCGCGCGTACCCTTCTGTCATGGTATAAGAAAAATTGTACCTACGCGCAAACGAGACACCAGATATTTTATTACACAATTTTAGACTTAAGCGTCTCAGCAATTCAGGAGAAATTTGATTATCAGCAACTGGGCTGCATTGTTCTCGCTCGCTCCACTGCATAAACCCGTCACCCGTTAACGTTTCGACTTTACCCCTATATGTATTAGGTCGAAACTTCAGTGAACGCCTCCTCCCCCGCGCCTCAAGTAAAGCTGACAGAATGTAGTGAATGTAAATCGTAGTGCGTTTCTGGTCCGGAGATAAAACGTCCCCGAGTTTAGGAGATATAGCAAAATGCACATCGGTAAGTCCCGTGGCATCCGACAAACTTTTTGATACTGGAATTTCATTCCGCGGGGGCCACGGCCCCGTCATGGTCTAGAGGTGCACACCTGCAATCGTGAGATCGTGGGTTCGAATCCCGGGCCCGTACCAATAAGTTCTTTAGAATTTATGTACGGAATTACACACGACTGGCTGTTCCGTGAAGGAAAACATCGTGAGGCAACCTGCAAACGTCCGTGGAAGAAGATTCGATGTCGTATTTCAACAACCCGCCCTGGGCCAGCTTGGTGGATATATCCCAATCACCCTTCGTGGGTAGGCCCTGTGCGTCCTGCAGTGGACTATATTAAAAACGCAGCTACAGTGACAGAACAGTGACTACTGCATTTAGGATAATTTTTAAATTTATGAGCACAGATTCAATCGAAAATGCTAGGTATATATTTATAGTCGCGAGGTCTACTGTTCAGAGAACTACTAGTTTATATTTATATATTATGTTTTTGAAGTTTTTTGAAGGCATTATTCAATTGTTGTAACCGTTTTAGAGCAGTATAGCATTGTTATAAAATAAGCTTGAATAAACGTGAAGTTATCTACGAGTATTGTTTTGTATTTCAAAACTACGCGGTCTGAATTATCAACAGGGCCACCACGGCTCACAACGATACTCGTTTTGTTTGAAAGTTGCTGTTTATGGCACGGTAATGATATTCATTACCGTGTCTATGGCTTGTGGGTAGTTTTTAAAATTTAAAAATTTCAATTTCAACTTTTAAAATTTCGAAAAAAATTAAATTTAAATTTTTCGTAATATCCATTTATTTAGCGATTTTTGACCGACGAAACGAGGAGGTACTCAACTCGACGCGTAATTTTTATTTATGTATAACCACGCATAACTTTTTACGTAGTAGTCCTATTTTGATATTTCTTTTTTTTATTGGAAAGTGCATACTTCGAAATTGGTTTCATTTAAATTTTATCAAAATCGGCTGAGCTATTTTTGATAAATCAACAATAATGTTACATGTCAACAAAAATCAACAAAAAAATGTTACATCGATCCGAGCGAAATATTGCGAATTCTGTACACGGTTGAAGTCGGTCATGCTATTTTTTACAAAAAATAATAATATTATAAGCTGTGTGAAGAAAACTTAAGCATAGGACACATGTTCGCATGTTTTTTACGATGTATGTCAATCCGTCCATCTACTTATATGCTTTCTACCACTAATATTGATTGAAATGTTAGTACTACAACGCAACGCTGAAATTGACGGACCTACATTGCAGCTCTATAATGCACATAAATACTGTGATATCATTTATAATCAAGCTCAAAAATCTCAATGAGCCACAGAAAAGTTTCCCTCGGTGTTATTTGCAAGAATTAACTCATAAAAATATGACTTCTTGACAGACGAATCGGACTTACCGACATGGAAAACCTGATAAATGGAGTGAAATTAGCGGTGCTCAGAGTAGGTACAATAAACTTAAGAAAAGTGAAGTTCTCGGAGACCAAAGCCTAGCAAGATGAAGTATGAGATGGATTGGAGAGACGACCTCGATTAATACTTATTCTGTTGTACCTAATTGATTTTATGTACAGTAAGTATAGGTCACATGACTAAATTGATGAATAATATGGTTCCGATAAAACCTGAAATGTAAGAAAATATCTTTTTAAAGGAAAAACGTGGATTAGGAGCCGTAAAAATATGTATGACGCATGCAATAAGTGACCACGGAAAGTAAGCTCCATGGCTGAGATGATGATGATGACGGCGCCAATAATACCTAAAATGTAATTAGATATAACTTGTGAAGAGTATTTGTGGCTTTTGACCCGCAACAATGCTAAAAAATGTATTATGTAAACCTTCTGTGGGCACGGAAGGTCAACGCAACGCAGTACTTACTTTACAGAAATGGTCACTACTCTTTTATTTATTATAGTAGGACAACGTTATTAGGCTTAATGGAAAGCTAAAAAGACATTCTATGTTTTTAATTTGATGTTTTATTCGATAAACCATTGAATTTGTGTTTTGTTGGAAAATAGACAAAAGTGTGTGTTAAAAATCGATTTTTTGAAAATATTTTTCAATGACTACACTTGCGTAATAGTTGTCTAGCAGACAATAACAGACCATTAAAAGACCTATCTAACGATACCCATCATGAGCTATTTAATGAAATAGAACTTGAGATATAAGCAAATACCTACAACGGTCGGCGGCCATATTTGTGACGTCATAACTTCTAAAGTCTACCAGTTATCGCTTGACGACCGCTGGATCCTTGGTCCAGAAGCAATAACAAACACATTGATACTAGTAACAGGTAAATAGAAGAGATAGAGTAAATAAAATAGGTCGGTTGCCTCCTATCTATTATGCTCACCGGAGAGTGCCATGGCCCGAATAAAAAGTCTCAAATTTTCACGTGGCGTTTAACGTGATAATTATAGTCTGAATCACTTCCCTTGGCTTAGTATACCAGTTCTGGATAACCCTGTAATATTTCATGTTGAAATGTGGATTCAAGTGTATATAGATTTGCACAGTTGTGTGTTAATATCCTTTTTACAAAGCACAAAAGTACCTACAAGGCAAGCAAATAACCCTCTCATATTCATATTTGACTATGAATATTTACCTAAGAATTTGCGCAACTTGCGTCTGTTCTGTGAATGTATGAACTGTGGATGGACCTCAGGATCGTCCTCCAAATTCTTCTGGCCATAGTCACCTTGAGACGTTGCGCGTCGTCGTCTCGAATTGGGTTTCGTGTGGTATTAGATTACAAAAATTATAAGTACAATTATAAGTTACAGACAAATAATATAAAATAATCATTTATTTCCACAAACACAAATTACAAAGGAATCTTAAGTATCGCATGCAGACAAAATAAAAGAAAGCAAGAAAAACAATTCCTTATTACTATTTCCAGCGGTCCCACACTAGACTCGAGGGCCCGTGTTGTGGAGACCAAAAATACGAAATGTTCTAATTTTTTGATAAGTTGTGGAGGAATTTTGTAACATTAAAAGCATAACCCTGACTTTACACAAAAATTGTTTTACAAATCACTTAATCATATGCGCCAACACAATGGGCTATTTGTCTAGTTTTTGGAAATCGTTTTAAATTATTCGTTAGTACATAATAAGCTCACAAAATTTATATTTCCGAGAGATCTACTTAGATATTCAAGATCTCGCTAAAAACGACATTCTATAATGGCGCTGGTCTTTGCCGTCACACACTATACTTCCGCCAAATTCGATGTGAAATGTTTACCAACAAAGCGTTGCCTAGCAACACTGACAGCTGGTAGGGTTATCACTTCAAGACAGTGTTACGCATATCAGAATTTCTATAGTTTGTCAAATAAATCGTCCAGACTTTTCGTAATTTCAATCGAAAAGTCATATTTACTATATTTATAGATCAATATAAATAGCAATAACAAATTGCCAAGAAGTGAGTTTTAAAAGAAATCAGAATATTCAGTAATTACTTACATTGAAATTTGCATCAACCCTAGCCATTTTTTCGTTTGAGTGCAGAAATTGAGGTGGTCACCGCATGCTAGATTTTTTTGTTCCCACGGTCGGATGAAGACGACAGTTGAAATATGTATCTTAAAATAAAACTGTAGGAAAAAAGGGTCGCTATTCATAAAATAAAGATAAATTGACCAAGTGCAGTAAAGTCATAAAACAAAACATGAATCAACTTAAATGACTTTTGCGTGACGGTTAAAACTAATTTCTTAAAAACGCTTCCAAGATAAACAAAAGGAATAGGGAATTTAGAATCCTCGTAAATCTTCAACAGTTCATCCGCATGCTGAGAGGCATGCTGGAACCATAAATTTTAAGTGAAAAAAAACTATGGAAAGAACCATAGTTGACCATTTCCTGGTATGACGGGGGCGAGTCTTGGTTTTTTGTATTAGGGATTCACCAATGAAGACATACTTTCGTGGTTGTTTGAGTTTCAGATGGGGCGGGGCCTTTGGTGCTGCGAACCGAGCTGATATCTTGAAAAGATGACGGGGGATCACTCGTCGACCAGCCGCGCAACTCTTCAGTAGTTCTAATTAAGTTTTACGGGTTTTGAAAGCTCAGTTATTTTTAAATACAGTCAGTGAGTTTGTTAAGTCTGTTAGAAAGTTAGTGATGGTGTTAGGATGGAGAACAGCGGGTGGTTTGGTAATGTACTCTAACTGTCCTAAATATTTTCATTACACAGATATCAAAGATATTATCTCACGAAATTGTGTAAATTTCGTTGTATTCGAAAGGTCATTCACAATATCTTATTAACGATCTTATGGTGAATATGTCAAGTGACCGCAGTGAATTGATACCATGAATACAAATTATTTTATCGATGTGGGTCTTAGAACAAAGGGATAGTGCCTATATTCACTAAGGTATAGCGATATAGATACGCAAATGTACGTCGTACCTCAAACAGGTTCGAATCCTGTTTTATTAATCTTCACTGTGTAAAGATAGTGGACTCGACCATTCCGTGAATTTAGCTTAAGATTTGTATATGAAAAATATGGTTAGAAATAACAATGGGTTCGAATCCCGTTTATTGATTTATTGTCGAATATAAGCAAAGGACTTCACTTTCACTTTTTTACAACTGGAAATAGAGATGTGCGATATCCATGCCATCATTTTACCTGGGCAACGTGTGTATTGCATCTGCACTGTAATTTAACGTACTATTTAACTCCGGGCCATAAAATGGTAACGAGATGATGTACTAATATGTAATACGAACGTGAATATAAGTTTGTGATCCTGCTTAGTATATAAACTATAGCGACTTGTGAACACCTATGTACGTAATGGGGAGGCCGAATGGCTTTGTAAATCTACGAGGGATTATAGAAGAGCTTACCTATACTAAAGCGTGGAATTATATTTGGATAGGAAAATGTATAAATATGTATTGTGTTGTAGTCTTAAGTAATTTAAGTCCATTGTAGGCCGGCTATGAGGTTTTTTATTTCTGGCATTTCGTTTTCCTCATAAATTTGATGCCGTAGCAACTGAAAATGCTGGTCGATTAACAATTTAATACAATAAAATCGACCCAATTCTACCGAAGAGGTTATGTGTATTATTCGTCATGAATATTTTATGTAGATCCCAAAATTAAATGATTTGATCTACTATATACTTGGTTTCATTCATTTAGTTTTAAGACCTTTTACCTAATTTCAAGGGAGCAACAGAGATAACAAATGCCAGACGGCCTAAGTGACTTTGTCTGGTTACATTGGATTCCAATAGAATTAAATATAGGAGTTTGGGCATGTAGTCTCTGCTGATCTCTATGTAACTTATTCACTCGATACCTGATAATAGATAATCGAACATATCAGTAAATACATTTGGAGGACAGGAAATTTGATTCATGAAATTAATCCTAATACGAAGTTCGACCTTAAGTAAACATAGATAGATGATCACCATTAGTTATCACTAGCTTTAACTTTAACTACTAATGAGTAGATAAGAGGTTAGCGCATGTAGAGAACTTATTATCATTCGATCCGAACTTAGATAGTTTATTAGATATAGAAAGCAGAACCCGAGTGCAGCCTGGACATGGGATCGTCGAGAGTATACAACGTAAGTGGTTAAGTATATACAATCAGCACTAAGTACATAGGGACGCTTAGGGTGTAGGATATGTATACATATATACATGTAGGTGCTTAAGGGCTTGTAGTGTTGGCGCGATGAGTATGTGTGCAGCGTGTTAAGAAACCACTGTTTAGTAATTTCAGTTACTAATTTTATTGATAGAATCAGTACATGACCGTGGCGGGAAGCGGCAGGCCTGGGCTTCGTTAACACAAATGTCCTCTCCAACCGATCCATTGCTTCTTAGTTTGGCCAAACTAATCATACAGTTCTGTTCGAAATTGAATATAACAAATGGTACCTACCCCGGGGGAAGAACGCTATTGAGAGCGTTGTACGACGAAATCTGATATAATTATATACGCTTCGCAGCGTTAGGGTAAATAACGGACGGTTGCTCCCCTATAATCGATGTAAATCGAGCTGTAAGTCCAGCCTTAGGAATTCCCTCACGACGGCTGATCCGGTCTGGTTTCTGACGGGTGGACACAAATGGTCCACACTGGAGTCAACTGCACCAAACCACGCTCTTAGCACTTACTATGACAGACCTGTACTTAAATGAATAACGCACTAGCATCAAATTAGAACAAATTCACACAGTCCTACATAAAGGTCAGCGTTTTGTTAAACTCCTTAAGAGCTAAGGGAACTGTCATAAACAAAGTAAGCCTAGGTAGAATGGCTAGGTGATTCCTCCAGTTCATTCGGTCCAATGTACTGATGTAATTATGCACAAAATTCGCGACTTTGTTGATGCGCAATACTCATACTCTCCACCACGTCAAGACTCCTGAGGCTATTAGAAACTTTGTCGATACACACATACATAAATACATAAAAGACGATCACGACTGAGGTTGTACCATCACAGAAAATGGTGCCGAGGACCAGAATTTCAAATACGTATTTTGATACAATACGATTGGAATTAGAACTAAAATTATAAACACAACGTAGAAATCACGTGTATCGAGTGAATTTTTCAGGGATACCAAAGGAGAGAGGAGAGACTTCCAGTTTATTGTGCATGAACTATATTTCTGTGCATGAATTATACATTTGTGTTTTACTGTTTTTACAAATTGTGTATTGTGTTGTGTTGCATCCGGTATTCATATAAATTTATATTTGACAGGATACATATCGAGAAGAAATTAGAGCATAACAGTCAACGTATCACTTTCACTTTAATTTGCACACAAGTATATTTTAACTAAAGAATTCTTGTAAGTCATAACCTTTTGTTTATCTCGGATGGGAAAAATAAAACATTGTAAAGTAATATTGTCAAAACGGTACTATTTTATAACGCGTTGAGCAGTATCATAAAAATTGGATAAGGGCTTTTATGTCGTGGTTAGGAGCGCTATTGTTATAGTTTCTTTCACGGTAGTTGTAAAGACAGTTATTAACAATAATGGCGGAAGGTAGAGGTAGACGGACGTTGAGGAAACGCGGTTTAAATAAGGAGATGAATGCAAGTGGGTCAAGGGAACGTAGTAGGACTAGGGAAAGCACGACTCTTGAGTTGTTATTACAAAGAATGAATGAATTTCATGATAAATTAGAGTTACTAGGTTCGGGCAGTACTGACGGTGGGGTAACCAGCGATTTAACGCGCGAGATGAACGAAGGGACGGGTGAGGTTAGAGTCGGCACTAGAACACAAGAAATTACTAGCTTTTCGACCGAGGAAGCTAGCACGGCATCTTCGACTGTTCAGAATGTTTATGTAGTCCAACTGACAGTGAGCAAGCCTATGTTTGACGGGAAATCACAGGTTAACCCGATCACATTTTTAAAAAGACTAAAGAATTACATTAAAGCACTAAACGCGCACGATAGAGGGGTCGATATAGCTTTGGAGTGTGTCACGGGTCATGTACGACAGGTTATGGAATTATATTTGAACTATTGGGCTACTTTTGCCGATTTTGAAGCTGATTTTAGGCGTAACTACTGGACCGAACAAATTCAAGAGTCGATGAGATACAAACTAATCAGGGGTGTATATTCCAGTGAATCGGGCCCAACCATGTCCGAACACTTTGCACAAGAAGTAGAATCAATCCAATCATTAACTATCGCCTTCAGCGAGAGGGACCTCGTAAATTCAATTATGCGACATTATTCTGTAGATATACAGCAGTTGTGGTTTATAAAGACAGAAGAACCTACAATTATAAATGGCACAAACTTCCATAAGGGATTAGAACAGAATATAGTTATTAGAAACCAGGTGGCTAATATAAATAACTCCAATACTAATAATCTACAAGATAGGCACGTTAGGCGACCGGTTACACCTACTTTGACAACAAGGGCATAGAGTGATAATCGTAGTTTATTCAGGGGTAGATGCTATCAGCGAGGTCTTGCGGGTTATAGGTCGAAATACAATAGGACAGCGCTACATACGGAGGGGAGAGCTAGACCTAGCACAGGAAAGCCAGCTATAACTTTCGTAAAGGGAACGGAGACGACTACTCCGACAAAGAGTGTAGGACAGGACAACCATAAAAAAAAAAAAAAAAAACTGATGTCCGCCACACAAGCGGGTCCAGATAGTCTAGATTTGTGTGTTGATGGGGGCGACGGGACTCGGGGGCGTACAGAGGCAAGAGAGATGAGATGGATGATGATTACGTATTGTCTAGGTTGCCAGAAGTGAGTGTGTGGATGTATGGCAATCAGATGAATGCGTTGATTGATACGGAGCCAAATTAACGGTATCACTGAGGTATTTAATAACTCTATTCGAGAGGAAAGGGAAAGTTCACCTGAGATCGCTTACTCAGCTGTACAAGTGCAAGGGACATTTGGTTCGCGGAGTGAGAGTAGAAATCGGATGGTGGTAATAGAGCGCAGGCTAGGTAGCACAGTAGTTGAAGCGCCAGTACTAATTATTCGTAGACTACCTAGGTCATTGATATTAGGCTATGATTGGTTAGGACGAGTGAGAGGTGTGGTAGATTGCGATAGAGAAAGGACTATAGAACATTCGGGAGTTAAAACAAGCGTTAGAATAAATTCGGATTGTGAAGTCGAAAGGTTAGGAGGCGCAACGAATGCTTATACTTTGAATGCTATATTAATCCAAAGAACACCACGAGCAAACCATTCCAATTCGAAACATTAAATAAAACTTCCAACTCAATTGGAAAGGGAAATTAGACAATATCGACTTAGACCATGAATGAAAGAGCGTGTTATTGCCTGTATTAGAAAAACATTCTAAGGTGTTTACAAACAAGCTAGGGTTGACAGATAAATACGTGCACGTTACAAAACTAATAGATGGAAAACCGTTTGTAAGACGAAGCTTTCCGGTACCCATAGGGAAATAGGGAACGAGTGAAGGAGAAATTAGACGAGCTAGATAGATTGGGCGTTATAATACAGGAAGCGACACCGTCTTGTAGTCTACTTACTTATACTGAGAAACGGAATGGGTCAATGTGACTCGTATTAGACTCACGGGAGGTAAATAAGAAAATGATAGGTGACGCCGATTGCCGCTGATTACGTCCGAAAAATAATTAGAAGGGAGTGAGAATAAATGAGACTTAATGGGATACTGTAGACAGATTTCATCGGTTGGGTAGATAACGTTGAAATAGATTTTAAAAACCACGATTGCCGGATTAGTAGGTTAGACATCGACTTTTCAAAATCTATTTGGGGGCGTGTGAGGTGGTCACCGCATGCTAGATTTTTTTGTTCCCACGGTCGGATGAAGACGACAGTTGAAATATGTATCTTAAAATAAAACTGTAGGAAAAAAGGGTCGCTATTCATAAAATAAAGATAAATTGACCAAGTGCAGTAAAGTCATAAAACAAAACATGAATCAACTTAAATGACTTTTGCGTGACGGTTAAAACTAATTTCTTAAAAACGCTTCCAAGATAAACAAAAGGAATAGGGAATTTAGAATCCTCGTAAATCTTCAACAGTTCATCCGCATGCTGAGAGGCATGCTGGAACCATAAATTTTAAGTGAAAAAAAACTATGGAAAGAACCATAGTTGACCATTTCCTGGTATGACGGGGGCGAGTCTTGGTTTTTTGTATTAGGGATTCACCAATGAAGACATACTTTCGTGGTTGTTTGAGTTTCAGATGGGGCGGGGCCTTTGGTGCTGCGAACCGAGCTGATATCTTGAAAAGATGACGGGGGATCACTCGTCGACCAGCCGCGCAACTCTTCAGTAGTTCTAATTAAGTTTTACGGGTTTTGAAAGCTCAGTTATTTTTAAATAGAGTCAGTGAGTTTGTTAAGTCTGTTAGAAAGTTAGTGATGGTGTTAAGATGGAGAACAGCGGGTGGTTTGGTAATGTACTCTAACTGTCCTAAATATTTTCATTACACAGATATCAAAGATATTATCTCACGAAATTGTGTAAATTTCGTTGTATTCGAAAGGTCATTCACAATATCTTATTAACGATCTTATGGTGAATATGTCAAGTGACCGCAGTGAATTGATACCATGAATACAAATTATTTTATCGATGTGGGTCTTAGAACAAAGGGATAGTGCCTATATTCACTAAGGTATAGCGATATAGATACGCAAATGTACGTCGTACCTCAAACAGGTTCGAATCCTGTTTTATTAATCTTCACTGTGTAAAGATAGTGGACTCGACCATTCCGTGAATTTAGCTTAAGATTTGTATATGAAAAATATGGTTGGAAATAACAATGGGTTCGAATCCCGTTTATTGATTTATTGTCGAATATAAGCAAAGGACTTCACTTTCACTTTTTTACAACTGGAAATAGAGATGTGCGATATCCATGCCATCATTTTACCTGGGCAACGTGTGTATTGCATCTGCACTGTAATTTAACGTACTATTTAACTCCGGGCCATAAAATGGTAATGAGATGATGTACTAATATGTAATACGAACGTGAATATAAGTTTGTGATCCTGCTTAGTATATAAACTATAGCGACTTGTGAACACCTATGTACGTAATGGGGAGGCCGAATGGCTTTGTAAATCTACGAGGGATTATAGAAGAGCTTACCTATACTAAAGCGTGGAATTATATTTGGATAGGAAAATGTATAAATATGTATTGTGTTGTAGTCTTAAGTAATTTAAGTCCATTGTAGGCCGGCTATGAGGTTTTTTATTTCTGGCATTTCGTTTTCCTCATAAATTTGATGCCGTAGCAACTGAAAATGCTGGTCGATTAACAATTTAATACAATAAAATCGACCCAATTCTACCGAAGAGGTTATGTGTATTATTCGTCATGAATATTTTATGTAGATCCCAAAATTAAATGATTTGATCTACTATATACTTGGTTTCATTCATTTAGTTTTAAGACCTTTTACCTAATTTCAAGGGAGCAACAGAGATAACAAATGCCAGACGGCCTAAGTGACTTTGTCTGGTTACATTGGATTCCAATAGAATTAAATATAGGAGTTTGGGCATGTAGTCTCTGCTGATCTCTATGTAACTTATTCACTCGATACCTGATAATAGATAATCGAACATATCAGTAAATACATTTGGAGGACAGGAAATTTGATTCATGAAATTAATCCTAATACGAAGTTCGACCTTAAGTAAACATAGATAGATGATCACCATTAGTTATCACTAGCTTTAACTTTAACTACTAATGAGTAGATAAGAGGTTAGCGCATGTAGAGAACTTAGTATCATTCGATCCGAACTTAGATAGTTTATTAGATATAGAAAGCAGAACCCGAGTGCAGCCTGGACATGGGATCGTCGAGAGTATACAACGTAAGTGGTTAAGTATATACAATCAGCACTAAGTACATAGGGACGCTTAGGGTGTAGGATATGTATACATATATACATGTAGGTGCTTAAGGGCTTGTAGTGTTGGCGCGATGAGTATGTGTGCAGCGAGTTAAGAAACCACTGTTTAGTAATTTCAGTTACTAATTTTATTGATAGAATCAGTACATGACCGTGGCGGGAAGCGGCAGGCCTGGGCTTCGTTAACACAAATGTCCTCTCCAACCGATCCATTGCTTCTTAGTTTGGCCAAACTAATCATACAGTTCTGTTCGAAATTGAATATAACAAATGGTACCTACCCCGGGGGAAGAACGCTATTGAGAGCGTTGTACGACGAAATCTGATATAATTATATACGCTTCGCAGCGTTAGGGTAAATAACGGACGGTTGCTCCCCTATAATCGATGTAAATCGAGCTGTAAGTCCAGCCTTAGGAATTCCCTCACGACGGCTGATCCGGTCTGGTTTCTGACGGGTGGACACAAATGGTCCACACTGGAGTCAACTGCACCAAACCACGCTCTTAGCACTTACTATGACAGACCTGTACTTAAATGAATAACGCACTAGCATCAAATTAGAACAAATTCATACAGTCCTACATAAAGGTCAGCGTTTTGTTAAACTCCTTAAGAGCTAAGGGAACTGTCATAAACAAAGTAAGCCTAGGTAGAATGGCTAGGTGATTCCTCCAGTTCATTCGGTCCAATGTACTGATGTAATTATGCACAAAATTCGCGACTTTGTTGATGCGCAATACTCATACTCTCCACCACGTCAAGACTCCTGAGGCTATTAGAAACTTTGTCGATACACACATACATAAATACATAAAAGACGATCACGACTGAGGTTGTACCATCACAAAATCTCAAACAATTGGGAACTTTTTTATTTATACATACTATTTTTCTTATTACATCACGAAAAAAGTACTTTTTTCGATTACAAACTTGTCATTGCAGCTGAGTCACGTACATCTATCTATAAGGTTAATCAACTGCAAAGTTCAACTTGTCGTGACATTCATCCAATGTTGAAGTCGGTTAATAGTTTGAGTTATAGTACCTAGTAATGTTTTAATAGTTTATGTAAGTACCTACCTACTTACATGCCAGTACGGAAGCCTTGGAGTGCGAGCTTAGCTAGTTTTTAGGGTTCCGTACCCAAAGGGAAAAACGGACCGTAATCCCTATTACTAAGACTTCGATGTCCGTCTGTCTGTCTGTCTGTTTGTCACCGGGCTGTATCTCATGAACCATGATAGCTAGGCAGCTGAAACTTTCACATGTGATGTATTTCGGTTGCCGCTATAACAACAAATACTAAAAACAAAATAAAACAAATATTTATATTTATAATTAAAATAAAAATTCATATGCCATACAGTACGGAACCCTCCGTGCACGAGTCCGACTCGTACTTGGCCGATTATTTATAATACAAAATCGCGTTAAATAAAATCGAGATGCATATAGTCGATACGATTCGGCGCTCTTGTGTACGAGCCATTAGATCCCTCTCTCATCTTTAGATCCCACTCTCATTATAAACTTATAATAAAGCGAGTGAAGCCACGGGCAAAAACGTGAGCAATTGAGCATTAGAAAAAAGTTCTCTACCCCTGCTGTTAGTGGTTGCTAGGCAACGCTTTGTTGGTAAACATTTCACATCGAATTTGGCGGAAGTATAGTAAATAACGTTAGGTAATACTAGTAAATACGCTAGTTCACATCTAAAAACTGACAAAAAATACTTTAAAAAGTAACTTAGGGTCCAATAATATCACTCCGAAAACTCAAAACACAAATTACACAAACAATACATATTTAATCGATAAATTTTTGTTTACTATTATATGACGTCACCAGAGTTGCCGCCCTTTTTAGAGCGTTCACGTCACAGATAAAATATCAAAAAAATATCGTATTTTATTTCGTGCTATTTGCGAAAATTAATATTTTAGTTGACCGAGCTTTAGCGAGGTCTCTGAGTCTACTTGGACGAGCCGGCACTTGAGCTGTCAAATGTATGTTTCTTTGTTCGACGATAACTCAAGTACCGCTCAGCTGATCTCCATGAAATTTAACATGCACGTAGTTTATATATATATAGAATTTTTAAGTTCGAATATGAGCATCTTCTGTTCAGTGGTGTCGAAGATACCAGGACCGGTGGTAAAAAGAGGCAAAACGGCGCCACTTTCTGCGGGAGTTGCGGAGTAATATTAGTGCACGCTCGAGTATTTTATTTAAAATTGTATTAACAATAACCGCTCATGTTCACGCAAAATTCAGAATAATATTTTGTTTGTAATTGTTCAGGCAAATTTCATGATAATATTTAATTTGTAATAATATTTAATATGTAATATCAAGCCAATTTTGGACGCCTAGCGCCACCTAGTGCTATCAAAATGTAAACTTCACTTAGCGGTTGTTTTTGTAACTCTTTACTCAGGTCGATGTCAGAATAATTCATGTTTGGGCCATATTGCATGATGTCGCCACTTTGTATGAAATAAACTCATAGCTTGCTTTAGACCGATTCTGCGACTGTTCGGAATTAATTCATTCTCATCTCACGTCAGCACGGGTAGCATGGCAAAGGGAACAAACAATTTTATCCACTTTTAATGTCAGTTGTCATTGTCAATCCATACTTTATTTCCGCTTCGAGGGGATATAATGGTGGAAAGACAATTTGTTCCTTTGCCATGCTACCCGTGCAGGAGCATTCAGATAGAGTAGGAGTTGTCGCAAACATTATTGTTCTATGAAGCCCGATATGCTATATTATGCGACTTCTGTGAGTGTTAGATTCCATTCAGTATGACCAATGTAGCATAATTCAAACATTGTAGCAGAACAATAGCAATTTTAGGCAGAAACTTATATTTTAAATATTTTACCTAATGTAATTTATTGTTAATTTAATTATTTATTGTTAAAGTGAATATACAACTAAATATGCTGTGAATATTTCAAGCATTTACCAGTTACCATTATTAGTATCGAGCGAGAAACGGCAAAAAATTCAGGTTTGTTGTATGGGAGCCCCCCCTTAAATATAAATTTTCAGCTTTCTAGCTATAACGGTTCATGAGATACGGGTCAGGCCGTAGATTTTGCCACAAATAGCGAAAAGATAGTGAATGAATGAATGAATGAATGAACACTTTATTGTTAACACAAAATACAGAAAAAAAAATACACAGAAAGGAAAAATAAAGTAACTTAAAACTAGTGCAACAAAGGGCGGCCTTATTGCTTACAGCAATCTCTTCCAGGCAACCCTTTGTGTATAATTATAGAGTACTAGCTTTTACCCGCGGCTTCGCCCGCGTTGTATTTTGATTTTGGCTTATGTTTATGTCGGCTTCGAAACCTAACCTAACTGACAAATATCAAAATACCTTAGAGGAATGCTTTTGTTGGTTAAGTTACGGTTGGAGTGTATATACAACCCCCCCGTGTATTCCGGCCTTGTCGTGGGGGAGGTCTGAGGCAGCTGAAAAGGCGGCGCTCGAAGTCTCCCTCTTCTTTGGGTCTTTTCCCCCAAGGAAGCTTAGAGGCTGGCACTCGAGTTTCAGCCGCTTTTAACTAAAGCAGCTGAGAGGATGGCCGGTAGGTTGCATGCCTTATGAGGAGTGTCGCAACTTAGGCGGGCTGCAGTGCCGCTCTTGCGACGCTGCATCCGAGGATTTTTTTTATTACATCGCGAAATATCCCTGACATGATCAGGGGTCTTAATTACAAATGAATAAAAACTAAGTATACCTATATTTCAATGTTTTTGGCTGTTTGCAGTTATAATAAACATTACAATGGTACAGCAAAGTTTATACCTACTTGTTCCTAATTAAGTATTGCTTTTTTACAAATATTTGTGCAAAAATTCGATAAAATTGTTTCTAAGGTTTTTTCGTGTTAGATTAATTCCAATTTTTTGTTCTAAATCAAATCTCTACTTTCCATAAACTGGGCATTCCAAGATTATGTGCAGTGGAGTCTCCTCTTTTGTGGGTTCACAGATGCACGATGGGCTTTCCCTCAACTTAAATCGATGTAAGTATTGGGAAAACTCACCATGCCCCGTCAGCACTTGAGTTATGATTCCCACTGGTGCTATTTCTCTTACGATCTTGTATGCCGCCCTTGCATCCGGAAAATATGTTTTGGTTACCGCCGCTGTGTGTCCATCCTGATACCGCCGGTTCCACTCGTCAAGAGAGTCCTTTCGGATTTCTCGCTTGACGAATGAAACGGGGCAGTTATCCTAAATAGGTCTGCACTTCGAGTGCAGTGCTGCTTCCTTTGCTAGCTGGTCCGCTCTCTCATTTCCCTCCATCCCCGCGTGCGCTTTAATCCAATAAAGTTTCACTATTTTATTTTGTGCGTGTAGTAACTTTATGTTAGCTTTGAATTTACTGCTAAGGGTTGGAGGGAAGATACGCCAACTACCGTTTCCAGTGCAGACCTGGAGTCACAAAAGATTTTTGCTTTTTCGGTAGCCTCAATAAGTGCCAATAACTCGACCTGTTACACAGAGCACCAATCGGCCAATTTCAGCTTGCGGGTACTGATCTCAGCGGCATCATCCCAAATGGATAATGCCGCCCCAACTTTCCCTTTAATTTTACTGCCGTCTGTAAATATGTTAATTTCTCGGTTAAGATTTTGCTCTAGTGCTGCTCCGTCTGCCAGGCATATGAACTCCAGCTCCTCCTGCTGCGCTGGGTGTGGCTTCTTTTCTGTCTCTCTATCTCCAGTTACTTGCTGGGAATAACCTTTCTTAGTTTCATAAAGCAAGGTTGCTTCTTGGACTCTGAAATGACAGCCGAGGATAAGGGGCCGCGGTGGGATATATGGAACTGGTGGTGTGGGTGCCGCCACCTACCCTACCTTCCGCTAGGCCGTCAACGTGTTGGCAGACGCAGTGGGGCTGCAGGGGAAGAGAGGTGTCGGTATCGCGATTGCCGTTCTCACTGCCCTCTGCAGTTGAAGAGGCAGGCGCTGGGCTACTATGACTGACCCACTGCACTGGGACCAGGGCGTTGGAATGCTATCTGATGTTCAGTACTGGTTAGTCTCGAGTGGTGGATGACGATGTGTCTTGTGCTCCGAAACACTCCGTCACTATGGCGAAAGCGCAAGCTCCGTTATGGAGCCCGAGTCTGGGCTAGTGCTAAATATGTGGGAACGTCCTAAACTTGCCATGACAGGTTATTTCTGGCGCTTAGACGGCTGCTACCGCAGCCCACTCACTTAGTTTTTATCCTATCCTACGGGAACTGTTAAAGTTTTTGCGATAAAAAGTGGCCTATGTCACTTTTCGTCTTTCAAACTATATTCATGCAATATGCCAAGGCAAGTTGCTCCGTTGCTGAGAAAAATTTATCGTTAAGTCCTACGGGAACCACAATTTTTTCGGGATGGAAAGTATTCCATGTCACTTTCCGTCTTCCAAACTATGCCCACCCCAAATATCAAGTCGATCCGTTGCTCCATTGCTGAGAAACAGTTATTGTCCTATCCCATGGGAATCACGAATTTTCTCGAGATATAAAAAGTATCCTATTATCACTTTCTGTCTATTAAACCATAGGTATCCATACCAAAAATCAGGTCAATCTTTTGCTCCGTTGCTGCGTCAAAGAGGAACAAACCAACAAACTTTTCGGATTGATAACATTAAAGTATGATGATTCTGTACCATAAAGGTAGAATAAAAAAACATGTTGAACCTCTAATGATAGAATATTTAAAAATATTTTTAATGTCAGACAAAATGACGGCCTGGTATTAAACGTCATAGTAACATGTAGCATGCAGAGGGAAAATAACATTTTATCCAATTTTAATGTCAGTTGTCATTTTCAATCCATACTTCATTTCCTCTTCAAGGGGATATAATGGTAGAAAAACAATTTGTCGCCTTGCCACGCTACTTGTGATTTATAAAAGTCTGCAGACAATGTCACCTGTCATCTAATTACGTTTGGCTGTGACGTTTCGTTAGTCCATATTAGCGTCATAGAGGAATTAATCACTTAGCGTCTTTGTGATAGTGGCGACAGTTTCGCTTTCGAGGGTTTTTGTCCTGTCCTACAGGAACTATGAAATTTTTCGGGATAAAAAGTATCCTAAAGCTCCTTCCGCCTTTTATACTATATCCATGCCAAAAATCAAGTCAATCCGTTGCTCCGTTGGCGCGTGATAGAGTAACAAACCAACAAACCAACAAACTTTTCAGATTTATAATATTAGTAAGGATAATAGAGTATATAGAGTATAATTGTGTATAATAGTGCAGAATTCTTCGCTATTCTGTCGCGAACAATGGCGAACGATAATGATGAACAATAGTTAAGATGATGATACACAATTGATGTACGATATTATTTGCAAATGATTACCTCTGAAGTTCATGTCACTTGGATGGCGGATAGTGTCGCGTACATAGCGTTAAAAATATAATAAAATAGTGTTTTTATTATTTCCTATTATTAATTAAATGAGAGATCTAATAAGAGAGAGCCGTGGGGTGCCGGCAGAGTAGAATAGCACCCCCCTCTAGTACCAGGTGTCGTAGGAGCCGACTAAGGTACAGCGGAACCGACTAATGGCGGTATAACCATTCAAATAAAAACTTAGCTAAAATGGCACAGGGCAGGGATGGGGAGCAGCATCCCTGTCGCGAAGCTACGTTTCTGCAATCGCCACCACGCCTGCCCAGCGCGGCGATTACGGGCAAATACCCAATATGGAACGATCAAAAAGACCAGGCCCCCAGTCCCCAGCAGCTCCGCTAGCCCGGGGCTACGGTAGCGGCCCCGGTAACGGCAGAGAAGGGGGTGCTAAGAATCGCTGGCAGACGCCCGGCTACCACTCCCGTTGATTCGGTCGAGACTTGGGCTGTGCTCGAGTCTCTCCAACGATGCCGTATTGACTATCGGTACATCGAAGTGTTGAAGTGCTTGTATAATAACGCCACTATGTCGGTCCGAGTACAGGAAGAGAGCTCCAAGGCGATCCCTTTAAAAAGAGGCGTAAGACAGGGAGACGTCATTTCTCCGAAACTGTTTACGGCTACTTTGGAGAACGCCTTCAAGCTCCTGGAATGGAAAGGATTCGGCATCAATGCCAATGGCGAATACCTCACTCACCTTCGGTTTGCCGACGATATAGTAGTCATGGCAAAATCGATGGAAGAGCTCAGCACGATGCTCGAAGGCCTCAATCGGGTTTCTCAACAGGTGGATCTTAAGATGAACATGGACAAGACGAAAGTTATGTATAATTCCCATGTTGTACCCACCCCGATCTCTGTTGGGAACTCGGTTTTTGAAGTCGTTGACTCGTACGTCTACCTAGGACAAGTAGTCCAGTTAGGTAGGTCCGACTTCAAGAAAGAGGCCAATCGCCGAATCCAACTCGGCTGGGCAGCGTTCGGAAAATTGCGTAGCGTCTTCTTGTCCGACATACCTCAGTGCCTCAAGTCGAAAGTTTTCGACCAGTGTGTGTTGCCAGTGATGACTTATGGCACAGAAACGTGGTCTCTCACTATGGGCCTTATTGGTAAGCTCCAAGTAGCTCAACGAGCTATGGAGAGGGCTATGCTCGGAGTCTCTCTGCGAGATCGAATCAGAAGTGAGGAGATCCGTAGAAGAACTAAAGTTACCGACATAGCCCAACGGATTGGCAAGTTGAAATGGCAATGGGCAGGGCACATAGCGCGGAGGACTGATGACCGATGGGGTCGAAAAGTTCTCGAGTGGAGACCACGTACCGGCAAGCGCAGCGTAGGACGTCCACCCACAAGGTGGACGGATGACCTCATTAAGACCGCAGGATCGCGCTGGATGCAAGCCGCTTCCAACCGGTCTTATTGGAGATCCATAGGGGAGGCCTATGTCCAGCAGTGGACTTCTTATGGCTGATGGATGGAGAGATCTAATTAGATCTAAAAACTCGAAAAACAACTTCAACATTAGATCATGACTACTCACTGAGTGATCCTCTAGAGGGTTGGTTTCATAGTATGAAATGCTCAGAATATTATATATATAACATTTCATCATTTATTCCTTTGGCCAGCACTTTCAGGTTTAGCCCAAAATCAATGATGTCCTTTATACTTGCGAAATCTACTGTTTGGACACTACTAAGTAATAATTATAACTCTCGCGAAGATAAATGGTAATTTAAGTAAAATATGTTACACGTACTATTTATTGAAAGTTACAAAAACGAACATTATACCTATCTATTTTGTTTTTCTTTCAGTACAGACATTTGATCTCATCCAAGTTTTGCAAAACATGTCAACAAATAATAATAACTGCACCTAGTGTGTACTATGTATTATTTGTGGTGAAGAATAATTGATAGTGAAGAAATAGCGAACGGCCGCGGAGCCGTCTCGCAATGCACATTGCGAGACGGATCCGCGTGCTAGCACTCGCCAACTTGAGAAAGGTCGCCGAACGCGATCGAAACTATAGTCGTGTTATGACTATACGACACGTGAGTGAGTCCCGTTTTATATCGTTTAAAATGTGTGAAAACCACGTAAATTTCCATAGTAAAATAAATATCTTGTGTTATGTATATTTAATATTTAATGTTTATATTAATGTATTTAAATATTAAATTTTATAAATGTATTATAAATATATGTAAAATATATATTACTCGTATGTAGGTGAGTAAGGGCCTCTTTCATCATCTCCGAGTAAAGTCCCAAGTAAGCTACTCGCCGATTAAATTGGCAAGTATCGGTAGACGCCAGTTTCATAATGTCTGAGTAGCGCTACTCGTCCCATAAACTGGCTTGTAACTTACTTGCCACTTCATCTACCCTCTAGCGGCGTTAACCGACGAGTAAGACACTATGACGACTTTAACGTATGTCTTTCCTTTAAACTTGTGCTGTGCTGTGGATACTGTTTTTCAGGAAAATGATACCTAATATGGATTTGCTTGAATATATCGAAGATTAATTAGAGAAATTAAAATATATAAACTAATTTCCAGAGTTCGTGTTTTTTAATATTCGTGTTAATTACTACAAAAATTAAATAATAATAAAAGTGGTTAAAATAATTGCTATAACATTGTATTTTCACGTAGGTAGGTTACCTACCTACGTGGTAGTAGTTAGGTTAGGTAAAAAAAGTGATGTTGTAAAAAAACATGCTAATAAAACAACAACAACAAAATAGCCGTACTGTAAAGAGAAAATCAAAATATCACAAACGAATCACACGTTTTGAGCTTATTACTTGTACTACCACAAGTGAACCGTAAATGATGTTGGGCCAAATAACCTAAAAAAGAACTTTGAAATGTAATTATATTATTTTAATTAAGTAAAACACAGGTGTTACTCACGTTTGATTTTTAGTAGGATACTACTCTATAGTAGTATCCTGCCGCCCCTGCCCCCGCACCGCAACCGCTGTCATCGCGAGCGCTGCGCGCCGCGGCTCGCAGTGCTATGCGAGACGAGCCCGCGAGCTAGTTACTCCGACCTTGAGAAAGATCGCCAAATGCGATCGAAACTATAGTAGTATCCTACTAAAAATCAAACGTGAGTAACACCTGTGTTTTACTTAATTAAAATGTATGAATACCACGTTAGTTTCCATAGTGTAATTATATTAAAGTCAAATGTAACTTAATTTTTTTTTAATTGGGCAAAAGTGCCTTTATTAACTATTTCTAAATACAATAGTACTTTATATGCTAAAACGACCTACACTACTACTACATGCTTCTAAAAATGGATGTTTTAAAAAAAAAGTATTTAAACTGTGTGCAAAAATCGTCAAACGCTATTTTCAAAATCAATGACATTTTAGTAAAATATCATAAGTAGTGAAAAAGCACCTGACATGGCATCACAGGTTTTTTTTATGTCAATCGTTAAAAATAACATTGACGTTTGACATTTCTGACAGTTACGACAGCGAAATACGAACGCCGTGTTGTTACTTGTAGGCTGGTTGTCTAATGTGAAACTGACCAATATTACTCGGGACTCTTTACTCGCCAAATAGCACTACTCGGAAAGTAGTTACTCAATACTTTACTCAGAGATGATGAAAGAGGCCCTAAGTGTGTAACGATTGCGAGTAGCCTACAGAGTCTTAGTAATAGGGTCCCGTTTTTACCCTTTGGGTACGGATCCCTAAAAAGAATTCGCCTAACTTTCATACCAATATTATTGTTATTTTTTGAAATCACAGTATTTATGATATAAAATAGGAATAGCGCGAGGTCTAAGTCCGGGCGGACTACTAGTATAAATAAAGTGAAGAATGTATTTTTCAAGCTATTATCTTTAAGGATCACCACAATCAATAGTATATTTTCAAGACTTTCGCAAATTTGGATGTTAAAAGGATTAACATTGGTAAGGGCACTCATTGTTATAAACTTATAAATAATCATATTTCCACCAGCCATAGGACGTCCACAGCTATACATAGGCCACCCCAAAGATCTCCAGGAAGACCGGTTGGAAGCAGCCTGCATCCAGCGCGATCCCGCAGTCTTAATGAGGCCATCCGTCCACCTTGTGGGTAGACGTCCTACACTGCGCTTGCTGGTACGTGGTCTCTACTCGAAAACCTTTCTACCCTATCGGTCATCAGTCCTCCGCGCTATGTGCCCTGCCCACTGCCATTTCAACTTGCTAATCCATGGGGCTATGTCCCTCTCCATAGCTTGTCTTGTCGGGCTACTTGGAGTTTATTAATAAGGCTCATAGTAAGAAACCACATTTTAGTGCCATAAGTCATAAAATAATAAAACACGTATTTCAGATTTTGACGTGACAACGTCTTATAAATTGGTTTGCCGGGTGACACTTCAAGAAACTGCGTTACGCTCCGCTCACGTTATGCGCTCACAATAGTGCCTCTGACTCGCTCTCATTCGTCTCATTCGTCTCAAAGTCGTTGTCACGTAAAACTTTCGCCCGTATACCGACTTTACAGGCAACCAATTTTTTTAGTAAATCAACCCAATTTTTGCAATATTCTATTCGCATGGCATCAATTAAAAGGGAAGCTATTTTTTACTGGAGAAGTCCTTAAAAATATTTGGTTTTTATAGTGAGTTGCAAACTTAATTGATTTTCCGTCATATTTAGCACATTTGGGTACGTTGAGAACGGGGAAAAATCTTTATAACGGCTGATGGGATATTTAACGGAAACAAAAACTACATATTTTGATCCGAATTGCATTTTTTTTATTTGAAAACTGAAAAATTTTTTTTTTGCGGCCCACCAGCTTTTTTTGTAAATTTAATAAGCCCTCGAAGGTGTGTAGCTTAAACAGCCCTGATCTACGGAAACCATATCGCATATCTCGACACGCTCTTGTTTTTTCTTTCAATTTTTTCTGCCATATTTGTTCAGTTGTGTATGTGGCTACGAATTTATGAGGCCTCTGACAAATTTTGTTTTCTCGGTGGAAGGAATGTAGTAAGCAGTCTGTAAGTAATAAGTATTTCTAAACGGTAGCAAAACAACACCTCTTTAGGGAAACTCCATTTATTTGAACGGGTGGTATGTTCTTGGGACAATTTATACCATCAATTGATTTTTGGTCACATCCATAACTTAGTACTTCCAGATAGTGCTTTTCACACGTCTGCATCAACTATACCGACGCTCAGCAGCTCAGCCTGTTGATGTAGATCCAAGCTAAACAGAGTCAGAAAGGTCAACCCGCCCTGCCGAACTCTGCATTCTAGATGGTACGAGTCAGACATTGCGCCCGCCTACCGCACACTGTTACTCCGGTGTGCATCCCTATATTGGAAAGTACTTACAAGTCCTAAGGCACGTCTATTTAGGTACGTCATATTACTATAGATTGTGGCAAAGTAACAGGAGCGCGTAAGGTGGGCACTGAGCGCGAAGCACGAACGGCTTAACTTCCCACATACGAGTACTCCCGTAGCACACCTCCGACGCAAAACCATAATAGTGGAACTGCGGTAATTTCGCAATGTCCTATCTGTTGTCTGTGTCTGTGTGAGAGTAGCGGAACACTAGCGAAACTGCCTGTTCTAATGCATACATTTGACTGTAATTCTATCTCTTTCCTCGTGCGGTTTCGTTGATCAGCTCCGAAGCCAACCAAATTTCGCGCTGCGGCCGCCATATTTTTCTAGCGGTGCCGCGCTGTTTTCGCACGTGTGCACGTGGAAGTGCTGCAAAATACAAGTAGCGAAACCGCTGCTGGATGAATTCCACTGCGATCAAGTGAAGTATGATTTGCGGAACTAGGCGTGGGAACGACATGCGATACAGTTGAGTTGAGGCAATCGGAGCGTAATGTCGTCAAACAAGTGCAAAAACAACGCGGCAACGCAAGAAAATGGCGGCTGGAGCGCGGAAGTGTGGCTGACGTCGGAGGTGATCAACTAAACCGCGCGGCGAAAGAGATGGAATAATAGTCAAATCTATGCGTTAGAACATGCCGTTTCGCTAGTGTTCCGCTTCTCTTACATACGGACAAGACATGACAAAATCACCGCGATTCCGCTATTATGGTTTCGCAGCCAAGGTATGCTACGGGCGTCAACTGACTCGCGTGACGTTCCGATGCCCAGTTCTACTAATCAAATAGGTACTTTTTTTTTTTTTTTTATACCTGTCCCGGCGCATAGGCCGGGCCCGCGAGCTACTCCCTAACGTAATCAGGGGGGTTTTACTATTTATTTATTTAGGAACTTATTTAATTTACAATATCTCATACTACAGTTATCTTATTCTAAGCTATGTTTAAAATTACCGTTTGCTTATAGTACTTTTTACATCAAAACTTATCCTATTATTAGGTTGATATAGATATATTATTAATATAAATATTCAACCTATATATTATCTAGCGTTTTGTTTTTATTTATTGTCCTTTTTCCTATCGTTATACAGTATTTTAGAAATATATCGTTAACTTTGTTATCCCTTATTATGTGACATATACTTTCCTTCGTTATCTGAACACCTATCTCCTGCTCCACCTCGCACCTTTCTCTGCCATATATGGGACAGTCTACCAGGATGTGATCAAATAGGTACTACAATTGATCGCAGCGGAATTCGTGTAGCAGTTTTGCTACTTGTACCTATTTCGCAGCGGAGATGTGATACGGGCGATAGCTCCCGTATGTGCGTCTCTCTTGTGAGTGCGCTATCTAAGTTATTTAAACGCTAGTAATTTTGTGGCTTATCCAAAGAGTTAAATCAGGTCCTCAATAGAGGTCTAATACTTACCAAAATATGAGCCATCAAATGTTTCATTGCAAAAACGAGTAATTATAAACGTGTAGGTACATTCCAATAAACAAGAATTCGGAAACAAAGGACATACCTACCTACGTAAGAAAATAAGTAACTATGTGTAAATAACATTGTATAGCACAAACAAAACGCTTTAAATTCATTTAATATATTTGCACAGTTGTGTATTGTGTAAACTTAAGTATGGAAGGAATTTCGGTATGGATGTAATTTGATATTTTGTTTAATTTAGGTATCATATAATAAAATATACCACTGTCGTAATAAAATAGACCAACTGAATCAAAAAAGTGGAAGAGTAGAATTTTCAATTTTAACAAACGTCAATTTAACTGACAGAGCGAAGTGAGCGAATTTATGCTTCGAGATTAGCAATTTTTTTTTTCATCAGTTCGGATGTTTGTTAGTTTATTTAGGTGATGGTTCTCCTCGACAATGTATTTTTTGATATTTCAACATTTTTTGGACTCCTCTATACAATTTGATGCCCCCATAGTCAAGTACTTAGTGTGAGCGTTTAAATAAAATATGATGTTACAACTTTTTACTGTAGAAATTACTCGACTTCTTGCGTTTTTAAATGCCATGTTTTTGTTTGAATCTGATTTTCAAAATCTGTTCGTAGTTACCCATTACATCATTAAATAAATAAGGTTTTAAGTTTCTATCTTTAGCTTTAAAGGCTGTATGCTGTTTTCTGTCTATCAGTTACAGAACAACACCCTTTTATTCGTATTAATACCTAAATGCTTATTTATTGAGAGATTTAAAGATTCAACATGGATGCCACAAAAACATTTTTATGTAAAATAAGGACAAGACGAGACTACGGTTCGCACTACCAAAAAGTTATCAGATCTCATGTAGAGCCAAGTTTCTAACTCTACAGAACTATAATCCACAAACTTTACACCTTAGTCAATATTAGGCGGTTTCATAAAAGCATATTCACTTTTAAAATTTATGACCATGCCGCTTGTGAATAAAAAGTATAATCGGCTAAGTACAAGTAGGACTCGCGCAGGAAGGGTTCCGTATACAGTATAAGAGCCCCCCTTGAGTATTTATTTTATTTTAAATTAATCATAAATTATTAAATTGAATACAAAATTAAATATTCTGTGAATCTTTCAAGCACACCTGTTACCATTATTAATATCGAGCGAAAAATGGTTCAAAATTCAGGTTTGTTGTATGGGACCCTTTAATTTTATTATATTTTAAGTATTTGTTGCTATAGCGGCATAAGAAATAAATCATCTGTGAAAATTTCAGCTTTCTAGCTACATATAACGGTTTATGAGATACAGCCTGGAGACAGACAGACAAAAAGACGGACAGTGGAGTCTTACTAATTGGGTCCCGTTTTTACCCTTTGGGTACGGAACTATAAACATTAAAATTTGAAAAAACTCAAGACGGTTAGAAAGTAATTGAAAAAGGATAAAATAATTTTAAATATCCCATACTTTAAAAATTAATGTAATGCAAGATAATTATCGTAAAAAGATTTAATAGGTACCTACATAGAGTTGACCTATGACTTGCGGAAGCATATCTGTCGTGGGCTTGTTTGTACACAATGTTTGCTGCAGCGCCCCCTGTTTAGTTATCACTGTAACACCTATGTAAGGAAATGCAAGAATAAACCCAAACCCATATCGGAAAACTGCATCAATTTCAGACTAGTAGTTTTGGAGAAAAATGGCAACATTAATTTGCACAAAAAATGCTTGCTACAGCGCGTCCTGTTTAGTTATCACCGTAACACTTATCTCAAAGCATGCACCAATTAAATTCAAACCCAAAACTAAAAACTGCATCAAAATCGGATAAGTAGTTTTGGAGAAAAACGGCAACATAGGATTGCACAAACAAACACACAAACATCCTCTCTACCCAAACGCATAAAAATGGTGAAAATCATGTCGTGATGTTTTTATTAATACGCTTATATTATCGTATTGGTCGACGTGTGTGTAAGTAACATTTCATTTCATTTTTCAAACATGTACATAATGGAATCTAAGGTAACTGATTTAACCACCTTCCAAGGGTCGTAGGCGTCGTAGCGTTGGTTGTGATGATTGGCAACTGTATGTCAGAATTACAAAGATGAGTAACAAATTAATATTTTTTTAAATAAATCAAGTACAATCAATGGAATAAGAATTATTTTTTTAAATTTAATAAAACTAATAATAATTTATTAACAATACATACTGATATGTTAAGTTAGCAAAAATTGATTTATGATAATTGATTATTGATAATGATATGCTTGTAGTATACCCGTACCTAAACTCCACGAAAAACAATAAATAAATAATCGTTTATTACAGACAAGTCCATACAATCGAGTTGAATTCATACACAAGTTGCCAAAGAATACATTTATTTTCAAAAATGTTGGTCTTGAACAGTAGTATTTTTTTTTTCCTGCGTAACAGTCAGACCAGGTGCAACTGCATCTGCAAAAAAGTGTGTAAAAATAGTATAAATTAAAGTACTATCTCTGTTATTTCCGCCTCAATTATAAAAACTAACACATATTGACGCCCCCTGAGCCTATATTAGCTCAGGTATTTGGTTACCACGCTCGGTATGTCGTTTTTTTTTTGTTTTATTCCATATAGGTTTGCGTTTCACTACATACTGCCTTATGTTGAGCAGATATGCGGTCTAGGATGTAGCACGCTTACCTAGAAGATACCTATTTACTCGGGATTTGAAGACACCCACGTCGTACTTTAGAGGGAAGACAGACCCAGGCAAAGCGGCCGTGAAATGCTAGCAACAGATTAACCCTTAATTATACGCATAAGGCATTTTCGCATTAAAAAATGAAGGACTTTCCAGTGCCCGAATTTCGCCGCGCCCCCAGTAGCTTCATAATCCTTGTCAACGTTTGTATTCCAATAGCGACCAATGTCTATAAATTCAGGTTTGTTGTATGGTAGCCCCCTTAAATATTAATTTTATTCTCTTTTTGGTATTTTCTGTCATAGCGGCAATATAAGTAAATCATCTGTGAAAATTTCAGCTTTCTAGCTATAACGGTTCATGAGATACGGCCTGGTGACAGACATACGGACAGACGGACAACGGAGTCTTAGTAATAGGGTCCCGTTTTAATCCTTTGGGTATGGAACCCCAAAAATGAGGAAAATAGCTATAGAGCTGCTTCTTAACCAATTTTTGGGTTTATAATTGGCAAGATTGTTAAGTATTCGAATACCAACATGATTTGCGAGTAGGTATAAATGATATCGGTCAAGATCAAGGGCCTTATTTTTTAAGTTCGAACGACTTGGAACGTCTACGGAACTTTGACAGATTGCATGAAAAAAATTCTATGGGAGTTGTGTATGCTCCATACAAGTTCCGTTTACGACCAAACCGTGAGAAGTTGACCAATCAGGCCCCAAGTCGAGATATAGGTTTATGAAGATTCAGTTAAAGAGATGCGATATCTGCTTCTGTTCGGAGAACTACTTTTTTTAACAACCTTCCCCATTAAGGGCACACCATCAAGTTCAGATACTTATTATTTTTAGAAAGTAGGTACTTCAGTATGTCACCCATGTTTTTTCAATCATCATCATAACTACGAACTTATTGCACAATACCTACCTTTAATCTTTACGTCGGCATTTTAAATAGGATCAGCGCCAGTGTTGGGACGACCAGCCTCGGCGGTATTTCTAAGGATCCTGAAAACTAAAACCAAACCAAAATATTCTGTGAAAATTTCAAGCATCTACCTGTTACCATTATTAATATGAAGCGAAAAACGTCCAAAAATTCAGGTTTGTTGTTTAGGAGCCCCCCATAAATATTTATTTAATTCTCTTTTTAGTATTTGTTATTATAGCGGCAACAGAAATACATCATCTGTGAAAATTTCAGCTGCCTAGCTATCATGGTTCATGAGATACATCCCGGTGACAGACAGACAGACAGACGGACAGACGGACATCGAAGTCTTAGTAATAGGGTCCCGTTTTTCCCTTTGGGTACGGAACCCTAAAAAGTGTTAGTTAGGCTCGCCCACCGAGGCCTCAGTACACAGCCCTTGAATTACACGAAGCTGGGAACTGAGAAAGTAAAACCTCAGGGCAAAGCTAGATGTTGATAAAAAGAGATTTGTTAAGAATTTTCGTAAAAAAAAAATGAAAAATTAACTTCGTAAAGATAATTTAAATTGTGTTTTAGATTCTGCTGATGAAGTTTTTTCATAAATGTACATTGCACATAGAGTATGTGCAAAATGAGAAGCGTTGTAGGTGAAGTCGCCCGCGCTTGTGCCATTTTACTAATTATGTTACGTTGACAACATTGCTCTGTCATTACTAGTACAACTAAAAGTGTTTGTTACTTGGTCTACCAAGTAGTCGGTAACTTGGCTGCTGATT
This sequence comes from Hypomecis atomaria, assembly GCA_964007245.1. Taxonomy (NCBI): domain Eukaryota; kingdom Metazoa; phylum Arthropoda; class Insecta; order Lepidoptera; family Geometridae; genus Hypomecis; species Hypomecis atomaria. The sequence goes on from OZ023293.1 coordinate 8,259,237, forward strand.
ATAGTAGTTTATGCAACTGTCATATAGTGAAGGGTATTAAAACACGAGTGTGAGTTTATGAAACGAGCGCAGCGAGTTTCATTATAGTAACGAGTGTTTTAATACCCGTGTTATATGCAGTTGCATACACTACTTTATCTTCACTAATAAAAATAAAAATAAAAAACATATTGCGAAACATTAAATTCACGCGTACGTGTATTGTCACAGTGAACTTGGCGCCATTAAAATCTAACCAATGAGAGCGCAGCTGCGCGCGCAGGGCCAATCAGGAGCGAGCGCGCGATGTTATAATGAGATTTTACGATATCGATGTGGATATTATAACATCATGTGAAATTGCTTAAATTGAGTGTTTTGTTGTCTGCGCTATAACAGTAGTCATTATAAGTCAAGTATTGGAAACATAAGTAGAATGTTACAACATTAGTGTAGATAAAAATCTTATTGATATTTCAACGTAACGCTACGACGGTTCTCTTTTTGCACAAACTTTATCACTTTCAAATGATTTTAAAATTTGGACCTGTACTCGCTGCATACTCGAGACTCTTTAAGTGATTACCTAAATTAAAAATGCACAATAGAAAATGCAATGCACTTGCATTATAAATATAATTTAGGTTAATTTAGGTGCAACGGAGGCGGAAACGAAAAAGAAGTATCAAATGTATGGAGCCATGAGAAAACGAAAATTGTCTTTGTTTAATATACTTACAAAATTATATTAAGGCTTCTGAAAAATGCATGCAAATGCAAATTGTATTTGACCAATATGGCGGACAATCTTCAAAGCCATCCTAGGCAAAGCATTTTTTTAATACTAACTAACATTAACATAGTAACATACTAACATTATTATAATAATTAACACCGTAGTTATTTCTAACACCCGGCTCACATAGTGCGTTTATGGATAAGACATGTCAGAATTATTGAAGATTGGTTGAGTTGGGCTCTTAATTATTATAATCTTAGTAAAATTATTGCCCTTACGGGATATACCTACTATTTTAAACGAATTTTGTTATTGCATTCATGATTCTGAGGCGAAGTTTGTTGGCGATACTTAAGTCTTCGTCGATAAAAGAATCTGTAATAAAAAAATCAAATTTAAAACTGATCATAAACAACACATTCTGACGCAATCACAGGGAAACGTGAGCTGGTTTACAAATTTTACAATAGAGCATTTTTTTCTCAACAAACTAATACGAGTATATTTAACAGATATATCGTTAATATAATCGATTAGAGATAATCGTTAAAGTGGGATACATAAAACAAATATCGACTGCCTCTACAAACAGTATCGAAAATGAAAAATTTCGATATTTTTTTTTATTCCACTACTACATAGCTTGAGTGACTAACAAAATTAAATTCAAATTTGGTGCTATTTCATCATCTAACGATGTTCTCGCGCACCCTGCGATATCTGCCGGATTTGCCAGTGCTCGTCGCTATGTGACGTGCTTCAGATGTTAAAAGCAGATTTACACATATCAGTCAAGCATCCGTCCCGTCCCGAAACCTAACATTAATTTAAGAAAACCTATTCAACGACACCCCACATGAGGGAGTGGGTGGATAAAAAGGTCAGGCCCACTTGACATTTATGGGAGCTACCCATTAATTACACAATTTTAACGTTTTTAAATATTTAAAATTAAGATCTATACTAAAACTATTACTAGGCAAATTGATTTATGAATGTGGAAGTTAAAAGCTTCGTAACATTAGGACGGACAGGCACAACGAAGTTATACTACGGAACCCTTATAACCCTCAAAAAGAAAATGATTGCATGAAGCACGGCATTTAAGAGAGACAGAAGGAGAATTATTCCACGAATTGGTTTTATATTTTGAATTCATTTACTTTGTTGAGACAAATCATACAAAAGCCTATTTAATTTAACGAATTGAATCAATAGTTTGTCTTCCATTTTGAGTTTGATGCCACGATGACTGTGATCCAACAAAAAATATCGTTGCCAACGAATACGTCCGTGATAGCCAGAGACGGCACTGACACGGAGAGCACTGTTCTGTTACGGACACTGACAAGTGGAGATATCGCTGCCTTAGTTCAACAGTAAGATATGTTGAACAAAGTATGTTTTGAGTTATTCATACTTTTATGATTTTAGTGTCATTAATTCACTTGTTCTTAATTGAAATGTGGTTGATTTTTTAAAACTATAGTTTGGTTTAATGTGTTACGGAGTTATTTATATTTCAATTTGAACAAAATAATTTGTATATTTGTTTTAAGGCTTTTAATAGTAAGATAACCTTATATTGAACTCAGACTAAATAAAACATGTTTTGTATTTTTAATGTTGTCTCTAAAATGGTTTATTAAAAATTAAGTTTATATTGTAACTCATAGAGTTATTGTTTTTTGTTTCGTTTAAGAAATACTAAAGATTTATCCAACCAAGCTTCCAAATTTATGGAAAATCAACAGAGATCGACATAATTTTAAGATATCTTAGTATTACAGCACATCGATATTTGAGAATGTAAGTTGTCCGACTAAATCCGCGGAAATGTTTGGTAACGGGATAGGAAAATTAATTAAAAACTGAGAAATTAGTTTGCTTGTAATGTATTATTTATTACCTAGTATCATAATTGCACAAATCAGTCTCATATCATCAGTTAAAATCTTATGATTATTTTTTCACAAGTCAGTTTAACTATTATATTAATCAGTCAGTGCTATAATGTTATTTATGTGAATCTTAATGGCACAAATAGGTAAGTCTTATAAAGCAGCTAAAATTTAGTATTATAATAAAATTAAAATAATATATAATTAATTAATTATAATAGTGAATTAATAGTTAACCTACTCGTTACAGGCTTTCATCATCACTATTGCCGCTTTCATTTTCCTGGTTATTTGTAGTTTTAAGACTTTCATAAAAGCTGTGATGACATTGAGGTATCAAATTGGCAGTACACAATGATATCAGATCTCTCTTTTTGTGATTTGGTATTGCTGGTGCTTCATTATAAGCATGTTCCAGAGTTATATTTTCTGAGATGCGGCCCCTTTGTTTCCTTCTCGTATCCACAATTTTAAAATCAAGATCTGAAAATGAAGATTTGTAGCCAAATTTGTATGGCTTTTTTTACTTGGATACATTTGCTGTCACCCCATACAATTTTTTGACCATTTTGACAATTTAAGATGTCTCAACATAGAAATGTTTTTATAATTCCATTTAAGGACATTTGAAGAAGTCTCTGTGTAGAAATAAAATATCTTAAGATGTCAGAATCTTGAACTAAAAGTCGTTAAAAATATGCTTAAATGTCTCAGTGAGACATTGAAATTTGGGCACTTTGGTTGCGTTTTACAAATATCTGATTTTTGAACCAGACAGAAGAGCGAATTTTTCACATGAAACAAAACTTATCTCAATTTTGTTTTTTTTTTAAGATATCTTACTGTTGAACTAGGACAACATATTATGTTTCGTAGATAATGTATGAAAAAATATATTTCTCTGTGCTGATACGGAACCGGTCCTGTGACGGAACTGAAACACGACTGCTTGACTGATATGTGTGAATCGGCCTTAAGGCATTGTTTATTATTTTTCATACCAGCTGCTCGAAAATGACTCATTACATGTCGTACAATCTCAACGTAAAACAAGTCATTATTATCTTAACTCAATCTCGAGGGCTATGGCAGGTCAATAATGTTCTATGAAACTCCCCAGGGTGTACAGTGATTTAAATTTGGAACGTCTAATTTGTATGTATTTGTAATGTACGTAATAACTTAGAACATTTAATTTTAGGACAGGTTTAATTTTGTTAAATCGAATAAAATCTCTTTATATTGCATGGCAACCTTAAAATCATTTTTTTAACACTGGTTTTTATTGTTAATACAGTAGATCTCTCGGAAATATAAATGAAGTGTACTTATGATGGACCTACTACAGAGTAATTTAAAACGGTTTCCAAAAAGTGGTCAAATAGCCCATTGTTATGGGCTTGAACAGGAAAAAGAAAAACTTACCTTGAGCGTCTATAGGAGTTATTACAGCAAATAGAATAAAATATAGTACTGAAAATAAAATAACATTTTATTTTGCTGACAAATTTCAAAATAATTAAATTAGCCCCACACTGATTAAAATACTCACCAAAAATATAAGCCACCAAATGTTTCATGGCGAATTATTTTGTGTATTACAATTAATAATTAGAATCCGGAAACAAAGTAGTAGACTGCCCACGTAAGCGTATTCGTACGAGTGTAAAAGACATTATTTTTAGGATTCCGTAATAAAACATGGAACCCAGATATCGTTTCCGTCCGTCCATCTGTCCCTATCTCACAAAGTCTATAACTTATTTTTTTTATTGAAAAATTACTATCCACTGACTCCAGGGTATGTTCCCTTTGTTAACTAAAATTTACAATTATTTAATTTTCTGTACAAAGAAAGTTAGTACATAGTTAAATCTTAGCCTGAGTTATTTAGTCGGTGCATTGCGTGAATGCCACGAGCAGACCGGCTAAGCATATAAGCCTAGCCTGTAACTTCCACATTTATAAACCAAATTGCATGAAATTTTACATTATAAAAGTTTTAGTGTTGAACTGAATTTAAAAATCTTAAATTTATAAAAATAGTTCATTTATGGGGTAGTTCAATTATAGCCAAGCTTTTTATCTCTACTTTGCGCGTACATGTTAAGTACTGCACTGTACTGTACCAGCCTTTTTGATAGTCCGCTGCAGGACGTAGGCCTACCCAAGAAAGGTGATTGGGCCATATCCACCACGCTGGCCCAGTGCAGGTCGGTGGAATCACATACGCCGTCGAATTTCTTCTAATACGTCCGTATGTAGGTTGCCTCACGATGTTTTCCTTCTCCGAAAAGCCAGTGCGTGAAATTCCGTACATAAATTCCAAGGAATTCACTGGTGCGAGACCGGGATTTGAACCCACGACCTTACGATTGTAAGGCGGGTGTCATTACCACTAGACCACCACGGCTTTTTTTCATGAGTTTACCATGCTAAGTAGAGATGGAAAATGTTATTGACATGTACCCGTTCTGGATAGGTACCGTTGAACAGGGTTATTAAAATAAGGGTAATATATGAATGAATACTGTTTTTTCAAAGTGCTAATTGCTAGATCTAAAGCCAACCAATCTAATACTCTTGAATCTCCAAAGTATTTCGTAACTATCTAAGTTACATATTACTTTGACCATAGTAAAAACTTTTACATTTCGAGCACTATTTGACCAAAAACTTTATGAGTTCGGAAGAAAATTAAAAATCCTTTTATAATAATAGTCTCGCGGTCTACTGCTAGGATTAGGTATTTATTTATGTCATATAAATCTAATAAAAAATAAAAATATTCTCTTCGTAAAATACTTAATTGTTTTTATTGAAAATACCTATTAGCTATTTTATGACATTCAATATCCATTTTGACAAAAACTTTAAATAAAAAAGAAAATGAACAATAATAAAGTCGTAACAAAATACCAAAAATGATACAAAACAATTATTAAAATTCATAGATAACTGTTATTTCGGATTTTCATTACTTTTTTACGTGGAAAGAAGCCGTGGTGGTCTAGTAAGCAAGCCATGGCGGTCTAGTGGTAATGACACCCGCCTTACTATCGTGAGGGAGTGGGTTCATATCCCAGTGCCGTAACAATGAGTTAATGGAATTGGAAATTCCATGGAATTTGTTGGAATTTATGTATAGATTTTCACACCATAAGCTTTTCGGTGAAGGAAAACATCGTGAGGAATTCGATGGCGTATGTGAATCCACCAACCCGCACTGGGCCAGCGTGGTGGATATGGCCAATCATCCTTCGAGGGTGGGCCTACCTCACAGTAGACTATTAAAAAAATCTGGTACAGTGCTGCAGTACTACGTAAAAATACGACGGACTAGAATACAACGGCCAAGTCACATAATTACGAGTATATTGACTAAGCTGTAGAGTTTGTGAAGTAAGTAAGGACATGTAGAGTTAAGGCGTGTAGAATTAGAAGCTTGGCTTTACATGAGATATGACTACTTTTTGAAAGTGCAAACTGTGATCTTGTCTTGACTTCATTTCACATTTTCAGTTTTTGTTGGGTTATTTTTGCATCATTCTATTCGCATGGCATCATTTAAAAGGGAAGCTATCTTTTACTGGAGAATTCCCGAAAAATATTTTGTTTTCGAAGTGAGTTGCCACCTTAACTGATTTCCCGTCATATCTAGCAGATTTAGGTACGTTGAAACGGGGAAAAATCTTTAAAACGGCTGATGGGATATTTAACGAAAAAAAAACTACATATTTTCATCTAAATTGCATTTTTTTTATTTGAAAACTTTAAACATTTTTTTTGCTGCTTACCAGCTTTTTTGTAAATTTAATTGGCCCTCGAAGGTGTGTAGTTTAAACAGCTCTGATCTACGGAAACCTAAGTATTGCATATCTCGACTCGCTCTTGTTGTTTTTCTTTCTATTTTTTCTGCCATATTTGTACAGTTGTATCTCATCAAAAACATAAATGTGGAATGGGAGCCAAAGTGTCGCCACCAAAAGAATTGAGATCTAACCTACAACATTTAAAAGAAATTTACTTATGTAATTCAAGCTCAAGATTTGATTTGGCTAGTTTACATGTACAGACAAATGCTTATTGCAAGGTACAAGGTTGCCTGGAAGAAATCGCCATGGGTGATAAGGCCGCCAATTTATAATCATATCTGTTTTTTTTTTGTCTATATGTGAAAATAATTTTTATTTTTAAATTGTGGTTGTAAATAAAGAGTTTTTGTCTTGTCTTGTCTTGTCTTATTTGCACTGTACTTATTCTTAAACTAGCCAAGTCAAATCACGAGCTTGAATTACATAAGTAAATCCTTTTAGAATGTTGTAGGTATGATCTTGTAGCTTAAACTTTAGGATTTTCTACAGAACACTTGGCCCCCGTGTTAGATCTCAATTCTTTTGGTGGCGACACTTTGGCTCCCATTTCACATTTATGTTTTTGATGAGAAATCAAAACTTTTTGTTCCGAAATAATTATTAGTTACATCATGATTATCATAGTACACTTATCTCTGAAAAAGTTATCTAGTATTTATCATATTACTATCACAAATAGCATGGTTCATTTATCGAAAATCTCAGTGCCTCGCGACGCTACCGCCATTTATTGTAGTATTGGTTAGGTCAATTTTACAATTACTTTGTTAATTGTACTAATTATCAATAATTTTCAGTTTTTAGATTTTTTCCTTTATTTATGCCCGATAGTCTACCTTGGTGCCAAATATCAAGATTCTAGGTCATCTGGAAGTGGGTTAGGTTTTTGATCTATAAGTCAGTGAGTGAGTCAGTGAGTGAATCAGTCAATGAAACACGAGTTTTTAAACGTTAATTTATCAATAACTGACTGAGCAAAATTTATGAAATTTTGGATTCTTGATAAGCTAAAAGACTTGAGTAAATTTCATGTATGTAGGCTAAATAGTTTTTGAGGTGTGAGGGGGTCAAAAGTAGCTCCAAATGGTTCGTGTAATATTACACACGGCCGCTGCGTCGCTAGTTTTCTTTGAACACTTTGGCTGGACACGCTGCCGCGTGTCTAGATATGGTGTATGTGGCTACGAATTTATGAGGCCTTTCTGACAAATTTGTTTTTCTCGGTGGAAGGAATGTAGTAAGCAGTCTGTAAGTAATAAGTATTTCTTAACGGTAGAAAATCAACACCTCTTTAGGGAAACCACATTTATTTGAACGGGCGGTATGTTCTTGGGACAATTTATATCATTGATTGACTTTTGGTCACATCCATAACTTAGTACTTCCAGGTAGTACTTCTCACACGTCTGCGTCAACTATACCGACGCTCAGTAGCTCAGCCTGTTGATGTAGGTCCAAAGTAAATAGAGTCATAAAGGTCAACCCGCCCTGCCGAACTCCGCATTCTAGATGGTACGAGTCAGACATTGCGCCCGCCTACCGCACATTGTTACTCTGGTGCGCATACCTATATTGGAAAATGCTTACAAGTCCTGAGGCATGTCTATTAAGGTATGTAATATTATTACATATTGTGGCAAAGTACCAAGAGCACATAAGGTCCCGTGTGGGCGCTAATCGCGAAGCACTAACGGCTTAGCTTGCCACATACGAGTACTCCCGTAGCACAGCTTCGCCGCAAAACCATAATAGTGAAACCGCGGTGATTTCGCCTTGTCCTGTCCGTATGTTAGAGTAGCGGTGCCTGTTCTAATGCATAGATTTGACTATAATTCTATCTCTTTCCTCGCGTGGCTTCGTTGATCAGCTCCGACGCCAGCCAAACTTTCGCGCTCCAGCTGCCATATTTTCTTGTGGTGCCGCGCTGTTTACGCACGTGGAAATTGACAACATTAAAAAATAAACCATGACATTTCGCTCTGAATGTCTCAACTAACGCTCGTAGCACACCTCCGCTGCAAAATACAAGTAGCGAAACCGGTGCTTGATGAATTCCGCTGCGATGAAGTATACTTTGATTTGCGGAACTAGGCGTCGGAACGACCCGTATGTGCGTCTCTCTTGTGAGTGCGCTATCTAAGTTAAACCCAAGTAATTTTGTGAAATAACCAAAGAATTAAATCAGGCCCACAATATAATACTTACCAAAATATGAGCCATCAAATGTTTCATGGCAAATAATTATAAACGTGAATTACAAGTCGGAAACAAAAGACATACTTAACTACCTAAGAAAATAAGTATTTGTGTAAAAACATTGTTTAAATAGCGCAAACAAAACACTTTAAAATCATTTATTTACACAGTTGTGTATTGTGAATACTTAAGTATGGAAGGAATTTCGGTATGGATGTAATTTGATATTTTGTTTAATTTAGGTATCATATAATAAAATGAATCAAAAAATATGGAAGAATTGAAATTTGAATTTTAAAAACGTCAATTTAATGGACAGAACGAACTGAGCGAATTTATGCTTCGAGATTGGCAATTTTTTTTTTTTTTTGTGATGGTTCTCCTCGACAATGCATTTTTTTATTATTTCAATATTTTCTAGACGCATCTATGCAACTTTGATGCTACCATATACAAGTCCTTAGTGTATTTAAATAAAATATGACCTTACAACTTTTTAGTATAGAAATTGCTCGGCTTGTTGCGTTTTTTACATGCCATGTTTTTGTTGGAATCTAATTTTCAATAGCTGTTTGTAGTTCCCTATTACGTCATTAAATAAATAAGGTTTTAAGTTTCTATCTTTAGCTTTAAAGGCTGTATGCTGTAGTCTGTCTGTCAGTTACTGAACAAAACCCTTTTATTTGTATTATTAACTATAGGCTTATTTATTGAGAGATTTAAAGATTCGATATGTAAGCCAAAAAAACATTTTTATGTAAAATAAAGACAAGACGAGACTACAGTTCGCACTATCAAAAAGTTATCAAGATCTAATGTAGAGCCAAGCTTCTAACTCTACAGGACTTAACTCTACAAGCCCTTACTTCACAAACTTTATACATCAGTCATTATATGTGGTTTCATAAAAGAATATTCATATTTAGAATATATGAAATATTTAGGGCATACAATAGGGCTGCTAAGTCCTGTAAAAAGGTTATGCGGAGGGCTCGCTTTGATCACATTAGTCGAATAGGCAATAAGCTTGCTTCTTACCCTGCGGGTAGTAAGGCATTCTGGTCCCTAGCTAAATCGGTTGAAGCGAACTTCTGCCGCCCCTCACTGCCTCCGTTGCTGAAACCCAATGGTTCGCTGGCCCATACCGCGGTTGAGAAAGCAAATTTATTTGCATCTCAATTTGCTGAGTCTTCGCGTCTGGACCCCGGTAGTGCGAGACCTCCAACTTTGCCAAATTGTGGCTCTGTAATGAGTGATATACATATCCGGCAAAAGGAGGTTCTCAAGGTTCTCCGCAGTCTTGATGTGAACAAGGCCAGTGGCCCTGATGGTATTCCGGCCATTGTATTGAGGACTTGTGCGCCTGAGTTGTCGCCTGTGCTGACTCGCCTCTTTCGCCTATCTCTGAAGACAGGTCAAGTGCCCAAATCTTGGAAGTTTGTAACGTGCAGCCTGTACCCAAAAAAGGTAGCCGTGCCGACCCTGCCAATTACAGACCGATTTCGATCACGTCCATACTTTGCAAGAGTATGGAACGTGTCCTTAACAACAGGCTCCTGGCGTACCTGGAAGCGAATGACCTACTCAGTGACCATCAGTACGGCTTTCGCCGAAACCGGTCTACTGGGGACCTTCTGGCGTACGCCACACACATCTGGAGTGAGGTCATCGAAAAGCACGGGGAGGCGCTGGCTGTCTCCTTGGACATCTCCAAAGCTTTTGACAGGGTCTGGCATGAGAGCCTAATTGGCAAGCTTCCATCTTACGGCCTGCCTGCTGATTTCTGCGCATGGATATCAGATTTCTTGAGGAATCGGTCGATACGAGTGGTCGTAGATGGCTGCTCGTCAGATCATATGGCTATCAATGCCGGGGTTCCTCAGGGGTCAGTGCTCTCTGCGACCCTCTTCCTACTGCATATCAACGATCTGCTAAAGCCCGGAATCTTTGGGTACGCAGACGACAGTACAGTCGTGGAGAGCTACACATCCGATGCGAGAACCAGCGGGCCACAGATCGAGTCTCACAGAGAGGCTATGGTCGAGCGGCTCAACTTGAGTCTGGAGGCGGTTTCTGACTGGGGTGATGCTAACCTGGTCAAGTTTAATGCCACGAAGACTCAAGCCTGTCTGTTTTCGGCCAAAAAGAGACCCTTCCAATTGTCTCCCGCTTTCCGTGGTGTCTCCGTTCCGGTAACTGACAGCTTGGAACTATTAGGCGTTTCACTCTCATCAACTCTTAACTTTGGCTCTTACATAGAGTCAAAGGCCCAATTAGCTTCCAAAAAACTTGGTGTTCTCTCTAAGGTGAGACGGTATTTCACACCTGAGCAACTGCTTAGTCTGTATAAAGCTCAAGTCAGGTCGTGCATGGAATACTGCTCTCACCTTTGGGATGGCTCCGCCAAATATCAACTGGAGGCTCTGGAGTCGATTGAGAGGCGAGCCAAGAGGCTGATCGACAACGACACTCTGACTATGTCGCAGCTGCAAAGTCTCGAGCATCGACGTAAGGTAGCGTGTTTATCGGCCTTTTACCGGATCCACTTCGGAGAGTGCGCCCAGGAGTTGCACAATCTGGTCCCACCTGCCCCTTTCTTCTATCGTACGGCTAGACAGACGCGACCAAAGCGCCACCCTTTTATGGTGGACATTCCGCGCATTAGAACCAAGCGTTTCGAATCCTCATTCCTCATACGAACAGCCAGAATGTGGAACGCTTTGCCTGGGTCTGTCTTCCCGCTAAAGTACAATGTGGGCGTCTTCAAATCCCGAGTAAATAGGTATCTTCTAGGTAAGCGTGCTACAACCTAGACCGCATATCTGCTTAACAACAGGCAGTATGTGGTCAAACGCAAACCTATTCAGAATAAAAAAAAAAAAAAAAAAAAACACCACCTCATCGAGTTTGGGTTCATTTGAATGGTCTTGGCGAGTAGTTTATCTTTCAATGGTAACCAGGGTCTGATGATGGAGCTGAATGGTGGTCATAGGAATGTGATTCATCTTGGCGAGTACCTGTTCAGTAAAAGCTTGTTTAAAAAATGTATTTTATGTATTGTATTGTATTTTATAAACAATGAAGGTGGTGGAGCATTCCATTCCCTGGCGGCTGACAGAATGGCATTGATATAGCTGCCAAAGACATATACCTAGTACATTTAATATATATTTTATTAAAATACATTCTTATATAGATAATAACATCTAGATACAGAGCAAAACACCTATGTTCATCACGTAAATGCTTGCCTGAATAGAAACCGAACCCACGCCTCTTAGTGAAGTCTTTGTGCAGATGTAGAGCATGCAGCTCTTCATGAAATTTTATAAATTTTTGACAATGCGAGCGAAGCCATATCATTACACATTTTACGAGTAAATGTTTTCGCTAGGATTATTAGTTTTCAAGTATGATTAGTACCTACTCAGCGGCGGTCTTAACCATTGCGAGGCTCCAGGCGGCAGGTTTTTGCGAGGCCTTTTGAAGTCGTTTAAAAATAGATTGTTAACTACATTTTGTTTGGTTGACTTTTGATAAATTAGGGCTTTTTAAAAAAATCACTAAATTAAGTATTATTGTACTTACACCACTCTTAATAGTTATATGGTGTTGTTTTTCAAAGTGCAAAATTTAAGATTTGGTTTTCAGAAATTATTCTTTCTTAATTTACTAGCATTAGCGGTTTCCTTTATATACAGGGTTACTGGTAATCAATTAGTATCCTTTTAAGGGCATATTCTGTATATCAAAACAAACACCTGTTGTTCTACGACTTCTAAAACATCAAATTTATTTTCTTCAATACAACTTTTAAAATTTAATTTGACCGGTCTAAACTTAATTAACTGTATGTAAAAAGCACGCGAGACTTGGTCATCAGAGAAGATACTGTGTGAATATGCAAACAAGTGTAAATATTAGTTAGATGTGTAAAAAAACAACAATTAGACGCACTTATGCTGATTTTGGGAAATTTGTTGAGATTTTGGATGAGTTGTAGAACAAAAGTTGTTTGTTTTGATGTACAGAATGTGCCCTTTAAAGGATGCTAGTTGATTAACAGTAACCCTGTGTAACAATACTTAAAAGTGTAGAAGTACAGTACAAAACAGTACTTAAACTTTAACTTTGCACCATCACGTTTTGAAGATAGCTTGATAAGTTTTCAGTTAAACTTTTCAACGTGACCTATCGAAAATGCATCAGATAGTAAGAAGGCTTATATGAGCTGACTTTAAAGTAGTTTGGAGCGCTAAGCGCGCTGTGCGCTTGGCTTCCCTCTCTCCATTATTCAGCAATCTCTCTATGCAAATACTTATCGTGTTTGCCTTTCTTTTTCACAGTCTGTTAAATGTGTATAATCTTTGAAAGGTATGTTTACAAAATTGTGAACAAATTTTACTAAGGGACCCGTAATTTTTTTTAAATAGATAAATTAAAATTAAAAAAATAACTTTTCACTAACAAGCTTTTATTTAAATAGTCTAAAAAAAAGAATACATTTTTATTTTACCACCATTTTAGAGTTTATAAGCTTATTTAAAGATTTAGAAAAAATGGTTTAAACTTATTAAACAAATCGCAGTCTCCATGTTGACACCGGCTGACAAAACTTGAGCAGTCAATAAACATGTCATGTGTCATGTGACATTGGATTGTTTAAAGCAAAAAATTACGGTTGTTGTTGACAATTACCATAAAGCGAATCAAAATTAATTTTTCAGTCGTTTGATACTTTTCAGTGTGCTTTTTAGCGTTCCGTATCCAAAGGGTTAAAATGGGATCCTATTTTTTTTAACGCAAATAGGTCCGCGTTTGACCACCAACTCGCCTGATGATAAGCGACGTTGTGGTCGAAGATGAAGCACGCAGACCTAGAAGATACCTATTCACTCTGACCTTGAAAAGCTTAAGATTATATCTCTTAGTAAATAGGAAAGCAGGAAGACTGTTACATTCCCTGTTCCTATTACTAAGACTCCGCTGTTCGTTTGTCTATCACCAGGCTGTACCTCATGAACCGTAATAGCTGGACAGTTAAAATTTTCGCAGATGATATATTATATATTTGTAGCCGCTATAACATCGAGTTCAAAAATAGAATAATCAGCCCGGACTCCCATACAACAAACGTGATTTTTTGGCCGCATTTTACAGAAACAGGTGGTCGCTTGAAATATTCATAGAATATTTAGTTGATTGAGCCCTTTGAAAATAAAACAAATAAATTAGAACTAAATAGATATTAAGGGGAATTCCCATGTAACAAACGTGACTTTTTTACAATGCACGATATTAATGACAACAGGTTGCGATATGTTTAAATAACGGCTTTGAATAACGGAGCAAGGACATATTTTTTTTTTTTATTTATTTCAAGGTTTTTCTTGTAGTAATAGATGTTATCTAACGATGGTTTTATTTATCATATTAAAATCAAAATATGTTTTATTTCAGGCAACTAAATAACTTGGTCCATATGTACCTACTATAATAACCTTTAGACCTTTCTTTTTTTTAACATATTACATACGATATTAGCCTACATTTGCTGAGATGCAGCCGCCGTCTAATAATGATGAACTTAGGTACCTGATGCGTGGTTTCCAAGACAGGGCTTTTAATGAACAGAATGTGTATATCTGTATCTATCTATTGAATTTAAATAAGGTATGTTTTGAAAGTTCCTGCACTATCTATTCAAAACAACATCATGTGTGCACATGCACAAAACACCCCATGCGGGACGTCAGGGCAGGACTTATCGCCTCCATATCGAATAAGAACATCATGTGTAAATGGACAACTAAGAGCAAATGGCTAAATCGTTCGTCTCACTTTTTCTTTTAAGTATGTGTCGCAAAAACTTAAAAATTGGCATAATTTTATGACCTGTTTTTTAACTTAATCTCAGCAAACCAAATTTACAAGAAAATCTCTTCACACAAATACTAGGGCTTATGTTATTTTCCATGGTTCCCGTTTCCTTTCACTTGACACCAATTTCAAAACGAATGCTCCAATAAGCGAAATTGAAAGCAAACATACCCTGAATTTGGAAAAAACTTCGCTTTAGGCATTTATGGAAATAATGTTATCACGATCTGAATTCATAGGGTTTGTGTCGCGAAGTTTACTGTTCGGAAAATTACTAGTTAGTCTGATTATACGAGGGCTTCAAAAATCCTTTCTTAGATGAATCAAAGTTCCACCGTAAACCAACCTCAAGCCCACTAAGGATCAATATACTTAGGTATCGCCACACAAGTCGGATGAGAAGTTAGCTGCAGATGACGCTTCGCCGTGATTCGCTAATTATGCGATATGACAGATGCGCATATGTGCACAATGCCTACACACGTGGCGAAGTAGTGAGCATGGGAGTAGCGAGCGCGCGGGAGGCATGAGGCAAGCGGGTGTGTCCCGGAGTCTCGTCTCTCTGGCTCCCGCGCATACCTATGTTTTGCCTTTTGCGCAGCGTTCTGCGCAAAACTTTCCATCCGACTTGTGTGGCGTGGATTATACAATGTATACTGTTTAGTCCAAAGAACAGCAGAAGTTTAGTCAACACACTCCGCGTAGCTCGCCGCTACACAGAATAAGTAATAGTAACAGGCGGCTTAAAATACCTATTTTTGTGCACAGTCAAGCGCTTTTAATCTTGTTATACCCGACCAATAATATAATTAATCGGTCGTTGGTGTTAGTGTCGTGCATTTCGACGTCGATTTCCTAATCGTGTCGCGCCAACAGGGCAAACATTCCGCCGTAGCTGCTTGACTCGAACAGACTGGAACCACAAGAGACCTTGTTGTCGTTCTGCCAAGAATGTCAGCTGTGGCTGCTGATGTCGTTGAGAACGAAGAAACATCTTCCAGACGACGGGTCACGCAATAGGCTAGATTACTAAACAAATATAATTAGTCGAACAGATCTTAGCGACAGATAGACGTATTTTTTCATTTTGCCAATAAAAGTCTAATGTCAACTAGACTACAAAAACTTAGACGAGATAGAAGTAACGTCAAGAACTCCCACTCTCGAGCTTTGACAAGGTTTACCTTTTTCATTTATTGTTTGATTGACAAAGGAGAACATCCGTGTCCAATATTTTTTAGTGATCTTACTAACGGACTAATTATTATAATAATGATTTTTTTACCCAGTCATCGTGGATTACGCAGGCAGTCGTCAAATACTTGATTCGTCAAATTCTAAACGTGTCAAAACCTTTGACAAATGGATATTGTAAAAGATCGGAGAAGAATGGCCAAAGAGGCCGTAGGTACAGTTTTTAAAATAAACCAAGTAATGGAAAACGCAGCGTAAGACGTCCACTGACATGATATACCGACGATCTGACCAAGACCGCAGGAACAATAAGCTGGTTGCGAGCAGTTTTCAACCCATTTTTTCGGAAGACCATAAGGGAGGCCTACGATCAACAGTGGAAGTTCTTCGGCTGACGCGATGATTCACGTGATACAACTCTCAAAATAAGTAGGTATAAATAACAGGTTTGCCGATATTTAGCTTGTAAATACAATAAATTTAATTAAACAAACACATTAAACATACAAAAGTTAAAAGCACAACTGTGAAAATATTGCGCCAATAAAGCGAATTTGAAAATAATATTCCATGCCTAAAAGAAATATATTTTGCTTCGAATGAGAAATAAGTTGTATCGAGCGTGGCGTTACACGCATTTGATAGCGTTACGTAGATGATGACGATGATAGCAACATTCAATTATTAGGATGCCATTAGATAGTTGATTATCTACTTGAAAAAACATAATTGGCGAAATAAAAAAAACACGGCCAAGTGCGAGTCGGACTTTCGCACGAAGGGTTCCGTACCGTATGGGAGCCCCGTTCCTTTTGCCGTTATTAATAGCGAGCAAAAAAACTCCTAAAAATCACGTTTGTTGTATGGGAGCCCCCCTTAAATATTAATTTTATTCTGTTTTTAGTATTTGTTGTTATAGCGGCAACAGAATTACATCATCTGTGAAAATTTCAGCTGCCTAGCTATCATGGTTCATGAGATACAGCCCGGTGACAGACAGACAGACAGACGGACAGATGGACATCGAAGTCTTAGTAATAGGGTACCGTTTTTACCCTTTGCTACTGCTTCTAAAGTCAATTACCTCTGAGCTAATTTTTTTTTTTTTTCATTTTCAACTCAAAAGTTATAATCTCACAGGTAGTGCTCTAAATAATATTTAAAAAAAAAACATGATCTCTGTTCTAAATACCTGCTTAAATTTTTCAAAATATCGTATTCAAAAGGGAGAAGAATAGGTGTGGAGGTGAATTTTTACAACGGCATCCCCTAGTTTACTGTAGATTATCGATAAATAGTGTTTTTAAATAATGTAAGGTTTCATAAATCACTTTTTTGATCGATGTTTTTGTAAGAGGTAGGTCGCCAAAGTTAAAAATTATACTAGATAGAAACTTGTAACTTAGTTTTTGTATACCTAACTTAAAAACATTGAATGTTTATTATATACTATCTTTTAAATTTTGTATATAATATATTTACACAAAATAGAATACCTACCAAAAATTTATACAAAAACAGGGGCTAAAAATCGAAACAAAAACTGTGTCAGTGTGGTAAGCGCCATGAACGCTGGTTGCGTTGCCTCACTGAACGGCTAGAAAAATTATGTGCTAAGAATGAAACATCTTTCTTGTCACTAGCAGCGTCAACAAAATATTTATTCACTTGAGAGCATCAATAAAAAATGCCAAGACGATACTTGAGAGTGATGTTATTTGCGCCGCTTAGTCTTTTGCGGCATCCGCCGTGATTCTCAGACGAAATGTTCTTACAATAATTGATTTTAACTAAACTGAAGGAATGGTATAGATTTTTCAGGATGACTATAGCTTCTGTACTGACACATGCTATAAGCTTCAGAGCTTCTCAAATACCTAATTGTTTTCATATCCAATCAGCTGGTTGAATAAAACAGATGAATTATTTCACGAACTTTAAAGCCTTATGTATATGACCCTTTAAGACACTAAATTCTCAAAAGTTTAGGTAAATTTATTTTTCATTTTGTTTGAGCTATTTTTTATTGTTTATTTATGCTAGGTTTCACGTTAATCATCCCAAGCAATAAAAAGTTTCATACAATTGAAAAAGGGCCGTTATACCCTTTTCTAAAACCGTATTTTTTATTTTGTTTGAAGAATATTTAAGCCAGGCGTGAAGTCAATCGGTCCAGGGAATAGAAAACCTCATACAAATTAAAAAAAACCCGCTTTACCCCATTAAAAGCTGAATTTCCTAACATTATTCCTTAGTGGATGCCTACGTCATAATTGGAATACATGTGCAAAATTTCAGGTTTGGCTTGTGCTTTGATACCTGAGTCAGTCACTTTTGCCGTTTATATATTACATATAGAATAAAGATAGATAGATTTAGGCCTCAACCAATTTTCTCAACTAGTGGGTCTTAAAATGAACATGGACAAATCAAAGTTAAAATTGTAATGCTGACTCGTACGTATGTTTACCTAAGACAAGTAGTCCAGCCATCCAATTAGTAAATCAAACTTCAATACAGACGTCAATCCATCTCGGTTGGGCAGCGTTCAGAAAATTTCTTCTTTTTGTAAGATCTCAGTGCCTCGAATCGAACATTTTCGGCCAATGTGTGTCATCAGCGATAACTTATGACACATCAACGTTGTCTTTCACTGTGGGCTTCATAAAACCAACCGGTCTTATTGAAAATTCATAAAGGAATCCAGCAGCAAACGTACTACGGATGACAAAGATAACGTTGACTACACTTATTTCTTTGTTCCTACCAACTTTTTTATTTTACTGTTTCATAAAATAATTAAAAACATCACAGTAAAATTATCCATAGTTAAATATTTACTAGCGATCATTTGAAAAAACACTAAAATTAATTTTTTTCGCACAATTGATTTTATTAGTTATCTAATTTTGCTTCTACGGCAGCGATACGATCGAAAATAACATAATATATTTTTTTTTCGTTTTATAAATGCATTTTTTCTTACTAAATTCCTGATTCGGGTTAGACGCTCGCCCCTTGTGTTATTAAATGTCTCCGAAGAATGTCATGTTAGCATTTTGAGCGGGATAAAGTACTGTGTCTGGAACATCTGTAATATCACGTTTCAACTTTTAGTCACAAAAACAACACATCTCCGACTTACTCACAGAATAATTTATCTACAATGGGATATTTGTTCATAAAATTCTTAACAAATTGCTCAAATAAAAAGAATGAAATAGGTACATGAAACATTTGTGCCAAGTTGTGAACAACTATACCAAGATGTGAATTCATTTTCAAAACATCGATTAACAGCTGCTACTTTTTATGTACACCAATGATCTAAATCACTTGAAATTCATCGCTAACTCCAAAAAACACCCTGAAAAATAAGCCACTAAGTAAAAAAACAATGATTCTATTTCTTTGCTGTCTTTTGAAGCTGTCGGTGTGGTGCATTTTGTGTATAGTGTTATTTCTAATAAATTAGCATCCTTTTAGGGGCTTATTTTGTACATCAAAACTAACAACTTTTGTTTTGCGACTTTTGTCAAAACTCAACAAAAAAATTGAGTGTTCCATAGAAAAATATCGTTCACCCGTGACAAAATGTATGGAACAGCTGATTTTTATTTGAGTTTTGACCAAAGTCGCAGAACAAAAGGATGCTAATTGATTAGAAATAACCCTGTATATTCCAGATCAATGGATTATTTATCTAATTAAAAAAGTATTCATAACATTCAAAACGCAATATTTCTCAATTAGTTTGGATAAAATCTACGACAGAGATTTTTTACCTAAATTTAAATCTCACTAAGTAGGCAATTTTTTGTTCGATTATACCTACCTTTTACCAGACTCGAAAACATAGAAAAAAAACTTTCCGCCAATCGAGGCGTGTCCCAGGGCTTACCTGTAAATCAATAATTAATATTTGTTAATAAAATTGTGCAATTTTATAAAAAAGCGGAAATATGAAGTTTTCTGCAGATTGTTTGCTGATAGGGAATGTTAGCGAAAACATTGACAGCGACAAAATGACTCACTTTGCTTTGAAAAAAAGAAAATAACTATTTAGTAGTAGTAGTCGTTTTTAGTAGTATTTCAGAAATCCGTGGTGGTCTAGTGGTAGTGATGCTAATGCCTAACTTGCAATCGTGAGGTGGTGGATTCAAATCCCGGTCCCATGCCAATTAACGTCTTTGGAATTGATGTACGGAATTTAACACCACTGGCTTTTCGGTGAAGGAAAACATCGTGAGGCAATCTGCATAATTTTGTCCGTTGAAGAAATTCGATGGCGTATGTGAATCGATCAACCAGCACTGGGCCAGCGTGGTGGATATGGCCCAATCACCCTTCATGAGTAGGCCTACGTCTTGCAGTGGACTATTAAAAAGGCTGATGCAGGTAGTTTTTGATGCTTCACTATTTGAGTACCAGAGGTCTTCTGGTTGTTTTCGTGCTTGAAGTTATGATACTTCTGTACGAAAATTATATTTAAACTTAGTGAAAATATTGCTACTTACCCTGAGCGTCTCCTGTAGGAGTCATTTCACAAAGTAATAGAAGAAAATGTAGTACTAAAAATAAAACAACATACTCGTATTATTTAATTTTGCTGACAAATATCAAGTATTCAAACCAATAAATAATTAAATTTAACCCACACAGATTAAAACACTTACGAAAAATATGAGCCACAAAATGTTTCATTGCTAATTAAAACGTGTACCTATTTCTATTTGAAGCCGAAAACAAAATAACTATTATAATTATATCGACGTTAGCGTATACTTAAAAGTAGGCGTAAAAGAAGATTTTTTTTTAGGATTCCGCAGTAAAATATGGATCTCAGACATCATTGCGTCTGTCATGATGCGTCCGTCCGTCCCTATGTCACCAAAAGCCTTAACTTCCACTCTTATACACCAAATTGTATGAAATTTTACAATGTAGCTAATAATTTTATTGTATTATTAGTAATAATAATTTTAGTGTTGATCTCAATTTTAAAATTATACAAAATTGTTCATTTTTAAGGAGTTGCTTCCATAAACACAAAGTAGGGTTATCCCTACTTTGTATTTATACACAAAGTACATACAAAGTATTAATATAAAGTATTAGTACAAAGTATTACACAAAGTAGGGTTATCCCTACTTTGTATTTATAAATATAGTTTTGTTACTAGTATTTGGATATCGCTGAACAGATAAAGTCTACATAGCACTAAACACTTTTATGTCAATGTACCATTTTCGAGATATAGCCAACCAAAGTTGAAAGCAGTGTCCTCCCGGGATCATTTAATTTCTAAAGTATGCAACAGAATCTTGTAACTTTCCGACTTATTAAAGCATAATAAACACTTTTTAGTCTGACTTCTTATATGCTTCGCTCCATCGCTCGTTGGCAAACCCCGAGCGCGGTCTTCTGATTTTTATTCAAAGACCAAGTCTGGGCACCGTTTGTAAGACAACAGCTGCTATACAACGTAGCATCAAATTTTACACTACTACATAAAAATCTACATTCAGAATGGAACGGAACGTCATTTGCGGATTTGACAGTTGCCTGTGTTAGATCAGGGTTAAAAGAAGGCGGTTACTTTATCTATTTTCTACCAAAATATTACTGTTAGGATGGAAATCTTACTTTAAACTAATGCAGCAACCCTGATTCTAACTTAATAACAAAGAAACTCTTCAATCTGATCCTTTAAATGTTTGTGAGGGTAGTTACCTAACTTGAGGTTTCTAAATTAGTAAAGGAAACAAGTAAGTAAGTATACTTTATATATTTTTTATACTTCATGGGTCCCTCGAGGGTACCACCATGTATTGCAATAATTATGCCACGTTCGCAAGGCCCTAGACGTTTTGAGAAGAAGTGGCAAGAAACTCAAGACGCCATTAGTATAATCTTTTGATCAGTCACCTTAATTTAGATATTACACAAAGTACTTAACTTTAGCAACATGGCGACGTCCACTCGACTTGGCTTCGAATATAAAAGTACCGACACTCAGCATAACTAGCTAAGCAAGACTCCAACGTTATTATCAGAATACCGGGAGAACACTAAGAGAGATTCAAAGATACCAAGAGATATTATCAGACGAAGCCGCGCCAACAGACTGTTTTATACCGATTTCACAAGCTCCCACCATACCTTACCACCACTGCTCGATGTAAACATTGCTAACAACCAATAGGCAACGAGCAAGATGGCGGGCACGGTGGTAGCCTCCATTTTACACAATTGTTAAACATAAAATCATCTTAAACTGTATTTCATACTTATTAGAATTATTAGAACAATTATTGATACGTTTCAAGTCATCTATAACATTATGAAATCACAGTATTAAATAAATAGTGTATGTAAACAACAATGGCCGACATTCGGAAGTCATGATATTTCTCAGTTCCATTTAGCTACTTACAATTAGTCTTACATTACTTAATACATTTTGTAATCGTTATTAATATTATTATAACATTATTATTCTAACACGGCCAGCCTGACAGTACTTCGTCCTCGAAGTACAAACAACCTCATCTCCACCATTACACTACAATAAAACTTAATACCATATTGTATTGTTGATGATATATTATTGTGTTTTTTATTTCATAATTTTCATATCATATTTTACTATTTTATTGAGATGAAACTTCTAATACGACTTCCAACAAGGTTGCGTTATAAGTTAAATTAATAAGTTAGATTTAGTTGAATTTATAAGTTAAATTAATCAAACAAAAACCAAAACACCTCGTCCATCGACGGAGAAAGTAAATACCGCGGGCTAACTTGACGCCAACGCCATCTACCTCTAGTTAAGAGTTAACTGATAAAATTTCACTTCTTCCGCGCGGAGGGACTCCACGCACAATGTTTTTTATTTTCAATGTCAAATGTATCTCCCACTCAAACCATCCAATGATTACGTGGAGAACATCTAACAAATCAATAACAATTTTATTATTTGTAGGATTCGTAAACAAGTTATCTCATTGAAGTCCATTTTAACGTCATATTATATGGACACATATACATTCTATGGACAACAAAATAAAAAGTAAACTGGGAGTTTACTAATTTGATTCCCCGTGTCACCACTACCCGGCTCCGACCGGCCCATCGGAAACGAACAGTAGCAGACACGAAGTATTTTCATTTTATCAAGTACCCACATACAGTGAATGACACTTAGTTATTTTTTACAATAATTTTCTAAAAACAGTAGGATAATTTTAAACTATGATTATTTTAAGGCTATACAACATAAACGCTATTCTAAACATTTAACTAAGCACAGTCAGTAATGACGAATATCGTGGATCATATACATGATAGCATAAACCAATCAAACAACAATATGACTCATACATTGAAATATTAAGAAGTCAAAAATATTACAACCTATTTAATACAACTATACTGACCGTACTTAGTTCCCGAAGTACATAAATAATAAGTTTAAATAGTAATCTATTATTCGAGTATATTTGCATAACTTATATACAGTGTTATTAACTTCAATAAGCACTGCTATATTGATTCCCGTCTGACTATAATAACAGCAACATGTTTTTCTTTGTTCTTATTTTCTTTGATTTTATCGGGCTACCCTCCCTGTAGAATACCTACTGCTTCCGGAACCTTTTACCGATAGCAATCAGCCGCTACTCCTGAGACATATCGGCACCAACAGTAGGTCAACTAGCGGTTACAAGGAAGAGTCCCCGGCCGCACTTTCTGTCATAGTCATAGTCTATGTCAGTAGTATTAATAGTCATTATTATCACAATCTAAGTCCCAGTGGCACGACTATGAACACTCAACCTACTCGCTGGCAATAGCCTCACCGTGCCACTGCCAAGTCACGGCTCATCAGCGACCTAAGCTACGTTTTTTTTTTTTTTTTTTTTCTTAAGGCTACCCTTCCTGCAAATCTAGCCAACTAGTTACAGGAAAAGTACCTGACCGCACCGTTGTCATAGTCAGAGTCATGGCCGTAGTCGATATTCAGTCCCAGTACACGACTAAGCAAACGCAACCTACTCGCTGGCAATAGCCTCACCGTGTCACTGGATGGTCACGGTCCTCCAGCGATCTAATCTAATACACTATCTATTATAGTCAGACAATCAGCATTGTTTTTGTCAACATAATATTGAAATTGTTTGTCTTTTCTTGTTATTTTATCTTACATTTCGTTCTGTTTCACATCTTTTTCAAGACAACCTTATTTTAGCCATATAAATCGTTTTTAAAATTCTTACACTATAAGATGGTAAAGAAAAAGGATAATTCATATTCTCTTTGTGAGATCTGTTGACAAAATCTGTGATCCCGATGTTTTAGTTCAGTTTTACTTTTTTTTTTTAATATACCGCTCGGTTATTCTGACACATTTATAAACAGTTGTCATTCAAACTTTCCAATATATATATAATTGTGTAGTATGTATCGTTTTATGTCGTTAGGTAAAAATAATTACAAAATGAACAGAAACCTTCTGCAATATTTTTTAAGCAAAATTCTTCTGGTTTTGTCAACTGATCCCACCTTACAACATAGAAAAACTATGCAAAACATTTCTAATTATATATAACAGGGCTCAGCCCCTTACCTCCTTTATCATCAGAACACTGTATTCACTTCACTATTTTACTGATACACCTTACTTTTTCACCGATTCACTTTACTTGGCCAGGAAACCCAGTAGTTCTGGGACCTGGAGCCCCGCTGCAGAATTTCCCAGGCAATCATTGCCAGGAAATCGAGTAGCCGCTGCACAGGCAGCCTTTTAGCATGGATATGCAAAAAGCTTGTCGGGATTCTCTGAAATACAATGAACGGCATTAATGTGGGTATTTCGGCACCACTTCTGATGTTAGATCAGGGTTAAAGAAGGCGGTTACTTTGTCTATTTTGTACCAAAATATTACTGTTAGGATGGAAATCTTACTTTAAACTAATGCAGCAACCCTGATTCTAACTTAATAACAAAGAAACTCTTCAATCTGATCCTTTAAATGTTTGTGAGGGTAGTTACCTAACTTGAGGTTTCTAAATTAGTAAAGGAAACAAGTAAGTAAGTATACTTTATATATTTTTTATACTTCATGGGTCCCTCGAGGGTACCACCATGTATTGCAATAATTATGCCACGTTCGCAAGGCCCTAGACGTTTTGAGAAGAAGTGGCAAGAAACTCAAGACGCCATTAGTATAATCTTTTGATCAGTCACCTTAATTTAGATATTACACAAAGTACTTAACTTTAGCAACATGGCGACGTCCACTCGACTTGGCTTCGAATATAAAAGTACCGACACTCAGCATAACTAGCTAAGCAAGACTCCAACGTTATTATCAGAATACCGGGAGAACACTAAGAGAGATTCAAAGATACCAAGAGATATTATCAGACGAAGCCGCGCCAACAGACTGTTTTATACCGATTTCACAAGCTCCCACCATACCTTACCACCACTGCTCGATGTAAACATTGCTAACAACCAATAGGCAACGAGCAAGATGGCGGGCACGGTGGTAGCCTCCATTTTACACAATTGTTAAACATAAAATCATCTTAAACTGTATTTCATACTTATTAGAATTATTAGAACAATTATTGATACGTTTCAAGTCATCTATAACATTATGAAATCACAGTATTAAATAAATAGTGTATGTAAACAACAATGGCCGACATTCGGAAGTCATGATATTTCTCAGTTCCATTTAGCTACTTACAATTAGTCTTACATTACTTAATACATTTTGTAATCGTTATTAATATTATTATAACATTATTATTCTAACACCTGCAGCTCGCTCTCCTGATTGGACAAAAAACAAAGAAATGATCGCTTCTATTGGTCGGAACGACGTGCCAACTTTAAAACGAATGACTAAGGATTGCCAGGGAGTTTTGGCGGGAACGCGGAAAAATCATGTCGCCTCATTGTATTATTTTGTTAAACTTTTGTTATTATCAGTGATAATTAGTGAAATATTGTGGTATTTTGTTGATTGTGAGTTGATTTACGTGTATGAGTGTAGGCAAGTGATACAATGTGACGTATCATGTTGTTCCGTGTTGTTACCAAAACTCCAAAGACGCCTCTAGTAAAGTCTCCACTGCTTTACTGAGGTATGACTTGGACTATGTTTGGACTTGACTGCGACTTTATTGGACTATGACTGACTGTTTTGATAAAATATATTAAAAATACTTGACACTGGCAAATGCACAATAATGCGACGCCAAATCATAAAAGAAGAAGAAGAAGGATTGCCAGTTGTTGCAATCAATGATCGATTGATCCAAACTATCGATTCACAATTCGTTTTTTTTTCTTTCTTTCCGATTCATTCATCTCGGCGTCTTGTTTTGGTAAACAAAGCCTAATTTAAAGCAAATCAAAAAAACACAAATTCTTATTAGCAATAATCGTAATTAATCTCACTTATTCAGCGTTTATCCGTTTTCTTTTGGAGTAATTTCCACTCAGTCTCATTTTTATCGATTTCAAATCGATCGTTTGTTAAGTTAGATGTACCTTATGTCTTGGATGTTTTCCCCACCGTCTGCCTTACGCATTTCCCTTTAAAACCGTGCGGGATGATGGAGGGCGAAGTTTGTGGATTAGGCCCAAAAAAGCCAAGGAAGGGTCATTTTTGTAAGTCAAGTTGTCCACACTATACCTGGATTGTCAGCTTCGACGTCAAATACACTCGCATCCAAATTAACTCATCCAAAACTAACAAATATGTAATTGATGAAATTTCTATTTCTATGGTTGGTTCAAAATTACCTACTTAATCAAGTAAACCACCGTTTATAGCAAATATTTCAAACGACATCTCCATTTGAAGGCATATGCTGTTGGTGATATGCGTCAATTACCTGCAGTCGGAGATAATTGGATTTTTCAAAATCTAACTGGTAAATCATTGTATTACTAGCTGGCCTGTGTTTGTGAAGTTTGTTTAAATTGTTCGAATTAAAAATTATTATGAGGCAAAGAGACGACTTAAAATTTGCAACTGCATAAAACAATCTAGTTTCTGGGAGCATTACATCTGCAGGCCTCGACTTAATGAGAGAGAGAGATGTTTCAAAATCAACGAGATGCCAGCAGACGCCAAAGATGCTGTGCATATTTAGCAGTTACATTTTAGTTGACGAGCATAATAAAAAAGATTTAAATGGAATGAAAACTGAAGGCGCCATCGTTGATTGTCTTGGATGAAGTTTTCGAAGAGCCAAAGCTATCGGCCAAAAATCTTGTCTTAATAACAATTTCATCTTTGCCTTCTGCTCAAACATACGGACTATCTAAACAATTGAATCTAAAATATCAGCTAGGTACATGATAACTGTAAACGTGTATACAGAGGACGTCCTGATAAATGGGACTACTGGAATATTAAGATCCATTAAAACAACGGGAGAAAGAAGGCCACTAAGACACGCTAACGATATCTAAATTACCGTGACTAAGACTGTGGTTAGAACTGGGTGACGTATGAGTAGGCCGAAATAAAAGATCCTTTCAATAATTAATCAATTCAATAAAATTTATTTCTGTTAGTAAAATAATACATGAGTCAAGTTAGAAACAACAGCAAAGTTATTAACTTAAGACATTACTGTTACAGGTCGCGGTATATAAGTCTAGCGCTGAGACAAGTGTGGAGGGGGTCACCATGCGCAGCCAACCCCTCCACAGTACCCTCAGCGCTAGACTTACGTGCCGCTACCGGTATATTCCATTTTTATTTTTCATTGCATCCTTTTAAAATATTATGTTAGAGGGTAACTTCGTAATTCAATTTGATATTACATTTATCTACATACATTTGTCAAATGCTGAGAATCATGTACGAGTAAATTGTACTTTTAAGACTCAATAACGACTTTTGTATTTTTTGTATTTTTTTTGTACTCAGTTATGGGCTGTGGTGAATTTTTTGTATTTGTTTGTACTCAGTTATGGGCTGTGGTGTTTTTGTATTTGTTTGTACTCAGTTATGGGCTGTGGTGAATCCGGTAGGTAGCCATAGTTGTTGGCCAAAATTGGCAAAAGCGGGAGTGACATTGGTGCTCTCATGAACAGCACTTCGGTATGATAACGAAAATGGCTGGATATGCTGGTCCCAATCCTGTTGTTTTCTTTGGACTTCTTATGCCAGGTAAGTCTCCAGAGTTTGGTTGAATCGCTCCACCAGTCCGTCTGATTGAGGGTGGTAAGAAGTAGTCCTTGTTTTGTGTGCACCAATCAAAAATATCTTTTGAAACAGTCGAATCTCAATATTTCTTCCTTGGTCACTGTGGATTTCAAATGGTACCAAAACGAAAAAATACTTCATGGACCAATTTGTCCGCTTTGCAGATGCCTCCTGGTTTGAAATTGCGGTGTGTTGTCTCAAAGAGCTCACTCGCAAGAAATACTCTAAATTTATTGAAAACAAAGATCAGAAGCTACAAAATTATAACTGTTTATTCTATTACATTAAAAACATATTTTTATGAATACAATGTACCTTAGTTTGGTATTTTAGGTACCTACTTAACTTTTGTCTAATCGTTTTCAAATATTTAACAATTTACAATTGTTTAAACATTGTTTTGGTATAAAATCCTAACTAATACTAGTTATAGATCTGAGAGTGTGTCTGTTGATTTTTTACTGTTTCAGGTTGCAACATAGCAACGGATAGATTTGATTTTTGGCATGGATATAGTTAAAGGTTGAAAAGTGACTTATGCAACTTTTTATCCCGGAAAAACAAAAGGTTTCTATAAGATAGCATTAAAATCAAAATATGACGTAGGTAATGTCACGGGCAAAAGCTAGTACGTTATAAGTATCAATATAAGCATACAATGTACCTAAACAACCAAAATAACAATAGATAATAGAACATAATGACGTAATAAAAGAGCAAAAGAACTTGACGGACAAAAAAAATATAAATTATAAGCGATTTTTTTTTCCACAAATAGAAAAAAAATATATATAAAAGAACCAAAACACGGGGACAAATTTGTGTAAATTATGGAACAAAAAGGAAAACTCGCGTTATTATCATTCAGCTATTTAGCAAACTAAAACAAACAAGCAGCTATGTTTCTCAAGAAAGTAGTTTATTAGTTCAACATACTTTAGTAATTACGTCATACTTTATGAAAATATAATAACTTTCAATTCCTTTGTCTCTGAAAACATCTGAAAAAACATTGAAATCTGTTAAATAGCTGTGCTAAAACTAGTAGGTTTATTGAAATTAATTTACATATTCTATTTCTGATTTTCATCTAGTAGGACGCTTGAAACTCTAAGATGAAAATGACTCGTGATTTTTTGGGTACTGCTACTAACCTCATGTGTAAGTAATGTTCTTAACTGTTTTTTTATCGAACAAAATTGCCTTTATTAACTACAACTAAATACAATACTACTTTATAAGCTAAAACTACATGTGTATGTAGTTTTAGTAGTGTTACTACTACATAAAAAGCAATTGGATCATCCATAGACCCAAAGATAATCCAAATGCTCAAGCCTGGAAAAAACGGAACAAAATATACGGTAAAAATATACATACAGACAAACATAGAACCTCCTCCTTTTACAGGGTTATTTCTAATCAATTAGCATCCTTTCCTTTGGCTTGTTCTGTACATCGAAACTAACAACTTTTGTTATACGACTTTTATCAACTCTCAAAAAAAAGTTCATGTTCCATAGAAAAATACCATTCACCCTCGACAAAATGTATGGAACAGCTGTTTTTTTTATGAAGTCGCAGAACTAAAGTTGTTTGTTTTGGTATACAGAATAAGCCCCTAAAAGGATGCTAATTGATTAGAAATAACCCTGTAGTTGCAAATAGGACACAATATTTTTTTGGTCTGCAATACTGATAAGCGTGACTGCTTAACTTGAAATAACTAATTTTGTTTTTCAGTGCTTTTCCTGATGATTGCAATTATATTTCCAACTGTAAATACTATAAGTAAGTGTTCATAAAATAGCTACTTATTATTAATCACAATGATGATGATATTAATACACAGTTACATTTCACATATAAGAAATCCTAAACGAACGAACTGATCGAATGCGACTTTTTTTTAACCGACTTCAATAAAGGCGGTTATCACTTCGACGGGATGTTTTTGTGACTTATTAAGTGATTCGCTCGAGGGATACTCGCTCACGCGAGCGAATTACCGCCATTTGATTTTACCTATTTCTTGTGTCATTAAGTCGCTCGCACTTACAAAGTACAGACATAAGAAAAACCACAGCCCCTAAGTGAAAGTAGTAAAAAAATGTCCGAGCGCCGTCATAATACCGACTTAGATATTTACATTAAATAATGCATAATGTCCTGTTTTCTCGAATCTCGACGTTATGTCACCTAATTAGTGCTTGTAAGCGAGCACTTTGGCATCACACGGCGTTGTAGTCGGCTTGCAATCGCCTTACGACTAACTAAAAAGCCTGCCCACTACGTAGCTTGGGCAGGGTTTTGGCTAAGACACTTTTTTTGCACGATATCTATAGATATTTGCTCGAAGCCTTCGTACTCGTACGATCGATTCTTGGGAACTGTTAGAATTCTTTACACGGTTTAACTCGGTTGTGCTATTTTAGGCGAAAAATAAATTAGTTTTGAAACCAGATGTTGTTGAGATGGTTCTAGCTATATTTTAAATTTATAATTAAAATACCACTTATTAATGTTTTAATAAATATCGAGCCTTTTCATAAAAAACTTCGTAAGCAGCCTAGTATGCGAAATTTGTATTTTTATCGTAACCTTTCTTTCAAGCGGTTTTTCGCTTTGCCACACTTACACCGATCACCCACTATGAGTAGATAATCGCGCGCTGCACAGTGGCAACCACCTTCTAAATGATGTACCAACTTAAGTTAACATACTCGTAGGTACCGCTCCCACACCGTTAAAAGCTTCCGCAGCCTCCTGATTGGGGATCTGAGCAGCACCATACCATCTGCGTGACTAAGGTAGTTTTAACAAACATCTCCAGACGACAGAGGTTGTCTGGAAGAAATCGCTTTTAGCGATAAGACCGCCTTTTTTACCTTTCTTCTGACGTTTTTCTTCTTCTGTTATGTTTTATTTCTAGTGGTGTCAAAAAAGTGTTCTTGTATTGGATCTCCATATCCACCGTTTAGTGCTTTTCAGCTCCCCAATCAGATCATTTATGAAGAAATTAAAACTCTGGATAGGTCTGAACTCACTCACAACGT
The DNA here is from genome assembly GCA_964007245.1 of Hypomecis atomaria. Taxonomy (NCBI): domain Eukaryota; kingdom Metazoa; phylum Arthropoda; class Insecta; order Lepidoptera; family Geometridae; genus Hypomecis; species Hypomecis atomaria. Next base: position 8,290,300 of record OZ023293.1, read on the forward strand.
TGTACCAACCTACTTACTGCAACAAAAACAACTTCACGCCAATAATGCCGTGTTTTTTTTACAGAGATCAGCTGCTTAGAGAAATTTGTCGTAAAATTGGTTCAAAATCTGACAAATACTTTGGCAGGTATGTAAGGATCGTCCATAAATTACGTAACACTCCTCCCGATTTTACATAGAATAGAAGAGGGTCTCGTCAAAAATCACGTGAATTTTGGTTTTGAAGAAGCTCTCAAATTGGTAAGAAAATAGGTTGAAATAAGCTTCGAGCAAATATTTACAGAGTCACAGTCCCAAAGTGAACTGTGAAAGTAGTAAAAAATGTCCGAGCGCCGTCATACATACCGACTTAGATAATAATTCACAGCGACCCATTTTTTCGAATTTCTACGTTATGTCACCTAATTAATACTTGTAACCAAGCACTTTGGTTTTGCGCGGCGTTGTAGTCGGCTTACAATCACCTTACGACTAACTAAAAAACCTGCTCACCTCGTAGCTTGGGCAGAGTTTTGGCTTGGACACTTTTTTTGCTCTATTGTGACTCTATAGATATTTGCTCGAAGGAAATAGGGCAAACTTGTTTCTTTCGGCTATACCTTAACGATCCTATAAATATTTCTTGTTATACTACGGAACCCTAATACCAGTCTGACCTTATTTATGGACAGAACCCTAAATAGTATGTACCTATGAGTTATGAAGATAAGTAGGATACATATACTAAGTAGTATACATATACAACCGCAGTTATATCCCATTGGAAAATTAACAAAATTGAACGATTTAAGTGGACCATGATATACTATATTGTTATGTAGTAACTATTTTTCTACACTAATGTTGTAACATTCTACTTATGTTTCCAATACTTGACTTATAATGACTACTGTTATAGCGCAGACAACAAAACACTCAATTTAAGCAATTTCACATGATGTTATAATATCCACATCGATATCGTAAAATCTCATTATAACATCGCGCGCTCGCTCCTGATTGGCCCTGCGCGCGCAGCTGCGCTCTCATTGGTTAGATTTTAATGGCGCCAAGTTCACTGTGACAATACACGTACGCGTGAATTTAATGTTTCGCAATATGTTTTATTTTATTTTTATTAGTGAAGATAAAGTAGTCTATGCAACTGCATATAACACGGGTATTAAACCCTTCATTATATGACAGTTGCATAAACTACTAATTATATTTATAATATAAAAATTACAATTTATTTTGATATTAGTGGCTTGTGTCCACTTATATCGAAATAAATTGATGAGGAGAAACAACTCTATTTCACTAAAAAATTAAAGATTAGAGATATTCTTAGAAAATAATTTCCAACAAAATAGGCATTAAGTCACGTGACAGCGAACACGAATCAGAAAGTATTACGTCATAACCCGCGAAACATCATAGTCAAGAAGTCTGGATTTACATAAAAACTGTGATGTCATTCAAGACACAATTAGCGTTTTCGAGACAAAATTCAGTTATTTTTTCTATATACAAAATACGTACTCTTAAAATGGTTTTTTTTTTAAATAAATGTTTAATTGTTTGGGATAAAATAGATATTAACGTGTATAATTAACCAAGTTTTAAATTTAGTCAATTAGCCTATTTAAGACACATACAGGGTTATTTGTAATCAATTAGCATCGTTTTAGGGGCTTATTCTGTACATCAAAACTAACAACTTTTATTTTACGACTTTTATTAATTTAAAAAAAAAAAGTTGTTGTTCCATAGAAAAATATCGTTCAACCTCAACAAAATGTATGGAACGGCAGATTTTTTTTTGAGTTTTGACAAAAGTCGCCGAACAGAAGTGGTTATAATACTCTTTGTACAGTAAAATAAAATAAAAAATGTGTTTAGATAACAAAGGGCAGACAGACCCTGGAGTCTGTGGTTGCAAAATTTTCGAATAAAAAAAAACAGAAGTTGTTAGCTTTGATGTACAGAATAAGCCCCTAAAAGGATGCTAATTGATTAGAAATAACCGTGTATAAATAGAATATATTTGTTGGATTCCTAAAAGTTCATTAAGTTAATGTCTCTATTATAATCTATAGAAAAAAATCTTGCATATTCCCTGTTGTTACGTTGTATATATTTGTACAGTTTTGCGTTGTGTCCAAAGACAAATACGAGTAGTCAAAGGTTTTGTCATTTTTATTGCATCAGCTGTAGGACGTCCACTGGACATAGTGCCTCCCCTACAAATTTCTAATACAGAATAATCTCACTAATCCAGCACTTTTACAAAGCATAGATACATTGCCGGATTATTGGAATGTTTGGATTACTGGGTTATGGAGAAAAAATCATAAATCTTAAAAAATATAGTGTACATATCTGTGTTCTTTTTGAAATAAATTATAAATAAAAAAAAAATATTGGGTAACATCTTACACACGGTCTCTGACACCAAACTGAGCAAAGCTTGTCATATGGCTGCCACAGACTGATATACTACATGTACATATACTACATATATGTTTTGAGACTACATATTATTAGACCATTAGATTATTTATGACCGAGGGTGCCGGATTAGTGAGATTATACTGTATTTATCTTTAGATTTCGTATTATATGGCGTTTATTTATATATGTATTTTCAGTGGCAGTGAATGCTGGGGCTGATGGTCTTCTAAAAGATGCGGAAGAGGGTACACTCTTAACAATTATGCCGTAACAAACAATGGTAAGATAAATAAATAGTTTATATTAATTATTTGTTCATACAGTGATATGGAACTGAAACGTGGTCTTTTACTTACGAATAAGCTCAAGATAGCCCAACGTGCCGTAGAAGGGGCTATTCTCGGAGTTTCTCTGCGAGATCGGATCAGGGATGAGGGAATGCGCAGGCAAACCAAAGTTCGGTAACTTAACGATAGCTCAGCAGATTTTCAAGCTGAAATGGCAGTGGGCAGGGCACATAAGTAGTTCGAAGAACGCATGGCCAATGACGTCGTAAAGTTCATGCTTCCATACAGTACAAGATGTTAATAACAAAGTTTAGGTACAAAGTTCAGTATGGACCCTGTCGGGCACTGCATATTCGAGTGAGAGTGATCCTCCTCGTTTTAACACGACGATTTTTCTTTTCTCGGTCCAGCTAGCTTAGCATGCGACCACGAAAAGCCACTAAAGAACTCTTTTCGACGTGTGTCGACGCGTGTAACAGATATATACTTCGCAATAAATCTGTCTCGTTCTGACACGTCGAAAGAAATATTTTGTAGTGCGCATATTTGTGCATATTTATATTTCCCTCAAAAAGGTGGGAAATTGCTGTCGCTCTATTTATTAGCCGGTTTTGGTAATATTAGGCAAGATTATTTAGTATCTAAATTCTTACAAGATTTGCGACTATGAGCCAAATCGGCCAAGAGCGAGTCGAGATAAAAGTTTATGAAGATTCAGTTAAAGAGATGTGTCACGAGATCTACTGTTCTAGAACTACTAGTTTTATAATAATACCTATGTTGTGTGCACAATTATGTAGTTAATAAGCCCGATTACAGAGGTGCCAGCGTAATTATATTAGCTAAACAGCATAGCTCTGTTTCTTTTTCACTTTAGGCATTCGATAGAGAGAACACTTTTTACGTTGCTATTTAATTTACGCTGGCGCCTCTGTAATCGGGCTTATTATCATACTAATATTATAAATCCGAGAAGATTGTTGGTTTGTTGGTTTTTTCCTCTTTCACACAGCAATGGAGCAACGGATTGACTTGATTTATGGCACTGATATAGTTTAAAAGACGGAAAGTGACATAGAATACATTTTATCCCGGAAACATGCATAATTCCCGTATAGCCCGAGATCCCACCGCAAGAACATCCCGATCATAGCGTAGACGGTTCAAACCAATTTTTCACGTAATTATATGAATAGGAGAATATATTTAAACAGGGTTGCCTTGTTATGTATAATTATGCCAATTGTTTTGCCATTCCTTGAACGTACCATCAAAAATTTGTTGAATTATTTTTATAATGTTACAGGAGCCACCACCAACCAACCTCATACCAAATAAAAAAGATCAGGGGGGCAATTCTGTTGTCCGATCTCGTCACTGAAGTGATACGCTCCCGAACCCCTCTCGCTTTTCTGACAGTTTTGATAGCTTAAAGCTGTCAAAAAAACGATAGAAGCGCAAGAACGCGTCACCTCAGCAACGAGATCGGTTAACAGAATTGCCTCGCTGGTCAGAATGTTGTGAGCAAAACAAGTGAGGCCGGAAAACTACGCCTCGTCGTGTACAGACACAATTACACATGCACGTACAACGAAACTACGCCTTGGCTCGTCAGCCGAACTATGGCGGCGCAACACTGACGCAAGTTCCATCGAAATTCACCAAAATAAAAAATCCTAAGTTCCATCGAAATTCACCAAAATAAAAAATCTTCACGTTATGTCGATATTAGGCCCAATTATGAAGGCGCCATTGTAATTATAATAGCTAATTAGCAAACTATTTCTGTTTCTTTTTCACTTTAGGCATTCGATAGAGAGAACACTTTTTACGTTGCTATTTTTACGATAAAATTAATTACGTGGCTACCTACGTAACTTTTGTGTGCTGCTTACAATTTTTCAAATACGACTAAGTACCTAAGACCGATATCATGACAATATGACATCGACCCCGTAATAGTTGACAAACGCAAATCTCTTTTAGATTGATGTCCGGCCCGGGAAATAGACGGGTTTAGTGAAAGCTACCCGGCCATGTGGAAACCACGAATAACTTTGGAGACATTTAGGTTGTAGACTTCGAGCAAATATCTGTAGTCACAATCGTGTAAAAAAAGTGTCCGAGCCAAAACTCTGCCCGTGCTAGGTATGTAGTGGGCAGGCTTTTAGTTACTTAGTCGTGACGCGATTGTACGCCGACTACAACGCCGCGCGATGCAAACTCCTATTCTCTATCTCTACTTGTGCTCGGTTACAAGCACTAATTAGGTGACATAACATCGAGATTCGAGAAAACGGATCAGTGTGCATTATTTAATCTAAATATCTAAGTGGGTATGTATGACGGCGCTCGGACATTTTTTTACTACAGGGACTGGACTGACTCTGTGTAGAGATTTGCTCGAAGGCTGTTGGGTCTAAATTTTCCTTTTTATGTAAGTATTTGCAGCTATCTAGGATTTGGTTCAGTCATATAGTTTTATTTTGGCGTCCACCAGCTCATTGGGTTGATGATATAGTAAAAATCACGGGTCCAACATGGACAAGATTAGCATAGGGCCGGGATGAGTGGCGTACGAGACTAGAGGCCTATGCTTAGTTGTGGGCGACCACAGATTTAAAAAAAATTCAGCTGTTATTTGGTGGTATAATATATGTAAAAAAAAAAATTCAGTAAAACACAGGTGTTCCCCACGTTTGATTTTAGTAGGATACTACTATAGTTTCGATTGCATTTGGCGATCTTTCTCAAGGTTGGAGTACTAGCACGCGGGCTCCACCCACTCCAACCTTGAGAAAGATCGCCAAATGCGATCGAAACTATAGTGGTATCCTACTAAAATCAAACGTGAGTAACACCTGTGTTTTACTTAATTAAAATGTACGAAAACCACGTTAGTTTCCATAGCGAGATATGTAAAAATGTTTGTTGTTGTTACTTAAACACGCGCTTTAAAAAAATATTTAGTTTATAACTAAAATTTAGTTTTAGTCCAAACTATTTTTCTATCAACAGCGTCGCATAATCTTAAATTTCCCTACCCATCATAAACTCCAATTTCACCGTAGTTACATCTAATAACTTATCCTATTTGCGATCCACATCGTCCGAAATCTCTTCAGCTATTTCCGGGTACGGCCAATATCTTCTGAAAGTTAGAGTTGTAATCGCAATGTCGCACAGTATTGCCAATAACGATCTGAATAAATAAGGGGTCGTGCCAGTTCAGGCTTAATTTGGTTTAATCCCGGTTTAGACATGCCCATTGTACGCATGCTTATGTGATGGGTGAAACTAGTTTTATCTGTTTTGGAACTTTGCGGAGAACAAGAGCTTTGTGATAACAAAGGTCGTCGGACTCGTAGGTATTCAGTTTTGCGCAAGTGTTTTAGATAAATGCTCTTAAGCATTTCTTTTAGTTGCCGCTGGTTGTAGCTATTTCTTAATATTGTGTGTAACAAATATAAGGAAAGCTGTAGGTAAGTCTCTTTCTATATGTACAAGGTGTTTTTATAGGTTGTGAAGGTATTTAGTTTCGCCCAAGTGTTTTAGGATAGGTTTTGAGCTCGTAGCCATTTATTTTTAGTTATTTGCTACTAACTATAAACAAACAGTGAGGAAAATATAATGAAAGCTGCCAATCTTCTTACATAGGTTCTTGAGGACTTTAATAAATTTTCATTTGACCAGCTTGGTGAACAAGAACTCATCATCTCGTAACGATACGAGCCAGTTTTCACAGTTTATTTTTCTATATCTAAATAGTAATAATATCAGTGATACACAGTTAGACATTTAAACCCGTTTTTACCCTTTGGGTACGGAATCCTAACAATGATATCCTTCCTTCCTTACTTAATTAAATCTCAAAATTTGTTGGTTTGTTACGCTTTTACGTAGCAACAGAAAAACTGATCGACTTTATTTTTTATAAGCTAGTTTATAAAAATGTCTGCTGTCCAACACACAAAACACTGTGTACTTAGGTATTAAGTACAAGCTCTCAAGTCGTAGCAAATGTCTCAAGCTGCGTCTTCAAAATTTAAATTCCTATTCTTAATAAATCCTAAATAGGTCACCGTGAAGGAAAAATTCATTCCAGGCACAACATAGAACAGTATTAACCTCCGTACTAAATCACCTTTAAACTTTTAAACGGTTTATAAAGTGCTCCAAATCCTGCTAAAACTTCGCTTGTATTTGAACGCGAGCCCGGCTCGAAAGGAGAACAAATACAGCTTGGACTGCACTGATTGTGAATATTGACACACCACTACTGAGCCGATGCCAGTTTCACGGAAATTCAAATCTAGGAGGTTCAGACGCTGATTTTTAGGCAGTAGTAAAAAGGGTCTGAGAAATTTGACGCGTGTGATAGAAGTAGACCCGTGTTAGTAAAATAGCTGTGTATCTGGGAATCTGTGTGTATGTAGATATAATCTGTGCGCGATGAGAATGATATGGGAACAGTTTTCAACTTTGACAAGGTTCCATCCAAGTATTGTTGTCGGTTTTCGTTGAGAACTGTCATTTTCGATTTACATTGACAGGGTTCCATCCTATTGATGTGTCGTGGTGGTCTAGTGGTAATCTCACCGCCTTACCATCGTGACGTCATGGGTTCAAAATGAATGAACCAATGAATTCCTTGGAATTTATGCACGGTATTTCACAACATTGGTTTTTCGGTGAAGGAAAACATCGTGAGGTAACCTGCATCCTTCCGTAAGGAAGAAATTCGATGGCGTATGTGAATCCACCAACCCACACTGGGCCAGCGCGGTGGATATGGCCCAATCACCCTTCGTGGGTAGGCTTACGTCCTGCAGTGGACCATTTAAAAAAAATGACTGGTAGATCCTATTTTCATTGCGCGCAGATTATATCTGTAGTCAAAGTTAACAAATATTCTGAGTATATAAGTACTGAGTAAGTCTATGTTCCATCCCATTCTTATTGCGCGCGGATTATATCTGTATGTACGTCAGTGTGTCTGTATACCTATATCTCCCATATAAGAGGATCAAAATGCTGCGTTATTTTGTGTGACAACTGACGTAATCGAAAATATTATTAGCTATTTCTATTGTTATCATGTCTGTGATCTGAAGGAATGTTGTGATTTGTAACTCCCACTATTTCTATTATGATACCTATTTATAACATTAACTGAGACAAATCGAAATGATTGCAATAAATAAATATGTATTTGTTCATCGCAAAATAATAAATTCATTTTCCTTTTTAAACCTTATTTTATCACTGTTCAATAATTGTCTTAAATTGTCTTAAACGCATTCGCTTTTCAAAAGTTTAAATCAAAAAAAAAAACAAACAAAACTGAATAAAAACATTTCATGTATTATTTCCTATTCAAAGTTTATTTTATCTAAATGAAGAGTTTCACTGTCTGAAATGAACATAAACAGACTTGCTTTTCACGAGTTTAAGTCCCAAAACAGATTTCCCGTTACTAACAAACCAACTTAAAACGTTACATTGCCAAAATTATGGAACAAGCAAATTTGCTTCCTAGACCAAACTACATTGCACGGAAAATTGAATAGTGGTGCTTTGTTTCCTCTGCAATGGTAAACTGGCCGTTCAGCAGCTCCCATTGGCGTATTGCCACGTTGTTTATTAGGTGCGAGCTTCCATCGATTTTACAGACTTCGGGTCAGCTGCCAAGTCGAATGCAAATTCAGAACTCAAAATACGACCAAGATATCAGAAAAACTGTACGATGAAGGAAGAGTCTTTGGCGGAGTAAAGTAAGTTCGTATAGGCCGGGTGGCTAGCCCTGGTGTCAGAGTTTTTAAGCCGCCTGAAGGCCTCTGACATGGCTAAACGGTCAAAACAACCGGGACCTACAATTTAACGTGTCATCCGAGCCACAGTAGCGCTCAGATGGAAGTGTCACCCGTGGTCGCCCATCCAAAGACTGAGCATACGGAACGGTGCGCAGACAGACACCTAGTCAAACTACGCTATGAGCGAAAATCTTTAGCGGAAATGTGAGAATAGTAAGTAAGCAATAATTTTTCAAAATTTTTTACCCGACTATGACATAACTATAGCTTAATTAAAAAGGTATGATAATGCGATGACAAAAAATTGACGATGCGTACCGATGTATTTTAACTAGGTACTCGTAAAATATCGTGTTTTATCTATTGCAACTGAAATAAAATTGCCAAAAATAGGAAAACACAAAACACGATCTAACTACTTCAAAGTAAATCTGGGTTCATTGATAGGTAAAGCCGATAGGGTTAATGCTATACTGTACTGTACCAGCCTTTTTTTAATAGTCCACTGCAGGACGTAGGCCTACCCACGAAGGGTGATTGGGCCATTTCCACCACGCTGGCGCAGTGCGGGTTGGCGGATTCACATACGCCATCGAATTTATTCTACGGACGTATGCAGGTTGCCTCACGATGTTTTCCTTCACCGAAAAGCCAGTGATGTGAGATTCCGTACATAAATTCCGAAGAACTCATTGGTACGGGACCGGGATTTGAACCCACGACCTTACGATTGTAAGGTCGGTGTCATTACCACTCAACCACCACAGCTTAGATAATGCTATAAAACCACATAACTATCCTTGGATATTCTAATACTTTTTTTTATCTCTTCAAAATCGGTCCATCCGTTTGTGAACTATCATGCGACAAACTCGCACAACACCGCAAATTTATTTTCAGAATCTTCTTGAGATATTAAATTTTATTCATCGAAAATACTACGAGTACGTGCTTCTTGGAAACGTTATTGCTATGAACTTTGGAGTATTAAATTGTCATATTCTGTTATAACCTGGTTTGCATCTTGCGTTTCACTGAAATATTTCATTTTTCAAGTCCACTATTTGCTTCCTTAACTCTTTTCGGGCGTGAATTCGATAAAAGTCTTACATAAAGAAGTAGCATTCGCAATTTAGGAGGTTAAGAAATTGTTAAGAAATGGTTCATTATTCATTAATGGTTCAGAAGAGCACATAATACTATAAGTTTCTAATTATCTCATATTTTATTGAGCGATAAGTCCTGTAGTATATAAAATAAATGAAGGCAGGGCATCCTCTGGACTCATCGCTCTCGAACTGAATAAAAAAGGGTAGTATTGTGTGTCCAGTGTCTATTTTGCTAAGTGTCCCACTTGTTTCATTGTAACTGCAGGGTCACGCACGTTAAATGCAACCCGCTTCCAACTAACCTAACCTATTTTTGTTTCTCAGAAACAAAAAATAGGTTAGGTTCGGTTAAAGGTTATGTAGCAGAACTATTATATATGACTGCCTCGGTGGCTCAGTGGTTAGTGACCCTAACTACTGGGTCAAAGAGGCGTGGGTTCGATCCCCACCCAGGGCAAATATTTATGTGATGAACATGGGTGTTTGCTCTGTGTCTGGGTGTAGTTTAGTTACCATCTATATAAGTATGTATTTAAAAATATATAAGTAGTATATCAGTCTCTGACAGCCATATCACAAGCTTTGCTTAGTTTGGGGTCAGAGGCCGTGTGTAAGATGTCCCAAATATTTTATTTTTTATTATTTTATTGTTCCAGTTGTTATTCTTTTTACAAGTAAGCCATGTTTTTGTCGGGTTCTAAATATCTCATATCTTTATTGCACAATGAATCCCGTAGCAATAACAATAAAGTGATCTTTTTTTTTCATCACCTTGTATAATAGTCAAGTCATGTCAAAAAACTTCAGGCAGGTCAATTTTTTTCAAGTGGAGACCACGTATCGGCGAGCTCATCTGCAGGTGAAGTCATCTGCTCACCTGATGGGTGAATGCGTCCACCCATAAGGGGGGCAGATGACCTCATTAAGACCGTGGGATCGCGCTACACGCAAGCTGCTTCCAGCTGGTCTTATTAGAGATCTTAAGGCAGTTGTCCCACCTCCAGCGAAGAAATGACTTACTATCGCCTATTTTCTCGCTTAAGAAACGATCAATAGGTGAGATTTTCGTGTAAATAAAAGATAGGGGTATATTAATAGTTGATCGCTGACGACGCTGCCGGCGAAAACTAGCTCCATTAGTTTGTCACTGAGCGACAAGAGCTATCAAAGATAATTCCCACTGAGCGATGCTCGCTTGGCAGTTAGAATTAACACCTAGAGACTTACTAACTAGCAGTGATTATTTACAGTGCGGCTTTAGAAGTATACGCCGCTGTCGCCGCGAACAAGTGGTACAGTATTTGTCCGACGCACTCGCACACTTGCTTATAACAAATGACAAATCTATCGATACAACACACTCGCTTCCCGATGCTCGCCAACTCGTTTCTAGTTTCTAGCTTTACTCGCTTCTCTTTCATCGTCGGCGGTAGGACAAGTGCCAAGGTGGAAGACTTTATCAAGGAGTGGGCGTTCTATGGTCCATTGATATTATATGGCCGATGAAACTTGTAGATTAGTAGGTAACTAGGTTCTTCATAAAAATCATTTTCTCTGCATCTAGAGGGAAATTTCGATTGGCAGTGCTAATTACAAGCCCGAGACGCCGCCGCTGGAATAATTAAAATCTTAAATTGGAGTCTGAAGAGCTAAGATCTTCTTGGTATTAGATATTAATTAAGCAACCGACTTGTTTTCACAGCAGCAATTGAAATTTACCAATTTACATAATTGAAGAAACAACTGCAAATGTATAGTGAGAGGTACTAAATTATTTATAATCAACAACAGCAAAATTTTATTTCTTAACCTATGCTTTTACATTTCTGGGCAGAGGTCTCCCCCATCTAGTTAATCTCAGAACACAATTAGGATTACTCCTTATTGTCGCCTCTATCGTCTTTCTCTATGTTACCCGACCACGACTATGGCCGGAGACTCCAAGTTACAATCCCCCCACAACCTCCTGCTAACTCATCACGAATAAGTCAGTCTCGTCGCGCCAGCGAGCTTGTCTTAGGCCTTACCTGGCTGCGTCGTCCATCAGGCACCCAATGCGTGAAGATCCAGGCCCATCAATCGGACTAATCAAAATAAGCCTACTACGTGACCCTAAAACGCAAACCCGCTATGTAACCCTAAAAGTTATCTGATCAATTCGACCCAGTTTTACTAGTCTTACATAATTCGCAATAATAATCTCCAATCAACAATCCATTGAATTTCCTATAACTGCACAGCATGAAGCAATAAAATGGGAAATCAATCAAATAAGTAAACCAGGCTAAACCTTTGAATCGGACTAAATAAACAAACAGTAAATTAGCTCAACCTCCCCGATAATATCCTCCTTAAACGTGATCAAATCCGGTTTTAAAATTTGAATGCTTCTTTTTCCATTGCCAGTGGGGAAAAAGAAAAAAACGTTGCGATTATCTTCCGCTGTCCCAGCAAATGGATATTTGGACCCTGCCCGTTGATGGGGGGTTTTATTATGGGGGAAACGGATTGGCTGTATAAACGAGAGCTATTTGTTTTATTTTACAGCTTGCCTTCCCACTGCCGCGGGCTGCATACTGCGTAGAGTCACGCATCTTTTGGCTTTGTTTTGTATCAGCTTGACATGCTAAGCTTGGTATATCACAACTTACGAATGTCGGTTCCCATATTGCAAAAGTTGTTTCTATTACCTATCTCTGTTACAAGTAATATTACGGAGTCAATCTTATAATTTGTGGGTCTTCTCGTTCAGTAGTGGATCGATTTGTTATTTTTTGCGTTGCTAGTTGAGTGCTAAAGTGCTACTTTTGTGCGAATAGATTTAAGTTCATGAATCCGACGTTGAAAGTTCATGCAAGTTTGCAACTCAAATATTAGGATTATGCTCAGTTAAATCGTCATAGATGATCGTTCAATGATGACAATTTTAATTTGGTTTTTTAGCTATTTCTAATGACATAGAGCGTCGTCGAAAAATTCAAACAAAATCTTGAAGTTAATCTGCAAAAGTTGTAGTATGTAAAAAACGATCGATTCTCCTAACGAAACGTATAACATCTTACATCAAAGCCGGACATAAGCTCCTCTCACGTTACACCACACCATAAAGCCTGTTATTCAGTTTTCTCTCCCAATTTTCTAAAAATTTCCTTCCATATATCGTAACGTGATTCCATAGAGACGCACGTTAAAGTGAACAAAAATATGAAGATCGAAACAGTGAGGAGGAAGTGTCGCCCAATCAGGCGATCTCTTTGACAGGGATAGACATTTCCGTATCAAATTCTCATGGGCGATGGAACGATTTTAGCAGTGATCCCCTCAGGTCTCGTGCACACTAGATCACTGACGTTTTTGAGTGAAATGACGATATTTTATACATTATTGATAAACAACCATCGAGATACACAAACGTTGTAGATGTAAAGGGACTTTCGGAAGCATATTATGTATTATATTTATTCATCATTATGGAAACCATTTGATGATGTCTCCTAACCAATGCGGCAACACAGACTCTGCTCCTAATTAATGAAATGAATTATTCATATCAATGAGCTTTGATGTTGCATTCTTTTGTAGGTTACGTAGCCTATTTTTACCCGACTGCCAAGGAAGGGTATTAGGATCATGATCATTCGCGCGTATCTTGTATAAGCTATACATGTAAATTTCTTTATTCCCACGTTTCTTTGAAAATGCTGGATGGATTTCGACAATTTGTCTCATAAACTCTAGTGTCATAGTCTAAGATCCTGGTATAGAACGATCTTCACCGAGCTGGTTAATAGATGAAAAGTATTTTATATTCAATTAAATAAGTCAGTAAACATATTGTTATTTTTTGGTAAATTGATACTATAACGTTTATGGTAAATATCACCTGTCTGGTTAGTAAATAAAAGATAAATTGAAATAAAGATGACCGGCGCCAGTTACTAGTATAGATATACTTGTTTATACCTGCCTACCCAACAGTTGTGACGGGAAAAAAGTAGTCAACTAAATGATTGCACATTCAATGGGATTCATAATTCCGATCGGTACGCCCTCACGCACGCACACACACACACACACACACACACACAGAGAGAGAGAGAGAGAGAGAGAGAGAGATAGAGAGACGTCAAACACCCCGTCGTTTTTACGTCGGTACTTAATAATAAAATTGTCGTCAGTTCAGTAATAATATCTCATAGTCTAGTATGAACAAGCCGCGTCACCCAGATAGAGAATGGCAGCGACATCACACAATTCCGGTAAACCCCACGTTTCTATCATTCACCTGTCGGCCACGAGTGCCGCCGACGCAGTCTGACGGTTCATCAAGGGGATAGATGTGCGCGGCGATATTAAAGCTTTTAACGATGAACAAGATTATATTAAAAATGTAGAAAACCCCCAACACAATAAGATTTTTACTATATTCTACGACAGTTAAAAAAAGAGCTAATAACTTTAAAAAACCTTAACCGATTTTAATGAAACAGCTAAGAACACTCCCGACAAATACACTTTTGAAATTAAAAATAAGAAAATCAAAATTGGTTTATCCGGTCGGGACCTACGATGCCACAGACACACACACGTACTCACAAAGAGAGAGAGAGAGAGAGAGAGAGAGAGAGAGAGAGAGAGAGAGAGAGAGAGAGAGAGAGAGAGAGAGAGAGAGAGAGACATCAAACTAATAACACCCAATCGTTTTTACATTGGTACTTAAAAATAGTTGTCGTCATAGTCTAGTATGAACAAGCCGCGTCACCCAGATAGAGAATGGCAGCGACATCACACAATTCCGGTAAACCCCCCGTTTCTATCATTCACCTGTCGGCCACGAGTGCCGCCGACGCAGTCTGACGGCTCATCAAGGGGATTGAAGTGTGCGCCGATATTGCAGAAGCTGCAATAATATTATTATGATTGGTGTACAATTCGTTAAATTATCCGCCAATTTGGAGCAATACATAATAATATGGATATAATGGAATATCTTTGAAAAATCACAACACTTTATTATCATCATTAATTTAAATAAAGATAAAAATATAAATGGCTGCAGAGGCGATAATCTTCAAAATGATACCAAGCAGTGTGTTTCTGTATTTAGCGACTACTTACTAGAGACCCGCCTCGGCTTCTCACAGGTATAATATAGGTACACAATTTAAACCTTCCTCTTGAATTAAAAAATATATTTAAAAACCGGATCAAAATCCGTTGCGTACTTTTAAAGATACGAGTATAAGGTTACATAGGGACAGAGAGACAGCGGAAAGCGACATTGTTTTATACTATGTAGTGATTTAAAAAAATATTGAAACAAAATGTGTTTTGAAGCTCATTATCTCAAATGCCGGTTTTTGGAGTACCAGTGTATTGTCAAACAGGGCCGCAGCTTGTAACGATGATAATTATTTTTCGCAAAAAAATAGCATGACCGACCTCAACAGTGTACAGAATTCGTCGTCGCTCGCACGGATCGATGTAGCACTTTTCCCATTATTTTTGAATTATCAAAAATGGCTCAGCTGATTTCGATAAAATTTAAATTGGACCTATTACGAAGTATATTCTTTCCAATAAAAAAGAGTTATCAAAATCGGACCACAAAAAAAAACACAAAAAAATATACGCGTCGAATTGAGTACCTCCTCCGTTTCGTCGGTCGAAAAATACAGAACTGCTTGCCCTGTATTAAGCCGAAAGGGGGTGATTAAGATTCACTATCATATCCTCAGAAGTGCTCCTTCACGAATACTTTACAAAACAATATCTATCCATCCATCAGCCGTAGGACATCCACTGCTGGACATAGGATTCATCTATGGATTTCCAATAAGGTTGGAAGCGGCCTGCATCCAGTACGTCCCTGAGATCTTAATTATATCGTCAGTCCACCTAGTCGGTGGACGTCCTATTCTGCGTTTGCTGGTCCAAAAAATATTGAATACTTACAGAACCCGCTAAAAGTCACAAACAGCCATCAGTATGAACAATTTTTACAATGGGACCAACCCGTAATTCAAGAAATCTGCTGTTACATACAACGTTGCAACGTGGAATTGACAAAATGAATGAACAGCTGAGAATTATTTATTTTCTCGAATTCTGGGTTGGCCCCATTGTGAAAGTTGTTCATAATGGTGGCTTGAATCTCTTCCTTTCGGCTTAGTATACTATTTCTGGATAACCCTGAATAAAGCTCACGTTTGAGAACCATGGTACAGTGTTCTGAATATTGTAGATCCCAGCAGGTGCAATAACATAACTATAAATAACATCTTAAAAACCGTATGTAAATAAATAACTTATGTTGCTATAAATGATTGAGCTAGTACAATAGAAACAGTGGGAGTGAGCACAGTCGCTAGCCCTACTAGGCAGTTAAACCATCGACTACTAAAACTTGTAAACTAGTAAAACTTGAGTAAGTCTACTTTTGGGTCTTTAACCCAAAAGTAGACTTACTCAAGTTTTACTTACATTGGACGAGATGAGCAAACCTATAACGTATCAATTTGCCACAATTGATTTATGCCTAGTTTAAGGGGAAGTGCTAAATGGAGCTAAGCAACTTAATCCGCAAGATGGCGCTATTTCTTCGAAACTATGTTTACACGAAACTATATAAATAATGCAAACGTATATGGAATAAAAAAAAATGTTTTTATTTGTTTTTAATTATTTAGCGAGAAAATACAAATTTTAAGTATTTATGCGAATATTTTCTTTCATTTTTTTAGGCTTATAAAATACAATTGAACTTTTTGGTACCTAAACTTCTGAGAAAAGGACTTTGATAAGGTCGACTCTCGTACGTGTAAGCCAAACACACACACTATCAAATGGAATAAACAGTAAAAACTATGTATCAAAAATGGCCGCACTGTCATCTACTCTAATAGCAAAGTTGGTGGTGGATTTCCAATCTGAAGTACTAAGTTCAAATCTCAGATAGGGAATATTCAATTTTGCTGAAGATTTTTTTATAATCCTTCAAAATCCATTTTGAAATCTAAGCCATCAACGCGTGAACCCACATCAAAAGGATAGAGAAATATCGCAACTGACAGTGATGGACAGCGACGTGCGGGGGCAAACCGACGCCATTTGGAAATGGCTCATTTCAAACGGCCAATCTCAGACAATGTGTTGATGAACTCTGCTCTTTGCAGGTGTGTGATATTGAACCAATTAGAGACTAAAACAATTTAAGACTTCAATTTACTTAATAATACGGCTGTGAATTTATATAACACAATAACTGTACCAGGTTTGGGTTTTGCGCAGCTTGAAGCTAATAAATAAATAAATAATAAATATTAGGGGACAATCTTACACACGGTCTCTGACCCCAAACTAAGCAAAGCTTGTGATATGGCTGCCAGAGACTGATATACTACATATACTTATTTTTAAATACATACTTATATATATAAATTGGTGTTATTGGTGTTATTTAGTATATTAATATATACTAAATAACACCCAGACACAGGGCAAACACTAGCTAGCTAACTTCATAGATGCTAAGAAGTTTCATCATCGTCGTTTCAGCCATAAGACGTCCACTGCTATAGTCTGACCGTTTAACTGAGTCCTCGCCTGCGCGGTACAGAGGCGCGGGGGTAGACGACAAAGGGGACTGAGACAGGTGCGAGCGGCGGGGACTCCCCGCCGTCGTCTACCCTCGCGCCTCTGTACCGCGCAGGCGAGGACTCAGTTAAACGGTCAGACTATAGACATAGGCCTCTCCTAAAGATATCCAATTAGACCGGTTGGTAGCGGCTTGCATCCAGCGCGATCCTGCGGTCGTAATGAGGTCATCCATCCACCTTGTGGGTGGGTGTCTTACGCTGCGCTTGCTGGTACGTGGTCTCCACTCGAGAACCTTTCGACCCCATCGGTCATCAGCCGGGCAGGGCATGTCAACTTGCCAATCCGCTGGGCTATGTCGGTAACTTTGGTTATTCTACGGATCTCCTCATTCCTGATTCGGTCTCGCAGTCGCATTCTAAGAATTTTGATTAGGCTAAAACCAATAAGTAAGTTTGTATAGGCCGGGTGGCTAGCTCTCGTGTCAGAGTTTTTAGGCTGCTGAAGGTTTCTGACATGGCTAAACGGTTAAAACAGCCGGGACCTACAATTTAACGTGTCATCCGAGCCACGATAGCGCTAAGTTGGAAAATACCACCCGCGATCACCCATCCAAATACTGACCGTGCAAAATGTTGCTTAATTTTGGTGATCGCTGACTAACACCTAGTCAAACTACGCTACGAACGCTACAAAACAAATGTAATGGCATCTGTGGATCCCATATTGACCAAGAGCGCAGTCGTAACCAGACGGACGTAAATATGCTAGGCCAATGATGATAATGATAGCTAGCAGTTAAAGTTTTTTTTTTCACGGATTCTATCTTTTACGCATAACGTATTCAGTTGCTATCGAAAACGGAAGCCATTTGGAAATGGCTCATTTCCACCGCGTCCAATCTCAGACAATGAATTCATAAATTCTTAACAAATGAATATACAATAGAACTGTTTTGATTTCGTATAAGAATTTAGGAGATTAAAAAAGAAAATTAGGGACAGCGAGTTTTTGAAACTAGTAGTTCTCTGAACAGTAGACCTCCCGGCACATCTCTTTATCTGAATCTTCATAAGTACCTATATTAACTCTACTTAATCTTCGCCAATTTAGTTCATTAATAGATATATTAAACCTACCAAGTTTCGTCAAGATATTTTAAAAATTCGACCTGTAGAGGAAAATCAACATCCGAATAGACGAAAGTAAAATCTTTGACTTATAACGGTGACCTCACTTCGTTCGCTTGGTCAATTTTATAGATAACATGAAATCAGTCTCAATGTACGTAATTATCCTAATGGCAAACAGCGACTCGCGCACGAAGAGTCCCATGTCGTATGGAAGTCCGCCTTAACATATTTTAATGTTTATTTTTGAAGGGAAGAAACAAGTATTATTTAAGATTTTCCAGTTGCCGTTATTAATATCGAGCAATAAAATCTCGTTTCTTGTATGGCAGTCCCCCCTCTAATAGTTGTTTTATTTTTATTTAAATATAGTATATTTTTAAAGTCAACTTTAGGTATAGTCAATTTAACTGTCACCGATGTTAATATCGAGCAAAACACGTCTAAAATTCAGGTTTGTTTGTTAACGTTTGTTGTATGGGATCCCTCTTAAATACATTTTTTTCTATTTTTTGTTATAGCGGCAACAAAAATACGTCATCTGTGAATGGATACCACCATTCATTAGTTACAGCCTGGTGACAGTCAGACAGTCAGACGGACGGACAGCGGAGTCATAGTAATAGGGTCCCGTTTTTACCCTTTGGGGGGTACGGAACCCTAAAAAGATCACTCTAACATTACACAAATCAGTTTCCAAAAAGATTTATCTAGCAATACTGAAAATTTTAACGTGCATATGCCTTAAAGGTCTTAACTGTCTTACAGCAAAAATAATCACGACATATATTCATCTTAGTTTCATAACGAACACAACTCGCTTCCACCTGAACGTTAATTAAAACATAAAGCAGCGAGGAATGTGATCATATTTCTTACAACTAAGACTAACTCCAGAAGTTGAAAACTATTCAAATGAAGTACAAGTTAGGTGGTTTCAAAGTGGGCAATGCGGGCAAGTATCCAGTGCAGTGTAATCTGCAGAGTCGTAAAACAAACTGTCCCGGACACACCTGTGCTCCACATGTAGAACTGCCATATACCAAAGAGTAGTCAGTTTTAGTGAACATCTTCACGGACTATCAAAACTACAAATAACACACACTAACATTAACAAATAACAAAACACACTGAGGACTTGTACAGGTAACGAAATTGTTAAGTTAATTTCTATTTTAAGTGTAATTGGCGTTACTAGCCGTACTTATAAATAAAACAAGTTAAATGGTCAATACATAAATATAAAGTTTCATTTGATTACCGATATGTACCTACTTACTATTAAAAAACTTATCATACTTTCGTTATTTTGGTTCTTGCTGTACAAAAAGGCAACGTGTATAATTTATACAAGTTACATTAGGTACATCTATCACCGCAAGGTTATTGGAAATACACAGGGTAGGCCTATGTCCACTAGTGAATGTCTTACGGCTAATAATGATGATGACAATTAGGTAACTCTTTATTTAAAAGTGTCTAAATAATTTTAATTCTGTTGCCAGTGATGACATGTGAGATTGAAACGTGGCTTTTAATGTGGGCCTTATTAATAAGCTCAAGATAGCCCCACTTGCTATGGATAAGGTCGGCTCGGAGTCTCACTGCGGGCTCGAATCAGAAATGAGGAGATCCGCAGACAAACCAAAGTTACCGACATAGCCCAGCAGATTAGCAAATTAAAGTGGCAGCGGGCAGGGTTATTTCGGTTCGAAGAACGGATGGCCGATGCTGACGTAAAGTTCTCGAATGGAGACCACGAGCAGCAAGCGCAGCGTAGAACGTACACCGACTAGGTCAACTGACGATAAAGATCGCAGGAACGCGTTGGATGCCGGCTGCGTCGAATCGGCCTTATTGGAAATCCATGGGGGAAGCCTATGTCCAGCAGTGGACGTCCTGCGACTGCTATCAGTATAGATGGAAATAATTTAATTTCATGCAATGAGTATGACCAACCAATCTTGAGCTATATTAAGGTGTAACTACACACTACACAGACTTAACCACATTTTAGATAACAGTTACCTACTACGTTCCTCTATATACACTAAACTAAATACAAGCCAGTATTAAACCAGTCTAAAATTGGGGTAGCAAGTCGCCGTACACTGTGGCAAGCACATACTGTGAAATCGCTCCGTATCAGCTGCTAACAAAACCAAGATGTAAGCAAAGTGCTTCATTTCCACCAAATAGTTGGTTGTGCATATTCTAGGCGAAGAGCTATTGGTAAGTTTTATCAAGTCTCGATTGTGTTTTTTATTTCACGCTTTTTTGTGACCAAACAAAGCGAGTTTCAGTATTCGCTCGATAATTTTGATTTCGTCTGTCCAGATGTCGACTCTCCTCTCTACGCGCCTCGGAGTTCGGTTTAAATAAATAATAATTAAATATTAGGGGACATCTTACACACGGTCTCTGACCCCATAGCTCGTGATATGGCTGCCAGAGACTGAAATACATATTTTGAATACATACTTATATAGATAGTACCTTAAATAACACCCATACACAGAGCAAACACCTATGTTCATCACACAAATGTTTTCCCTGGGTGGGGATCGAACCCACGACTCTTTTACCCAGAAGTCAGCGTCACTAACCACTGAGTCCCAAGGCAGTCAGGTATACTCTCAGTATGCTAGTCAGTCAGTCTATGGAAAGATAGACACAGATAAAGCGTTACACTCTCTAGCTGTTCGTATGAAACTGGTCATTCGTGCTTACTGAAACGTATTTTGTATTTGAAATAGGTTCGTTCGCCTTTAGCTGTGTAGTCGAAGCCTCTGTATCTGCACGAGAAGCACGGCAAAGGGACAAATTGTCTCTCCACCATTATATCCCCTCGAAGAAGAAATAAAGTATGGATTGACAATGACAACTGACATTAAAAGTGGATAAAATGGTTTTCTCCCTTTGCCGTGCTACCGGTGCTGGCGTGCTAACTTAAAATAGATTGATGTTCATTTTCCCCTATATGTACGAACTGTGATATCTATTTTGTAAGAAACACTGACTTGTAGGATTTTAACGTTTGTAGGCAATTTAGTGTTTTTGGGACCCTGAACTGACTTTGGGATTTTTGCAGGTACTTATAATAAGTTAAATTGAACATTACTTTGCAACTTGGTTTAGTATTTAGACACGGGTAAATTTATATGTTAAAATAACCAATGAGTAGCCCATCTCCCTTCATGGGTAGGCCTACGTCCTGCAGTGGACTATTAAAAAGGCTGGTACAGTACATTACAGTGGCCCATATTCACATACAAACTTTTGAATAGTATTTAGTTTTATAGTTAGTTACAGTATTTTTTTAAATATTTATTTTAATTGTATGACGAATAATATATTTTTATTATTTTTTCTTAAGCCTGGACTATCCGAACGTTGCATCCAATAATAATGTTAATTCTAAACAGCTGTTTTATTTGATGACTTGTTTTGAAGTATTGTTTAACCGATTTTCAAAAGGAGGAGGTTAAATGTTCGCCTGGGTATTTTTTCTTAAGTCATAAAGTAACCGAAACTTACAGTATGTCCATTACTATTGTAAGTGCCATTCTTCCGTTACAATATCCAGGTCGTCACTCCCTGTCGTTTCATTTTTAGGGTTCCGTACCCAAAGGGTAAGAACGGGACCCTATTACTAAGACTCCGCTGTCCGTCCGTCTGTCTGTCTGTCACCGGGCTGTATCTCATGAACCGTGGTAGCTAGGTAGCTGAAATTTTCACAGAGATGATGTATTTCTGTCGCTATAACAATGAATACTAAAAACAGAATGAAATATATATGGGGAGCTCCCATACAACAAACGTGAGTTTAGGAGCTTTTTGCTCTCTAATAATAATGGCAAGAGGAATACGACGGCTATAGGGTCTCAAACACAGTAAGGAACCCTTCGTGCACGAGTTTGACTTGCACTTGGCCGATTTTTTTATTCATTATTTTCCCTGGCTTCATATCACCGCCCGCTCCCGTCGACGGCGACGCGCCGTCGACGGGAGCGGGCTGCATACGAAAATTAAATGCACGTGCATTCATGCATGTTAGTGTTTTCATGGAAAAGTTGATGGATGATAATTCAACAGTACAGTTTTCGAAATAATTTTCATGTTGGAAGTTAAGTTGATTAATTTATTTACTGAATATTTTGAGAGCTCTTGATATAAAACAAATATTAGGCGTTTCCCGGAAAAGTTGATGGGCTTCAATTCCTCAGTGCAGTTCATGACTGAGTGTTCACTGTGTTCCTGTTTAATTTATACATATATGTTTTTTATACATAATTGTTTTACAATAAACGATGTTTATGATTAAGTTGTGGTGGTCTAGTAGTAGTGACACCTGTCTTATAATCGTGAGGTCGTGGGTTCCAACCCCGGCCTCGTAACCATGAGTTCTTTAGAGTTTATGTACGGATTTTTACATCACTGGCTTATCAGCTGTACCCACTCAGGTCCCACTTTACAAGATTTTCTTTATTGTAGCAGTAGTTTAATGTTTAACTGAAAAGGGGCCTGTGTGACACGAGAAAAACACGATGAATGTCCCCGTTTTCGAATAATGACTCGTATTTATTTTTTGGTATTAGTTTTGCTCCTAATATGACTAGTTTTATGTACTTTGTAGACAAATCTTTGGATTTATAAATTATGTTTCTATCTCATACTGTTGAGGAAATATACCTAACTGTGTGACCATCAAATTTGAGCTTCGAGGCGAAGCACCCTGCTATATGTGGGCTAACAAGAGAAATACGAGAATACAAATAGCGATGTGAGAATCTAGCATGTTATTGTTTCCTTTGTGGTGTCCATCGGGTTTCAATATCACACAAAGTTTGGCTATTTTATACCTACTCATATTCACCACGAAAGAGTGTATCCGAAATAGCTTTGTGCCAACATAGGTATTTGGTAACAAAGGATATAGGAAAGTGCTTTTGAAAAGCGTGAGAATTTTGACAACATGATATTTTTACTCACATTGAACAAAGAGACTCGACAACTCGCATATTCCCACTTTGGGGATTTGGCCCAATTGCTCTTTGTGGATAGGAATATGGTCACCAGTGGATTGTTTAAAGAACGGTATAGTGCAGATTCATCTAAACGTTAGTAGCGCTCGTAGCGTAGTTTGAAAAGGTGTTTGTCAGCGATCACCGAAATTAAGCAACGTTCCGCATGGTCAGTATTTGGATGGGTGACCGCGGGTGGCATTCTCCAACTGAGCGCTACCGTAGCTCTACACGTTAAATTGTTGGTCCCGGTTGTTTTAATCCTTTAGCAAAGTCAGAGGCCTTCAGGCGGCCTAAAAACTCCGACACCAGGACTAGCCACCCGGCACATACGAAATTACTTTATCTAAACGTTATGTATACATTATTCTTAAACAAGATTTATTCGCGACATAACAATTATTTTTTCCTGGATAAAAATTAGCCTATGACACTTTCCTGTTTTAGAACTATATTCATGCCAAAATCAATTCAATGGGTAACACTGTTACTCCTTGAAGGAGTACTAAACAAACCACTAAGAACACTTTCGGATTTATAGTGTTACGCAATGAATTTCACTTTGCATGTCTTATTAACCCGTGAGTTACGAGCTGACTATAATTGTCATCGGTCGTGATCCTACAACATATTCAACTCTGTCAAAATGTCGTCGGGTATAGTGGTGTAGGTATTTATTTCATATTTTCATTGTTTGCTTAATTGTAGCGCTCATAGCGTAGTATGACTAGGTGTTTGTCAGCGATTACCAAAGATAAACAACTTTCGGCACGGTCAGTCTTCAGATAGGTGACCACAGCTGGCATTTATGTACAACTCAGCGCTACAGTGGCTCAGATGACACGTTAAATTGTAGGCTCAGGTTGTCCGGTTGGCTTAAAACTCGGACACCAGAGCTAGCCCTGTCCTATACGTACCTACTTATATATATTTACATACTTACCTACTTATTGTTTGCGTACTCAATATACTCATACTAAGGCCTCAGGTGTTTTCATTGGACTGTTTCTGGTTTTCAATTTAACGAAACAATCGACAATGTTTGTTGTAACTTCCTGTCGGTTAAGATTCATTGCGTTTAATAAAATACAGCCGTCGATAGCACTTCTCTGTTTCGCGGAACGGATATCCGGACCTCTAAAAGCTTTTCCGGCGGCATTCAATACAAATTCCTATATTTTTGCGGTCTTTTGATTAAAGATGGTAGAAATAAAAAGGCTTGAACATTTTCACTAAAGAAACTACTTGTAAGTAATCATCATCATCAATGTTTTTGTAACGCTAGCCATACAATCGTGACGACGAAGGTTCATATTCCAGAACTGTAACAATAAGTTATTTGGGACTTATTTACGTATTTTCACATCACTGGCTGTTCGGTGAAGGGAAAATCTTATACTTCTGGAGAAGAAAGAAATTCGATGGCGTATTTGTTGGGTTTCGGACAACAATTGCATATTTTAAATAATGTGCGGTTTTTGAACGTACACGATAGTACGAGGGTGGTAGTCAACCACAAATAAATGCATCAGGAAACGAGCTGTGGTTGGCTATAACTGAGGAACTCGTAAGAAATAATAAATAATTTTAAAAAAAACGTGGTCAGAAACTCGCAGGGGTTTTGAAGACCATTCTGGTCGAGCCGTCGGAGAGAAGAACAAGTCTAGATTAGTTAGAACACTGTGATTGAAGGCATAAATCTGCAAAGTATTATTGTAATAATGGTGTTTCTACTGCATCGAATTCTCAGTTTTCCTAACATATGTGAATCCACCAATCCGCACCAGACCAGCGTGGTGGATATGACCCAATCGCCCTTCGTAGGAGGGGCCTATATGTATTCATCAGTGGGCATAAACAATAATATCCAAAAAGCTTCCCGTCCCTTTTCAAAATCATAATTTTTTGCCCAAAAAATCAAGATTCCATTTCGTGTCTTAGTAAACTTTTGTCCGAAAAGTTTTACAATCTCTCTTCCTAATTGGATCATCCCTTCCAAGTGTGGGGTATGTAGGTAGGTAATAGTATTAAGTTAGATGTAAGGTAGATTTAAGTTAGTTGAAAGAAATAAATCAGTTGTGTCCCGGACTATGTCTTTGACTACTCGCTCCGCCCAAATATTCAACTGGCGACGAGTAAATCCAGAATTATAGTATTAATTTGTTCGCGTGTGACTGTGTAGTGAACCTCTGTCAAAATGCCGATTGGAAAAATCGAACACTTTGATTTAGCGAGTAAAAAGTGGTCGGCATATATTAGACGCTTAGAGTCGTTCATAACCTTGAACGACATCAAACCTGAACTGCACGTGGCAACCTTGGTGACGGTCGTCGGGGAGCCTACATATGATCTCATGTGCGATCTTTGTGCTCCCGACCACCCGGATCAGAA
This sequence comes from Hypomecis atomaria, assembly GCA_964007245.1. Taxonomy (NCBI): domain Eukaryota; kingdom Metazoa; phylum Arthropoda; class Insecta; order Lepidoptera; family Geometridae; genus Hypomecis; species Hypomecis atomaria. Next base: position 8,316,083 of record OZ023293.1, read on the forward strand.
GAGTTATGCGGAGCTAGTGAGAATCGTCGGGGAACATCTCGAGCCGAGGCGTTCCGAGATTGCGGAACGCCACGTATTTCGCCTTAGAAGGCAGTGTGCTGGCGAAAGTCTAAGCGATTACTTGCAAGTGTTGAAACATTTGGCAAGTACTTGTAATTTCCAAAGGAACTTGGAAGAAAATTTGCGCGACCAATTCGTGTCGGGACTTATTAGCGACGAATTGCGGTCGCGACTCTTCGCAGAGCCAAGTCTCACTTATAAAAGAGCGGTGGAGATAGCGTTTGCGCTCGAGGCGGCGGAACAGCATTCCAGAAGGAGCAGCTCGGGCGGCGAAGCGCTGACGGCAGCGAGCTCGGCCGGGCCGGCCGAGCCGCTCCACCGCGTGGCGCCGGCCGGCGCGAGCGGACAGAGTGGACGGGGCCGCGGCGGCGGCGCCCGCGCATCTGGCGCGGACTCGTGCTGGCGGTGTGGCTATAAGGATCATCACCAGAGTGATTGTCGGTTTAAAAAGTATACATGTAAAGGTTCGCGCACATTTTGTCGGGCCGCATCGCAGCGCAAAAATCCGCTCAAATCGCTTATATGTATTTTATATGAACTAACGCACACTGTGCCGGGGCGCAGCGGGCCGCATTTTCCGCATTTCCATACTAATATTGCGCTGCGGCCCGCTCCGCCCCGCTGCGGCCCGACATAATGTGCGCGAACCTTAAGGCCTGCGGGCAACAAGGGCACTTGAAAGCAATGTGCAAACGCACCTCCACGGCGGAGGATAGGTCGTACGCCGCCCCGCGGCGGGGGCAACACTATATCGAAAGTGAGAGTGAAAGTGATACCGAATCGAAATGTGAGTTTTATAATTTAAGGGTATGTAATAAAGAAGATAAACCCTACGTAGTGCAAGCAAAAGTGAGTGGCAAGTCAATAACCTTCGAACTGGACACTGGCAGTAAGTTATCAGCTATCAGCTTGCAGTATTACCAAAAACATTATTCTAATTTGCCGATGGTAAACTTTAATGTTAGGTTGCATTCATATACGGGCACTTTAATCGAAGCGGCAGGTTATATTGTTGTCGATGTATTAATGGGGGCCTACGCAGCGAGAAATCTCAAATTGTACGTTATTAAGAACGGAGGACCGCCATTAATGGGCCGGTCATGGCTTAAACGCCTTAATATTGATAGTATCCACATCAGCGAGATGATGATGAATTTATCGGAAGATAAGTTAGTCGCGGAGTTGAAACGAGAATTTCCCACTGTGTTCGCCCCGGGCCTAGGAACTTGCACTAAAAAAATTGTATTGAGACTGAAAGATAACACGCCTGTGTATGTAAAGGCGAGGTCGTTGCCCTTAGCATTACGTAACCCGGTTGAACTTGAACTTGAACGACTGGAGGCAGAGGGTACGATTCGGAAAGTAGAATACTCTGACTATGGGACACCCATAGTACCTGTTTTAAAAAAATCTGGCGATTTGCGTATTTGTGGTGATTATAAGGTCACTGTTAATCCTAAATTGATAAGGGAACCTTATCCTCTGCCTCGGATCGAAGAACTGTTTGCAGCTCTTAGTGGTGGTGATAAATACTCAAAAATTGACCTTACGAACTCATACCAACAATTATTGTTAGATGAGGATTCTCAAGCTTGTACGGCGATTACTACGCACGTAGGCACATATGTTTATTTACGCACGCCGTTTGGCCTGACATGCATCCCCGAAAAATTCCAAAAATTTATGGAAGAGACGTTGAAAGGGCTTAAAGGCGTGGTCAGTTTTATTGATGATATTGCGGTCACTGGGGTAGATAGGGCTGACCACATCGCGAACTTGAAAGCTGTCTTGTGTCGCTTACGCGATGTCGGTTTTAGGATTAAACTCGAAAAATGTGCTTTCATGCAAAACAGTATTACCTATGTTGGTTTTATAATTGATAAAACCGGCTTACATCCAGATCCCAGTAAGATTAAAGCAATAACTGATGCACCTCCCCCCACTGACGTCACGCAACTGCGATCTTTTCTTGGCTTAGTGAATTATTACGCGAAGTTTATACCGCGACTTAGCACGGTTTTGCATCCGTTGCATCAACTATTGCGAAAAAACTGTACTTGGACCTGGACAAACGACTGTGAGACGGCTTTTCACAGTGTCAAAAAAGCCATAGCCGGAAGTGACGTGTTGGTTCATTATAATCCTGATCTTCCATTGGTCCTCGCAGTCGATAGCAGCTCATATGGCATTGGCAGTGTGTTATCCCATCGTTATCCGAACGGTGATGAGCGTCCAATTTGTTTCGCTTCGCGTACACTTAACGCGGCTGAGCGAGCTTACAGTCAATTAGACAAGGAAGCACTAGCGATCATTAATGGTGTCACTAAACACCATCAATACCTTTATGGTCGTCACTTCATCATTAAGACGGACCATAAGCCTCTGACGTTCATTTTTGGACCAAAATTTGGGCTTCCGCAGACGGCCGCTAGTAGGCTGCAAAGATACGCGACGAAGTTGGCTTCGTATGATTTTGAGATTCAGTTCGTTAAATCACAAGACAATGGAAACGTGGACGCGCTTTCCAGACTGCCATTGCCACGCGAGCACAAACAATGTAATGTGCAGGATTCTGTGTCGTACATGAATTATGTTGAAGAGTCATTTCCCATCAGCGCTCGCGAGGTAGCAGCAGCGACACAAAAAGACATGACACTACAGCGCATCACCGGCTACGTTACAAACGGTTGGCCGCCAGTGATAACATCTGATGACGAAAAACCGTATTTCCATCGCAAAGATCAGTTAACTATTGAGAGGGGATGTATATTATACAATCATAGGGTGATTGTACCCGAACCGTTACGGATGCGAGTTATCCGAGAGCTCCACGAGGGACATTTAGGTATAGTTAAAATGAAAAATACAGCACGAAATTATGTGTACTGGCCGAACATCGATTCCGATCTCGAAAACATTACCAAATCGTGTAACGCGTGCATTCAGCAGCGCGACGCGCCTGCGCAATCCTTACTCCACCCGTGGGCATTCCCAGCTCGCCCTTGGCAAAGAGTGCATGTAGATTTTGCCGAGTTTCAGGGAAAGCACTATTTGGTAAGCGTTGACGCACACAGTAAATGGATCGAGGTACAAAAAATGGCCAGTACAAATGCAGCGGCTACCATTTTAAAACTCCGAGAATTGTTCGCTCGTTTTGGTCTCCCTTCTCAAGTGGTGAGCGACGGAGGCCCGCCATTCGGCTCTACGGAATTCGCGAAATTCATGACAAAGAACTGTATCACGCATACCATCACGAGCCCGTACAGAGCTGCCGGGAACGGAGCTGCCGAAAACGCAGTTAAATCGGTAAAACGCGCAATGAAGAAGGCCGCTCATGACGGCATGGATATCGACACGGCAGTTACTAAATTTTTATTTCATTATCGCAACTGTGAACACGCTACTACCGGCGTAGAACCGGCCGTAGCGATGTTGGGCCGCCGCCTGCGTGGCCGGCTCGATGTACTGAAGCCGAGCGCCGAGCGCGCCAGCGAGCTGGCAGCGTCGCGCGCCGCGCGCCGCCGCCCCGCCGCTGAGCGCCACTTCGAACCCGGCGAGCCGGTCCTGGCACGCGAGTATCGCTCTCGTAGCTACAAGTGGGCGCCGGCGGTGGTGACTCAGCGCGAGGCACCACTTACATATCGCGTACGATGTTCGGATGGCCGCGAGTTAAAAAGGCATGTCGATCAATTGTTACCGGATAAACGGCTCGGTTCGGATAAACAATTGTCCGCTGAACCGACCGTTTCTGACGAGGAATTTGATGACGCCAGGGAGGAAAATATAGACAACTCTGTAAATCTATCTCCGCCAGTCGCTGCTGCACCTATAGTACCTCGTTCCCCTGCTGATAACAAAATGCATGAATCGCCACCGAAACCGGCACAATCTGCTATCACCACAGGTCAAAGTTCAGGCACCCCCTCTCAACGCCCTATGCGTTCATGCAGAATTAAACATGTAAAAAAATATTAGAAGCCCTAAAAAAAGGTTTATTATGTATAATAAGTGTGGTTGGCGTAATTAATTCTTTTAAATTGTTTTGTTTTTAAGGGGGGACGTGTGGGGTATGTAGGTAGGTAATAGTATTAAGTTAGATGTAAGGTAGATTTAAGTTAGTTGAAAGAAATAAATCAGTTGTGTCCCGGACTATGTCTTTGACTACTCGCTCCGCCCAAATATTCAACTCCAAGTTTGATGGATAATTTTCCCGGACGATTATATTATAGTGTTTACGATCTGGAGACGAAACTTGGACACAAATTATTCGAATTCAAACCGAGTTTGGCCTGATTTTCCTTCCATCGTTGTGGGCACCTAGTGAGATGACATCTGATGATAAAATCAGTAGATCACTCATACTGTACTGTGCTGGATTTTTAATAGTCTACGGCAGAATGTATACCTGCACACGGACGGCGCATCCTTAGTAATAGTATCTACTAGTAGTTATCGGAACAGTAGATCTCGCAGCACATCTCTTTATCTGAAGCTTTATAATTATGTCTATATCGACTCGTGTTTGACCGATTTGGTTCATACTCACAAATATTATTGATTTTGATTACTAGGCGATTTTCGCTTCGCCCTGGTCAATACATATGACTGTTTATTGGTTTTTACTCATTCGCGTAACAACAGAGCAACGGATTTACTTCATTTTCGGCATAGAATATATAGGTATAGCTCAAAGGTTGGAAAATGACATTGGATACTTTTTATCCCGAAAAAATAAATGGGTTCCTATGGGATAGCACAAAAATCTAAATACCACGCGGGGCAAAGGTGTGCTACTTATGAGCGTATATATCTCGGTTCGCCCTTGACTGTACCTAATTAACTGACAAAGTGCTACCGCAATTTTTTTCTCCTTTTTAGAAAAATACAATGTTCAACAGTACAAATTGCACGGTTAAACAGTGTTTAAAGCGTGTTTAATCAAGTTGTGATCAAGCGGTAATATTTTTTTAAAATCGTTTCACAATTGGCTCCAATATCGGTGAACATACATAAAAAATACATACAGACGAACATAGGTAGTACCTCCTCCTTTTTAGGAGTCGGTAAAAACAAGTTAGGTTTAGTCCCTACAATTTTTTGATCTTATATAATTTCCGAACCTGCGAGCTATCAGATGATTATATTATCTGTGGTAATATGGAATAGGTGTTAGTTCACTTGTTAAGCTGGAATCCTTAGTGCCGCCCAAGGCAGTTTTAAATCTAGAAACCAACTTTACATGGAACAATTAGTGAGAATTTTGCTAAATATAGGTAAATAGGTATTTAGATAGGTATTATTTATATTTGCTCAGGCGGACAATTAACAAGTGTTCTAAAATATTACTGCAACCCTTAATTCCTACAAAACGCTTTTTGCGTAGCGGTAGACTTATAGTGTTTTATTGTGATTAGTAAAATCATTTGCCCTATGCCCTAAAAATATATATTACTTAAAATTCTTGTTTTGAATAAATATATAGTGTATTTCCGCTCTGTCGTAGTCATATAAGATACGGGTACTATTCAAAATCCAAATTAAATCACAAACAAAATTAGTAATTAATCATCAAACTGTATCATGGTTCGACTATGGCTAGGTCAGGTTAGAAAAGTTAGGCTTAGGTATGTTTACAAAATATGAATGAACCTGAAACAAAATTTTTAATTAATCCGTTTAAAATAATAAAAAAAAATTAAACCTGTAACAAAAATAGTGATTAGTAATCTATTTAAAAAAATGTAGTAAACATGAAAATAATATTTAATTAATATGTTAAAATTACAAATATAATTTATTTATAAAAAATGGTATAAAATAATTGGAAAAATACTTAGTCAATAAATAGCACCCCTATTCTTACTGTACTCTATTCGATACGTGTTTCGCCTCTAAACGAGGCATCTTCAGGACGTGTTGACTCTTCAAGCTCACTCGCAAGAATGACGGCTCGCCGCGCCGGCGCTTCTTACGAGTATATACTCGTCGTGACGCACCGAAGTAAAGGCGATGTGACGGTAGTTTGATCGTTCAGCAACTCGTTGTGTGTGTTTTGATGTTTCATTATTTCTAAATGCTCCAAAACATTTAAGCGAAAACCTTTTTCACATACATGTAGAATTTCAAAAGTGTTGTTGTTATCCAAATCGTGTCCAGTTTCTATTAAATGTTTCGCAAAATTCGACTTCTCTGGGTGATTGTTTCTAGATGCAGCTAAGTGTTCTTTGTAGCGGGTTTGAAAACTCCTTCCAGTTTGTCCCACATAAACTGCGTTACATGTGTCGCAGGTTAACTTGTAGGTATACCCCCGATTTCTTGCTTTTTTCTAAGGAGTTTTTCCCATTGCACATTCGTCTCATGTTGTGATTCGTTCGAAATGCCACATGTACATCATTTCTCCGCAGTATTTTTGCAATTTTTTCTGACGTAGTCCCTAAATATGTCAAACTACCCACATATTTATTTACTCTCACAGGTGGGCAGGAGTATAACATAGATCTTGCTATGTTTCTATTCTTATCTCTGACTAAATTGTTTATCATTTTCTTGCTGTACCCATTTTATTACTTAATACAAAATTATCCTTTTGCTTGCCCTGTACTAAGCCAAATGGGGTGTTTCAGACCATCATTATGAACAACTTATTCTATGGGGTCAACCCAAAATCTCAGAAAAAATCAGCTGTTCCATATAAAATTACAACTTGGAATCACGAAATGTATAAAATAACTGTTTATTTTTTTCTAGAATATCAGGATGGCCCCATAGTAAAAGTGGTTTGTAATGATGGTCCGATTCACCTCCTTATGGTTACACACACACTTATGTACACCAGTTCTGGATAAACCTGTTTAAATCACTTTTTTTTCGTATCAAACGAAAAAAATACATATATAAAGCGCGATAAGGTTATGGTGTAGGGGCTTGTTACGTTAAGCATGACCCTATAGAACCTCTAACAACAGTCTACCTGCCGTTCCTGACTGACTCGAGGTCCACTTTTCGAAGAATTACGTAAATAGGATATTTTACCTCAATAATTATTTTTTGCAAAAAATGGCATGACCGACTTTAACCGTGTACAGAAATCGCGAATATTTCGCACGGTTCGATGTAGTATTTTCACATTATTGTTGATTTATCAAAAGTGGCTCAGCTGGTTTCAATAAAATTAAGATAGGACCAATTTCAAAAAACACTTTCCTTCCTATAAACAAAAGAATTATCGAAATTGGACTACTATGTAAAAAGTTATGCGTGGTTATAAAAAAAAACGCGTCAAATTGAGTACCTCCTCCATTACGTCGGTCAAAAATTGTTCAATGAAGTGTAGTATAGGCCAAATCAAACTTACTGGCGTTTGCGAAGTTAGCTACAAGCTGCGCAAATCTCGCTCCTTGCGCCGCTGGTATAATAATATGAATATATTGCTACTGTAATTGCTCAGTGTCTGCGTTGCTGCTTTGTATAATTTGGTACCTATGTATAAGTCGATTTGTGCAAAAGTCTGACAAAAATTAAGTAACATAGCATTTTACCACGGTAATGATATCTAACAGTATTGTGACTCGGCCCTGTCCTTGAAATATTCTACAGCGCCACGTGGCCGCGCAGCACGTATCCCGCGCTAGGGCTGCCCGCCTTCAGTATTTTAATTTCATCTACTTACTCTTTACTAGAATATCGGGTTTCGATAATATCGATGATATAGAGAGGGAGCGTAGGGCTCTGGCAGTCCGGGGAAATATGATTGCGCGAAGATCTGCTCGCTGCTCGAGAGAGGTAAAAATTACCCTTTTTAAGGCGTACTGTCAATCATTTTACACGAGCAGTTTGTGGACTAGTCATACTCGACGGGCTGCCAGCGTTTTACGTGTCCAATACAACGACATTTTTAGGATGCTGATGCGGCTGCCTTGCTTTTGCAGCGCATCGGAGATGTTCGCGGAAGCGCGCACAGATGATTTTCACGCCATAATACGCAAGAAAGTCGCGTCTCTACGGCGGCGAACGCGGGACAGTAGCAATGGCATCCTGAAAATGATTGTTGGTCGCTTTGACTGCCCCATCCAACATAAATGGATGCGCGTAGCTATGGGTGACAAATTGTGACATTTTATTTTGATTTACTTAATGTATATTTTTATTTGACTGTTTAGATTTGGTTTGATTAATTTTAGATGATCGTTTATTTAATTTTATGTGATTTAATTTGGTTTGATTAATTTTAGATGATTATTTATTCAATTTTATGTGATTTAATTTTTATCGTTGTGTTAATTTAATTTCTTTTCTTGATTTATTATGGGTGTATAATTTCCTGAAATAAACGATTTAATAATAATAATTTACCTACTCGAGTTTCTATCTACTATGATGTAAAATTATTATATTTTTAACAAAAAAGAAATTCGTTGTGAATGAAAAAGGAAATATTCAATAAAAATACATATTGCGTTGTTGATGTTTTAGAGTTCCGTAGTTAAACGAGAAACTCTAAAAACATAAATCGAACGCTTACCAGTTACAAAACCACACGTTCGTTCGCCACTAATTGCCGCGACTGACTAGCATACCAAGAGCAAACCAAACTCCGAGGCGCGTAGGTAGGTACGATTCGCGTTCCGACCGTTTCTATGAAGACGGAATACTGTTACATATCATTACCGTGACATACCTAAGCGAAAAAAACGTACCAACGTATTCAAAACATCAATATCGGTGAAACCATAATACAAAGGCTGCACAGGAGCGCGTCCTGAGCTTTTCCGATGCTAATACTGAACTTTTATTACCCGCATTAGAATATCGAGTATTCCCCTTTGGTCGGCAGTATCCTGACATCATTACCATCTCATCTGGTTTTAGATCGACCGATGGCCGCTTTTTAAAGCCCGTTAAACCAATATCATTGGGGAAAAGGGCTTAATTACTTTTTAAATGTCAGTAGCTTACGGCAAGGATTGAAGTTCTAATCGTACAATCAGTTTCAAACAGATCACAATTCGTTTAAATGCTTGAGGCGATTGTGTACGCCAGTAATTATTTTTCGCAAAAAATGGCTAAACCGCCTTCCTTCGTGTACAAAATTCGAATATTTCGCTCTAATTGTTTACATTATTGTTGATTTTTCAAAAATGGCTTAGCCGATTTATATAAAATTTAAATGGGACCATCTCGGGAGTATACCCTTTCGAACTAAAAAATAATTGTTCGATTCGGTTCAAGCCGCGAAAAAAATTTGCGATGTTTATGGACCTAGTGCAGTGTCTGTGAGAGTAGCACAAATTTGGTTTAAGCGTTTTCAATCCAGAAATTTTGATGTCCATGACGCAAATCACTCTGGTCGCCCTATTACGGATAAAATGGATGCCATTTTTGAAAAAGTGGAGTAAGATCGGCATATCAGTAGTTACGACGTAGCTGAAGAACTGGGAATTGACCACAAAACAATTTTGGCGCATATTAAAAAAACTGGGTACACAATAAAGCTCGATATTTGGGTACCTCACGAGCTCACTGAAAGAAACCTAATAAACCGTGTACTCATTAGATCTCACACATCTTTAGCCACTCAGCAAAAATTAAGAGAGTTTGGCTGGGAGGTGTTAAGGCCCTACTAGCCCGATTTAACGTATTTAAAACCAATTTTTTTCCTCAGCAATGTATAATTTTACCGTTGGAAAAATATATGTTATTCTTGAACATATTTCCAAAAAACGTACGTTCTCCGATACATGATAGTTAAAACTTCGCTCGATCGAAAAAAAATCCAAAGTCACCTCTATGTTGGATTTCGAATGAGTTTTTGAATAATTCCATCTTAGACACGATATTTATTTTTTATTTTTACCATATTACATATCAGTAACATTAAGAACTCTACGATGCGAAAATTTTGACATGCTAGTATGGTGATTTTACACTAATTTTTATCATGAAATCATGGTATCAAAACGCTCCCTGACACGGTTCAGTCCGCTCTCAGAGCTTGTCGGCGTCGGACGCACGCCAAATTTTCTCGCGAGCAGCTCAGGCTATAGGTACTCAAACAGATCCCACCCACTGACTACTTTTAGAAGAGCGAGTTTAGCATGTAGAATATATTTTTTACGGAGTGATAGGGAGAATGATCAGCATACATAGATAATTATTATGTCGTGGATACACGTTTATTTGAAGCCGTGGTGGCCTAAGTGGTTGTAACTGGCCTGTCATTCTTGAGGTCGTAGGTTCAATCCCGGTGCCGTACCAATGAGTTTCTTTGGAACTTATGTACGGAATTTCACTCCAATGGCTTTTCGGTGAAGGAAAACATCGTGGCAAGGCAACTTGCATACGTCCGTAGAAGAAATTCGATGGCGTATGTGAATCCACCAACCTGCACTGGGCCATCGTGGTGGATATGGCCCAATCACCCTTCGTGGGTAGGCCTGCGTCCTGCGGTGGACTATTAAAAAAGGCTGGTACAGTACAGTACACGTTTATTTCTTTTTAGGGAAACATACACAAAGAGAAAAAAAATTGTTTAAAAATTAAGTAAAAATAAACACATTACATACATAAATCGGAACAGAAGTATTATTATTATTAATAAATATTTGTACTTACCATTATGAACAACTTTTACGGGGCCAACCCCAAAATCGCAAAAAAATGCTACTTCATACAAAAAGTTCATTACTCTGGACGGCCCAACGAACCCGTATACAGGGTTTTCGGATCGTCCTGAAAAAAGCAGGTAATAAAAAATTCGAGAACAAAAATCTGCCATTTCATACAAAACTACAACTGAATATTTTTTCCTCGAATTTTGGTTTGGCCCCATAGTACATGTTGTTCATAATGATGATCTGAACCACCTTTCAGCTAAGTGCACCAGTTCTGTATGACCCTGTTTAGGTTAGCTTTGTTCTTTCTAAAATACTGTACATTTACTAGGCACCATACTGACCAATTTTTTTCAAAATTATTGTGTAAACACATTATTAATTAACTAGCTTTTACCCGCGGCTTCGCCCGCGTTATATTTTGATTTTGGCTTATGCTTATGTCGGCTGCGAAACCTAACCTAACCGACAAACATCAAAATACCTTAGAGGAATGCTTTTGTTGGTTAAGTTACGGTTGGAGTGTATATACAACCTCGAGTGCCAGCATCTAGGCTCAGCCACTCCAGCCAGGATGGCCGGTAGGTTGCATGCCTTATGAGGAGTGTCGCAACTTAGGCGGGCTGCAGTGCCGCTCTTGCAACGCTGCATCCGAGGATTTTTTTTATTATATCGCGAAATATCCCTGACATGTTCTGCCCGGGTAGCACGGCAAGGGGAGAAAACCATTTTATCCACTCTTAATGTCAGATGTCATTGTCAATCCATACTTTATTTCCTCTTCGAGGGGATATAATGGTGGAAAGACTATTAGTCCCTTTGCCATGCTTCCCGTGCAGGGGTCTTAATTACAAATGAATAAAAACTATACCTATATTTCAATGTTTTTGGCTGTTTGCAGTTATAATAAACATTACAATGGTACAGCAAAGTTTATACCTACTTGTTCCTAATTATTGCTTTTTTACAAATATTTGTGCAAAAATTCGATAAAATTGTTTCTAAGGTTTTTACGTGTTAGATTAATTTCAATTTTTTGTTCTAAATCAAATCTTTGCTTTCCATAAACTGGGCATTCCAAGATTATGTGCAGTGGAGTCTCCTCTTTTGTGGGTTCACAGATGCACGACGGGCTTTCCCTCAACTTAAATCGATGTAAGTATTGGGTAAACTCACCATGCCCCGTCAGCACTTGAGTTATGATTCCCACTGGTGCTATTTCTCTTACGATCTTGTATGCCGCCTTTGCATCCGTCGGAAAATATGTTTTGGTTACCGCCGCTGTGTGTCCATCCTGATACCGCCGGTTCCACTCGTCAAGCGAGTCCTTTCGGATTTCTCGCTTGACGAATGAAACGGGGCAGTTATCGTAAATAGGTATGCACTTCGAGTGCAGTGCTGCTTCCTTTGCTAGCTGGTCCGCTCTCTCATTTCCCTCCATCCCCGCGTGCGCTTTAATCCAATAAAATTTCACTATTTCATTTTGTGCGTGTAGTAACTTTATGTTAGCTTTGAATTTACTGCTAAGGGATGGAGGGAAGATACGCCAACTACCGTTTCCAGTGCAGACAAGATTTTTGCTTTTTCGGTAGCCATAAGAATTGCCAATAACTCGGCCTGGTACACGGAGTATCAATCGGCCAATTTCAGCTTGCGGGTACTGATCTCAGCGGCATCATCCCAAATGGATAATGCCGCCCCAACTTTCCCTTTAATTTTGCTGCCGTCTGTAAATATGTTAATTTCTCTGTTAAGATTTTGCTCTAGTGCTGCTCCGTCTGCCAGGCATATGAACTCCAGCTCCTCCTGCTGCGTTGGGTGGCTTCTTTTCTGTCTCTCTATCTCCAGTTACTTGCTGGGAATAACCTTTCTTAGTTTCATAAAGCAAGGCTGCTTCCTGGACTCTGATATGACAGCCGAGGATTAGGGGCCGCGGTGGGATATATGGAACTGGTGGTGTGGGTGCCGCCACCTACCCTACCTTCCGCTAGGCCGTCAACGTTTTGGCAGACGCAGTGGGGCTGCAGGGGAATAGAGGTGTCGGTATCGCGATGGCCGTTCTCACTGCCCTCTGCAGTTGAAGAGGCAGGCGCTGGGCTACTATGAATGACCCGCTGCACTGGGACCAGGGCGTTGGAATGCTGTCTGACGTTCAGTACTGGTTAGTCCCGAGTGGTGGATGACGATGTGTCTTGTGCTCCGAAACACTCCGTCATTATGGCGAGAGCGCAAGCTCCGTTATGGAGCCCGAGTCTGGGCTAGCGCTGTTGAGTGCCGCGAAGGAGTGCGAAAAATGTAGGAACGGCTGCTAACGCGGTCCGCTCACTTAGTTTTTATCCTATCCTACGGGAACTGTTAAATTTTTTGCGATAAAAAGTGGCCTATGTCACTTTTCGTCTTTCAAACTATAGTCAAGCAATAAGCCAAGGCAAGTTGCTCCGTTGCTGAAAAAAAATTATTGTTAAGTCCTACGGGAACCACAATTTTTTCGGGATGGAAAGTATCCTATGTCACTTTCCGTCTTCCAAACTATGCCCACCCCAAATATCAAGTCAATCCGTTGCTCCATTGCTTAGAAACAGTTATTGTCCTATCCCATGGGAATCACGAATTTTCTCGAGATAAAAAAGTATCCTATTATCACTTTCTGTCTTTTAAACCATAGGTACCTATCCATACCAAAAATCAGGTCAATATTTTGCTCCGTTGCTGCGTCAAAGAGGAACAAACCAACAAACTTTTCGGATTGATAATATTAAAGTATGATGATTCTGTACCATAAAGGTAGAACAAAGAAACATGTTAAACCTCTAATGATAGAAGATTTAAAAATATTTTTAATGTCAGACAAAATGACGGCCTGGTATTAAACGTCATAGTAACATGAAGCATGCAGAGGAAAAATAACATTTTATCCAATTTTAATGTCAGTTGTCATTTTCAATCCATACTTTATTTCCTCTTCAAGGGGATATAATGGTGGAAAAACAATTTGTCCCCTTGCCATGCTACTTGTGATTTATAAAAGTCTGCAGACAATGTCACCTGTCATCTAATTACGTTTGGCTGTGACGTTTCGTTAGTCCATATTAGCGTCATAGAGGAATTAATCACTTAGCGTCTTTGTGATAGTGGCGACAGTTTCGCTTTCGATGGTTTTTGTCCTGTCCTACAGGAACTATGCAATTTTTCGGGATAAAAAGTATCCTAAAGCTCCTTCTGCTTTTTAAACTATGTCCATGCCAAAAATCAAGTCAATCCGTTGCTCGGTTGGTGCGTGAAAGAGTAACAAACCAACAAACCAACAAACTTTTCGGATTTATAATATTAGTAAGGATTACACAGGGGTTATAGCTTCCAAACAGATACACGTATTGTAGTTTTTTTTTTTCTACTAGATCCCTTTGTGTGGGATTTCGTTGAATAGAGTTTTAACCCGCGTTTTTTAACTTTTTTTATTCACCCAGTTCAATTTGTTTACTTCAGGTTTTTTATCATGTGGTTATCATATTATTTTGTTGGCCGAAGCTTTCATAGAAAATTATTTTGAGCACTGTGAGTTCATATTTTTCTGAGTTACGAAAGAAAATCTAAATTCCAAATGGGCAGAAAATGCCAAAAAGGGGTTATTTAAACCATAATTATTGTTCCCCACGAGCGCGTCTGCCCGAGGGAACCCTAATGCTGGTGTGGAGCTTGGTGTTTTCGTCTGAGGGGAAACTACAGGATCACCGAAATCAAAAACCCTTTATTTTTCTTCACAAACTTATATACACTGTTTTTCTTTGACAAGAAAGAGTCAAGCGCGAATCGCACTAATAATTTTGAATTTGGAATATTTTGCCGAAAGAGTTTGCCAAATAAATAAAGAAGATCGTAGCCGTCGTGCACATTTCTCCCGCCGTGCAGTGTCCCTGTAGCCGGCGACGCTGCATCAATCTCGGTGCACGGCGGCTTCCGTCGGCAGTACTACGATCTACTTGACAGGTCGTCTTAAGATACCTCCCGTGGTTCCCACGTCGACTACTCGCGTCACGCCGTCCGCACCGGGGTAGGTCGCTTCAACTATTCCTCGAGGCCATGTGTTGCGTGGTAGCGTGACGTTTCGCAGGCGCTCGAGATAACTCAACCATGTCTTCCACTGTATGCTGAGGTCGATGTCGATTGGTGTGTCCCACGCTGTCCCTCGTCGGAAAATCTCACGTAAAATCTGACGTGATTTTCCAGTCACTGGTGCTATTAAGCCAAGCGGGTCGTAAATCGACATTATAATGCGCAAGGCCTGTCTCTTTGTAGGCGCGTCGCTTCGTAACACCTCTTTAGGTATTTTCACCAAATCAAGGTTAAACCCTAGTACATCGTCGTTCGTCCTCCACACTAGGCCTAGTACACGCTCGACGCCAGTCTTGTCTGTCAGAGTGACGTCAGTCGACGCGGCCTCAGGACTCAGTTGCTTTAGGACATTTTCGTCGTTTGAGTTCCATTTTCTGAGATTAAAATGCGCTCTTTTATGAATATCTCGCACTTCAGCCGCAATCCTTTTTGTTTCTTCGGATGTTCGATAACTACCAAGGTAATCGTCCATGTAATGGTTTCGTACTATGGCATCTGCAGCCTCGGGAAATTGTTCGCGATGTCGTTCTGCATTTTCATTCTTTACATATATCGCTGTGGCCGGCGAGCTAGTCGCGCCGAAAATGACAGATTTCATACGAAATTGCGTCACAGGTCGGGCCGAATCCTCACGCCACAGGTAGCGGAGGGCGTCACGATCCTCTTCGAGAACTCCGACTTGCATGAAACGGCGATGGCGTGTTGGCGAAACCTCATGAGGACTCCAGGTAGTGATTGGAGTAGATCTGGTCCCGTCAGGAGGAAATCGTTCAGGCACTTTCCTTTAGTCTTGGCGGCCGCATCGTGTACAACTCGTAATTTATTTGGTTTCATAGGATTGAGTACTGCAAAGTGCGGTAAGTACCAAGTTTTCCCGGCTGTAGTGGTCGGTGGCGCCACTTCCGCATAACCCTTGTCTATAAGTGCGGTCATCTGTTCGTGATATCGTCATTTCATCTCTGGGTCGTGACTTAATTTTCTCTCTATAGATGTGAGACGATTGAGTGCAGATGCGTAGTTGTCCGGCATACTAATGGTTTGGTCGCGCCAGAGGAGCGGTGTCTCAAAACGTCCATTAGGAAGACGTATCGTTCTCTCTTTCAATAAGCGCAACGCGCGTTGTTCTGGATCATTTATCGGCGACTTTATAGCAACTGTGAGGCCCTCTACCGCGAAATAGTTGCGGAGGGCGTCGTCCATATTGTCTTCAGTGGTCATGTGCGCCACAAAATGCACTCGTGTTTGTCTATCAGCATGTACTCCATGAATAACCCAACCAAGAGGAGTCAGCGAGGCCACCGGTTGGTCGCGGCGTCCCGATCGCAATTCCTTTGTCGTTAGAAGGTGCCAGTTGTCTTGGCCAATAAGTATTTTTGGTGTTACGTGACCGGTGTCTAAGTTGTGTCGAAGTATCTCGAGGTGTGGGCATGATGTCAGTACGCTGTCTGGTACTCGTTGCGAACTCAGTCTCAGATCTCGTACAGTGCGGAGTTTTAGTTGTTGTGAGTCACTGTCGCGTCCGCGTAAAGTCAGTAGAACTCGACGTGAGTTTGAAGCGTCTACCTTTTTATTTCCAATCGCGGTGATATATAGCGGGTCGATTGGCCCGTCAGCGCCAACTTGCTTAGCGAGGTTTTCTTCTATTAAAGATACAGTAGAGCCATCGTCTAATAAAGCCCATGTGTTGGCTTCTCCCGCCGGTCCTATAACTGTGACTGGCGCTATCTTTAGGTAAGCTGTCAAAGGAAGCTTCTTTGTCCATGTCGATGTGCAGATTTCTTCCTCCTTAGGTTTCTGTGCTTCCCTTTTGATATGGTGCAAAAGGTGATGGTGACTGAAACTGCACCCGTCAATATCGCATCGTCGCGTTTTACAATGGTGCTGTCGTTTCCTCAGTCGCAAGCAGCGGAAGCAGAGTTTGGCAGCCTTCGCTATGTCCCAGCGATCATCCGTTGTGGCTGCTTTGAACTCAGGGCAATCGGGTAGTGAGTGGCTCGCTTGACGGCACGCAACACAGGACCTCTCACCGGCCGCCTGCGTCGCGTATGTCCTCTGATTTTTCTGCCTGCGGTGGTCATCTCTAGCTGACGGCTCGGGTTCAGGTTGTGCGTATGGGTTGCACAACTCAGCTTCACGCTGAAGGAACCGTGTCAGTTTCATCAGGTCTGGTTCATCGGCTGGCTGTGTCGCGGCGAATTCAAACCATCGATATCGAAGCGTCGGCGGCAGTTTCTCCGAAGTCGCGGAGGTAATCATAGGGTTGTATAAATAATGCACTCTGTCCAGCGCCTTCAACGCGGCAACGATGTTGGAAACCTTACTTGCAAATATACAAATCTCTCTTGGGTTATCGGTTAGCTTTGGCAGGGCACGCAATCTCTCGAGCTCAGTAATCGCGATAGCCTCGGGTCGGCCAAATCTAGACTCGAGCGAATTCATTATTTCCGCAGGCTCTGTATAGTGTAGGAGCAAGTTTTCTACCGCTTCGCGAGCTTAACCTTTAAGGCTGCGACGAAGTCGCGCTGTGTTTTCCGTCGCGGTGTAATTCGCAGCGGACTCGTTATAGGCCACCTTAAAAGATAGCCACTCTAAATGCGACCCTCCGTAGAATGGTAACTCGGCATAATATTTCGCTGACGAATTCGGTCCACCCTGACGAGCGGCTAGCGTGATAGCAGCAGCGAGCTCGGCGATGTCGGACTCAGGCACAGTCACAGGCGCTTTGCTCGGAGGCGGCAGGTTAAGTGGTGGCGCCGGGGCTATGTCCAGAAAATTATCTTGCCGGCGCGGTGTTACCTCATGAAGCCAGGAATCAATACGCTGGATTTTACGCATTCTGTCTTCGTCCGAGAGTGTGGTGCGCGCATCTTCTTCGTCGTCTACGTGAGATTCAGCTTCCAGGGTGGCAATGCGGGCTGCAGCGAGCTCTACTTGCAGTCGGATGTGGTCTTCTTTCGCCTTCGCGAGCTGCAGTTGGCGCTCCAAGCGTCTACTCGAACGTTTTGAAGATGACACATTGGATACACGTGTATTTGAAACGGTTGCCGCTGGTTTTTGGAGTAAAGTTGACGGTGCGCCGCTGTCGTAGGTCGTGTCGACAGCCGTGACCGCCGGTGTCGCTAAGGCGGCGGGCTGTGTTGGGCGCGGCGCAATGTGAGAGGAGGGCGTCGGCGGTGCGCCCTGCGTCACTCTCACCATGCTTGATTCGGTGGCTTCAAGCTCTCCCGTATGTGGCGCGGGTGGTTCAGCGTGGGAGGAGGGCGGCGGCGGTGCACCCTGCGTCACTCCCGAGGTGCTCTCCCGAAGATTGCCGTCGACGTCGGTGCGACGTGCAAACTTTGCCTTCACGGAACGAGTCAACACCATCTCTAATCCGGCTCGGAGGACCAAAATATTCCCCACGAGCGCGTCTGCCCGAGGGAACCCTAATGCTGGTGTGGAGCTTGGTGTTTTCGTCTGAGGGGAAACTACAGGATCACCGAAATCAAAAACCCTTTATTTTTCTTCACAAACTTATATACACTGTTTTTCTTTGACAAGAAAGAGTCAAGCGCGAATCGCACTAATAATTTTGAATTTGGAATATTTTGCCGAAAGAGTTTGCCAAATAAATAAAGAAGATCGTAGCCGTCGTGCACAATTATGAATATACACCTTTGACTATTAAGTCAATGCAGAATTCGGCAAAAAATAGTCATCAAACGAGTATAGAGCCACGGGTATGACATGGTTGTATGAGATGATGATAATGACTACAACATCAAATTTTTATGATGCTATAATATAGCTAATTAATAGAAAACCATTAATTGATGAAGAAGCATGTTTGTAAAGTCAAGGACCTCTGAACTGTGTGCAAGCATAAATTGTTTAGGGCGAGCTGAATACTGATTTCAACCGGCGATACAGTTGCGTCACCCATTAAAAAGGTTCTGTAACTCAGTAGTACAATCGCTTATGTAACACAACAAAAGTCGTGATTTTGATTACAACCTTGAATAATTTTAAATTTATGCTACTCGAATTTTAGGTACAATATTTTACCAGAATACCTTTTAAACCTGTCAACATAGTATGGAGCGAAGCATGCTCAGTCTAAAGTTAAAAGACGAAAGTATGAGAAATTGTAAATTAAATAAGTTCCTAAATAAATAAATAGTAAAACCCCCCTGATTACGTTAGGGAGTAGCTCGCGGGCCCGGCCTATGCGCCGGGACAGGTAAAAAAAAAAAAGTTAAAAGACAAGATAACACTTGAAACAATAAGAAATCAAACCAAACTTAGAGACGTGACATATTGTATTAAGAAATTAAAATGGAGATGGGCTGGGCATATGATGAGAAACACAAATAATAAATGGACTAAGATCGTGACAGAATGGTGCCCAAGACAACACAAAAGACGAAAAGGAAGACAACGACGCATATGGGACGACGACTTTAAAAATATAGCTGGCATTACTTGGAGGAGGAAGACGCAAGATCGCAAATTATGGCAAGCGCTAGGGGAGGCCTATGCTGAAAAGCAAGACAATCATAAAACCGGTGTCTAAAACTGTTGAATTTAAAATTAAATTACGTTTAATTTTAATATTAAGAAAAATAGTTAAGTTTTTGACGTGACAACGTCTTATAAATTGGTTTGCCGGGTGACACTTCAAGAAACTGCGTTACGCTCCGCTCACGTTATGCGCTCTCATTCGTCTCATTCGTCTCAAAGTCGTTGTCACGTAAAACTGTCGCCCGTATACCGACTTTACAGGCAACCAATTATTTTATATGTTTTGTAAGATTGTTGAATAAAGGCTTTTATTATTATTAATGACCTTGCGGTTACGGCTAGATGATAACAACTTTATAAACTTTATTAGTGTTTATGCGCCAACACTTGATAAAGGTGATGAAGTCAAGGATCAATTTGTCTTGGGTCTTGGCACCATTCTGTCACGATCTTAGTCCATTTATTATTTGTGTTTCTCATCATATGTCCAGCCCATCTCCATTTTAATTTCTTAATACAATATGTCACGTCTCTAAGTTTGGTTTGATTTCTTATTGTTTCAAGTGTTATCTTGTCTTTTAACTTTTTTTTTTTTTTTTTTTTTACCTGTCCCGGCGCATAGGCCGGGCCCGCGAGCTACTCCCTAACGTAATCAGGGGGGTTTTACTAATTATTTATTTAGGAACTTATTTAATTTACAATTTCTCATACTTTCGTCTTTTAACTTTAGACTGAGCATGCTTCGCTCCATACTATGTTGACAGGTTTCCAGTTTGTGTATATTTTGTTTAGTTAGACTCCACGTTTGGCAGCCATAATTATGTCATAATGGGGAGAATACAAGAATCGTATATCTTTTTCTTGGCTTTTAGTGGCACGCAAGGTCATTACTCGGTCCGAAATACAGACCAAATGTTCTTCTAATTTAGAAATTAAATTTATTTTGAATAGCAGAACCTACACCTGAGCGTCTCGGTTCGGATTCAGCTGTTCCTTTCCAGAAAAATGTGTATCCGCCTCCCTGTTCTATAACTTGGCCTTCGTCTGCCAGATGAGTTTCGCTTAGTGCAGCAATGTCTATATTATACCGTCCAAGCTCTCGAGCTACAATGGCTGTTTTGCGTTCAGGGCATTGGTTAATGTCTCGATCAAGAAGGGTGCGTACGTTCCATGCACCAAATATCATATTCTTATAGGTATTGGCTGTTTTATTTCTTTTTTCTCGACCACAAGTATATGGCTGCGTAGACAGCTGTGGTTACTATCTCCCTTAAAGTATTGGAGTAAGCAACTTTTAGGACACCTTTTCTAGTCCCCTCCCCGGCTGAGCGGGGGAAGCAGTGCCTCTCTAAATAGAGCTGCTTCGTCACAAAGGGTGCTGCCGGATCGCACTGTTACCCCATTGCAGTGAGGAAACGACCACTTGCCCCAAGCCGCCTGTGTGCAGATATCAGACAAAGCCCAGCAAGCACCAAAGCCAGACCTCTCTACCTTTACCCTTCGCCACAGGTCTTTGATGTTCTCAGAATCCAATTAACAGAAACCAGTCAAGTGCACAGGATATTATATTATAGTGCATAGAAGGGCGCGCAAACACAAATACACAAATGCACTCTCTCGTCCGTACTCCTCTGTGCCCAATGGAGCGGAAGCCGCTACGACTGGAGAGGAGCTGGATGCAGTGTTCTGACCGGCAGTAACTTCACGACTCCTACACAAAGGCCCTTGGCCTTCACACAGTGCCTCGCTGACCCGCCGGATCCGCCAATATCAGTGGCTTATCAGCTGTAGATTTGCCTTCATCGCCGGGACAGGCTTTATGCATAATACGAGGAGTAGCCGTACTAAACTTGCTTGGGACCGCAAGTTCCTCTCTACCAGGTTTAGCCCACGTGTCGACGTGGTTTACCGGGGTGTGGCCGCTGCATGCATAGCAGCTGCTTGAAGCCACTGGTAAGAGATTGTGGTTGGTAGTAAGTTTGGTTCTCTATCTCGTAGAGAGACTCTCTAGAGACCGACAAAGAGAACAATTTGCCTCTACCTGCCCACTACACCCCAAACATACTCGTACCATACACCCCAGGCATATAACTAGCTAGGTGTACTCATTAGGTATGAAGGTAGAAAAATAAGATAAAAAAGTGCGACATTTTCGCTATGCGAAAAAGCACTTTAATAAAGATTTAAAAAAAAAAAGATAAAAAAAGAGTTACAAATAAACATTTATTTCTGACAATAATACTTTATATTTTACTGAATTTATACTTAAAACTACTAGTACAATGAATAACTATATTAAATAACCATAAAAATAACATTTTAATGTTCAGTACCAGAAGTCCCTGTGTCTTCTTTTTGACGGAAATACTGAGATTTGGTATCGAAAGTAGGTATTTCTTGCCTGGATTTTATTCTAGTACGAATGAAACCATCTCTAGCATCGGGTCCACAAACAGACGCCGAAGCCTCAGTTACAAGTTTGACACACCTTTCGACTGCTTGAGTGTGGCAAGGGTACTTCTCAATATCAAAAAAAAATTCTCCAGATGCAATTTTTGTAGTCATTTCCGAGTCGCTGTATTCTCTTTCGCCCATTCTATCAAATCATAATAGTTTGTCGCATCTATTTTTAGCTCTGGTAACTGGAATTCACGAACTTTCTTGCCTTTGGACTCTTTTCTTGCCTTTAAAACTCTCTGAAGAGCCAGCTCTCGTACTTGTTGAATATCATCTTGTAACATAGCCAGCAATAGATTTTCTGGGCGCATGAAGAAAGCATTTCTTTGAATAGTATTTAAGACAACACTTTTTAAGTCATCTCGCAAATACATACTTCTTTTGACCATATTAAAAATGTGAATCGGACCAAATTTACAAGAGGATTTTGACTTGATATCAAACCAATTTGGTACGTAAACTTTCATGATGAAAGTGGCCAGTTCTTTCAAATTATTTGTCGGTTTAGCTGTGCCAATATACAAGCAAAGAATCCTGTTAGCACAAGTTAACCATCGAGAATGGGCTAGTTTTCCTGGGTCTTTGTTAGCTAAGTTTGGTGGAACTGTACCAGAAGAAATAGCAGAACATATCTGATAAAGGTATTTTTGATCGGTGCTCAACAAATCAATATCCAGATCCGGCAATTCGGTGGAGATGGGTTCGAATGTTTCTATTTTTAAGTCATGACACTTATCAAGCTGTTTTCCTAACCTGCCAGAAAAAGTATTGGGGCCTGTAGTTTTACCGTCGAGACTGGAGAACAAATGACGAAGTGGTAATTCATTTGCATGTAACAAGCACACAAACCATTGCAAAGGGCGCTTCAGATGTTTTTCTAATAAAACAATGACTCCATTTTTCCGACCAGTATTAACAGCAGTACCATCGCATCCAATTGCCACCAAAGAAGAACGAAATTCATATTTGTTTTCAAGAAAGTCGACAATATGTTTCTCAATATCAGCCGCTTTACCCGAATCAATAGAAAGATGACCGATGTATTCAGAATTAGGTTCTGATATGATTGAGATATGTTCTTCAACTATAATCTTCCTTTGGGATATATTATTAGCCTTAGTTATAGTCAAAGTTTTGTCCTTACGACCATCAAAATAAATAGCCGTTAAAGATTCGTGTTTTTCTATAGATTGCAATTTTTTACGAATCTTCTGCCGTTCTCTGCGTATTTTGCTTCGGTCTACTACTTTTGATGAGTCCTCAGTACTGATAACATTTAAGTCAAGTAACGCAGCATTTACAATTAATGCTGCCGATCGATCAGAAACTCCAGTTCTATCGCACGTTGTAGCAAGATTTTTCAGCTTATCTCTCATCTGTTGAGTTTTTTTAAGGGATGGGTTAGATACTAATTCTGCAGTACGAAATTCATCGTCCTCATCTGATGTTTCAGCAGAAGAACTGTCAGACGTCCAAACTATAGCTGGGGCAGATGATGATGTACTTGGAGTGACGTTACATTTTGCAACAAACTCTTCATACTTTCGCTTCCTAATTTCACGACGTTGCATAGATTGAGTTGTCACCTTATCCACAGAACCAATATACATTTTGCGCTCATTTCGTTGATCTTTTAAGAAGTTTTCCTCAGCAACGGGTACTTTAGTCACACATTTTCATAGTTCTCGGGATACACATTTACATGTTGCGATATCAAACAACTTATTTATTGAGTCATCGTAGAATATCTGCTTTTTGGAATCATTACGTAATTTTTTCACATTCTTGTACTTTTGATAATATAAAATCAGTCTAGACACGACTTGTTGATGGGTAATTGTAGGGATAGATGCTTTACTCCAGATTGCTTCAATATCGGAAGCAATCATTTCTCATAAATCTTTGACTGAAGGGTCCTTTCCATTATTCAACTCTAACATTTCGTTTCTAATCCATAATATAAGTAATGTTTAATCACATCACAATATGTAGGTAACATGTTATCACTGAATTTGATTGGATCACCAAATACAGGACACCGGAAATCTTTACGCGTTTTAGGCATTTTTTATAAAAATTTACTTAACGTTGGCACTATTTCAAAACCATATATTAAAGTTTTATAAGAAAATACTGTATTTGCGTTCGAGATCACACTTAGACGAAGTTAAAAACAGTATATTTGTAAGCAAAGCATGTTAGAATAACTCTTTTTTGAGGGTAAGCTTAAGTAAAAATATTAGTTTTTTTGAAACTATTATCTCAATGCGCCACCTGAAAATAAAGTCGTAGACCATTGATTTTTTGCATGCATAAAGCTTTTACATATGGTCACTTATTAATAATACAGGAGATTTGAAAAGAGCAAAAAATTTTTTTTTCATATGTTTCACTCCACTCTATACTCAAGACATCCACATAACAACTGAACAGTCGGGATCCATTGAAATATTAGATTGGCTGTCGAATAATGGATCCCGACTGTTCAGTTCTTATGTTCCATTGTTCAAGTGCTTGTTATTTTCTTTTCAGTTTTTTGTTAGGTATGCGTAATTTGGTTCACTTTTTACGCAGCAAGGTTTTTTCATTTTTTAAATTATATTTTTTTAAACCAATTTTTTTCCTATTACATTCCATATGTACTTCTGTAATTTATTTCATTTTTGATACCCTAAGGAACTAATTACACTTTTTGATATAAAAGCTCATGTGCTAATTTGTATCATGGTCTACTACTATACAAAATCACATTTGAATCCATCTATTTCTTTCATAAAAACAAATTTTTTTGGAGATTTTTTAGGATATACAGGATTCCAGTATTGGTACATATAAGCTTCTCCACAAATATTACCCCTATCGATTCAGCCAGTTGGAGGTAATTAATGTTTTATTTTACAAACTTTGGAATTTTATGCCAGGATGAAAAAATCACAAATATCAAACAAATAGTATTTTTTTATTTTGCTTGAAGAATATTTATGCCAAGTTTCAAATCAATCGGTCCAGGGAATAAAAAGTTTCATACAATCAAAAAAGGCCCGTTTTACCCCTTTAGAGATCAAATTTTCAAAAATCCTTTCTTAAAGCTCCATTACGTTGTACAACACATCTATGTTCCAAGTTTCAAGTGTATAGGTTAAGCGGTTTGGGCTGTAGACCATCTGTAAGTCAGTCACTCACGCCGAAGCCTTTTATTAATATAGATTAAAGAATTTCAATCCCTAGGCAGGTACCTATCTAATTCTTATTAACTTGTGGTGCTGCAAACCCTACCGTTTGAAACATTACACAATCGAAAACATAAATACTCGTCTTAGTTGTTTCCTTCCTATTTTTAACCGACTTCAAAAAAGGAGGAGGTTCTATAATATGTTCGTGTGTATGTTTTTTTGTGTATGTTCTTCGATACTTTCGCCAATTGTGAACCGAATCAAAAAATTATATTATAGTTCGAAAGGATTTACTCCCGAGGTGGTCACATTTAAATTTTACAGAAATCGGCTATTTGGTTTTTGATAAATCAACAATAATTTATACAATTCGAGCGAAATATTCGAATTTTGTACACTATGGAAGGCGGTTTTGCCATTTTTTGCGAAAAATAATTATTGGTTGTTCTTTTTCTTCTATTATAGTTTTCATCATGTCGATCAAGGTGGCCAAACATCTTTTTGTAGCATTTTCAACTACTTACTATCGTTTCATAAATCTTCTTTATTCTGTCACCATTTTTAGCACCTCTTGATTTGATATTCTTTTCTATCCAGCAGGGTGATAAAAAGACGTGGCGATCTAGTAGCAGTCACACCCGCCTTACAATCGTGAGGTCGTGGGTTCAAATCCCGGATCCATGCCAATGAATTGTTTGTAATTTGTGTAGGGAATTTCACATCACTGGCTTTTCGGTGAATGAAAACATCGTGACGCAGCCTATACGCAATACGCCATCGAGTTTGTTCTACGGACGTATGACCCGTAGAACAAATTTGATGGCGTATGTGAATCCACCTACCCACAATGGGCCACGGTGGTGGATATGGCTATATCACCCTTCGTAGGTAGGCCTACGTTCTGCAGTAAACTATTGAAAAAGCTGGTTCAGTACAGTACAAGATGATTCTGTATTCTGTTTGTGCGCATGTGCACTTTACAATATTTTTTGCTCTTGGCAAGATACTTTTTAGGGTTCTGTACCCAAAGGGAAAAACGGGACCCTATTACTAAGACTTCGATGTCCGTCTGTCCGTCTGTCTGTCTGTCTGTCACCGGGCTGTATCTCATGAACCATAATAGCTAGGCAGCTGAAATTTTCACAGATAATGTATTTCGGTTGCCGCTATAACAACAAATACTAAAAACAAAATAAAATAAATATTTAAGAGGAGCTCCAATACAACAAACCTGAATTTTTAGACGTTTTATTTATGACCACACAAAATTAAATTAAAATAAATATTTAAGGGGGGCTCACATACAGTACGGAACCCTCCGTGCGCGAGTCCGACTCGTACTTGGCCGATTATTTGTGACAATTTGAGAATCAGGGCCCAGGTGAGGTTTCTTTATATATGGGTCAGTTTTACAGATGGTATAGAATACATAGATCGCCTTTATTATACCTTATAGCATGCAATATGATTAACTAAACTAACAGTAGGTAAATATAAAACGCTAAATAAATACTTGTTTGATCACATAACATGTTCCTTTAATTATCGTACTTTTTTCTCAATCTATCCAAATGATCCAGTGAAAACAGAAAAAAATACAGGACAACTATCTGGAAATTATGAAGAGTATCTGGGTGACTGCACTACGCCCACAGTTTTAAGCGCTTCCTGTAAAAGAAAAAAAAGCCATGAATGCAACCTACTGGTAATTGCGTGAAATACATATTGTTGCTGTACTGCACTAGTTGTTGAGCTATATCCGTTATAAATGTACTGCGATTTTCTTATAAGAAGATTTAGCAGATTTTGTTCCCCCTCATATTTAGGTATTATACATAATAAATCTTTGGGTACTATTCTCACCGTTTGGTCCACCATTTTGATATACGAGTATTTATCTTAACACAATTTATAAACTGGTTTAACTATCTATCTCTATAGATTATTTGGTCTAACCAACGTAAATAAATGAAAACAGGGAATGGAATGCGAAAAGGTTTACTCATATAACACCCGTCTTCATCCTTCTGCTGTAGTTAGTAGTGCCTTGTAAAAACTGCCGCGTCCAATGAAGACAAATTAATTTGTTGGTTCGGATTGCTGCGAGCTCGGTCACTGAATTTAAGAAACCGTAACTACGTGTACGCGCGAATATCACTTTACGACTTTACGCGCCAATCAAAATTGGGGATGGCGGTATTTTGTTTTTTTAAAAGACAAAAATGAATTTTACTTATTTAATACGTCTGATTATATTGAGAGTTGAATTATAACTAACTTACAACTAAACTAAAAGCTAACGGGAGCGGTGTTATCTACCGCCTCCCACGGTAATGCATGCCGGACCACCGTGGAGCCAGACGCGCACTCAGCGGTTTTGCCGTCTGGCTATTCTCGGCAGTGGACTAGTGGACAACAGTTATATTTGCTGCCGGTGCTCCAGCATACATGACTGATTGACTATATAGCTCGAAACTCTGTTTACATACATGTTGCTCCTAAACTAGATATGTTTTAGAAAATTGTACATACCTACCTAACTAAGTAAATAGCTTTATTAAGTAAATTCTAAACATGTCGTAGGCTTTAAAACAGAAGGTCAAATATGTGATTTCATTTAAAGAGTTGACGTCAACTCTCCACGCCGTATATTATAACAACGATGACATTGCTAAAAACTTATTCGTTTTTTAACCAAACTAAGTCAGCTGAAAATCTGAATTAAATTTCTTGGCCAATTTATTCCTGTAAAATATTTTATGACCTAAATCTTTGGAATCATCACACAATTGTTTTCATTTAGAGGCAACTGCCTAATTTTTTGATAGATGTAGTTAATAAATCATTTCTTACCATCAGTACGTCAATAGCTGAAAGGACAACATCCATAATATCTAATGCCTTGGGAGCCTTGAGCACATTCCCTGAAAACAGTAATTTAATCCTTACAACTTAAACTTTAGTAATTTTTGAACAACGAGAGAATGCGTATCATAAGAGTTGTCATCGAATATACCAATTTAAAAATAAATGTCACATTTTGGCGCTAAATTCTACAGAAATAAAAGAGATAACATTCATTTTTCAAAAATACTATACCTACGCGGTCTTATCATCTGTATATTTTTGTAGTGCTGTGCCATAAATATAACGTAAAAGTAACAGTATTCATTGTTATAATAATAAAACATTATTCTTTCGAATAATTTTATAACAATGAGAATGTAGTTAACATGTTACATATTTATTTATTGCAAAACTGCGCCACAATAAACACGCGAAGTGAGTTAGTAGAAATTGTTATATTTTTAGCAAATCGCACATCCTCTAAAAAGTGTCATATTCCAAAAAAAAAGAGTTTAAAGGAAAAACGCTTTTTAATATTTTTTTAAAAGTAACCAAGCCAATCAATTATTTGTGTTATTACTAACTTATTATTGTTGATTTACAACTTTTTAAAACGGAATCTCATGAAGAATTTACTAAGCTTGATTCCAAAATGTTAAAAAACGCACTCATAAAAGAAAATATGTATTTATTAAGAAAAAAAGAAAATTTGTCCCATAATTTGACTGTTTTTCACATTTGAAATAAAAAACTACTTACACGAGTTAAACAATAAAGTGAGGTTAATGGTCACAAAAACTCTAAATAATCAACAAAATCTGAGTATTTTTTAAAAGAACTCGTAAAATCACAAAAACAATGAAAAAATTACATAACAATATTTTCAGTGCAACACAGACATAATAATTATAGCTTAATTAGTTTCCCTAAAGAAAGTTTGGGAATAAAAACAGAATAGAAATTTGGAATGTGAATATTCTCTAATAAACTTAAGATATCTTTCTTTTTATTTTCTTTTATTTTAGGGCGTCATTTATATAATGTGGCCCTTTTTTAGATTGGCATGTAAATATTTTTTTTAGTTATGTTAATAAAATGCAGTCGTAAAATGTAATACGACTGTTTTACACTCGTGAATATACAATAATGACAAAATGAATAACCCAAAATACAGTAATAACAAATATTTACGAGCACTAGCACACGTTCACTCGTCATAAGCAGTGATGCGTCACTATCATCGACCGGGGGCGCGGGTTTACGCTGTGAAAAACTGCCACTTGCACCATCTTTTGACCATTATTTGCACTAGTGATATGCCTGTTTTATTTATCGATAGAGAAGAAAAACCGCATCAAACTGTATTTTTATTTTAAAACGAGTTTTTATTGTGTTATGTTTTTCAGAGGATGTGCGAAATATTTATTTTACTACTTTAGTTAATAAATATTTTTACTAACTACTTTAGTTTTCTAAAATAGGCAGACCAACAAGTTCCAGACAGACAAGTAGGTAAATGCAATTTCGTGACTTTTTTGTTGGGTCAGTTGAAAAGTAAATAACAGTGTTATTTATTTCCCATCACTAGTCACGGTCATTTGACAGACTTTACGAACGTATTCTCTCGTTGTTTAGACTATGAGTAACATATTATCACAAATCCGAAAGTAAGTTTGTTCACGCCGCAATAGATAGGCTTGATTTTTAACATGGATATAATTCAAAGGCTTTAGAGTGTCATATAGGCTGTGCACTTTTTATCCCGGAAAAATAGAAGGTTTCTATGGGATAGCATAAAAAACATTATAATTATCACGCAGAAGAAACCGCCGGCAAAAGCTATAAAAATAGTCTATTTAAATAATCTATCGATCACATTTAAGTTGATTTAAGTTAATAGTAATAATAAGGTAATAGGCCCAATTATGAAGGCGCCATCGTAAAATTAAATAGCAACGTAAAAAGTGTTCTCTCTATAGAATGCCTAAAGTGAAAATGAACCAGAAATATTCAAATTAGCTATTATAATTACGATATCGCCTTCATAATTGGGCCTAATGTCAGTATATAATTACTTCATTTTCTTTTCTTTATTATCTATCGAAACAAATATGTAGTCAGTTTACTCAATAAAGCCATTGTGGGCTACTACGATAGCGAACCTTTCTACAAGTACATTTTTTGCCTGAAACTGGTAAACCACGGCATGCAATGCAAGCCATCGTTTTAAGTTCTGAACAAGATGATTTTGGATTATTTGATTTTTTTGGATGATTTTTTTCCGATAATTCCGTTTTAACTATGTAGGTACGCATAACGTTACTAACCAATAGGGAAATCAGAACATTTGTACCCAACTAGTGCTGCTTCTGGCGGATTTTTTTTTAATCTTCAGAGGAAAAGGGCTATTTGATTGATCTTACCTAGTATATCCGATGGATCCGTACCTAGAAAATAATGAAACTGCACATTAATGTCTAGAGCTAAGTTTTTAAACCGATAGAAAGGAATCGCATACTTGGCATACTTCGCTATCCCGTTCGCGCTAACGCCTTGATCACACGTACCGAGCAAACCGGTGAGACAGTGCTCTCGGTCGAGTACTCGGTACGTATAAACATAGCGCCGAGTGCACGGCCGAGCGCTCGGCCGAACAAAGTGGTGAGACAACAGCTCGGCTGCCGGTCTACCTACTAGAACGAGTTACCACCCTCCCGCTTCCACGCACTGTCTCGCTCACTCACTTGGCAGGTTTGAACGTGCACTGTCTCGCCGCTCGCCAATCGGCCACATGGTTGTCGCGTCGCCGCGCGTAAAAACAGTGTTTGTGGCGCCAAAACTAGATCTTCTCAACATCCATGGCCTTGTCCAAATGCGGCGTTGCTCCTTTTCCAGCAGTTCATTTAATTCTTCTTCTAATAGTGGAATAAGTAACTTTGTGTATTTTCTAATTATCTTTTTACGATCCATCATATCCGAATTGTAGTCTGAATATAACTGAACTGACTGTGCTTATTTCAAAACGTGTGTGAACAGCTACTCGCTTACTACACTGTCTCGGCCGAGAAACATTTTACTGTCTCGCCGGTTTGCTCGGTACGTGTGATCAAGGCATAACACAGATATTTAATGCTCGCTCCTGCTTTTACTCGGAGCCGTGAATTAAACACTAAGTCTGGACAGCGAGAGAATGCGATCCTGAAGGGTTGTCATCGAAGAGCCGACATAACTTAGAAGTGGCGTGAGTTAAATATTTAAAAATAAATGTAAAATTTTAGAGCTAATTTCAATGACAATAACGAGATAACATCAATTTTTCTAAAAAAATATAGTACGCTGTCTTAAAACATGATAACACCTACCGAATACAGTGGCGAGTCAGTGCTCTGGGCCGAGCTCTCGCTATATGTAAACACTTAAGCAAGTGCTCGGCCGAGCGCTCGGTTGAGCAACTAAGCGAGACAGTCACTCGGACCCCGTTCTACTTTTTGGGCCGAGTACCCTCCCCCCGCTTCTCCTCGCTGACTTGCTCGCCCACTTGGTGCATATGAACACGCGCACTCGGCACTCAATGCGTACTCGACACTTTTTCCCGCGTATTTCAAAAATTACGTTTTGTTAAAAACGTGAAAAATGTCTAGGAAATAGAATTTGGACACCACAGTGAAGTTTATGCAAATGTTTAATTGCATTCAAGTTGTGTTTGTGGGATTTGTATTCAACGGATTACAGAAATAAAAATAAACGTGATGCAGCTTTTTTGTAGCACCTATCCGGGTCTTTTTTCAAATTCACGGTCTCGTCAAAATGCGAGATTTATCTTCTGCCAACATTGCAGTTATTTTTTGTACCGGGAGAGGTAAAGGTAATTTTTAAATCATTTTTAGCCTGTTTTTCCTGTCCATAACAACGTTTATACTGGGCTGACTCACAGTCTCGCTGCTACTGAAAAAATTTGGTGTAAACAGTCACTCGGTCACACCACTCTCTCGGCCCAGTGACGTTTTACTGTCTCGTCGCTGTACTCGGTAGGTGTAATCGGTAAATTTTTGTAATATCTTAAAATTCAGTACAAGTTAATTATTTGCTACGTCATAGCAAAGATGATAATATTATAAGTGATATTATTTTTTAATATTAACGAATGTAATTATTGTAATTGATTGACGTGTATATTATTTATTGGAATCAAAAATACAAAAGATATTTTTGATACCAATAATAATATGAATATGAATGATCGGACTTTTAAGGTTATGTCTACTGTATATTTTTGTAGTGATGTGCTAAAAATATCACCTATAAGTAACAGGTTTTTTTGGTTATAATAATAAGACATTATTTTGTCGAAAAGGTTCTAACACCATAGACCACATTCATACGCTACGGCAGGTTCTACAGAAGACCAAAGAGTATAACTTGCCACTTTGCTTAGCGTTTGTGGACTATGAGAAAGCCTTTGATTCGGTCGAGACTTGGGCTGTGCTTGAGTCTCTCCAGCGATGCCGCATTGACTATCGGTATATTGAAGTGTTTAAGTGTTTGTATAACAACGCCACTATGTCGGTCCGAGTACAGGAAGAAAGTTTTAAGAAAGAAGAGGTTTAAGACAGGGAGATGTAATATCTCCAAAACTGTTTAATGCTACTTTGGAGAACTCCTTTAAGCTCCTGGAATAGAAAGGATTCGGCAACAATATCAATGGTGAATACATCACTCAACTTGAGTTTGCCGACAATATCGTAGCCATGGCTAAATCTTTGGAAGAACTCAGCACGATGCTCGAAGGCCTCAATCGGATCTCTCAACAGGTGGGTCTTAAAATGAACATGGACAAGACAAGACGAAGGTCATGTGTAATTGTCATGTTGTACCCACCCCAATAAATGTCTTTGAACTTGGCATATCATTGTCTAGCAGATTAGGAATAAATTAGAGTTCTATTCGCATGCAGCATAGTTCTGTAGTTCCTGATACATTTTAGAAATAGTTCTGCTGATTTTCCTGAAAATAAGTTAGTTGAAAAAATGATCTGCTAACTTCCGGCAGCAAATCATTTTTCAGATTTTCAAAAACAAATGCATGTTCTAGTCGCTTCCAAGTGTGTTCTATAGTTCCTGATACTTTTCAGGAATAGTTCTGCCGTTTTTCCTAAAAAAAGTTTTTTGAAAAAATGATCTGCCAACTATCCGTAGCAGATCAATTTTGCATCATTACTAAATTAAATGCAATATTTTATTGCATGCAAGTAAGTTTGACAGTTCTTGATACTTTTCAGGCGTAGTTCTGCCAATTTCAGCTGAAAAATCAATGTCAGGCGACGGTGATAACTGATCACGGATGAATGTCTTAAATATGAAAACCAATTTTTTTTACATCCTCAAATTGAACAAGGAGGCTGGAACTCCTTGGTTTTGTATAGAAACAGATCTAATCTAGACTAACAATAACAATCTGGATACTAAAGCCACGCGACAATATCAGCAGATCAGGGGTCAAAGTCTGAAAAATGAAAAATGCTAATATATTTTTTTGGAATCTTAAAATTGTACTAGGAGGCCGGAACTCCTTAGTTTTGAATAGAAACCAATCTAGTCTACGAGTAGACAATCAATATCAATCTGGATACATAAGTCACGCGACAATACCAGCAGATCATGGGTGAAAGTCTAGAAAATGAAAAATGCCAACATATTTTTTCGGAATCCAAAAAATGTACTAGGATGCCGGAACTCCTTCGTTTCGTATAGAATCTGATTGGTTCTAGAATAATAACTATAATCTAGATACAAAAGTCACGCGACAATATCAGCAGATTATGGGTGAAAGTATAGAAAATAAAAAATGCTAATTTATTTATTTGGAATCCAAAAAATGTACTAGGAGGCCGGAACTCCTTCGTTTCGTATAGAATCTGATTGGTTCTAGAATAATAATTAAAATCTAGATACAAAAGTCACGCGACAATATCAGCAGATCATGGGTGAAAGTCTAGAAAATAAAAAATGCTATTTTTTTTTTTTTTTTGGAATCTTAAACTTGTACAAGGAGGCCGGAACTCCTTGGTTTTGAATAGAATCTCCAAGTTCACAGACATCCCCAATAACGGCTACTACGCCTACTTGGCTGGGTAGCGTTCGGAAAATTGCGTAACGTCTTCTCGTCCTACATACCTCAGTGCCTAAAACCGAAAAACCTTTCAACTAGTGTGTGTTGCCAGTGATGTGTTATGGCACAGAACTCACACTATGGGCCACTATGGGCTTATGGGCCTATCAGTACTCTCACTATATCAATACTATCACTATCTCTCTCTACATAGGCCTATTAATAAGCTCCAAGTAGCCCAACGAGCTATAGAGAGAGCTTTGCTCGGAATTTCTCTGCTAGATCGAATCAGGAATGAGGACAGATCCGTAGAAGAACCAAAATTACCGATATAGCCCAGCGGATCAGCAAGTTGAAATGGTAGTGGGCAGGGCACACAGCTTGGAGGACTCAAACCGGCGAGGTCAAAATGTATTTGAGTGGAGACCACGTACCGGCAAGCGCAGCGTAGAACGTTTACCAACGAGGTGGACAGATGAGAGACCGCAGGATCACGCTGGATGCAAGTCGCTTTCAACCGGTCTTATTGGAGTTCCATAGGGGAGGCCTGTGTCCAGCAGTGGACGTCATGTGGCAGATAGATGGATGGATGATTATGTCAAATATTTTTTTAATAATGAGAATGGTACCTACCTGGTCGAGTATTTTAATGATGTTTTATGTTAATTAAATGTATTATTCGATCAATGCAAAAAGATTTGAAGCTAAACCGGCAGGTGTTGTAACATAGTTGTAAATTTTTTTTTATAATTTTTATTTATAAACTTGTATTTTTTGTATTATTCATACAAATTTGTACTATTATTATTATTTAGATATACGTATTTACATATTATTATTTATACTTTTTTATCTTTTTAGTATACACATATTTTATTTATTCTTCAAAATTAATGATTAATATTTTTGATCATAGTTGTGATGACAATGATGATTTTTTATCGTTATCCTCGTCTGATCAGCACTCTTTAAATGATAATTTTAGTAGTATCCCGACATTATCACAGTCCATTGAATCTCAGTTCTCTGATGTATCCCTAAACCTTATTTCCGATATGCAGGCGTATCTGGATAGTAACAATATTTATGGCATTTTGATTTCAGAAACCTGGCTTCTAGCTTCTCATCCGTCCGTCTCCTTTACTTTACCTGGTTTCAATCTTATTTGGAATAATCGGGTTGGTGTTGCTACTTATCTTCGTGACAATATCCCCTTTACTGTAATCAGCACATCTCTCCAGTCGCCTCCTGATCATGTCGGTGAGCATCTTTTTATAGAAATTATCCTTTTGCACTCTAAAATTATCCTTGGCGTTTATAACAGCAATTGTTCTCATAACAACTACTTTTCATCTTTCGAAAACATTCTCGAAAGTCTTATACCCTCCTATAATAATACAATCATTATGGGTGACTTCAATACATGTCTTTTGAAGAGTGATCATCGTGCTAAAAAAATGCAAAATCTGATTACATCATGCAACATGAATATTCTCCCTCTAAGTGCCACCCACCATTTTCCTAATTCTGTCCTCTCTCTTCTTGATCTCATAATGGTCTCTTCTCCTCTACACGTTGCAAAACACGGCCAACTTCCAGCTGATTTTTCCTATCACGGCCTTGTTTTTCTATCGTACAGAGTGCGTCCTCCTAAAATTAAACCGCCTACCATAGTGCAGCGCAATTTTAGTGGTTTACCTAAAACCTAATAGTTCCTGAAAATATTAAAAATTTTGCTAAAAACATTTATTGGTCTCCGGTTACATCAGCATGCACAATAGATGACACAGTCTCGGCCTCTTTTGACTCAGCTATATGATGTTCATGCCCCGTTTCGGACCATTATAATGAAGCACTTGCCTGCACCTTGGCTCACAGAAGATATCGAGTCTTTGATGCATAAAAAAGCGGTAGCCAAAACTAAATTTCAGATGCTTCCCAACGATGTGAATAAAGCACGTTATACTGAGCTGCGAAATCGTTGTAACCGGGTGTGTAGGGATGGTCAGAGATGCCACATTTTCCAATCCGTACAAGATAAAGATCCAGCAGAGGTCTGGACATTTCTCAAGTCTTTAGGAGTTGGCAAGTCTCGGCAAGAAACTATTCATCATAACTTGGACATCAATGCTCTAAATTGCCATTTATCTGCGTCTCCAATCATGGATGCTGTTAGGCTGCTACCAAAGCTGGCACGCTAATTATCTTTCAAACATTGCCGCTCCTAATTTTCCTCCTTTCGAGTTCCGTCAATTTTCCGATTGTGATTTGTGATGTTAGAAAGAGCATTCTCTCTATTTCCTCAAATGCTGTTGGACACGACTTGATAAGTCGTAATATGTTTTTTTTAACGCAAATAAGTCCGCGTTAAAATGATTATTCCCATCCTAGATTACCTAATTCCATTTCTATCCCATATCTTCAATTTTTCCGTATCCAATGGCGTTTTCCCTGCCCTTTAGAAAGAAGCCCCATTGCCGAAGAAAGCCAATCCTGTCGCTTTTTCCGAATATCGCCTTATATCTATTCTTCCATTCCTATCCAAAGTCCGCGAACGTCTTGTCCATAATCAATTAAGCCTTTTCCTTACTCGCAATAATCTCCTTAATCCTTTTCAATCTGGCTTTCGACCGAGACACAGCACGGTTACTGCACTTGTAAAAATCACTGACGACAGTCGTCTTGGGATGGAGAATGGAGATTTAACCGTGTTGGCGCTCCTGGACTTCAGCAATGCTTTAATTGCGCTGGCACAATCCTTTTTGCTACCTACCCTAGATTACGCTGATATCTGCAATCTGGATCTTACTCAAGAGTTGCTAAATAAACGTAAGCGACTTCAAAAGTTTTGCATCAGGTTCATATTTGGTCTGCGTAAATATGACCACGTTTCAAGTTTTGCTAAGCTCAAGTGGCTCCCCATTCGCCGTCACCGGGATGTTCATATTATCCTTTCTCTTCTTTACAACACTCTCTTCAATCCTTCTTCTCCTCCCTACCTTCAAGAACGTTTCGATTTCCGTCGTTCTCTTCTATCCTGCTTTTTGAAATCGTCAGAGAATCTAAAACTTACATTTCCACAACACAGAACCACCTTCTTTGGTTCATCATTTACAGTGGAAGCTATTAGAGTGTGGAATGAGTTGCCAGTGGAAATTAGACGTGCCTCATCGCTGATGTTTTTAGGAATCGAGTTAAATCGCATTATCTGTCATCTTAGCTGTTTCTCTTTTTTTTTGGTTCTCCTGTTTATGTATAATAATGAAGTCATGTATATGTAAAAAAATATAATTATATTACAATATGTAATATTTATTTATGTACAATAAAATTGAATATTATTATTTTTATATTAGATAATATTATGTAAGTAGGTAGTTTATATGATATTTTGGTGTGAATCATTTATTGGTATGTATGTTAGGTAGAAATTAGTGTTATTTTTGTTAAGTGTTTGTTTATAAGTTAATTACTTCTTTCTGTTAAGGCCACGTTTGTTGTCAACTTCTATTTTCTATCGGTACTTGGTTGCTTGGAAGAAATCGCTTAAAGCGATAAGGCCGCCAGTTAGAAACCTATGAATTGTATTATTTTGCCCCTGTAATCTGTTTTCATGTAATGTGGTTGTCTAATAAAGTGTTATTGATTGATTGATTGATTGATTGAATTTAACTAGTTAATATTTATTAATTATATAACTGCGCCCACAACAAAATCGCGAAATGTCTGTGTGGGCGCAGTGAATTTCAGAAATAGGAATCCAACCAGACAAGTAGGTAAATACAACTTGGTTATCACTAGTTACGGCCTAATCACAGACTTCAGGATCGCATTGTCTCGCTGTGCAGACTCTAAATAGTTAACTTAATCAGGTGATTGCTCACTATAACGCAATCGCTAAAACTCGAGAACGGCTGGACCGATTGGGCTAATTTTGGTTTTTAATTATCTGTGGAAGCTAAGAAGAGTTTAAACGGTGAGAAAATATTAAAAATGTAGCGAGCAAAATAATAAAAACGTGAATTTAATTTTCCCACTTTTTTTTTTTTTTTAGGATTCAAACGTACATTATTTATTTACATTATTTTCCCATACAAAATGTTCCTGTATGTAAAAGTTGTCATTGACAGTTGACAGATGGTAAGATTAAGTTCACCGGGTCAGCTAGTTGAAAAATAAGACCCTAACAATTATAATTTTAAACTCACCTTGAGCGTTCACTGAAGTCATAAAACTTAATATCATGACAACCAGCAAAATATGAACCACTGAAAATTAAAACAATCATAGGTAATTTCATATCATGTAATTTCGAGTTAGAGAACATCTGACCCTAAGAAAATCTAGGCTGTAGGTGAATATTAAGTTGTATTTATTATTCCCTTCAAAAACAAATAATTAAATTAAAATATACTATATTGAGAAGGGCTTCCATACGGTACGGAACCCTTCGTGCGCGAAACTGACTCGCACTTGGCCGATTATTCCTACTTTCATAGTTAGGCTTAGAATTTCTCTAGCCAGGCCGGGTTGGAAGCAGCCGGCTTCCGCGTCAAGCATAAGGTTCTCGAATGGGGAATACTTATCGGCTAGCGTAGAGTAGGTCACTTACCCACAAGGTGAGTGGGTGACTTATTAAGACTGCTCGGATAGCACCTGTCTTATTAGAAATTTTATCTGATCGATGGCTTAGAAAGTTCCCGAATGGAGACCACTTACCGGCTAGCGTAGCGTAGGAAGTTTGCCAACAAGGTGAATTTAAAACTATCATCGCGCTGGATACAAGTTGCTTCCTACCGGTCTTATTAGAAATATATTTCTATCTGATCGATCGGGTCGTAAGTTCTCGAATGAAGACCATTCACAGGTCACCAAATTTAAAAATAGAGTGCCTTAAATTATAAAGTATACAAGATACAATGTTCAAACCTTTTAAGTTTATAGACCACATTAAAAACTTTCTCTGAAAATTACTGTGCTCAACACTGTAGAATTATCGTTTTATAAATAAAGAAAAATTTAAATTTTTAAACATGCATATAACTCGGAGGTCGTTGACATGACAAACATATTTCTTATTCCAATTATGTTATTTTAGTACTCAAACATCTAATGACATCATAAAAATTAGTTTTTATCATCATCATAATCATCGTCACCATCTACGGAAGCCTATCATACGCGTGTCTCGACACGCACTTGACAACTTTTTTTTATTTATGATTCCTCTCTGAGGTTCGCTATTATTGTATACTATAAAACATTTTAGGGTCAGATGAGCCCAAAAAAATTATCCGAGCACAGTTATGCTCGGATATTTTGTTTATTAAAGTAGGAATAATCGGCCAAGTGCGAGTCAGTTTCGCGCACGAAGGGTTCCGTACCGTATGGAAGCCCCCCTCAATATAGTATATTTTAATTTAATTATTTGTTTTTGAAGGGAATAATAAATACAACTTAATATTCTGTTAATGTTTCAAGCGTCCTTCCGTTTCCGTTATTAATATCAAGCAAAAAAATCCCATTTCTTGTATGGGATACCCCCCTTAAATATTTATTTTATTTTGATTTAATTATTTTTGAAGTGCACATTTAACTAAATATTATTATTAAATTGGTGAATATTTCAAAAATCTACCTTTCATCGTTATTAATATCGAGCGAAAAACGATTAAAAAATCAGGTTTTTTGTATGTGAGCCCCTCTTAATTATTCATAATTTTCTGATTTTAGTATTTGCTGTTATAGCGGCAAGAGAAATACGTCATCTGTGAAAATTTCAACGTTCTGGCTATCGCGGTTCGTGAGATACAGCCTGGTGACAGATAGACGGACAGCGGAGTCTTAGTAATAGGGTCCTGTTTTTACCCTTTGGGTACGGAACCCTAAAAAAAGTGATGATGATGATGATGATGTTTTTTTTATTCATGATTCCTCTCCGAGGTTCGCTATTAGTATACCAGACCAGTATATACTATAAAAACATTTTAGGGCCAGATGTCCTCTTCGTTAGTAGCTTATGAGAACTGGCCCACTTCAACAAAAAGAATACGGCTAGATGTTTCCAAAAAAAATCTCTGAGCACAACTCGCCCAGAGCCTAGATTTTCTTAAGGCCAGATGTTCCCTAACTCGTAATTTCATTTACAAAGTGAAACAAAATATTGACAAAATATACAATAATGATCATGTCGCGCTTCTGTTATAATTCCGGCTCAGTGACGTTACGGAAATTAGATTTTCGCGCACATTATATCGATTTAAATAATTATTTTTTTTGTTTGGTAGATCATAGGTACTTAACAAGTGGTCCCGTTTAAATTTTATCGAAAGCCATTTTCGATAAATCAACAATAATGTAAAAATTACTACATCGATCAGTGTAAACTATTCGTATGCTGTACATGATTGAAGTTGGTTATGCCATTCTTAGCAAAAAATATTATTTATATTTTCTTCACAGATGTTTCGGACATAATTGATAAAATCAGTAGTATAAAAGTAATTAAAATACTAAAACAAATAATGCAGTACATAATTACAGAATATAATAAATTAAAATAAGATTGTAGTAATTAACATCAATAGTGCTTACTTTTAACAGCCACTGCTACCGAATAATATTTTAACATTTTCAAAAAATACGAAAGTTAACTTGAAGACCAGTAAGTTAAATGTCTGAAGCTTGTTGAAATAAAATTGCCAATAAAATTGCACTTGTTTATATAGGGTTATCCAGAACCAGTGTACCTACTAAGCCAAAAACAGAGGTTATTCAGACCATCATTATGAACAATTTTTGGCTATGGAGCCCACTCGCAATTCGTAAAAAAATATGTGACGCCATACAAAATTGCAACTCAGAATCGCCAAAATGTAAAAAGCTGCTGTTTTTTTTTAAATTCCGGGTGTTGTTGTGGCACCATAGAAAAAAATGTTCATAAAACGTTACACGCCGCGCAGCCTATCGGTGAGCCTAGTTAGTACATTTCAGGCCACGCCGAATTCAGGAAATGGTCGTTCTTATCACTTGAAATTTTTATTGCAGAGTTTATTAAATACGGCAATGCGCTTGGAAAACTAAATGAGGAACTTCTATCGTGTAGTTTAGGCTTGGAGGATTTAGCTACTGGACAAGAATTCAGCGCGCGTACCCTTCTGTCATGGTATAAGAAAAATTGTACCTACGCGCAAACGAGACACCAGATATTTTATTACACAATTTTAGACTTAAGCGTCTCAGCAATTCAGGAGAAATTTGATTATCAGCAACTGGGCTGCATTGTTCTCGCTCGCTCCACTGCATAAACCCGTCACCCGTTAACGTTTCGACTTTACCCCTATATGTATTAGGTCGAAACTTCAGTGAACGCCTCCTCCCCCGCGCCTCAAGTAAAGCTGACAGAATGTAGTGAATGTAAATCGTAGTGCGTTTCTGGTCCGGAGATAAAACGTCCCCGAGTTTAGGAGATATAGCAAAATGCACATCGGTAAGTCCCGTGGCATCCGACAAACTTTTTGATACTGGAATTTCATTCCGCGGGGGCCACGGCCCCGTCATGGTCTAGAGGTGCACACCTGCAATCGTGAGATCGTGGGTTCGAATCCCGGGCCCGTACCAATAAGTTCTTTAGAATTTATGTACGGAATTACACACGACTGGCTGTTCCGTGAAGGAAAACATCGTGAGGCAACCTGCAAACGTCCGTGGAAGAAGATTCGATGTCGTATTTCAACAACCCGCCCTGGGCCAGCTTGGTGGATATATCCCAATCACCCTTCGTGGGTAGGCCCTGTGCGTCCTGCAGTGGACTATATTAAAAACGCAGCTACAGTGACAGAACAGTGACTACTGCATTTAGGATAATTTTTAAATTTATGAGCACAGATTCAATCGAAAATGCTAGGTATATATTTATAGTCGCGAGGTCTACTGTTCAGAGAACTACTAGTTTATATTTATATATTATGTTTTTGAAGTTTTTTGAAGGCATTATTCAATTGTTGTAACCGTTTTAGAGCAGTATAGCATTGTTATAAAATAAGCTTGAATAAACGTGAAGTTATCTACGAGTATTGTTTTGTATTTCAAAACTACGCGGTCTGAATTATCAACAGGGCCACCACGGCTCACAACGATACTCGTTTTGTTTGAAAGTTGCTGTTTATGGCACGGTAATGATATTCATTACCGTGTCTATGGCTTGTGGGTAGTTTTTAAAATTTAAAAATTTCAATTTCAACTTTTAAAATTTCGAAAAAAATTAAATTTAAATTTTTCGTAATATCCATTTATTTAGCGATTTTTGACCGACGAAACGAGGAGGTACTCAACTCGACGCGTAATTTTTATTTATGTATAACCACGCATAACTTTTTACGTAGTAGTCCTATTTTGATATTTCTTTTTTTTATTGGAAAGTGCATACTTCGAAATTGGTTTCATTTAAATTTTATCAAAATCGGCTGAGCTATTTTTGATAAATCAACAATAATGTTACATGTCAACAAAAATCAACAAAAAAATGTTACATCGATCCGAGCGAAATATTGCGAATTCTGTACACGGTTGAAGTCGGTCATGCTATTTTTTACAAAAAATAATAATATTATAAGCTGTGTGAAGAAAACTTAAGCATAGGACACATGTTCGCATGTTTTTTACGATGTATGTCAATCCGTCCATCTACTTATATGCTTTCTACCACTAATATTGATTGAAATGTTAGTACTACAACGCAACGCTGAAATTGACGGACCTACATTGCAGCTCTATAATGCACATAAATACTGTGATATCATTTATAATCAAGCTCAAAAATCTCAATGAGCCACAGAAAAGTTTCCCTCGGTGTTATTTGCAAGAATTAACTCATAAAAATA
The DNA here is from genome assembly GCA_964007245.1 of Hypomecis atomaria. Taxonomy (NCBI): domain Eukaryota; kingdom Metazoa; phylum Arthropoda; class Insecta; order Lepidoptera; family Geometridae; genus Hypomecis; species Hypomecis atomaria. Next base: position 8,358,833 of record OZ023293.1, read on the forward strand.
TGACTTCTTGACAGACGAATCGGACTTACCGACATGGAAAACCTGATAAATGGAGTGAAATTAGCGATGCTCAGAGTAGGTACAATAAACTTAAGAAAAGTGAAGTTCTCGGAGACCAAAGCCTAGCAAGATGAAGTATGAGATGGATTGGAGAGACGACCTCGATTAATACTTATTCTGTTGTACCTAATTGATTTTATGTACAGTAAGTATAGGTCACATGACTAAATTGATGAATAATATGGTTCCGATAAAACCTGAAATGTAAGAAAATATCTTTTTAAAGGAAAAACGTGGATTAGGAGCCGTAAAAATATGTATGACGCATGCAATAAGTGACCACGGAAAGTAAGCTCCATGGCTGAGATGATGATGATGACGGCGCCAATAATACCTAAAATGTAATTAGATATAACTTGTGAAGAGTATTTGTGGCTTTTGACCCGCAACAATGCTAAAAAATGTATTATGTAAACCTTCTGTGGGCACGGAAGGTCAACGCAACGCAGTACTTACTTTACAGAAATGGTCACTACTCTTTTATTTATTATAGTAGGACAACGTTATTAGGCTTAATGGAAAGCTAAAAAGACATTCTATGTTTTTAATTTGATGTTTTATTCGATAAACCATTGAATTTGTGTTATGTTGGAAAATAGACAAAAGTGTGTGTTAAAAATCGATTTTTTGAAAATATTTTTCAATGACTACACTTGCGTAATAGTTGTCTAGCAGACAATAACAGACCATTAAAAGACCTATCTAACGATACCCATCATGAGCTATTTAATGAAATAGAACTTGAGATATAAGCAAATACCTACAACGGTCGGCGGCCATATTTGTGACGTCATAACTTCTAAAGTCTACCAGTTATCGCTTGACGACCGCTGGATCCTTGGTCCAGAAGCAATAACAAACACATTGATACTAGTAACAGGTAAATAGAAGAGATAGAGTAAATAAAATAGGTCGGTTGCCTCCTATCTATTATGCTCACCGGAGAGTGCCATGGCCCGAATAAAAAGTCTCAAATTTTCACGTGGCGTTTAACGTGATAATTATAGTCTGAATCACTTCCCTTGGCTTAGTATACCAGTTCTGGATAACCCTGTAATATTTCATGTTGAAATGTGGATTCAAGTGTATATAGATTTGCACAGTTGTGTGTTAATATCCTTTTTACAAAGCACAAAAGTACCTACAAGGCAAGCAAATAACCCTCTCATATTCATATTTGACTATGAATATTTACCTAAGAATTTGCGCAACTTGCGTCTGTTCTGTGAATGTATGAACTGTGGATGGACCTCAGGATCGTCCTCCAAATTCTTCTGGCCATAGTCACCTTGAGACGTTGCGCGTCGTCGTCTCGAATTGGGTTTCGTGTGGTATTAGATTACAAAAATTATAAGTACAATTATAAGTTACAGACAAATAATATAAAATAATCATTTATTTCCACAAACACAAATTACAAAGGAATCTTAAGTATCGCATGCAGACAAAATAAAAGAAAGCAAGAAAAACAATTCCTTATTACTATTTCCAGCGGTCCCACACTAGACTCGAGGGCCCGTGTTGTGGAGACCAAAAATACGAAATGTTCTAATTTTTTGATAAGTTGTGGAGGAATTTTGTAACATTAAAAGCATAACCCTGACTTTACACAAAAATTGTTTTACAAATCACTTAATCATATGCGCCAACACAATGGGCTATTTGTCTAGTTTTTGGAAATCGTTTTAAATTATTCGTTAGTACATAATAAGCTCACAAAATTTATATTTCCGAGAGATCTACTTAGATATTCAAGATCTCGCTAAAAACGACATTCTATAATGGCGCTGGTCTTTGCCGTCACACACTATACTTCCGCCAAATTCGATGTGAAATGTTTACCAACAAAGCGTTGCCTAGCAACACTGACAGCTGGTAGGGTTATCACTTCAAGACAGTGTTACGCATATCAGAATTTCTATAGTTTGTCAAATAAATCGTCCAGACTTTTCGTAATTTCAATCGAAAAGTCATATTTACTATATTTATAGATCAATATAAATAGCAATAACAAATTGCCAAGAAGTGAGTTTTAAAAGAAATCAGAATATTCAGTAATTACTTACATTGAAATTTGCATCAACCCTAGCCATTTTTTCGTTTGAGTGCAGAAATTGAGGTGGTCACCGCATGCTAGATTTTTTTGTTCCCACGGTCGGATAAAGACGACAGTTGAAATATGTATCTTAAAATAAAACTGTAGGAAAAAAGGGTCGCTATTCATAAAATAAAGATAAATTGACCAAGTGCAGTAAAGTCATAAAACAAAACATGAATCAACTTAAATGACTTTTGCGTGACGGTTAAAACTAATTTCTTAAAAACGCTTCCAAGATAAACAAAAGGAATAGGGAATTTAGAATCCTCGTAAATCTTCAACAGTTCATCCGCATGCTGAGAGGCATGCTGGAACCATAAATTTTAAGTGAAAAAAAACTATGGAAAGAACCATAGTTGACCATTTCCTGGTATGACGGGGGCGAGTCTTGGTTTTTTGTATTAGGGATTCACCAATGAAGACATACTTTCGTGGTTGTTTGAGTTTCAGATGGGGCGGGGCCTTTGGTGCTGCGAACCGAGCTGATATCTTGAAAAGATGACGGGGGATCACTCGTCGACCAGCCGCGCAACTCTTCAGTAGTTCTAATTAAGTTTTACGGGTTTTGAAAGCTCAGTTATTTTTAAATACAGTCAGTGAGTTTGTTAAGTCTGTTAGAAAGTTAGTGATGGTGTTAGGATGGAGAACAGCGGGTGGTTTGGTAATGTACTCTAACTGTCCTAAATATTTTCATTACACAGATATCAAAGATATTATCTCACGAAATTGTGTAAATTTCGTTGTATTCGAAAGGTCATTCACAATATCTTATTAACGATCTTATGGTGAATATGTCAAGTGACCGCAGTGAATTGATACCATGAATACAAATTATTTTATCGATGTGGGTCTTAGAACAAAGGGATAGTGCCTATATTCACTAAGGTATAGCGATATAGATACGCAAATGTACGTCGTACCTCAAACAGGTTCGAATCCTGTTTTATTAATCTTCACTGTGTAAAGATAGTGGACTCGACCATTCCGTGAATTTAGCTTAAGATTTGTATATGAAAAATATGGTTGGAAATAACAATGGGTTCGAATCCCGTTTATTGATTTATTGTCGAATATAAGCAAAGGACTTCACTTTCACTTTTTTACAACTGGAAATAGAGATGTGCGATATCCATGCCATCATTTTACCTGGGCAACGTGTGTATTGCATCTGCACTGTAATTTAACGTACTATTTAACTCCGGGCCATAAAATGGTAATGAGATGATGTACTAATATGTAATACGAACGTGAATATAAGTTTGTGATCCTGCTTAGTATATAAACTATAGCGACTTGTGAACACCTATGTACGTAATGGGGAGGCCGAATGGCTTTGTAAATCTACGAGGGATTATAGAAGAGCTTACCTATACTAAAGCGTGGAATTATATTTGGATAGGAAAATGTATAAATATGTATTGTGTTGTAGTCTTAAGTAATTTAAGTCCATTGTAGGCCGGCTATGAGGTTTTTTATTTCTGGCATTTCGTTTTCCTCATAAATTTGATGCCGTAGCAACTGAAAATGCTGGTCGATTAACAATTTAATACAATAAAATCGACCCAATTCTACCGAAGAGGTTATGTGTATTATTCGTCATGAATATTTTATGTAGATCCCAAAATTAAATGATTTGATCTACTATATACTTGGTTTCATTCATTTAGTTTTAAGACCTTTTACCTAATTTCAAGGGAGCAACAGAGATAACAAATGCCAGACGGCCTAAGTGACTTTGTCTGGTTACATTGGATTCCAATAGAATTAAATATAGGAGTTTGGGCATGTAGTCTCTGCTGATCTCTATGTAACTTATTCACTCGATACCTGATAATAGATAATCGAACATATCAGTAAATACATTTGGAGGACAGGAAATTTGATTCATGAAATTAATCCTAATACGAAGTTCGACCTTAAGTAAACATAGATAGATGATCACCATTAGTTATCACTAGCTTTAACTTTAACTACTAATGAGTAGATAAGAGGTTAGCGCATGTAGAGAACTTATTATCATTCGATCCGAACTTAGATAGTTTATTAGATATAGAAAGCAGAACCCGAGTGCAGCCTGGACATGGGATCGTCGAGAGTATACAACGTAAGTGGTTAAGTATATACAATCAGCACTAAGTACATAGGGACGCTTAGGGTGTAGGATATGTATACATATATACATGTAGGTGCTTAAGGGCTTGTAGTGTTGGCGCGATGAGTATGTGTGCAGCGTGTTAAGAAACCACTGTTTAGTAATTTCAGTTACTAATTTTATTGATAGAATCAGTACATGACCGTGGCGGGAAGCGGCAGGCCTGGGCTTCGTTAACACAAATGTCCTCTCCAACCGATCCATTGCTTCTTAGTTTGGCCAAACTAATCATACAGTTCTGTTCGAAATTGAATATAACAAATGGTACCTACCCCGGGGGAAGAACGCTATTGAGAGCGTTGTACGACGAAATCTGATATAATTATATACGCTTCGCAGCGTTAGGGTAAATAACGGACGGTTGCTCCCCTATAATCGATGTAAATCGAGCTGTAAGTCCAGCCTTAGGAATTCCCTCACGACGGCTGATCCGGTCTGGTTTCTGACGGGTGGACACAAATGGTCCACACTGGAGTCAACTGCACCAAACCACGCTCTTAGCACTTACTATGACAGACCTGTACTTAAATGAATAACGCACTAGCATCAAATTAGAACAAATTCACACAGTCCTACATAAAGGTCAGCGTTTTGTTAAACTCCTTAAGAGCTAAGGGAACTGTCATAAACAAAGTAAGCCTAGGTAGAATGGCTAGGTGATTCCTCCAGTTCATTCGGTCCAATGTACTGATGTAATTATGCACAAAATTCGCGACTTTGTTGATGCGCAATACTCATACTCTCCACCACGTCAAGACTCCTGAGGCTATTAGAAACTTTGTCGATACACACATACATAAATACATAAAAGACGATCACGACTGAGGTTGTACCATCACAGAAAATGGTGCCGAGGACCAGAATTTCAAATACGTATTTTGATACAATACGATTGGAATTAGAACTAAAATTATAAACACAACGTAGAAATCACGTGTATCGAGTGAATTTTTCAGGGATACCAAAGGAGAGAGGAGAGACTTCCAGTTTATTGTGCATGAACTATATTTCTGTGCATGAATTATACATTTGTGTTTTACTGTTTTTACAAATTGTGTATTGTGTTGTGTTGCATCCGGTATTCATATAAATTTATATTTGACAGGATACATATCGAGAAGAAATTAGAGCATAACAGTCAACGTATCACTTTCACTTTAATTTGCACACAAGTATATTTTAACTAAAGAATTCTTGTAAGTCATAACCTTTTGTTTATCTCGGATGGGAAAAATAAAACATTGTAAAGTAATATTGTCAAAACGGTACTATTTTATAACGCGTTGAGCAGTATCATAAAAATTGGATAAGGGCTTTTATGTCGTGGTTAGGAGCGCTATTGTTATAGTTTCTTTCACGGTAGTTGTAAAGACAGTTATTAACAATAATGGCGGAAGGTAGAGGTAGACGGACGTTGAGGAAACGCGGTTTAAATAAGGAGATGAATGCAAGTGGGTCAAGGGAACGTAGTAGGACTAGGGAAAGCACGACTCTTGAGTTGTTATTACAAAGAATGAATGAATTTCATGATAAATTAGAGTTACTAGGTTCGGGCAGTACTGACGGTGGGGTAACCAGCGATTTAACGCGCGAGATGAACGAAGGGACGGGTGAGGTTAGAGTCGGCACTAGAACACAAGAAATTACTAGCTTTTCGACCGAGGAAGCTAGCACGGCATCTTCGACTGTTCAGAATGTTTATGTAGTCCAACTGACAGTGAGCAAGCCTATGTTTGACGGGAAATCACAGGTTAACCCGATCACATTTTTAAAAAGACTAAAGAATTACATTAAAGCACTAAACGCGCACGATAGAGGGGTCGATATAGCTTTGGAGTGTGTCACGGGTCATGTACGACAGGTTATGGAATTATATTTGAACTATTGGGCTACTTTTGCCGATTTTGAAGCTGATTTTAGGCGTAACTACTGGACCGAACAAATTCAAGAGTCGATGAGATACAAACTAATCAGGGGTGTATATTCCAGTGAATCGGGCCCAACCATGTCCGAACACTTTGCACAAGAAGTAGAATCAATCCAATCATTAACTATCGCCTTCAGCGAGAGGGACCTCGTAAATTCAATTATGCGACATTATTCTGTAGATATACAGCAGTTGTGGTTTATAAAGACAGAAGAACCTACAATTATAAATGGCACAAACTTCCATAAGGGATTAGAACAGAATATAGTTATTAGAAACCAGGTGGCTAATATAAATAACTCCAATACTAATAATCTACAAGATAGGCACGTTAGGCGACCGGTTACACCTACTTTGACAACAAGGGCATAGAGTGATAATCGTAGTTTATTCAGGGGTAGATGCTATCAGCGAGGTCTTGCGGGTTATAGGTCGAATTACAATAGGACAGCGCTACATACGGAGGGGAGAGCTAGACCTAGCACAGGAAAGCCAGCTATAACTTTCGTAAAGGGAACGGAGACGACTACTCCGACAAAGAGTGTAGGACAGGACAACCATAAAAAAAAAAAAAAAAAACTGATGTCCGCCACACAAGCGGGTCCAGATAGTCTAGATTTGTGTGTTGATGGGGGCGACGGGACTCGGGGGCGTACAGAGGCAAGAGAGATGAGATGGATGATGATTACGTATTGTCTAGGTTGCCAGAAGTGAGTGTGTGGATGTATGGCAATCAGATGAATGCGTTGATTGATACGGAGCCAAATTAACGGTATCACTGAGGTATTTAATAACTCTATTCGAGAGGAAAGGGAAAGTTCACCTGAGATCGCTTACTCAGCTGTACAAGTGCAAGGGACATTTGGTTCGCGGAGTGAGAGTAGAAATCGGATGGTGGTAATAGAGCGCAGGCTAGGTAGCACAGTAGTTGAAGCGCCAGTACTAATTATTCGTAGACTACCTAGGTCATTGATATTAGGCTATGATTGGTTAGGACGAGTGAGAGGTGTGGTAGATTGCGATAGAGAAAGGACTATAGAACATTCGGGAGTTAAAACAAGCGTTAGAATAAATTCGGATTGTGAAGTCGAAAGGTTAGGAGGCGCAACGAATGCTTATACTTTGAATGCTATATTAATCCAAAGAACACCACGAGCAAACCATTCCAATTCGAAACATTAAATAAAACTTCCAACTCAATTGGAAAGGGAAATTAGACAATATCGACTTAGACCATGAATGAAAGAGCGTGTTATTGCCTGTATTAGAAAAACATTCTAAGGTGTTTACAAACAAGCTAGGGTTGACAGATAAATACGTGCACGTTACAAAACTAATAGATGGAAAACCGTTTGTAAGACGAAGCTTTCCGGTACCCATAGGGAAATAGGGAACGAGTGAAGGAGAAATTAGACGAGCTAGATAGATTGGGCGTTATAATACAGGAAGCGACACCGTCTTGTAGTCTACTTACTTATACTGAGAAACGGAATGGGTCAATGTGACTCGTATTAGACTCACGGGAGGTAAATAAGAAAATGATAGGTGACGCCGATTGCCGCTGATTACGTCCGAAAAATAATTAGAAGGGAGTGAGAATAAATGAGACTTAATGGGATACTGTAGACAGATTTCATCGGTTGGGTAGATAACGTTGAAATAGATTTTAAAAACCACGATTGCCGGATTAGTAGGTTAGACATCGACTTTTCAAAATCTATTTGGGGGCGTGTGAGGTGGTCACCGCATGCTAGATTTTTTTGTTCCCACGGTCGGATGAAGACGACAGTTGAAATATGTATCTTAAAATAAAACTGTAGGAAAAAAGGGTCGCTATTCATAAAATAAAGATAAATTGACCAAGTGCAGTAAAGTCATAAAACAAAACATGAATCAACTTAAATGACTTTTGCGTGACGGTTAAAACTAATTTCTTAAAAACGCTTCCAAGATAAACAAAAGGAATAGGGAATTTAGAATCCTCGTAAATCTTCAACAGTTCATCCGCATGCTGAGAGGCATGCTGGAACCATAAATTTTAAGTGAAAAAAAACTATGGAAAGAACCATAGTTGACCATTTCCTGGTATGACGGGGGCGAGTCTTGGTTTTTTGTATTAGGGATTCACCAATGAAGACATACTTTCGTGGTTGTTTGAGTTTCAGATGGGGCGGGGCCTTTGGTGCTGCGAACCGAGCTGATATCTTGAAAAGATGACGGGGGATCACTCGTCGACCAGCCGCGCAACTCTTCAGTAGTTCTAATTAAGTTTTACGGGTTTTGAAAGCTCAGTTATTTTTAAATAGAGTCAGTGAGTTTGTTAAGTCTGTTAGAAAGTTAGTGATGGTGTTAAGATGGAGAACAGCGGGTGGTTTGGTAATGTACTCTAACTGTCCTAAATATTTTCATTACACAGATATCAAAGATATTATCTCACGAAATTGTGTAAATTTCGTTGTATTCGAAAGGTCATTCACAATATCTTATTAACGATCTTATGGTGAATATGTCAAGTGACCGCAGTGAATTGATACCATGAATACAAATTATTTTATCGATGTGGGTCTTAGAACAAAGGGATAGTGCCTATATTCACTAAGGTATAGCGATATAGATACGCAAATGTACGTCGTACCTCAAACAGGTTCGAATCCTGTTTTATTAATCTTCACTGTGTAAAGATAGTGGACTCGACCATTCCGTGAATTTAGCTTAAGATTTGTATATGAAAAATATGGTTGGAAATAACAATGGGTTCGAATCCCGTTTATTGATTTATTGTCGAATATAAGCAAAGGACTTCACTTTCACTTTTTTACAACTGGAAATAGAGATGTGCGATATCCATGCCATCATTTTACCTGGGCAACGTGTGTATTGCATCTGCACTGTAATTTAACGTACTATTTAACTCCGGGCCATAAAATGGTAATGAGATGATGTACTAATATGTAATACGAACGTGAATATAAGTTTGTGATCCTGCTTAGTATATAAACTATAGCGACTTGTGAACACCTATGTACGTAATGGGGAGGCCGAATGGCTTTGTAAATCTACGAGGGATTATAGAAGAGCTTACCTATACTAAAGCGTGGAATTATATTTGGATAGGAAAATGTATAAATATGTATTGTGTTGTAGTCTTAAGTAATTTAAGTCCATTGTAGGCCGGCTCTGAGGTTTTTTATTTCTGGCATTTCGTTTTCCTCATAAATTTGATGCCGTAGCAACTGAAAATGCTGGTCGATTAACAATTTAATACAATAAAATCGACCCAATTCTACCGAAGAGGTTATGTGTATTATTCGTCATGAATATTTTATGTAGATCCCAAAATTAAATGATTTGATCTACTATATACTTGGTTTCATTCATTTAGTTTTAAGACCTTTTACCTAATTTCAAGGGAGCAACAGAGATAACAAATGCCAGACGGCCTAAGTGACTTTGTCTGGTTACATTGGATTCCAATAGAATTAAATATAGGAGTTTGGGCATGTAGTCTCTGCTGATCTCTATGTAACTTATTCACTCGATACCTGATAATAGATAATCGAACATATCAGTAAATACATTTGGAGGACAGGAAATTTGATTCATGAAATTAATCCTAATACGAAGTTCGACCTTAAGTAAACATAGATAGATGATCACCATTAGTTATCACTAGCTTTAACTTTAACTACTAATGAGTAGATAAGAGGTTAGCGCATGTAGAGAACTTATTATCATTCGATCCGAACTTAGATAGTTTATTAGATATAGAAAGCAGAACCCGAGTGCAGCCTGGACATGGGATCGTCGAGAGTATACAACGTAAGTGGTTAAGTATATACAATCAGCACTAAGTACATAGGGACGCTTAGGGTGTAGGATATGTATACATATATACATGTAGGTGCTAAAGGGCTTGTAGTGTTGGCGCGATGAGTATGTGTGCAGCGAGTTAAGAAACCACTGTTTAGTAATTTCAGTTACTAATTTTATTGATAGAATCAGTACATGACCGTGGCGGGAAGCGGCAGGCCTGGGCTTCGTTAACACAAATGTCCTCTCCAACCGATCCATTGCTTCTTAGTTTGGCCAAACTAATCATACAGTTCTGTTCGAAATTGAATATAACAAATGGTACCTACCCCGGGGGAAGAACGCTATTGAGAGCGTTGTACGACGAAATCTGATATAATTATATACGCTTCGCAGCGTTAGGGTAAATAACGGACGGTTGCTCCCCTATAATCGATGTAAATCGAGCTGTAAGTCCAGCCTTAGGAATTCCCTCACGACGGCTGATCCGGTCTGGTTTCTGACGGGTGGACACAAATGGTCCACACTGGAGTCAACTGCACCAAACCACGCTCTTAGCACTTACTATGACAGACCTGTACTTAAATGAATAACGCACTAGCATCAAATTAGAACAAATTCATACAGTCCTACATAAAGGTCAGCGTTTTGTTAAACTCCTTAAGAGCTAAGGGAACTGTCATAAACAAAGTAAGCCTAGGTAGAATGGCTAGGTGATTCCTCCAGTTCATTCGGTCCAATGTACTGATGTAATTATGCACAAAATTCGCGACTTTGTTGATGCGCAATACTCATACTCTCCACCACGTCAAGACTCCTGAGGCTATTAGAAACTTTGTCGATACACACATACATAAATACATAAAAGACGATCACGACTGAGGTTGTACCATCACAAAATCTCAAACAATTGGGAACTTTTTTATTTATACATACTATTTTTCTTATTACATCACGAAAAAAGTACTTTTTTCGATTACAAACTTGTCATTGCAGCTGAGTCACGTACATCTATCTATAAGGTTAATCAACTGCAAAGTTCAACTTGTCGTGACATTCATCCAATGTTGAAGTCGGTTAATAGTTTGAGTTATAGTACCTAGTAATGTTTTAATAGTTTATGTAAGTACCTACCTACTTACATGCCAGTACGGAAGCCTTGGAGTGCGAGCTTAGCTAGTTTTTAGGGTTCCGTACCCAAAGGGAAAAACGGACCGTAATCCCTATTACTAAGACTTCGATGTCCGTCTGTCTGTCTGTCTGTTTGTCACCGGGCTGTATCTCATGAACCATGATAGCTAGGCAGCTGAAACTTTCACATGTGATGTATTTCGGTTGCCGCTATAACAACAAATACTAAAAACAAAATAAAACAAATATTTATATTTATAATTAAAATAAAAATTCATATGCCATACAGTACGGAACCCTCCGTGCACGAGTCCGACTCGTACTTGGCCGATTATTTATAATACAAAATCGCGTTAAATAAAATCGAGATGCATATAGTCGATACGATTCGGCGCTCTTGTGTACGAGCCATTAGATCCCTCTCTCATCTTTAGATCCCACTCTCATTATAAACTTATAATAAAGCGAGTGAAGCCACGGGCAAAAACGTGAGCAATTGAGCATTAGAAAAAAGTTCTCTACCCCTGCTGTTAGTGGTTGCTAGGCAACGCTTTGTTGGTAAACATTTCACATCGAATTTGGCGGAAGTATAGTAAATAACGTTAGGTAATACTAGTAAATACGCTAGTTCACATCTAAAAACTGACAAAAAATACTTTAAAAAGTAACTTAGGGTCCAATAATATCACTCCGAAAACTCAAAACACAAATTACACAAACAATATTTAATCGATAAATTTTTGTTTACTATTATATGACGTCACCAGAGTTGCCGCCCTTTTTAGAGCGTTCACGTCACAGATAAAATATCAAAAAAATATCGTATTTTATTTCGTGCTATTTGCGAAAATTAATATTTTAGTTGACCGAGCTTTAGCGAGGTCTCTGAGTCTACTTGGACGAGCCGGCACTTGAGCTGTCAAATGTATGTTTCTTTGTTCGACGATAACTCAAGTACCGCTCAGCTGATCTCCATGAAATTTAACATGCACGTAGTTTATATATATATAGAATTTTTAAGTTCGAATATGAGCATCTTCTGTTCAGTGGTGTCGAAGATACCAGGACCGGTGGTAAAAAGAGGCAAAACGGCGCCACTTTCTGCGGGAGTTGCGGAGTAATATTAGTGCACGCTCGAGTATTTTATTTAAAATTGTATTAACAATAACCGCTCATGTTCACGCAAAATTCAGAATAATATTTTGTTTGTAATTGTTCAGGCAAATTTCATGATAATATTTAATTTGTAATAATATTTAATATGTAATATCAAGCCAATTTTGGACGCCTAGCGCCACCTAGTGCTATCAAAATGTAAACTTCACTTAGCGGTTGTTTTTGTAACTCTTTACTCAGGTCGATGTCAGAATAATTCATGTTTGGGCCATATTGCATGATGTCGCCACTTTGTATGAAATAAACTCATAGCTTGCTTTAGACCGATTCTGCGACTGTTCGGAATTAATTCATTCTCATCTCACGTCAGCACGGGTAGCATGGCAAAGGGAACAAACAATTTTATCCACTTTTAATGTCAGTTGTCATTGTCAATCCATACTTTATTTCCGCTTCGAGGGGATATAATGGTGGAAAGACAATTTGTTTCTTTGCCATGCTACCCGTGCAGGAGCATTCAGATAGAGTAGGAGTTGTCGCAAACATTATTGTTCTATGAAGCCCGATATGCTATATTATGCGACTTCTGTGAGTGTTAGATTCCATTCAGTATGACCAATGTAGCATAATTCAAACATTGTAGCAGAACAATAGCAATTTTAGGCAGAAACTTATATTTTAAATATTTCACCTAATGTAATTTATTGTTAATTTAATTATTTATTGTTAAAGTGAATATACAACTAAATATGCTGTGAATATTTCAAGCATTTACCAGTTACCATTATTAGTATCGAGCGAGAAACGGCAAAAAATTCAGGTTTGTTGTATGGGAGCCCCCCCTTAAATATAAATTTTCAGCTTTCTAGCTATAACGGTTCATGAGATACGGGTCAGGCCGTAGATTTTGCCACAAATAGCGAAAAGATAGTGAATGAATGAATGAATGAATGAACACTTTATTGTTAACACAAAATACAGAAAAAAAAATACACAGAAAGGAAAAATAAAGTAACTTAAAACTAGTGCAACAAAGGGCGGCCTTATTGCTTACAGCAATCTCTTCCAGGCAACCCTTTGTGTATAATTATAGAGTACTAGCTTTTACCCGCGGCTTCGCCCGCGTTGTATTTTGATTTTGGCTTATGTTTATGTCGGCTTCGAAACCTAACCTAACTGACAAATATCAAAATACCTTAGAGGAATGCTTTTGTTGGTTAAGTTACGGTTGGAGTGTATATACAACCCCCCCGTGTATTCCGGCCTTGTCGTGGGGGAGGTCTGAGGCAGCTGAAAAGGCGGCGCTCGAAGTCTCCCTCTTCTTTGGGTCTTTTCCCCCAAGGAAGCTTAGAGGCTGGCACTCGAGTTTCAGCCGCTTTTAACTAAAGCAGCTGAGAGGATGGCCGGTAGGTTGCATGCCTTATGAGGAGTGTCGCAACTTAGGCGGGCTGCAGTGCCGCTCTTGCGACGCTGCATCCGAGGATTTTTTTTATTACATCGCGAAATATCCCTGACATGATCAGGGGTCTTAATTACAAATGAATAAAAACTAAGTATACCTATATTTCAATGTTTTTGGCTGTTTGCAGTTATAATAAACATTACAATGGTACAGCAAAGTTTATACCTACTTGTTCCTAATTAAGTTTTTTACAAATATCCTTTTTTACAAATATTTGTGCAAAAATTCGATAAAATTGTTTCTAAGGTTTTTTCGTGTTAGATTAATTCCAATTTTTTGTTCTAAATCAAATCTCTACTTTCCATAAACTGGGCATTCCAAGATTATGTGCAGTGGAGTCTCCTCTTTTGTGGGTTCACAGATGCACGATGGGCTTTCCCTCAACTTAAATCGATGTAAGTATTGGGAAAACTCACCATGCCCCGTCAGCACTTGAGTTATGATTCCCACTGGTGCTATTTCTCTTACGATCTTGTATGCCGCCCTTGCATCCGGAAAATATGTTTTGGTTACCGCCGCTGTGTGTCCATCCTGATACCGCCGGTTCCACTCGTCAAGAGAGTCCTTTCGGATTTCTCGCTTGACGAATGAAACGGGGCAGTTATCCTAAATAGGTCTGCACTTCGAGTGCAGTGCTGCTTCCTTTGCTAGCTGGTCCGCTCTCTCATTTCCCTCCATCCCCGCGTGCGCTTTAATCCAATAAAGTTTCACTATTTTATTTTGTGCGTGTAGTAACTTTATGTTAGCTTTGAATTTACTGCTAAGGGATGGAGGGAAGATACGCCAACTACCGTTTCCAGTGCAGACCTGGAGTCACAAAAGATTTTTGCTTTTTCGGTAGCCTCAATAAGTGCCAATAACTCGACCTGTTACACAGAGCACCAATCGGCCAATTTCAGCTTGCGGGTACTGATCTCAGCGGCATCATCCCAAATGGATAATGCCGCCCCAACTTTCCCTTTAATTTTACTGCCGTCTGTAAATATGTTAATTTCTCGGTTAAGATTTTGCTCTAGTGCTGCTCCGTCTGCCAGGCATATGAACTCCAGCTCCTCCTGCTGCGCTGGGTGTGGCTTCTTTTCTGTCTCTCTATCTCCAGTTACTTGCTGGGAATAACCTTTCTTAGTTTCATAAAGCAAGGTTGCTTCTTGGACTCTGAAATGACAGCCGAGGATAAGGGGCCGCGGTGGGATATATGGAACTGGTGGTGTGGGTGCCGCCACCTACCCTACCTTCCGCTAGGCCGTCAACGTGTTGGCAGACGCAGTGGGGCTGCAGGGGAAGAGAGGTGTCGGTATCGCGATTGCCGTTCTCACTGCCCTCTGCAGTTGAAGAGGCAGGCGCTGGGCTACTATGACTGACCCACTGCACTGGGACCAGGGCGTTGGAATGCTATCTGATGTTCAGTACTGGTTAGTCTCGAGTGGTGGATGACGATGTGTCTTGTGCTCCGAAACACTCCGTCACTATGGCGAAAGCGCAAGCTCCGTTATGGAGCCCGAGTCTGGGCTAGTGCTATTGAGTGCCGCGAAGGAGTGCGAAATATGTGGGAACGTCCTAAACTTGCCATGACAGGTTATTTCTGGCGCTTAGACGGCTGCTACCGCAGCCCACTCACTTAGTTTTTATCCTATCCTACGGGAACTGTTAAAGTTTTTGCGATAAAAAGTGGCCTATGTCACTTTTCGTCTTTCAAACTATATTCATGCAATATGCCAAGGCAAGTTGCTCCGTTGCTGAGAAAAATTTATCGTTAAGTCCTACGGGAACCACAATTTTTTCGGGATGGAAAGTATTCCATGTCACTTTCCGTCTTCCAAACTATGCCCACCCCAAATATCAAGTCGATCCGTTGCTCCATTGCTGAGAAACAGTTATTGTCCTATCCCATGGGAATCACGAATTTTCTCGAGATATAAAAAGTATCCTATTATCACTTTCTGTCTATTAAACCATAGGTATCCATACCAAAAATCAGGTCAATCTTTTGCTCCGTTGCTGCGTCAAAGAGGAACAAACCAACAAACTTTTCGGATTGATAACATTAAAGTATGATGATTCTGTACCATAAAGGTAGAATAAAAAAACATGTTGAACCTCTAATGATAGAATATTTAAAAATATTTTTAATGTCAGACAAAATGACGGCCTGGTATTAAACGTCATAGTAACATGTAGCATGCAGAGGGAAAATAACATTTTATCCAATTTTAATGTCAGTTGTCATTTTCAATCCATACTTCATTTCCTCTTCAAGGGGATATAATGGTAGAAAAACAATTTGTCGCCTTGCCACGCTACTTGTGATTTATAAAAGTCTGCAGACAATGTCACCTGTCATCTAATTACGTTTGGCTGTGACGTTTCGTTAGTCCATATTAGCGTCATAGAGGAATTAATCACTTAGCGTCTTTGTGATAGTGGCGACAGTTTCGCTTTCGAGGGTTTTTGTCCTGTCCTACAGGAACTATGAAATTTTTCGGGATAAAAAGTATCCTAAAGCTCCTTCCGCCTTTTATACTATATCCATGCCAAAAATCAAGTCAATCCGTTGCTCCGTTGGCGCGTGATAGAGTAACAAACCAACAAACCAACAAACTTTTCAGATTTATAATATTAGTAAGGATAATAGAGTATATAGAGTATAATTGTGTATAATAGTGCAGAATTCTTCGCTATTCTGTCGCGAACAATGGCGAACGATAATGATGAACAATAGTTAAGATGATGATACACAATTGATGTACGATATTATTTGCAAATGATTACCTCTGAAGTTCATGTCACTTGGATGGCGGATAGTGTCGCGTACATGGCGTTAAAAATATAATAAAATAGTGTTTTTATTATTTCCTATTATTAATTAAATGAGAGATCTAATAAGAGAGAGCCGTGGGGTGCCGGCAGAGTAGAATAGCACCCCCCTCTAGTACCAGGTGTCGTAGGAGCCGACTAAGGTACAGCGGAACCGACTAATGGCGGTATAACCATTCAAATAAAAACTTAGCTAAAATGGCACAGGGCAGGGATGGGGAGCAGCATCCCTGTCGCGAAGCTACGTTTCTGCAATCGCCACCACGCCTGCCCAGCGCGGCGATTACGGGCAAATACCCAATATGGAACGATCAAAAAGACCAGGCCCCCAGTCCCCAGCAGCTCCGCTAGCCCGGGGCTACGGTAGCGGCCCCGGTAACGGCAGAGAAGGGGGTGCTAAGAATCGCTGGCAGACGCCCGGCTACCACTCCCGTTGATTCGGTCGAGACTTGGGCTGTGCTCGAGTCTCTCCAACGATGCCGTATTGACTATCGGTACATCGAAGTGTTTAAGTGCTTGTATAATAACGCCACTATGTCGGTCCGAGTACAGGAAGAGAGCTCCAAGGCGATCCCTTTAAAAAGAGGCGTAAGACAGGGAGACGTCATTTCTCCGAAACTGTTTACGGCTACTTTGGAGAACGCCTTCAACCTCCTGGAATGGAAAGGATTCGGCATCAATGCCAATGGCGAATACCTCACTCACCTTCGGTTTGCCGACGATATAGTAGTCATGGCAAAATCGATGGAAGAGCTCAGCACGATGCTCGAAGGCCTCAATCGGGTTTCTCAACAGGTGGATCTTAAGATGAACATGGACAAGACGAAAGTTATGTATAATTCCCATGTTGTACCCACCCCGATCTCTGTTGGGAACTCGGTTTTTGAAGTCGTTGACTCGTACGTCTACCTAGGACAAGTAGTCCAGTTAGGTAGGTCCGACTTCAAGAAAGAGGCCAATCGCCGAATCCAACTCGGCTGGGCAGCGTTCGGAAAATTGCGTAGCGTCTTCTTGTCCGACATACCTCAGTGCCTCAAGTCGAAAGTTTTCGACCAGTGTGTGTTGCCAGTGATGACTTATGGCACAGAAACGTGGTCTCTCACTATGGGCCTTATTGGTAAGCTCCAAGTAGCTCAACGAGCTATGGAGAGGGCTATGCTCGGAGTCTCTCTGCGAGATCGAATCAGAAGTGAGGAGATCCGTAGAAGAACTAAAGTTACCGACATAGCCCAACGGATTGGCAAGTTGAAATGGCAATGGGCAGGGCACATAGCGCGGAGGACTGATGACCGATGGGGTCGAAAAGTTCTCGAGTGGAGACCACGTACCGGCAAGCGCAGCGTAGGACGTCCACCCACAAGGTGGACGGATGACCTCATTAAGACCGCAGGATCGCGCTGGATGCAAGCCGCTTCCAACCGGTCTTATTGGAGATCCATAGGGGAGGCCTATGTCCAGCAGTGGACTTCTTATGGCTGATGGATGGAGAGATCTAATTAGATCTAAAAAACTCGAAAAACAACTTCAACATTAGATCATGACTACTCACTGAGTGATCCTAGAGGGTTGGTTTCATAGTATGAAATGCTCAGAATATTATATACGTCAAACCTGGCTAACTGAGAACTGGATAAGTGAGAAACCTCTATAAGTGAGAGTAATTGCCAGGTCCCTTCATTTTACCCCTCAAATACCTCTATAACTGAGAGACAGAAACCTCTATAAGAGAGAGTCGTTTTTCCCTCATGAACCTCTATAACTGAGAGTACTACTTGTCTGAACCTCTATAAGCGAGAGTTGAGGGTAATTAAACATCTGCACTTTATGATCCATTCTTAAATTTCGTGTAACTAACTACCGTTGCTTTCGGATCGTGTTCTATTCAATTTTTTTTATGTATTTTGTGGAAATAAGTAACATCGTTTTTGTATCGCATTCTTTTGGTATGGCTACAAGTGCGTTTACACTATTTTATTGGTCAAACTTACTCCAGTTGATAGGTATCAATTGAAGAGAAAGGTTCGGTGTTATAAAATAAATCTTTAGGAATAAATAAATAAGTCGTTAAGCGATAAGTTTAAGAAAGCTAGGTATTGTATGCGTTCAAAGGTGGAAAATCTCGATGTGAAATACGCAACGAATTTGACTTATCAGAATTACTTTTATTAACTTATAAAATCAAAAGACATGCGGTCCCTTTAAGGTCTCAGTGCTCTAAAAGGCATGGAAATATAAAAGTCTATGTTTTGATTTTCACAATAATTAAATGTGTCTTTTAGAATGAATAAAACAAACTATCATCTATGTTCAATTCTAATCAACACAACCCAAACAATTACATAGTACCTATTTATTATTTATAAACATATTTATCATTCTGCACGCATGTAGATACCTACATACAAATTAGACGTTTTTTTAACCTCTATAAGAGAGAGTAGCTACTTCCGAAACTGGATAAGTGAGAAACCTGGATAAGTGATAAACCTCTATAAGCGAGAATGAGATGGCGGTCCCTTCAACTCTCTCTTATCCAGGTTTGACTGTATATAATATTTCATCATTTATTCCTTTGGCCAGCACTTTCAGGTTTAGCCCAAAATCAATGATGTCCTTTATACTTGCGAAATCTACTGTTTGGACACTACTAAGTAATAATTATAACTCTCGCGAAGATAAATGGTAATTTAAGTAAAATATGTTACACGTACTATTTATTGAAAGTTACAAAAACGAACATTATACCTATCTATTTTGTTTTTCTTTCAGTACAGACATTTGATCTCATCCAAGTTTTGCAAAACATGTCAACAAATAATAATAACTGCACCTAGTGTGTACTATGTATTATTTGTGGTGAAGAATAATTGATAGTGAAGAAATAGCGAACGGCCGCGGAGCCGTCTCGCAATGCACATTGCGAGACGGATCCGCGTGCTAGCACTCGCCAACTTGAGAAAGGTCGCCGAACGCGACCGAAACTATAGTCGTGTTATGACTATACGACACGTGAGTGAGTCCCGTTTTATATCGTTTAAAATGTGTGAAAACCACGTAAATTTCCATAGTAAAATAAATATCTTGTGTTATGTATATTTAATATTTAATGTTTATATTAATGTATTTAAATATTAAATTTTATAAATGTATTATAAATATATGTAAAATATATATTACTCGTATGTAGGTGAGTAAGGGCCTCTTTCATCATCTCCGAGTAAAGTCCCAAGTAAGCTACTCGCCGATTAAATTGGCAAGTATCGGTAGACGCCAGTTTCATAATGTCTGAGTAGCGCTACTCGTCCCATAAACTGGCTTGTAACTTACTTGCCACTTCATCTACCCTCTAGCGGCGTTAACCGACGAGTAAGACACTATGACGACTTTAACGTATGTCTTTCCTTTAAACTTGTGCTGTGCTGTGGATACTGTTTTTCAGGAAAATGATACCTAATATGGATTTGCTTGAATATATCGAAGATTAATTAGAGAAATTAAAATATATAAACTAATTTCCAGAGTTCGTGTTTTTTAATATTCGTGTTAATTACTACAAAAATTAAATAATAATAAAAGTGGTTAAAATAATTGCTATAACATTGTATTTTCACGTAGGTAGGTTACCTACCTACGTGGTAGTAGTTAGGTTAGGTAAAAAAAGTGATGTTGTAAAAAAACATGCTAATAAAACAACAACAACAAAATAGCCGTACTGTAAAGAGAAAATCAAAATATCACAAACGAATCACACGTTTTGAGCTTATTACTTGTACTACCACAAGTGAACCGTAAATGATGTTGGGCCAAATAACCTAAAAAAGAACTTTGAAATGTAATTATATTATTTTAATTAAGTAAAACACAGGTGTTACTCACGTTTGATTTTTAGTAGGATACTACTCTATAGTAGTATCCTGCCGCCCCTGCCCCCGCACCGCAACCGCTGTCATCGCGAGCGCTGCGCGCCGCGGCTCGCAGCGCTAGCGATGACAGCGGTTGCGGTGCGGGGGCAGGGGCGGCAGCGGGCAGAGTATGTTGTGCGCCGACGCTACAACATACTCTGCCCGCTGCCGCCCCTGCTCCCGCACCGCAACCGCTGTCATCGCGAGCGCTGCGAGCCGCGGCTCGCAGTGCTATGCGAGACGAGCCCGCGAGCTAGTACTCCGACCTTGAGAAAGATCGCCAAATGCGATCGAAACTATAGTAGTATCCTACTAAAAATCAAACGTGAGTAACACCTGTGTTTTACTTAATTAAAATGTATGAATACCACGTTAGTTTCCATAGTGTAATTATATTAAAGTCAAATGTAACTTAATTTTTTTTTAATTGGGCAAAAGTGCCTTTATTAACTATTTCTAAATACAATAGTACTTTATATGCTAAAACGACCTACACTACTACTACATGCTTCTAAAAATGGATGTTTTAAAAAAAAAGTATTTAAACTGTGTGCAAAAATCGTCAAACGCTATTTTCAAAATCAATGACATTTTAGTAAAATATCATAAGTAGTGAAAAAGCACCTGACATGGCATCACAGGTTTTTTTTATGTCAATCGTTAAAAATAACATTGACGTTTGACATTTCTGACAGTTACGACAGCGAAATACGAACGCCGTGTTGTTACTTGTAGGCTGGTTGTCTAATGTGAAACTGACCAATATTACTCGGGACTCTTTACTCGCCAAATAGCACTACTCGGAAAGTAGTTACTCAATACTTTACTCAGAGATGATGAAAGAGGCCCTAAGTGTGTAACGATTGCGAGTAGCCTACAGAGTCTTAGTAATAGGGTCCCGTTTTTACCCTTTGGGTACGGATCCCTAAAAAGAATTCGCCTAACTTTCATACCAATATTATTGTTATTTTTTGAAATCACAGTATTTATGATATAAAATAGGAATAGCGCGAGGTCTAAGTCCGGGCGGACTACTAGTATAAATAAAGTGAAGAATGTATTTTTCAAGCTATTATCTTTAAGGATCACCACAATCAATAGTATATTTTCAAGACTTTCGCAAATTTGGATGTTAAAAGGATTAACATTGGTAAGGGCACTCATTGTTATAAACTTATAAATAATCATATTTCCACCAGCCATAGGACGTCCACAGCTATACATAGGCCACCCCAAAGATCTCCAGGAAGACCGGTTGGAAGCAGCCTGCATCCAGCGCGATCCCGCAGTCTTAATGAGGCCATCCGTCCACCTTGTGGGTAGACGTCCTACACTGCGCTTGCTGGTACGTGGTCTCTACTCGAAAACCTTTCTACCCTATCGGTCATCAGTCCTCCGCGCTATGTGCCCTGCCCACTGCCATTTCAACTTGCTAATCCATGGGGCTATGTCCCTCTCCATAGCTTGTCTTGTCGGGCTACTTGGAGTTTATTAATAAGGCTCATAGTAAGAAACCACATTTTAGTGCCATAAGTCATAAAATAATAAAACACGTATTTCAGATTTTGACGTGACAACGTCTTATAAATTGGTTTGCCGGGTGACACTTCAAGAAACTGCGTTACGCTCCGCTCACGTTATGCGCTCACAATAGTGCCTCTGACTCGCTCTCATTCGTCTCATTCGTCTCAAAGTCGTTGTCACGTAAAACTTTCGCCCGTATACCGACTTTACAGGCAACCAATTTTTTTAGTAAATCAACCCTCCAACCCTTAAAACTGGGGGATAAAAGTTGGTATGAGACTTCCGCAAGTTTGAAACTAGAGACCTAAAAATCGATAAAGGTACTTCTCGTAACAAATAATAGCCAAGCCGCATATATTGACTAAGGTGTAAATTTTGTGAAGTAACGACTTGTAAAGTTAAGGCGTGTAAAATTAGAAGCTATTACAAGCTACATGAAATATTACTACTTTTTGAAAGTGCAAACTGTGATCTTGTCTTGTCTTCATTTCACATGAAAATGTTTTGTTTGGATTATTTTTGCAATATTCTATTCGCATGGCATCAATTAAAAGGGAAGCTATTTTTTACTGGAGAAGTCCTTAAAAATATTTGGTTTTTATAGTGAGTTGCAAACTTAATTGATTTTCCGTCATATTTAGCACATTTGGGTACGTTGAGAACGGGGAAAAATCTTTATAACGGCTGATGGGATATTTAACGGAAACAAAAACTACATATTTTGATCCGAATTGCATTTTTTTTATTTGAAAACTGAAAAATTTTTTTTTTGCGGCCCACCAGCTTTTTTTGTAAATTTAATAAGCCCTCGAAGGTGTGTAGCTTAAACAGCCCTGATCTACGGAAACCATATCGCATATCTCGACACGCTCTTGTTTTTTCTTTCAATTTTTTCTGCCATATTTGTTCAGTTGTGTATGTGGCTACGAATTTATGAGGCCTCTGACAAATTTTGTTTTCTCGGTGGAAGGAATGTAGTAAGCAGTCTGTAAGTAATAAGTATTTCTAAACGGTAGCAAAACAACACCTCTTTAGGGAAACTCCATTTATTTGAACGGGTGGTATGTTCTTGGGACAATTTATACCATCAATTGATTTTTGGTCACATCCATAACTTAGTACTTCCAGATAGTGCTTTTCACACGTCTGCATCAACTATACCGACGCTCAGCAGCTCAGCCTGTTGATGTAGATCCAAGCTAAACAGAGTCAGAAAGGTCAACCCGCCCTGCCGAACTCTGCATTCTAGATGGTACGAGTCAGACATTGCGCCCGCCTACCGCACACTGTTACTCCGGTGTGCATACCTATATTGGAAAGTACTTACAAGTCCTAAGGCACGTCTATTTAGGTACGTCATATTACTATAGATTGTGGCAAAGTAACAGGAGCGCGTAAGGTGGGCACTGAGCGCGAAGCACGAACGGCTTAACTTCCCACATACGAGTACTCCCGTAGCACACCTCCGACGCAAAACCATAATAGTGGAACTGCGGTAATTTCGCAATGTCCTATCTGTTGTCTGTGTCTGTGTGAGACAACGCGGCAACGCAAGAAAATGGCGGCTGGAGCGCGGAAGTGTGGCTGACGTCGGAGGTGATCAACTAAACCGCGCGGCGAAAGAGATGGAATAATAGTCAAATCTATGCGTTAGAACATGCCGTTTCGCTAGTGTTCCGCTTCTCTTACATACGGACAAGACATGACAAAATCACCGCGATTCCGCTATTATGGTTTCGCAGCCAAGGTATGCTACGGGCGTCAACTGACTCGCGTGACGTTCCGATGCCCAGTTCTACTAATCAAATAGGTACTTTTTTTTTTTTTTTATACCTGTCCCGGCGCATAGGCCGGGCCCGCGAGCTACTCCCTAACGTAATCAGGGGGGTTTTACTATTTATTTATTTAGGAACTTATTTAATTTACAATATCTCATACTACAGTTATCTTATTCTAAGCTATGTTTAAAATTACCGTTTGCTTATAGTACTTTTTACATCAAAACTTATCCTATTATTAGGTTGATATAGATATATTATTAATATAAATATTCAACCTATATATTATCTAGCGTTTTGTTTTTATTTATTGTCCTTTTTCCTATCGTTATACAGTATTTTAGAAATATATCGTTAACTTTGTTATCCCTTATTATGTGACATATACTTTCCTTCGTTATCTGAACACCTATCTCCTGCTCCACCTCGCACCTTTCTCTGCCATATATGGGACAGTCTACCAGGATGTGATCAAATAGGTACTACAATTGATCGCAGCGGAACTCGTGTAGCAGTTTTGCTACTTGTACCTATTTCGCAGCGGAGATGTGATACGGGCGATAGCTCCCGTATGTGCGTCTCTCTTGTGAGTGCGCTATCTAAGTTATTTAAACGCTAGTAATTTTGTGGCTTATCCAAAGAGTTAAATCAGGTCCTCAATAGAGGTCTAATACTTACCAAAATATGAGCCATCAAATGTTTCATTGCAAAAACGAGTAATTATAAACGTGTAGGTACATTCCAATAAACAAGAATTCGGAAACAAAGGACATACCTACCTACGTAAGAAAATAAGTAACTATGTGTAAATAACATTGTATAGCACAAACAAAACGCTTTAAATTCATTTAATATATTTGCACAGTTGTGTATTGTGTAAACTTAAGTATGGAAGGAATTTCGGTATGGATGTAATTTGATATTTTGTTTAATTTAGGTATCATATAATAAAATATACCACTGTCGTAATAAAATAGACCAACTGAATCAAAAAAGTGGAAGAGTAGAATTTTCAATTTTAACAAACGTCAATTTAACTGACAGAGCGAAGTGAGCGAATTTATGCTTCGAGATTGGCAATTTTTTTTTTCATCAGTTCGGATGTTTGTTAGTTTATTTAGGTGATGGTTCTCCTCGACAATGTATTTTTTGATATTTCAACATTTTTTGGACTCCTCTATACAATTTGATGCCCCCATAGTCAAGTACTTAGTGTGAGCGTTTAAATAAAATATGATGTTACAACTTTTTACTGTAGAAATTACTCGACTTCTTGCGTTTTTAAATGCCATGTTTTTGTTTGAATCTGATTTTCAAAATCTGTTCGTAGTTACCCATTACATCATTAAATAAATAAGGTTTTAAGTTTCTATCTTTAGCTTTAAAGGCTGTATGCTGTTTTCTGTCTATCAGTTACAGAACAACACCCTTTTATTCGTATTAATACCTAAATGCTTATTTATTGAGAGATTTAAAGATTCAACATGGATGCCACAAAAACATTTTTATGTAAAATAAGGACAAGACGAGACTACGGTTCGCACTACCAAAAAGTTATCAGATCTCATGTAGAGCCAAGTTTCTAACTCTACAGAACTATAATCCACAAACTTTACACCTTAGTCAATATTAGGCGGTTTCATAAAAGCATATTCACTTTTAAAATTTATGACCATGCCGCTTGTGAATAAAAAGTATAATCGGCTAAGTACAAGTAGGACTCGCGCAGGAAGGGTTCCGTATACAGTATAAGAGCCCCCCTTGAGTATTTATTTTATTTTAAATTAATCATAAATTATTAAATTGAATACAAAATTAAATATTCTGTGAATCTTTCAAGCACACCTGTTACCATTATTAATATCGAGCGAAAAATGGTTCAAAATTCAGGTTTGTTGTATGGGACCCTTTAATTTTATTATATTTTAAGTATTTGTTGCTATAGCGGCATAAGAAATAAATCATCTGTGAAAATTTCAGCTTTCTAGCTACATATAACGGTTTATGAGATACAGCCTGGAGACAGACAGACAAAAAGACGGACAGTGGAGTCTTACTAATTGGGTCCCGTTTTTACCCTTTGGGTACGGAACTATAAACATTAAAATTTGAAAAAACTCAAGACGGTTAGAAAGTAATTGAAAAAGGATAAAATAATTTTTAAATATCCCATACTTTAAAAATTAATGTAATGCAAGATAATTATCGTAAAAAGATTTAATAGGTACATAGAGTTGACCTATGACTTGCGGAAGCATATCTGTCGTGGGCTTGTTTGTACACAATGTTTGCTGCAGCGCCCCCTGTTTAGTTATCACTGTAACACCTATGTAAGGAAATGCAAGAATAAACCCAAACCCATATCGGAAAACTGCATCAATTTCAGACTAGTAGTTTTGGAGAAAAATGGCAACATTAATTTGCACAAAAAATGCTTGCTACAGCGCGTCCTGTTTAGTTATCACCGTAACACTTATCTCAAAGCATGCACCAATTAAATTCAAACCCAAAACTAAAAACTGCATCAAAATCGGATAAGTAGTTTTGGAGAAAAACGGCAACATAGGATTGCACAAACAAACACACAAACATCCTCTCTACCCAAACGCATAAAAATGGTGAAAATCATGTCGTGATGTTTTTATTAATACGCTTATATTATCGTATTGGTCGACGTGTGTGTAAGTAACATTTCATTTCATTTTTCAAACATGTACATAATGGAATCTAAGGTAACTGATTTAACCACCTTCCAAGGGTCGTAGGCGTCGTAGCGTTGGTTGTGATGATTGGCAACTGTATGTCAGAATTACAAAGATGAGTAACAAATTAATATTTTTTTAAATAAATCAAGTACAATCAATGGAATAAGAATTATTTTTTTAAATTTAATAAAACTAATAATAATTTATTAACAATACATACTGATATGTTAAGTTAGCAAAAATTGATTTATGATAATTGATTATTGATAATGATATGCTTGTAGTATACCCGTACCTAAACTCCACGAAAAACAATAAATAAATAATCGTTTATTACAGACAAGTCCATACAATCGAGTTGAATTCATACACAAGTTGCCAAAGAATACATTTATTTTCAAAAATGTTGGTCTTGAACAGTAGTATTTTTTTTTTCCTGCGTAACAGTCAGACCAGGTGCAACTGCATCTGCAAAAAAGTGTGTAAAAATAGTATAAATTAAAGTACTATCTCTGTTATTTCCGCCTCAATTATAAAAACTAACACATATTGACGCCCCCTGAGCCTATATTAGCTCAGGTATTTGGTTACCACGCTCGGTATGTCGTTTTTTTTTTGTTTTATTCCATATAGGTTTGCGTTTCACTACATACTGCCTTATGTTGAGCAGATATGCGGTCTAGGATGTAGCACGCTTACCTAGAAGATACCTATTTACTCGGGATTTGAAGACACCCACGTCGTACTTTAGAGGGAAGACAGACCCAGGCAAAGCGGCCGTGAAATGCTAGCAACAGATTAACCCTTAATTATACGCATAAGGCAGTTTCGCATTAAAAAATGAAGGACTTTCCAGTGCCCGAATTTCGCCGCGCCCCCAGTAGCTTCATAATCCTTGTCAACGTTTGTATTCCAATAGCGACCAATGTCTATAAATTCAGGTTTGTTGTATGGTAGCCCCCTTAAATATTAATTTTATTCTCTTTTTGGTATTTTCTGTCATAGCGGCAATATAAGTAAATCATCTGTGAAAATTTCAGCTTTCTAGCTATAACGGTTCATGAGATACGGCCTGGTGACAGACATACGGACAGACGGACAACGGAGTCTTAGTAATAGGGTCCCGTTTTAATCCTTTGGGTATGGAACCCCAAAAATGAGGAAAATAGCTATAGAGCTGCTTCTTAACCAATTTTTGGGTTTATAATTGGCAAGATTGTTAAGTATTCGAATACCAACATGATTTGCGAGTAGGTATAAATGATATCGGTCAAGATCAAGGGCCTTATTTTTTAAGTTCGAACGACTTGGAACGTCTACGGAACTTTGACAGATTGCATGAAAAAAATTCTATGGGAGTTGTGTATGCTCCATACAAGTTCCGTTTACGACCAAACCGTGAGAAGTTGACCAATCAGGCCCCAAGTCGAGATATAGGTTTATGAAGATTCAGTTAAAGAGATGCGATATCTGCTTCTGTTCGGAGAACTACTTTTTTTAACAACCTTCCCCATTAAGGGCACACCATCAAGTTCAGATACTTATTATTTTTAGAAAGTAGGTACTTCAGTATGTCACCCATGTTTTTTCAATCATCATCATAACTACGAACTTATTGCACAATACCTACCTTTAATCTTTACGTCGGCATTTTAAATAGGATCAGCGCCAGTGTTGGGACGACCAGCCTCGGCGGTATTTCTAAGGATCCTGAAAACTAAAACCAAACCAAAATATTCTGTGAAAATTTCAAGCATCTACCTGTTACCATTATTAATATGAAGCGAAAAACGTCCAAAAATTCAGGTTTGTTGTTTAGGAGCCCCCCATAAATATTTATTTAATTCTCTTTTTAGTATTTGTTATTATAGCGGCAACAGAAATACATCATCTGTGAAAATTTCAGCTGCCTAGCTATCATGGTTCATGAGATACATCCCGGTGACAGACAGACAGACAGACAGACAGACGGACAGACGGACATCGAAGTCTTAGTAATAGGGTCCCGTTTTTCCCTTTGGGTACGGAACCCTAAAAAGTGTTAGTTAGGCTCGCCCACCGAGGCCTCAGTACACAGCCCTTGAATTACACGAAGCTGGGAACTGAGAAAGTAAAACCTCAGGGCAAAGCTAGATGTTGATAAAAAGAGATTTGTTAAGAATTTTCGTAAAAAAAAAATGAAAAATTAACTTCGTAAAGATAATTTAAATTGTGTTTTAGATTCTGCTGATGAAGTTTTTTCATAAATGTACATTGCACATAGAGTATGTGCAAAATGAGAAGCGTTGTAGGTGAAGTCGCCCGCGCTTGTGCCATTTTACTAATTATGTTACGTTGACAACATTGCTCTGTCATTACTAGTACAACTAAAAGTGTTTGTTACTTGGTCTACCAAGTAGTCGGTAACTTGGCTGCTGATTATAGTAGTTTATGCAACTGTCATATAGTGAAGGGTATTAAAACACGAGTGTGAGTTTATGAAACGAGCGCAGCGAGTTTCATTATAGTAACGAGTGTTTTAATACCCGTGTTATATGCAGTTGCATACACTACTTTATCTTCACTAATAAAAATAAAAATAAAAAACATATTGCGAAACATTAAATTCACGCGTACGTGTATTGTCACAGTGAACTTGGCGCCATTAAAATCTAACCAATGAGAGCGCAGCTGCGCGCGCAGGGCCAATCAGGAGCGAGCGCGCGATGTTATAATGAGATTTTACGATATCGATGTGGATATTATAACATCATGTGAAATTGCTTAAATTGAGTGTTTTGTTGTCTGCGCTATAACAGTAGTCATTATAAGTCAAGTATTGGAAACATAAGTAGAATGTTACAACATTAGTGTAGATAAAAATCTTATTGATATTTCAACGTAACGCTACGACGGTTCTCTTTTTGCACAAACTTTATCACTTTCAAATGATTTTAAAATTTGGACCTGTACTCGCTGCATACTCGAGACTCTTTAAGTGATTACCTAAATTAAAAATGCACAATAGAAAATGCAATGCACTTGCATTATAAATATAATTTAGGTTAATTTAGGTGCAACGGAGGCGGAAACGAAAAAGAAGTATCAAATGTATGGAGCCATGAGAAAACGAAAATTGTCTTTGTTTAATATACTTACAAAATTATATTAAGGCTTCTGAAAAATGCATGCAAATGCAAATTGTATTTGACCAATATGGCGGACAATCTTCAAAGCCATCCTAGGCAAAGCATTTTTTTAATACTAACTAACATTAACATAGTAACATACTAACATTATTATAATAATTAACACCGTAGTTATTTCTAACACCCGGCTCACATAGTGCGTTTATGGATAAGACATGTCAGAATTATTGAAGATTGGTTGAGTTGGGCTCTTAATTATTATAATCTTAGTAAAATTATTGCCCTTACGGGATATACCTACTATTTTAAACGAATTTTGTTATTGCATTCATGATTCTGAGGCGAAGTTTGTTGGCGATACTTAAGTCTTCGTCGATAAAAGAATCTGTAATAAAAAAATCAAATTTAAAACTGATCATAAACAACACATTCTGACGCAATCACAGGGAAACGTGAGCTGGTTTACAAATTTTACAATAGAGCATTTTTTTCTCAACAAACTAATACGAGTATATTTAACAGATATATCGTTAATATAATCGATTAGAGATAATCGTTAAAGTGGGATACATAAAACAAATATCGACTGCCTCTACAAACAGTATCGAAAATGAAAAATTTCGATATTTTTTTTTATTCCACTACTACATAGCTTGAGTGACTAACAAAATTAAATTCAAATTTGGTGCTCTTTCATCATCTAACGATGTTCTCGCGCACCCTGCGATATCTGCCGGATTTGCCAGTGCTCGTCGCTATGTGACGTGCTTCAGATGTTAAAAGCAGATTTACACATATCAGTCAAGCATCCGTCCCGTCCCGAAACCTAACATTAATTTAAGAAAACCTATTCAACGACACCCCACATGAGGGAGTGGGTGGATAAAAAGGTCAGGCCCACTTGACATTTATGGGAGCTACCCATTAATTACACAATTTTAACGTTTTTAAATATTTAAAATTAAGATCTATACTAAAACTATTACTAGGCAAATTGATTTATGAATGTGGAAGTTAAAAGCTTCGTAACATTAGGACGGACAGGCACAACGAAGTTATACTACGGAACCCTTATAACCCTCAAAAAGAAAATGATTGCATGAAGCACGGCATTTAAGAGAGACAGAAGGAGAATTATTCCACGAATTGGTTTTATATTTTGAATTCATTTACTTTGTTGAGACAAATCATACAAAAGCCTATTTAATTTAACGAATTGAATCAATAGTTTGTCTTCCATTTTGAGTTTGATGCCACGATGACTGTGATCCAACAAAAAATATCGTTGCCAACGAATACGTCCGTGATAGCCAGAGACGGCACTGACACGGAGAGCACTGTTCTGTTACGGACACTGACAAGTGGAGATATCGCTGCCTTAGTTCAACAGTAAGATATGTTGAACAAAGTATGTTTTGAGTTATTCATACTTTTATGATTTTAGTGTCATTAATTCACTTGTTCTTAATTGAAATGTGGTTGATTTTTTAAAACTATAGTTTGGTTTAATGTGTTACGGAGTTATTTATATTTCAATTTGAACAAAATAATTTGTATATTTGTTTTAAGGCTTTTAATAGTAAGATAACCTTATATTGAACTCAGACTAAATAAAACATGTTTTGTATTTTTAATGTTGTCTCTAAAATGGTTTATTAAAAATTAAGTTTATATTGTAACTCATAGAGTTATTGTTTTTTGTTTCGTTTAAGAAATACTAAAGATTTATCCAACCAAGCTTCCAAATTTATGGAAAATCAACAGAGATCGACATAATTTTAAGATATCTTAGTATTACAGCACATCGATATTTGAGAATGTAAGTTGTCCGACTAAATCCGCGGAAATGTTTGGTAACGGGATAGGAAAATTAATTAAAAACTGAGAAATTAGTTTGCTTGTAATGTATTATTTATTACCTAGTATCATAATTGCACAAATCAGTCTCATATCATCAGTTAAAATCTTATGATTATTTTTTCACAAGTCAGTTTAACTATTATATTAATCAGTCAGTGCTATAATGTTATTTATGTGAATCTTAATGGCACAAATAGGTAAGTCTTATAAAGCAGCTAAAATTTAGTATTATAATAAAATTAAAATAATATATAATTAATTAATTATAATAGTGAATTAATAGTTAACCTACTCGTTACAGGCTTTCATCATCACTATTGCCGCTTTCATTTTCCTGGTTATTTGTAGTTTTAAGACTTTCATAAAAGCTGTGATGACATTGAGGTATCAAATTGGCAGTACACAATGATATCAGATCTCTCTTTTTGTGATTTGGTATTGCTGGTGCTTCATTATAAGCATGTTCCAGAGTTATATTTTCTGAGATGCGGCCCCTTTGTTTCCTTCTCGTATCCACAATTTTAAAATCAAGATCTGAAAATGAAGATTTGTAGCCAAATTTGTATGGCTTTTTTTACTTGGATACATTTGCTGTCACCCCATACAATTTTTTGACCATTTTGACAATTTAAGATGTCTCAACATAGAAATGTTTTTATAATTCCATTTAAGGACATTTGAAGAAGTCTCTGTGTAGAAATAAAATATCTTAAGATGTCAGAATCTTGAACTAAAAGTCGTTAAAAATATGCTTAAATGTCTCAGTGAGACATTGAAATTTGGGCACTTTGGTTGCGTTTTACAAATATCTGATTTTTGAACCAGACAGAAGAGCGAATTTTTCACATGAAACAAAACTTATCTCAATTTTGTTTTTTTTTTAAGATATCTTACTGTTGAACTAGGACAACATATTATGTTTCGTAGATAATGTATGAAAAAATATATTTCTCTGTGCTGATACGGAACCGGTCCTGTGACGGAACTGAAACACGACTGCTTGACTGATATGTGTGAATCGGCCTTAAGGCATTGTTTATTATTTTTCATACCAGCTGCTCGAAAATGACTCATTACATGTCGTACAATCTCAACGTAAAACAAGTCATTATTATCTTAACTCAATCTCGAGGGCTATGGCAGGTCAATAATGTTCTATGAAACTCCCCAGGGTGTACAGTGATTTAAATTTGGAACGTCTAATTTGTATGAAAATTACGTAATAACTTAGAACATTTAATTTTAGGACAGGTTTAATTTTGTTAAATCGAATAAAATCTCTTTATATTGCACGGCAACCTTAAAATCATTTTTTTAACACTGGTTTTTATTGTTAATACAGTAGATCTCTCGGAAATATAAATGAAGTGTACTTATGATGGACCTACTACAGAGTAATTTAAAACGGTTTCCAAAAAGTGGTCAAATAGCCC
The DNA here is from genome assembly GCA_964007245.1 of Hypomecis atomaria. Taxonomy (NCBI): domain Eukaryota; kingdom Metazoa; phylum Arthropoda; class Insecta; order Lepidoptera; family Geometridae; genus Hypomecis; species Hypomecis atomaria. The sequence continues at coordinate 8,391,733 of OZ023293.1, forward strand.
ATTGTTATGGGCTTGAACAGGAAAAAGAAAAACTTACCTTGAGCGTCTATAGGAGTTATTACAGCAAATAGAATAAAATATAGTACTGAAAATAAAATAACATTTTATTTTGCTGACAAATTTCAAAATAATTAAATTAGCCCCACACTGATTAAAATACTCACCAAAAATATAAGCCACCAAATGTTTCATGGCGAATTATTTTGTGTATTACAATTAATAATTAGAATCCGGAAACAAAGTAGTAGACTGCCCACGTAAGCGTATTCGTACGAGTGTAAAAGACATTATTTTTAGGATTCCGTAATAAAACATGGAACCCAGATATCGTTTCCGTCCGTCCATCTGTCCCTATCTCACAAAGTCTATAACTTATTTTTTTTATTGAAAAATTACTATCCACTGACTCCAGGGTATGTTCCCTTTGTTAACTAAAATTTACAATTATTTAATTTTCTGTACAAAGAAAGTTAGTACATAGTTAAATCTTAGCCTGAGTTATTTAGTCGGTGCATTGCGTGAATGCCACGAGCAGACCGGCTAAGCATATAAGCCTAGCCTGTAACTTCCACATTTATAAACCAAATTGCATGAAATTTTACATTATAAAAGTTTTAGTGTTGAACTGAATTTAAAAATCTTAAATTTATAAAAATAGTTCATTTATGGGGTAGTTCAATTATAGCCAAGCTTTTTATCTCTACTTTGCGCGTACATGTTAAGTACTGCACTGTACTGTACCAGCCTTTTTGATAGTCCGCTGCAGGACGTAGGCCTACCCAAGAAAGGTGATTGGGCCATATCCACCACGCTGGCCCAGTGCAGGTCGGTGGAATCACATACGCCGTCGAATTTCTTCTAATACGTCCGTATGTAGGTTGCCTCACGATGTTTTCCTTCTCCGAAAAGCCAGTGCGTGAAATTCCGTACATAAATTCCAAGGAATTCACTGGTGCGAGACCGGGATTTGAACCCACGACCTTACGATTGTAAGGCGGGTGTCATTACCACTAGACCACCACGGCTTTTTTTCATGAGTTTACCATGCTAAGTAGAGATGGAAAATGTTATTGACATGTACCCGTTCTGGATAGGTACCGTTGAACAGGGTTATTAAAATAAGGGTAATATATGAATGAATACTGTTTTTTCAAAGTGCTAATTGCTAGATCTAAAGCCAACCAATCTAATACTCTTGAATCTCCAAAGTATTTCGTAACTATCTAAGTTACATATTACTTTGACCATAGTAAAAACTTTTACATTTCGAGCACTATTTGACCAAAAACTTTATGAGTTCGGAAGAAAATTAAAAATCCTTTTATAATAATAGTCTCGCGGTCTACTGCTAGGATTAGGTATTTATTTATGTCATATAAATCTAATAAAAAATAAAAATATTCTCTTCGTAAAATACTTAATTGTTTTTATTGAAAATACCTATTAGCTATTTTATGACATTCAATATCCATTTTGACAAAAACTTTAAATAAAAAAGAAAATGAACAATAATAAAGTCGTAACAAAATACCAAAAATGATACAAAACAATTATTAAAATTCATAGATAACTGTTATTTCGGATTTTCATTACTTTTTTACGTGGAAAGAAGCCGTGGTGGTCTAGTAAGCAAGCCATGGCGGTCTAGTGGTAATGACACCCGCCTTACTATCGTGAGGGAGTGGGTTCATATCCCAGTGCCGTAACAATGAGTTAATGGAATTGGAAATTCCATGGAATTTGTTGGAATTTATGTATAGATTTTCACACCATAAGCTTTTCGGTGAAGGAAAACATCGTGAGGAATTCGATGGCGTATGTGAATCCACCAACCCGCACTGGGCCAGCGTGGTGGATATGGCCAATCATCCTTCGAGGGTGGGCCTACCTCACAGTAGACTATTAAAAAAATCTGGTACAGTGCTGCAGTACTACGTAAAAATACGACGGACTAGAATACAACGGCCAAGTCACATAATTACGAGTATATTGACTAAGCTGTAGAGTTTGTGAAGTAAGTAAGGACATGTAGAGTTAAGGCGTGTAGAATTAGAAGCTTGGCTTTACATGAGATATGACTACTTTTTGAAAGTGCAAACTGTGATCTTGTCTTGACTTCATTTCACATTTTCAGTTTTTGTTGGGTTATTTTTGCATCATTCTATTCGCATGGCATCATTTAAAAGGGAAGCTATCTTTTACTGGAGAATTCCCGAAAAATATTTTGTTTTCGAAGTGAGTTGCCACCTTAACTGATTTCCCGTCATATCTAGCAGATTTAGGTACGTTGAAACGGGGAAAAATCTTTAAAACGGCTGATGGGATATTTAACGAAAAAAAAACTACATATTTTCATCTAAATTGCATTTTTTTTATTTGAAAACTTTAAACATTTTTTTTGCTGCTTACCAGCTTTTTTGTAAATTTAATTGGCCCTCGAAGGTGTGTAGTTTAAACAGCTCTGATCTACGGAAACCTAAGTATTGCATATCTCGACTCGCTCTTGTTGTTTTTCTTTCTATTTTTTCTGCCATATTTGTACAGTTGTATCTCATCAAAAACATAAATGTGGAATGGGAGCCAAAGTGTCGCCACCAAAAGAATTGAGATCTAACCTACAACATTTAAAAAAAAATTTACTTATGTAATTCAAGCTCAAGATTTGATTTGGCTAGTTTACATGTACAGACAAATGCTTATTGCAAGGTACAAGGTTGCCTGGAAGAAATCGCCATGGGTGATAAGGCCGCCAATTTATAATCATATCTGTTTTTTTTTTGTCTATATGTGAAAATAATTTTTATTTTTAAATTGTGGTTGTAAATAAAGAGTTTTTGTCTTGTCTTGTCTTGTCTTATTTGCACTGTACTTATTCTTAAACTAGCCAAGTCAAATCACGAGCTTGAATTACATAAGTAAATCCTTTTAGAATGTTGTAGGTATGATCTTGTAGCTTAAACTTTAGGATTTTCTACAGAACACTTGGCCCCCGTGTTAGATCTCAATTCTTTTGGTGGCGACACTTTGGCTCCCATTTCACATTTATGTTTTTGATGAGAAATCAAAACTTTTTGTTCCGAAATAATTATTAGTTACATCATGATTATCATAGTACACTTATCTCTGAAAAAGTTATCTAGTATTTATCATATTACTATCACAAATAGCATGGTTCATTTATCGAAAATCTCAGTGCCTCGCGACGCTACCGCCATTTATTGTAGTATTGGTTAGGTCAATTTTACAATTACTTTGTTAATTGTACTAATTATCAATAATTTTCAGTTTTTAGATTTTTTCCTTTATTTATGCCCGATAGTCTACCTTGGTGCCAAATATCAAGATTCTAGGTCATCTGGAAGTGGGTTAGGTTTTTGATCTATAAGTCAGTGAGTGAGTCAGTGAGTGAATCAGTCAATGAAACACGAGTTTTTAAACGTTAATTTATCAATAACTGACTGAGCAAAATTTATGAAATTTTGGATTCTTGATAAGCTAAAAGACTTGAGTAAATTTCATGTATGTAGGCTAAATAGTTTTTGAGGTGTGAGGGGGTCAAAAGTAGCTCCAAATGGTTCGTGTAATATTACACACGGCCGCTGCGTCGCTAGTTTTCTTTGAACACTTTGGCTGGACACGCTGCCGCGTGTCTAGATATGGTGTATGTGGCTACGAATTTATGAGGCCTTTCTGACAAATTTGTTTTTCTCGGTGGAAGGAATGTAGTAAGCAGTCTGTAAGTAATAAGTATTTCTTAACGGTAGAAAATCAACACCTCTTTAGGGAAACCACATTTATTTGAACGGGCGGTATGTTCTTGGGACAATTTATATCATTGATTGACTTTTGGTCACATCCATAACTTAGTACTTCCAGGTAGTACTTCTCACACGTCTGCGTCAACTATACCGACGCTCAGTAGCTCAGCCTGTTGATGTAGGTCCAAAGTAAATAGAGTCATAAAGGTCAACCCGCCCTGCCGAACTCCGCATTCTAGATGGTACGAGTCAGACATTGCGCCCGCCTACCGCACATTGTTACTCTGGTGCGCATACCTATATTGGAAAATGCTTACAAGTCCTGAGGCATGTCTATTAAGGTATGTAATATTATTACATATTGTGGCAAAGTACCAAGAGCACATAAGGTCCCGTGTGGGCGCTAATCGCGAAGCACTAACGGCTTAGCTTGCCACATACGAGTACTCCCGTAGCACAGCTTCGCCGCAAAACCATAATAGTGAAACCGCGGTGATTTCGCCTTGTCCTGTCCGTATGTTAGAGTAGCGGTGCCTGTTCTAATGCATAGATTTGACTATAATTCTATCTCTTTCCTCGCGTGGCTTCGTTGATCAGCTCCGACGCCAGCCAAACTTTCGCGCTCCAGCTGCCATATTTTCTTGTGGTGCCGCGCTGTTTACGCACGTGGAAATTGACAACATTAAAAAATAAACCATGACATTTCGCTCTGAATGTCTCAACTAACGCTCGTAGCACACCTCCGCTGCAAAATACAAGTAGCGAAACCGGTGCTTGATGAATTCCGCTGCGATGAAGTATACTTTGATTTGCGGAACTAGGCGTCGGAACGACCCGTATGTGCGTCTCTCTTGTGAGTGCGCTATCTAAGTTAAACCCAAGTAATTTTGTGAAATAACCAAAGAATTAAATCAGGCCCACAATATAATACTTACCAAAATATGAGCCATCAAATGTTTCATGGCTAATAATTATAAACGTGAATTACAAGTCGGAAACAAAAGACATACTTAACTACCTAAGAAAATAAGTATTTGTGTAAAAACATTGTTTAAATAGCGCAAACAAAACACTTTAAAATCATTTATTTACACAGTTGTGTATTGTGAATACTTAAGTATGGAAGGAATTTCGGTATGGATGTAATTTGATATTTTGTTTAATTTAGGTATCATATAATAAAATGAATCAAAAAATATGGAAGAATTGAAATTTGAATTTTAAAAACGTCAATTTAATGGACAGAACGAACTGAGCGAATTTATGCTTCGAGATTGGCAATTTTTTTTTTTTTTTGTGATGGTTCTCCTCGACAATGCATTTTTTTATTATTTCAATATTTTCTAGACGCATCTATGCAACTTTGATGCTACCATATACAAGTCCTTAGTGTATTTAAATAAAATATGACCTTACAACTTTTTAGTATAGAAATTGCTCGGCTTGTTGCGTTTTTTACATGCCATGTTTTTGTTGGAATCTAATTTTCAATAGCTGTTTGTAGTTCCCTATTACGTCATTAAATAAATAAGGTTTTAAGTTTCTATCTTTAGCTTTAAAGGCTGTATGCTGTAGTCTGTCTGTCAGTTACTGAACAAAACCCTTTTATTTGTATTATTAACTATAGGCTTATTTATTGAGAGATTTAAAGATTCGATATGTAAGCCAAAAAAACATTTTTATGTAAAATAAAGACAAGACGAGACTACAGTTCGCACTATCAAAAAGTTATCAAGATCTAATGTAGAGCCAAGCTTCTAACTCTACAGGACTTAACTCTACAAGCCCTTACTTCACAAACTTTATACATCAGTCATTATATGTGGTTTCATAAAAGAATATTCATATTTAGAATATATGAAATATTTAGGGCATACAATAGGGCTGCTAAGTCCTGTAAAAAGGTTATGCGGAGGGCTCGCTTTGATCACATTAGTCGAATAGGCAATAAGCTTGCTTCTTACCCTGCGGGTAGTAAGGCATTCTGGTCCCTAGCTAAATCGGTTGAAGCGAACTTCTGCCGCCCCTCACTGCCTCCGTTGCTGAAACCCAATGGTTCGCTGGCCCATACCGCGGTTGAGAAAGCAAATTTATTTGCATCTCAATTTGCTGAGTCTTCGCGTCTGGACCCCGGTAGTGCGAGACCTCCAACTTTGCCAAATTGTGGCTCTGTAATGAGTGATATACATATCCGGCAAAAGGAGGTTCTCAAGGTTCTCCGCAGTCTTGATGTGAACAAGGCCAGTGGCCCTGATGGTATTCCGGCCATTGTATTGAGGACTTGTGCGCCTGAGTTGTCGCCTGTGCTGACTCGCCTCTTTCGCCTATCTCTGAAGACAGGTCAAGTGCCCAAATCTTGGAAGTTTGTAACGTGCAGCCTGTACCCAAAAAAGGTAGCCGTGCCGACCCTGCCAATTACAGACCGATTTCGATCACGTCCATACTTTGCAAGAGTATGGAACGTGTCCTTAACAACAGGCTCCTGGCGTACCTGGAAGCGAATGACCTACTCAGTGACCATCAGTACGGCTTTCGCCGAAACCGGTCTACTGGGGACCTTCTGGCGTACGCCACACACATCTGGAGTGAGGTCATCGAAAAGCACGGGGAGGCGCTGGCTGTCTCCTTGGACATCTCCAAAGCTTTTGACAGGGTCTGGCATGAGAGCCTAATTGGCAAGCTTCCATCTTACGGCCTGCCTGCTGATTTCTGCGCATGGATATCAGATTTCTTGAGGAATCGGTCGATACGAGTGGTCGTAGATGGCTGCTCGTCAGATCATATGGCTATCAATGCCGGGGTTCCTCAGGGGTCAGTGCTCTCTGCGACCCTCTTCCTACTGCATATCAACGATCTGCTAAAGCCCGGAATCTTTGGGTACGCAGACGACAGTACAGTCGTGGAGAGCTACACATCCGATGCGAGAACCAGCGGGCCACAGATCGAGTCTCACAGAGAGGCTATGGTCGAGCGGCTCAACTTGAGTCTGGAGGCGGTTTCTGACTGGGGTGATGCTAACCTGGTCAAGTTTAATGCCACGAAGACTCAAGCCTGTCTGTTTTCGGCCAAAAAGAGACCCTTCCAATTGTCTCCCGCTTTCCGTGGTGTCTCCGTTCCGGTAACTGACAGCTTGGAACTATTAGGCGTTTCACTCTCATCAACTCTTAACTTTGGCTCTTACATAGAGTCAAAGGCCCAATTAGCTTCCAAAAAACTTGGTGTTCTCTCTAAGGTGAGACGGTATTTCACACCTGAGCAACTGCTTAGTCTGTATAAAGCTCAAGTCAGGTCGTGCATGGAATACTGCTCTCACCTTTGGGATGGCTCCGCCAAATATCAACTGGAGGCTCTGGAGTCGATTGAGAGGCGAGCCAAGAGGCTGATCGACAACGACACTCTGACTATGTCGCAGCTGCAAAGTCTCGAGCATCGACGTAAGGTAGCGTGTTTATCGGCCTTTTACCGGATCCACTTCGGAGAGTGCGCCCAGGAGTTGCACAATCTGGTCCCACCTGCCCCTTTCTTCTATCGTACGGCTAGACAGACGCGACCAAAGCGCCACCCTTTTATGGTGGACATTCCGCGCATTAGAACCAAGCGTTTCGAATCCTCATTCCTCATACGAACAGCCAGAATGTGGAACGCTTTGCCTGGGTCTGTCTTCCCGCTAAAGTACAATGTGGGCGTCTTCAAATCCCGAGTAAATAGGTATCTTCTAGGTAAGCGTGCTACAACCTAGACCGCATATCTGCTTAACAACAGGCAGTATGTGGTCAAACGCAAACCTATTCAGAATAAAAAAAAAAAAAAAAAAAAACACCACCTCATCGAGTTTGGGTTCATTTGAATGGTCTTGGCGAGTAGTTTATCTTTCAATGGTAACCAGGGTCTGATGATGGAGCTGAATGGTGGTCATAGGAATGTGATTCATCTTGGCGAGTACCTGTTCAGTAAAAGCTTGTTTAAAAAATGTATTTTATGTATTGTATTGTATTTTATAAACAATGAAGGTGGTGGAGCATTCCATTCCCTGGCGGCTGACAGAATGGCATTGATATAGCTGCCAAAGACATATACCTAGTACATTTAATATATATTTTATTAAAATACATTCTTATATAGATAATAACATCTAGATACAGAGCAAAACACCTATGTTCATCACGTAAATGCTTGCCTGAATAGAAACCGAACCCACGCCTCTTAGTGAAGTCTTTGTGCAGATGTAGAGCATGCAGCTCTTCATGAAATTTTATAAATTTTTGACAATGCGAGCGAAGCCATATCATTACACATTTTACGAGTAAATGTTTTCGCTAGGATTATTAGTTTTCAAGTATGATTAGTACCTACTCAGCGGCGGTCTTAACCATTGCGAGGCTCCAGGCGGCAGGTTTTTGCGAGGCCTTTTGAAGTCGTTTAAAAATAGATTGTTAACTACATTTTGTTTGGTTGACTTTTGATAAATTAGGGCTTTTTAAAAAAATCACTAAATTAAGTATTATTGTACTTACACCACTCTTAATAGTTATATGGTGTTGTTTTTCAAAGTGCAAAATTTAAGATTTGGTTTTCAGAAATTATTCTTTCTTAATTTACTAGCATTAGCGGTTTCCTTTATATACAGGGTTACTGGTAATCAATTAGTATCCTTTTAAGGGCATATTCTGTATATCAAAACAAACACCTGTTGTTCTACGACTTCTAAAACATCAAATTTATTTTCTTCAATACAACTTTTAAAATTTAATTTGACCGGTCTAAACTTAATTAACTGTATGTAAAAAGCACGCGAGACTTGGTCATCAGAGAAGATACTGTGTGAATATGCAAACAAGTGTAAATATTAGTTAGATGTGTAAAAAAACAACAATTAGACGCACTTATGCTGATTTTGGGAAATTTGTTGAGATTTTGGATGAGTTGTAGAACAAAAGTTGTTTGTTTTGATGTACAGAATGTGCCCTTTAAAGGATGCTAGTTGATTAACAGTAACCCTGTGTAACAATACTTAAAAGTGTAGAAGTACAGTACAAAACAGTACTTAAACTTTAACTTTGCACCATCACGTTTTGAAGATAGCTTGATAAGTTTTCAGTTAAACTTTTCAACGTGACCTATCGAAAATGCATCAGATAGTAAGAAGGCTTATATGAGCTGACTTTAAAGTAGTTTGGAGCGCTAAGCGCGCTGTGCGCTTGGCTTCCCTCTCTCCATTATTCAGCAATCTCTCTATGCAAATACTTATCGTGTTTGCCTTTCTTTTTCACAGTCTGTTAAATGTGTATAATCTTTGAAAGGTATGTTTACAAAATTGTGAACAAATTTTACTAAGGGACCCGTAATTTTTTTTAAATAGATAAATTAAAATTAAAAAAATAACTTTTCACTAACAAGCTTTTATTTAAATAGTCTAAAAAAAAGAATACATTTTTATTTTACCACCATTTTAGAGTTTATAAGCTTATTTAAAGATTTAGAAAAAATGGTTTAAACTTATTAAACAAATCGCAGTCTCCATGTTGACACCGGCTGACAAAACTTGAGCAGTCAATAAACATGTCATGTGTCATGTGACATTGGATTGTTTAAAGCAAAAAATTACGGTTGTTGTTGACAATTACCATAAAGCGAATCAAAATTAATTTTTCAGTCGTTTGATACTTTTCAGTGTGCTTTTTAGCGTTCCGTATCCAAAGGGTTAAAATGGGATCCTATTTTTTTTAACGCAAATAGGTCCGCGTTTGACCACCAACTCGCCTGATGATAAGCGACGTTGTGGTCGAAGATGAAGCACGCAGACCTAGAAGATACCTATTCACTCTGACCTTGAAAAGCTTAAGATTATATCTCTTAGTAAATAGGAAAGCAGGAAGACTGTTACATTCCCTGTTCCTATTACTAAGACTCCGCTGTTCGTTTGTCTATCACCAGGCTGTACCTCATGAACCGTAATAGCTGGACAGTTAAAATTTTCGCAGATGATATATTATATATTTGTAGCCGCTATAACATCGAGTTCAAAAATAGAATAATCAGCCCGGACTCCCATACAACAAACGTGATTTTTTGGCCGCATTTTACAGAAACAGGTGGTCGCTTGAAATATTCATAGAATATTTAGTTGATTGAGCCCTTTGAAAATAAAACAAATAAATTAGAACTAAATAGATATTAAGGGGAATTCCCATGTAACAAACGTGACTTTTTTACAATGCACGATATTAATGACAACAGGTTGCGATATGTTTAAATAACGGCTTTGAATAACGGAGCAAGGACATATTTTTTTTTTTTATTTATTTCAAGGTTTTTCTTGTAGTAATAGATGTTATCTAACGATGGTTTTATTTATCATATTAAAATCAAAATATGTTTTATTTCAGGCAACTAAATAACTTGGTCCATATGTACCTACTATAATAACCTTTAGACCTTTCTTTTTTTTAACATATTACATACGATATTAGCCTACATTTGCTGAGATGCAGCCGCCGTCTAATAATGATGAACTTAGGTACCTGATGCGTGGTTTCCAAGACAGGGCTTTTAATGAACAGAATGTGTATATCTGTATCTATCTATTGAATTTAAATAAGGTATGTTTTGAAAGTTCCTGCACTATCTATTCAAAACAACATCATGTGTGCACATGCACAAAACACCCCATGCGGGACGTCAGGGCAGGACTTATCGCCTCCATATCGAATAAGAACATCATGTGTAAATGGACAACTAAGAGCAAATGGCTAAATCGTTCGTCTCACTTTTTCTTTTAAGTATGTGTCGCAAAAACTTAAAAATTGGCATAATTTTATGACCTGTTTTTTAACTTAATCTCAGCAAACCAAATTTACAAGAAAATCTCTTCACACAAATACTAGGGCTTATGTTATTTTCCATGGTTCCCGTTTCCTTTCACTTGACACCAATTTCAAAACGAATGCTCCAATAAGCGAAATTGAAAGCAAACATACCCTGAATTTGGAAAAAACTTCGCTTTAGGCATTTATGGAAATAATGTTATCACGATCTGAATTCATAGGGTTTGTGTCGCGAAGTTTACTGTTCGGAAAATTACTAGTTAGTCTGATTATACGAGGGCTTCAAAAATCCTTTCTTAGATGAATCAAAGTTCCACCGTAAACCAACCTCAAGCCCACTAAGGATCAATATACTTAGGTATCGCCACACAAGTCGGATGAGAAGTTAGCTGCAGATGACGCTTCGCCGTGATTCGCTAATTATGCGATATGACAGATGCGCATATGTGCACAATGCCTACACACGTGGCGAAGTAGTGAGCATGGGAGTAGCGAGCGCGCGGGAGGCATGAGGCAAGCGGGTGTGTCCCGGAGTCTCGTCTCTCTGGCTCCCGCGCATACCTATGTTTTGCCTTTTGCGCAGCGTTCTGCGCAAAACTTTCCATCCGACTTGTGTGGCGTGGATTATACAATGTATACTGTTTAGTCCAAAGAACAGCAGAAGTTTAGTCAACACACTCCGCGTAGCTCGCCGCTACACAGAATAAGTAATAGTAACAGGCGGCTTAAAATACCTATTTTTGTGCACAGTCAAGCGCTTTTAATCTTGTTATACCCGACCAATAATATAATTAATCGGTCGTTGGTGTTAGTGTCGTGCATTTCGACGTCGATTTCCTAATCGTGTCGCGCCAACAGGGCAAACATTCCGCCGTAGCTGCTTGACTCGAACAGACTGGAACCACAAGAGACCTTGTTGTCGTTCTGCCAAGAATGTCAGCTGTGGCTGCTGATGTCGTTGAGAACGAAGAAACATCTTCCAGACGACGGGTCACGCAATAGGCTAGATTACTAAACAAATATAATTAGTCGAACAGATCTTAGCGACAGATAGACGTATTTTTTCATTTTGCCAATAAAAGTCTAATGTCAACTAGACTACAAAAACTTAGACGAGATAGAAGTAACGTCAAGAACTCCCACTCTCGAGCTTTGACAAGGTTTACCTTTTTCATTTATTGTTTGATTGACAAAGGAGAACATCCGTGTCCAATATTTTTTAGTGATCTTACTAACGGACTAATTATTATAATAATGATTTTTTTACCCAGTCATCGTGGATTACGCAGGCAGTCGTCAAATACTTGATTCGTCAAATTCTAAACGTGTCAAAACCTTTGACAAATGGATATTGTAAAAGATCGGAGAAGAATGGCCAAAGAGGCCGTAGGTACAGTTTTTAAAATAAACCAAGTAATGGAAAACGCAGCGTAAGACGTCCACTGACATGATATACCGACGATCTGACCAAGACCGCAGGAACAATAAGCTGGTTGCGAGCAGTTTTCAACCCATTTTTTCGGAAGACCATAAGGGAGGCCTACGATCAACAGTGGAAGTTCTTCGGCTGACGCGATGATTCACGTGATACAACTCTCAAAATAAGTAGGTATAAATAACAGGTTTGCCGATATTTAGCTTGTAAATACAATAAATTTAATTAAACAAACACATTAAACATACAAAAGTTAAAAGCACAACTGTGAAAATATTGCGCCAATAAAGCGAATTTGAAAATAATATTCCATGCCTAAAAGAAATATATTTTGCTTCGAATGAGAAATAAGTTGTATCGAGCGTGGCGTTACACGCATTTGATAGCGTTACGTAGATGATGACGATGATAGCAACATTCAATTATTAGGATGCCATTAGATAGTTGATTATCTACTTGAAAAAACATAATTGGCGAAATAAAAAAAACACGGCCAAGTGCGAGTCGGACTTTCGCACGAAGGGTTCCGTACCGTATGGGAGCCCCGTTCCTTTTGCCGTTATTAATAGCGAGCAAAAAAACTCCTAAAAATCACGTTTGTTGTATGGGAGCCCCCCTTAAATATTAATTTTATTCTGTTTTTAGTATTTGTTGTTATAGCGGCAACAGAATTACATCATCTGTGAAAATTTCAGCTGCCTAGCTATCATGGTTCATGAGATACAGCCCGGTGACAGACAGACAGACAGACGGACAGATGGACATCGAAGTCTTAGTAATAGGGTACCGTTTTTACCCTTTGCTACTGCTTCTAAAGTCAATTACCTCTGAGCTAATTTTTTTTTTTTTTCATTTTCAACTCAAAAGTTATAATCTCACAGGTAGTGCTCTAAATAATATTTAAAAAAAAAACATGATCTCTGTTCTAAATACCTGCTTAAATTTTTCAAAATATCGTATTCAAAAGGGAGAAGAATAGGTGTGGAGGTGAATTTTTACAACGGCATCCCCTAGTTTACTGTAGATTATCGATAAATAGTGTTTTTAAATAATGTAAGGTTTCATAAATCACTTTTTTGATCGATGTTTTTGTAAGAGGTAGGTCGCCAAAGTTAAAAATTATACTAGATAGAAACTTGTAACTTAGTTTTTGTATACCTAACTTAAAAACATTGAATGTTTATTATATACTATCTTTTAAATTTTGTATATAATATATTTACACAAAATAGAATACCTACCAAAAATTTATACAAAAACAGGGGCTAAAAATCGAAACAAAAACTGTGTCAGTGTGGTAAGCGCCATGAACGCTGGTTGCGTTGCCTCACTGAACGGCTAGAAAAATTATGTGCTAAGAATGAAACATCTTTCTTGTCACTAGCAGCGTCAACAAAATATTTATTCACTTGAGAGCATCAATAAAAAATGCCAAGACGATACTTGAGAGTGATGTTATTTGCGCCGCTTAGTCTTTTGCGGCATCCGCCGTGATTCTCAGACGAAATGTTCTTACAATAATTGATTTTAACTAAACTGAAGGAATGGTATAGATTTTTCAGGATGACTATAGCTTCTGTACTGACACATGCTATAAGCTTCAGAGCTTCTCAAATACCTAATTGTTTTCATATCCAATCAGCTGGTTGAATAAAACAGATGAATTATTTCACGAACTTTAAAGCCTTATGTATATGACCCTTTAAGACACTAAATTCTCAAAAGTTTAGGTAAATTTATTTTTCATTTTGTTTGAGCTATTTTTTATTGTTTATTTATGCTAGGTTTCACGTTAATCATCCCAAGCAATAAAAAGTTTCATACAATTGAAAAAGGGCCGTTATACCCTTTTCTAAAACCGTATTTTTTATTTTGTTTGAAGAATATTTAAGCCAGGCGTGAAGTCAATCGGTCCAGGGAATAGAAAACCTCATACAAATTAAAAAAAACCCGCTTTACCCCATTAAAAGCTGAATTTCCTAACATTATTCCTTAGTGGATGCCTACGTCATAATTGGAATACATGTGCAAAATTTCAGGTTTGGCTTGTGCTTTGATACCTGAGTCAGTCACTTTTGCCGTTTATATATTACATATAGAATAAAGATAGATAGATTTAGGCCTCAACCAATTTTCTCAACTAGTGGGTCTTAAAATGAACATGGACAAATCAAAGTTAAAATTGTAATGCTGACTCGTACGTATGTTTACCTAAGACAAGTAGTCCAGCCATCCAATTAGTAAATCAAACTTCAATACAGACGTCAATCCATCTCGGTTGGGCAGCGTTCAGAAAATTTCTTCTTTTTGTAAGATCTCAGTGCCTCGAATCGAACATTTTCGGCCAATGTGTGTCATCAGCGATAACTTATGACACATCAACGTTGTCTTTCACTGTGGGCTTCATAAAACCAACCGGTCTTATTGAAAATTCATAAAGGAATCCAGCAGCAAACGTACTACGGATGACAAAGATAACGTTGACTACACTTATTTCTTTGTTCCTACCAACTTTTTTATTTTACTGTTTCATAAAATAATTAAAAACATCACAGTAAAATTATCCATAGTTAAATATTTACTAGCGATCATTTGAAAAAACACTAAAATTAATTTTTTTCGCACAATTGATTTTATTAGTTATCTAATTTTGCTTCTACGGCAGCGATACGATCGAAAATAACATAATATATTTTTTTTTCGTTTTATAAATGCATTTTTTCTTACTAAATTCCTGATTCGGGTTAGACGCTCGCCCCTTGTGTTATTAAATGTCTCCGAAGAATGTCATGTTAGCATTTTGAGCGGGATAAAGTACTGTGTCTGGAACATCTGTAATATCACGTTTCAACTTTTAGTCACAAAAACAACACATCTCCGACTTACTCACAGAATAATTTATCTACAATGGGATATTTGTTCATAAAATTCTTAACAAATTGCTCAAATAAAAAGAATGAAATAGGTACATGAAACATTTGTGCCAAGTTGTGAACAACTATACCAAGATGTGAATTCATTTTCAAAACATCGATTAACAGCTGCTACTTTTTATGTACACCAATGATCTAAATCACTTGAAATTCATCGCTAACTCCAAAAAACACCCTGAAAAATAAGCCACTAAGTAAAAAAACAATGATTCTATTTCTTTGCTGTCTTTTGAAGCTGTCGGTGTGGTGCATTTTGTGTATAGTGTTATTTCTAATAAATTAGCATCCTTTTAGGGGCTTATTTTGTACATCAAAACTAACAACTTTTGTTTTGCGACTTTTGTCAAAACTCAACAAAAAAATTGAGTGTTCCATAGAAAAATATCGTTCACCCGTGACAAAATGTATGGAACAGCTGATTTTTATTTGAGTTTTGACCAAAGTCGCAGAACAAAAGGATGCTAATTGATTAGAAATAACCCTGTATATTCCAGATCAATGGATTATTTATCTAATTAAAAAAGTATTCATAACATTCAAAACGCAATATTTCTCAATTAGTTTGGATAAAATCTACGACAGAGATTTTTTACCTAAATTTAAATCTCACTAAGTAGGCAATTTTTTGTTCGATTATACCTACCTTTTACCAGACTCGAAAACATAGAAAAAAAACTTTCCGCCAATCGAGGCGTGTCCCAGGGCTTACCTGTAAATCAATAATTAATATTTGTTAATAAAATTGTGCAATTTTATAAAAAAGCGGAAATATGAAGTTTTCTGCAGATTGTTTGCTGATAGGGAATGTTAGCGAAAACATTGACAGCGACAAAATGACTCACTTTGCTTTGAAAAAAAGAAAATAACTATTTAGTAGTAGTAGTCGTTTTTAGTAGTATTTCAGAAATCCGTGGTGGTCTAGTGGTAGTGATGCTAATGCCTAACTTGCAATCGTGAGGTGGTGGATTCAAATCCCGGTCCCATGCCAATTAACGTCTTTGGAATTGATGTACGGAATTTAACACCACTGGCTTTTCGGTGAAGGAAAACATCGTGAGGCAATCTGCATAATTTTGTCCGTTGAAGAAATTCGATGGCGTATGTGAATCGATCAACCAGCACTGGGCCAGCGTGGTGGATATGGCCCAATCACCCTTCATGAGTAGGCCTACGTCTTGCAGTGGACTATTAAAAAGGCTGATGCAGGTAGTTTTTGATGCTTCACTATTTGAGTACCAGAGGTCTTCTGGTTGTTTTCGTGCTTGAAGTTATGATACTTCTGTACGAAAATTATATTTAAACTTAGTGAAAATATTGCTACTTACCCTGAGCGTCTCCTGTAGGAGTCATTTCACAAAGTAATAGAAGAAAATGTAGTACTAAAAATAAAACAACATACTCGTATTATTTAATTTTGCTGACAAATATCAAGTATTCAAACCAATAAATAATTAAATTTAACCCACACAGATTAAAACACTTACGAAAAATATGAGCCACAAAATGTTTCATTGCTAATTAAAACGTGTACCTATTTCTATTTGAAGCCGAAAACAAAATAACTATTATAATTATATCGACGTTAGCGTATACTTAAAAGTAGGCGTAAAAGAAGATTTTTTTTTAGGATTCCGCAGTAAAATATGGATCTCAGACATCATTGCGTCTGTCATGATGCGTCCGTCCGTCCCTATGTCACCAAAAGCCTTAACTTCCACTCTTATACACCAAATTGTATGAAATTTTACAATGTAGCTAATAATTTTATTGTATTATTAGTAATAATAATTTTAGTGTTGATCTCAATTTTAAAATTATACAAAATTGTTCATTTTTAAGGAGTTGCTTCCATAAACACAAAGTAGGGTTATCCCTACTTTGTATTTATACACAAAGTACATACAAAGTATTAATATAAAGTATTAGTACAAAGTATTACACAAAGTAGGGTTATCCCTACTTTGTATTTATAAATATAGTTTTGTTACTAGTATTTGGATATCGCTGAACAGATAAAGTCTACATAGCACTAAACACTTTTATGTCAATGTACCATTTTCGAGATATAGCCAACCAAAGTTGAAAGCAGTGTCCTCCCGGGATCATTTAATTTCTAAAGTATGCAACAGAATCTTGTAACTTTCCGACTTATTAAAGCATAATAAACACTTTTTAGTCTGACTTCTTATATGCTTCGCTCCATCGCTCGTTGGCAAACCCCGAGCGCGGTCTTCTGATTTTTATTCAAAGACCAAGTCTGGGCACCGTTTGTAAGACAACAGCTGCTATACAACGTAGCATCAAATTTTACACTACTACATAAAAATCTACATTCAGAATGGAACGGAACGTCATTTGCGGATTTGACAGTTGCCTGTGTTAGATCAGGGTTAAAAGAAGGCGGTTACTTTATCTATTTTCTACCAAAATATTACTGTTAGGATGGAAATCTTACTTTAAACTAATGCAGCAACCCTGATTCTAACTTAATAACAAAGAAACTCTTCAATCTGATCCTTTAAATGTTTGTGAGGGTAGTTACCTAACTTGAGGTTTCTAAATTAGTAAAGGAAACAAGTAAGTAAGTATACTTTATATATTTTTTATACTTCATGGGTCCCTCGAGGGTACCACCATGTATTGCAATAATTATGCCACGTTCGCAAGGCCCTAGACGTTTTGAGAAGAAGTGGCAAGAAACTCAAGACGCCATTAGTATAATCTTTTGATCAGTCACCTTAATTTAGATATTACACAAAGTACTTAACTTTAGCAACATGGCGACGTCCACTCGACTTGGCTTCGAATATAAAAGTACCGACACTCAGCATAACTAGCTAAGCAAGACTCCAACGTTATTATCAGAATACCGGGAGAACACTAAGAGAGATTCAAAGATACCAAGAGATATTATCAGACGAAGCCGCGCCAACAGACTGTTTTATACCGATTTCACAAGCTCCCACCATACCTTACCACCACTGCTCGATGTAAACATTGCTAACAACCAATAGGCAACGAGCAAGATGGCGGGCACGGTGGTAGCCTCCATTTTACACAATTGTTAAACATAAAATCATCTTAAACTGTATTTCATACTTATTAGAATTATTAGAACAATTATTGATACGTTTCAAGTCATCTATAACATTATGAAATCACAGTATTAAATAAATAGTGTATGTAAACAACAATGGCCGACATTCGGAAGTCATGATATTTCTCAGTTCCATTTAGCTACTTACAATTAGTCTTACATTACTTAATACATTTTGTAATCGTTATTAATATTATTATAACATTATTATTCTAACACGGCCAGCCTGACAGTACTTCGTCCTCGAAGTACAAACAACCTCATCTCCACCATTACACTACAATAAAACTTAATACCATATTGTATTGTTGATGATATATTATTGTGTTTTTTATTTCATAATTTTCATATCATATTTTACTATTTTATTGAGATGAAACTTCTAATACGACTTCCAACAAGGTTGCGTTATAAGTTAAATTAATAAGTTAGATTTAGTTGAATTTATAAGTTAAATTAATCAAACAAAAACCAAAACACCTCGTCCATCGACGGAGAAAGTAAATACCGCGGGCTAACTTGACGCCAACGCCATCTACCTCTAGTTAAGAGTTAACTGATAAAATTTCACTTCTTCCGCGCGGAGGGACTCCACGCACAATGTTTTTTATTTTCAATGTCAAATGTATCTCCCACTCAAACCATCCAATGATTACGTGGAGAACATCTAACAAATCAATAACAATTTTATTATTTGTAGGATTCGTAAACAAGTTATCTCATTGAAGTCCATTTTAACGTCATATTATATGGACACATATACATTCTATGGACAACAAAATAAAAAGTAAACTGGGAGTTTACTAATTTGATTCCCCGTGTCACCACTACCCGGCTCCGACCGGCCCATCGGAAACGAACAGTAGCAGACACGAAGTATTTTCATTTTATCAAGTACCCACATACAGTGAATGACACTTAGTTATTTTTTACAATAATTTTCTAAAAACAGTAGGATAATTTTAAACTATGATTATTTTAAGGCTATACAACATAAACGCTATTCTAAACATTTAACTAAGCACAGTCAGTAATGACGAATATCGTGGATCATATACATGATAGCATAAACCAATCAAACAACAATATGACTCATACATTGAAATATTAAGAAGTCAAAAATATTACAACCTATTTAATACAACTATACTGACCGTACTTAGTTCCCGAAGTACATAAATAATAAGTTTAAATAGTAATCTATTATTCGAGTATATTTGCATAACTTATATACAGTGTTATTAACTTCAATAAGCACTGCTATATTGATTCCCGTCTGACTATAATAACAGCAACATGTTTTTCTTTGTTCTTATTTTCTTTGATTTTATCGGGCTACCCTCCCTGTAGAATACCTACTGCTTCCGGAACCTTTTACCGATAGCAATCAGCCGCTACTCCTGAGACATATCGGCACCAACAGTAGGTCAACTAGCGGTTACAAGGAAGAGTCCCCGGCCGCACTTTCTGTCATAGTCATAGTCTATGTCAGTAGTATTAATAGTCATTATTATCACAATCTAAGTCCCAGTGGCACGACTATGAACACTCAACCTACTCGCTGGCAATAGCCTCACCGTGCCACTGCCAAGTCACGGCCCATCAGCGACCTAAGCTACGTTTTTTTTTTTTTTTTTTTCTTAAGGCTACCCTTCCTGCAAATCTAGCCAACTAGTTACAGGAAAAGTACCTGACCGCACCGTTGTCATAGTCAGAGTCATGGCCGTAGTCGATATTCAGTCCCAGTACACGACTAAGCAAACGCAACCTACTCGCTGGCAATAGCCTCACCGTGTCACTGGATGGTCACGGTCCTCCAGCGATCTAATCTAATACACTATCTATTATAGTCAGACAATCAGCATTGTTTTTGTCAACATAATATTGAAATTGTTTGTCTTTTCTTGTTATTTTATCTTACATTTCGTTCTGTTTCACATCTTTTTCAAGACAACCTTATTTTAGCCATATAAATCGTTTTTAAAATTCTTACACTATAAGATGGTAAAGAAAAAGGATAATTCATATTCTCTTTGTGAGATCTGTTGACAAAATCTGTGATCCCGATGTTTTAGTTCAGTTTTACTTTTTTTTTTTAATATACCGCTCGGTTATTCTGACACATTTATAAACAGTTGTCATTCAAACTTTCCAATATATATATAATTGTGTAGTATGTATCGTTTTATGTCGTTAGGTAAAAATAATTACAAAATGAACAGAAACCTTCTGCAATATTTTTTAAGCAAAATTCTTCTGGTTTTGTCAACTGATCCCACCTTACAACATAGAAAAACTATGCAAAACATTTCTAATTATATATAACAGGGCTCAGCCCCTTACCTCCTTTATCATCAGAACACTGTATTCACTTCACTATTTTACTGATACACCTTACTTTTTCACCGATTCACTTTACTTGGCCAGGAAACCCAGTAGTTCTGGGACCTGGAGCCCCGCTGCAGAATTTCCCAGGCAATCATTGCCAGGAAATCGAGTAGCCGCTGCACAGGCAGCCTTTTAGCATGGATATGCAAAAAGCTTGTCGGGATTCTCTGAAATACAATGAAAGGCATTAATGTGGGTATTTCGGCACCACTTCTGATGTTAGATCAGGGTTAAAGAAGGCGGTTACTTTGTCTATTTTGTACCAAAATATTACTGTTAGGATGGAAATCTTACTTTAAACTAATGCAGCAACCCTGATTCTAACTTAATAACAAAGAAACTCTTCAATCTGATCCTTTAAATGTTTGTGAGGGTAGTTACCTAACTTGAGGTTTCTAAATTAGTAAAGGAAACAAGTAAGTAAGTATACTTTATATATTTTTTATACTTCATGGGTCCCTCGAGGGTACCACCATGTATTGCAATAATTATGCCACGTTCGCAAGGCCCTAGACGTTTTGAGAAGAAGTGGCAAGAAACTCAAGACGCCATTAGTATAATCTTTTGATCAGTCACCTTAATTTAGATATTACACAAAGTACTTAACTTTAGCAACATGGCGACGTCCACTCGACTTGGCTTCGAATATAAAAGTACCGACACTCAGCATAACTAGCTAAGCAAGACTCCAACGTTATTATCAGAATACCGGGAGAACACTAAGAGAGATTCAAAGATACCAAGAGATATTATCAGACGAAGCCGCGCCAACAGACTGTTTTATACCGATTTCACAAGCTCCCACCATACCTTACCACCACTGCTCGATGTAAACATTGCTAACAACCAATAGGCAACGAGCAAGATGGCGGGCACGGTGGTAGCCTCCATTTTACACAATTGTTAAACATAAAATCATCTTAAACTGTATTTCATACTTATTAGAATTATTAGAACAATTATTGATACGTTTCAAGTCATCTATAACATTATGAAATCACAGTATTAAATAAATAGTGTATGTAAACAACAATGGCCGACATTCGGAAGTCATGATATTTCTCAGTTCCATTTAGCTACTTACAATTAGTCTTACATTACTTAATACATTTTGTAATCGTTATTAATATTATTATAACATTATTATTCTAACACCTGCAGCTCGCTCTCCTGATTGGACAAAAAACAAAGAAATGATCGCTTCTATTGGTCGGAACGACGTGCCAACTTTAAAACGAATGACTAAGGATTGCCAGGGAGTTTTGGCGGGAACGCGGAAAAATCATGTCGCCTCATTGTATTATTTTGTTAAACTTTTGTTATTATCAGTGATAATTAGTGAAATATTGTGGTATTTTGTTGATTGTGAGTTGATTTACGTGTATGAGTGTAGGCAAGTGATACAATGTGACGTATCATGTTGTTCCGTGTTGTTACCAAAACTCCAAAGACGCCTCTAGTAAAGTCTCCACTGCTTTACTGAGGTATGACTTGGACTATGTTTGGACTTGACTGCGACTTTATTGGACTATGACTGACTGTTTTGATAAAATATATTAAAAATACTTGACACTGGCAAATGCACAATAATGCGACGCCAAATCATAAAAGAAGAAGAAGAAGGATTGCCAGTTGTTGCAATCAATGATCGATTGATCCAAACTATCGATTCACAATTCGTTTTTTTTTCTTTCTTTCCGATTCATTCATCTCGGCGTCTTGTTTTGGTAAACAAAGCCTAATTTAAAGCAAATCAAAAAAACACAAATTCTTATTAGCAATAATCGTAATTAATCTCACTTATTCAGCGTTTATCCGTTTTCTTTTGGAGTAATTTCCACTCAGTCTCATTTTTATCGATTTCAAATCGATCGTTTGTTAAGTTAGATGTACCTTATGTCTTGGATGTTTTCCCCACCGTCTGCCTTACGCATTTCCCTTTAAAACCGTGCGGGATGATGGAGGGCGAAGTTTGTGGATTAGGCCCAAAAAAGCCAAGGAAGGGTCATTTTTGTAAGTCAAGTTGTCCACACTATACCTGGATTGTCAGCTTCGACGTCAAATACACTCGCATCCAAATTAACTCATCCAAAACTAACAAATATGTAATTGATGAAATTTCTATTTCTATGGTTGGTTCAAAATTACCTACTTAATCAAGTAAACCACCGTTTATAGCAAATATTTCAAACGACATCTCCATTTGAAGGCATATGCTGTTGGTGATATGCGTCAATTACCTGCAGTCGGAGATAATTGGATTTTTCAAAATCTAACTGGTAAATCATTGTATTACTAGCTGGCCTGTGTTTGTGAAGTTTGTTTAAATTGTTCGAATTAAAAATTATTATGAGGCAAAGAGACGACTTAAAATTTGCAACTGCATAAAACAATCTAGTTTCTGGGAGCATTACATCTGCAGGCCTCGACTTAATGAGAGAGAGAGATGTTTCAAAATCAACGAGATGCCAGCAGACGCCAAAGATGCTGTGCATATTTAGCAGTTACATTTTAGTTGACGAGCATAATAAAAAAGATTTAAATGGAATGAAAACTGAAGGCGCCATCGTTGATTGTCTTGGATGAAGTTTTCGAAGAGCCAAAGCTATCGGCCAAAAATCTTGTCTTAATAACAATTTCATCTTTGCCTTCTGCTCAAACATACGGACTATCTAAACAATTGAATCTAAAATATCAGCTAGGTACATGATAACTGTAAACGTGTATACAGAGGACGTCCTGATAAATGGGACTACTGGAATATTAAGATCCATTAAAACAACGGGAGAAAGAAGGCCACTAAGACACGCTAACGATATCTAAATTACCGTGACTAAGACTGTGGTTAGAACTGGGTGACGTATGAGTAGGCCGAAATAAAAGATCCTTTCAATAATTAATCAATTCAATAAAATTTATTTCTGTTAGTAAAATAATACATGAGTCAAGTTAGAAACAACAGCAAAGTTATTAACTTAAGACATTACTGTTACAGGTCGCGGTATATAAGTCTAGCGCTGAGACAAGTGTGGAGGGGGTCACCATGCGCAGCCAACCCCTCCACAGTACCCTCAGCGCTAGACTTACGTGCCGCTACCGGTATATTCCATTTTTATTTTTCATTGCATCCTTTTAAAATATTATGTTAGAGGGTAACTTCGTAATTCAATTTGATATTACATTTATCTACATACATTTGTCAAATGCTGAGAATCATGTACGAGTAAATTGTACTTTTAAGACTCAATAACGACTTTTGTATTTTTTGTATTTTTTTTGTACTCAGTTATGGGCTGTGGTGAATTTTTTGTATTTGTTTGTACTCAGTTATGGGCTGTGGTGTTTTTGTATTTGTTTGTACTCAGTTATGGGCTGTGGTGAATCCGGTAGGTAGCCATAGTTGTTGGCCAAAATTGGCAAAAGCGGGAGTGACATTGGTGCTCTCATGAACAGCACTTCGGTATGATAACGAAAATGGCTGGATATGCTGGTCCCAATCCTGTTGTTTTCTTTGGACTTCTTATGCCAGGTAAGTCTCCAGAGTTTGGTTGAATCGCTCCACCAGTCCGTCTGATTGAGGGTGGTAAGAAGTAGTCCTTGTTTTGTGTGCACCAATCAAAAATATCTTTTGAAACAGTCGAATCTCAATATTTCTTCCTTGGTCACTGTGGATTTCAAATGGTACCAAAACGAAAAAATACTTCATGGACCAATTTGTCCGCTTTGCAGATGCCTCCTGGTTTGAAATTGCGGTGTGTTGTCTCAAAGAGCTCACTCGCAAGAAATACTCTAAATTTATTGAAAACAAAGATCAGAAGCTACAAAATTATAACTGTTTATTCTATTACATTAAAAACATATTTTTATGAATACAATGTACCTTAGTTTGGTATTTTAGGTACCTACTTAACTTTTGTCTAATCGTTTTCAAATATTTAACAATTTACAATTGTTTAAACATTGTTTTGGTATAAAATCCTAACTAATACTAGTTATAGATCTGAGAGTGTGTCTGTTGATTTTTTACTGTTTCAGGTTGCAACATAGCAACGGATAGATTTGATTTTTGGCATGGATATAGTTAAAGGTTGAAAAGTGACTTATGCAACTTTTTATCCCGGAAAAACAAAAGGTTTCTATAAGATAGCATTAAAATCAAAATATGACGTAGGTAATGTCACGGGCAAAAGCTAGTACGTTATAAGTATCAATATAAGCATACAATGTACCTAAACAACCAAAATAACAATAGATAATAGAACATAATGACGTAATAAAAGAGCAAAAGAACTTGACGGACAAAAAAAATATAAATTATAAGCGATTTTTTTTTCCACAAATAGAAAAAAAATATATATAAAAGAACCAAAACACGGGGACAAATTTGTGTAAATTATGGAACAAAAAGGAAAACTCGCGTTATTATCATTCAGCTATTTAGCAAACTAAAACAAACAAGCAGCTATGTTTCTCAAGAAAGTAGTTTATTAGTTCAACATACTTTAGTAATTACGTCATACTTTATGAAAATATAATAACTTTCAATTCCTTTGTCTCTGAAAACATCTGAAAAAACATTGAAATCTGTTAAATAGCTGTGCTAAAACTAGTAGGTTTATTGAAATTAATTTACATATTCTATTTCTGATTTTCATCTAGTAGGACGCTTGAAACTCTAAGATGAAAATGACTCGTGATTTTTTGGGTACTGCTACTAACCTCATGTGTAAGTAATGTTCTTAACTGTTTTTTTATCGAACAAAATTGCCTTTATTAACTACAACTAAATACAATACTACTTTATAAGCTAAAACTACATGTGTATGTAGTTTTAGTAGTGTTACTACTACATAAAAAGCAATTGGATCATCCATAGACCCAAAGATAATCCAAATGCTCAAGCCTGGAAAAAACGGAACAAAATATACGGTAAAAATATACATACAGACAAACATAGAACCTCCTCCTTTTACAGGGTTATTTCTAATCAATTAGCATCCTTTCCTTTGGCTTGTTCTGTACATCGAAACTAACAACTTTTGTTATACGACTTTTATCAACTCTCAAAAAAAAGTTCATGTTCCATAGAAAAATACCATTCACCCTCGACAAAATGTATGGAACAGCTGTTTTTTTTATGAAGTCGCAGAACTAAAGTTGTTTGTTTTGGTATACAGAATAAGCCCCTAAAAGGATGCTAATTGATTAGAAATAACCCTGTAGTTGCAAATAGGACACAATATTTTTTTGGTCTGCAATACTGATAAGCGTGACTGCTTAACTTGAAATAACTAATTTTGTTTTTCAGTGCTTTTCCTGATGATTGCAATTATATTTCCAACTGTAAATACTATAAGTAAGTGTTCATAAAATAGCTACTTATTATTAATCACAATGATGATGATATTAATACACAGTTACATTTCACATATAAGAAATCCTAAACGAACGAACTGATCGAATGCGACTTTTTTTTAACCGACTTCAATAAAGGCGGTTATCACTTCGACGGGATGTTTTTGTGACTTATTAAGTGATTCGCTCGAGGGATACTCGCTCACGCGAGCGAATTACCGCCATTTGATTTTACCTATTTCTTGTGTCATTAAGTCGCTCGCACTTACAAAGTACAGACATAAGAAAAACCACAGCCCCTAAGTGAAAGTAGTAAAAAAATGTCCGAGCGCCGTCATAATACCGACTTAGATATTTACATTAAATAATGCATAATGTCCTGTTTTCTCGAATCTCGACGTTATGTCACCTAATTAGTGCTTGTAAGCGAGCACTTTGGCATCACACGGCGTTGTAGTCGGCTTGCAATCGCCTTACGACTAACTAAAAAGCCTGCCCACTACGTAGCTTGGGCAGGGTTTTGGCTAAGACACTTTTTTTGCACGATATCTATAGATATTTGCTCGAAGCCTTCGTACTCGTACGATCGATTCTTGGGAACTGTTAGAATTCTTTACACGGTTTAACTCGGTTGTGCTATTTTAGGCGAAAAATAAATTAGTTTTGAAACCAGATGTTGTTGAGATGGTTCTAGCTATATTTTAAATTTATAATTAAAATACCACTTATTAATGTTTTAATAAATATCGAGCCTTTTCATAAAAAACTTCGTAAGCAGCCTAGTATGCGAAATTTGTATTTTTATCGTAACCTTTCTTTCAAGCGGTTTTTCGCTTTGCCACACTTACACCGATCACCCACTATGAGTAGATAATCGCGCGCTGCACAGTGGCAACCACCTTCTAAATGATGTACCAACTTAAGTTAACATACTCGTAGGTACCGCTCCCACACCGTTAAAAGCTTCCGCAGCCTCCTGATTGGGGATCTGAGCAGCACCATACCATCTGCGTGACTAAGGTAGTTTTAACAAACATCTCCAGACGACAGAGGTTGTCTGGAAGAAATCGCTTTTAGCGATAAGACCGCCTTTTTTACCTTTCTTCTGACGTTTTTCTTCTTCTGTTATGTTTTATTTCTAGTGGTGTCAAAAAAGTGTTCTTGTATTGGATCTCCATATCCACCGTTTAGTGCTTTTCAGCTCCCCAATCAGATCATTTATGAAGAAATTAAAACTCTGGATAGGTCTGAACTCACTCACAACGTTGTACCAACCTACTTACTGCAACAAAAACAACTTCACGCCAATAATGCCGTGTTTTTTTTACAGAGATCAGCTGCTTAGAGAAATTTGTCGTAAAATTGGTTCAAAATCTGACAAATACTTTGGCAGGTATGTAAGGATCGTCCATAAATTACGTAACACTCCTCCCGATTTTACATAGAATAGAAGAGGGTCTCGTCAAAAATCACGTGAATTTTGGTTTTGAAGAAGCTCTCAAATTGGTAAGAAAATAGGTTGAAATAAGCTTCGAGCAAATATTTACAGAGTCACAGTCCCAAAGTGAACTGTGAAAGTAGTAAAAAATGTCCGAGCGCCGTCATACATACCGACTTAGATAATAATTCACAGCGACCCATTTTTTCGAATTTCTACGTTATGTCACCTAATTAATACTTGTAACCAAGCACTTTGGTTTTGCGCGGCGTTGTAGTCGGCTTACAATCGCCTTACGACTAACTAAAAAACCTGCCCACCTCGTAGCTTGGGCAGAGTTTTGGCTTGGATACTTTTTTTTTGCTCTATTGTGACTCTACAGATATTTGATAGAAGGAAATAGGGCAAACTTGTTTCTATCGGCTATACTTTAACAATCCTATAAAGGTGTCTTGTTATATTACGGAACCCTAACACCAGTCTGACCTAATTTATGGACAGAACCCTGAATATGTGTGTAACTATGAGTTATGGAGATAAGTAGTATACCTATACATATACAACCGCAGTTAAATCCCATTGGAAAATTAACAAAATCGAACGATTTAAGCGGGCCATGATACACTATTTTATAAATAAATAATAAATAAATATTAGGGGACATCTTGCACACTGTCTCTGTCCCCAAACTAAGCATAGCTTGTGATATGGCTGCCAGAGACTGATATATTACATATACATATTTTTAAATACATACTTATGTAGATAGTAACTAAAAACACTATTAAATAACATTATTATGTAGTAGTTAACTATTTTTATATTTATAATAGGCTTGTGTCCACAATATCAAAATAAATTGTTTGTATTATAGTTTCTATTTATTAATTAGGAGATGTAGATAAGGAAAAACCACTCTATTTCACTAAAAAAATTAAAGATTGGAGATATTCTTAGAAAATAATTTCCAACAAAATAGGCATTAAGTCACGTGACAGCGAACACCAATCAGAACGTATTACGTCATAACCCGCGAAACATCATAGTCAAGAAGTCTGGATTTACATAAAAACTGTGACGTCATTCAAGACACAATTAGCGTTTTCGAGACAAAATTCAATTATTTTTTCTATTTACAAAATACGTACTTAATCATAAAGTTGATATTTTTTTTTTTAAATAAAGGTTTGTTTGGGATAAAAAAGATATTAACGTGTATAATTAACCAAGTTCTAAATTTAGTCAATAAGTTAAGACACATTCAGGATTTTTGCAAACAATTAGCATCCTTTTAGGGGCTTATTCTGTACAAAACTAATAACTTTTATTCTACGACTTTTATTAATTCTCAAAAAAAAAGTTGTTGTTCCATAGAAAAATATCGTTCAACTTCAACAAAATGTATGGAACGGCAGATTTCTTTTTGATTTCTGAGAAAAGTCGCCGAACAGAAGTAGTTATAATACTCTTTGAACAGTAAAATAATAATAAAAATTGTGTTTAGATAACAAAGGGCACAGACCCTGGAGTCTGTAGTTGCAAAATTTTTGAATAAAAAAAAAAACAGAAGTTGTTAGCTTTGATGTACAGAATTAGCCCCTAAAAGGATGCTAATTGATTAGAAATAACCCTGTATAAATAGAATATATTTGTTAGATTCTTAAAAGTTCATTAAGTTAATGTCTCTATTATAAGCTATACCTAGAAAAAAATATTGCATATTCCCTGTAACAACGTTGTATATCTTTGTACATTTTTGTGTTGTGTCCAAAGACAAATACGAGTAGTCAAAGGTTGTCATTATAATTGCATCAGCTGTAGGACGTCTACTGGACATAGTGCCTCCCCTACAAATTTCTAATACAGAATAATCTCACTAATCCAGCACTATTACATAGCATAGATTGCCGGATTATTGGAATGTTCGGATTACTGTGTTATGGAGAAAAAATCATAAAACATAAAATATATAATATACATATTTCTGTTCTTTTTGAAATAAATAATAAAATAAATTAATAAATATTGGGTGACATCTTACACACGTTCTCTGACATCAAACTAAGCAAAGCTTGTCATATGGCTGCCAGAGACTGATATACTTCATATACATATACTACATATATGTTTTGAGACTACATATTATTAGACCATTAGATTATTTATGGCTGAGGGTGCCGGATTAGTGAGATTATACTGTATATATCTTTAGATTTCGTATTATATGGCGTTTATTTATATATTTTCAGTGGCAGTGAATGCTGGGGCTGATGGTCTTCTAAAAGATGCGGAAGAGGGTACACTCTTAACAATTATGCCGTAACAAACAATGGTAAGATAAATAATTAGTTTATATTAATTATTTGTTCATACAGTGATATGGAACTGAAACGTGGTCTTTTACTTACGAATAAGCTCAAGATAGCCCAACGTGCCGTAGAGGGGGCTATTCTCGGAGTTTATCTGCGAGATCGAATCAGGAATGAGGAAATGCGCAGGCAAACCAAAGTTCGGTAACTTAACGATAGCTCAGCAGATTTTCAAGCTGAAATGGCAGTGGGCAGGGCACATAAGTAGTTCGAAGAACGCATGGCCAATGACGTCGTAAAGTTCATGCTTCCATACAGTACAAGATGTTAATAACAAAGTTTAGGTACAAAGTTCAGTATGGACCCTGTCGGGCACTGCATATTCGAGTGAGAGTGATCCTCCTCGTTTTAACACGACGATTTTTCTTTTCTCGGTCCAGCTAGCTTAGCATGCGACCACGAAAAGCCACTAAAGAACTCTTTTCGACGTGTGAAAGTAACAGATATATACTTCGCAATAAATCTGTCTCGTTCTGACACGTCGAAAGAAATATTTTGTAGTGCGCATATTTGCGCATATTCATATTTCCCTCAAAAAGGTGGGAAATTGCTGTCGCTCTATTTATTAGCCGGTTTTGGTAATATTAGGCAAGATTATTTAGTATCTAAATTCTTACAAGATTTGCGACTATGAGCCAAATCGGCCAAGATCGACGACGACGAGTCGAGATAAAAGCTTATGAAGATTCAGTTAAAGAGATGTGTCACGAGATCTACTGTTCTAGAACTACTAGTTTTATAATAATACCTATGTTGTGTGCATAATTATGTAGTTATTATCATAATACTAATATTATAAATCCGAGGAGATTGTTGTTTTGTTGGTTTTGTCCTCTTTCACGCAGCAACGGAGCAACGGATTGACTTGATTTATGGCATTGATACACTTATAGTTTAAAAGACGGAAAGTGACATATTAGAATACTTTTTATCCCGAAAACATGCATAATTCCCGTACAGCCCGAGATCCTAGCGCAAGAACATCCCGCTCATAGCGTACACGGTTCAAAGCAATTTTTTACGTAATTATATGAATAGGAGAATATATTTAAACAGGGTTGCCTTGTTATGTATAATTATGCCAATTGTTTTGCCATTCCTTGCAGGTACAATCCAAAGTTTGTTGAATTATTTTTATTATGTTACAGGAGCCACCACCAACCAACCTCATACCAAATAAAAAAGATCAGGTCAGAATGTTGTGAGCAAAACAAGTGAGGCCGGAAAACTACGCCTCGCCGTGTTCAAGCACAATTACACACACATGCACGTACCTACAACTAAACTACGCCTTGGCTCGTCAGTCAAACTTTGGCGGCGCAACACCGACGCACTCACCACATGTATAAAAAACCGACCTCACTTGTCTGTTCACGACGTTCTGTCTTGATTTTTTTATTTAGTCTGAGCAACCAGCGAACGGATTGTCCAAGGGTTGTCCTTGAAAAAAAAAATGTCAAAGGATTCTGTGAAAAATATACGTCCTATTTTTGCGGATTTCGTGTATTTATTTTACCTCATTATTCCTTACTATTTTTTTAATCTGAAAGTGTGTTTGTTAGTACCTATGTTAGGGAGGAATTAACTTGGTTTGATTTGATATTTTGCTTGGATATAGTTTAAGGGTTCGATGTGTCTTAGAGTGCTTTTTGCGATCTGCCCTGTCTTGAAATCTCAATGAAGACAAGTATACCATCCAAAACGGTGTTATCTATGAAATGCTACACTTCTATATTCTTCATTTTTCTTTGAACAATGGCTGTTACAGCCATAAGCTACACAAGCCATCACAAGAAAAAAGATTCAAGCTTTCATATAACAAAGTATTTCACTTCTAAACACTTCTTGGACAAAAACATATCACAAAATTCGAAAACAGCAAGTCACCAGTTGGTCACTTTGACAAGTAAAATGCCGTTTCACGTCGTTCAAGATGATAGTTGCTGTATGATTACGTCTATTTCTATCTAATGACAAGTTTTTGTAAGATAAAGCAGTACCGACTTTAATTATGTTTTATCGTTCAATTGAATACGAGAGCTCCAGTCTTGTCATTTCTCCAAGATTAATGTAATGTTTAATGCATGGAAATGTCAAAATTTTTAGTATATGACATAAAATAAAAACTAAAGTAATAGAAACAGTACTATAATAGCAAGAGATATACATCACTTTGTCCCATTTCAAATTTGAAATTTAAAAAATGTTAGAAAAAGATGCACATACACCCGAACTTACGTAATTTCGAAGGTTTTCACAAACTAGCATTGAGCTATCTCGGTTGTCCAAATTCAAAAAGGTAAAAAGCAGGAAGGTAAAATTATCAGAGACTTGAACCTTCTTACTGGAACTGGAGGGTTCAAATTTCCGAAAAAGACATATGACCAAGTGTAACCAAATTTTAACCATTTTGACATTCCAACTGGTGATTTTGACGTATGCGACAGACATTGCGTTTTCTTTTGTTCCACTCGCTCTCGCGTATGCTGTATAACCAGATATGAATGAGACAGCTGTAACGTAGTTTTTATTTGAGTAAAATTTAGCTATACTTTACTCTTCTGAGGTATAAGATATACTAAAGGATATTTTACAACTTTTACATGGAAAGTCATTGCAAGTGACATGCTATATGATAGTGGTCGGTAGAAAGAGTGATATTCTCATAGATGTACAATCGGGTGACAAAATGGGTATAAAACATCCGCAAACTACTTAATTCAAACTGAAAAATCGGGAAATTAAAAAAGTTTCAAAGTTGAATGTTGGTTTTTATCGTCTGCGCCCCATGCCTAGTTCTCGGCTACGAGTCATATTTTTCCTATTTCTTCTGTAGAAAATCATTCCAACGTTGCCTGTGGCCTGCGCTCCGTCAAAGGCGTATAGTTTTCTTATTAAACTTTTTCCGTTCTTGTGGTACCTACATATGCCTCGGTGTTAACTTATAGAAGCCATCTCCATCGTCACATTGACGATAGATGACAGAAATATTTTATTACTTTGAAATATCTCGGTAACGTTACACTTTAACAAACTACGTTGATGATATTTTTGTTTTGTGTGTTCTAATCTAATACTTTCATTATGCACGAAAGCTTAAAAAAAGGATCATGAAAGCGACGGTGAATAAATAATTATTTATTCACCGTCGCTTTCATGATCCTTTTTACTCGATGCCCATTATAATGGGCATCGAGTTTTAACATTATCTCTGTTTCACCAACCACCATGAGACACGTGTTTCGCTGGTGATAATAGAACACTCTTACCAACCGATTATCTCATGCTGATTCGTGAGATAGATAATGTCCTACGAAACCAAAATTAATAGTAGATTATGTTCCAAGAGAACCAAGTGGTGTCTAACGTCACGGGCCACAGTTAAACCCTGAGCGAAGCGAGGGTGTTTTAAGTTAGTTTTAAGTTATTTAGAGTCCTGAGTGAAGCGAGGGGTTCAAGTCGCCCAAGACGAAGACAAACTTGGTTTTAGAGGTACATACTCTACTTTTAAGACATCCTGCGAGAAAATGTAACCCCAAAAATATGAGTAATACTAACGTCATAAATTACATGTGAAAATTAAGTGTAGATACTCATTAGGCAACTCGGTATTGTTCACAATAAATGAAAACAAATTAGAACTACGACTTTTCATAGAATCGCACACAATTTAAAATAAAACAGAGAATGTAAATACTACATGAAAAAAATAAGATCATGGCCATCTCGATTATCATGGCCTAGCACGGGCATTGCAAAGAGGTTTTATTCTTTAAAATCGAACTGATACGGCGCCAAAGAGGTTATAATTTGTAAAGTTCTGTAGAACCTCCTTACAATGCCAGTAGCCGTGCAATGTAAAGAGGTTATTTTCGTTTTTTCAAACTGAAACCTCTTTACGATGTTCTATGTTCTAAGTTGAGAAATTTTCATACGAATTAGGGACCCCTAGGGAGTTTCATATAACATTATTGACCTGCCATAGCCCTCGAAATTGTGTTAAGATAATAATGACTCGTTTTACATCGAAGTTCTACGACATTATAATGGGTCATTTTCGAGCAGGTGGTGTGAAAAAATCATTACTTAACTCTTTTTAAACGTCGTTGTTCAAAATTTATTCTGCGCTTCATTAATGTTCAAAGTTAAATCGTATGGCTATGAACTTATTTGTCATTTTATTTCTGTTTTACAATGATACGTCAGTCGAGTTTTCCCCGCTCTGGATTAACCAACCGTTATTTGGGAAGTTCATTTTTCTTCTCTCTTTTGGTTCATTTTCCTCTCTATTTTCATGCGGATATCGCCAACGGATTTGAGCTAAACGGATACTAGAAAATTTATAGCTTTTTTAACACTGTTTGCGTTGAAAAATGAGTGCGAACACTGGTGCCGTATAACACTTTGAGACAGTTACAATATCTGCCAGGTGAAGTTATAATGCTGAAAAAACTGTACCTAGGAAGAAAGTTCACCTTACTGCTATTCAACTGACATGTAGTAATGTCAACATTGTTATTGTTTGAGTTTCAAGAAAACACGAGAGTGAATTTTTAATGGAAATTTTTGTTTTGAAAACAAAGTAAAGCTAAAAAGATTAGCACGTTGTGTATTGTTTCATTTATTCTTTCGTAAATATCGATGACTTTTGTACCGCGTACGAAAAATAGTAAGTTACTAAACGTAGATAATTCGAACATATTTTGTTTGTTTCGTTAGTTAGTAGATGTATATATACCGGGTTACTACTTACTACCTAAAAATGACTAAATCATGCTTAACTTTTTAATGGTAGGTACTTACTAATTACTTAATACCAATAGTTACTAGGGTATTACTCAATCTTTATACTTTTACTTTACTAAGTAGGTAGGTTACAACGACACATGTATTGCGAATACTTTATGATGATAATATTTATTATTTCACGGAATTTGGTACCGTTATGTTATACACCACTACTTTTTATGAACATCTAAAAAAAATTTGGGGGTATCAGTGCACGATACTAAACATATATATGCAATAAAAAGTTAATAAATCAATATCCTAAAATTATCCCTTAAAAATTGAAATAATTGGTTAAATTATTTGCTAGCCATGTTGCAAGACTTGTAGGTAATAAAATTGTGGGCGGGCTTTTGCGAGCGAGAGAGCTAGCAAAGGGAATGAATGCAATAGCGATAAATGAATGAAATTGACATTATGTGCATAATTTTAGGATAAAACAAAACCTAAATAAATAGGCTATGTTAAGGCCGAAATAGGACATTCATGCTAAAAGCCCTACTGGTATGTTTCAAATGTCCTGTCCTTTTCTTCCTACCCATTTTTACCTCTGTCCATCCTTTTCTCACTCACGCAAATAGTAGATGCAAAAATTGCATCTGATTGGAACATGAGGAAAAAAGACAAGATGGCGAGAATCGTCGTTTTACGTTAAGATTGAAGCGGTTGTTAATTCAGATATAAAAAATATATGCAGTGATTGTGTTGTTGTTCGTGATTTGGACACCATACGAGCAGACTCCTTCGGCAGACGAGAACCCAGTCGCAGAAACCGTGAGTCCCCTTCTTTTTCCTTTACTTTCTCATGGAACATACCGTAGGCTAGAATTTTGGGTAAAAACTTCAAATAACATTTACCAGGCGCATACATTCTTTTGGTCACTTCGATACGGACGTTATTTGATAGTTTTACTTTTCTAAATTGCTATAAATCGCTATATTTCGCAAGATACGGGTTTTGCTTCCACGCGGTTTCTTGAGGGCAAAGTCCACCATTTTGTTATATAGGAGGTAATTTAATTTGTCGGTTTACGTATAACTTCCAATAAGTTAGTAATCTCGGTAATTAATATTACCAAAACTTATACAAAATGGCTACTAAAAAAGAAAAAGATATTGTTAAGTGTCAGCATAAATTGTCTGCTTATTTTGGCCATATCCAATCAATATATGATTCACTTCAAATGCTAGATTGCAGTGATCCGAAACAGGTAGAATCATTTCTTGGTTCGAGTTATACAATAGATAACATTCGCGATATGTTTATTAAAACACTCGAGACGAAATGCGATTCTGAAATCGATTTAGAAGAAACCGTTTCAAAAAGTGCATCTTCTTATCAATCATTGATATCATTTGAACAAATGTATACTAAAATCAAATTCAAAGTTAATCAATTAACTAACAAACAACACGAAAGTTCATTGCAAAATAATTCGAATTCCAGAAACATACGTCTACCTAAATTAGAGTTGTGTTCCTTTTCTGGAGAACAGGAATGCTGGCCTGTATTCTATGAAACATTTCGTTCGGCCGTTCACGAAAATCCTGAACTGTCTGATGGTGAAAAGATTATTTATCTGATGGGCAAGTTAAGTGGCAGTGCACTCGCCACGTGTCAAGGAATTTTGCCTACAGCTGAAAATTATTCGGTTATTTGGCAAGGCTTATTAAACCGTTACAACGATCGGCGATTGATGGCCGCAAACTATCTCGATAAGCTAATAAATCTACCAGCTGTTGATAACACGCCCGCTAGCTTAGAAACTTTTATTGATAAGTTTTCTTCAACAATAGCCGCCTTGCGTCAATTAAAAATAACTAGCTTGGAAGATTTGTTGTTTATTCACATAGGCTGTAAAAAGATTAATATCGATACGGTTAAAGCATTTGAGATGTCATTCAGCGACGATCATAAAATGCCTACTTGTGCCGAGTTCGTGGAATTTGTGCGTAAACAAGCGCATCTACTCAAGCGCGCAAGCGCATATAACGTAACTGAGAACACAAAGTCCTTTCAACCTCGTAAGAACTCGAATAATGCCAATAATACCTCAAATAAAACTTCAGGATTACGATCGAATATTAAAACTTTTGTAAACGTGCAGGAACATACTAATTGTGTTTGTTGTGATAAGTATGACCACCCGTTGGCCAAATGTCCAACATTCCTGGCCACATCTCCTCGTAATCGCTTTGTGATAATCAAGCGCAACAACCTATGCGTGAATTGTTTTGATAAACACACGTTGCCTAATTGCCCGTCTAAAAATAGATGCACGTCGTGTTCCCGATCGCATAATGATTTATTGCACTTTGGTAATGCAGACACTAGTTCCTCTAATAGGAATATTACTGCGTCGCAAAGCAATGTGAAAAATGTAAATCGAAGCACCACCGCTCTTATCACTAATGTAAATAAACAAACCGTACGGTCGGCTTCGGCAGACGAGCGTCCATTAGTCGCGCATTCTACTGGCTCACACGATAATGTAGGTATTAGTGGTCCGTCTAATACAGACCTACCTGTAACATTGTGTGCCGTAGGTATTAAATGTGCAGCTGTTAATGGAACTGATGATATTAAACCCGGGATTTCCGTTTTATTAGGTACGGCCCAGTGTCACTTTGTTGATGAAATGGGA
Source organism: Hypomecis atomaria (assembly GCA_964007245.1). Lineage (NCBI taxonomy): Eukaryota > Metazoa > Arthropoda > Insecta > Lepidoptera > Geometridae > Hypomecis > Hypomecis atomaria. The sequence continues at coordinate 8,428,763 of OZ023293.1, forward strand.
AATATTCATACAGTTCGTGCGATAATAGACAGCGCGTCACAGCGTGATTTTATTACAACCGAATGTTGTAGGCGTTTGAACTTGCCGATGTACTCGACTGCAAACAAATACGTCTCCGGTGTAGGTGACGTCACCAATCCTATTGAAGGTATAACTTGCCTTACGTTAAGATCTCGTCATAATGATGAGATAAAATTCACTATCCAGCCGCTAGTAGTTAGTCGGATTACGGATACACTTCCTGTGTCAACAATTGATACATCGCAACTGGATTATTTGCAAAATTTACCCTTAGCGGACAGCTGCTTTAGCTCCCCGTCGGGCGTTGACCTCATATTAGGTTCAGATTTATTCGCTCGTATACTGCGCCCGAATCGTGTATCACGAAATGCATTCGAACCGGTAGGTATAGAAACGTCGTTAGGCTATCTTATTGTTGGTCAAGCGCCCATGCAAAATATTAAGTGCAATGTTGTGCGTGCGTATTGTGCAATTAACGAATCGCTTGACGACCGCGTAAGTAGGTTTTTTGAGCTAGAAGAGGTACCTACGACGGATAATAAATTATCTCCGGACGAATTGCATTGTGAGGAATTTTATGCGAATAGCACACGACGAGACGATACTGGTCGCTTTGTAGTATCACTGCCGTTCAAAAAAGATGCTTCGTGTTTAGGTACTTCCATGCATACTGCAATGCGTAGGTATTTATCACTCGAGCGGAAATTATTGGCTGATCCTTCAATTAAAAAGGAATACGATAATGTATTTCGTGAATATTTAGATAAGGGTTATTTGCGTATGATCGAGGACGTTGGTTCTAAGTTTGATACTCCTCATTATGTGATCCCGCACCATGGTGTCGTAAGGACAGATAAGTCAACTTCACGTTTACGTGTCGTGTTAGACGCGAGTTGTGCTACATCGAATGGAATGTCTTTAAATGACATTTTACATACTGGGCCCAATTTACAAAATGATTTGTTTCAAATATTGTTGCGGTTTCGATTATTACCTATTGCAATAAGTGCCGACATTCGGCAAATGTATTTAAGAATATTGATGAGTGACGATAACTGGCGCTTTCAGAGGTTACTGTATCGATTCAGTCCTCATGATCCGATTCAGGTTTTTGAAATGACGCGCGTTCCTTTCGGCTTATGTTGTAGTCCATTCTTAGCAGTACGAACTGTTCGTCAGTTAGCTATCGAGGAATGCGCTCGCTATCCGGCGGCTAGCCGTGTCGCACAACGAGAGATATACATGGACGACCTAGCCACGAGTTGCTTATCGGAAGCAGACGGTATCGAATTATCTGATCAGCTGATAAAAATGTTCGCGAACGGAGGTTTCGATTTAGTCAAATTTTCGAGTAACTCGCCAGCGATTATGGAAAGTATTCCTGCTGACCATCGCGTCACTGAAGCCGTGGAGTTTAGTCCTGCTGACCAATTAAAAATATTGGGATTGCATTGGTTACCGGCTGAAGATGTGTTTACATTTATTGTAAACATTGAGCCACGCCCTTGTACTAAACGAAATATACTTTCCCGAATTGCGCGTTTGTGGGATTTAGCAGGCTACGTAGCACCGATTACGGCTCTGGCTAAATTGGTTGTCAAATCTCTCTGGAATCAAAATCTGGACTGGGATGAAACGCCTAGTTCTGATGTCGTCAAACTGTGGCAAAGTTTTGAGTCTGAGTTGCCATTGTTGCAAAACGTTAAAATACCACGTCATGTTGGTGTTACTGATGATTGCGTCATCTCTTTATTAGGGTTTGCTGACGCCTCTGAAGCGGCTTATGGAGGAGTGGTGTACATTCACGTGTACTTTCCAATGCTTAATCGTACTGTGGTCAATCTGGTGTGTGCTAAATCGCGAGTCGCACCAACCAAAACGTTAGTTACGGTCGCTCGATTGGAATTATGCGCGAATCTTGTCCTTGCAAAATTAATGCGAGTGGTCATCGATACCTACTCTCTGCCATCATGCTCCGTGTACGCGTTTACTGACAGTAAAGTAGCTCTTGCATGGATTCACGGTACGCCAAGTCGCTGGCAGACGTTTGTTGCTAATAGAGTTTCACAAATTCAGGAAAAACTGCCCCCCAGTCGTTTTCATCATATTTCCGGTCAAGATAATCCTGCTGATTGTTTGAGCAGAGGATTGACTCCCGCACAGTTAATTGTACATCCATTATGGTTCAACGGGCCGAGGTTTGCTTATCAACCCCGGTCGGAATGGACTCTGAATAATGATTTCAGCACTTCAGATGAAATTCCTGAAGCTAAAGTGAGTGTGATGGCGACGACTGATTCGTCTACCCCTCCTCTCCCCCTATTATGTGAGCTCGCCAATCGAGTCTCCACTTGGACTAAATTGCTCCGAATAGTGATTTATGTCCTTCGTTTTGTCAAAAAATTACCGACAAACTTTAACGTTGCACACCTCGAAGTTGCAGAATACGCGATTATTAAAAGTCTTCAGAGCTTTTACTTTGCTGATGTAATTGCTAAATTCAAAGCGGGCAAACAATTGCCGCCAGCTTTTCTTAAACTGAATGCATTTGTTGATGAAAACGATATATTGCGCGTCGGTGGTCGTTTGACTAATGCTAACATAGCATATGATAGCCAACACCCCATTTTGCTGCCGCGCCGCGACCATATCGTAAATTTGATAATTGAATATTATCATCGCAAGAATTTGCATACTGGACCACAACTTCTCATGTCTCTTCTAAGGCAAAAATACTGGATCATGTCGGCTCGTAACATTGTACGAACTATCACACGAAAATGTAACATTTGCTTCCGAACTCGACCGACCAACCAGTTTCCTATAATGGCAAGTTTACCGGCATGTCGTGTAAATGAAGCGAAGGTTTTCAGCCATATTGGGGTGGACTATTGTGGCCCACTATCGGTGGTTATCCACCGCGGTAGAGGTATACGCTCTGTGCGTGCGTATATTTGTTTATATGTGTGTTTGGTCACAAAAAGTATACACCTGGAACTGGCACCTTCTCTGAGCACAGAATCATTTCTGAATGCCTTCCGACGTTTCCTGGCACGACGTGGTCCCGTGAGCACCATTTATTCAGACAGAGGAACGAATTTCATTGGTGCTAAATCATATCTAGACAACATGTATCAGTTACTTGAATCTGAAGAATATCGCGACAAGTTCGCGAATGAACTGCGAGATAACCGAATCGAATTCAAATTCAACCCTGCGGCTGCTCCGCATATGGGAGGTATTTGGGAGGCCAATGTGCGGTCGGTGAAATCTATTCTGGCCAAAGTGGTGGGAACCCAGCTCTTGACATACGAGGAGATGTTGACGGTGCTTACTCAAATAGAAGCTCTGTTAAATTCTCGTCCTCTCTCAGTTCTGAGTAGCGACCCCGCAGAGCCATTAGCGCTCACGCCCGCACATTTTTTGGTGCTTACTCCTCTAAAATCTCTCCCCTCAGAGGATTTATCCAAAGTCAACGTCAATCTGTTGCATAGAAAACGTGTCATTGACCACCTAGTCCAATCGTTTTGGAAAATATGGAAGTTAGAATATTTAAATTCGAAATAAATTTACAAAGAAAACTGCGTCCATTCAGAAGGGAACTGTTGTTTTGCTTGAATCAGAGAACAGTGCTCCTCTTGACTGGCCCATCGGTTTGATTGAGAGAACGTTTGAAGGCAAAGATTCGGTCGTGAGAGTCGTGGATGTCCGTACGAGATCTGGTGTTTATCGCAGGCCGGTTGTTAAGGTTTATCCTTTACCCACTCAATAATGTATATACAGTCCACAACTCTAATTTAAGTATAGCATAAGTAGCATACTGTTGCTTAACTTAAACTAATGTATTTAATTGTAAATACTGACTATCGTTAGTAAATTCCTTATTAGTAATACTATTTCAGCTTAACGCTTTTTGATTAGGCGCGCTAAAGTGACTATTTTTTTGTATGTGCCTTGTATCATTGAAGGCCTATAGACTAGTCTAGGTGGGGGGGATGTTAAGGCCGAAATAGGACATTCATGCTAAAAGCCCTACTGGTATGTTTCAAATGTCCTGTCCTTTTCTTCCTACCCATTTTTACCTCTGTCCATCCTTTTCTCACTCACGCAAATAGTAGATGCAAAAATTGCATCTGATTGGAACATGAGGAAAAAAGACAAGATGGCGAGAATCGTCGTTTTACGTTAAGATTGAAGCGGTTGTTAATTCAGATATAAAAAATATATGCAGTGATTGTGTTGTTGTTCGTGATTTGGACACCATACGAGCAGACTCCTTCGGCAGACGAGAACCCAGTCGCAGAAACCGTGAGTCCCCTTCTTTTTCCTTTACTTTCTCATGGAACATACCGTAGGCTAGAATTTTGGGTAAAAACTTCAAATAACATTTACCAGGCGCATACAGGCTACCTAAGATCTTTTTTAAATTTTAACTGTACACATATGTTTTACATCGTGTAGGTACTGATACCAAAATTTTTTTTTAGATGTTCATAAAAAGTAGTGGTGTATATAATAAAACTGACTCTATAAGAAATATTTGTCAGACCCTAATATAAAAAATCGGCCAAGTGCGAGTCGGACTCACGCACGAATGGTCCCGTACCATAAGGAAGCCCCCCTTAATACATTTTATTTCAATGACTGGATATTAAAGTGATTATACTACTAAATATTCTCTGAATATTTCAAGCGTCTACATAGAGTAACTCGTAGACGCTACGTGTTGCCGTTATTAATATTGACCAAAAGGATCATGTTTCGTAGTACAAAAGTTGTTTGTCTAGATGTACTAGACCCGCGCCTTTAAAGGTTTTGCGTTTAATACCTATGACCATGTATCACTCTTATCCTCGTAGTAAGATTTGAAAATGAACTTCCGCAAAGTATAATAAAATTAATAATTTCAATCAAGTATTTCAATTCTATTGAATTGAAATACTCCTTCCTCCTTATTCCTTTTCAGAAAAAGAATTTAAATTAGCCCTAGATAGGAGCGTCGTATGAGGACCGAACTGTGATTCCTGAACCGAGTAAAGGGGAAGTGGCTAGTCAACAAAGAGGGGCGATCAAAGCTCATTTGTTTACGCGCGGGGAACACTGCAGCGGCAGGCTTTATCGCTTAGATATTCAAATTGGGTGTCAATTATTCAGCAGCCAATTACAAACTGGAAATGACTGAAACAGATTAAATCTTCCTTGATTTGGGAAAACATAACTGTCATTGATTTAACAACATGGTGTACTTTTGATCTCTAGCTGATCGCTTTACAATATTTATTTTTCGCAAAAAATGGCAATGTTGCCTTCCATCGTGTACAAAATTCGAATATTTCGCTCGAAATTTTCAAGGTCAGAGTGAATAGGTAAGTATATTCTAGGTCTGCGCGCTTCATCTTCGACCACAACGTCGCTTACCATCAAACTTAGTCAAGCGCGGACTTATTAGCGATATAAAAAAAGATTTGTTTACATTATTGTTGGTTGATCAAAAACGGCTCAGCTGATTCCTGTAAAATTTCCTCGGGAGTGTACCCTTTTGAACTAAAAAAATATTGTTTCGATTCGGTTCATAATTAAAAAAACATACATACACATTAACATAGAACATCCTCCTTTTTGGAAGTCGGTTAAAAATAGATGGGCTCACGAAAGTTACGGAACAACAAATAATAACATAGTTAAGAGTACGGTTTTAACCAGAATTTCAACAGACCTCAACAGACAATGCGGTGACGTGAGCTGCGTGCGTAATCTGTGAGTCCACACCTTCGATCAGGAATACACTGATCGAAGGTGTGGACTCACAGATTATTCCTGATCGAAGGTCCACACCATACGGTTTTTGCGTTGTAGGTCGAGGGAATATGAGGTATGTACATATTTGATAGAATTTACGTTCCGGGAGAATACTTTTTTCCCACCTTAAATTGTAAGTATTGTAACGTAATGTTTTGTTTTTGGTGAAATATTGCACGCTCACATCATGACTTATTTTATTCAGATAAGTTTTTAATTTCTGTATAATAAGTCAATACTTTTCAGTCCAATTTCTGTGTAATAATTTGACTTTTTAGAGGCCGCAGCACTACTTTTTCTCACATTGCTGCCGCGACAATGCTGCTTAGCTCGCAATGTAATCTCATATAAACTCATAGAGATTATATGGGGACCAGTAGTGCTGCTGCCTGCAGCGGAGTTCGGAATCATACCTTTATACACGCCAAATGCGTAATTTATCTTGACATTGTGAGATCGCACACTAGAGTGAGTCTTCTTTGACTATTCTTAGGAAATAAGTAAAAAATTAAGGGTTGACTTCATAATAACAGTAGGTAGTTCATAATAATGATCTGAATCACTCATTTTCCGCTTAGTATATCCCAGGGAAATAAAATAACCCTCTAGAGATGCTTGTCTCGTACGCCGGAGATACGGTAGCACAAAAATACTATTCAGAGTGTAAAAGTGTGCTTCACTCGAGCCATTTTATTTTTAGATGGCTGACCATCACGTGAGAAGATGCGCATATTTAAAATGCTCGAGTAAAATGTTGCACCTTTAACTCTTTGTGCCTGAATAAATTCTCCAAAAAGTCTGGTAACATTGAAACATAATTTATACAGACGAATTACTCGTAATAATAGCGTAACGCAAACAAAAGATTTTACGAATAAACCATAATTAATATTCGCAAAAAAATGGCAAAACCGCCTTCCATCGTGAACAAAATTCGTAAATTTCGCTCGAATTTTTTACATAATTTTTCATTTTTCAAAAACGGCTAAGCCGATTTCTGTAAGATTTTTAATGGGACCACCTCGGGAGTATACCCGGGAGAATTTTCTGATTCGGTTCACAATTGGCGAAATTATCAATGAACATACACAAAGAAAATACATACAGACGAACATATAACCTCCTCCTTTTTGAAAGTCGGTTAAAAAGCCTCCTCTGTTTTGAAATTGGAAATGACGTAATTTCTCTTATTTTTAACTACATCCAATCTGTTTACCTTTACTGGGTATTGATTACAATACGTCCAATTAATGCTTCAAACAGCTTATTGAATGTACCTATTAAATTATTTACATGATCCATTTCCGCCAAAGACTTATTGAATTATTTTATGAAGACTGGGCGAATGATTTTCGAATATCATTTCATACTCCAATCTAGAAGTGTTAGAGTCATCACGTAAGCTGTGATACAGCCTAATTTCATATCCGGCCCTAAATTATACGGATTCGAGACTATCCGGATCACTATCTGCGGTCCATACATAGACGGAAATGTCCAAAGTTTCATAACTCCCCGCGTCCAGCACATTCTCTGCTCTTCGCGAATTGTTATTGTTTTAGTTGCTAAATGACCGCTGCACGCAGTGTGAGTGTTTCTTTATTGAACGATATGATAGATTTAGCTAAGTATCTACTACACTGATTAAATTTGTCTTCAGTAAAAAATACTTCCTAGGTTAAGTACGTATGTTCGTATAGGCCGGGTGGCTAGCGTTGGTGTTAGAGTTTTACAGCCGCATGAATACCTCTTACATGGCTAAACGGTTAAAACAACCGGGACCTACAATTTAACTTGTCATCCGAGCCACGGTAGCGCTCAGTTATAAAAGCCACCCGCGGTCACCCATCCAAATACTGACCGTGCTTGAACGTTGCTTAACTTCGACGATCGCTAACGTACACCTACTCCAAACTATGCTATTAGTACTGTACTGTACTGTATCAGCCTTTTTAGTAGTCCACTGCAGGGCGTAGGCCTACCCACGAAGGGTGATTGGGCCATATCCACCACGCTGGCCCAGTGCGGGTTGGTGGATGCTATTAGTGCTACAGAAATACTTATTGAGACCCGATGAGCATTATAAGTCTATGATTTAACACGCAACGGGTGATTATTTGATTTTATGACAATTCGAGTAGACTAATATTATTTGTGTTAATGCAATGGAAAATTAGGCCATGATTTTGATAAGCTCATATTGCATAACTATAAAGATGTATATTTAATAAGCTAGATATTGTGATAATGTTTGGTTTATTACTTAGTAAACATTGGCTAATGTCACATTTCTGGTAATATCTACCTAATTGAAATTTATTAGGGAGACCAATGTCCAATGGGGACATCTTATAGCTGTTATGACTAGTAGTCAATTTCAATTTCAATCATTTATTTGCAACATATTTTATGTAGATATTTCATACAGTTCACGAGTGACATGTTTTAGACAGTATATACATATGACCCTATAAGGGTGTGTCAAATTTACACAATAAGTCATCCTTAAGAGCTACAAATTATAACAATTTATTTTAAAATAGGCTAGTATATCCCAATTGTTAATAATTTAATAATGTCATTAATTATTTAAATTCTTTATATTATATCATGCTTTTTCATTAAATATTTTATTAATAGTGTAAAATGCTTTTTCAATCAAAAATTTCTTTAATCTAAATTTAAATGTCATATCACATTCTGATTATTTTATATTCTTAGGTAGTTTATTATAGATATCTATTCTTTTAACAAAAATACTTTTACTTAATAGGAAAGCTCTTCCTAACTTTAGCCACTCGTAGCGTATTTTTGTGCCGTTTCGACTTCAAAGTCTCAAAGTTATCTAAATTATTCCGTACCAGCAGAGCCGCCTTATGGATATACATCGAAGGAAAAGTCATTATTTTGCAGTTTTTGGAAGTACGGCTTGCATGAGTCTCTAGGTTTCAGTCTTGGATCACCTACTTATGTGCCCACAGAGTCCGAGCCCCTGTACGATGGAAGACCTGTACAAGGCTACACCCTGCGAAGTCGCAGTGGCCAAATACTGGGAGAAAATTATATAAATAATCATTTTTGAACCATTGACTCGACGAAGAAGAAGAAGAAGTCTACAAATTGCTCGAATGTATTTCTTCTGGGCCCTAAATTCCCATTCTTTTTCTTTGCAGTTACCCCGTGCAAGAATACCATACCTCAGTGTGGAGCCGACATATGCATTGGCTACCTTGCGTACAGTATAATGAGGTTCGCAATGTTTGCAAATGGAACCCCACTGAGTCCTAAATTTTAAGAAATATATCGAAACTCGCCATCTTTGATTGCTCCCCCCGCTCCCCCGAACAAATTTTTCACTGTACAAACTATTGGTTCGTAAACAATGCACTATTGTTAGTTATTAAAAATAATAATTATAAAAATATATTCATTAGTTTTCAATCTATAGTGGTTTAAATTTAACTCGAAAATGGAGCATTTTAGTAAATTTTCAAAAAAATCTTAGAGAAAGTGTAAGAAATGTTATAGTGTGCCATACGAGTATATTCGTGATCTACTCAATAAGCCCTTTCATTTGATACCCCAAACGGCATGGCTTGATGTTTTTTTTACTATATGCCATTTTTAATTTCCGGGTGGGGGGAAGGGGACCACAAAACTGCTTGGCAACATTTGTTTAGAAGATGTCTGGGATCTATACAATTTATATCAGAATTCAGATTGAGGTCAGCAATTTTTGCAAACTGAACTGCACTGAGAGTCCGGTCTACGAGTATATTAGTACATTGTTCACCGAGAGGAGAAAGTGACCGATTACCGTCGAGGGTGTCGTTTGAAGCCCGAGCTGTAGGCGACGAGATCGGGAATCGCACTTTCTCTCGAGTGATACATAGTGCTTTATACTACACCTACGAGGAAAATAAAAAACTAAATCTTTACTAATTGAAATTTATATTGAAATTGTTGCAGTTAGTGAAGCTTAATGTAACACTTGAAAATGGCGCCAATGGCGTCTGCAATTTTCACATGTTCTTTTTTCAAATTGTTTGACACCATCCAACACACAGCTAGTGGCCAGTGTCATTTTGCGAACTTGGAGATAAAAACTCACTGTAAAAACTTTTTGGCTTTTGATATTTAGGTCACCAGCGCATAGTCTTACCCAAAATTAAAAAAGAAAAACCACGTAAGAAATGGATTTTCATACACTTTTCTCTCCCGCTCAGATGCGTTTTCTCCCCGCATATTTGTTCGATATGCAATGACGTACTTTCTACCGTAAATTTGATAAAGTATCAAGGTACTTTCCGAGCAGGTGTAGTATAAACAATATATCACAAAATATTAAATTTAAACAGAAGAACTTGACAAATACCGAATTAGTCACTAAATATTAATACAATTCTGGTAATTTATTTAGTCATTTGCATCATAAAATAGTTGCTCACGCATGTAGCGTCATAGTCAAAGTATTAACTAGACAGGGCGCTAAATAGTAATAATTACAAAAATAAGAGAGGGCGAGATGTGCAAGTATTAAAGTGTGAACAGGAAGAAACTAACATCTTTTGTCTCTATTTGCGTATGTGTTTTTGCCTATTACGCACGGCCTAGACGTAATAGTCAGACAAATTGTTCGCGCCATAACTACTGTTGAATTTTTGATGAGATGCTTAAGTAAATCAACATATTTATGAACTATTATCTATTTTCTATTAGTATTATGCAGATCTTTACTATTATCTACAGTCTAAATTATGATAAAATCATAACAACGTATATATTATTATTATTTTATTAGTTTGTATAGCACATCTTTTTTCTAACACCCTATAGCTAATAACTTCTCCAGTCATTCTCCCTCCACGATGTAGCGTACTTAGTGGTGCGGTGTAGACTATGTACATAATAGAGCTGCGCATATTAGGGTTGCTACACACATTCGGTTGGGCACGATCGGCACCGTCGAGCGGAAAAGCCGAATACTCGTATGTGTAGATGAATCATTCGGTTCGGCAAATACCGAACGGCTTTCGCTAGGCCGGGCGGCTGGTACAAAACATTTTCAGCCGAACTAGTGCAGTAGCTGTTTCTATCGATCAATTGTACTGACCCGAACATAATACTTATATCGGTACCAAGCCTTATGCGCTATATGGATTGTTACCAGAAGCACGGTGATGGTATCTAACAGTGATGTGACTCGGCCCTGTCCTTAATATATATGACCACAGCGCCACGTGGCCACGCAGACCGCATCAAGCGCTAGGGCTGCCCACCATCTGTATTTTAACTTAATCTACTTGAGTTTCTTTCTATATCAATTATGAAAAACATGGTGGTGCGGTTGTTTTTGTAAAGATACAAGATATTGCTGTAAAATGAAATATATTGGAGAAACAAGATCCTTGGGATGTAATTTATCATCCTGACCTAATTACTATCGATACAACTCAGGAGTTGCACAATCTGGTCCCACCTACCCCTTTCTTCCATCGTACGGCTAGACAGACGCGACCAAAGCGCCACCCTTTTATGGTGGACATTCAGCGCGTTAGAACCAAGCGTTTTGAATCCTCATTCCTCATATGAAAAATGAAAATGAAAATATTTTTTATTTGACAACTTAGATTACTAAAAACAAATTAATGTCGATTGCCCTGAGCCTGTATCAGGGCAACCTGTGAACCTGATTACAAGTCTTAAATTATCAGACCTCGTTACAAGACAGTCTTTCAATGACTTTACACAGCTTACAAACTAAAATATGAACAGCCAGAATGTGGAACGCTTTGCCTGGGTCTGTCTTCCCGCTAAAGTACAACGTGGGTCCAAATTCCGAGTAAATAGGTATCTTCTAGGTAAGCGTGCTACAACCTAGACCGCTTATCCGTTCAACATCAGGCAGAATGTGCTCAACGGCAAACCTATTCTGAATAAAAAATATGCTTTACAGACAGTAGAGACACTAAATTATATCTACGAATTTACCCACCACATGGCTTATCTGTGAAGAAAAACATCGTGAGGCAACTTATACCGTAAAAGGAATTTGATAGCCAATGCTAATCAATCCGCACTTGGCCACTGTGTTGAACATCGTCCAATAGCCAATCGTGGGTAGGCCTATTTTCTGCAGTGTACCTACAATTAAAAGGCCGGTACGAGTTTAGATTATATTCAACAATCTATTTCACGTACAGTGAATTACAAATTGTTGATCTAACCTATTATTATTTATCGATCGATAACTAGTAGTATGATTAAGCTAATAAATCAAGAGAGGGCAATTACGAACAAGGAGGTAAGGTAACTCAATATGGCGGCTAATGGCATAAACAAGCTCGTGAAACAGGAACTGCCGTGGAATAGAAGTGGGACTCTTGTTTATATAAGTCATTTTACTGTGATTGTTTATCTCAAAAAAGATCTTGCAAAGTGGGCTCAGACTTTGTACAGTAGCCCAAAAAAGCTTTAAAATGTAGTAAACAAATTCACAGAAAAAGTAGCGGCATTTAATGCATAATAACAATGAAATGTCCTATTTTCTAATTTAATTTTTGTTTAAGGCCGCCATCATGTCATATTTTACAAGCAATGTCAAAAGATAATAAGATCCAAAAATATAAAATTCCTTTAAATTGTGACTTTTAATTGAGAAATTAATAGGAAAATCATTTTCCAAAACAAATGAAGCAAATAATTAAATACTGTACCAGGTAATGGTCTGAACTTGATATATTTTTGCATTATATCTTTTCATGTCGCTCGTCTCTTATGGCTCAACGTAAGTATAGGACCGAGGCAGATGGCACAGTAAAAAAGAGGCCTATAGCCAGCAGTGGGATAAAAAAGGCTGTGGATCACGAAGTATAACCATTCAGTAGTAGGTTCCCACTTAATGCTGCTTGCATGCTGAGTAAGAGTGCTGCTAACTAAAAGTGGGTAACACTAACATTTGGATTTATCATTCGACCTATAAGGGTTTGTGGAGGATCTAATTACCTGTTGTATTGTAGTACCTTAATTATTATAACGAAATTTTATTGTAGTTAAAAAAACCTTTTTATCCTTAATAAAAACAAGCTTTTACTGAACAATTACTCGCCAAGACGAATTCCTGTGACCACCTTCTGGCTCCATCATCAGACCCTGGTTACCATTGAAAGACTACTTGCCAAGACCATTCAAATGATCCCTAACTCTGTCGTTTCATTGCTAAGTTACTTTGGCCACCTTCCAGCTTCATTATCAAATCAGCACCATGTCATCATAATATTGCATTGTCACGCGATTTACATTATGTATACAAAATTTCAGCTCAATCGGTAACCGGGAAGTGGATCAAATTTAACTTGCTAGATTTAATTACAGACAGACAACGGGACAGGTGAAACTAAATAAAAGCTTGTAAAAAAACTCTTGCCCAAAAAAATATCTCAACAGTTATTTCAAAACGGCTTGTTATCAACAGTTTCAATAAAAAGCCTAATCAATGGCAGCCATCTTGAGAGCGAGTCTTAGCCGGATGATGTTATGCTAATATTATGAAGAGCCGTAGAGGGTGTCTTCACAGTACGCTATATAAGAATGTCATGTATATTGTACAGGCTGGATATAATATCTTGACGGATGTAATGTTAGCTACAAGCTGCGGAGAACCCAATGATCGCGCGGCTGTTATGTGAGCTTAAAAGTCGATTCACACATATCAGTTAAGCTACCATTCCGTCACATATCCGGTACCGTACCTGCTCAGTAAAAAAGATTATTTCATACACTTCCTATGAACCTATCTCCACTTCTCACTCTCAGAGACTGGCACGGACACTGACAAGCTGGGATACGTTCATAGAAAATGTGTGAAAGAACATTTTTCACTGTGCCGGTAAGTACGGTGCCGGAACAGTGACGGGACGGTGGCTTGACTGATATGTGTGAATCGCTTATCCGCAGCCGCGTATTACATCACAGCCGCCAAGATGTTTGAATCGGCCTAAACGTAGAGAGTATTTAGATTTTAAAAAATCATCAGTTTCAAAAGAAATATATCAGAGATTTTCCCAAATAAATTATATGAAAAAGCAAATCTGATACTGACATGAGTGGCATGTTAACTAATATTACCATAACCATTGAAAAAATCATAACCATAGAGAGTTTTTTTTCTCATTGTTTTTGATATTTATTCGATTCCGAGTTGTAATTTTGTATGGAACAGCTGATATCTAAATCCTCCAAACGCTCGAGACGAGAATTTTATGACGTAAAGTAGTCTGAACAGCGACAAAATATGAATATTCATAAGTACGCTCATTAAGGAAGTTCTATTTTTATTTGCAACAGACACTGGTTTACTTTACGGTAATGTTTCAGGAAGGAAGCCGGGATGATAAATATGTGCCGCGTCTCTGAGCGCGAATTTGTACGTAGGTTGGCAAATGTTTGCCCTGAAGAGATTGTCCTTTGAGATAGGAGTCATTTTCATCTGTAATTTATTTGACATTTTCGAGTAACTTTTGTGAGGCACGATGAGGTAAGGATTATACGAGATTTGCAAACATTTATTTGTAAACAGTTGGGTTTATTGCTTCAGCTGGTATGGTATCCTCGTTATCTTCTGAGGTCTCCTCTCTCAGTTAAATCAACTTTGAACCCTCTCAATTTGCTTTACCCTCTCGCGGGTATAACTCCGCGAAAAACGAAAACAAGAGACCGATAGCAGACACCCAATGTTCAAAACAAACCCTCCACGAAGCCGCCTGAAGAGTCGTAATAGCTTCCTAACAGTAACCAACTCACTGGATCTCCACCCCAGTGAAGCCCGCCTTAGAGAATGGAAAGATACACTTGCTACACCAGCCGATTACTTAATACCTTCCGAAGAACTCCCGGCAGGAGGTGACCTCCCGTGGCCTACATGGAAGTCGTTAAATCGGCTCCGGACCCAAGTAGGCCGCTGTAGGGACAACCTAGTTAAATGGGGATATTCAGAGAACGCTCAGTGTCAATGTGGGGCTCCGGCACAAAACATGCTGCACCTGCTTTCATGCCCTGAGTCGCCAACCTGTACTTTCCAAGACCTCTATGACGCATCCCCTCGTGGAGTAGCTGTAGCGAATTACTGGAAAAAAGTCTTATGATGGTTCATCGACACTACGAATAAGATCAACTTTGAAAATGGTTCTTAATTAATGGAGAGATCAAATACATTTGATTTTGTGCCCGAGTATATTCTCTTGAGTGAAGATATTAATTAAGCCTACCCTTTTATTCTCTTTTACCTGGCCTAAAGAAGCAGTCGCCTAGTTCTTTCTACCTCTTGGGGTCTCCGATTTTTATCGACGCATTACCTGAGGCCATTCTTTCCCAAAATCATCTTCTTCTGACCACTTAGGTGCGTCTCCAAAATCTTTCCGCACACGTGGAGATGGTTTTACTGCGTACGTGTTTTGCCATACCAAAGGCTACGTAGATATCTGTACTGAACGGCGCCTACTTGGCTGTGTCCTAACGAGGTTGCAGTTTTTGCCGAGACGTTAAAAACTTCTGACAAGCAATCCTCAGACTGATTAAGAGTTCTGATCACCCTGGGCTAGTTATTATTTATTACGTTTTGTTACCGAGCTTTTAGTCATCACGCGGCGGTGTACTAGCACTGAGGTCCTTTCACAACACAAGTGATACTTAATATCACTATCAGTAGGATACGTGCGGAAATCAAAGAGATAGGAAAGAAATTACGCTAAAAATTCTCATGACTTCCAATGAAAAATGACTTCAATTTGTAAAAACAAAGTAGGTACTTGTTTACTAAGACTAAAAAATATACGAAGTCTTCGAGACAAGCTCTCGCATATAATTACGTTTTCCTTACCTTACGCGATTAATAATAACCTCGGCGTAGCTTTTCGTGCGTAATTTTGTAAAATGATATCAACGTAAAATGAATTTGTCTGATCTTACTCTTTAAATGAATTTTCTGTATTAAGGAAAAAAATATCATTATCATTCATAATATATGTAGTGATAGAAAAGTACATTGTCTAAACTAAGACGATGAATGAATTCATTCAATACTTTTCTATCACTACATATAGTATAAAGCAAAACCGCTATTTTTGTGTGTCTGTCTGTGTATCCGCTTGTATCTTCCAAACTAGACAACAGATTGTAATGCGGTATTCACTATCTTTTAGAATATTTCTTCTGGAATATTTATAGCTACGAGTATAGATTATCTGTAACCAGACGAAGCCAGGACGGGCATATGTATACATAAATAAGGCCAAATTATCAAAAGTAGTATTGTTAGCCGAGCCAGCTAAACGACCGAAGCGTCTCCGTTTCACGATCGTCAAAATTTTCTTTCATCTGACCGGATGTTAGTTCTCCTCTACAGGTCACAGTTTTCAAAGAATCTTGACAATACATACTTGGTACACAGGTTCTTTATTATAATTTTGGATTTTTGTCATCAACGAATTTAGATTGTTGGGTTATTTGCCTCGAAAAGAGAGCTGTAGCGCTATTAATCAACCAATTTTGATAATATTTGACAAGATCGTTTAGTACCTAAACTAAATCCTAAAAAATATTTGAGTATGAACTAAATCGGTCAAGAGTGAGTCGAGACCGACTGTCCGGAAAACTACTAATATTTATTGTACTCGAACGTAATGTACGCCATATCAATATTAGAATACAGTCGGTTTAAAAGAATTAGTGGCAGTCTGTAAGCTTGATTACTTTTTTTGTTTTCCTGGGAAAATCCTTCATTGATACCACAGCGCCTCGAGGGCGGGCAATGGGTGGTTATGTGTTTAAGTGTAGGGGCTACGAGCACGCTTTCGCACTCATCCACAGCTGCAACAGCTTCAGCCCCAGCCGAAACTCGAAAAAGCGGCCCCACTCCGAGTCCCCCCTATCTTCACCGTGGGAGCCCCAGACCACGGCAACAAGCCCAACCTATACCAACATTTGCATAAGTATATGACAGACAATTTTACTAGCCAGTAGATACGCTTTGTTCTCTAAGACAGTTATTAAGATAAGTTAAGAAAACTACTTTTTTTTTATTAATTGTTTGAAACTTTGA
Organism: Hypomecis atomaria; assembly: GCA_964007245.1. NCBI lineage: Eukaryota > Metazoa > Arthropoda > Insecta > Lepidoptera > Geometridae > Hypomecis > Hypomecis atomaria. The sequence continues at coordinate 8,445,681 of OZ023293.1, forward strand.
GTACTTGCAAAGCACATAATTAGATTTTTAAAATTAAGTCTAACTAAACCATTTAAATTTCTCGGTAGGTAACAAAGGCAAACAGAAAAACTTTTTACCTTGTTACGAGGTAAAAATTGTTTTCAACATCTAAAGTTTTTTTAAGCTTGTTTAATTTTCTCTCAAGTGACCCGACAGCAGTTCCTAAGCGATGTTATGAGGTTTTTTACCGCAGTTTCCTGTCCCCAACAACAAAACATAAAAGTAATTCACTGTTCTAGCACACCTGTTTCATTTCGCCGCTCTGCAGTCATTAATCTCTCTGGTCCCGGCATAGACATACCTAGAGATATGCCCATTACTTAGTTTTTTCACGTTTCACGGTGAACTGGCACCAAAAAACCATCATACCTGAAAATATGCACGGTATCAACTCATATAGCACGTGGGTCGGCGATATCGTCAATATTCAAGAATTTCAGGATCAAACCTGGACACGATTGCCATGGGACCAAGGCCGATTACATTATTAGGTAGCTCGGGAGGTAAGCGCAAAAATGCTACTACTTTCTAAAACCTGAATTTTTGGTACACTGTACGTACAACAATACCTACTAGTTAGCGCGCGAGTTGAATGCAGAGCTTAGGAATGCGAATGTCTCCCCCCGCTATCCGCACGCCTAACCCGCCCAGGCGCGTGAGGTGGGGCGTGCGGATAGCGGGGGGAGATGCTCCCGCTCTTTACCTCAGACCCCGACTGCATTCAACTCGCGCGCTATCAATAGGTGTAAGGGCTGGCGTGGTGCATACATACAACTTTTGCATCGACTAAACAAATCGATACAGCTTTATGACTTTTTTGTCGAGCATCTATCGAGTTGACAATATGTGCATTTTAATATAATCCTTAACACATAATATGTTACACAAAACAGTTGTTCAACTTATAGTAGGTACATATGTTCTAGCAGCTAGCCCTAAGTTAGCTTTCAGAAAAATTTGCTAGAAAGTAATTTTTTTTTTTTTAATTTAACGGGTATCCCCACTAAACGGGCACTTACCTCCCGGGCTAGAGAACAGCTAATGCCTTGTACCTAGGGGGTAAATATTTTTTATGAGAGAGTATTGATGAACAAATCATAGATATCGTGAATCGCCGTACCTACGTAATTCGTTCTAGGATTGTCTAAAAATATCTTCAGAAAATCATATTCCACTCCACCCAATAAAATAAAATAAAAAATACTAATTAAGTCCTATGCCTACTAAAACTTTTTCAACAAATTGAAAAACAAACTGAACATAAATATATCAATGAGAAAAATTGTTTGACGGAATGATTCTAATATGTACAATCATTTATTGATATAATTACTTTTCCCGAATAAAATGGCAAAACCGACTCGTGTACAAAATTCGAATAGTTCGCTGAAATTGATGTATTTTTTACAATTTCTCTATTATTGTTCATTTTGCAAAAAAACAGCTCAGGCATTTGCAATAAAATTTAAATGGGACCACCTTGAAAGTAACCTATACCCTTTCAAACTAAAAAATATTTTTTTGGTTCGGTTCACAATTGGCGAAAATATCGATGAACAAACACACAAAAAACATATCCTTTTTGAAATTGGGTAAAAATCTTTACAACCACATGGTCAATTTGGTGTTGTAGCATAAGATAGAAAAAGAATACACTACATCTCTACGTATATCAACAGTGAAACCGGACTCCGCATTACCAGGGGCTTGGAAATAAGAATATTTAATATCGTCACACGCATAGCACTCGATATTAAATTCGCGACGAAAACAGCCTCAACAATGCTGGTTTATAGGCACGGGTGTCGTTACGCCAGCGGAAGTAGTAAAATATATCGTATATCCTCCGCAATATAGTAGCTTTATATTTTTTCGGGATTTGCAAAATTACCATATCACAGCTCAAATTGAAAACTATAAAAGTGTATGTGGTAAGAATTCGATATTTTGAGAATAAGATCGCCTATTTGTTGAAAAGGTAAACCGATCCAGTCTATTTTTTAAAGTAGGATTAATTAAACTTTTTTACATGGCAAATGCCTTTATTAACTACAACAAAATACAACTACAAACAAACGACTAAACGACTAAAGTACAACATCCACAGACCCTTGAAAGTCCAAAGATAATCCAAATGCTTATGGCCACTGTCAGTTGGCAGCGTGCCCAGCATACTGGCAGCATTGTCACGCTCAATGGCAATGCTTACGTTGAGCCAAATGAACACCAGCATTTAATTTATACTCGTATAAGTCGATATTTCATTGGAGATTATTTTTATTGTCTGACAAGTGGTATTGTCAATACGCACTCTGATCTTACATCGTGATTAGGAACACAAGGTGTTGCTTTGCAAAGTGTTCGATGATGATTACTGGATGTTCTATTGGATAAATATTTAAAACTCATGATAAGTAGTGAGTGTTTAGCCGGATTTATTATTAATCATGTAGTAAAGTGGTGAGTGGTCTTGTGTGATAGTACCTAATAACTGCATTAAAATCGTCAGTTTGTGGGTTAAAATCCCAGTCCCTTGCCAATGAGTTCTTTGGAAATTATGTACGGATTTTTACACCACTGGCTTTTCGGTAAAGGATACCATTGTGAGGCAACCTGCGTACGTTCGTAGAAGATAAGAAAATCGACGGCGTATGTGAATCCACCAACCCTCGCTGGGCCAGCGCGGTGGATATGGTCCAATCACTCTTCGTGAATAGGCCTCCGTGACATCCTTCCTATAGTGAACTGTAAAAGAAGACTGGTACAGGAACACGATGAAATATCATGAGTATTAATGAAAGTAACAGATTGTAGGTTGTGTAACTAGCACGCTCGTTGCGTAGTTCGATTGTTTTAAATAAAACCATAAGCACTTAAAATGTACTTTACCTGCAAAATCTACACTCTCATGAGCAACATTTGCTTACTTAGCCCACAAACTCGCTCGGTGCGGTCGCAGACCACTTTAGTTCACTTTGTCGTGAGAACCCGACCGGATCTGATGGTAAAGACTAAATGTTGGCAAAGTTTCGGCAGAATGCAAGTTTTAAGGACTCCTGGGAACTTAGTATGTATTGTAGAGTTTGCTGCTTTAGGAAAGGATACGTCTCAATTTACATTTTAATCCTACTTAATACTATAAACGTGAAAGTTTGTAAGGATGGATGGATGTATGGATGTTTGTTACTCTTTCACGCAAAAACTACCGAATGTATTGAGATGAAACTTTGCAATTATATAGCTTTTACATCAGAATAACACATAGGCTATAAATTATAATGATATTGCGTAAATTTTCCATATTATAATAATAAGTGTTAAGTTAGTAGGAAAAATTCTGCCATCTGCGAGCTATTCTAGCGTGCGCTCCAAGAAATGTCAAAAAAGAACTGTCAAATCAAACAAATGTCAAATCTATTTTTTTTCCACCTCCTTTATTAAGGGTGGTAAGGTAGGGCCTCGAAATATCATGCGGGCGAAGCCGCGGGCAAATTCTAGTTTGATATAATTTTTGGAGATATCGACGACGGTAAAATGCCAAAAATCTTCTACGTGTATCTCACACTATTTAAGCGATATTTTTAAGATGTTGAAAATTTGCATCGATTTCGTTGGCTATTTGAAAATTACATTTAAAATTTGTAACATGCTATTGGCACTCAAGAAGGTAAATAATCACAATCATTGCTACACCATATTATTCTGATTACATTATTGAATCAAATAAAAAGATCTACAATTTTTTGCATCTAGCTTTCTACACCCAGAAGAAACTTACTCCGTGTATAGAATAAAAAGTGATGTGTATATGTATAATTGGGTATAATGACGATGGCACCGAAATGCTTCACTGAGAAAGTGCATTATGATCGATTTACATTATTGCATTATTTCAAGTACAGCGATCGAAACCGGCGCTGGATTGCAAACTGAAAATTATTCCAGTTTACTTACTAATGTAAACCAGTGTATTATTTATATATCTAGTGCATTTCAGTGCCGGTAGACATCATTCCAGTTGCAATACAGCGCTGAATTTGATCGCTGGAATAATTTAAGCCGGTCATTACATGCAAACTCTACATAGTATACCTGTTATTGAAATTACACTCAACTGAACTCAAAATCTCTACGGACGTAATCTATTTACTCCCAAAGTTGTAGCTTTGCGAGCTCGACAAAACTACCAAAAGTGATCAGCTAAATAGGAATTCTAAACTGTTATAAATTTTATGGGTTTTGAAATAATATTACCCTCGTAAAAGTATGGCTTCACAGGCAAGTTTGCAAGGAAACCTTGCACTCTAGTTCAAATTTTAATTGCTTATTAGTATGCAAATGGTGGTTTTTACTTTTGGTTGCAGTAACGAAACATTTTCTGGAGTTATTTTCGCTCTCTTTGCAAACTTGTTATTGTTCGTTAAATTTTATTAAGGCTTTAAAAAGTATTCTTAAAAGTACTACCGGGGTTTTACTTAAATTAATTAGAGCTTTAATTACTGTCACATAACCAAACTCAGCTCACGTGCTGCTGTCAACAAAGTTAAGCTTTTTCGTCACTCGCGTAGAAGCAACATGTGAGAAATTTTAGCGTCTTCAACTCTCATATGTTACTCGTACCATAATTATGTTTCTATTATAAACTTTTTTTTTGTGTAAGCTATCCAAATTCTAGTAAAACTTTTACCTTATTGTTAAATTAATTGCACGTGTAATATATTCACTCAAATATTTAGGCCATTGCATTGTAAATACATTGACTACTGACTGCTAGTCAATAGTTGCAATTTTCTTTTTAAAGCAATTCATCGTTCACCATAGCTTCAGTGCATAGTTTCAGAGTGGTGTCACAACGTTTGTAGCCTTAGTACTCTTAGTATAATATTCGTAAACAAAAATCAGTGCAAATATATATTTTTTTTTTTTTTTTTAATTCTGAATAGGTTTGAATATATATTATGTGATGAATTAATATAGGTGTTTGCTTTATGTCTGGGTGTTATTTAGGTATTATCTACCTCTATATAAGTATGTATTTAAAAAATATGTATATGTAGTAAATCAGTCTGTCATCAGCCATGTGACAAGCTTTGCTTAGTTTGGAATCAGAGACCATGTGTCAGATGTCCCCTAATATTTAAATTAAATTTTATTTTATTTTATATAAAAGGTATGAAGTGACCTCTATCAGAGTAACAGTGACAAGAATACCCTCAATATTCCAAAAACGTTCAAACTGATTATCTTTACACCGACTCGCTTAAAATATAACACGTAATTACTCGAAGAACACGCTCGATGAAGGTTTCAACTTCACTGAGTCTCATTAGGGGGCTTAATCACGCTCGCAGTAGATTACAAGCAAGCATTTATCAAGGAACACGAGATGAGACAGTTTATGCACTAGAGTTGTTTCGCTGTTAGATGTTAATTAGTTTATTAATGTTAATATTAATAGGATCTTACACTATTTTGATACATCAAGAAAGGGTACATTAGATTGGTATTGAGTCAGAAATTGTGGTCTGAGAGTATAGTAACTTAATGACCTACCTAATTACCTTAAAATAGAGTTATAAAAAACTATATTAAGTGATAACAATGTGCAAACTATGGTAGTTATCGTGTGGTGACTTAAGTGAAAACGAACTGACGTCTAAAAAAATATACGGAACCAAACGAAAACGACCCTAGTCTTCGTTTCATGACTAATATCATACTAAGATCTCAAATACCAGTATTTTATATGGTATACATAATAAATACCAATACATATTGCTACGACAACGTTAAATAGCAATATTGCTCTAGGTAGGAGGGCTGTGGCTCAGAGAGTTAATAAAACAAAGTACTGAAAGCTCCAGTTCATATATGAGAATATCTTAAATCTTTCAATAGAAATTACTGTCGTTTTTTGAAAAAAAATCCTTCGTTAAATAATAGGTTATAATTAATCCATAATTCAATGTTTTACTGCTGATTTGTTGCTATTTTTGCGATTAAATATCACAATAGTTTAGTGGTTAGGTTAATTGTTTCATAGTTTTTGAGTAAAATTTATTAATACAGCAATTCTCAAAAGAAAACCTCCAACTCTCACAGATAAGGTTTATCATCTAACGTGTGACCAAAATACTTATTTTAATACTGTTTCAGTACATTACTCGTATATTTACTTTTTCAAATCAGTATTTTTGTAGGTACATTTGCGGAGTTTCGGTTTATTTTGAATACGAGTACAGTCAAACCTGGCTAACTGAGAACTGGATAAGTGAGAAACCTCTATAAGAGAGAGTAATTGCCAGGTCCCGTCATTTTACCTCTCAAATACCTCTATAAGTGAGAGACAAAAACCTCTATAAGAGAGAGTCGTTTTTCCCTAATGGACCTCTATAACTGAGAGTCCTACTTGTTTGAACCTCTATAAGCGAGAGTTGAGGGTAATGAAACATCTGCATTTTATGATCCATTCTTAAATTTCGTGGAACTAACTACCGTTGGTTTCGGATCGTGTTCTATTCAAACATTGTTTTTGTGTCGATTTTTTTTTTGGAATGGCCACACGTGCGTCTAAACTACCCTGTTTGTTGAAATAGTGTACTATTTAAAATTATTTTGTGGTTTTCTTGAATCTACCTAACATTATTTTTGTATCACATTCTTTTGGAATAGCTACACGTGCATTTACACTATCTTATTGGTCAAACTTCAGTTGATAAGTATCAATTGAGGAGAAAGGTTTGGTGTTAGTAAATAAATCTTTAGCAATAAATAAATAAGTCGTTAAGCGATAAGCTTAAGATAGCTAGGTATTGTATGCGTTCAAAGGTGCAAAATCTAGAAATGAAATACGCAATGAATTTGACTTATCAGAATGAATGAATGATTTATTCAGCATCAATAATACAATGTAGAATTTCTTAAACATTCCATCTAAAACTAAGTTAAGCAATATAATAGAATAACTTTTATAAAATTATAAAATCAAAAGATATGAGGTCTCAGTGCTCTAAAGGGCATAGAAATATTTAAAAAAAGTCGCTTTTTGATTTTCCCAATATTTTAATGTGTCTGTTAGAATGAATAAAACTAATTATCATCTATGTTCAATTCTAATCAACACAACCCAAACAATTTGTACCTATGTACTATTAATAAACATATTTATCATTCTTCACGCATGTAGATACCTACATACAAATTAGACGTATTTTTTAACCTCTATAAGAGAGAGTAGCCACTTCCGAAACTGGATAAGTGAGAAACCTGGATAAGTGAAAAACCTCTATAAGCGAGAATGAGAGGTCGGTCCCTTCAACTCTCTCTTATCCAGGTTTCACTGTATTTTTATTTAAAAAGGTATGTTTTATTATTTTTGGATATAACTTTTGTAAAAAGGATTATTTTGTGTATTTTTGGGTAGGTGATTGAGAGTACTTCTGGTGAAACCTGGCTCCCTGCCAGCATTTTGGAATACAGTGAAATAATACTGATTCAGTATTTTTAAGGTGCTTCGAAATGTTTGTGAAATTTAAACTATAAAGTAATTTATTGGCCTTATAACATCTCGTCATATTGGGCAAGTCATTTAAGTCGATATTAATCAATGGTACAATAAAATGGCAACATTATTTTTAAAATATTACACACGGTTCACACTGATCTACCTGCTACATTATACTATCCAGATGGAGCTACTTCCCTTCCCGTAGTAGCGCAGTTTCACTACTCCATCTAATACAAAGATATGGAGTCAAAATCTCAAAACCTGAACTTTACCCACACATATAAAACGAAATTGGCGTGTAAAAGCGTTAGTACGTGCTCGAGACGCGTATGGTATGGAGGTAGCGGGCGGAAGATTCTGACTTGTGACTTAAGTTTAGTACACACTAGTCTGAAAAAGATTCTGAAATAAATATGAAATTGTTAGACAATAGGTTTGAAGTTCTGGAACGTTTGAGCTTCACTGACAATTTTATAATATCGTCTGTTAAGTGGTACGATACCTACGATATGTAATAAATTGCTAATCTAAAAGTGCTATTGATTTTTCAAACTCAGCGTATTTCAATAAAATTTATGGTCCTAACCACTTTGGGAGTATACCCTTTCGAACTAAAAAAAAAAGTTTCGATTCGGTTCATAATTTTAAAAATAAAAAATAAAATCAAACAGACGATCCTAGAACCTCGTTATTTTTGGGAAGTAGCTTAAAAAACCAAGAATTATTGAAAGTTAATGCGTAAAAAGTAATGCGTGGTTATATTTATACAAAAAAAAAATCGATCGTCGGTTGAAAAATTGATATAGGTAGGTATACCTATAAGTTGTGTGGTTGAATTAACATCAAACTATGCAATTTTACGTACGAATAATTCGGAGAAACCCGATCTCAGCTCTAACCTGAATTATTGATGCCGACAAGAGGTACTTAGAAGTTCTGAACCAATCGAAATTCAAAGTAGGACTATTTGAATAGAAAGATGTCTCCCAGACCAAGAAGTCATACGAAAGTTTGTGAGCTGTAACTGAGAGTTGGAATTCTGGAGGTTAAAATGTTTATGCTTTTAAAGTTTAAAATATGCAGTTAGCGTTCTTGCTTACTGATTTATGGCTGGTAACAGAGTAATGTGGTTTAACTTATATACTCGTACCTAGACTTAGGTAAAGGCGGAGCGCGAATTAGTAAAAAGAATTCGTTGGCTGTAAAGTCAGTTTACGGATGATCATTTTACATGATAACATCATATTATGCTCACAAGCCGGGCGCTTAGGCGCATTCGGCTTATGAGCATATGACGTTATCATGAAAAACTATCCAGAGAGATAGCGCCGTTGTCGCTTGCGGCAAGTCTCAACTACAAAATGTATGGAAAATCTTGCCCAGTGATGTCAAAACTGTCGAATATGAATCGGAATTTGACCCTATCGGGAGAAAAGCCGACAACATCCACATAATTGAAATATTTTTCATGTCTCTTTCTAACTCATGCCATATTAAATCAATGCATCTCCTTCAGATTGTCTCGATCGACGACATTATCCCTCTGATTGTAATAGCTCTGTGGCTTAGGCCGGTCGTGCCTCTCTATTGCTTGTTCCGCGTTCTCGCTTGCACGCTCGGCTCAGGCGGCACGTGACACTCTTTCGTGCGCGCAGCCAGCGTTCATCGATTTATAAGACGTTATTACGTCAAAAAGCTTCAGGGTATGGGCCTGTATCTCACAGTGTAATAGTGTAGTAATTCTATCCTTCCATTCCATTCTTTGAATACATTCTTTAAAATATCAGTCAAGTGCCATGACCATCGACAATGATCCAAGTAGAAGTCCCTCTCCACTTCAAATATAATTTGTTTTAGCCGACTTCCAAAAAGGAGGCGGTTCTATGTTCGTCTGTTTGTTTTTTTTATTTTGTTTGTATTTATCGATAATTTCGCCAATTGTAACGGAATAGAAAAAATATTTTTTAGTTTGAAAGGGTATACATTCGAGGTGGTTCCATTTAAATTTTACAGAAATCAACTGATCCGCTTTTGAAAAATCAACAATAATGTAAACAATTTGAAAGAAATATTCGAATTTTGTGCACCGATGGACGGTTTTACCATTTTCCGCAAAAAATAATTATTCATCATTATTTTTTTGTAAGTAGATACATTACTTATACAATGACATAACCTTATGATGCTTATACTTCTCATATAATATGTAATATTTACACTTTAAAACAATATCTACTCTGTACAGAGAGTCGTTGAGCTGAAATTCCCTCGAGTGAGACGTCAATAAGTACAATAACAGATTTCGAGCGATTTCCAATATTTTCAGTATTTTCCTATTAAAAGTTGGGACAAACAGGAAGAAAGCTCAGCTCGCTGATCCAAGTTGTGGGAATAATTCTTTATTAACAGGTCCATATTGGAAACTTGGAAAAGTTAGATGTGTTTTCCCTGAAACTTTCTTTGAAGGTATGTTTCGATACGTAATACTTAATGATTAATTTCTTGTTCCGTTTATATTTCTTGTTTTATTGTTTGTCGATACGGTTTTTAATTTATTCAAACTTTTTAAAGCGTTTTTTCCAGTTTTCTACGTTTATACTAGGTATAACAAGTTTAAATTTCAATCACCCATTTCGAACACATTACGGACTCCCTTTAATCCGCAATCTCAACAGTCTCACAATTTTATTATTTAGTCGAAGCAGTTGTAAGAATTTTGTCATTGCGAGTACAGGCAGCATAATGGCATTCGCGTTTGACTCTTGCACTTGAACATTTTTCGCGCTCGCTGCGCTCGGGCAGTAGGTACTCGTACGGTGCTCTTTTTTCTCATATCTATTTTGAAGCTACTGAAAAAACCTTAAATATTCGCTCGCTTCGTTCGCGCTTTCTCGAAATTATTCGTTTACTTTACTTATGTAGGTATACAAAATCTTGAATCAAAACGATTTATTGGAAAAACGTTAAAAAACTAATATACGCTAGAGTCGCGTAAGTTACGTCAACTAATTACTATACAAGTTTTTGTAATTAATTGACGTAAATTATGAACACACCCCCCTGAATCAATGGTTGGATCTGCCTTTGGTTCCGATTACAGTAAGAGGCAGGCATTAAACTAATCAGTCAGCCTTATAGAACGTCCAATGCTGGCCAAAGGCCTCCGCTAGGGATCTCCAATTAAACCAATTGGAAGCGGCTTGCATCTAGCGCAATCCTGCGATCTCGATGAAGTCATCTGTTCTGTCCACCTGTTATCATACGTCGTATCGGGCGTACGTCCTACGATAATGGGATATTAAACTAAAATCCTGACGTAAATCTAGGGCAGACAGCTAAAACGAGCGACTAGAAGTGGAAATGTGCTCCATTCTTTACTTTCACATAAACATAAAGTGCAGCGTTAAGTGAAATCCGATACTTGACACCGTTTTATGCGGGGTTAATCTTTATGCACTAGCCTTAAGGTGTTCAGCAGACGGCCATTGTCATTCTAGCTAGGTTGCCAACGTTAACCTGCTAAAGTGCCCGCAGAAAATACCTCTTTGCCCTCAAATTATGAGCTTGAGCTCATGGAGCGCAGCGAGTATTATTCGTAGATTTATTTAATTATGATGAATAATGAATGTAAAATGAATAGCATATAGTATGCTAAGCGGGTGTACTTTTATCTTTTACTGCCAACCCGCCTTCGCTTCGGGTACTATTGTGATATTCTCGTTCTTCCTCTACCGTAATACTTGTGCCCATTTTTGTACTATTTTATTAGCACTGACACCAAGGCAGCTTTTTTATAAATTATATAGTTTATCTAGAGTACGGTAGGTGCATCTGAATTAATTTTGATATATTGACAGTATTATCAGCTAAAGATTACTTACGTAACATTTTTTTACAGCAACAGCTCAGTCTTATTCCCCAAAAATGTGGATTATTTCTTAGAAATGGCAATTCTCACCTACTTGACATCATTCGTGTTATCCCTGTTCGCGCTTCATTGAATCAGCTCAATGGAAATAGTCCCACTGCATGAGATATCGACGGCATTAATTCTATTCCTTCAAAGAATGTGTTTTCATTATTTTGAATCTGAGAATCTCGTCTAATAAATCTTGGGAGCGACGTCACAGACTGCCGAAAATTTTAAAAGGTGTAATTCACTACATAGTATAAAACCAAGTTGCTTCCCTGTCTGTCCCTATGTATGCTTATATCTTTAAAACTACGCAACGGATTTTGATGCATTTTTTAATAGATAGAGTACCTAATTCAATGAACGTATGTATATATGTTACACCTGTGCGAAGCCGGGCGGGTCACTAGTATTATTACAAACCAGATTCATTTACGTAAACATTGTCGACCTGAGAAGAGAAGAGAGGGATAGTTAAGCGAAAAATTCGCGGGTGCCCGTGAAAGCAGAATCTACCTATCATTTTACTAGGGACGTGAAAAATTTTTTTTACCAAAGAAAATGCTATCCAAAACTAAGCAATCATGTGATTCACTTAGGTGTTTCTGAGCTCTACTGTGGGTCCCATTCAGACTTGGTAGAAGTGGATGATGATGTTCTAGTTTAGTTAATTAGACTATAGAGCAGATACTACATGAAAACAAGAGTTAGCAACGGACTTTAAACGCCTCTGTTGTTGCAATTCTCTATTGTATAGTATAGAAGATGGACCATCAGGAGACTCGTCAACCTGTTAGCCACTTTATCACTTGAAAAAAAAAGCAAACCATACCTAGAGTATACCAGCGACTGCCCTGTGCAATAGGGCCTATTCTGTGGAGTATACTTAAAAATTTTGTTCTTAAATCCTTATCATTTTTTGTGTTAAAAATAGATAATTTTGAGTGACATAACCTTGCAAACTCATTCCATATTTAAGTCATAACTGATTGACATAGGTATGACACTTCCGATTTAGCTGTCAAGAGAATGTCAGGAGGAGCTGTTTTTAGCTCGTGCTGAAAGTACCTACAGTAAAAACAACGATGTTTATTTAATGATTGTTTCCTTGTCCTTACATAGTATAAAATAAAGTCGCTATTTTCGTTTGTTTGTTTGTTTGTTTGTTTGTCTGTATGCTTAAATCTTTAAAACTACGCAACGGATTTTGATGCGGTTTTTTTTAATGGATAGAGTGATTCAAGAGGAAGGTTTATATGTATAATACACCTGTGCGAAGCCGGGGCGGGTCGTCTAGTTTCAAATAAACCGTTCTCGCGATCAATTCAATACGAAGAGTGTTAAAAATAATCCATTATCTCATGAAAGGTCTATTCAATGCATGAAAATGTTTCCGTGTTTGGTGCTGTCATGTCATACGTCACGAGGTTCGGAATTCGCACCTATTGTGCCATATTGGTACAGGATAGAGCAGTTACAAAGCTTTGGCTTTGCATTTTACATAAAAGAGCTGAAAATTAATCTATAATTACAAACAAAATTACATTTTAAAGTAGCCCGTAATTAAACGTCATTTTAACTTTACGGCCTCTTCGGCTATGCGATCTTTGAAGTATGTGCCTGCCCACTACCATCTTGTTATCTTTCAACTTGCTCATCTGCTGAGCTATGTCAGTTTACAATAGCGTACATATCTTCATCTTTGTAAATCTAGACACGCGGAAGCGTGTCCAGCCAAGTCTAAGAAATAGAACTGGCGACGCGACGTGTGTAATATTACACGAACCATTTCGAGCCACTTTTGACCCCTTCATAACTTGAAAACTATTTGACCTATACATATGAAATTTATCATAATATTTATTAAAGTTCTCTAGCTTATCTGCAAATTAGAGTTAGGTTGTAGAGTAAGGTGTGTTGAGTTAGAAGCTTGGCTTTACGTGAGATCTGACAACTTTTTGATAGTGGGAACTGTGATTTAGACTTGGCTTCATTTCACATGAAAATGTTTTTGTTGGATTAGTTCTTACAATTTTATTCGTACTTTTACTTACTACATTTAAAAAAAAAATTTAAAACTGTAGCATTTCAAACGATCAATGGTGAAAGTTTGAGTACTGTGTTTGGTATGATATAGAATGTCTTTGTACCGTTGGTGAAAATGATATTGCCTATTGATCTAGAGGCCTGTCGGGAGCAGTTATTTTGATCGATTTGAGGTAAACTACTAGCTTTGAACGGATCAGAGATAAAACATAATCTTATTTGTGTGGGTATACTAAAATAAAAATATTAGAAGATGTCTGAAAAATGTTTTAGCTATACAATGCGACATATTAATTTAAATTTTTTATATTACCATATTCAACATGTAATCGCCTACAAGAAAGCATTGGCCTCACTTATGGACGTCTCATAAGGTCATATTCCAATCTCAACCTGCGATATTACAAGTTACATCACTTATCGTCGACCCAACGAGCTGGTGGACGACCCCCTCATACGTATATATACTCGTATTATGGTATTTATGGTCGAAAACTATTATTAGATACTTATTCATCACCTCTATCCACGGATGTACTATCTAAACAGTACCTACCTACATCCATGCCTCAACCTTTTGATTGGGTATCTTAAACTGCGTTAGTAAAGTATTTACTGAATTTTCATGCAGGTTTTTATTGTGACGACAATATTTTTATTGTTTGTTATATGTATCGCAATACTCAACGAACTTTTTATAATCCGTCTGCGTGAATTTTCCGCATGCAACTGTATCAGAAAACTTTTAGGGAAGACCACCCTAATATTGCCATTCCACATTTTCCATAAACAAATACCATAATTACTATTTTAAGTCAACTCTTACAAAGCTACATTTATGTACCTAGGCTTATTAAAAAGGGTTATAAATCTAGATGCAATTATATATTCAGCTCCAATTGTCAAAAATTATCGGCTGATACTATAATATCATAGCAGTATTTACATTACAAATTAAACAGGTTCGGCAATATCGTTGATTGAATCACGTTTAAAACATTTTGTTTTGAATACATTAAACGTTTTCCAAGCTATTTCCAGTGGGAATCGAATTTCCCGAAACAATTATTATTGACGAGGCGACCGTTAGTTGGATTTGCATATAAAGCGTGCTGTACGCTAAATGTTGTTATTAGATAGATAGTCATTTATTTTCAATACAATTCATCAGTATACAAAAATATACTACGAACAACACCCTACGAATCGTCAAGTCATGTATTCTCCGAGCAACATTTTTTTCATAAACTCTGTTTCAGACACAAAATCTAAGTGTTTCTGAAACTAAATAATAGTGTTTCAGAGACAGTTATTTTGTTTCTGTATACACTACGTGTTTATCGGTATGTTTCGCTGCTGTTTCTGGAAACATCTACGTAATGTTTCAGAAACTGTGTATCCGAAACATTGTTGCTCAGTGAATAGGTACATGGCTTCAAAATAGCAACTATTAATTATGTCTCAATAAAATTATTAGGCATATATAACAATAATTGTCAGACATTTAGCTTTTTTAGGTATATCGGTTTGTTCTTTTTATTATGTTTTGTGGTGCATAATAAAGTGTTAAGTATTTTTTCATTTATCTATGTACCTATATTTTCTATTACATATTATCATATGCTTTCCGTACTGTGATCGCACCATACATCGTATAAGTATACAAGGTGTTGCAATGCAAAGCGTAGAGATCTAAAAAGTGTTTGAACTTTTGAACTATATCCAAGAAAATAATCAAGTCAACCACTCACGTTGTTGCTGCTTGAACGAGTAGAAAATAAACCAACAAACACACTTTCGGATTTATAATATTAGTACATAACTATTCCTAAATTCTGTATCAGAATATTAAAGCACAAAAAATTGAAGCTTTCTATTATACACTAAAAATTAATGTTAAGCAGTTTCTCTTAAATTTAATTTCTAAGAAATCTAATTACAACAGTTAGGTACCGGCAATTCATTTCAGAGTAAGTAAAGAACCTAACAAGATTTTACTCGAAGCCCTGTAGAAAAATAGTTTGAGAAAACGGTTAACTAACTCACAGGAAGTTAGCTTAGGGTTCTGTCGGGCACGAACTAGTTTCTACCGGTGGGTAGATGTAGGATTTTGCGAAAACAGGACCGCACTTGGAGCTTTTGTATTAAAAAATTAAAAACTGTTATTTTCATTCTGTTAAAAACAGCTGACCAAATCTAACTGATTTTTACAGGTTACACACATCATTTTGAACAACTTCTTCTTTCGGACCAACCTCAAAAAATCAGCTGTTCCATAGATACAAAAAAGGATTGACCCTCGACAAAATGTGTGCAAAATTTCGAGGATACAGAGTATTTTCCTTTGTACAGTTTCCCATAAAAATGATTACCTATAGTGTTGTCGGAAAGTCCTACACCTTTTAAACAACACCTAGAAGTATACGTACCTACTACTCACATACCTATCTGGATCACGTCAGCAGTCTGCGAAAACCTCAACCAAATTGGTCAAAACTAGGAACTGAGCTATAAATTTACAGACACCATACTAAGGTATATATTATAAAAAAGACAATTTTATTATTAAAAAGTCAGAGAAATAACCTCTCATTTGGCATATAAAAAAAAATTGGTGAAAAGCTTTTTTAAATTAAACGGTTTTATGTACTAAAAGCTAAAAAATAATAACTCAAAAATAAAATCGTGGGGGCTTTCATTATGTACCTCCGTTGCGCCCTACGATTTTATTTTTGAGTTATTATTTTTTAGCTTTTAGTATATAAAACCGTTTAGTTTAAAAAAGTTTTTTATATTTTTTTTTGTGTATTTGGTTTTACTTTGTTACAGTGTTCTACATGAAAAACCTTTTCATTTAATGCCCATATTGATGGGATTGAAAAATATTACGCCATTTAGTAGCGGCGGCCATCTTAGATTTTGATTTTGTAAAGTGCACTGTATTTTACTTGTCAAGTCAACTTTCATTTTATACCCATATTGATGGGAATGAAAACAAAAATATTTTGTAGCGGCGGCCATCTTGGATTTACAATAGTTTTTTTTTTTTATATATAATCTAAGAAACTAACAGCTTATAAATAACAGCTTATAAACTTAAATAGACAAATATTAAAGCTAATTACAAGTTTCTACTGATAGAAATATTTTGAAAATATTAAACGCTTATAATTTTGATTTGAATTGAAACTAACAAATCGAACTGCAACTTAGATAATAGAACTCAATGTCACACTCGTATATCAGAATAAATTAAGGATTTAATTCTCATTCAAACTAGTTGTTTAAACATTACTAAAAAAGCGGTCACTCAGCTGCTTCCTAATTGAACGAATATTACAATGGAATATATCAATATCCAGGTCATGTAGTAAATTATTGTAGGTGCCACACGCACGACTTATAACACTGTTTTGGCGATAATTGGTTGATGCTGCAGGAGGTTTGAATAGGGGGCTGTGACGAAATGCTCTGTGTGGGGTAAATATATGGACTTTGCTCAGTAGGCTGGGACAATCAAAGTTAGAAGTGATAACTTTTTTATACTCAATAGTGTAGAATATATAATTGTATTGTCATCAGAAAAGGCGTATACCTAAGGCGTATACTAATCGGTTGACAGAAAGAGGATGACAATGACTAAATCTGACCCAAGAAAACAAACGGGATAAGCTAAATAAAAGACAGTGACTAAGTTCGTCCCTGCCTGAACCAGCAGAGGCAAAGACATATTATCTGTGATGTAGAGCATAAAGGGTCACAAGACAAACTCCTTAAGTCTACAGATTTTGAATACAATGAATATAACATAAGGTGTTTAGGCTCTAGTAACAAGTTCTAAGTTGTAAATTGATTAAAGAACCGCAGTTTGTCTTAGCCAGTACCAAGCTTAGCTTAATGTGATGACATTGCAAGTTGCTAGAATAACATTACCTATGAGTTAATTATAGTACCGTTAGTTCGATAAAATCTAAGCACACATAACAAAGAACAAGATTTAACTTAAATCTTTGGGTTAAAGATGAAATATATTTTTTTAATGTGTGTATAATATTTGCGCAATAAAAATGATAAAAAGGAATTCTTACTTCCTTACTTTAATATTATAAATCCGAAAGTGTGATTGTTGGTTTGTTCCTCTTTTACGCAGTAACATCAGCTGAACAGACGGAAGGTGACTGGGCTACTTTTTATCCCAGCAAAATATTTTTTTCCCATGGGATAGCACAAAAATTAAAATACCACACGGGCAAAACCGCGGACGAAATCTAATAATAAACAATTAAAATTATTTTTCTCGGGCAACTTAGCATACTTGAAGTAACGTCATTGTTTCTAAAATAACTTCAACGAAATAAATAAAATAGCTAAATAAATCTGTGTCCGTATAGACTAGCCGCCTAGCTGCCTGAAGGCTTTTGTCATGGTTGAACTATTAGAACAATCAGCGCTTTCAGTTTGACATATCGTCTGAGCCACGGTAGCGCTCAGTTTTACATGACACCCACGTTAATTTACCCGAAGACTGACTATACCGACCGATGCCTTCGGCGATAGCTAAGAGACGAATATCAAGCTACGCCTTGAGCAACAACAAGTTAATAAGTACAAATGGTTCAAATAACTGGCGCCCTCAATTTAACGTACCATCCGAGCCAAAGTAGCGCTCAGTTGTTAATGACACTCGCGGTCATCTATCCGAAGACTGTCTATGCCGAAGGATGTCTTCGGTAAAAGCTAAGAGTCGAATAAAGCTATGACATGAGCAATTACTAGTTAATAAGTACATTAAGTCATTAACAAACAAAACTTCTTACTGAAACCTTAATAAGTACGAGTACAATCACTCATATCTGAAATTTTGCAATGCAACTCGAAATATTAATAAAAATACCCATATTTTCCGAACAAATACACCACAACAGAATTCACTTTATCCGAATTATCTTGTAAATACTGCGCGAGCTTTGTAACAATGGGTGCGGAAGGCGCGACGTGTTTTCATGTAACGTGTGTAGTGTGTACCCTCACATGGTTGCCAAAGGACAACATTTAATTTGAAGCTGCAACGTTTTCTGTCGACTAGATTTGCTTTGATCTCGGCTAAGGGCCGTTTTGTACCGTAAACCGTGGTGGTCTAGTGGTAGTGACAGCGCGAGTCCGACACGCACCTGGCCTATTTTTTTGTTAGTTATTAAATAAGTAAAAATTGTAACTATTTAAATGTAAAGTCACCAGCAGCACGATGTGTCGACGATTTTAAGACCCATCGTAGGTCATGCGTGGATGACATTGGCCCAAGATAGGGAACAATGGCACAAGAGGGAGGAGGCCTATACCTAGTAGTGGGTCGACACAGACTGATAATGACGATGAAATGTAAACACTCTAACATTTATTGCAATATATGTAATACATAACATGTTTATGTAGTTATACATATTATGACCCTTTATGCGTTTGGCAATCATATTATTTGTATTGCAACGGTCTATTATTATGTATTCAAGATTATCGTTAAAAATTGATTTTATTAGCAATATAGCATTTAGATAATAGGATAATTTTTAGTTGTTTTACACGTTGACGCGTATACGCACTAAAGCACTTTTAGCAGGCGGTAGGTTGGTAAAGTGGGATATCGAAAATTTGTGAATGACGAAGAAGGTACACAACATTTTCTGGATATGAAGTTGGTGACTGTCAAGGATGTTACAATATAATTTAGGCTACTAAAACTAAAAAAAATCTCTACTCTCTACATGTAAATATTGCCAAATAATTTCCCGTATAAATACATTTCATTTTGTCCGAATTATCTAGAAAATACTGCGCAAGCTTTGTAACAGTTAGAGCGGAGAATGGCGATGAGATTTCATGAAACGTGTGTACCCTCGTATGGTTGCCAGACGAGAACATCAGTCTAAACTACGCTTTGTTTCCCCATACAAAGTGGTTTAAGAACTATTTTGTACTTTTGTACTTTTTATTATAGGTTCTTATGAAGCGGCGTAACTAGGACGATGCCAGCTCTACCCAGGCGTAGGGCACGTGGGACATAAAATTAACAAGAACCAAGACTTAGCTTTAATTAGCGTAGCATTTTTTGAAAAATACAAAATATTTTATTAAGAAGATACTTCCGTTACTAATTTACATAGGTCAGGTCAGGTGGCTAGTCCCCATATCAAAGTTTTACTGTGGCTCAAAAGTTTACACTACCAGATCTACATTTAACTGTTTTTCGTATCTTTTCGTTTCGTTCATCAATGTTAAGTATAGAGTAGACATTTTATTCGAAATTGTGAAATTTTTATTTCAAGTAAGAACCCGCATCTTCCGATTGAAAGGTAACGGAAAATTATACTTTAGAAAAAAATAAACAACTAGCAGCCTCCCTAATTTAAAAAAAAAATATATAGCCTTTGACACCCGGGGATTGTGTAGCTTCACAACAGTGAAAGAGTTTTTCAAATCGGTTCAGAAGTTTCGGAGCCTATTCAATGCAAAAAAACAAACAAATCTATCCTCTTTGTAGATTGGTATTGTTACGCAGTAAGCAGCGCGCGGTACGACGGCTACACCTAATCGCGAGATTTATGGTTTTATGACTCAGGCGGCACCGGCCTTTGTGTCGCGTCTATTGTTTGTTGTTTGTCAGATTTTTTGTGGTGTTTTCGTAATAATTAAGAACAATAGGGTTTCTCGAACTTTACACTTGTTTACTTTGTCAGTCACAATGGCACCGAATATTCTACATATTTCTAGAGAACCCTTATTCCGATATAAATAGGGCGATGGTTTTCGTTCGTGGCAGTTATCGCGTTTTATACCGGAGCGAAAACATCTCGTGTTCAAGTGCGGTACCAGTGATTGTGAAGTGACTAGTTGTGTGAATATCAGTGCCAGTGTGACGTGTTTGTGCGAACCAGTTGTGTCGTGTGTACTGTGATTTTGTGCAATAAAGTGCAAAGTGAACAATCGGCGTTTTAACTCATTATCCAAGAACCCATCTCGTAACATTTGGTGTCAGAAGGGTGGATAATTGAAAATGCCGGTTACTCCGTACGACGACGAGACGCCCCGTACACGGAGTCAGCGCCGACAGGAGGAAGCGCGCCGACTAGAGGAGCAGGAGCGCCGCCAGGAGGAGGTTGACCAGCGACGCTTCGGAAATAATTCGCTGTTAATGGAAGGCAGCGAGTCCGAGGCAACCAACGACGACTCCAGGAACCCAAGAGCACCTGCTGTGGCACCTGCTGCTGCACCAGCTACCCCTGCGGCATTTGACATGGCTGCAATGATGTCGATGTTGCAGTCAATGTTGGACCGCAACAACAGCAAGCTGGAAGAAAAATTGGATCGCAACAAGGAAGAACAGACTCGCCAGCTAGAAGAAAAATTGGACCGCAACAGAGAAGAACAGGCTCGTCAAAAAGAAGAACTGCTTTCAAGTTTGCAGACGACTTTGGGCAAAGAGATAAAAGAGGTCAAGGACACGGTCAAGCAGCTTGATATCAGCGTAAGGGAGCACGAATCCCGTATTGTTGAAGCGGAAGCACAAATCGCCGATGTGAGGAAAGCCCTCAACGTTATCAAGTCTGGAGGCGGAACCGCTGCATCTACAACCTTCTCGCCAGCCTCACAGAAGATTAAAGTGACGCCTTTCGACGGAACATCATCATGGTCAGCCTACAAAATTCAATTTGACGCTGCCGTGAAAACCAATGGGTGGGACAAGGACCAAGCCATGAATGCCCTGATAATGAGCCTTCGCGACGAAGCCCTGAGTATTCTAGATGCCGTGGGCAAGGAAGTGACCTACGATAAATTAATGGAAACGCTGGAGAGTCGCTACGGTGATGAGCACCTGGAACGTGTGTACCGAGCGCAGTTGAAGAACAGAGTGCAACGTCGTAACGAAAGTCTTCAGCAGTGGGCTGTCGAAGTGGAGAAACTGTTCCGGAAGGCTTATCAGTCAGCACCGTTACCCAACGACGAGCATCTAGTGGAAGCGTTTTCTAACGGGATAGCAGACTTCGAAGTTAGAACTGCAGTGAAACTCGGGCATCACAAAACACTAAAGGAAGCTTTGGCCCAAGCCTTGGAAGTGGAAGCTGTACGAAATCCAGCGAGAGATGTTCAACACTTAAGGGAAGTTAAAGAAGCGTCACATCGTACGAGGTTTGGTCCAAGATGCTACAACTGTGAAGAGAGAGGCCATTTATGGCAGAATTGCCCAAAGCCATGCCGAACCAGGGACGATCGACTATTGGAAGAACGGAAGGATCGCGAGGCAACGCATTCACTATGGAGGAATAAACGACCTGCTGAAGAAAGCGGAAAATGGCGAGTGTTATCCGGGCCAGAAAAGCCAAAGATTTTGATCTCACAAGCTCACGATGGGAACAGCTTGATCATCAATGGTGCCATCAATGGAACTTCTTGCAAGCTGACATTGGATACAGGAGCTTCTCGCACTGTCATCAGTTCCCGACTGGCTAAGCGCTTTCTTCCGAACTTCGAAAGCTGCAAAACAGTTCAACTTCTGACAGCGACCGGTCAGCACATATCCGTCCGAGGAGAGAAGCTGGTGGAGTTAAAGTTGGGTGAGAAAACTTTCCAACACAAAGTCATTGTGGCTGATATAGTCGACGATTGCATTCTGGGTCTTGACTTCATGCGAGAACATCATTGCGAGATAGACGTCAACCAAGGAATCTTGAAGTGTGGAAGAGAAGAAATCTTCATGGAAGGCGCCACATCAGGAAAGGTTTATTGTCTGCAGAGAACAATTCTTCCACCTAGATCGGAGACCATTGTCGCAGTTAGATTACCGCCGAAGTTGGGACATCAACGACGATGTGTGCTAATAGAACAGTCGGAAGGTGATCAACCATGGTTATTGGCCCGAACTCTGGTGAGGACTACTAATACCGCTGTGGTGCGTGTTCTCAACACAAGTAACGAGGAACAACTCATCAAAGGAGGAACCCCAATTGGTACTTGTGAAGAAGTAGACTGGATGCGCAGATGCCAAGAACAACCAAAAGAGAAATACAACTGTGCTGGGAGTTACACCGTGTCAACGCTATTGGAAGATTCCCGTAAAGACCTGACCGAAAGAGAACTTCTGATGGCAAAGAAGATGCTGCAGCGCTACTCCGACATATTTGCTCTCGATGATGCTGTCAACGGGAAGACTGGGTTAGTGAAGCACACAATAAATACAGGAAGCGTGTCACCGATTCGACAGCGGCCAAGAAGGATACCAGTGGCTCGAGAAAAAGAAGTTGAGTCAATGATCGAAGACATGGCACGCAATGGTGTGATAGAACCTTCATCCAGTCCGTGGTGTTCGCCAGTGGTTCTAGTGAAAAAGAAGGATGGCAGTATGCGGTTCTGCGTTGATTATCGACGACTCAACGACGTAACGAAGAAAGACAGCTATCCTTTGCCGAGGATTGATGACACGTTAGATACACTGACAGGTATGAAGTGGTTCACTACGCTGGACTTGAAGAGCGGATACTGGCAAGTGGAAATAGATCCTAAAGATAAAGAGAAGACCGCATTTTCGACGGGAAAAGGCCTGTGGCAATTCAACGTGATGCCGTTTGGATTGTGCAACGCGCCCGCTACGTTCGAAAGACTAATGGAGTTAGTGCTCGCGGGGCTGATCGGAGATGCATGCCTAGTCTATTTGGACGACATCATAATTGTGGGAAAAACCTTCGAAGACCATCTGCAAAACCTGGAACGAGTATTGACTAAGATTCGCGCAGCCAATCTCAAGCTGAGTCCGAAGAAATGTTCCTTCTTCAAGAGGCAAGTGAATTTCCTGGGACATGTGATTTCCGAAGCTGGCGTACAGACGGATCCAGGAAAAGTCAGTGCTGTCAAGGATTGGCCTGTGCCAAGAGACAAGACGGAAGTTAGAGCATTCTTGGGTTTATGCTCCTACTACAGGCGATTCGTGAAGAACTTTGCTGACATAGCCAAGCCGTTGCATAGACTGACTGAGGAAAAACGACCCTTCCTCTGGGATGAAAATTGCGACGCAGCTTTTCAAGAGCTAAAGAAGCGACTTTGTAATACGCCTATTCTTGGCTTCCCGGACACAGAGAACGAGTTTATCGTGGACACTGACGCCAGCAACACCGGCATTGGAGGAGTACTGTCACAAAGGAAAGGAGACCAAGAAGTGGTGATTGCGTATTTCAGCAAATCCCTGTCCAAGCCGGAAAGGAACTACTGTGTGACCAGAAAAGAGCTACTTGCTGTGGTGAAGACATTGCGACATTTTAGCAAGTACCTGCTCGGGCGAAAATTCCATCTGAGGACCGACCACGCTGCTCTTAAGTGGCTACTACAGTTTAAGGATCCCGAAGGCCAAGTGGCAAGATGGATTGAGCAACTACAAGAGTTTGACTTCACCACGGAGCATCGCAGTGGAAAATCTCATGGCAACGCGGACGCACTGTCAAGAAGGCCATGCTCAGAGGACTGCAAGCATTGCTCAAGACATGAGTCGAAAGATTCAGTGCCCATCAGAATGCTCAAAGCTGACATCGGTGACGAATGGAAAGAAACCCTTCAGGTTGCACAAGAAGAAGACGCCGACATCAAGCCGATTCTTGAATGGATGGAATCAGATGCCCCTAAGCCAGACTGGAGTGCTATTGCTTCAATGAGTGTTACGACAAAGAGCTATTGGGCGCAATGGGATAGTCTGGTGCTTCAGGAGGGAGTACTTTGCCGAAAATGGGAAAATGCTCGTGGCAATCAGTGCCATCTCCAAATGGTTGTACCCAGAGCAAAGATACCTGAAGTTTTGAAGCTGTACCACGAAGGGTTTTCGGGAGGACATCTGGGTGTGAAACGGACACTCTTGAAAATTCGAGAAAGGTTTTACTGGATCAACTGCAGAGATGACGTAGAAGACTGGGTACGGAAATGTACGAGCTGTGCATCAGTGAAAGGTCCGCATACCCGCAGCAGAGGAGCATTAAAGCTGTATAATGTTGGAGCACCATGGGAGCGAATCGCACTGGATGTGGCCGGACCATTTCCTGTGAGTGAAAGTGGCAACAAGTACTTCCTTGTCGTCATGGATTACTTCACCAAGTGGCCGGAAGTCTTCGCAATTCCGAACCAAGAGGCATCGACGATAGCAAACAAATTGGTGCATGAAGTATTCTGTCGATTTGGAGTACCATTGGAAATCCACAGTGACCAAGGAAGAAATTTTGAATCTCAGCTGTTTCAAGAGACGTGCCGGTTAATGGGTGCCCACAAAACAAGGACAACGTCTTACCACCCGCAATCAAATGGAATGGTGGAGCGATTCAACCAAACTCTGGAGAGGTACCTGGCAAAAGTAGTCGGAAGCAAACAACGGGATTGGGACAAGCATATCCAGCCATTTTTGTTGTCATACCGAAGTGCTGTTCATGAGAGCACAAATTTCACTCCCGCTTTTGCCAATTTTGGACGTGAATTACGGCTACCAGCCGACTTAATAACTGGCATTCCACCGGATTCCCCACAACCCATAACTGAGTACGCCAGTGATCTCCGGAACAAGATGAACGACATCTATGAGCACATTAGAGAGCATGGCCAGCAAGCATCTGAAAGAATGAAGACTCGATACGACAGAAGGGCTAACAATCCTGGGTTCGAGGAAGGCTCGATGGTATGGCTGCACAATCCCATACGCAGCAAAGGGAAGTCTCCAAAGCTACAAGCCAAATGGGATGGACCGTACCGAGTGGTGACCAAGATCAACGACGTGACGTTCCGCATACAGAAAGGATCTCGAGGTGCCCCCAAAATAGTTCACGTGGATCGATTGGCGCGATATCACGGATGCAACGATGCTCGGGACGAGCATGTCTTGGGAGGAGGTGGTGTTACGCAGTAAGCAGCGCGCGGTACGACGGCTACACCTAATCGCGAGATTTATGGTTTTATGACTCAGGCGGCACCGGCCTTTGTGTCGCGTCTATTGTTTGTTGTTTGTCAGATTTTTTGTGGTGTTTTCGTAATAATTAAGAACAATAGGGTTTCTCGAACTTTACACTTGTTTACTTTGTCAGTCACAATGGCACCGAATATTCTACATATTTCTAGAGAACCCTTATTCCGATATAAATAGGGCGATGGTTTTCGTTCGTGGCAGTTATCGCGTTTTATACCGGAGCGAAAACATCTCGTGTTCAAGTGCGGTACCAGTGATTGTGAAGTGACTAGTTGTGTGAATATCAGTGCCAGTGTGACGTGTTTGTGCGAACCAGTTGTGTCGTGTGTACTGTGATTTTGTGCAATAAAGTGCAAAGTGAACAATCGGCGTTTTAACTCATTATCCAAGAACCCATCTCGTAACAGTATGAATGTATACTGTCTGATTAACATTTTCATGTCTGAACATCATCAGAAACAAAATATATATCAGAAACATATACTAGTATCATGAATCATATATCAGAAACAACACAGCTTCAAATCAGGTACTTGTGACAAGGTTGAGTTTTTATTTAATTCTGATGACATGTGACATCTACGTAAAAATGTTCGTAAACATCACAGCAAGTACCTTTGAATAGTAATTTTTAAAGGTAGGTTTCTATGTACTTGATAAGTCAATCGAACATAAAATGTATTTCCGTATAAGGTAGTAGTTACTCGTTTTCACATGGCAACCCTGTTGGTAACACCGGCTTGGCTTTCCCGCCTCATTTACGCGCCATTTGATTTCTATCGATGAACGTACGCTCGAGTAATTAATTTCCGTGGAACAATAAACGTTTACACAAACAAGTTGCGCTTTTACCGTCTATTGTTGAAATTAGTACAATGAGTCACTGTGTTTTGTGAGTATTTGTACCAAGTATCGTTGAGATTCGTTGAAAAATGCGACCTGTAGAAAAAAAACAGCATCCGGACAGATGGAATCAAAATCGTCGTGTCGAAGCACAAACCTCGCTTCGCTACGGTCAATTACTCTATTTATTTATTAAGCTCCACGTATAAGCGTATAAGCATTGCCCCAGCATGCTAGGCACGCTGCCAACTGGCAGTGGGCATGAGCATTTGGATTATCTTTAGACCTTCAAGGATGGATGGATGATCCAATTGCGTGTTATGTTGTAGTAGTTTAAATAGTTTTAGATTTTAAATAAGTTTTGTATTTAGTGGTCGTTAATAAAGGCACATGCTTTATCAAAAGTAAATATTACTCTATTTTCGTTGTAAGAGTCACACGCGTCATATTTTTTTCCAAAATTTTAGTTTTATATCACAGAGGCAAAATATCTTAATCTCAGACAAAATTTTATTACATTTATGTTCTGTTGCTGAACTACTGAGTGTTATGTTAAATACCTATCTGGTTTTAAACGTAAACCATACACCAAATCTTTAAAATTTCAATTCAGAACTTTCCAAGTCTCATGTTTAGAGCTGACTATGAAATAGGTGTATCATATTATTATATATTTTACAGTTTCATTCAGGAAGAACAAGGAACACCAAATAGCTACGTAAAATTTCATTTACGACAGTTTCACTGCATCGCAAAATCTATGCTAGTTTCCTGATACAATTCATTTTTACGACGTTAGGTCAGTTGGCAAACGACACGATTTTGGAGCCCAACTCCACGATTGTTAGCATGTTTGCGGACAGCTAGCAAACACTGTATTGTTGGCCATTTACGGACTTGCATTTTAGAAATTTGGAGCGCGGATCTAAATTTCGGTAACTGACTCCGACTGCAATTACGTCATGTTAATATGGAGATAGATTTTATTACTCTGAATAGAACTTATCAAATGCTTATAATAATCGGCTAAATGCGAGTTTGACTCGCGCATGAAGGGTTGCATGCCCCCTTTAATATTTTCAATTTTAATTTGATCAATACTGTGAATACTGTGAATATATAAAACATCTTCCTGTTGCCGTTATTGATATCGAGCAAAAAAAATCACGTTTCCTGTATGGGAGTCCCCTTAAATATTTTTAATGTAATCGTTTAATTTTAAAGTGCATACTAAGTGCATACTAAATATTCTGTGAAAATTTCAAGTATCTACCTGTCACCGTTATTAATAAATAAATAACCATTTATTTCGATCACACATTAATAATATAATAAATCATTTATTACCAAAAGAACAACTACATAATTCATTTATATTACCTAATCCTAAAATCGCATGCATAAAATACAAAATTACACAATAAATTTGACTTTTACAACATTAGGTACCTATACATATTTTCATGCAGAACAGTGATATATAATAAGATAATATCTGTGGGCCCCAAACTAGGCTAAGCCTGTATCTTGGGCGCCCGGGAGATACCAAGAAAAATATGTCCAATGGCGCTGAGGTGTGAGTACCTATGAAATCTTAATCTTGTTTATTATTAGAACATAGCCTAAAGTTGAGCATCAATATCGAGCGAAAAACGCATATAAAATCAGGTTTGTTGTATGGAAGCACCCGTCGTTGTTGCCGAGAAATAACTTAAGGCTCAACGTATAAGCATTGCCATTCAGCGTGGCAATGCTGCCAGCATGCTGGGCACGCTGCCCTTGGGCATTTGGATTATCTTTAGACCTTCAAGGGTCTATGGATGATCCAATTGCTTGTAATGTAAAAGTAGTTAATGTAGTTTCAGATTATGTATATCTTGTATTTAGTGGCAGTTAATAAAGGCACTTGCCCTATAAAAAAAAAGTTGAGGCAAAATTCATTTAAAATGTCATTCACTTCTATACTTAAAATTAGGGGAAGTTCCCGTAAGTTTTACTTGTAACACTACCGGTACAAAATCGTACCGGTAGTTCTACTGTAGAACATATCGCTTTCGGCTCATAAGGTCGAATTTGCTAAAATCTTGAATTTTCATTAGGTATATTGAATATAACATGGTAACTGCCTCGACTTCGTCCGATTGGGAACAAATAGCTAATGAAAAATGAATCATTTAGCATTCAAAATAGTATAAGATTTTTCTAAAGTGTTACAATGAAACCCTGACCGTGCCGCGATTCAAAATGATTAAAAATATACAGCCTTCGTATATAATTTGCATAGTTTCAGGCAACTTGATTCCCACGATGCAACCGCATCTTTCTGTAGCCAACTTTAAAAGCAACTTTTAAAATTTTACGCGAGAGATAACAAAGCTCGCTTTCCTCCCTAGAGAGCTCCCTTATCAAAACTACTAACGATAGTTTTCTCTTCCATTGCTAAACACAAGTAGCTTGTGCTGTTTTTCAGCATTTGCGAGTAGAAAGTTCCGGAAAATCTCTGATTTAGTGACGATTCTTTGTTGCAGATGCAGACGTTGTTTTGATGAAAAATGATTGTTTTTCTGCTTTTAGATGTCTTCAAGTGTTTGAGTTTTAGTCATACCTACTTACTTGTACTTATTGCGTAATAATAATTTAACGAAAAAAAATCACTAGCTAACTAATTATGAAGCGGCATAAGCAACGTGACATAACTTAATACTGAGCCTGCTCAGGCCAGACTATTCCGTTGCAGGCCTGCTGTTTTTAAAACACTCTCAAAAAGGGGGAAATTCGATCTTTTACTGTTTCCTCTATAATTTGTTTGTCTGTTTCAATGTTATCTGATTTTTTCGCTATCTCGTAGAGAAACATGATAATCGCATGTTTTTCAATCTGTATAGAATAATATAAGTTTGTTTTAACAGCTCACAAAAAATTAATTTATTTTGGATCAGTCGCGCTGTTGTTGCTTGAGACAATTCTCAACCGCGAAAATGTATGGACAATCACTATCACTAGTTGTCGACTATCAAATATATGTATTGGAATTTGACAAAAATTTTACACTATCGGGACAAAAACACGACAGCCACTGAATCGAGACATTTTTCACGTCTCTTTCTAACTCATGCCATATTATATCAATGCATCTCTTTCTTTCTTTTCTCGATCGACCACAATATTCCTCTGGTATCTCTGTGGGTTTAGTAGTTTTGAAGCAGTTTCAGAATGTTAGAATGACGCAGCCTGCCAAAATGTATAGCAAAACTCGCCACTTTCGATAAATAAATTTCAAGAAGGCTTGTACAAAGTTGATTGTACCTTTTTGGCAAAAGACAATTAAAAATTAAAAGACAAGAAAAAGGCCTTAAAAAAAGAGCTGGGCAGTATTTTGAAGGTCATAGCCCGTTTCCAAAACGCCATATTTGTTTATCAAACCCATAACTATTACAACCAGAGAGATAGCGCTGATGTCGCTTGAGGCGCCGCAATTCTCAACCACAATAATTATTTTTCTCAAAAAAATGGCAAAATCGCCTTCCATCGTGTACAAAATTCAAATATTTCGCTAGAATTGTTTACATTATTGTTGATTTAAAAAAAAACGGCTCAGTCGATTTCTGTAAAATTTCGCCTCAAGAGTATACCCTTTCGAACTAAAAAATATTTTTTCAATTCGTTTCATAATTGGCGCAGTTATCGATGAACATACACAAAAAAATACATACAAACGAACATAGAACCTCCTCCTTTAAAAACTGCTAATATGAATGAATTGGAATTTGACACAGCAACTAGCCACTATATCGAGAGATTTTTCATGTCTCTTTCTAACTCATCATGCCATATAAAATCAATGTATCTCTTTCTTTCTTTTCTCGATCGACCACATTATCTATCCCTCTGGTATCTCTGTGTTATCAAAGAACAAGACATACATTCGCTTAGCTCTTGACCATCGTAATGTTTCCATCTCTGCTTCCCTCCGTTTTGATGGAGTCTAGTTCTAACTCATAAAATTTCTACAATCTTATTTAGATTGTAATTTTCTTAAATAATGCTAATTTAGCTTTTCCTTAAATCAACAAAAAATAAAGATTCTCTTCAGGGTTAAATCGATTAAATAGAGCACGCCACATCGTCGTTTTTTAATGAAAAAATAATAGGTACCCACCTAGTTGTTATTCACTAACGTTCCTCCAGGGAAAAAGTAACATCTTATTTCAGGCCTCTTCAAGTAGACAGTCAAATATTTTATCTGAACTAGACCTACTGTAACATAAACCTAAAAAATTCAATTTCAACGGTTGCGAAGTACAAGTAAATTACTTACCTACAGGCTACGAAAATCTGTTGGGACTTTCTTGAATAGTACCTATTGGCAGGCGCCCCGGTTGTGGCCAGCGCACTGGCTGTGGCCATGTTTAGGTTTGAAGCTTTAGAAATAAGAAAACAGAAAAGAGAATGGTATTTAGTAAATAGGAAAAAAATCTTCCTGTCAGGCTCTTTTTGACATGTGACGTTTATGACATTTTTTTTTTTAATCTTTTAAAAACGAAGAGAGAAAAAATTTCTAATCTCGGAAATTATTATGGGTTCCTTTATAACTAATTTGTAATTATTTTGATTGTATTCAAGTATATTTTTGTTTTGAATTTGAATTTCCTAGTACATTAATCGAAGTGGCCACAACCGGTTCAAAAAAAATTGATAGCTTTCACGGGTTTTGGCCATTCCGCTAACCTGAACTGATTGTTGAAATTGAAACTGAGAATTTGTTCGTAACATCACTTTTGGCCACTTATTGTAGTTCACAACATCACATACAGCTACTCTACGCTTAAAATCATCATTATCATCATTAATACATTTTATATATTTTAGGCAACACCCATTGCTGGGCACAGGCTTTTTATATGTATTTCCTACAAGTTCAGTTGAAAGCGGCTTGTATCCTTGTAGGCTTGTAAATGTAAAGTGCAATATTTAGGTCATAAAAAGATCGTCTATCTACCTTTTCAGTGGACATACTTCACAATCGCTTGTCAGTACGTGGTCTCCACTCGAGAACTTTTTGCTCCATGGGTAATCAGTGTTATATGTACTATGTGCCCTGCTAACTGCCACTAACATCCATCAATCATAAGACGTCCACTGCGGGACATAAGCCTCCCCTATGCATCTTCAATTAGACCGGTTTGAAGCGGCTTGCACCTATCACGATCCTGTGGTCTTAATGAGGTCATCCGTCGACCTTGGATGTCCTACGCTGCGTTTTCCGGTTCCTGGTCTCCACTCGAGAACTTTTCGACCCCATCGGCCATCAGTCTTCCGCGCTATGTGCCCTGTCCACTGCAATTTCAACTTGTCAATCCATAGAGCTATGTCGGTAGCTTTGGTTCTTCTACGGATCTCCTCATTTATTATTCGATCTCGATGACAGACTCCTAGCATAGGCCTTTCCATAGGTCGTGGGGCTAATTGGAGCGTATTAATGCGGCCCATAGTAATAGACATCAGTGCCATAGGTCACCACTTACCGTAACAACTTACGCTCAAATCTTGCAAAATTACCTGCCCTATCAATCTTACAATAAAATTTGGCAATACAAATCGCAAAAGGAATTAGCGACAAAACTGGCAACAAAATACTTGCAACAACCATTTGTCACAAAAACTTCAGACAACAATTCGGGCTTATGCATTTTTATGCTAACTTGTTTAAAATGTAAAGTGACCACAACCGGCACAACGGCGCAACCACAGCCGGTGAAAAGTGGCCACAACCGGTGTTTTGCTCACTTTTCCTTAAAATACTCATAGTGTTCATATCTAAAAAAACAATAGACAAATGTATATTGTATAAATGTATATTCTAGCATAGGCAACTTTAAAATCTCAAGTTGATGTTTTTTATTTTTGACGATTTTTTAAAAACTAAAATTTCTTAAATTGGCCACAACACCTTTGGCACCTGCCCTATATGTTAAAATTTCAGTATTCGTTTTTCTAGGTCTGATGAAACAAACTGTTTTACGAGTAGGTGTCAGGTTCGGAATAAGCCCTCTGATGTACGCTGCTTTCGATTTGGATTGATAGTAACTTGTGTATAATATTTATTTTGCGACGGCGACTTTTCAATTAATCAAAATCATTAATTTGTCACCATCATTGTTGCTGTCATAGAACGTCCACTGCTGAAGCTGTCTCCAAAGATCTCACCTATATATCTCCAGTAAGATCGATTGGAGGCAACTTGCATCCAATGCGATACCATATGGGTACCAAAAGCTGCTTTTGATTGTACTTAATGTCATATTTGGAGGACAGCGGGGCAATTCTGTTAGCCGATCTCTTTACTAAAGTGATACGTTCTTGAACCTCTCTCGTTTTCATGACAGTTCCGACAGCTCAAAAGTGTCAGAAAAACGAGACAGGTTCAAGAACGTGTCACCTTAGCAACGAGATCGGTTGACAGAATTCCCCCACTGATGACCGATGGGATCGAAAATTCTCGAATGGAGACTACGTACCAGCAAGCGCAGCGTAGGACGTCCACCTATGAGGCGGACAGATGATCTCATTAAGATGAAATTAAGCACAGGATTACGCTGGATGCAAGCCGCTTTCAATCGCTCTTATTGGAGATCTATATGGGAGGCCTATGTCCAGCAGTGGACGTTATATGGCTGATGGATGGACATAATTATTTTTCGCAAAAAATGGCAAAATCGCCTTCCGTCGTGTACAAAATTCGAATATTTCGCTCGAATTGTTTCCATAATTGTTGATTTACCAAAAACGGCTCAGCCGATTTCAGTGAATTTAAATGAGACTACCTTGGGATTACCCACCATTTCGAACCCTTGGAGACTATTTTCGAACTAAAGCAGAATTTTTCGATTCGGTTCACAATTGGCGAAATTATCGAGGAACATACAAAAAAAATACATACACACGAACATATCACCTCCTCCTTTTTGGAAGTTGGTTAAAAATGGATATAATATCATATTACGAGTAGGTAAACATGTTTTGCTCCATTCCTCAATGTTAAAATGTCCAAGCATTTATTTCCAAATTGCAATGTTCGCTGAAAGTGCATTTAAAGTCCATTACGCTCAAGAAAATAATTACGTCAGCCGTTTAAACATGATGAACGAGTTGCTGGTTGATAAAAATAGTAGTTTATGCAACTGTCATATAGTGAAGGGTAATACCCGGGTTATATGCAGTTGCATACACTACTTTATCTTCACTAATATAAACGTGTATTGTCACAGGGAACTTGGCGCGCAGGGCGGCCAATCAGGAGCGAGCGAGCGATGTTATAATGAGATTTTATGATATCGGTGTGGATATTATAACATCATGTGAAATTGCTTAAATTGAGTGTTTTGTTGTCTGCGCTATAACAGTAGTCATTATAAGTCAAATATTGGAAACATAAGTAGAATGTTACAACATTAGTGTAGATAAAATGGTTTAAAAACATTATTTACTTTAAAAAATAAATACATTTCCTGGAGATAGACAGAATCAACTGTCTAGCTATCACGTTTCATGAGATACAGCCTGGTGGCAAATAGACAGACGGACAACGGTGTCTTAGAGGGTCCCGTTTATAACCTTTGGGTATGGAACCCTAAAAAGTGTATTATGAATCCAAAAAAGTACATGTGTGTGCGTGTGTGTCCGTACGGTCATCGAAACAGACTGCCGGCTTATTTTGAACTTAACAGACTGCTGGCTTATTTTGTTGTTTGAAGAGATATAAATCTGAACCTTTTCAACGTTAGAGTAAAAGTAAGTACCTACATTATTCTAACGTTCTGTGTCTCCGTGCTTCATCTTTGACCAAAACATGGTAGAATAAACATGAGTTAGTGGACAAGAACGGACTTATTCGCGATATAAAAAAAATTTGTTCACGCAGCAAAGGAGCAACGGATCGACTGAATTTTTTGCTTTCTGGATTTATGTAGATTATAGCTCGGAAAGTGTCAAAGACTAAAATATAAAGACCGAGGATTTTTCACCGGACTAAGGTAGTACGGAATAACAGTCTTTTTTTATTCGATAGATACCTATAAATTCGATATTTTCTGAGCGCTACCGTGGCTCGGATGACACGTTAAACTGTAGGTTCCGGTTGTTTTAACCGTTTAGTCAAGTCAGAGGCTTTCAGGCGGCCTAAAAACTCTGACACCAGGGCTAGCCACACGGCCTATACGAACTTACTTAATTTTATATTTTTATTTTTATTTATCGTTTTCGTCGTTATGACCAACTTTTCTGAAACCAACCCCGAAATAGTTCATTAATACAAAATTTATGACAAGTCTCTTTTCGTTGGAGATCCTTGCGGTTCTTCGCCAGTACTTTAAAAAAATGTGACGCGGGCGAAGCCGCGGGTAAAAGCTAGTACATACATACAAAAATAAATATCAACTAAGTAAAATTTTACACTTACTTAGTTCATTGAATCAGACGTTGCTTTGCGGAAGTTCATCTTCAAATCCTTGTTTTGTTGTTTTGATGACTAATTTTGTTTGTGATTTAATTTGGTTTGTTGAATGGTACCCTTAACTTATGTGCCTACGACAGAGCGAAAATACATTATTTATTCAAAACAAAGATTTTAATATTTTATTGTCAAAACAGAAAGAACTTTTCGTGTAAAACATCTCTATTTGAGATTTCAGGGTTTTGTGTCGTAGTAAAAGTTGTTCTTATTTTAATCAGTCCATAAAATATGTAGAAAGAAAGGATAAAAGAAGAAAAAGGATGAAGAAAAAGTAGTCGCTAATTGCGTTAAGGCCGGCTTTTAAACACCAAATAGTTTTTAATAGGGGTTCTGTATTTGAATTTTCAACTTGAATTTATTATATTTCAGATCTTAAGAAGATCTCGTAAGAGAATCTTTTTGATCTAAATGTACAATTTTAATTTTAAATGTAATTTACGTATCTAGAGTACGGATCCAAGTGCTATCTATCTACCAAAGACAATACACAATAAATACCGGAATGAAGTTGAAATGGCCCCAGCGTCGTCCGGACTTCCGCATCAGATTAATGGCAATACAAACAATACTGGTAACACTGCAAATAGTTATTCAAAGCGCATCCCAAACGAAACACCAAGTCAACGGGATAGCTGATGTAAGAATGTACAGAGGTGACTATTTATGAAACCTTGTTGCTTTTTTCGTTACTACGCCTATTTAAAAATACTACAGCTTTGATTATGAATAGGTTTGAGAGTACAAGTAAAAGCAAACTACAGTAATTTCCGTGTGACCTCATACATTTTTGTACAGCGCACCATTTGGTGGTAATGAGGAAAATCTAACAAAAATGTACGATGCAACACGAAAACGATAATAGTTTTCGTTTACTACGCAAAATCATACTAAGTCCTCTGTTTTAGATGTACGTTCTCTGGCGGTCAAACTGAATAAAATCAGGAACTGGGAACAGAACTGGGCGTTAAAATCAAATTTACATATTACCCATAAATAATATAGGTAAAAACTTTTATGAAAATAAAATCGTGGGGCATTCGCATGGGAGATTTCATTATGTACGTTGCGCCCCACGATTTTATTTTATAGTTATTATTTTTTTTTTAGCTTTTAGTACTTACATAAAACCTTTGTGTTTTTAGTTTTTATTTTGTTACTACAAACTGTGTTCTACATAAAAAAGCCCTTTCATTTGATAACCATATTGAGAGGGTTATGTAAAAAAATGTTATCCGCCATGATGTGGCAGTGGCCATCTTGTATTTACGTCAATACTGAATACAAAAAATTGTATTGTCATCGAAACTAAAGCTGTCTATCATATCTATCTGTCGACGGGAAGGGGGTCAAATTTATTTTACTAGATTTGACCCAAAAAACGGGCAAGTGAAGTTAAATAAAAACCGCTTATAAAAATGTTAACCTGACCTTTGTATCACCCCGGCATATTGTACCGATTATATTAAAGCTAATCCTCAAAAGCAAGCTGAACACGGTGTATCTTACGTGTATTGTGTTGGTTGACCAAAACTTCACTAATGCGAAGCGAAACGAAGAAATAGATTAGATAGAGAGCGTCGCCTGCATCCGGCGCGGAAGCGGACCTGCATCCGACGTAAATTGTTCGCCGGATCGATGTCCGGTGCATCTACACACATTCATTATAAACCATTCACCGCCGTGGACCCGGTGAAAAACACGGTCCATTGTCCGGTGAAATAATCGGCCAAGTACGAGTCGGACTCGCGCACGGAGGGTTCCGTACTGTATGGCTCCCCTTAAATATTTATTTTATTTTAATTTTATTATTTATTATTGAAATGAATATAAAACTAAATTTTGCGTGAAAATTTCAAGCATCTACCTGTTACCATTATTAATTTAGAGCGAAAAACGACTAAAAAATCAGGTTTGTTGTATGGGAGCCCCCTTATTTATTTTATTTTCTTTTTAGTATTTGTTGTTATAGCGGCAACAGAAATACATCATCTGTAAAAAATTCAGCTGCCTAGCTATCATGGTTCATGAGATACAGCCCGGTGACAGACAGACAGACGGACAGACGGACATCGAAGTCTTAGTAATAGGGTTCCGTTTTTCTCTTTGGGTACGGAACCTTAAAAACGGACGTAGGTACCTGTCTCTCTGTCAAGCGCTCTAAGCCGATAAAGTCATATTCGCGTAGCAAACTAGCGAAGAACAAAACACTGCTCCATTCCGCTCAAGACTATATTTTTTTTTATTGCTAAGTATGCAGTGAGCTACAACGCGCTGCCTAGCTTTGCTTTCTGGTGGACTCTGAGCCTTACAGCGTTAGGTATAGTAAAATCAAATATCCGAACTCAGTTTATGAGATGTCGTAAGCAAATTCTTGGAAACAGCTAGAAAAATGGGAATAATATTCACGCCAAAAGTAGCGTGGTCTTATTATTCTGTGTTATTTCCACTGCTTGTTATTCAACTTGGTTCTTCTCGCAAAATGTCTGAGTTCAATTAACGATGATGCGATTTATATTCATCTCATGGATTATCCCAGCTTTGTTTCGATTTATTTGCATGTTTGTCTCACAGTAGGGATTTTAGTTCTAGAATCGTAATGAAGAGTGGGAAGTCTAGAGTCTAGAGCTTGCAGCTTGCAGCATTGCAGGTAGCTGGTTTGAGTAAAAGTTAAGTAACGTTTTATAGAAAAAATAAATACATAGCTATTGAAGTACATAAAGCGAGAAACAAATTAATACGGTTGATTTCGATGACGATGATGTATTAGACATATACATAACAGCATTGCCTTTTATCAAAAATGCATTTCTAAATAGACGGACTGTGAGCCCCAAACTAAGCTCAAAGCTTATGTCTTGGGGCTCGAGTGCAAGGTTGACAGAAATCGGAATGATTTGAAAGTATCTATAATGTTCAAAAATATACAGAGTAACTTTTTTAACTTTTTGCAAATGAATTTTGGATTGTAAAAGCAATGAAATATAAAATGAATGAAAAATAAATAATTGTCATCCTGTGATGATACCCAAGCGGCGAAGGCGAAGGCTATTCACCATACAAGCAATTTATAAGGTGTTCTGTTTGGACATAAAACAAACTTAATAGGTAACCAGTCTTTAGCTTCTTTTTAGAAGCGTATCTTGTGAGGCCGTTGATTTCAATCGAAGATCTGTGTATAAACCTGTATACGTTATCATATGTGCATAAAAAGGAATATGCAGGACTACGTTTACCTATCGAAGAACGGCCGCGAGGTAATGGTACTACAAAGGCTCTATTATGATATTTTCGTCACGTGTTCATCGCGAGACTTCAAGCTGGAGTGAGTTTTTAACACAGCACTGTACCTAAATAAAAAGTTGTCGAACCCGTAAAACTTTAAATTCTGCAAAGAGGGAGTCGGTGGAAAATCGAAAGGGTACTTTGATCAAAGTCCGTTGTGCTCTTTCTACTGCCAGGAAAACAGTTTTACTAGAGCAACCCCAAACAGGAATACAGGATTATATAATCGACTGACACGAGGCGGCGTAAATGGTTTTTAGGGTTCCGTACCCAAAGGGTAAAAACGGGACCCTATTACTAAGACTTCGCTGTCCGTCTGTCTGTCTTCAGCCCGGGTAGCACGGCAAGGGGAGAAAACCATTTTATCCACTCTTTATGTCAGATGTCATTGTCAATCCATACTTTATTTCCTCTTCGAGGGGATATAATGGTGGAAAGATTATTAGTCCCTTTGCCATGCTTCCCGTGCAGGCTGTATCTCGTGAACCGTTATAGCTAGAAAGCTGAAATTTCACAGATGATGTATTTCTGTTGCCCCTATACCACCCAATACTAAAAACAGAAAAATATTTATATTTAAGGGGGGCTCCCATACAACAAAACTGATTTTTAGCCGTTTCGATATTAATAATGGCAAGAGGAATTGGGCTAAGGGGGCTCCAACACGGTACGGAACCCTTCGTGCGCGAGTCCGGCTCGCACTTGGCCAATTTTAGAAGTGGCCAGGGTGCACAATCACGGGGATCTTTCACGGGCACGTAAAATTTAAGCTACCGATCGCAAATATTAATACTGGGTGGCGCAAAAGTAATGACCCTATTTGGTTCAGCTATAACATTTTTTCTAAATTAGAAAACTAGATTTAGATTTTTTTTAATGTATATTTGTGCCATTAAATTTCGTACCATTAGGATTTAAAGATGATGTCTTTTAAATGGTGACCTCCAGAGTTGATACACATTTGAGCCCTATTTATGACATTTTGCATAACTTGCCGTAACACTTCCTGCGATATGTTCGTTATTTCTTGACGAATGTTTTCTTTTAGAGCTGCGAGAGTCTGTGGCTTGTTCACATACACCCGAGATTTCAAAAAACCCCAAAGAAAGAAGTCTGGACTGGTCAGATCGGGTGATCTTGCAGGCCAAGGCAAATCGCCAAAACGAGAGATAACTCGGCCTGGAAAAGCGTCCCTCACTAAGTCCATAGTGTCGCGCGCTGTGTGTGCCGTAGCGCCGTCTTGTTGAAACCAGATGTGCTCCAGCCCCAATTCGTCCAAACTGGGTATCAAAAACTCACGTAACATGGTTCTGTAGCGTTCTCCAGTGACAGTTATCGTATTGCCTCCAGCGTCTTCGAAAAAATAGGGTCCGATCACTCTGTCAACACAGATGCCACACCATACAGTAACTTTTAGTGGGTGTAGAGGTGTTTCTTGAATAATGCGCGGATTATCAGTGCCCCAGAACCGAGTATTCTGCTTATTGACATGCCCTGAGAGATGGAAATGCGCTTCGTCACTCATAACCAATTTTAAAGGAAAATCATCCTCTTCAAGGTTGAGGTTTATGACGCGCTGGCAGTAATCTAGACGAGCTCGGTGGTCAGCAGGCAGCAGCTGATGAGTCATTTGAGTTTTATACGGGAACATCTTTAAGTCTTTCACCAAAATACGCTGCAGGGTCCGTCTGGAAATGCCCAATTGCGTGGCACGTCGCCTCGTTGATGTTTCTGGACACTCTTCCACATCTTCGCGCACAGCATCGATATTTTCAGCTGAACGGCCTGTTCTTGGTCTCCCAGACTTAGGTCTATCCAATGTTGAGCCAGTTGCTTCAAGGCGTGTGGCAAAGCGTCGAATTGTGCGACCAATCGGTGCCGGACGGTGGGGAAATCGTCGACGAAATTCACGTTGTGTTCTTATCACTGATGAATTATTCCGTAAGAACATTGACACAATTATTCCACGTTCTTGGGGAGTAAAACGGTCCATGTTTATTTTCAGTGTATTTTACATTTGTTCACTACACAATTTTCAACAACAGAATGACAGAAAATGTCATATAAAAAAAAAAAAAGTATTTTCTTTAGTGCCAGTACTTTTGCGCCACCCAGTAGTAATTTTATTAAACCCGAACATTATTAATGCACAAGTTTAGCGAACAATGGTGAAGAAAATAATATATACTTAAGTAAGTATACTAGCAACGCTTACTCATGGTTAGGTACTATAAATACCATATCACATGGAGGACTCAAGTCCATATAGATTTTTAAATGGACCAAAACATACAAGCGAAAAATCTGTTGAAATGAGACCTCCACTTCTGGAACCCTGTTAAAATAAAACAATATTTCATGCCAGAGATTTACTCGTTATATCATGGACATTTTATAAAACTTGGCGACCGTCCAACAGGAATAGTTAGTGGTCACATCTGACTACATAAAAATGTATGTCTCTGGAGTGTTTTTACAAGCTTTTATTTAACTTGCAATGGATGTACCTAATGTATGTAAGTTCGGGTGGAATCTTGCAAATTAAATTTTACCAACTTCTTAATTTCCGATTGAACTGAAATTTTGCAAGCATATGTATATCGCGTGACAATGCCATAATACGGTACCATGGAGCTGATCCGATGATGAAGTCGGAAGGTGGCCACAGGAACTCCTACAATACAAGACAGACCGATCGTGTTTGGGCTCATTTTACTTGGTTTGGCTAGCACTTTACATAGTTATATTTTTATAATAATTTATTAATATTTCGGTTCTGTTTAAAGTAGGATAAACGAGAAGGAAGTAATAGAATTTCAATTTAATAGCGAATTGCTGAGATGTTTAGTATACCTATTAATCACTATTTTGTGCGTTTACCTATCGAAATAAATTATGCAGTCCTATTAAGACTTTCCTCATTTCAGAAAATGAATCATGCATTTTAGACGAAAACGTGACAACCTACTATACATTGAAGAAAATTAAACACACGTTATTATTAGCAATTCAAATGTTATTTATAAGATTTTGATCAAATTTAAAAAGAACCGTACGAAAGTACCCGTTTTGAAATAAAAACAATTATCTGAATAGGTTCGTAAGAAACAGTTATAAAGTAAGTAGAAAAAATTAGTAAAAATAAAATAGTTTCTTGTTTTATTTTATTTTCCCTTTATGAAAAGAAAAATCTACATTTTTCTGGTTAAAGAATTTTATTTTCTCAACAAGAAAGTAACAATTTCTCTTATGTGAGAACTTAATCACTATAGTACCTACATAATGTGCTTCAAACAGTCGTAATTATAAGTTTGTTATCAAATTGAACAGTTATAAATTATAAGATCTACAAAGAATTAACATTTTTACAAAAATAAAGTTTTTTTACTTCATATCCTAGCACACATATTATTCACAAGGACAATCCATAATAGATTAACTTGATATTCAGAAAAAATGTCGCCAGTGATTGGGTCCAATAAAATCCGCACATCGTAATAATATTTCTAGAGAAACCAGTAAACGTATATCGGCTTCATTCCTTCCATATTTTATGACCTAGGATAGCTCTAGGTCCAGACAAACCTAAAAAAAACCATTTGACTGAATCTTTTATCAAGGTCGCTTCAAATCTATTCTAAATTGTCCCAATTTTCACAGACAAAATCATCACTTACAAAAACGGGTTATGTCAAAGACGCCATTTAAAGCATAAGGGTATAACCCATGTAAATAATGGAGACAGATTTTCCCACAATTTTTTCTTCCATAGCCAATTAACACTAATTACTATTACCTAGTCTAGTAACTTGTACGTAGGTAAAACTTAGAAAATATCTACCTACTAGAGCTAAACTAGCTCAATGTAACAAGCCTTACTTATAAGCTCAACTAAAGTAGTACTTGTTACCTACGAGTATTAAAATAATCTTTGAAACGCTGCGCTGGTCGAATACTATTTTAGACAAAATTAATATCACATAGTTTAGAACAAAGTTGCTTCCCGCTGTCTGTCTGTCCCTATATATGCTTATATCTTTAAAACTACGCAACGGATTTTGATGCCGTTTTTTTAATAGATAGAGTGATTCAAGAGTAAGGTTTACCTATTTGTATAATTCATCTGTATGAAGCCGGGGCGGGTTGCTAGTATTCATTAAAGCAATTATAGGTATCCCTTCCATATAGAGGCTGACCGCAGTGCGGATAACACATTGTACCCGTGTCAATACATTCGATTGTTGTGTACTATGCCCTAGAATATACACTGCTAGTGTGTTGTTCTGATCTATAGCTATCTTCTAAGCTTAAGTAAATTCACAGCGAATTTGTGTAACGAGAGTTAATTTTAACAGGCCAATAAATTTTATCATGATATTCAGAGCTTACTATATTTTTAACCGACTTCCAAAAACGAGAAAATTCTATGTTCGTCTGTATGTATTTTTTTGTGTATGTTCATCGATAATTTCGCCAATTGTGAACCGAATCGAAAAATTATTTTTTTAATTCGAAAGTGTATAATACTATCAATGTGGTCCCATTTAAATTATAGGTACAGAAATCGGCCAAACCGTTTTTGAAAAATCAACAAAAAGTAAACAATTCGAGCGAAATATTCTAATTTTGTATTCGATGGAAGGCGGCCATACCATATTTTGCGAAAAATAGTTATTTTTAATCATTATTGAATTAAGCTAATTGTAGATAAAACATACTTTTAATTATCGAGTAGATCTATTTGATTTAAAATTATTCTACATATTCTGATTTCAAGAGATAATAATATTTCTACTTATTTTTTTTTTAAATTAGGACTACTTTCTGTTAATGTTTTTCTTCACCTCTTATATATAACTTTTTCAAGAAATTTCATTTGATAAAGTTACCTATTACGAAGCAATATCTTTATCCATTTTAGTTGTATTCGTGCTTGAGGGATATCGTATACTATGCATGCGCGTTCGGTAGTTAAACATTTCAATTTAGTATTTTGATTTTATTCATAAGACCCACAGATTTGGCACACTGGATGCCTTCTGCGTTCTGCGGTCAGGAAAAATTGAACGCAGCCCGCTTTTTATTTTTAAATATTCGGGGACATCACTTACACACGTTCTCTGGCTGGAAACTAAGCAAAGCTTGTGATATGACTGCCAGAGACTAATAATTATACTACTTACATATATGCTTAGGTATAGATAATACCTAAATAACACCCAGACACAGAGCAAATTCCTATTTTCATCACAAAAATGCTTGCCCTGGGTGGGAATCGAACCCACACCTCTTTGATCCAGCAGTCAGGGTCACTAACCACTGAGCCAACGAGGCAGTTTATGTAATGTCAGTCCATACAAAATATATAGAGACTGACAACGTTGTACATACATAAAGCGGTCTGCGGTCAATTAGACCTGACCGTAGACCGCGGAACGCATCCAGTGTGTTACATCCTTGATTTTTCCATTGAGCAGTCTATTGTCCTCTCCAGTTTGCAGTGTACAACGGGGCACTGTGTCAATACGGCTCAATAATTCATCATGTAGACAAAGTGGGCCAACACGGACAGTATAATTTAGATCGGTTTAGAATGTACGAGAGGCAGATTTATCGGTATTATCCGCATTGATGACAAGGCCTCGTGGTCGTTGTGATGGATTGCTGACGGATTGCTTTGAAGCTCTGAGATTATTTTGATTGAACTAACCGTTTGGTTTTACCTACGAAGTTTTTTTTTATCAGAATAGGTTTTTTATTGTTTTCGCCGCTTATAGGCCGAATCAAGCTTCTGAAGTTAGCTCCAAGCTGCGCAAAACCTAATCGTGATCTTCAGTCAGGATTGGGTTATTTGCAGGTTGTAGCTAACATAACAGCCGTCAAGAAGTTTCGTTCGGCCTATACCCAACAGATGTTCTAGGAAAGCAAATGCAATATATCAGTCTAGAACGTATTACTCGTTTAAAAATAGCAACATTTCATGGAA
The DNA here is from genome assembly GCA_964007245.1 of Hypomecis atomaria. NCBI lineage: Eukaryota > Metazoa > Arthropoda > Insecta > Lepidoptera > Geometridae > Hypomecis > Hypomecis atomaria. The sequence continues at coordinate 8,489,774 of OZ023293.1, forward strand.
ATAGCAATTTTTAACTTTCCACTACTACGTCACATATTATGCTTTGACTTTATTGCGAAAAACCGTAGCCTATCGATGTAAAATTTTACAGTCAAATGGAACAAAACATTTCTAATAGTGGCTAGATACCTGTACCTACATAAATTATATCAATGAATCTTATGAAAAGATTTTATGCCATGACAAATTAAGTACATTTTAATGTAAAAATGTGGTGAGTTAAGATACATTTTAGGTTTTTTTTTTCTTTTTATAGTATTTCAATAAAAGCTTGTTTTAATTTTCGCCTGATTAATTTCAACAAATCATGTATTTTGTCTGGATTTACCTATTTGAGTATGTAACGAAAGCTGCGTAATTTAAAAATGTCCCTTAACAGTAAAAATGAAGTACCTATGTAAGTTCGTATTGGCCGGGTGGCTGGCCCTGGTGTTAAAATAAAGACCTCTGACATCGCTAAACGGTTAAATCAACCGGGACCTATAATTTGTCGTATCATCCGAGCCATGGTAGAGCTCAGTTGTTAATACCACCTGCGTTCACTCATCCGAAAACCTTCCTTGACAAAAATGAAATCACTGATTTCAAGATTTACCTCCCCAAAGCAACACTTGATTCAGCAGCTAACAACGTTACTTTATAGGGTGCTGTTTTATTTCTCCCGCCAGTTAAGAAATATGCAATTAGTCCACAGGTCGTTCTGCTAGGTGACGGCTGCAATCGAGTTCAGCAGGGCTGTAGGGGAAGGGGGTGTTGGTCCTCGTAAATCATTAAATTTAGTTCCGGGCGACGTTTCCGTTTGAAACGGCCTCAGTTTTGCCTTTTCACATTGAATCAAGCTTGAATTCTTGTTATGAAAAGAAGAGGCTTTATCGTTTGAAAGCTTATGTTTTATTTATTAGTTTGAGGTTGCTCGGTCAACGTGCCAATTTTTTATGTTGTATAGGTTTACGACCGTAGAGACGCACTAGATGCAATGCTTCCAAATGTGAAGCTAACACATCCATGTCATAAGACTTAACATATTTGTTCGAATATGTGTACGCCACGACGGCGACGGCAAGAACATGCGCTCTATATTTTTTGAAGATTCTTTGCGACTTTGTAAATTGTTTGCAATACCATGTTTCTGACAAATAAATAATCTTGACTTGTCTAGAAGTGGACGTTCGACGGCTCATATGATGAGGTATGCGTTTGGCCTCCTACTAGATTTCAAGGTAAGGTGAGACGAAAGATATAGCTCGCTTGCCTAAAAGCTGACTGTATAATTAATGGCGTTGACATTATACTTGATATAATAAATATGTCGGATCCATAAAAAGGCACCGCAGCAGTTATGATCCCGCTTCAATGTGGTAATGATTTATACCACTGACCCAACAATGCTTCAGTGTGGCGTGGCGTGGGTTTAGCGGGCGAGGAGATAAAGGCGACGTCACGAACAATCAGTTTATTTCACAGAAGATTACGTATGATTACAATTATAGAGAACTTTAAGCGAAGGACATGGCGTTCCGCAGCGTAACGCACGCTGCCACCATTCTATCAAGAATCACCAGACTTGAACCGTTCTAATCTCAGTTTTCCACAACCTCTTCCGAACAAGCTCTATTTACAACTCACAACTCACTGACATCTGACATGTCACCTCGCATTTTCCCGCCCATCGGCCGATCATGCGATGTCAGTGTCACTTAAAACCTCCTTAGAATCAATCAGCAGCGTTTGTCACAAGCGTTACCCCAGGAATGTTGCCACTTCCATTCCTAGTCCTTCGAAATTATACTAAGTGGCACTATTTAAAATTAAACTTAAATCTATTGTCCCGTTACGGCCATCTTGACATTCGCACGTCCTCGGGCGATTATCATCAGTATCTGTAACAAAAGAGCAATGTGAATGTTTGTTTATCCACCAACCCGCACTGGGCTAGCGTGGCGAGGCGTATGTTCAACATTGGACTATTCAAAAATGTCGGTATAGAATATTCGTTTACCGCTCGTCCATTCCTGACATAATGTTACTTTTAGACGTGTTCCAAATGATAACTAACTATGAAGGTAAATAAGAGATGACTAGACAAGGTTTCTTTACATTAGCATCTGAAATCATTAGGGTCTGAAAAACAGCGCTCATTAGGAATATTATTCGCCCAAACCACCAAATCCCATACCCGAGACCGGACAACACGTCAATTCCTTACATAATGTTACTTTTAATCGTGTTCGAAACGATGACTAGATAAGATAGTAAACAAGAGATGACTAGACAAGGTGAATAATTATCATTAATTGTTTCTTTACATTAGCGTAGGGTAGGAAAATCAACACTCACTAGGACATCTTTGCCAATACCACCAAATCGCACACCCAATGGACAACAGTGTCCCTCAAACCGCACTCACCACCCAGTAAATGCGAGAATCGGCAACTGCGTCTCTTTGACTCCAGTCCATCGGTATGAGACCGGATAACAGCGTCCCTTCGATCTTCGCAAGAACCGGACAACTGCATCCCTTCGACTCAGCCCAGATGCAACTTTCGTACAACCCACCTACGCTTATCAGATACCAGATCGAGGCATGAGACCGGATAACAGCGTCCCTTCGATCTCCGCAGAGAACCGGACAACTGCATCCTTTCGACTCAGCCTAGATGCAGTTTTCGAACTACCCACCAACAAAAATTAAATGAGTTCAGCTTTTCTTACCCTCGCTTTTATTATTACAGAGAATTTAAGAATCACTTAAAATATTTCCTTGACCTACCTCCAAAAGTAAAATCTGTGGCAGCGTTGTACCAAGAAGTTTGTTGAGTCAACAATAAACTTCTTGCATGGTACTGACACCTCCTTGAGGAAACTGAAAGTTGACTGACCGAATGTTGAAAAAGCCAATCATAGATCTAGTCGCCATGACAACAGGCTATCATTAAATTTAACAACGGGTTGCATTATTCTAAAGTATGTACGAAAGGACTTTGTCTACTTCATTAATGTGTAAGGTTCTTTATATTCTCTTAAAAGTGACCAATATTTCCGATCTGATCTAACATGCGTGATCCGGGCGACGCGACGCGAGTTTCACTTTAAATCTAATCATTGCGCGCGGTAGTACTAGGAAACTTAACACAACTAAGTCAGATTTAGTCAAAAACATGCAGAGCTACTTTCTAACTAAAATTGGACGAGCTCACCCGGGGTTTTGTCAGACAGCTTCTCGCAGATTGGTAGTTATTGCAGGTGACCCTTCCCAGCTTCCCTGGACCCTGGACCCGCTTCTCCAAACAGGCTGGAGCGATTTGTTCTGGTTAACAGTACACGAAGCAAGTTCTAATCTTCTTCTTCTTTCGGTGTAGCTTGTATTGTAGCATAGTGGTCTTCTTTGTTATCATTCGCCATTTTCTTTTGTGATTTGCTTGATAATATTGCTCTGATTCATAGGCGACAATGATTAATGCAGTCGAAGGATTTTTCTTGTAATCCTGCATCTCCTCAGGATCTAGCCCTTCGATCCCACCTTCTGATGTCGGATCCATAAAAAGGCACCGCAGCAGTTATGATCCCGCTTCAATGTGGTAATGATTTATACCACTGACCCAACAATGCTTCAGTGTGGCGTGGCGTGGGTTTAGCGGGCGAGGAGATAAAGGCGACGTCACGAACAATCAGTTTATTTCACAGAAGATTACGTATGATTACAATTATAGAGAACTTTAAGCGAAGGACATGGCGTTCCGCAGCGTAACGCACGCTGCCACCATTCTATCAAGAATCACCAGACTTGAACCGTTCTAATCTCAGTTTTCCACAACCTCTTCCGAACAAGCTCTATTTACAACTCACAACTCACTGACATCTGACATGTCACCTCGCATTTTCCCGCCCATCGGCCGATCATGCGATGTCAGTGTCACTTAAAACCTCCTTAGAATCAATCAGCAGCGTTTGTCACAAGCGTTACCCCAGGAATGTTGCCACTTCCATTCCTAGTCCTTCGAAATTATACTAAGTGGCACTATTTAAAATTAAACTTAAATCTATTGTCCCGTTAAATATATTATAAATTAAAAATTTAAAAAACCCCCGACACAAAAATATTTGACAACAAACTTCAATTGACAATTGACTTCCATCCCCACTTTAACCCACCATAACTCTTAAACGGCTCAATCGATTTTTATAAAACATTGCTAAGAACACTCTCGATTGAGTCTTCTTTCATACAAAAAAAACTAAACTGAAATCGGTTCAGTGGTTCGGGCGCTATGATGCCACAGACAGACAGACACACAGACAAACAGACACGTCAAACTTATAACACCCCTCTTTTGCGTCGGGGGTTAAAAAACAAACAAGCGGGATTTCGTATCCTAGCTGTTCCTATTGGAATAGTGGAAATGCTTTACATTTACACGAACGTGAAGAAACCCACTTCTTAAGCGTATATAGTGCTTCGATTTTGTGAATCCTGAGCTCTATGTATACAAAAACTGCTATTGCAATTTTGAAAAAATCTGTTTGTGCTTGTTGACATTTAAGGCAAAACCGTAACCAAAGGGTATTAAGGGGCAATATCCTACCTTCAAATACCCGGCTTAATCTAGCTGTGTATTTTAGTAACCAGATACCAGGTATCTGGTTTTCTTCCTAGCTATCTGGTTACCAGATACCTGGTATCTGGTTTCCACCCTAGCTAATATACACAGCTAGGATTAAGCCGGGTATTTTAAGGTAATCCTACCTTTGCCTTTAAACCCTCAATGTCCTTTGGTTACGGTTTTGCCTTAAATAAGCTAATAGGCTAAATAATAGCCTTAAATAAGTTAAATAGGCTAACTTAAATACACAGCTGCCTTAGTTCTAGATACAATCCTCACTGAAAATAGTTTAGAGTTGGCCCGAGTGAAGTTGGAGCAAACTGGTAGGTATACTTAGCCCTAGATATTTTACACAAGTTGCTCAAATGTGAAAGCTCTCTTATTGAAATGTCTAGGCAGTCTCGATACGCCGAGATTCAATTTTCTAATACAAACATCGAATGATCCACTTTCTAATCTCACTGAGCTAACAATACCTTTTTTGGCCATTGTACAATTTTTATGTGAAAGTGATTGTTCCTGTCCATTCTTTTGTTTATTTAGGTGAGAACAAATTTAATGTAAGTAGACAGTCGACACAAATCATCAACTTTTCAATATCATTCAATTTTGAAGGAGGACCAAAAAGGAGGAGAAACTATATATAGTTACTCCTCATTACAAACATATACATATAAACATATATATCGAGGGTATTCTGGCAGAACCAAATAAATGCAAAAAAAATAAAAAATTAGCTATAAACATAGGATACTTAGTTTTCGTCGCATTTTTTATCTGGTAAAACCATATAGCTGCCGAAGCTTTAACAACGGTTTTTTTCCTCTGATAAAGAAAATAACAAGCATTTTTTGTCGATAAATTTAAAAGCAAAAGGTGATATGGGCTCTTTAAAAGATAAATAAAAAGTTTCTTACAGTGAAAACGTAATACAACAATTTATTTTCTTTACTCACAAAAGCACTTATAGATATTTGGGTTTTGTATTAACAGGTAAAAAAGAATAATTATTAGAAACTAATCTTATTTGATTCTCATTAGTAAAACGAACTGTGTTTTTTGTAAGACCGGTTGCGTGTGGTTCTATACAGAGTGGACCCGTGCCGGCTCGCACGACAACCACATCGCTGTGTTCCGAGTCGCTGAAAGTGCCCGCTGTCCAGAATCTTTCAAGCTCAGACCCTAACCTCTATCACAGTGATACCTCCCAACGTAAACGCAAGCGCTCTGTGGATAATGATGAAGTCCTACATAATTTCATGAACCAAATGACGAAAATGTTCAGTGACTTTAAATCAGAGCAAGAGGCAAGGAGCGACAAAATGCTATCGGCTGTTGAAGATATACGCTCCTCTATCGATTTTTACTCCCAAAAATATGAAGCACTGTCCGTTAGGGTGAATCAATTAGAAGAACAAAGAAAAGCCGATGCTTCGTATATTCAGGCGCTTGAAGAAAGAGTGGAACGTCTGGAACAGCTTTCCCGCTCAACCTGCCTGGAAATAAGAAACGTACCCTCGGAAAGCTCGGAAACTAAACCATCGCTTCTAAACACATTTATGGGAGTCACTAAGCTTTTAAATGTGCAGGTTCAGCCGGGCGACGTCAAAGATATCTTTAGGACCAAAACTAAAGATCCTAATAGCAAGACAATTATTGTAGAACTGAACAGCGCTCTGATGAAGGAAAACGTCATATCTATGTATAGAAAATTTAATAAAGGAAGCAGACTGTCTACGTCACACCTGAAAATTCCGGGAACATCTAGGCCAATATTCATCTCAGAAAACCTATCCCCAAAAATGAAAAGGCTGCATTACCTCGCAAGAGAGCATGCCAAAGCAAACAAATACGCTTTTTGCTGGGTTTCCCACGGCAAAATATACATGCGGAAAAAGGAGAACAGCCCCCTCGTACGTGTAGTAGATGAATCTACGCTTACTGGAAATAATGCGACTTCGACATGACTAGCTCCATCCGAAGAAGAAACCCTGTCTATTATTCTAAAATTTAAAAATACTTGTTACCAATATCTGTCATCTAATGCATCTATAGGTGCCAATTTCACTTCACTAACTTTGTTTAATTTTGCAAACCTCTTTGTATTTTGCTCAATACACGTTATACGCCGCGCTCACACAAACACTTTCTCACACACACAATCTACCTTGCACTCATGCATAACTCACTCAAGTCCTACTCCGACCATTGTAGGAATCAACCACAATCACTTTGCTATCATGCCGGTTCTAATACCGTACCAATCGTCTGTTCCCTTGTTGATCAATATATTTATTAATGGATGAACTACATAATATAAATAGAGAATTAGACCAGCTGTCGGTGTCTGATTCTACAATATGCTCTCCGGAAGATGCTATATCTCAGTTGCATAGCATAAATGCCTTCAAAATTCTTCATGTTAACATAAGAAGTATTAAACAAAATTTTGATAGTCTACTGTCATTAATACACAGACTAAATTTCCCTCTTGATGTGATTATATTGTCTGAATGCTGGCTCAGTAAAAACCCCCATTTGCCCCTTCTTCCAGGATTCCAGTGTCACAAATCAGATTACACGAAACAAAATGATGGCGTAGTTGCATACGTGAGAAATGGTATTAAATGTAGCATTATAAAAGCTGATTTTGCTGACGCAAATGGCTTGCAGTTAAATTTCTCGGACAAACTCTCAATTATCGCTATTTACCGTTCACCGTCTTATTTGAATTTAAACCCTTTTATAAATAGTCTCGATAGAATACTTCATACACTGCAAACATCTAAGTCTGTGATTGTGATTGGAGATTTGAATATTAATGTTATACCTTCCAACTCAACCTCGTCGGCTGACGACTATCTAAACATGTTGGCAAGCCATGCGCTGCTCCCAGCTCATCTCTATCCGACCAGAGAGGGGAATTGCCTCGATCATGTTATGGCTCGAACACCAACTCTTTCAAAAACTCTAATATTAAATAGTCTTATCACTGATCATTCCCCAGTCATTTTCAGCATGAATTCCGAGGTAAATAACTGCTCAAAAACCAGCCACATCTCCTCGTACACAGACATCCCTGCTGTAGTGAATGATTTATCCTGTCAGGATTTCTCCAGTGTCCTGTCCTGTACTGACCCTGAATTAGCCGCAGAAAACCTTGTCAATATTATCTCTTCGTCCGTAGAAAAACATACCAGTTCCCGTAAAGTACCTAGCAGAAAACGCATCTTAAAACCCTGGATTACACCGGGTCTTTTGAGGTGTATCAGACATAAAGACAAGCTCTATCACAAATTTCAAACTAATCCAACTGATCAAAACAAAACGATATATACTCGTTACAATAAATTCTGTACCAAACTTTTAAAGAACGTCAAGCTCGAGTACGATAAATCAGAATTCACTAAAGCGAGAAAGAGTCCTAAAGCAGCATGGACTATGGTAAATAAAATAGCTAACATAAACAAAAAAATAAGCAGATCCACAGATCTCCTAAAAATATCAGGTGATCCTTTGTCTTCGGTTAATACTGTTAACTCCTTTTTTGCTGGCGTGGGAAAAACTTTAGCCTCCAAAATTGTACCTGATTTAAATAACGCCTCTTCTCAAAAATCTAACTTCTCAATCAGCCCTAACAATTCTCCCCTGAACTCGATGGCTGTGTTGGACACTGATAATGAGGAAATCGAGCAAGTGATTCTAAATCTAAAAGAACGATGTGCAACAGGATGGGATGGTATTTCTACTTCTATTTTAAAAGCTGCAAGAAACGTTCTCATTCCTGTAATCAATTATGTTTTCAACCTCTCACTCACGTCTGGTGTCTTCCCTCGTGTGTAGAAAGCCATTGTTCATCCAATTTTCAAGGGCGGAGATGGAGACAGTGTCAGTAATTACAGGCCCATCTCGGTTCTTTCAGCTCTATCAAAAGTTCTAGAGAGGATATTAAATAAGCGCCTTGTTAGTTTCTTAAATGCCAATGATATCCTCTCAAGAAACCAATTTGGGTTTAGACGTGGTGTTTCAACAGAAGACGCTGTCTTGGAACTAACTCAAAATATAGTTAATAACTTTGATAAGCGACGCAAGACAGCTGGCGTGTTTTTGGATCTATGTAAAGCCTTCGACACTGTCTCCGTTCCCATCCTATTATCTAAACTCTACTCAATTGGTGTTAGAGGTATTGCCTTGAAATTATTCGCTAGCTACCTCAGTGATCGCTCGCAACGCGTAGTCATCGATGGACATTATAGCAAGGATGAGCCCCTTACTTTCGGCGTCCCTCAAGGAAGCGTTATTGGCCCGATCTTGTTTTTGCTGTACATCAACGACCTGTGTAATATGTCCTTACCAAACTGCAAAATAATTACTTACGCCGATGATACTGTACTATTAATCCATGGCAAGAACTGGCAAGAGGTTCGTGACCACTGTGAAAATGCCCTCCGTACTGTAATGCTTTGGTTAAATGAAAATTTGTTAACGCTCAATTTATCTAAAACTAAGGTCATAACTTTCGCACCTAATATTCCTATGCAACCCCCGTCTTTGTTTAAAATTTGTGCCCATACTTGCCCGAAAAACTCAATCACTTGTAACTGCACCAATCTTGAGCAAACGACAACTATAAAATACTTGGGTGTCATTGTGGATAATGCGATGACCTGGAAATCGCACATAGCCTCCATGGTGTCCCGAGTCCGTAAACTAATTTACGTGTTTAAAAGTCTCAGATCGGTGGTGGACTTGCGATATCTTAAGTGTGTTTACTACGCGTTAGCCCAATCGGTATTATCCTACTGTATTACCTCTTGGGGCGGGTCCGCTAAAACCTACATGTTAAGAATAGAGAGAGCACAGAGAGCTGTACTTAAAGTTCTTGCTAAAAAACCTCTTCGTTTTCCCACCACTGACTTGTACGCGTTGTGTGAAGTACTTACTGTGAGGCAACTTTTCATACTACAAACTGTTATGAAAAAACATTCGCAAATGCATTACGATCCCAACCTCACTGCCAATAAACGTAGATCTGATAAGGTTTGTGGCTCCAAGCAGTGTCGCACAGCAATAGCAAGTCGACACTACCAAATTATCAGCTCCCTGTTGTATAATAGGCTAAATAAAGAAATTTGTATCTACCCACTCGCCTCTTATAAATGTAAAGTAAAATGTACAAAATGGCTTTTGTCTTTGACCTACAAGGACACTGAGGACTTGATTACGGTTGTTACATGATGTATATGGTAACACAGACCCACTCATACCTTTCACACGCGCAAATGAATGCACACTTTCTTATGAGTAACACTGCGAACCTTGACTCTCATGAGATCTCGTGTATCGCAGTGTTACTCACATGTGCTCACGCTACTAGTCGCGCACACGGTCATATACATGCACTCGCGTACACACACACACACACGCACACACACACACACACACACACACACACACACACACACACACACACAAGCGCGCATGTTCAAGTGACTCTTCAAAAGGTTTCTGTCATACTAACTTTTTAATTAAGTAGGTACTATGTAAATACTTATTTTGTAAAATTCTTTGCTGGAGGTGGGCGTTGCTATCTGCGACACAGTCTTCGTGACTACTGCGGGTAGCATCGTTTCTTTGTTTATGTAACCTTATGTTGTTGAACTAAATAAAGAATTTTGAATTTTTTGAATTTTGAATTTGTTTTATCGACAGGCAGAACAGAATAAGCGATTTTGTTTGGTTTTGCTTGCTACAAGTATTGCAATTTGATCATCTTCTTCAGAGTTTAGACTTACTTAGTCTGTTTTGCTTGCTCATGTTTTTGTTTAGTGTTTAGTGTCGTCTTAATTACTCTTCAAGATTTACTAGGAGAAGGTTTACAGCCAAATAATGATGGAGTCAATGGTTCGTTAGACAAAAATTATATTCAATTACTACAGGAAGAAAATAAAAAACAAAAAGAGTCGTCAGAGATTGCTAATTCAATATTACAGGAAATTTTAATTAATATGTGGAAAAAAGTTAAACCTATGAAAGGGTGGAGAAAATCTAATCCGACAGTCAACGTAGCAAAAAGAAGAAGAGCTGATGGTTTGCCCTATAAGTCTCGCTCTAGAGAGCGGCCAGCAAACATCCCAAAGGACATAAACTGTTCTGATTGTAAGTACAAATGTTCTGATAACTTTGATAAAAACGCTAGAAACGAAATATGTCGACATTACTGGCAGCTTGATTTCGTCAATAGAAAAAATTTCATTCTTTCCCATTTAGAAGTACTCCGTCCTAAGAGAGTACTTGCTGTGAAAAATAAACGTGAAAGAGCTTACACAAAAAAATGCCACTTTACAATCAATGATGCAAAAGTACAAGTATGTCAAAAGTTTTTTACGAAAACTCTTAACACAGGGCCATCTGTAATCTTTGAAGCTGTAAAGAAACGAAATACGAGTAGTATTGGTGCTTTTGGTGCAATTGACAGTAGAGGAAAACACGAGCCGGCTAACAAAACTAAACCAGAGATCTTGGAAGGAACACGTCGCCACATAGAATCATTCCCATGTATGGAATCTCACTATACAAGAAAAGATACTAACAGAAAGTATTTGAGCGCAGATCTTAATATAAGAAAAATGTACATATTGTACAAAGAGTTGTGCGAAGAAAAAAAATCAAGAAGCAGCAGATGAGCTCACTTATCGAAGAGTATTTGCTACGGAATACAATTTTAGTTTCTTTGTGCCGAAAAAAGATCTATGTACAATTTGTACAAATTATGAAAAGGCTGACGAAGATAAAAAATAATTATTAGAAGAAAATTATAAAGAGCATTGGAAAAATATTTGTAATGCGGAAAAGGAAAAAGACAAAGAAAGAGCTAACAAAGATCCTAAGTTTCTTTCAGTTTCATTTGATCTGCAGGCTGTACTTCAGATCCCTCAGTGCAAAGTAAGCTTGTTGTATTATTCTCGAAAGCTGTGCGTGTTTAATCTCACTGTTTATGAAGCAAGTCTGCCCAATAATGCATACTGTTTTCTCTGGTCCGAACTGAACGGCAAAAAAGGTAGCTGCGAAATTGGAACGATTTTATTACATTATTTAACTAAATGTATTCCAGCAAATGTAGCTGAAATAAGCCTTTTTTCTGACACTTGCTCAGGTCAAAATAGAAACCAATATGTGGCAGCAATTCTTTTGTGGGCTGTTCAGAATATTGAACACTTACAGATTATGGAGCAAAAATTTTTAGAATCAAGACATACATACATGGAGGCCGATTCTATGCACAGTGCTATTGAATCACAAAAGAAAGAAACATCAGTATATTCAATGCAAGACTGGATTTCAATATGCGAACGTGCAAGGCGTAGGAAAATACATACTGTTCAACAGAAGAAGATAGTCAAGGAGCCATACAAAACAAAAGAGGTTAAATACCATGAGTTTTATGATCTAAAAGATCTGGCTTCTAAGATTATTCATAACAAAGATAAGGACCAGGAAGGAAATAAAGTACAGTGGCTTAAAATCAAGCGGCTATGGTTTGTAAAGAAGGAGAAAAGAATTTACTTCAATTACGACATGAGTGAGACTTTTAATTACATTGACGTTACCGGTAAAGAAGGAAAAACTAGAGCTATACGAACAAGAAGAAAGGAACAAAATGAATTTCCAACTGAGTTAAAAAAAATGTATAAAGAATCATTACCTATATCCGAAGCAAAAAAACAGGATTTACTAAATTTGGTTAAAAAAAACAAAATACCAGAAGAATTGGAGCCTTGGTATAAAAATCTGAAGACGGTTAGTGTTCCTGTCGAGGCTGAAGAGGAGAATGAGCTGATGTCGTGCGAGGAAACTCCTTAATTCCTATATTCGTATTTTTTTTCTGCATAATATTTTCAAGTGCTATTTCTCTACAGAATTAAACTGTTTAAAGTTAAGAAAGCTTACAATAAATAAAATAAATATCGCGTATTTGTTTCTTTAATGCAGTAATTCCCACAACATTTACAGGTAGAAACAGATAACTGAGAAAAAACATATTCTACCGCCTTAAGTGGAATATTATTTCAATTTATTTTAACATCAACTTATTTAATATGGGACAGTGAACTGTTCCTAATATAGTAGGTAAAGATTTACGTGTGTTTAAGAGATTTACAGCTTAGTTACGTATTTCAGGTAAAACAAAATAACTGCAATACCTTCACGCCAACTTTCGCCTTTTTTAAACTTTTTATGACAATTAATGCGTAAATTATTGTATCAAGATAGTTTTAGATAATGTATCTATGTACTAATAGTAAAAAAAATTGTAATTATGCTTCGTCATTGACATAATGATCGTCCAAAACTTTAAATCTATTTTTCTCAAAATAACAAAATCGCTAGGTACTTATCTGGTTCTCCCAGAACACCCTCGATATGTGTATCGATATTTTCGCCAATTGTGAACCGATTTTAAAAAATCTTTTTAGTTCGAAGTAATATACTCCCAAGGTGGTCCCATTTAAATTTTATCGAAATCGGCTGAGCCGTTTTTGATAAATCAACAATAATGTACATGGATGTCTCATCGATTCATGCAAACTATTCGAATTCTGTACACAGTGGAAGTCGTGTTGCGATTTTTTGCGGAATAATTATTATCGGACTTCGGTATTACGGTATGACTTCAATATTCGGGAAAAAAAACTGGTCATTCTGAGGACGTTCTCATCTTTCATCAGCTTTTACGGTAAGTAAATATGCAAAAAATGTAGCTTGTTAAAGGGCACAAATTTACAAAGGTATAATATAATCATTATTGTAAAGAACCTTTCCGTTGCTCGGATAACACGTTAAATTGTAGGTCCCGGTTGTATTCAAACGTTTAGCCATGTCAGAGGGCTTCAGGCGGGTTATAAACTCTGATACCAATGCTAGCCACCCGGTCTATACGAACATACTTTTTAACATTCTAGAAAACTTTATTCTGTTTTTAAAATTTGTTGTTATAGCGGCAACAGAAATAGATTATCTGTGATAAATTCAGCTGTCTAACTATTGTACGGTTCATGAGATACAGCCTGGTGACAGACAGACGGACAGACGGACGGACAGCGAAGTCTAGTAATAGGTTCCCGTTTTTACCCTTTGGGTACGGAACCCTAAAAAGTACTAAGGGTGGCTAATCGACCAGTTCTTTCTTCTTAAAATTATACTTAAACATTGTATCTTTTTCAAAATTAGCATAAATCCTGTACTTATATTTAAGTAGCGACCCGCCCCTGCTTCGCACAGGTGTATAATACATAATGTATATATTCTTCATGCCTGGAAGAGATTGCTGTAAGCAATAAGGCCGCCCTTTGTTGCACTAGTTTTAAGTTACTTTATTTTTCCTTTCTGTGTATTTTTCTGTAATTTGTGTTAACAATAAAGTGTTCATTCATTCATTCATTCTTCTCGAATCACTCTATATATTAAAAAACCGCATCAAAATCCGTTGCGTAGTTTTAAATATATAAGCTTACATAGGGACAGACAGAGCGGGAAGCGACTTTGTTTTATACTATGTAGTGATATGTTTCAGATGTAGCGAAATCTTGGTAAAACCCGAGCGTCCTATATTACGAGTATCTTTGCACGTAAATAACTCTGCTCGGTTACCAGAAAATAAAGCAGTATTGGAGTTCCGCGTCAGAAATTTGAAATGCGACCCCATCATGTCACACTTGCAAAAATACGACCGCTTCTAAGCCGAGGTAACATTTCTGGGATCCTAAAAGGTACAAAAAAAATTATGATGGAGGATGCGAGCATGCAGACTTTAATTTGGGAATCTACCTCTACATTGCGGATATTTTGCTTTAAAGGCTACATTGTTTTACACTCTATCTGAAAATAATAAATCAACAGCTCATCAACCAATTCCCACTCTGCACTGAGGGCCAAAGAACGAACGAAATCCGCTTTTTTAAACGACTTCCAAAATGAAGGAGGTTCTATGTTCGTCTCTATGTTTTTTTGTGTAAGTTCATCGATAATTCGACAGTTCGAAAGGGTTATACTCTCCAGGTGGTCCAATTTAAATTTTACAGAAATCGACTGAGCCGTTTTTGAAAATGAACAATGACGTAAACGATTCCAGCGATACATTCGAATTTTGTACACAATGGAAGGCAGTTTTGCCATGTTTTTGCGAAAAATAATTATCATTTAGCCTGTGCTCACGTATATATATTTTTTTCATGCGGTGTCCGTAATGGATCCATTCTGCTCGTTTTGGAAGGCGGGAATAAAATATTGTAAGACAAAGTATGCTATTCCATTTTATAGTCAGTAGATTTTTGATCCAAATGGCTAGATAATGGAATAGACTGCTGTTCTGTTTCTTAATAAACATAATCTGAAGCTTTTCAAACGCCGAGTGAATAAGTATCTTCTAAGTCTGTATAATTCATCTTTGACGCCCACAATGTCGCTTCTACCATCCGACGAGCTGGCGGTTTAGCGCAAACTTATTTGCGATAAAATACTATACCTAAACTTTATGTAGATTATCCAAACATAGATTTAGAATTTCACTGGAATAACCACTCAAAGATGATTCTGTGATTAAATCTGTTTCCTTACAGATGATCCCAAAACACTGGTTAACTTGCGAACTCCTAATGAAAGCTTCGCGGAACTTAAAATTTTCACCAAGACCATTAATTGTGTATAACTTGGTTTTAATTAACCGACGCTTTGACAAACTTAATAAATGTGAAACGGGGCCTTCATCTTAATTAATACCAAAAGGGTTTATTGGCTTAACTTTCATACGATGGCTTAGAACTGCGATTAGCACAAACAGAGGACTCGTTCACGGGTAATTAGGGGGATATAACTTTTAAAACAAGAACGATGAACCTTTTAGACTGAGTTATCAATTGCCAGGCTTATTTAGGAACGGGTAAACGGAGGCATGGAATGTAGAAGAGGCGGCGTGAAATATGTAGCTTGAGAAAAAGTTAGTGTCTTCCGGAATTCCGTGAGAGAAAATTCATAATCAGTAGATTTTCACTTGATGATTACTACATCGATCCAGTTGCTCTTTTCACAAGTTCGAGTTTAATCCCATAGTAAAAAAGCTATTCATAATGATGAGTAGTGTATACTATACAGTTTTGTAAAACCTTGCACTTGCAAACAACACATTGTGATTTCTTATAAAGCTATTGCGGCAAAATAAAATCATACTGAAGACAACCTCGTCGTAGCTGATCTTGATTACACGGACTTTTGCGAAAATTCAGTCTCATTTTCATACCTACTACACAAAATGAAAACAAACAAAGCAACAACTCACATTTCGACACCCCAACACATAAAAGTCCAGTAATTCACCTGAAGGAACTGCAGTTGAAACAAAACTGTACAACCCGCCGTTTCATTGTGGACAGAGGCGTATCTAAAGGATGACCAAAATTATTTATTTTATTTATATTCGTTAATTGCATAATACACTGTTACATCAAAACACAGTAACATATAGATATTTTAGTTATTAAAGTAGTTATTCAGGACTACAATACAATAGTCAGAGCATAGATAGTAATTGTCTATGGTCATAGTAATATTTATTGGTAAAATCTTTTTTACAAGTCAATAATACAGCACAATACAATGCAATGCCATCAAGTCATTCAATTTGTAAGTATTGCATCCAATTAATTACAATGCTGAATATCCAGCAGTAGCCATCCTTAGGCTGATGGATGGATGGCATTATACGAATATCTGATAAACTTAAAATGAAAAGCCAAATTATATAAACCATAAACCAAATTTCAAAACCTATAAATAATACATTTCAAAATCGTTAGAGCCGTATCCGAGATCCGAATTTTGTACAAACAAATAAATATTCACGAATTGTTTTTCACAATCAAAGTCACTATTTTTGTGTGTCTGTCCGCGTGTTTGTATGTTCTCTAAGATATTTTAAACTACAAAGCTGATTTCAACGCGATTTTAAAATATTTCTTCCGGAACATTTGTAGCTCGTAAGTAACCGGGTAAAGTCGGGACGGCGGCTAGTTTAAAGGTATAATAATATGATACAAAGAACTCTGAATGCGGCACTGGGTGGAAGGGGGTCGGAGGCGAGCGACCAGGCATGAAATTAAACAGCTTGCACTAAGTTGTTAATCGCCTGGACCACTGCCAGTGCCCAATTTGAAGAAATTGCTGACGACTCGGCGAGTTACAGCAACTGCTAATTGAAAAGATGAAAGGTGAAACTGCGAAGACGGTGTACTGTGTAAATAACTGGGTTGAATAACAGTATTTTAGAAATGTAACTTCCAGGGAAATGGTACTCATCATTATTTTATTTTCGTGTAGGTACAAGTACGAGTATGTATGCGCTGCGCTGCTTAAATGATTTTGTTAACTGAATAGGTAAGTCTACGTTGAGCTTTATTTTACTAATATGTAAATATTATGACAATAGACATTTTAATTTTCACACAAAACTGGTTACGCAGCGTAACTTTTTAACCGACTTCCAAAAAGGAGGACGTTCTATGTTCATCTGTATGTATTTTTAGGGTTCCGTACCCAAAGGGTAAAAACGGGACACAATTACTAAGACTCTGCCTTCCGCCTGTCCGTCTGTCTGTCTGTCTCCAGGCTAGATATCATGAACGGTTATAGCTAGAACGTTGAAATTTTCACAGGTGATGTATTTCTGTTGCCGCTACAACAACAAATACTAAAAACAGAAATAAATAAATATTTAAGGGGGGCTTCCATACAACAAACCTGAATTTTTAGCTGTTTTTCGATTGATATTAATAACGGTGACAGGTAAATGCTTGAAATATTTACAGAACATTTAGTTAAATAATCACTTTAAAAATATAAAATTAAATAAAAATAAAATAAATATTTAAGGGGGCTCCCAATCACGAAACATTATTTTTTGCTTGATATTAATAACGACTACAGGAAGATACTTGAAATAATCACAGAATATTAAGTTGTATATTACCTACAAAATAAAATATATTATGGGCGTTTTCGGAACCCTTCGTGCGCGAGTCCGGCTCGCACTTGGCCGATTTTTTTCATGAATGTTCATCGATAAAAAAAATATTTTTTAGTTCGAAAGGGTATACTCCCGAGGTGGTCCCATTTAAATTTTAAAGTTCAGTAGTTAGTTTTACATGAGGCTAAGCCGTTTTTGAAAAATCAACAGTAATGTAAACAATCCGAGCGAAATTGTCAAATTATTCACGATGAAAGGTGTTTTGCCATTTTTTCTGAAAAATAATATACTATGATATTCTAGTTGTCCAAAAGAAAATTTAGCTTCCACTCACTGAGTTTTTACAACGCGGGAGATCCGTCCCAATTTCCAATTCAATTAGCCTATACAAGCCGCTCCAAATCACGCGCGCATATCAAAAGCGTAATCCTTTAAAACGCATCGCACGCCGCGGTTCTAATTGTGAATAGAAACAGGGACGTAATTAGAGTTTTAGGCAGGGGGTGTAGGTCCATCCATCAGCAATAAGACGCTCACTGACGGACAAAGGCCTCACCTGTGAATCTCCAATAAGACTGGTTGAAAGCGGCCTGCATCCAGCGTAAACCTGCGCTTTTGATGAGATCATCTGTCCACTTTGTAGGTGGTCGTCTATCACCACGCCTGCCGGCACATGGTCTCCACTTGAGAACTTTTCAACCCCTTCGGTCATCGGTCCTTTGAGCTATGTTCCCTTTTTTTTTTGACCTGGGGAAATCTTTTAAACATACCACCGCACCTCGGGGCGTGTGGTTATGTGGGAGTCCTCGTCCTTTGCTGAACAGTATACCCACCAAAACCCCAGGGTGTTCCGCCACTGCGCTATGTGTCAGGGCTACGGGCACGCACCCGTGTCCGACAGCCCTGGTCCCGATGCAACGGGTCAATTAAAGTGGCCCCGCGCCTGCCACTACGGCTGCAGAGGATAGGGAGAGCGGCCATCGCGATACCGAAACTCCTCCTCCCCTGCAGCCACACCTCGTCCGCCATCAAAACGGTGGCGACCCCGTCGAGGCCGCGGAAGGCAGGGAAAGTGGCAACGACACACCAGAAGTCCTCTCTCGCCGCGGCCTCCAATCCTCAGAAGCGGTGCCCCCAATAAGGCACTCAACCTACTTTGGCCAGCTTCTACACAGGCTTGAACAAGAAGCCCGGTAGAGCGGCCCCACCACGGATTCCTCTTAGCTTCACCCTAGTCTCCCACTAGAGGGAGACTCCTTCCCTAGGGTTACTGAGCCTTTTTTTATAGCTTAATGTTTTGCACACGTACCTTATTATACCCGCAATGGTCTATGTTCGCTTCAAAAATAAATCGTTAGACCGGTATTACAGCACTTGGCCGCTCTCCCTATCCTCTGCAGCCGTAGCGGCAGGCGCGGGGGTCACTTTAATTGATCCGTTGCATCGGGATCAGGGCTGTCGGATATGGATGGTGTCCGGCGCCCAGTGCTAGTTGGTTCCGAGTGGTGGATTTGAAGAGTGCGTAAGAGTGCCCGTAGCCCCGACACCAGGCGCAGTGGTGGAACACCCAGGGGATTTGGTGAATATACCGTCTAGTCGGCATATAACAACTCGAGGCGCGGTGGGCGTCTATCAAAAAGGATTATCCTACCCTGGTAAAAAAAATGTATCACAGCACCTATCGCACACTTTATGCAAGAGATGTGAAGTGGCCCACACTTTTCTACCTTGAATACGCCTCTGAACGCTTCCGATTGAATTATTACGAGGGACATGTCTGGATTGACACATTCATCTGTATTTAGAGCCTGTGCCTACTCTAAAATTAGATTTTCAATTTATTATCGTTGTATCATTGCTTGTCTTTGTGTTTTCAATTTATTGAATCTATTGATAGACTTAATATGAAGTAGATACGATTTATTGTAGGTACCTACGTGTGTGCCTTTTGTCAACTTAATTACAGCGTGAAACAAGAAAATTTTTGAATTTTGTATTTACTTCACATTTTTTTCATCTCCGAAATTTAAAAAAAAATCAACTGTTTCATAAGTACATTCAGTCAAAATCCAAGAAACTTTTTGAATGGAACAGAGAGCTGATTTTCTTTACGTTATCGTAGTTGATCCTATATTATAAGTTGGTCATCATTATGACTAGGTACAATGATATAAAACCACCCCTTTGATAGAGATCGCTTACCACCTTACTAACTACAACCAAAGAATTATATAATAATATACTAAGTACCTACTACAACCTTGTACAATTAAATAACATTGTGGTTTTCTTTATTTTAACCTATTGAAATAGGTACCAAAACTGGAAATACCTTATAAATACCTACGTACCGCGTGAAGTAAATACAAATCCCAAAGTCGTATTTCTTGTTTCACGCTGCAATAAAGTTGACAAAAGGCAACAGAGCAAAATAAACGTGGAGCGAGAAATTCCTTTGGATTCTTTGTGAAATCAGTGTGCAGTGCAACGCTTTGTGAAGAGCTTCGCCTTTTCTATAACTGGTATTGATAGGTGCGCCTCGAGTACCCTACTCAAGATGTTTACGTGTGACGACCTATCTTTATTATTTGCTAAAAGAAAATACAATAAACAGAGAGATAAATGTAAACTGGCTAGTGTATAGGCCGTATCATTCAAGTCGGCGGATGTGAAGTTAGCTACGCAGCTTTATGTGAGTATCTGTCAGGATTGGATATTGCGCAGCTTGTAGCTAACTTCACATCCGCCAACTTGCATGATTCGGCCTGTAGGTACATGGTTTTCAGGCATTTTATGATTCAAGTAGTCCGCCGTAAGCACCAACGTTACGTATCCCGTAAGCTAATCGCATAAATGCCATATCTTTACTTAGCTTTGATGCTAGAAACATTAAATTGTGTGAGTAATCCTCGTAGATATACATATTACATTTCTGCAATGGACTTACAAACTTCAACTCAATTAGATTTTCCTATAAATAACAACTCAATTTCCATGTACAAACGTACAGGGTTTTTTTCTAAGTATCGGACATATTCTAGGATACCCTTCTTTTACGTTGCACTCATCCTTATTACTACCTTTTGCTATGGAAGTAATCTTAAAACGGAACACTCACTTTCGACAAAATGTGGGTATGGAACAGCTGAATAATTTACACGATTCCGAATAAAAGTTATTTGAATAACTTTGCATTAACATTTCATCATTGTTAATTAGGTCTCTGTACCTTTATCTTACAGTTTACAGGTAGAGTTAAAGGTTCTTAAATTAATAGCGGGGTCGCAAACATTGTCTACCTTGTTACTACATAGTTTGGGAACGTAGCTTGGAAGCATTCAAATATTAGTTAAGGTCCTGTTTGTTATCTCAAAGTAATCAAACATACATACATAGAATTTAGCAATGAGTGCATATAGAGCTTGATCCATTGCTTACTTAAGATGTACAGTGATACCCCGAGTTACGCAACTGCGTTTTACGCGATACGCGGAGATACGCGGTTTTCTTTTTACAAGCTTTTATTTAGTTTCACCTGTCCCGTTGTCTGTCTGTCAGTCTGTAATCAAATCTTGCAAGTTAAATTTGATCCACTTCCCGGTTACTGATTGAGCTTATATTTTGCATATGTTGAGGAGTAAGGAGTTTACACCGGGGTGCAAATCAAACTCGTCTTTCCATAAAAAGTCCTTCAATAGTGGTCGCTTGTTTGAAACGCAGTTATACCGCTGATGTGTCGGAGGTGGAGGTTCCTCTTACGAAGCGTTGTACGGCGAGGTGCAGGTGGCAAGATGGCAAGTTGGCAAGTGAGCTAACGGCCGCGACCGTCCTATATTTATACTAACCCCCCGCCACTGGTTCCCCGCAGGGCTCATCCTCAGTGGGAGAGGCGCGTATTACCCAATCGGGCGCGCACTCCGTGCGAGCGAGAGGGCCATAATCACCAACCTCTCACTCGCGCGCGTCGCGATTAAGTACCTAGGTTCGCTAGGTTTTTCCATATTTCCTAATCCTAATCATATTTACCTCACCGTACACGTTACCTGTATGCCATCCTCAAAACATACCTTAACCTCCCTTCATCCTGCCGACATACCAGGGGTAAAACAAACGACCAAAACCAAATCCATTTATTTACAAAACCTTACAATAATATCACAAATAACATCACAATTTTACACATATTTACACCATTTACACTTACATAATCACCGTGCAATGGGCCGCTTTACATTAAACCATATATTTTACATAAAACTTACATATTTTCTCTTAACAAGTACGTTCATAATCACTCCGTACTGAAATGTTTCTTAGGAATCTAGGTTCGTCTACACGCTAGGGCTTTCATAATCGTAGCCTGCTATTTCTACACGTTCAAAGTAGTCTAGCACTAATCGTTCACATAGCTAGGTGCAAACATTGACGACCTAGAGTCGTTTTACTTAAGAAACTGAATTACATGAAACGTTATTAGAGAAAACAAGGGTGGTATGTACTGGACTAGGTCCAGTACAAAGGCGAAAAGCGACATCTAAAGTTTTATATAATGTAAAAGTATCGAAACGAAAGCTACTGTAGACCTAGGCTTCATACATAGTCATTTAGGACTCATCTGTCCGCAACAGTCTCCCCCGAGCGCAGTGCTAACGAAGCTAAAACGTCGGCAAGGAGGACGATGAGTCCTCGTCTAGGTCTCAGAGTTAGGTGGAGCTTGAACGTCGACGGGGAGAACCACAAGTCTACGTCTAGGTCTTCTAAATATCCCGCCGCGCGTCTGCACCTCTGCGCTTCGTATAATGCCATCTCTTCCAGGCATTACTTTTACAACGCGTCCCCTAGGCCATAAGTTCCTAGGTAACAGCCCATCTGCGATCATTACTAGATCGCCTACCTTTAGGTCCGACTGAGTTACACCACTTTCTCCGCGTGGCGCCAGTGTCGGAAGATACTCGTCTATCCATCTTTTCCAAAACGAGTCTGCGAGTGCTTGAGCGCTTCTCCATGCTCGTCTATCTGCTAAGTCGCTTGTACCCACGTAAGGCATCCCATTTGATGATCCCAACAAGAAGTGATTCGGTGTGAGTGCCTCATTTTCCCCAATTTCTACGGGCACATGGGTCAGTGGCCTCGAGTTCACTGTGTACTCCACTTCTGCCATCAATGTCGTGAGAACTTCATCCTTAGGGGCCCGCTCGTTTAGCGTGATAGCGAGCGCGCTCTTTACCGACCTTATTAAGCGTTCCCACGCGCCGCCTTGATTGGGCGCGCCGGGGTCGATAAATCTCCATTCTACACGTCGTGACGATGCGTACTCCTTCAGCGCTGGTAGCCATTCTTCGTAGGCATTGCCTAGCTCTACCTCAGCGCCCCGAAAATTCGTACCGTTATCGGAAAAATAGACTCGTGGCCAACCGCGCCGCGCCGCCATACGTCTCAGCGCCATGATCGCGCTATCTGTACTCAGACTTGGCAGGATTTCGATGTGTATGGCGCGCGTTACTAGGCACGTGAACAGCAGGCCCCACCGTTTCTCGTGGCGCCGACCTACTGTTACGTGATAGGGTCCAAACGCGTCTAGCCCACAGTTTGAAAACGGTCGTTTGAAGGCTTCTAAACGTACGCCAGGCAAATCACCTTTAGCCGGGATCGTCGGCCGCGCGGTTCGCGCGCGACAGACGACACAGCGACTTAGAACTTTTCTCACCGCGGGTCGTAATCTTATTACCCAATAGCGCTGTCGTAAGTTGTTAACTATCGTCTCGCGCCCGGCGTGATTTTGCCTTTCATGTTCGTGGCGTATTAACAACGTCGTCACGTAGTGTCTTCCATCTAGAATCGGCGGATCCCTTACTCCATTTGACACGGCGGCAGCGCCGATACGCCCGTTTATGCGTACTAGGCCGTCTGACCGTAGTACCGGGTCCAACTGTCTCAGTCGACTTTCCCTCTCGATACATAATCCCTTTTCGAGGCGGACGAAATCGTCTAAGAAGCTATCGCGCTGCACCTGCCGCAGTACCAAACGTTCCGCTTCTTCTAGTACCTGTGTCGTCAGCTCGCGCTCTTGGCGACGACACTTTCTTATAAAGAGTAGGGCGTAACCCGCTGCTCTTATAAGCCTTTCCCACCGCGAGAAGCGCGCGATTTCTATAAAGTCGGCGCCCTTTACGGTCCTTACATGGTAGCTCCTCGGTGTCCGTCTCGACCGCGGCCTCCTCCCCCGGCCAGCACTCCTCGGGTTCGCGAAGGAAGGGCGGGCCGGTAAACCATCGGTCCGTATTCAATACTTGAGTGTTACCTGGGCGGGTGGCGTCATCCGCTACATTATGTGCTGTAGGCACCCAGCGCCAGTCTCGCGAGTCGGTCAGCTCGGCTATCTCGCCTAAGCGATGCGCGACATATGGTGTATAGCGGGCAGAGTCGTTCCTTATCCAGTGCAATGCGGTCTTGGAATCGCTCCAATACACTGCTCTGCCGGTATACGCGTGTTCCTTCTTTATGTCGGCCGACAGTCGAGTGTTCTACGGCGGCCGCACCGATACAACCCGTCCAGGGATACTAGGCCCTCAGGTTACTAGTACTGGGTTTAACTATCCCAGGCGACTCGCCCTGCTCGGCACTTCGTTCATGTGCGAGGCGGCTCAAGCCGTCCGGGAAGCCATCGCGCCCCGACCGTCGTAGCTAGTGTTATTTTACTAATGTTTCTTACGACCGCGGCCTCTTCCTTCGGCCAGTCCCCCGCCGGTTCGCTGGCGTGGAGAGGGCTGATAGGCCATCGGTCCCATTCCTTCATGCGAGTGTTCTTTCGTGCGATTCACTAACATCTCGCTTGCGCTCGTTGTATTTGTTCTTAGTTTATCGCGAGAACGAAATACAGTCCCGTTCGAGCTTTTTAACAAGCGCGGCCCGCCTCGTAGCGCATCGTTCGTACGTATTCTCTTCGAACGTGCGCCCATATCGACACGGCGGGTTTTGCCGGGCTTGTTTGCGTTGGTAACCGCAGGGTGCGGTGAGTACGTTCTTGAGTGTCTCGGGTCTGCGTCATTCTTCACTGCGCGACGTTTCTTCACAAGCCTATTCTTCTCCCCCGAGTATGCGCTCGCATGCTCGGGCGACTTGTCCGTCTTACGCTTGACGCCTTGTCCTCTCCGTAGCGCCCTGTCGTAGCTCGGGGGAAGCTCGACCTTGTTCGTGCGCTGCGGTGACCCGGCTCTACAATAACCGCCCTTCTTTTTCGCGGTTCGGTTAACTGTGGTTACATGTAACACCCGCTCGTTCTGGGTCGTTACAACTTTGTGTGGATTAGCACCGTGCACCACCCACCCTAATTTGGTTAGAGACGCCGCAGGTTGTGTCTTCTTGCCCGTGAGTAATTTGCGCGACACGATGAGATGCCAATTATCGGCGCCGATAAGTACGCGCGGGCGCACGTTCTCGTAGCATACGTCGTCTCTGTCCAACTGCCGAAGGTGGGGGTGATTTAACAAGTCTCGCGACACAGACTGGCCGCCCAGCTCTAGGCGTCGCACTGTTCGTGCCTTAATCGAGTCGTATTCCTTTTGACGACGCCCTCTTATTCCAATCTTAATCGCACGGCTCGCCGCCTCACGCTGGCTATTGGTGATGCCGTGGATGTTGAGAGGTCGAGAGGGCCCGCGCGCTCCGAGTTGCGTGGCTAAGTCGTCGTCGATTAGGCTTACAGTGGAGCCCTCATCCAACAGACCATACGTCTCAACAGTGCCTGCCGGTCCCTTCAATGTCACTGGGCACAACTTGAGTAACACTTGTCGATTGGTATTTATCTGCGCTGAGGCGGTTATCGCAGAGTCTTCCTCTTGCTCTGCTGACGAATCATCGCGTGTCTTATTGGGCATGTGAAGCAGAGAGTGGTGGGGCGACTGACACCCGTTCAAGCCGCATTTCTTAGCTTTACACTTGAACCTCCTATGCTTGCTCTCTAAACATCGAAAACATATTGCCGTCTCTCTCGCCCAACGCCAACGGTCGTCTGACGTCATGTTGTGTAGCTTCACGCATTTCGTGGTCACGTGACCCTCCCGCAGCAATAACATGAGCTTTGTTTCGACGTGTCGGTTGTTGTTACAAAGACTCGCGCTTCAGTTGGTCGAGGCGCAGGTCGTGACGACTGTTGCGTGGGCCGCGATCCCAGCTCTCTGTTGTTAGTCGGTCTCGATGGTTGCGCCGCCGGCGCCGAGTAGCAGTGACGAACTGCGCGCTCCGCTTCTCTCATGAAGAAACGCGACAAAGTTACTATCTCAGCTTCACTCGCGCTCCCATATTCTTCAGCGAAATCGCACCATCTTGACCGATGATGTTCACCCATCTTCTCGGTGATATGCCGCGTTAACATCGGATTCTTTAGATACCCTTTGCCATCTAGGCACGCGATGACCGTGACGATATTCTGTAGCTTGATCGCAAAGTTGTTTAGATCTGCCGCGGTCGTTCCTATTCGCGGTAGTCTCTTGAGTTCCTCCAGCGCTTGGTCGATGATGATCTCGGGCTGCCCGTACCTCTGCTCCAGCGTGGCCATTATGCTCGAAGGTTCCGACGCTGTGTACAGTAGCGCTGCGACGCACTGTCTCGCTTCGCCCTTGAGACATGCGCGCAGCCGCGCGAGATTCTCCGCTGGAGGTATGTTGTAGACCGTAGTGGCCTCACGCATCGCTGCTTTAAACGAGAGCCACTCCCCCGGTGCTCCAGCAAACGATGGTAAGTCTGGTGGTCTAGATCGCCGACTATGCCTCGTCATTCTGTCGAGCGCATCTGCGAGTCGGTCGATCGGATCTTCTTTCGCGGCCGCCTTCTGCGGTGAAGCGTGTCTCTCCTTACTTGCAACGTGAGTGGCGACTCGTTCTATCCTGCTCGCTCTCGTACGCGGCTGCGCCCCTGTCTCCGTTGCAATCGCAGCTGGAACCTGTGCTTGTGAGTGATCCACGATCCAATCGCTCACGCGCCTCCCGACGTCATCTTCTGCGCGATCGAAGACGCTGCCCTGCTCCGACTCTTCACGCATGATGTCGATGTCCGCTGCTAAACGCTTCTTTATAAGGTCGGCCTCCAATTGTAGCTCTTTCCTCTTGAGCTCAGCTAGGCGTTCTTCTGCTTGGATCTCGGCGCGCCGGATCCTAGCGCTAACGCTAACTGTAGAGCGCACAGACTGTGTCTCTAACCGCTGCTCCGTAATCGTAAGCGGTCTCGCTGTGCTTGGTGTCGGCGCCGAGGACTCATCCATGCCTGTCTCCATCGTAGGCATGTCCGGCGGCGCCGATGGTTGCGCGGTAGACGGTGACGCGGGGTAGTCGACGTAGACTCGTAGTCCTTGCCCGTCGACGTTCTTGCTCCGTGTCGTTGGCATGATTGCCCCTAACCGTCCCTACGTGCCCTAATTCCGTACCTCCCTATCGGCCCTAACAGTCCCTATCAGTCTCGCGGGAGGGCCCGGTTTTTAGGCCGGGATACGCTCCCTTGAGGATGGAAGGTCGTGCAGGAAAGGAAAGGTGGGGTCCCCCCGGCAGAGGAATGTGAGGGCAGCGGGTTGCTCGGTGACTGGTGGGAATGCCAGCCACGTCAGCGTGCCTACAGTCCGGCGCCGCGCCACTCACACTCTTACCAGCGCGGGTAATACTTCACTCCGAGCGTCGCTCCTTCTTCTTAATCACGGCGCGCTCGAAGTATCCGGCCCGCCGTTCCTCTTCTTGAAGCGGTGGTGTGTCCCCGCGGACTTGCCCGCCGATTTGCGCGAAGACGCAGCACCGTTCCCTTGAACGCGGAGCCGTAGCACCGTTGGGTGATCTTCTCAAGCCCGTCGAACACGGAGCGGTCGCACCATTCGGTGATCTTCGGGTTCACCCAACCTTCTTTCTTCTTTCTTCACGAGGGCGTTCACGGGTGGGAAGCGAGAAACCCACCCGCTAGCTCGGACCGCACGTAAAAGTCGCTACGTGCGGTTGCTGCCCACAAAAGACTTCAACGCGCGAGCTTGCTACGCCCGCGCGCACGTCGTTGAAATTCGTCCCACGAGCGCTTCTATATGAGCTCAGTGGGCGCTTATACGCCGATATCTTCGTCCCACGAGTGCCTTCAATGCAGCTCAATGGGCTCAGAGTTCTCTCGGCGACCTTCGTCCCGCGAGCGCTTCTATAAGGTAGCTCAACGGGCACTTTCTTCTAGCTTCGCCCCACGAGAGCGGTGGAAATCGCAATCTCAGTGGGGACCGGCGCCTCCGACTAATATTTCGTCCCACGAGTTCTTCAATTCTCAGTGGGCGCTGCTGGATAACCCACTTCACTTGGGTTTAGATCCGGCTCGAAGATTTGTTGAGGAGTAAGGAGTTTACACCGGGGTGCAAATCAAACTCGTCTTTCCATAAAAAGTCCTTCAATAGTGGTCGCTTGTTTGAAACGCAGTTATACCGCTGATGTGTCGGAGGTGGAGGTTCCTCTTACGAAGCGTTGTACGGCGAGGTGCAGGTGGCAAGATGGCAAGTTGGCAAGTGAGCTAACGGCCGCGACCGTCCTATATTTATACTAACCCCCCGCCACTGGTTCCCCGCAGGGCTCATCCTCAGTGGGAGAGGCGCGTATTACCCAATCGGGCGCGCACTCCGTGCGAGCGAGAGGGCCATAATCACCAACCTCTCACTCGCGCGCGTCGCGATTAAGTACCTAGGTTCGCTAGGTTTTTCCATATTTCCTAATCCTAATCATATTTACCTCACCGTACACGTTACCTGTATGCCATCCTCAAAACATACCTTAACCTCCCTTCATCCTGCCGACATACCAGGGGTAAAACAAACGACCAAAACCAAATCCATTTATTTACAAAACCTTACAATAATATCACAAATAACATCACAATTTTACACATATTTACACCATTTACACTTACATAATCACCGTGCAATGGGCCGCTTTACATTAAACCATATATTTTACATAAAACTTACATATTTTCTCTTAACAAGTACGTTCATAATCACTCCGTACTGAAATGTTTCTTAGGAATCTAGGTTCGTCTACACGCTAGGGCTTTCATAATCGTAGCCTGCTATTTCTACACGTTCAAAGTAGTCTAGCACTAATCGTTCACATAGCTAGGTGCAAACATTGACGACCTAGAGTCGTTTTACTTAAGAAACTGAATTACATGAAACGTTATTAGAGAAAACAAGGGTGGTATGTACTGGACTAGGTCCAGTACAAAGGCGAAAAGCGACATCTAAAGTTTTATATAATGTAAAAGTATCGAAACGAAAGCTACTGTAGACCTAGGCTTCATACATAGTCATTTAGGACTCATCTGTCCGCAACAGCATACATGTGTAAATCGCGTGACAATTCAATATTATAATGACATGGTGTTGATCTGATGATGGAACTGGAGAGTGGCCAAAAGAAATAAGCAATAAAACGACACAACCTCATCGAGTTTGGGATCATTTAAATGGTATTGGCGAGTAGTTATTCTTTCAATGGTAACCAGGGTCTGATGATGGAGCTGGAAAGTGGTCATAGCAACTCTAATCAAACGACGCAACCCTATTGAGTTTCGGCTCGTTTGATTCGTCTCGGCAAGTACTTGGTCAGTAAAAGTTTTTTTTAATAAAAGGTTTTTTTTTTAACATTATACTTGGTTTTACGTACCTACGCAACGCATATTCAGTTTATGACAAGTGTGAACGTATTATTATACGTTCTTTTTACGTTTTTAAATATGCAAAGTTGAACCCCGACTTACACGATTTCAATTTACGCGGCTATTGCTTGGTCCCACCTGACCTATCGCGTAAGTCCGGGGTAGCTATTACTGTACCTAGTGTGCTCAAATTTAAAATATCATCAAAGGAACCCTCCTCAAAAAATTTCAATGATTGAATCGACAGTTTAACTTAATCTATTTAAATCATTCCAAATTAAATTGTTTAGAAAATGAACTCTTTAATAACGTTTTCGTGTAAAATAATGCCAAGATCACCAGATATTTTTCGTGGCCAAATAGTTATCAGATCTCATGTAGCGCCAACGACTTGGCATTTTTTTATTTTCTCATTTTGATGTGTAGAGCCAAGCTTCTAACTCTACACTTCCGAACTCCATTAACTTTACTCCTTAGTCAAAATGATTGTGCTGACTACATACGTAGAGGATTCAGTAATAATATAATATGTATAGTTCGGCCGTTCAGAGAATGCGTTCCTGACACGTCATCTTGAAAAAATTTTTTTGGCCGATATCTCGGAAACTATGTACTTAAGGGCAAAAAACATTAAGAACATTATAAAAAATAAAATTTCGCATCTTTTGTTTCCACTAAACTTTTTTGTAAAACTTACCGTTTACGACTTATGGACCATTTAATGTTTTAAGGTTCAAGATGACGTGTCAGGAACGCATTCTCTGAACGGCCGAACTATACATGAGGTAATTTGCGACCACGAGTATAATTTTAATTATGTTTATATTTCTGAATCTGGTTTATGTTTCTATGTGTTTCATAAATTCGTGCTACCGGATTTTTATCAAGCTTATTTAGGTAAATACAAAACATAACATAATATTTTATTAAATTGACTTTGTATCGTATTAAATGGCTTAATTTTTCTTGCTGGGTTATTCCTTGTATAGGTTAAACACTCTCTTAAAGTTTATTTTGTTATTATTTCTTCTATTCTCTTATTTTTAATAATTCCATCTCTTGTGGAATATTTCCTACAGCCTGGAAAGATGCACAGATTATACCATTACCAAAAAAATCCAATCCCAAATCCTTTTCCGAATACCGACCTATCTCTATCCTTCCGTTCTTATCCAAAGTTCTGGAGCGTCTTGTCCACAGACAGTTGAACGATTACCTTAATAGACATGATCTCCACAATCCTTTCCAATCCGGTTTCCGTCCTGGGCATAGCACTGTATCTGCGCTTATTAAGATCACCGACGACATACGCTTGGGTATGGATGACGGTAAGCTTACTGTTCTAACCCTGTTAGACTTCAGTAATGCCTTCAATACCGTTGACTACGACATTTTATTAGCATTATTGCGCTCTTCTAACATATCTCCATCAGCAATCGACTGGCTTCACAGTTATCTGTACGGACGCCGGCAGCGGGTTCGCCTTGGAGATAATTTTTCTTCCTGGTGTGACACTACTGCTGGTGTGCCACAAGGCGGCGTGCTATCTCCTCTTCTTTTTGCTTTTTTCATTAATTCTATATCACAACGGCTTACTTCTTCCTATCACCTTTATGCAGACGATCTCCAAATTTATTCGCAAGCTCGGCTAGATGATCTAGATTCAGCGATAGCTGCTATAAATTCTGATCTCTACCAAGTAACAGAGTGGAGCAGATCTTTTGGCTTAAAGATCAACCCCACAAAGTCGCAAGTCATTATAATTGGCAGCTCTTATAACATTTCAAGAATCGACTGGCCCGAAATTCCTTGCGTAGAGTTCGATGGAATCACTTTGCCATACAATGAATCCGTAAAAAACCTCGGTGTCATGTTTGATCGTACGCTATGCTGGGATATTCATATTAAAACGATCAGCTGCAAGTTGTTTGCTGCTGGTAGCTCTCTTAGACGGCTCCGAAACTTCCTGCCTACTGCTACTAAAGTTGCGCTCGCACAGTCCTTTCTTCTTCCTATTTTAGATTACGCTGACGCCAGCTTTTTAGATCTCACTGAAGTCCAACTTGATAAGCTTGAGCGTCTTCAAAATTATTGCATTAGGTTTATATTTGGGCTACGCAAATATGACCACGTATCTCATTTTCGAACTAAGCTCAAGTGGCTTCCAATTCATCTTCGTCGGAATGCTCATATCCTCAATCTCCTTTATAATATCCTCTTCAATTCTTCTACTCCATGCTATCTTAAAGACTCTTTTTCCTTCTGGCAAGATGCACATTCCCTTCCCCTCCGATCCAAGGAAAACCTTTCCCTTATGACCCCTACTGCACGGTGTGAAACTTTTTACGGGCGGTCTTTTGCCTTTCAGGCAGTCCAGCTATGGAATGCCTTGCCCGTTACTGTCAGAAAAGCTCAATCACTGAACGTATTTAAAGATCAGGTTAAAAACCATTACCTGCAGAAATTGTCAATACTTTAACTATGTAACTGTTGTTGTTGTTGTTATTTATGTTGTTTTATGTAAGTAGTATATTATAATGTATTATGTAATAGTTTATTATTTAGTCATAGGTTTCTTTTATAATTTTATATGTATGGTTTTCTTTATTTTTAGGTATGTTAAGTATTTATATCAATTTTATTAGTATGTATGTTTACGATATCGATGTGGATATTATAACATCATGTGAAATTGCTTAAATTGAGTGTTTTGTTGTCTGCGCTATAACAGTAGTCATTATAAGTCAAGTATTGGAAACATAAGTAGAATGTTACAACATTAGTGTAGATAAAATAATTTTTTGAATTGGTTCAAATGTCAATAAACATATCATACAAAAATACATACAGCACGAACATAGTACCTTCACAGTACAGTACAGTCGGTAAAATCTAAGCAAAATTGGCGGAGTAATCGCGTACGTAAAATACATACTAAAAAATCATCCAGTCGGACTAAGAACCTAGTCGGTTAAAAAATGTTTTCTATGACTAAACCATCCAGTGCATATCCACCCCAAGGTACTCAAATCGGACTCGTAACGTTTTATGTACCAACAAGAGCGGGAAATCTCAAACAATGCCTGCTATTCTCATTACGGTGCATGAATATTCATCGAGTCGTCATTAAGCCTGGATAAAACTAGACTAGACTCTAGTTAACTCGTGCTATAACTTCAACCACGGTCAAGATATCTGACAGTATTCCGTCTTCATACAAA
The DNA here is from genome assembly GCA_964007245.1 of Hypomecis atomaria. NCBI lineage: Eukaryota > Metazoa > Arthropoda > Insecta > Lepidoptera > Geometridae > Hypomecis > Hypomecis atomaria. The sequence continues at coordinate 8,522,278 of OZ023293.1, forward strand.
CGGTCGGAACGCGAACCAAACCTATGCACCTCGGAGTTCGGTTTGCTCTCGGTATGCTATTCAGTCGCGGCGCGCTGTAGTGACGAACGAACACGTGGATTTGTTACTAGTAAGCGTGCGATTTATATTTTTAGGGTTCCTTGTTTTACTACGGAACCCTAAAAACATAAAAAAAACACAATATGTATTTGTATTAAACGTTTCCTTTTTCATTTTTCACATTTCACAGCGAATTTCTTTTTTGTAATAAATATAATAATTTTACATCATAATAGATATAAACTAGAAAGAAATTCGAGTAGGAAAAGAGTAAGTAGATGGAAATAAAATACTGAAGGTGGGCAGCCCTAGCGCTCGGTACGTTCTGCGTGGCCACGTGGCGCTGTAGGTATATATTTCAAAGACAGGAGCGAGTTACAATACTGTAAGATATCATTACCGTGCTTGATCTGAGCATCCAGACCACACTAATTAAGCAATAATGCATGGTGTATTTATTGAAGACGGATTTGTTTTCATCCATCCATCCATCAGCCATAGGACGTCCACTGCTGGACATAGGCCTCCCCTATGAATCTCCAATAAGACCGGTTGGTAGCGGCTTGCATCCAGCGTGATCCTGCGGTCTTAATGAGGTCATCCGTCCACCTTGTGGGTGGACGTCCTACGCTGCGCTTGCCGGTACGTGGTCTCCACTCGAGAACTTTTCGACCCCATCGGCCATCAGTCCTCCGCGCTATGTGCCCTGCCCACTGCCATTTCAACTTGCCAATCCGCAGGGCTATGTCGGTAACTTTGGTTCTTCTGCGAATCTCCTCATTCCTGATTCGATCTCGCAGAGAGACTCCGAGCATAGCCCTCTCCATAGCTCGTTGGGCTATTTGGAGCTTATTAATAAGGCCCATAGTAAGAGACCACGTTTCAGTGCCATAAGTCATCACTGGCAACACACACTGATCGAACACTTTCGACTTGAGGCACTGAGGTATGTCGGACGAGAAGACGTTACGCAATTTTCCGAACGCTGCCCAGCCGAGTTGGATTCGGCGATTGGCCTCTTTCTTGAAGTCGGACCTACCTAACTGGACTACTTGTCCTAGGTAGACGTACGAGTCAACGACTTCAAGAACCGAGTTCCCAACAGTGATCGGGGTGGGTACAACATGGGAATTACACATGACTTTCGTCTTGTCCATGTTCATCTTAAGACCCACCTGTTGAGAAACCCGATTGAGGCTTTCGAGCATCGTGCTGAGCTCTTCCATCGATTTTGCCATGACTACTATATCGTCAGCAAATCGAAGGTGAGTGAGGTATTCGCCATTGACATTGATGCCGAATCCTTTCCATTCCAGGAGCTTGAAGGCGTTTTCCAAAGTAGCCGTAAACAGTTTCGGAGAGATTACGTCTCCCTGTCTTACGCCTCTTTTTAAAGGGATCGCCTTGGAGCTCTCTTCCTGTACTCGGACCGACATAGTGGCGTTATTATACAAACACTTCAACACTTCGATGTACCGATAGTCAACACGGCATCGTTGGAGAGACTCGAGCACAGCCCAAGTCTCGACCGAATCAAAGGCTTTCTCATAGTCCACAAACGCTAAGCAAAGTGGCAAGTTATACTCTTCGGTCTTCTTTATAACCTGCCGCAGCGTATGAATGTGGTCCATGGTGCTAAAGCCCTTTCGGAAACCGGCTTGTTCGGAAGGCTGGAAGTCATCAAGCCTGCGCTCGAGACGGTTCGTAATGACCCTTGAAAACAGCTTATAAACATGGCTCAGAAGCGAGATGGGTCTGTAGTTCTTCAATAAGGTGTTGTCACCTTTCTTGAAAAACAACACCACCACGCTTCTGTTCCATGCTTCTGGCGTGATGCCCTCGAGGACGACGGTGTTGAAAAGCTTCTGGAGGACTTTTAATACCGGTGTTCCACCCGCTCTCAGAAGCTCTGATGTGATACCGTCATCACCCGGCGCCTTGTTGTTCTTGAGCTGATTTAGGGCCATTCTAATCTCGTACAGGCTGATGTCCGGGATATCTTCGGTGAAGTGTCGGGTCAGCTTGGCTCTTGGGTCTTTGGCTGAGCTGTTGACAGGCTTAGCGACCGAAGCGTATAGCTGTCCATAGAACCTTTCGATCTCCTCCAATACCTCTGCCTTGGTCGACGCTACACTGCCATCTTCTCTCTTCAGCTTTGTCAGCTGGCTTTGCCCAATAGACAAATTTCTCGCGAACACTTTGGAGCCTTTGTTCTGCTCTATGGTCTCTTTAATATGTTTAGTATTAAAGAGACGAATGTCGCGCCTCACGGATTTCGAAATTTGTCTATTGATCAGCCTATATGACTTTGCATCATCGGAAGACTGCAGTCTCTGTAAGCGTCGTTCGGCCATGAGATATTGAGTTTGATCGGAAAATTTTTGAGGTCTATTTGTACGACGGGGTCTAAAGAATTTAGCACCCACCGTCTGGACAGTTTCTACGAGCCCGTTGTTGATCTCGTCCACTGACGCAAAGTTCTCCAGGCAAGCAAAGCGATTTGAGAGCTCGAGCTGAAAGCTCTCGGGGTTTTGGATATCGGAAGGTGTAGGTCGGAGCGTGGACTTCATCAAGCGTGACCTTTCGAGTTTAACGTTTATATCCAATGTGCCTCTTACGATTCTGTGATCACTACCGGTTTTCACCCTGTGTATCACGGAGACATCATTGAATATCCGTTTCTCGGTGGTCATGATGAAATCTATCTCATTTTTCGTGGAACCATCGGGGCTCATCCAGGTCCACTTCCTGTGAGGCGGCTTCTGAAAGAAAGAGTTCATCATGAAGAGTTCCTCTTTCTCCAGAAAATCAGCCAGCCTCTGGCCCCTGGGGTTCCGTTGTCCATATCCAAATTTCCCCACTCTCAGCTCATCATCGCTTCTTCTGCCCAACTTTGCGTTGAAGTCCCCCATAACAACAGTGAAGTGGGTCTTAGACATACGTATGGCTCGACTTACGTCCTCATACATAGTCTCCACCTCATCATCTGGGTGTGACGAGGTCGGTGCGTATACCTGAATGACCTTCAGCGAATACCTCTCAGATATTCTGAGTATTAGGTACACAACCCTGCTCGACACGCTTTCGATGGTAATAATGTTGTTAGTGAGGGACTTGTGAACGAGAAAACCGACACCACCTTGGGACCGCTGGTCACCTTCCCGGTAGTATAGCAGGTTGCCGGACTTTAGGGTTATCGTGTCCTCCCCCTCTCTACGGACTTCAGACAACCCCACAATATCCCAGCGCAACCTACTTAACTCTTCTTCCAGCTCAGCAATCTTCTCGTCAGTCCTTAAAGTGCGCACGTTGTGTGTTACCAGGGCCAGTCGTCGTTTGAATACTTTGGAGTGACAGCCGTGCATCTTCCAGTGATTCTTAGCACCCCCTGCTCCGCCGTTACCGGGGCCGCTGTCGTAGCCCGGACTAGCGGAGCTGCTGGGGACTGGGGGCCTGGTCTTATTTTTACTTTTCATAGGGGGTATTTGCCCAATAATCGCCTCGCTGGGCAAGCGTGGTGGCGATCGCAGAGACGTAGCTTCGCGACAGGGATGCTGCTGCCCATCCCTGCCCTGTGCCATTTTAGCTACGTCTGAATTGAATGGTTATACCGCCATTAGTCGGTTCCGCTGTACCTCAGTCGGCTCTTACGACACCTGGTACTGGAGGGGGGTGCTATTCTACTCTGCCGGCACCCCACGGCTGATTTGTTTTATTCGTTATTAACTTTAACAACTGAACGAACCCTAAATTTGCCAAGGAAAATCTCTTGTACTATTTTAAAATATCATTGGTTGAACAAAATGTATGGGACGGTTGATTTTTTTGGTTCCACACCCAAAGGGTAAAAACGGGACCCTATTACTAAGACTCCGCTGTCCGTCTGTCTGTCTGTCCGTCTGTCTGTCTGTCTCCAGGCTGTATCTCATGAACCATTATAGCTATAAAGCTGAAATTTTCACAGATGATGTATTTCTGTTGCCGCTATAACAAAAAATGCAAAAACAGAATAAAATTAATAATTAAGGGGGGCTCCCATGCAACAAACCTTATTTTTTAGTGTTTTTCGCTCTATATTAATAAGGGTAACAGATAGATGCTTGACATTTTCACAGAATATTTAGTTGTATATTCACTTCAATAATAAATAATAAAATTAATATTTAAGGGGGGCTCCCATACAGTACGGAACCCTCCGTGCGCGAGTTCGACTCGTACTTCACCGATTATTTCTGCTATTTAAAGGTGAAGTAAAGTAATGTATGGTAAAAGTTGGTTGTTATGATGAGTACAACAATATCCAAGAATATGTGAGCCAACATCGATATCTCAAAAAATAAATTAATAATTTCATATAAAAACACACATAGATTAAATATATCATTATGTAGCACAGCTACGCCGTAGCATAGGTAAATATAGCTACGGGCGTAGCTCAAATGGCTCTACAGAAATAAAACATACATTTAATTTTGGAAAAATAAAATTGAAGTAGGTAAATTTAACAATAAACATGACTATAACCAAAATACCAAAAAACATAATCTAAATTGAAAAAAATACTGATAGAAATAATAGATAGATAGATAAACTCTTTATTGCACACCAAGAAATAAACAAAAAGAAGAAACAAAGATACATAAACAGTGTAACAATGGGCCGCCTTATCGCTGATAGCGATCTCTGCCAGGCAACCTTAGGATGGAGAGGACAGAAAGCGTATAAATAATGGACGGGGTGCGCATTAGTTAAAATATAAGTTTGATTATATCACATTATAACATCGCGCGCTCGCTCCTGATTGGCCCTGCGCGCGCAGCTGCGCTCTCATTGGTTAGATTTTAATGGCGCCAAGTTCACTGTGACAATACACGTACGCGTGAATTTAATGTTTCGCAATATGTTTTTTTTTTTATTAGTGAAGATAAAGTAGTATATGCAACTGCATATAACACGGGTATTAAAACACTCGTTACTATTATGAAACTCGCTGCGCTCGTTTCATAAACTCACACTCGTGTTTTAATACCCTTCATTATATGACAGTTGCATAAACTACTATTTTATTTCAAAAGGGTATACTCCTAATGTGGTTCCATTTACCCGTTTTTGATATATCATCAATAATGTTCATTGATGTCACATAGATTGGTGCAAACTATTCGAATTCTTAACACGGTGAAAGTGGTGCCATTTTTGCGAAAAATAATTATAATGATTTTTGTTTTGTTTGGTAGATTACATAAATCGATGGGTAGACTATACTTTAGAAAAGGTTCCTTTGTTTTTGAAAAATCTACAATACTGTGAAAATGACTGCATCGATTTGTGCGTTCGTTTTGGTGAAAAAGAGTTACCTATTGTTGTAATTTAGATATTAGCATACATAAACAAGTTATATGGTAATGCTGGTAATGCTCAACATGCTGTAGTAAACTCAATGCTCAGCTTGAGGTTGAGCATTGGATTTACTTTGTCTCAAAAACATTAAGGTCTATAGGTGGGCATACACAATGCGATGATTTGATCAAATTTTCGCTTCATGCCAACTGGGAGCTCATTCAGTTAATTCAAAGGTAGGAATTGGTAGTTAACGATTTGTACTACTACCTGAAACTGGGCACACAGAACGCGACGATCGCATCAATTCTTCAGATCAGTCCAGTGGAGGCCAAATATAGGTAGTTAACTATAGCTGGTTAGTAGTTATTGAGGAAACCAAATGGTACACCTCCTACCTTTGAATTAATTGAATGAGCTCCCAGTTGGAATGAAGCGAAAATTTGATCAAATCATCGCATCGTGTATGCCCACCTTATGACTGTTAAGTTTTTGTCTCCATGGACCTGGGTAGCGTTAGCCTGTTTGATTCTCAACTTGAGCATTGGGTTTACTTTGTTTCAAAAACATGATGGTCAATGACTGTTAAGTTTTTGTCTCTATGTATGTAAGTAGGGTTAGCCCGTTTGTCACTTTATTACATCAAAAAAATCTAGATATATTTATACATTAGCGTTAACACTATTTTCTTACGAATCAGTAGTTTTTTTTTTTAATATTTACTGAATCGCAGGTAGGTATTTTATAAGGACGCATGATACTTTTGGGCATGGCCAAAAATCGTAGGTAACAAGGTACCAAGCAAGACAGTTTGTTTCGTTACAAAGTTCCAATTGACTAGTTACTATTCGGCTCCATCAGTATCATCTACAGTAAAATTTTATAAATAGAAAATATGCTACTCTAATTATATCTGATTCATATAGGTATCTTTGTTTGACTTACACCAAACAAAGATACCTACCTATATGAACAGAATCTAGCTATCCTATCATTGCATAATCGCTCGAATATTTCAAAAGCCTTTAAAATTTTCAGCAGCATTTGCCGAACGATTTAAAATTTTAATGCAGGAAATGAACAAAAACCACAAACTGGAAAAATCTCTACATATTCATCGAGCCTTCATTAAACCAAGATAAAACTTAACTAGTCTAGTCTTAACTTGCATACCACTGTAATGAACAAAAACAGTATAAATCAGACGTCTTTCGAGTCTTTACAATGACTTAAGAAATAAGGATATGCTCATTGCAACTTGTTTGTCCACAATTTGCTATTACAAATAGTTGTTGGAGAGTATTGAAAACTACATCGTATTGCCTACTCTCTACTCCCAAAAAACGCCCCCCCTCATACACTGTACTTTGCCAGCCTTTTAATAGTCCACTGCAGAACGTAGGCCTACCCACGAAGGGTGGTTGGGTTATATCCAACACGCTGGTCCAATGCGGGTTGGTGGATTCATGTACGCCATCGAATTTCTAATTCGAATTTCTACAGACGTATGCAGGTTGCCTGACGATGTTTTCCTTTACCGAAAAGCCAGTGGTGTGGAAATTCCGTACATAATTTCCAAAGAACTCATTGGTACGGTATCGGGATTTGAACCCACGAACTCACGAATGTAAGGCGGGTGTCATTACCACTAGACCACCACGGCTTAGCTAGCACTGAATAAATATCAAAAAATCTCTGGTCCGATCCTCTTGATAGTCCAATATTTAAGTCAATAGCACCCCGTGAGTCGTAAACTCGTAACCTTGGCTAAACTTGGTGCCTTCTTGAAAATTCGCAAGAAACTCTGCAACTTTAGTCGCGGTTGGAGAGAGTTCGTTTGCAATAAAATTCATGAAGTGGAAAAAGCGGGTGGAACGTGCCATTAGAGTTATCATGGAAGATGTTTTACCAGGAATTTGCCCTAATTATTTTGCACTTGGAGTCGTAGACTATTTGCCAACTTATGTGGACCGAGAAAATACGGTAGACTTAGGTAGGTAGAAAGTTATCGAGGTGCACCTACTGGGAAGTTAAAAGTCTTCCGCTGACATATTTTATTTCCATTCACTCATAGGAGCATTACAAACTCTGACACCAGGGCTAGCCATCCCACCCATGCCTACTATCTTACTTAGGTACCTACCTATACATAGGTACAAGTGTTTTTATGTTGTACAGTGCTCCATTAAAGACTTGAAAATAGATGAGGTCACCACCATCGCTCTGTTAGCATATTTTGCATTATTTTTAGGGTTCCGTATCCAAAAGGGTAAAAATGGGAGCCTATTACTAAGACTCCGCTGTCCGCCTGTCTGTCTGTCTCCAGGCTGTATCTCGTGAACCATTACAGCTAGAAAGCTGAAATTGTCACAATCACAGATGATGTATTTCTGTTGCCGCTGTGACAACAAATAACTAAAAACAGAAAAAAAAAATTAAGGGGGGCTCCCATACAGCAAATCTGATTTTTAGCCGTTTTTCACTCTATATTAAAAATATTAACAGGTAGATGCTTGAAATTTTCACAGAATATCTAGTTGTTTATTCACTTCAATAGTAAATAATAAAATCCCATACAGTACGGCGAACGCAAGTCCGACTCGTACTTAGCCGGTTATTTTCATAATGTTTTTTTAACAATCGACATAATAAAACAAAACGAGAAAAATGCTAGGATGTAAGATTATTTTCTTCCGTTTTGTCCCCCGGGGGACAGACTGGAATGATCCTTTAGCAATTAGCATTGATTGTCAGCTTAGATTGTGGTTTCAGCAAAAGTGATAATTTATTTCCCGAATAATAAATTAATTTCTTATCTTAAGTGTGGCACTGTACTTAGACTCCCAGACAAACGTCTAGAATGAAAACAATTTATGCATCAGTCCAGTAAATTCGATCTCGAGCACTTACCAAAATTACTTTTTAAGCCTGAACCTAACTCAGACCCAAAACCTACTGCGTAATCAGTATTTTATTCCCTCTGCCCAAAACTGTCCCTACGCTCTACAAAACATCCTATCCCTCCATACAATACAAACAAAGTGCAAAGCAAAAAAGGGCAATTTCTAGAAGAATAGCTACATTATTCTTAGCACGTCCGAGTCGCAATTAGCTCGCGTCGGCTCCGCTTTACGTAGCCACAATAACCCGAAGCCGGGTTAATGCAGGAGGCGTGTCTACATCAAGAGCTTATTTTAAAAGCCCTACTAGACAGGGCTGCAGATAAAAATGCTTGTCATTTTGCTATGTATTGCTTAGTATAGTATTATTATATCTTCTTTGGTAAAACAAAGGTGATTCGCTGATGAGAAATTGTGTAATTAGTAGATTATGCACCTAGAGCATTAAGCTGCGTTTTGTGGATGGAACGTCCTAGAACGTATGTTTGTATGTACAATGTAATAAAATGTGTACAGTACGCGCGAATAAATAATAAACATTGGCCAATGGAAAATGATACCTTATTAGGTTAATTTCTGTTGCTTCAAGTGTTATCTATGCTTCACTAATCACGATCGAGTCACGAACCAGTATTCGACAAACTAACCCTAGCATGACAATGGTGAAAACAATTTCATCCACTTTTTATGTCATTCTCAATTCATCATAAGGTAGGGCCGACTGAGAAGGCCCGCTGTGTTGTAAGGCCCAAGTTTCAAAAAACACATTAAATACAAATTCATAGCGCACTCGTCTCTAGTCACGTGAGTAACGGACCAATAGGAACGCAGAATGCGCCTGCAGCGTTCCACTGGCGACCGCCATTTTGTCAGTGTCGCCACTTTTCTCGCCGAGCTTGGACGTCGTCACCTAATCTGCTATTTTTCTCGGACACAAAAAGTAAGTTTTCTGTTGTCTATCCCAAGATTTTTAAGCAGATGATTAGTTTAAATTGTTTATTTAATCATTACCTAACACTATTTAGATTGTGATTTTTTTATCAAATTTATTACGAAAATGGTTAGTTTGGGTTTCAAAGCCCAAGACGTTTTGGAAGGCCCAAGTAGTTACTTTTTTGGGCCTTACAAGGCTTGATTGGGCCTTGACAAAAAAAATGTCTTTATTTTGTTCTTGTTTTTCTCAAATAGTCGTTGAAATAATATATTTTTCCAAGAAGCGTAATATTTTTATATTCCTTTTTTGTTGATATGAAGTAGGTAGACTTGTTTAGGGAAACGCCCTTTGTATTTTTAAAAACTAATTTTAATTATAATTCAATTAATTATAAAAGGCGAGTGTGTCACGCAGTGACCGAATACAGAATGACGAAAATAAAATGTTATTTAAATCTAGAGCTTAGTCTAACTTATTGGGTGGTCGTGAGTCGCTGTGTCAGCATCCGGTGGTCTCATGATCACGCCATTTCCCGTGGGTGTCCAGACGTAAACATGATATGCTTACGAGACAAATATGCCATGACCGGTGGCTGGCGACATGACTCCTCCCTCCTCAAGTTCGGGATTATCCACAGGGTGGGGATGATCCCGAATAGTTTTACATAAAAACTTAATTTTACGCTTAAATGCTACTGATACAAGGCCGATTACAAGGATTACACAAAATATAAGGTTTCCTACGTATGCTAACACTCCTATGATCTAATGCACTATAATGGCTTTCACTATCACTAAATTCACTTCCACTTTTCTGCAATAAATAATTCAGGAACTGCGTATCCGAAAGATCGACTCCGTTAAGGTTGACAGGTCTCATCCCATGCGTACAGTCTGACTCGTTCCGCAGTGTCGCAGGTAATTGAATGAGCTTGCTGTCAATAACGTTCTTTCCCTGATCTTGGTGTTTTTTGAGCTTCAATTCTTTTATCTTTACTTCACAGTCGTCGTCCATAGTTAATAGGTACGTTCCGGCTATGGTGTCTTGGGTGGTTTCTTCTTCGCAATATTTAGTAAGGAGTGTGTCGGAATTTGCGTAAATGATCCAGCGATTGGGTTGTATTAAATCGGCTCTTACGTCTTTGATGATTACGGGAACCGGGTGACAACTTGAAATATTCATGGAAAATTTCATTAGATCGGTGACGCACTTGTCTTCAATTAGTGGTGATGCGTCATTTTCGAAACACAGGAAACGGGCTTCGTCGACCTCACGGCATGGCTGGGAGAGCGGCTTAGCTTTCAACCCTTTCACAAGGATATAGGGATGCCTAGGGATGATTAGAGAGGTAAGGCCGGTGTCTGGATTACGAACAGGTAAGGGAATCAATTTTATGTAGTTAAAAACCTCGTTTCGTATTAAAGGAATATGCATAATAAATTTTATCTGATTTTGTTTTATGTACGCTTTCATCTCTATACACTGCTCTATTTTAACAATGTTTTCCATGTTTACCGTAAATACAAGTTTTTCAGTTTTCTCAATTTTCTTTAACAATGCGATTAGTTCATCTGTGTCTATAACTGATTGGTGTAATAGTTTAACTTTAGCAAAAGCAATAGCTGTTTCAATCTTGTTTAGTTTTAAGTAGAGGGTTTGGAAATTATGTATATATGCATTATAGATGTGAACAACTCTGTTATTGGTTTGTATTAATTTGGAGTCGTTGAGATTTCGATTGATATCTTGAATGCTTTCCTCAATGAGGTCAAAATTGCTTTTGGTAGAGTTAGCCATTTTCGTAAATGTACCCAACATTTCGGCAACTATCGTCATTTTAGTATCAAGATGATTTTGTTTTGACTTTACTTCCTGAATCAATTTTTCGTATTCTATAGCATCGTCATTGTCAAGATTACCAGTTATAGCTTTAATAAGTGAACCGAGGGGATTGATTAAGCCACGCTTATATCTTATTGACGGAATCAGTTCTTTATACTTTTCTATAGTTATATTCATAGTATAATCGGTTTGCTTCTCTATTTCGGTAAAGTCTATTTCAACGGTGTTGCCCTTAAAATAGTTCTTTACCTGGTTTTTTAAACTTTTGTAATTGTTAATATTAGATTCTAGTTCCTCATATAAAGATTTTAAGTCTAGGATCTTAATGACAGTCCAGGTGTCATGACTTACGACTGCTTGACCTTCTTTTATGGGTAACAGTCCAGGGTTCTTGTCAATCCGTTGCAGCTGGAGAGCTCCCGCTTGAGCCACCAGGAGGATTAACCTGTGGAGGGCGCTTGATGTCTTTAATAGGAACTTTGGTAGTTCGATTTTGAGTAGTAACTGGTACGAAGTTCCTATGTATGGCTCCAGTTATTTGAGCTTTTTGGTATCGCGGTTTGTCTTTACCTCGCCTAACGTTTACCCCTTTGATAAATACCGTATCGCCTACATCTATGTCAAAATCTGTATCTCCCCCACGTTTCTTAATTTCGGCTTTTTTCGTATCCAATAATTTTGTCGGTTAAGTATTCGTACAGATGTTTCGTTCGCCTCACGTGTTCTTTTACTAATTGTTGCGTAAATTGTTTGTTAAAGTCTACATGGAATGCCGTGTTTGCCTCAGTGTGTCCAAAAACTACCTCAAACGGAGTGAGGCCTGTGGTAGAGTGAATTGTGTGGTTATATGACATAATTGCATAACTCATAACAGACGCAGCGTCCGTCACCTTTTGTTCGTACTTAGCAATTCGATATATCTCTATAATTGTTGAATGGAATCGTTCTACAACCCCCATAGAGTTAGGATTATGGGGTGTGCCGATGTGTAAATCTATTTTATGGAATGATAGCATTTCTTTCATCAATGCATTATTGAATTCAGTGCCTGGGTCTGCGCTGATTCTATTCGGTGTTCCGTACAAGGAGAAATACTTTATAAGGGCTCTAACCACTTCAGGGGTGCTTTTTGTGCTGATTTCAAAGGCTTGGCCCAGCTTGCTGAAGGCATCTACTATTGTCAGATATGATTTTCCATCAATTGTGAAAGTATCGATAAATAATTCTTGGAATGGTCTGATTTGTGTTTGCGTTAATTGTAGTTCCGGTTTAAGTGGCTTTCGGTCATATTTCATTTTTTTACATAATTCACATGCATTTATGATGCATGACACTGTTTCGCTCATATTGTTCCAATAATATGTGCGTCTGAGGTGTACCAGAGTTTCCTTAATTCCTCTATGGCTATTTTTTCCTACATGATATTTAAGTACAATTTGGCGCTGTTCTTCCTCATCTTCTACATAAACTACACGCCTGGTACACTCGTAAAACTTTACTGTTCCTTTTTGGAAAAGAAATCTACTGGTTTCCGAAAACTGACTGCGATGTATTGGGTCTTCAAAATAGAAAAAGTATTTGATTTTGGGCCTGATATAATTTTTCAGGAATCGCTTAATCAGTTCTGTGTTATTTAGGGGTAGGTGGACTTCTAATACTTTTTGTTTATCTCTAGACAAATCTTTGACTGACAATTCGTTCCTATTCCATGTGTGTATGAGTATCTGATTAGGCTTGGTGTCTATAGCCTCCTGTAATATAAGGATACCATCGGTGTCTAAGTTGTCGGCTGAATGGATTGTACCTATAGTATCTGTTTCGTCTTGGCCTTCAGAGGCAGTTGCAGTGACGCTGCCTTCGGATGGAATCGAGTAGGGAGATCTTCTACCTGAGCTACATATGGATATTACCTCTTCAGAGTCAGTTGACGGTTCTATTATGGATGTAGGTTGTTCTCGTGACGTAGAGGGGACAGGTTCGATTTCGCCTCTAGGTTGCTGTCGTTTAATTTTTTTCTCTTTTTTATCTATATTGACTTTCATCGAAACGTTGTCGCTTTCTCCTAGTGCGTTTACCTTAATTCTGGATAAAGCGTCGGCGTTACAGTTTTGTTTTCCCTGTTTATGTATTATATCGTAATCAAATTCCGCTAAGCGCAATTTCCATCTTGTTAGTTTACTATTAGGTTCAGTTATGGATTTTGCCCAAACTAGCGGCCTGTGATCTGTATAAATGGTAAATTTCTTTCCGTATAAGTAAGGTCTGAAATGCTTGGTTGCCCATACTATGGCAAGCAACTCTTTTTCTATTGTACTGTATCGTGTTTCTGCGTCGTTTAGCGTGCGACTCGCATAGGCTACGGGCTTGTCGCTTCCTATAGGTCCTTGTGAAAGGACTGCGCCTATGGCAAAATTTGACGCATCGGTTGTAAGGACGAATGGTTTAGAGAAATCCGGGAATTGCAAGAGCGGTGCGTTTGTTAAAAGCTCTTTGCATTTTTCGAATGCGTCTATATATTCTTGTTTGGTACAGTCTATTTTATTTCTTTTTTTCAAACACGCGGTCATGGGTTGAGTGAGTTTGGCGAAATCTTTGATAAATTTTCTGTAGTAACCAACTAAGCCGAGGAAGCTCTTAATTTCCGTAGCAGTTCGCGGGAGTGGGAAATTTAATACTGCCTTTATTTTATCATCGTTTGGCATGAGGCCGTCCTTGGTTATCGTATGTCCAAGGTAAAGGACCTCTTTCCTGAGAAATTCGCATTTATCCAGGGTTACCTTTAGGTTTGTCTTTCTAAGCCTATCAAATACCTTTCGAAGTTTCTCGACGTGCTCTTCCAGGCTGTTAGAGAATACTATTATGTCGTCAAGATATACCAGGCAATGCATACCCTGTAGGCCTCGCATTGTCCATGGCTCTTTGAAAGGTTGCCGGTGCTGTTTTCAGGCCAAATGGCATTCTTTTAAACTCAAAATGTCCTGCTTGTGTTGTAAACGCGGTTTTTGCCCTATCACGTTCATTTACTTTGATGGTAGCCACTGGCGAGATCTATTGTTGTAAAGTATTGGGATTTGCCTATTTTATCGAAAAGATCCGTTATGTTAGGTAGAGGGTATTTATCGTCTACCGTTATCTCATTAAGACGTCGGTAATCTATGACCATCCTATATTTTTTTTTTGCCTGATGCATCTAATTTTTTGGGCACTAAATGCACAGGTGCACTCCAGGGTGAGTGAGACTCTTCTATCACATTGTCTGTCAAAAGCTTATCTACTTGTTTTTGAATTTCTTCATTTATAACCGGTGGGTGTCTATATGGTCTGATATATATAGGGTCTTCGTTGGTTGTTCTAATTTGGTGCTTTACTTGATTTGTAAAAGTCAGTGGTAGTTGGTCGCAATAGAATATATCTCGGTACTCGTAGCATAGTTTGGCAATAGCGTCACGTTCCTGTTTATTTGTATGATCTAGGCGTAATTTTTTTAAATTTTCTTTCAGTAAATCATCAATCACACAGTCATCTTTCACGACGTTTACCTTACATTCCTCGTTTTCAAAAACCGTTACTTGGAAAGGCTCTTTGAACGTGATAATGGTCTTAGTCTCTGTTGTATTTTGTATAATTGTTTCCGCAAAATAATTCTCACACTTGACGAGTGCGGTTGGCATGCGGACGCCTTCCTGAAATTGTAAGAAATCTAAGATTGCTTCGCCGTGTTGTAAGTCCGTGGGAATTTTTACTTTCATTTCAGATCGCGGTGGAATCTCAACCTCGTAGGGTGGATTGTAGATAATTGGGATTTTCGCGTTGTGCGTCACCAACATTTGGTTACGCATATCAATATTTGCTCCTAGTCTCGACAGAAGGTCGGACCCTATCAAGCCGTCATAACGTTTGTCTACGTCATAGACGTAAAATTTTTGACGAAGTGTGCTTTTAAATGTTTTCAGCAAGGGTATATATATTACTTCGTCGTGCGTGCTTTGCGCGTGTGTACTAATCACCTTAAATGGTTCATAGTACCTAAAATCATCGAAAAACTCTTGCGCTTTGGCGGGGCTAATAAAAGATCGGCTACTTCCGGTATCGATTAAGAATTTTGAGTTTATTTCGGGGATTACCACGTGTGGTAATTTAAGGATAATAATTCAAATTAATTATTTCACCACATTCTGCGAGGCTGTTGCCTGAAAATTTTCCGCGTGGGCGGCTGTATCGGTATCGTTACTATCGTTTTCAATTACAGGGTACGAATAGTCGAACTCGTTAACGTTTTCAGTATAATTACAATCATTCATAGCGTATTCTACGTTATCTTCGTAACCATAACCATACTTAGCTTGTTCTTGACTGGGCTCGTCGTAGAACAGTTCGTTAACCATAAAGTTTTGCCTAACAGGTGCCGTACGCATCGTGACGTCTGACTCCTGAAGTCTAGGTGGTTGTATCTGCTGGTTGGGTATGCCGAACTTGAACTGATTGGCATTCGGGTGATGTTGGTTCGGGATGCCGAATTTAAAATTTTGTTGTTGGGGAATACCAAATCTGTAGCCACCGTACTGGAACGGTGCGCGTTGTGAGGGCGTTTGGCCGAAATTACGTTGGGGTAAACCTTGTGGTTGTCCAAATTTATGAAGATTTTGCATGGGTGGCATGAAACGTGGTTGTTGTGGTAAATTTGGTCTAAAACCTTGGTTCTGGGGAATGCCGAATTTAAATGTCGGCATTGGCGTCGGATTGATATTTTGCCTAAAAACTGGAGGTGCGCTGAACGGTTTTGGTGTAGCTTGTGAGCTCATCGTAGGTAGCTGTACTGAGGCTTGTTTAAGTAATTTATTTTTGGCGTCATATTGGAACTTAAAGTTAACTTCCTCAGTTACGATACTCAGTGCAGCTTCCAATGAAGGGGCTCCTTTTAACCTCACAATGCGAATCATATCTTCTGGGAGGTTGTATAAAAATACATTTAAAGCTGTATTGTTGTATACTATCATTTTTGCGGCTTTAATGCCTTCGTCAGCGAGTCTGTTAACTTTGGCAAATAGTGAGCTTCTAACGTTTTGTATGCGATGGCAAAACTGTATGTATGTTTCCCCGGTTTTTAATTTAAGGGTCTCTAATTCGATAGCAATGCACTTTTCTGAGCGCGGGTCGCCAAAATGTTGAGTAAGTAACTCTTTGAGAGCTTCATAATTGGTTATATTTGGGTGATCGCTAAGTAGAGTTGCGGCTCTACCAGTTAACCGACTGGTAATTGAATGGAATATATATAGCTCTTGGGCTAGGTTTCCCGCAATTCTGCTTCCGTTGACCACATAATCACATTTTGAAAGGTATAAATTTAATTGCTGTTCATCTCCGTCATACTTCGGAATTATACCTAAAATTTCTTTGGGAATTACTCTATATTCCATTTTTATAAGTTACTTTACTTACTTAGATTACACTGAATTTTTACCGATACAAGTGTAAAACAAATCAGTTACTTAACTTACTTAAAATTATTTCGCACAATAATTTTAATTGCGGAAAGTTTACTTAATTAATATTTTAATTCACTTAATAATTGTGATTAAGAGAATTAACCTAAAACTAATCTGATTAATTACCTATTTGCGTGTAAAACAAAATCAGATAATCTTACTGCTATTCCACTCAATAATGTAAATCGAGGGGAAAATTGGGAAAAGTCACGGGAAAATAAGAGCAGGATGTGAAAAGGTTTACTCACATTAGGCTGCTCGATCCCATGTCCTCCTGATTCTGTGCCGGTCACTAGGTCCACGCGTTTCCCGGGGAGTCGTATTTGTTTGGTTCGTAGTTTTCCGTCTTCGCGAAATCACCGTATCGCGTACCGATTTAGGGGCGCTGCAACACCGTAACTCGCGAAAATTGTGGAAAATCCACAAGGCTGCGCCAGACTTGTTTAGGGAAACGCCCTTTGTATTTTTAAAAACTAATTTTAATTATAATTCAATTAATTATAAAAGGCGAGTGTGTCACGCAGTGACCGAATACAGAATGACGAAAATAAAATGTTATTTAAATCTAGAGCTTAGTCTAACTTATTGGGTGGTCGTGAGTCGCTGTGTCAGCATCCGGTGGTCTCATGATCACGCCATTTCCCGTGGGTGTCCAGACGTAAACATGATATGCTTACGAGACAAATATGCCATGACCGGTGGCTGGCGACATGACTAGGTAGGTACATAACATGCCTATGCTCTTATTGTTTTTTCTGTGATCGAAATTTCATTTTATGAGTATTTTATTAGAAAATATTTCGCTTCAGGTCAACAAATATCATGTCTTATCCCGAAAAGATAATTTGGGCCTTCTAACCCTATAGCTGGGCCTTTTAACCCAGTGTTGTCTATCAAGGCCCAAAGTATGGAAGTATTTATTTATAAAAAATCTTGAAATTAAATTCCTAATCATAACATTAACTTTAAAAAAACAATATAAAAAATAATACAAACATATACTGTATCAAAATAATTCCCGTAAAAAGATAAAAGGGCTGAGTACGGGTTGTTTTGCTACCTAGCAGAAATATTTTTTTTTCTTATGAACTATTGTTGATATCAGTTAGGATTCACTTTTGTCCAAGTCGAAAAACATTGCAATTTCCATATTTTTGTAAATTTTAAATCTCAAGTTCTTATTTTCGTGATAAATAATTATATTATTGTCAGGGCCTTATTAGACATGCCACGTTTAGTAAGGCCCAAAAAAAGGGTTTTTAAGAAAGGTAAAAAACATGCAAATTGTCTACACAACTTAAAAAATATATTTATTTGAATATTAGTAAGAGAACGAAGGGTTCATAAACATTTTTTTATTGTGTTGAGATGATAAAATAAAGACTTATTTGATTTTGTAAAAAAGTGGGCCTTCTCAGCCTGCCCTACCTTATCAGGCGCGGGAGGTAAGCGAAAAAAATGCAACTACCTAGATACCTACGTACTTTATCTAAAAGCTGATTTTTTTGTATTACAGGATCATTGTGGTGTAGGTACAACAATACCCCGGACCAAGATCCAGTCACCTAGGTTCCTTGGCGTTTGGTGGCCACAGAACAGCAGTTTCCTTCTCTCTGTTGTGACGGAAATGTTAGATTTAAAAAAAAATGAGTAGGTAGGTAGTAGTCAGGCTTAACCATGAAGTTTTACCTAAAACTTCGTGGGCTTTACCTACAGACCCTACAGTAGCACCACTTTATAGCCTGACTGGCAGGCCCTGTTACATGTATCAAGTACCTAATTTACTGTGGTCTTTATAATACTCTTCACTTCACGGCTTCACCCAGCTACGAATGAATTATATCGACTTAACGAGGTAGATACCTACCTACAAACATTCCGAAAGAAATATTCTAAAAGACCATGGAAACCGCATTGCAATCTATTTTTAAATTAATTTATAGTTATCTTATAAACTACCCATGCAGTGGATAGGTACACAAACAGACACAAAAAGGCGACTTTGCTATAAGTATATTATGTAATTTATTTACCAACTCAGGTTGATTGCACTAGTTGCACGCCTTACCTTACTCCTTAGCAAATTAATGGGGACATTATTTTTGCGCACAAACTACTACCTATTAGATACTATTTTTGCGCATTGCGCGTTCCCACCTAAGCTTTGGATTCGACCACAGGATTCGTTCGACCCAGCTGTTTTTTCTTCTTCTTTTATGTTTTGGCGTCGCATGGTTGGCATTTGCCAGTGTCAAGTAAGTATTTAACATTATTTTATGATGTAAGTATCAAAATAGTCACAGTCGTTGTCACATTATCAAGTCACAGTCCAAAACCGTTGCGGTTGAAACATAATCCAAGTCATGCCTCAGTAAAGCAGTGGAGACTACTAGAAGCGGCTAGAGAGTTTTAATAACAACACGCAACAATACGATACATAATGTATGTATAATAATTATTATTATGTACATGTAGTATATCAGTATATGCCCGGGTAGCACAGCAAGGGGAGAAAACCATTTTATCCACTCTTATTGTCAGATGTCATTGTCAATCCATACTTTATTTCCTCTTCGAGGGGATATAATGGTGGAAAGACCATTAGTCCCTTTGCCATGCTTCCCGGTGCTGGCATCCATATTACAAGCTTTGCTTAGTTTGGGGTCAGAAACCGTGTGTAAGATGTCCCTTTATATTTATTTATTTATTATTTATTTATAATACTTGTCTACAATTATGCACGTAATTCAGCTCATAATTAACGATATATACTACAATGTTTCACTAATTATCACCGGTAGAAGCACAAGTTTAACAAATTAATGTAAAATATTCATAGCTATGCAGCGACGATGACAGGATTTTTCCGCGTTCCCGCCAAAAACTCCGTCAGCTGTCTTTAGAGAGTTTAGACAGATGTTTAGCTGTCAAATGTCAAAATATTGTCAGTGTCATTGGCTTAAGTGCGCAGTGCTACCAGTGCAACTATTTAATCTAAATTTAGCAATATGTATATTATTTTTTTTCATATAATTAAAGGATGGCTTATGAGAAGGTAGCTGTGTAGTGAAATAGTAGTTTATGCAACTGTCATATAATGAAGGGTATTAAAACACGAGTGTGAGTTTATGAAACGAGCGCAGCGAGTTTCATAATAGTAACGAGTGTTTTAATATCCGTGTTATATGCAGTTGCATACACTACTTTATCTTCACTAATAAAAATAAAAATAAAAAACATATTGCGACAATGACAGTAGTCATTACAAGTCAAGTATTGGAAACATAAGTAGAATGTTACAACATTAACGGGACGGCATCTCTACTTCCGTTTTAAAAGCCGCTAGGTACACCCTCGTTCCTATTATGAATCATGTTTTCAACCTTTCACTGAACTCTGGTATTTTCCCTCGTGTCTTTAAAAAAGCCATTGTCCATCCTATCTTTAAAGACGGAGATGAAGGCAGTGTCACTAATTACAGGCCCATTTCTGTTTTATCGGCGTTGTCCAAGGTGTTGGAGAGAATAATAAATAAACGTCTTCTTGCATTTCTATCTGCTAACAACGTCCTCTCAAAAAACCAATTTGGTTTTAGACGTGGCATCTCCACGGAAGACGCAGTTCTAGAATTAACGCAAAGTATTGTTAATAACTTCGACAGACGACAGAAAACAGCTGCTGTGTTTTTGGACTTGTCTAAGGCCTTTGACACTGTCTCCATTCCTATCCTGTTATCGAAACTCTTTGCAATTGGAGTTAGAGGCATCGCCTTTAAGTTATTTTCTAGCTATCTCAGTGACCGCACGCAACGAGTAGTTATTGATGGCCACTATAGTGAAGAAGAATCCCTTAGCTTCGGTGTCCCACAGGGGAGCGTCATTGGTCCAATATTGTTCCTCCTTTACATTAATGACCTTTGTAATATGACTTTACCTAACTGTAAAATAATAACCTACGCTGATGATACAGTGTTGCTAATCAATGGCAAGAACTGGCAGGAAGTCCGCGAACACTGTGAAAATGCACTCCGTGCTGTTATGTCTTGGTTAAGGCTGAATTTACTTACACTCAATCTAGCTAAAACTAAGGTCATAGCTTTTGCTCCCAATATATCTAACCAACCAACGACTACGTTTGCTATCTGTGCTCACACTTGCCCTAGGAACTCAATTAGTTGTGACTGCAACACTTTAACCCAAACGACATCCATAAAGTATTTGGGAGTCGTTCTAGACTATACAATGTCCTGGAAATTACATATAGATTCCATGGTGTCCCGGGTCCGCAAACTAATCTACGTCTTTAAATGTCTAAGACCTGTGGTAGATTTACGATACCTAAAGTGTGTCTATTACGCTTTAGCCCAATCAGTCTTATCATATTGCATCACCTCCTGGGGTGGATCACCTAAAACTTACATGTTAAGACTAGAAAGAGCACAGAGAGCTGTACTTAAGGTCCTTGCCAAGAAACCTATCCGCTTCCCCACTTCTGACTTGTACTCCTTATGCAAAGTTCTAACTGTAAGACAACTTTTTGTATTACAAACTATTCTTCGAAAACATTCACAATTGTATTATGATCCTGACTTCTCAACTAATAAACGCAGATCAGATAAAGTTTGTGGCTCGGAAAAGTGCCGCACTGCTATAGCAAGTCGTCATTATCAAGTTATCAGCTCATTGCTGTATAATAGATTAAATAAAGAACTCAGTATTTACCCACTTCCCTCCTATAAATGTAAAATAAAATGTGTTGAATGGCTGTTATCACTATCTTACCAAGATACCGAGGACTTAATTACAGTTATGACATGAATGCAATCATCACACACACGCATACACTCACACACACACACACACACACACACTCACACACACACAACCACGTACACACAATTAAAACGGCTATTGTTGTCTAATTTATGTAATTTTGATTAAAATATTGTATTTTTTGGATAATTTTCTGTTATCCAAATCCATAATGTTGTCTAAATTCTTTTGCCGGAGGTGGGCGATGCTGCCCGCGACACAGTCTTTCTGACTATTGCAGGTAGTATCGTTCCTTTGTTTTAGAACTAAGTTTTTGTGCCAAATAAAGAATTTTATTTTTTATTTTTTATTATTAGTGTAGATAAACTTCATTGTGTAATACCTTGGAGGATTTAGCTACTGGAGAAGAGCTCCATAAACCCGTCACCCATTAAGTTTCGACTTTATCCCTTATCGAAACTTCCGTGAACATCTCCTCCCCCGCGTCTCACGTAAAGCATACATGACTGTGGCTTCTGTCGTAGTAATATTTTAGTATTCTTTCGAGGTTCCCAAATAGCAAAAATGTGTCTCGAAATACGGCAACTACTTATTTTTTTTTAATTCGACCGTGCCATTCAAACTGTTCATTGACAATTTTCAAACCCATGGAATGCTATTGATATTATTTTTTTTCACGAGTCTCGGTTTTGGTGCGACAGCGAAATTTGTTTATAAATGTGAGTATATTATCATGTAGTCTCGAAAGTCCCTGCCAAAGAAAGAAACAGTGTATGATTATTATATTTTCTCTAGTACTTATCCAGTACCGAATAGAAACTATTTAAAGTCATAGCCAATTTACGGTAAGAAAAAGCTGGTAGCCCTGAACATGCGTGCAATGTGTTGTTGATGCGTGTACTCATAATCATGTTGTGCAATTTGTCTTGAAATTTTCGCAATAATACTCACTTTATCTTACCAGTTACTTCAGTTTAAAATCCTGAATAATCGTTTTAGTGCCCAGGAAAACTTGGCATTCAAATTTTCAAAATGCGGCTCATAGACTCTTCAAAACTTTCGGAACTTCAAAATAGACCGGAGAATATTCGCAATATCTGCATTGTAGCTCACGTGGACCATGGAAAAACTACTTTGGCGGACTCCTTGATATCCAGCAATGGGATTATATCACAGAGAATGTCGGGAAAACTCCGTTATATGGACAGCCGGCCTGATGAGCAACAGCGCGGTATCACTATGAAAAGCAGCAGTATTTCTCTGTACCATGCTGTAGAACAGCAGGAGTACTTGGTAAACCTGATAGATTCTCCTGGGCATATAGATTTTTCCAGTGAAGTGTCTACGGCAGTCAGATTGTGTGATGGAGCAATAGTTGTGGTGAGTCAAACTTAATTTGTATTGTTATTTCATAAACACCTGAAATATTAACCTGATAATAATTCCAGTCTTTACGTATTATCCTTTTGTTACTTTACTATGGCTAAATAATCACATTATACCTTCAGTGTATCCACTCTACCCATCTCGGAAAGTTTTCTGATAAATACCAATACAAATTGGCAGAAAACCCAGCATAATTTCTAAATTGATGTTAGTTTTTTTATAAATTAATTATAAATTTCCGTGAAAGTAAACAATTGTGTAATGATGTCATGTACTAAATTTCAAAACACTGAATAAAAATTATGAAAGAAGAGTGATATCTACCCAAAACAAAAATCCATTTTATAACTGATGAAACAGAGGAGGTTTACAAGTCGATGCATATATTTTTTTATGTTTAACCACTCATTTGTTAATTCTTTTCTTGTTTGGTAGATAATATTTCAAAGGTGGTCCCATTTATCGAAATCCGCTAAGCCATTTTTGATAAATCAATAAAAATTTGAAAATTACTACATCAATCCATGCGAACTATTCTAATTATTCTGTACACGGCTGACAATTTTAGATTTCTTCATTAAAAATACAAAGCATTTAGTCAGTCTGTTTACTATGAGCTCTTTTATAAGCATGTAAGTACATATTGATCTAATTTGACATTTGCACTGTCTCAGCAGGCAAGAAAAAATGGTAATCAAATTTAGTTTGCAGTAATAATTCTCATTGTGGACATTTCAGTTTCTATAAATATTTCATTCACTAATCACAACTGGAATAGGTTGTCTGAGGATATAGTCTCAGCAAGAACTATAAACACATTTAAGAATAGACTAGACTTTTGGTTAAAGTAGGAAAAAAAAATTTTAGTTGACTCTGCTTGATATAGGCACATCAGTTAGTATACACTGCTCGCCTATAAAAAATAAATAAATAATTTTAACCACTTATATTCCAGGTTGACGTAGTAGAAGGTGTATGCCCCCAAACTCGGCTCGTCCTAAAGCAAGCTTACTCGGAAAACATGAAGGCAGTGTTAGTCCTCAACAAGATCGACAGACTCATATTGGAAATGCAGCTGACTCCCCTGGACGCCTATATTCACTTGAATCAAGTACTGGAGCAAGTCAATGCTGTGATGGGGGAGCTGTTTGCCACTGAAGTATTTGATAATGAAGAAACTAATATTGATAAGCAGGTAATTACACATTTTATCTTACCAATCAAACCATATAAAATAAGAATTCTAATAAATATGCCAAAAGGGTTGTTACAGGCCAATCATACAAGCTGGGCAATATCTGTAATGCTGTTCCAATACGCAAAGCCCCATCTCTTGCTGTTTTCAAGGAAAGAGTTAAAAAGCTTTATCTGTCACAGGTGCCATCGCAGTAGATCTGTTGTTATATTTTGTTGTTATTTATTGCAATATATTTTTATTTTTATCAAATTGTATGTATTAGTCTATCTTTTATTTTTTTTTATTTATGTATTAGGATGTAGGTACTAAGTAAATATATATATTCGAATTTTAACTTGTTACTTATTTACTAATTAAATGTTTTTTTTTGTTCCTTTCTCCTTTACTACTCACCCTGTTTTTTTTCTATTTTATTTCCTCTCTAGATGTAAGGGTTGCCAGCCTGGGTAGCACGGCAAAGGGAGAAAACCATTTTATCCACTTTAAATGTCAGTTGTCATTGTCATTCCATAATTTATTTCCTCTTCGAGGGGATATAATTGTGGAAAGACAATTGGTCCCTTTGCCATGCTTCCCGGGCTGGAAGAGATTGCTGTAAGCAATAAGGCCGCCCTTTGTTGCACTAGTTTTAAGTTACTTTATTTTTCCTTTCTGTGTATTTTTCTGTATTTTGTGTTAACAATAAAGTGTTCATTCATTCATTCATTCATTATCTAATCGACGCGCAGCATTATGTGAGCTTCAGTCAGGATTGGATAAATGGATATTGCGCAGCTTGTAGCTAACTTCACATCCGCCGACTTTTATGATTCAGCCTGTAAAAAACTTTTTGGCGTAGTTATTAGAATTCTTATTTTATTTGGTTATTATACATCTTACTATAACAATACAATACCCCGCGGCGTTACCCGCGTTAGCACGAGATTAAAAATAGCCTATGTGTTAATCCAATGTCTAAGCTACCTCCATACCAAATTTCATCTAAATCTGTTCAGCCGTTTGTTCGTGAAATAGTAACAAACATCCATACATACTCACAAACTTTCGCGTTTATAATATTATAGTAAGTAGGATAGTGTGTTTCTTCATCTTTCAGACTGACTTACGAGTATTCTAGGATATCATTTGACCTATTTTATAAACCAAACCCTGAAATCGCTTTATAAAATAAAGCTATTTCTACAGAATAGATTTTGTTCCGACATGGTGAACATTTTGTATGGTATACTTAGCTGACTATTTGCCATATCAAAAATAAACCGATAAGTCACTTGAATACAACAGTCATATTTACCAGCCTTTTTATCTACTGTAGGATGCAGGCTTACCCATTAAGGGTAATGGGCCATATCCTCCACGCTGACCCAGTTCAGTTTGATGGATTCACTTATGAGTATATGCCATCAAATTTCTTCTACGGACTTGTGCAGGTTGCCTCATGATGTTTTCCTTCACCTAAACGCAAGTGGTGTGAAAATCTTCATATATCATTCATTGTAATAGTCATTTCAATAAATTTCAGGAACAAAAAGAGGCAGTAAAAGAAGACAATAACTTCTATGACTGGACTTCAGCATTAGAAGACTCCGATGACTCCAATTTGTACTTCTCGCCGGAACAAGGGAACGTGGTTTTCGCCAGCGCAGCCGATGGTTGGGGGTTCACTACGCATACCTTCGCGAGACTCTTCTCTGAAAAGCTTGGTAAAAATCTGTCTCCTTGTGTTATTCTTATTAGAATTGTCATTTATTCTATACTGTGGCCTTTTTAATAGTCCAATACTAACTTTTTTTTTATCGCGAATAAGTCCGCACTTTACCACCAACTCGCCTGACGGTAAGCGACGTTGTGGTCGAAGATGAAGCAGGCAGACCTAGAAGATACCTATTCACTCTGACCTTGAAAAGCTTGAGATTATATCTCTTAGGAAACAGGAAAGCAAGAAGACTGTCTATCTAGGAAGAGTGACTATGAATAGGTATCTGTTCCTTCGATACGTACGAAGCGGTTTGACTCAACTTTTCTGATTCGTACCGCCATCCCTGGCGGTACGTATCGAAGGAAAATCGACAGTGTTTGGGTGGTAATGTGGCGTCCTCCTTTTTGTCCTGTAGTAAAAAGGGGATGGTAGGATAAGGTCGTGCAGCTCAGATGCACTCTCTCCGAAATGAATCCTATAGAAAATGGACAGACTCGTAACCCTACGGCGATGCTCCAGTCTATGAAGATTTTTTGCAACTAACTTTTCATCGCCTATAAGCCGAACAGCACGCCGGTCCACCGATTCCAAGGCCTCGAGCTGATACTTAGCCGAGCCATCCCAAAGATGGCAGCAGTATTCCAGACACTATCGGATCTGTGCTTGATACAGAGTAAGCAACTGTCCCGGTGTGAAAGACCGCCTAACCTTGTTCAGGATACCCAGGTTCATACCAGCCAATTTGGCCCTAGATTCTAGGTACGTGCCATAGTTCAATGTGGGAGTAAGTGTTAGCCCCAGCAGTTCAAGGCGGTCTGACACTGTTAAAGGAGTATCTCGAAATAATAGGCGAGAGTGCAAAGGGACACTTTTTTTACTACGAATGGTGATTGGGCCATATCCACCACGCTGGCGCAATGCTGGTTGGTGGATTCACATACGCTGTCGAATTTCTCCTACAATTACTTTTGGGCGTATGCAGATTGCCTCAAGATTAATTCTTTCACCGAAAAGTCGCTGGTGTGAAATTGCGTAAAAAGGTTTTAAAAACTAATTGGCATTGGCTTTCAAGTAAGCCTCTTAAAATTGAGTATAGCCCGAATCGGTGGTCAAGTCGGTGGATGTGAAGTTAGATTATACTAGATTAGATTTTACAGGCTGCACGAAACCCAATCAACGCGCAGCATTGTGTGACCTTAAGTCGCTAACTAACTTTACATTCATCGACTTGCAAAAAAGAGGGAAAAAAAGAAGAGGCAATAAGCTCATGAAACTACAGGACATTTATGACTCAGCAGTTTGGAACTAAAGACCCATCACGGTCCCTGACCCTAAACTAAGTAAGGCTTATGATATGGCTGCCAGAGACTGATATACTACTTATACATATTTTTAAATACATACTAACATATAAATATACCTAACCTAAATAACACCTAGACACAGAGCAATCACCTATGTTCATCACATAAATATTTGCCCTGGGTGGGAATCGAACCCACGCCTCTTTGACCCAGCAGTCAGGGTCACTAACCACAGAGCCACCGAGACTAACTTCTATCAGCAAATTTACTTAGTATTGCTATTCGATTTTTTCCAGGTGTAAAGGACGAAATTCTCCGCAAAGTCCTCTGGGGCGACTTCTATTTGAACACAAAAACGAAGCGATTCATGAAAGGCGCTCAAGAAAAAGCAAAGAAACCTCTATTCGTCCAAGTCATACTCGACAACCTCTGGAACGTATACGAAACAATCGCAATGAGAAATGAAAAGGAAAAAGTGCCTTCAATATGTGAGAAATTGGGCATAAAATTGACTACACGCGACCTTAGACATACGGATTCTAGAGTCCAACTTCAGTCTTTAATGGTCCAATGGCTGCCTTTATCTAACACAGTCCTCAATATGGTCTGCAAAAAACTACCCTCACCTAAAGAAATCCTCCCAGAAAAAGTGGAAAAACTCATGTGTTCCAAAATAAGAGACTTCGATTCGTACCTGCCAGAAACTCAGAAACTTAAAGAAGACTTTTTAGCATGTGATAGTAGTGAGAATAGACCTATAATTATTTTTGTATCCAAAATGTTTAGTGTTGATAAAAGTGTTTTACCCGAGAATAAGCCTAAAGCTTTGACTAGTGAAGAGATGGCTTTGAGGAGAGAAAGAGCGAGGCAGATGCGAGAGGAAATGAAACAGAATGCTAATTCTGAGATAACTCCTTTAACGGAGAAAATAGATGAACCAGAAAAAGTTTTAGAAGAAGAAAAGGAAGAACAGCCGGCCTTTATAGCCTTTGCTAGAGTATTTAGTGGTAAAGTGAAGAAAGGCGATAAAGTTTACGTTCTAGGGCCTAAACATGATCCGTCCAAGGTTCTTAGTTGGAAAGACTATAAAATAGACCCAAATAAGAAGTTGAAGGACTTGCAGAGTGACGAGCATATTACTTGTGCAGAGTAAGTTTATCCATATTTAATAGTTTTTAGGATTTCGTACCCAAAGGGTAAAAACGGATCCCTATTACTAAGACTCGGCTGTCTGTCACCAGGACAGATGATCCAGAGATGATGATCCAGGAGATGATGTCAGATGTATCTCACGAACCGTGATAGCTAGAACGTTAAAATGTTTTGTAATTTATAAAAAAAAATTTGCGTCCATTATTGTAGAGAATAAAATTTCGCATCTTTTGTTGCCAGTAAACTTTTTTGTAATACTTACCGTTTACGATTTATGACCCATTTAATAAACCGATTTTTTAATTGCGGCCTCTAACTTTTTGAAATATTAGATTAATCAACGATGAGGCATCAAAACCAGAATCATTAAATGGGCCATAAAACGTAAACGGTAAGTTTTACAAAAAAGATTACTGGAAACAAAAGATGCGAAATTTTATTCTCTATAATAATGATTTCAATGATTTTTGCCCTAAAGTGCATAGTTTCCGAGATATGGGCCAAAAGCGTTTTTCCAAGATGGCCCATAAAGCTCCACCTGGATCTGTCAGCATTTTGTGATTTTATGCTCAGTAAGTGATCCTAAACCTTATAAAAAAAATTGGATCGGAAATATAATGCAAAGTTGATAGAAAAACGTTTATTTTTACTGTATATTTAATTTACGCTAATTTTGATCTTTATTTGCTTCCAGGATCAAATCTCTATACATTCTAATGGGAAGAGAACTGGAAGTTATTGATGAAGCAATTGCTGGCAACATTGTTGGTAAGTTGAACCTACAGACCACGAAGGCAACAAACATTTTATAGCAGTGCACTAGAGCGGTAGGAAAAGACTGGGGTCTGAAGCCAAAGCTCTGTCACTAGCTCTATACTGTCATAGTGCGTCCGGCTCTCACACACGGCTGTGTCGTGTGGTGGACACGTACGAACCTAGCGACCGCTATAACTAAGCTACAACAAACGCAAAGACTTGCGTGCTCTCTAATCAGCGGATGTATGAATAATCGGGCAAGTACGAGTCGGACTCGCGCACAGAGGGTTCCGTACTGTATGGGAGCCCCCTTAAATATTTATTTCATTTTAATTTTATTATTTATTACTAAAGTGAGTATAAAACTAAATATTCTGTGCAAATTTCAAGCATCTACCTGTTACCATTATTAATATAGAGCGAAAAACGTCTAAAAATCAGGTTTGTTGTATGGGAGCCCCCATTAAATATTTATTTTATTTTCCTTTTAGTATTTGTTATTATAGCGGCAACAGAAATACATCATCTGTGAAAATTTCAGCTGCCTAGCTATCATGGTTCATGAGATACAGCCCGGTAACAGACAGACAGACAGACAGACAGACGGACATCGAAATCTTAGTAATAGGGTCCCGTTTTTCCCTTTGGGTACGGAACCCTAAAAAGACAGACGGCTCTCCAGAGTGGTGTCAGCGGAGGTGTCTCGTGCGTGCTACTTTGCCACGGTGACTCGAGACTACAGTACGGTGCAGAACTGTACGGACGCGCCGCCGACTGGAAGCGCGCTTTCCGAGGGCAAAAACTTGCCGTGCGTGCGATAGTGGGGGTGTCGCGATGCACCTCCGTAAATCCCTTTTTTAGGGAGCTCGGGATTCTCACGTTGCCTTCTATCCTGATCTTTCAGGTGGCTGTTTATTTGAGATGTAACCTGGGTATATTTAAAAAGCACAGCGATGTGCATTCTTACAACACCCGGAATGCATACCGCTTGCGAGCTTGTGAGCATACCGCGCTCTCTCACGAAGTCTGGGACCGACCGGATGTTCACAACTGACTACCTGAAAAGGTCACTGAGGCTCTCAGCCTCAACAGTTTTACAAGTAGGTTGAAGCGCTACCTTATCGAGCAAGCGTTCTACGACTTTGAAGAGTTCAAAGATCATAAATAGTAGTACTATGTACAATTCTCTTAATTGACATTATTAGTGATTATATTATTGATCATTTATTTGTTGACTTGTAAACTATGTTTATGAATAAAATGACTTTGACTTTGACACCCTCAGCTGCTCTCGAAATCATCTTGGGACTCACACCACTGCTCCTGCATATACAGCAGGAGGCAACTGCTTCTGCCCTACGAATCAAATAAACAAATCAGAGGAAGAGTATGGGTGCCACGACAAACCACTGCAGAATAATCGATCGGGCGATAGAAATAATTCCCGAAGCAAACCGTGGAACGGATAGAATAGCTAAAACGCATCTCGACAGTAAACGTATTTTTGCTTTTGTCAATCAAGTAATAAATAACAAAGATAAACTTTGGTAAAGTTTGGGAGTGGGGGCTCGTGACGTCACTAGTGCGACGTAGTCTGTACATTTGTACTGCACTTGTGACGTCACGCGGAACTTTAACGGCCTATATCTTCGTCAATTTTTGTTTAATCGACAAAAGAAAAAATACGTGTCTAAATTTTTTTTAAACTATCTGACGGACTAATTATATTTTTTGAGTCATCTAGCCTATTACCGCATATAATCTTCTTCTTGATCGTTGCGCTCTTGACAGAGCGGTCGTGGTCATCACGCAGTATTATTATGGGTAAGGGCAGATGTAATGCGCCTTACGATGTCTCGCTATCTCTCTCTATTGGACGTCAATCAGGTACATTCATGCACGGACCCACCCACAGCAGACTTGATCTGATCGATCCATCTCATAGGCGACCTTCCGCGTGGTCTTGTGCACTCAACTTTGCCCTGGACGACAAGACGCTCTATGGACTGACTGCATCGCCTTGAGATGTGTCCGAAGTAAGCGAGTATGCGAGCCTGTACTATGGCTGATAGACGCTGCTTGATGCCGAGTTCTTGTAGTATCGAGACGTTGGTACGAAATTCAGTCCACGATACCCCAAGCATTCTTCTCCAGTACCACATCTCTAGGGCATCTACCTTTTTCTTTTCAATATCTCGATGTGTCCATGTCTCAGAGGCGTACAAAAACATGGGTAAAATTAGTGTTCGCACGAGCCTGGTCTTCGTGGTTTTAGTGATGTTCCTGTTCCTCCATATTTTCTTCATTTTATCCATGGCGGTTCCAGTGATCGCCATACGCCTCTTGATCTCATCGATACATCCACCCTGACATGAGATCAAAGCTCCAAGATATGTGTATGTTTGGACCGCATATAATAACAAAGTCGAAATGTTAACGGGTGACGGGCTTATAGCGCGAATTGTGCAATTAAATTTATTGGTGTCTCATTTATTTTTCCAGGTATCGGTGGGCTAGAGGAGCACGTCCTAAAGACAGCGACACTAAGCAGTACGATCGCCTGTCCCGCTTTTAGCGAGATGCAATACGCCGTCGTGCCTATTTTGAGGGTAGCCTTAGAACCTACCTACCCCTCGCAACTACCACAGTTGGTCAAAGGTTAGTTTTGTAGATAATCGCGTGACTCATACTCATTTATTTATAACAACAAGTTACACGTTAAAATTTGTTACATGGTTGATTATCCATAAATAAGATTAAATTAAAAAATAAATTGACTGCATTAAATAAAAATAGGGCAAATTTCATTCAACAAATCGACTACGGAAATATGAATTAATGTAAGGGACAAAAGGCCATTTTTCAGGAGAGCCAAAAAACGATCGCAATTTTTTTTATTTCTTTGTATCTTTTTTGTTTCTTGTCTGATTTAAATGACTTCTAGGGCGAAATTGCATAGAATTTTGAACTGTTTATGTTGAAGATATCATTATTTGAGATATCCCTGTAGTTTAGGAATTGACATGTCCCTTACATTATTTTTTTCTGGTTAAATGACCGAAATTTAAAAAAAAAGTTAAGGTAACGTACTTCTCATTATCAAATACGAGGTAAAATTGCAGTGAAGGACATCGCTTCAATAGGTTTTTTTAAATAAATAGCCCCAAAAGTTTATCATAATCATTTATTTTCAATGAAATTATATAAAAATGCGTCACTGATGCTAAGTTAAAAAAAAAAAAACAATTACATTACCCTTACATTAATTCATATTTCCGTAGTCGAAATAATAAGGTAAATTAATTTTCTGATTATATCTACGGTAATCGTATCTACACAGTATTCCGTCTTCATACACAACAAGCCGTGGTGGTCTACTAGCAGTGACACCCGCCTTACAATCGTGAGGTCGTGGGTTCAAATCCTGGTCCAGTACCAATGTGTTCTTTGAAATTTATGTACTGAAAATTTCACCATCGCCTTTTCGGTGAAGGAAAACATCGTGAGGCAACCTGCATATGCCCAAATCGTAAACGGTAAGTTTTACAAAAAAGTTTACTGGAAACAAAAGATGCGAAATTTTGTTTTCTACAATAATGATCTTAATGTTTTTTGCCCTTAAGTACATAGTTTCCGAGATATCGGCCAAAAACATTTTTTCAAGATGACGTGTCAGGAACGCATTCTCTGAACGGCCGAACTATAAGTTAGGTATAAAGTGTAATATATCGCGTGCTATTTGTTGTCTGTATGTTTTTTTTTTATTAGCTATTATAATTCTTGTACTTTTAATCGTTATTATTCCCTCGTTAGATATTTGGATTCTTGAGTAATTAAATTTATATAATTTGATTGATTAAGTTTTTTAAGACATTTTGTTTGATTGTTTTATTTTGTTTCATTGATTGGTAGTTTTAATTTTCGTATTGTTTCTTTTCGTATACTGATACGTGATTTTTTGCTCGATATTAATATCGGCAACAGGAAGATGCTTGAAATATTCACAGAATATTAACTTGACCGATTTTATTTACTCGAGGTTGCTATCTTACTATTATTTGCTATGTTTCAGGTTTGAAACTGCTGAACCAATCGGACTCGTGTGTTCAAGTGTTGCTCCAAGAATCCGGCGAGCACGTTTTAGTGACAGCTGGGGAGGTACATTTAGAAAGGTGTTTGGAAGATTTGAAGTAAGTAAAATGTTTATAACTAGCTTTTGCACGCGGTTTCGCCCGCGTGTTTTTTTTAACGCAGATTAGTCCGCCAACTCTACCACCAACTCGTCTGACGGTAAGCGACTTTGTGGTCGATGACGAAGCATGCCGACTTAGAAGATGCCTCTTCAATCTGATCTTAAAATGCTCTAGATTATGTCTCTTAGGAAACAGGAAAGCAGAAAGACTGTTCCATTCCATGGTGGCGGTACAAATCATATTATATACTAGTTTTTACCCGCGGCTTCGCCCGCATGATATTTCGAGGCCCTACCTTACCACCCTTAATAAAGGAGGTGGAAAATAAAAAAACAAAAAATTCGATTTGACATTTGTTCGATTCGACAGTTCTTTTTTGACATTTCTTGGAGCGCACGCTAGAAAAGCTTGCAGATGGCAGAATTTTTCCTACTTACTTAACACTTTTTGTTCTAATATGGAAAATTTACGCAATATTATTACAATTTATAGCCTATGTGTTATTCTGATGTATAAGCTATATAATTGCAAAGCTTCATCTCAATCCGTTCAGTAGTTTTTGCGTGAAAGAGTAACAAACATCCATAAATCCATCCATCCTTACAAACTTTCACGTTTATAATATTAATAGGATGTGATATTTTGATTTTTGCGCTATCCCATAAGAACCTTTTATTTTTTCCGGCATAACAGTAGTTTAAACTTTATCCGTGCCAAAAATCAAGTCAATCCGTTGCTCTGGTGCTGCGTGAAAGAGGAACAAACCAACAAACACACTTTCGGATTTACAAATCTTGTAATAATGGCGTCAAGTTTCAATTTTAGCTTGAATGAAAGTACTAACATTTTTGAAAACCCGCATTTGAGGCTCTGACAGTTTTGGAGAAATTAGTTGTTAATACGTTCTTGTGCGGTCATTCATTTATATGCATTTCATTTTTAAATGTGCTAAAACCAATGTTTAATTTAGAAAATAATTTGTCAAGATTTCCCAAATAGCGGATGTAGGTACGATTTTCTCACTTTCGATCCTTATAATTAATTTAAAAAAACGATCCATCTTATCTCGATCAACAAATAAATCATTCGAAAAGATTATTCACTAATTAGCAACATTTCTCTTTCAGAAACCACTACGCCAAAATACCAATAACAGTATCAGAACCAATAGTACCCTTCAGAGAAACTATCATAATTCCACCTAAAATAGACATGGCGAACGAAGAAATCGACGCTCAAAACATAGACAAAGGCCTCAACAAAGAAGAAGACCCGGTCATTACTATACTAACAAACAACAAACAAAGCCGAATAAAAATACGAGCCAAACCTATACCCACAGAAATAACAAACTTACTAGAAAACTCCACCGATTTGCTCAAAGCTATATCGCAACATATAAAAACTCTACAAGCTCTATCAAAGAACGACAAAATAGAAGACAAATTAGACGAATTAAAGCTTAATGGAAAGCATAAGCTATCAGATAGGATGCTAAAGTTGATACAGGTTTTCAAAGCCGATTTAGAAGGTATAAGCTCGAAATTGGGTCCGGAATGGAATGATGTTGTCAACCAAATTTGGTCGGTAGGGCCTAGGAATTGCGGGCCAAATTTGCTTTTAAATCAGACGGCGGATTACAGTACTAAGTTTTTGCATCATGAGAAGGAGATTCTGGAAGATCCGAGGTTTGAATTTGAGAGTAGTTTCGTGAATGGGTTTCAGTTGGCCAGTTTGGCCGGGCCTTTGTGTGAGGAACCAATGATGGGGGTCGCTTTTTGTGTGGAAGAGTGGACGCTGGAGAGGCATGAAGGCGACGAGGTGTCGCATGTTTTTGGACCACTTTCAGGTTGGTGGATTCCGTATCTTTAATAATGTCAATCCTTATTATTCAACATGATCAAACATCTGCTTTATCATATTGTTATCTGACTCTGGACTCCAAAGTCGATACGACCGACTTCAAGGAGGATCTCAATCGACTTTAAAAAAAGGAGGATCTCAATCGAATGTACCTATATGTTTTTTGCATGTTACTCGATTACTCCGCCGGTTATGAACCGATTTTGATTTTTTTGTTTGGTAAGTACATAATACTTCAGTGGCGGTCATTTTTTTTAATCATTTCGGTCAAGTGCGAGTTGGACTCGCGCACAAAGCGTTCCGTACAGAGTTGGAGCCCCCTGAGCCCCATTCCTCTTGAAATTTTAATAGCGAGCAAAAAAACTCCTAAAAATCACGTTTGTTGTATGGGAACCCCCTTAAATATTTATTTTATTCAGTTTTTAGTATTTGTTAAAGCGGCAACAGAAATACATTATTTGTGAAAATTTCAGCTTTCTAGCTATAACGGTTCATGAGATACAGCCTGGTGACAGACAGACAGACGGACAGCGGAGTCTTAGTAATAGGGTCCCGTTATTACTCTTTGGGTACGGAACCCTAAAAATAAACAATAATGTGAAAATTACTACATCGATGACACATTAATCCGTGCGAATTATTCGAATTCTGTACACTGTTGAACTCGGTTCTGCCACTTTTGGCGAAAAAATAATGATATTAAAACATGTTTTAATGTATCCATAACGAATAATGATTGCCTTTTCCAGGTCAGATAATGTCGGCAGTGAAGGACGGATGCAGAAAAGCGTTCCAATTGCAACCCCAGAGATTAATGGCTGCCATGTACTCCTGCGATATTGTTGTCGATCAAAAAGTATTAGGTAAGTTCTAATTCTAATTTGAAGTGGGAGCGATAAGTCCTGCACTGACGTCCCGCATGGGGTGTTTTGTGCATTTCCCCCTGCAGCGTCTACCCGAGCCAGCCCAGCTCCTTAAAGTAACGGAGCGTGGCTCTGGGCTGCTGGCATAACTGCTCCAGAAGCTTAGATGGTGAATGAGATGATGGTGATGTGGATGACGAGGCTGATAACAATGCAGAAGCATCATGCAATCCGTTAGCTATTCTAGTGTCTTCTGTGGCTTTGCAGTGCCACAGAACAAACAAATAACTCTTTATTGTACACACAAAATAAACTTACAAAAAAATACATAAGTAAAATTCTAGGACGAACGACGAGGATAGGACGAACTACGACTGCTGAACGTAGGCCTCCCCTATAAATACCTAAAAATTGAAGCGAGGTGGCCCGAAGGTTAGAAACAAATACTATTTGACGGTCGACTAGACAGAAAATGTCTCTAACTTCGATTGCTTCATTATTTTGGAACTTCGTAAAAGTCTCGCTATAATCCTACCGCTACACTTAGTCATCGCCTGCGCGGTACAGGGGCGCCGGGGGAGACGACAAAGGGGACTGAGACAGGTGTGAGGTGGGGGCGGCGGGCCCTCGGCGCCCGCACCTGTCAGTCCCCTTGGCGATGATTATGACTCCGTGTGACCGTAGCGGTTAAGCGGTAGGATTATAGATGGCGCTGTCTGTTGCTTCGTCAATATATTTTATTCGCATTGAATAAAACTAAATTAGTAGTTCACCGAACAGTAGGCCTCGCGTTATAATCTCGTTATAATTAAGACATCCCATTTCAGCTATATAGAGATAAACACATAGAATAATAACTAAAGTATGTACGTAATAGAAACCGTACTCGTACTAAAATAACAAGAGATAAACATGTCCCATTTTAAATATGAAATTTGAAAGGTGTTAGAAAAAGGTGCACATGCACCCGAACTTACGTAATTACGAAGGGTTTCACAAACTAGCATTGAGCTAACTCGGCTGTCCAAATTCATAAAGGTAAAAAGTAGGTAAAGGTAAAATGATCAGAGATATGAACCTTCTGCTGAAACTAGAGGGTTCAAATTTCCGATCATAAAAAAGACAAAGTGGAACCAAATTTTTAACCGTTTTAACATTCCAACTTGTGATTTTGACGTATGCCGACAGACACTGCGTTTTTTGTTCACTCACTCTCGTGTATTCTGTACAACCAGATATGAATAAGACAGCTGTAACGTAGTTTTTATTTGAGTAAAATTTAGCAATTTAATTGACTGAAGCAATTCGTTGCCGCGTTGGTTTCGACACGTCGATTTTGCTTTCGTCGGTCCGGATGTTGATTTTTGTCTACAGGTCGCATTTTTCAACGGATCTCAACGATACTTGGTACACAGGTATATTTTATATTGTGATTTGTGATAGGTGATGTGCCGTTAGATCTACTGTTCAGAAAACTAGTAATTACAATAACAACACTTAATTATATTTATTTGTAGAGAAGCCTATGTCTAGAAGTAAATTAGATGATGCAGATGTGATGATGACATTAAAACAATATTTCGATATCAGTTAATTTTATTTCCATAATTACAAATATTGTAATTTCTAAAACTAATATTTACATTTCTTAGTCTAAGTATAAATATGGTTATCCTAAATAAATATTAAATTACTTCTAACCTATCTATAAATGCACGGAAAGTTACACAAAAACCATCGGAAAACATTCTATCACATCTTTTGTGTACAACTTACAACATATTCATAAAACGCAGTAAGGGGTTTTATTAAGCTAAACGTCTAAATCGCGGCAAACAGGCAATGAAATGTTAACCCTATATTAAATCGTTGTAGTTGAAATTAAATTTCCCAGGCTATGGAACAAAGGACCAAAAAGGAGGAGGATCTCAATTCAACGGTTTTTTAAATCTATGCTACGAGATTACACCGCCAGTTATGAACCGATTTTGATGTTTTTTTTTGTTTGGCAGACATTCAAAGGTCCCATTTCAATTTCATCGAAATCAGCTAAGCCATTTTGGAAAAATCAACAATAATGTTATTGTTATTCATTGGAAATTCTACCGTATACACATCGACTTACAATAAGATTTACATTTCAATGCTTTGTTTTCGTATCTGACACGTTTCTTGATCCGTTACCGCCCACATTTTTCAATTACATTGCATTGGTGGGGATAATTTTATTACCAATCGAATATCCCGATACTTAAAATTAAAGTCATGGTTAAATCTAATAATCTGGCAATTTTATACTAATCCAACTGGAAATAAATAAGGTTAGTTTCATATGCAGCTAACATAGAAATACTGAAATAATGGTGTCTTGGAAATCTCTTAGATTGTGGTAGATCTTCATTTTGTTAACTACTTTTCACTAATACGTTTTATGATGACTTATTTTACTCCAAAATATAAGATAGCACAATTATTATATTTGCTTGTCTATGAAATTGTGAATATGAACATCATAACTTTTTAGACAAAATGATGCTATGTAAAGTTTTAACTTGTCGATGTTGATGAAAATTATGGAATTGTACAAAAAACCGGCCTCACTTGTTCATGTCTTCATTTTTTTATTTGGTCTGAGATGGTAATAATGACTGTAAACATATTAATACCTTAATTTCCAAAATGAAGACCCACCAAAACCTATCAAGAACCCCAGAAAGAAAAACAGCCTCGATCCATTTCTTCTGATAACACACCCTAGAATAGTTAAAGACAGTTAAATCTATTAAATGCACGGAACACTGAGTATTAGGCGTAAAGGAGTTTTCACCAAACTAAACACTTATTTAGAATGGGAAAAGTGAAGCTTTCCATAAATACATGATGTCCTGATACACAAGCGAAAGCGTTTCAAGTATGCGTTGAATCCAAAGAGGCGGACGGCCTAAATGAACCCAACAAACTTTTTCCGTCTACCCTACAATTATTTTAGGGTTTTATTTACGTCGCAGGTCTCGACTTTTAGACGAGAACTGTTAAACAAATTAGATCATTGATGCCAGCGAAACAGAGTCATAATTCCTTTTGGCGGTTTGTGTAAGTAATAAATATCTGCTACGGTGAGAAAGCGTCAATAATTCATATTGTAGAATTGTCTGTTTCAAAGACATCTCTCAGGAGAACTAGACGTTTTTTTTGGTCAATTCGTTTTCGTCGGTACATTAAATCGTAAACGGTAAGTTTTACAAAAAAGTTTACTGAAAACAAAAGATGCATTTTATTCTCCACAATAATGGTCTTCATGACTATTGCCCTAAAGTGCATAGTTTCCGAGATATCGGCCAAAAACGTTTTATCAATATAGCGCTTGAAGCTCTTCCAGGATCTGTCAGCATTTTGTGATTTTGTGCTCAGTAAGTGATCCTAAAAATTAGTAAAAAAAATTTTGATCGGAAATTTAATACAAAGATTCTATTTTTCCTGAGGTACCTAACAAGACATCTACTACAATAGGTAAAATGATATTCATTTCATAAAGTGCCTGGACAAGAAAGTAAGAAAGTATGTGCTTATTTCACTGCAATATCTTTTTATACTACACCTGCTCGGAAAGTACCTTGATACTTTATCAAATTTACGGTAGAAAGTACGTCATTGCATATCGAACAAATATGCGGGGAAAAAACGCATCTGAGCGGGAGAGAAAAGTGTATGAAAATCCATTTCTTACGTGGTTTTTCTTTTTTAATTTTGGGTAAGACTATGCGCTGGTAACCTAAATATCAAAAGCCAAAAAGTTTTTACAGTGAGTTTTTATCTCCAAGTTCGCAAAATGACACTGGCCACTAGCTGTGTGTTGGATGGTGTCAAACAATTTGAAAAAAGAACATGTGAAAATTGCAGACGCCATTGGCGCCATTTTCAAGTGTTACATTAAGCTTCACTAATTGCAACAATTTCAATATAAATTTCAATTAGTAAAGATTTAGTTTTTTATTTTCCTCGTAGGTGTAGTATAAAGCACTATGTATCACTCGAGAGAAAGTGCGATTCCCGATCTCGGGTGTTTTAAAGCCCTCGCCTACAAACGACACCCTCGACGGTAATCGGTCACTTTCTCCTCTCGGTGAACAATGTACTATTGTAGACTTTAGAGTAACAAAAATGGCAATTGCTAAGTCGGCGACTTTTCGATCCCTTAGACCAAATAAATTTATAATTACGCAAAACCCAATCCTCGTGCAGCTGTTAAATGAGCTTCAGTCAGGATTGGGTTTTGCGCAGCTTGTAGCTGACTTCATAGCTAACAAGAAATTTGATTCAGCCTATAACTAAAATATCATTTTTGTTCAAATAGCTTCGAGCAAATATCTATAGAGTCACAATCGTGCAAAAAAGTGTACGAAGCAAAACTCTGCCCAAGCTATGTAGTGGGCAAGTATTTTAGTTAGTCGTGAGGCGATTGCAAGCCAACAACAACGCCGCGCGATGCCAAAGTGCTCAGTTACAAGCACTAATTAGGTGACATAAGGTCGACATTCGAAAAAAAGGGTCATTGTGAATTATTTAAAGTAAATATCTAAGTCAGTATGTATGACAGCGCTCGGATTTTTTTACTAACTTCACTTAGGGACTGTGGCTCTGTAGACAAAACTATTTGCTGAAAGCCAAATAGTTAAATCATTTAATGCTACGCCCCAAATACCGACCGACAAAAAAATTTTTGAACCTATTTTTTTATTGACATCAAAGTTCTACCTAGTTTGACAGTTCTAAAAGAAAGGTCGGATTGTACTAGGCTTAAGTATTAAATCCAATGTAAAGATCTCGCTAGCTCTTGTACTTTGTACCATGGGAAAGGGGGGTATTCTGGTGTCGACCGCCGCTGTCTCGCCGCTCGAGACCGCCTGTTGTAGTAATTGTATCGGTTGTATACGGGCTTGTCGTACGTGTGGGGTTGAGAATAGTCCACTTTGTACGACGTCGTTGTACTTTGGAAGCCTGTGTACCGGTTCGCGTTGTAACCTGGAAAATTAAAATTTGCGAATTAGGTTTTTCAAAAACTATAGTTTATTTCATTTATAAAGGAACTGCGCTCGATTATGTTGTCTTTGTAAAATACTGCGAATAGCCGTGATGGCTGGATGAAAAAATCATTATTATAATTGTCCGCGAAGTAGATTATCAAAAATATTGGACACCTATGTTTTCTTTTATCAATCAAACAATAAATGACAAAGATAAACCTTGTCGAAATTCGGGAGTGGCGGTCATGACGTCACTTCTCTGACAAAAGGCTATACGTTTGTATGTAACTCGTGACGTCATACGGAGGGCTATATCTTTATCAATTTTTGATTAGTTGACAAAAGAAAAAATAGGGTCTAATATTTTTTGATAATTTATCTAACGGAGTGTATTTTTTTAGTCATCATGCTTATTTTGGTTTTACGAGTATTGTAAGGTCTTCCATAAAACATTACTAACACGATGTGGATTGCGCTGCCTCTAGCCACAAATATTCCAGCCAGATTTAGTCATTAGAGAATAATTTTGATATTTAATCATATTTGGCTTTTCTAGGCTTGGAAAATTTCGTGGCTTAAAAATAATTTAGAGATATTCAATTTAGTGAGTTCGC
Organism: Hypomecis atomaria; assembly: GCA_964007245.1. Lineage (NCBI taxonomy): Eukaryota > Metazoa > Arthropoda > Insecta > Lepidoptera > Geometridae > Hypomecis > Hypomecis atomaria. The sequence continues at coordinate 8,563,643 of OZ023293.1, forward strand.
AATAAAATATAACAGAGTCCCGTTCATTCCTCCATCTTGGAATCTAGTTCAAGCAATGTTCAAGTAAAAAAAACCTAGTAAGTACTAAATAATTCAGTTGTGAGATACCATACCTAATGAGATAGCGATTAAACACACTCCATAAACGAGCTGTGATGTTGAATTATTGATCAATTTTCCAATATTTATTTGCTTTTATGCACCTATGTTAGACTAGTTTGTGTCGTCTCGTTTGGTTTTTACTACATAAAAGAGACCACTACGGATATCATTGGCTTAGTGTGAATGGTGTGAGGTTTTATTGTATACTATGGACCATTTAATGTTTTAAGGTCCATTTAATGAAATTTCATTAAATGGGCCATAAATCGTAAACGGTAAGTTTTACAAAAAAGTTTACTAGAAACAAAAGATGCGAAATGTTATTTTCTACAATAAGGATCTTAATGTTTTTTGCCCTTAAGTGCATAGTTTCCGAGATTTCGGAAAAAAACATTTTTTCAAGACGACGTGTCAGGAACGCATTCTCTGAACGGCCGAACTATAGTTGCACCTTTACAGCTGCGCGAGGATTGGGTTTCGCACAGCTTGTAGCTAAATTACACAGCCGCCAAGAATTTTCATTCAGCCTAAACTTACTTACGATGACGATTAATGTGAGTTACCTGAGTGATAGACCGATGTCGTTGGCTTTACACACATCATGCCGTACACCCTGATGCCAGGAACTGATGCGTACGTCGGCTGATCGTGAGACATCGGACCTTCTGTAAAATACCAAAATATTTTTTGAAAAATATAATCTAAGTCTGCGTTATTAAATTTTTATATGAAAAACCGGATACACTCACGATAATATTTGAAACGGCCGAGCCGCTATGCGCCCGACCGGTTTCGAAGTAGTTAGTACTTCTTCATCAGGGAATACGCGCGCCCCCGATGACGGACGCCCGCGTATTCCCTGATGAAGAAGTACTTACTACTTCGTAACCGGTCGGGCGCATAGCGGCTCGGCCGTTTTAAATATTATCGTGAGTGTATCCGGTTTTTCATATGAAAATTTAAAAATGAATCCTCACGCAAGTTTCAATGAAGTAAGTCTGCGTTCTTCATCTTCGACCGCGACGTCGCTCATCATCAGGCTAGCTAATAATCTATAGTTCCACACACATATATACAGACACACACATATTAAGTCTGATCTCACACATATCATTCATAATATAATTTTTCAACTTGTGCATTCCTTTTCGTATTTTCTATCCGTCTATACTAAGCGCCACATAAGTCGTCGGATGAGAAGCTAGCTGTAGATGACACTTCGCCGTGATTCGCTAATTATTGCATATGTATGCACAATGCCGACGCTGCGTGGCGTAGCGGTGAGCACGATCGTTAGGAGCGCGCGGGAGCCATGGCGGACGGGTGTGCCCCGGCGGCGTCTCGTCTTTTTGGCTCCCGCCCATCCCTATATTTCGGCTTTTGCGTAGCGTTCTGGGCATAACTTGCCATCCGCCGCCTTGTGTGGCGCTTAGTATATCTAAAACTGTCAGGCCTTTCAGAATTTCTCATAAGACTCGATGCCACTAGATAAAGTGTTCGCTGCATTTTATTTAAAAAAAGGTTGACGAGCCTTCGAAATAACATTAGGCCATATATACACACATAGATACACACCATACATGTAAAAGTTTTTTGAAAATTAAAAAAAAAATATCTTACCCAGTATGTGGTTCTCAGGACACCGGCATATGACCAAGTAGTGGGACTTCCCCGTTCTAATATTCTGCAACGCGAGCAAAGACCAATCTCTAGGCGCGCGGCATTCCCGCATCTCCGACACCGCTTCGCAAGTCTTCACTAGGGTCACGGCTTTGTTGGCGTACTGACATAGATATAATAATTATATAACACTTTATTGCACACAATTTGTACAAAAGGAGGACTTAACGCTAAATATCATTATCTGAACCCATAGGAAGAAGACATTGGGATGTAGGCATGAATAAACAAACAAAGCAAAAATTAACTAGAATAAGCTATACTATCATTAGTTGTAAGACGTCCATTGCTGGACATAGGCCTCTCCTGTAGATTTACAATAAGGCCGGTTGAAAGCAGCTCGTATCTAGCGTGATCCCGCTATCATCGGTCCATCTTGTACGTGGTACGTGGTACAATCAAAATTAAAATTTCTATAAAAAAAAGTTATCTCCTTAATGCTCGCGCGAATGAATACAAGCAAACTTAGATAAACAAGTAAAAAACAGCGTTTTTGATAAAGTATCTTTTAGTAGAACCTAAGTACTTTACTGTGAATGTTTTGGATTCTACACTTGTCAGATGACCTTACATTTGTACGGTCAGAAGATCTGATAAAAGCGGCAGGGACGCACTGAATACAGGCCGTTTCCAACAGCTATTGGGTCATATATCCAAATTCTGATGATGATGTAGCGTAAAGTTTACTGATGCACTGACCATTTACGAGTAGATTCATAAAATGTACGCTATGCTAAGATTTTTTTTATCGCGAATAAGTCCGCGCTTGACCACCAACTCGCCTGATGGTAAGCGACGTTATGGTCGAAGATGAAGCACGCAGACCTAGAAGATAGCTATTCACTCTGACCTTGAAAAGCTTTAGATTATATCTCTTAGGAAACAGGGAAGCATGAAGACTGTTCCATTCAAGATTGTATTAAAATGGCAAATTTCTTACAAAAGTTCACAAATCGTAAGACATTTAATCAGCCACCTTTAATGCGCAACAGACAAACGTAATAAGAACGAAGTGTAAAGTGCCATTTGACGTAGTAGAGCCATAACTATAATTCTGAAACCCAATCTCACCTTTTTCTTAGAATCGGTAGTGAGCCTCGTAGTGTGCAAGTCATCGGCGTTGAGACTGGCCGAGCAAGGGTCCCGGTACCGCGCTGGACACGCGCATAGCGGCTGCGTATAGTTCAACCGCACGTACACTGCATTGCAAACCTGCAAGTGAACACAAAGACAAACTACACTTACACGTCAATTTATGTTATGCGGGGTAATAGGCATGATGACTAAAAAATATGGGTCATTCCCGAAAGTTCTACAATTAGTCCGTCAGATTAATCAAAAATATTTTACACGTATTTTTTCTTTTCTCAATTAAACAACAATTGATGAAGATATAGCACGTTAAAGTTCCGCGTAACGTCACGAGTGTCATCAGCGTTGCCAGACGTCCCGATTTTTATGTGTGGGGCGGGATGTCCCGCGCGGGACAGAGTCTGTCCCGCTTTTCGGGGATAACTCGATCGATAGGAATCTGATTTAAAATAATATATTTTTATTAAAATACATATTAAATGGGTCTCTATTATCATGTAAACGTAAGTAATTTAAAACTCAAATACTTACAAAGATAAAATATTTAAAAACTTCAGATATGATGAAAAATAATCAGCCAAGATCGAGCCGGATTCGCGCACGAAGGGTTCCATACCGTATGGAAGCCCCCCTTAAAACATTTTATTTTAATTTAATGATATATTTTTGTAGTGAATAATTAACTAAATATTCTGTAAATATTTCAAGCATCTTCCTGTTGCCGTTATTAATATCGAGCTAAAAACTGTACAAAATTGAGGTTTGTTGTATGGGAGTCCCCTTTAAATATATTTTTTTCTGTTTTTATTTGTTGTTATAGCGGCAATAGAAATACGTCGTCTGTGAAAATTTAAAAGTTCTAGCTATCGCAGTTCATGAGATACAGCCTGGTGACAGACGGACAGACGGACGGACAAACGGACAGCGGAGTCTTAGTAATAGGGTCCCGTTTTTACATTTTGGGTATACGGAACCCTAAAAAGTGGCATTCTGTCGTCGAAAGCGGGACACAGTAAAAAAACATGTCAATATATTTTTTTACTGTGTCCCGCCTTCGACGAAAGAATCCCGCTTTTTTTCACTCTAAAAGGATCACAGTCCCGCGACTTGCCAAACAAAATCTGACAACGCTGAGTGTCATACAAATGTATAGATTTTCGAGCGAGACGTGACGTCACGACCCCCATTCCCAAACTTTGTTAAGGTTTATCTTTGCCATTTGTTGTTTTATTGACAGAAGAAAAAATACAATATTAGCAAAGTTAGACTTGGCTAACATTAGATCTTATAATTTTTGACTACGAGCATAGAGTACTACGAGTATTACGTACGAGCCAAAGCAAGCAACGTAACTCGTCTGATGGATGATGGATCTTACGGCAGACATAGCTGTCATTATTCTAAGAAAACCATTATTTTGTCATCCGAAATCTCAACTAGAGAACACTATTATATAATGTAATTTTATCTGCCGTCCTGAATAGGCCAGAAAAGCTTATTGCCCACAATAGGCATAATGACTGGGTAAAAAAATCGTTATTATAATTAGTCCGTGAGTTAGATTATCAAAAAATATTGGACACGTATTTTTTCTTTTGTTAATCAAACAACAACTGACAAAGATAAACCTTGTCTAAGTTTGGGAGTGGGGGGTCGTGACGTCACCTCTCTTACAGAAGTCTAAACATTTGTATGGCACTTGTGATGTCACGCGGAACTTTGACGGACTATATCTTCATCAATTTTTGTTTAATTGACAAAAGAAAAAGTACGTGTCTAATATTTTTTGATAGTCTATTTGACGGACTAATTATATTTTTTAGTCATCGTGCTTATTCTAATCATTTGAGACCATTTCAGTAACTAGTTGGCGGGCCAGTAGATATAATAAAAATCAATCGGCGTACCTACTATGATTATACGCAATACACGTATAATTTCAATAAAAATGGAAATAGCCTCTCTCGACTCTAGGCCACAAAAAATTCGTTATTATCGATTCTTTTCAAGTGTTTTTTTTTTCATAAATTATAATAACATGTTCTTTCCTGCTTTCGAAAAATCACAGGGTGTTAAATTAAGTTATTGCTTGTTATTTGGGAGAATATTTTACGGTTTCGCTTCTGACTAAAAATAAAAAATCAGGCATTGCACTCTGCGCCGAACTCTTGAACAAAGACAAATTGGTTGTAACTATTTTTCAGGCAGGCTATTCACAATATTTAGATAGACTATTGCATTAGTTACAGACTTTCGATTTGACTAGCATGAACTCAGCGTTCAACATTTTGAAAACGTAATCTCTTAGTTAAAAGTCTCATTTGCGATCTCTTTGTTATTTAATACCAAACAAAAAGCAAATTGCCTAATCTTTTGCTGAAACCATTGAAACCTTTACAAATAGATAACATTAATGCGAATAGTGATGGATTATCCTCAATGACTAGCTATATAATTAGCTGATTCAGACGTCACCACACAAGCTTTTGAGATGTCAATAAAGTTATACAAGGCATCGAAATAGAAATTACCTGTTGTATGGCACATTCTGGGAGTAAATAGATGTGTTGATTATGCGGATAATAATGATACTTCGTCGGCTTCGCCAGCACTGAAGTAGATCCGGCCGGCAAAGGCACCGTCTGCAACCAAACATAAAACATCATTATAACACTGATTTATGACTCAAAACAACTCGTGGAAATAAATTCCGCAATAGCTATAATTAATGGATCCGTCGAAAGCGTTAATTCATTCGAGATGTCATTAGCCATTGTTGCTGTGATGGGAAACGTCTCGAGGTCGGTCTCGCCTATCCAACCACAATCTCATTCATTCCCGTTCAACGCATTTCGAGTTTCTGTGTCAACGCTCTTATGTGTCCTCTTATTGATTTCACCTTTGCTGCACAAAGTAGGTCTTTATGACGATTACTTATTTGTTGCTTTTGTATCCGGGTTACGATTAACGATAGTATCGATAGAGAATTGCGACTCGGCCCTATCCGTGAAATAAACTACAGACCCGCGTGGCTATGCAGTACGAAACACGCGCTAGGGCTGCCCACCTGGTAAGGAAATCGTAAGCTCACTGCTTACAAACCTACAGGTTCGTTTGTCACTACGCGCTTCTGCGACTGTTAGTGTACCGAGTGTATACCGAACTCTAAGGCGCGTAGGTATGATTCGCGTTCCGACCGTTTGTATAAAGACGGAATACTGTATATGTAGATACTATTATCGTGTCCGGGTTTTGTACCTAATATCTATTTTCATCAGTTTCTTTGATTTCGCTTTATGAGAAGGCATTGGTAGTAACAATACTTCACGGTCATGCACCCTGTGATTTGCCGATAACGTTGTCACGTTTGCTGGTAGATCAGGTTAATAAACTTGTTAGCTGACAATTGTCCTTCGTTTTTTTTCCTTCACGCAACATTAGCTCTGATTTTGGGATAATTTTATCTCAATTACCAAACACTGTTTTGTTCAACGGTATTGTCTGGTAATTTTCGAATTCTCTTTCTTTTGTTTCGATTTTGGAAATCATAATTTTATTTCTTAAATACTTAAGTATTTGATTTATTTGCATCTTGCGGTGCTAAACATAAATAATATGTAAACGGTTTTATAATTAAAGCATTTTTTTTACTGAAAAATGTACTAACTACAGACTCAGACCCTAGAGTGCCCTTTGTTAACTAAAATTTACAATTGTTTGATCATACTGTACAAAGAGAGTTATTAGGTACTTGAAATCTTAGCCTAAGTTAGTCTATGCACTGCGTGCCACAACCAGACCGGCGACCCGCAAGCAGCCTTTATTTGTTCTTGGATGTATCCACATAATGTATTTTATATCAAAGATGTAGATAGTCATAAGTTTTGAGTATATGAGTATAATTTTCCGTACAGAAATAAAATATAAAATTACGGAAGTAATACCGTGTAGGCCAGGTAGCTAACCCTGGTCTCAGAGTTTTATGAATTTGTGTGATTGCTTATTATTATTAATCTAGTCATTTACAACGACATACAACAAAAATACTAATGTTTGAATTACTGGTTTAGAATGTGTCTCATTTTGTTTTAATCAACAACTTTCCATTTCTGATCGATCCTTTATGTTTTAAAAGCTGATAGTGTTCTTTTCTACAATTGCCTTACTAACTTACACTGAATATTTACATTGTGTAGTTTACTAACAATAGAACTATCACAGTCATCGTATTCTCTGGTTAACATCTCAACAGCCGTTACGACCAAAACATCTAGTTACTACGTCAATGACTACAATGTTCACCCGCTGTGAGATTTTTAATTCCGATAACTATCAGTCCCTGGTCGATCAATACACCCATCTGCTCCAGTAACCTGTATATTGACATCAGATGTTAGCTCACAACAAAGACCTTTTTGTACTGCTACTTGGAATCCATTCAACTCTTTTTCACCTCTTTTCTCATCCAAAAGAACTGATTCTCTTAAAAGCGACACTTCAATTTCGTTAACCAGATAACTGTTAATCGTGCCGTCTTCGTTTATTTTTGCATCTGGCTCGTTAATCCTATCTTTTAGATTTATGGCTTCAAATTAATAAAAAAATGTTATGATTTTCAATTTAGTGGAGACCCTTCATGTTACTTTCATTAACTTTCACTCTGGCATTACGTCCCTTTGAAGTACTCGACGTTTCCAATTACCGCTCATGATTTGACGATCTTTCTACTTTATTTTCGAGATCATGAGAGTTTAATGTGGATGGTCAACCCGTCTTTCAACTCAAGAATTCTTTATCTTTTTTATTACGTTTTTTTATCAAATCCTAATATGAACTACGAAGTTTAGATCTCCTAACTCAAGATATCCGGTCGTGACTTTAGAATCTATCGGAGTTCTTTGTTACAGACAATATCTTAGCTCGAATACCTTATTTGTATTGGCACGTGCAGGATAAAATAAAAGCATTTTCATGCTCCCCACCGACCTTCACGATTGTGCTTCACAATAGAATCTTTTTTCTTCTTTAATTCAATTGGATTTGATTTTGGTTTTTTACGTAATCGCAAGTCAACTTTCTCTCTATTCTGTAAATTCACTGAGCTTAACTTTTGCTGATTAACTTTTTTATGTTTGATTGCGTCTTACTCATATTAGTCCAATCCGTTGGAATTCGCTTTTCATTGCAAGCTTTCACTTTCGGCTACTGTTTACGAATGCTAATTATTTTCTCACCGTAAACAGATCCGGTCATATCGCTGAAGAGTGTTTTTGGAAAGACATTTAAGATATTATTTCAAAGTTTATTGGTTTCTGGCGCCAGTACCGTTCTGATTATAGCGTCGATAACAATTTCTGCCTGTACAGATGAGTCAGTAGAGGTTTATTCAACTAGATTTCCTATTTTTGCACAATACCGGACGTCACGTTGAAGTTGAATGATCTCAATCGTATTAGCGGTTACGAGCTGAGATCTTGTTAAATAGTTTCCCTTGTTTTGTGAGTTGAATAAAGATAACTATGTATATTTTTTATTTAGTATCGATTTCTTTAAGGTCCTTTAAAAAGATCTGGCTATTTACTGGCTAACTAGTGTTAACAGTTACATACCTATATAATAAAAATAAAATAGTAGTTTGAATATTTTATAATTACATAGCTATTAAGTAGCAATTAAATATTAGAACTATAATAATACTTATCATTTTACTCATCATTACAAAAACTTTAACTTTTTTTTAACTTTAGTTCAAGACTGACCGTGAAATGACAAAAAGAGCAATGTTCAGTTTTTGTCGAAGGTTAATTACCTACATATTTCTATGGCAAAACAGACTTTTTTTCATTAGCCTTAACCCCATAATAAATCAGTACAATGACATCATACGTTACTTTACATACTCTACGTGTAGAGTATGTAAAGTATTTAACCTGCCACCCTCTATTCTCTTTGTCAAAGGAGAGTAGTTTTTTATCTCGGATAAATCCATATTTCCATAAATTCACGAGGGGAAATGATCGTAGAAAGAATCGATGTCGTAAATCCATCAACCAGCACTAGGATAGAGTGATAAACATGGAACAATCGCCCTTCGTGGGTAGGCCTATGTTCAGCAGTGGAATATTTAAAAAAAACAGCTACAGCACAGTACCAATCCGCATGTGAGCGACATGGTCAAATGCGGATTGACGGTAAACGACGATATGAAAAGATCGTCGGAGATATCAATCGTAAGCGTAAGTTTACTGACGTCACGCTTTATGATACTCCTGACATGTAAAAACAGTTATTTTGAATTCGAAAATAGATCAGTTACGTTCCATGATCCGTTATTAAAAGGTCGATAAGTCAGTCCAGGGCGTTCAAGTACCGATAAACAGGCATCTCAAGTTCGCGATCTTGACGTGATCATAGCTTCGTGATGTAACAGACAGACAGATCGCGATAACTCCCAACTGTAGGATACATAAATATTACCGTTTACTGCATAACCGATAGTCACGATGGACCAATGCCCTCTGAGATATTGGCTGCAATGTCAATGTTAAAAGCATCATCTCGAAAATAAACGTCCGGTTTTGAGCACAGGTCTCTACATATAAAAGAAAATCAGTCAGAAGCGGCGTAGGCTGGAATTTTCGCTTGCTTCTGTCTTGAGATGCGAGTGGTTTTTTGCTATGCTTGGCGGCGCCTGAGTATGAATTGATAAACGGATTGGTATTACAGTAGTTTCAGTATAGCTCCATAGATTTTTTAAGTTCCGCTTAGCGTCTTTGGCGGAAACGAATAAGAGCTAACAAAAGTGAAAATACGGAAACGACAATAGTTTTCGTTAGCTATGCAAACCTAATGATATTTGGAGCTTGTATCTTAAGTAAAGATACGTGCTCGAAATATAACAGTTCATGTAAAATCAACCATCAATATGTTAAAGATCATCATTCTATTTAAATAAATATGAATAGCTTACATTATTTTTATGTTTCTTCCTTTGCATAAAATGTATCGCTTAATAGCCCGTAGACTGTAAGTAGCATTTTCTTAAATAAATAAACTGATTTGAATAGAATCTACGCGAACAAAGTTGCAGTAAATATTATCTAGTCTACATTTAACTTCGTTAATCTTAGCTATGCCACGCTAGGTATCTCAATGCAAGACATAATTGATGAGCATTTCTCGGCAACTTATCAGCATTCTGATACACGTAGGACCGGTAGAAACAGCTCGATCCGTCTATAATGAATATGGTATGCATAAAGGTTCTATTGGAATTAAGATATTGCATTGACATCTATCCTAAGCTCTACAAGTTAAGATGCAGTGGTCAGCTGATTAGCAAATCAAAGATACAGGGTGTAGGAAACACGCAGGATTGATGACTAAAGAGCCCTTAAATATCTAGAATGGAAACTACGTAATGACAGCGTAGGAAGTTCATGTACAAACTACTAGAAAATAGTTATGCGAAATCACAAAAATAAGTATACATGATACACTTTAACGAATGTAAATGAACTTTTCATATAGAACAGCTAATCTTTATCGTGATTTCGCAGTTAATCCCGTTGTAAAAATTGTTACAATAATAAGCATATACCACTGAAAGTCCCTGTATACTAAGCGCCACACAAATCGGCGGTTGAGAAGTTAGCTGTAGATGACACTTCGCGCTGACGTCTCGCATATCTATATTTCGGCTTTTGCGCCTCGTTCTGCGCATAACTTCCCATACGCCGATTTGTGTGGCGCTTAGTATACTTTGCAAATTAACACTTTGTATTTACAATTGCATTAAAATAAATTACTTAATATTGCCATTAAACCCTTTCTTTCTCATTCTAAGCGCTTTCGTCTGCTATTGCCAGTCTCAATGTAAATTATAACTTCACGTGTGTAATGTAACTAAATCATATTATAAACTCGTAAAATGAAGCTCACATAATGAGGTAAGATCGCTGACTAATTAGACATCGGCTGTGGTGTGAACTGTTGAAGTAAGGAGTGGTTGAGCTAATTACTGGCAACTATTCGCTTCCTCCATTTTTCACACGCGGCAATCCAGAAGTTGATGCCCCGTGACATAACCCGCTACTTTTTTCAGATTAGAGCGCTAGAAGGCGTCGTCAGTAAGGACTCTAGGGACTGACGATGCTTGTGATTGAATGGCACCCATTCAATATTGCCAATTTACTCGTAGTACGTTTGTATAGGCCGGGTGGTTAGCTTTCAGATGCGGAAAAACTCAGGCAAAAAGATTTGAAAAAAGAAATCGGGTTGAAACAATCAGGACCATAATTAAACGTGTCATCGGAGCCACGGCATAAATGCCACCTGTGGTCAACCAATTTAGTGATGTCAAAGCTTGACTCTATATTTAACAAAAAAATCATTGTTTAAAGATTGGAAAAGACTTAGGTAATTCACAGATTTTTCAGTTATAAGTTGCGGATGAATTGCTAAACTTTCTTGTCACCGAAACTTTTACCTATTTGTACGCTAAGACAAAGAAAAGTTATGGGCACCTTCAATTGGGAAGCATCTTGAATGCGGATCCTATATACCTAATAGTAAACGCGCACCCATCCGCGTCGGGTCGCGCCGTAAACGCCTACAGCGAAATGCGGGTCGTGCGGCGCGGACAGGTGCGCGTTATTGGCCCCCGCTCCAATAACGCGTTCAGCTTTCAGCAAAAAAGGCTAAACATGTAACATAATACCTAAACTTGTGTAAACATTATATGTAACAAAAACAGCTCTAGACTACGGACATATTCTAGGATAACCTTGTATTCATTATTATAACCAACTTACAATACGGGAAAATCCCGAAACGAAGAAAAGGAATCAACTGATCCGTACAAAAATTCATCGACTCACGATAAAATGCACAGCTGATTTTTTGGGCGTTGATCCCATGGTAAAGGCTGGCCTAAAGAAACAACTGTAATTAAGTACATACATAGCATTTCATCATTACCTGGTTTTCCTAGACTAGAAATATTCCACGGATCCCTAGACCATTAACAGATAGTGTATTGAACGCCAATCATACGAAAGCACTTATTAACATGTTTCGTTCTTTCGTTCTTACATGCATAATGAGAATGTAAGGAAATACTCGTACTTAACATTTTATAGATCTTTTCATGCGTACGAGCATATGCAGTTTCCCATAATTAATTTCCTTTGAGAAATGACCCCGCGCCGATAGTGCATCAATAGGTCGATAGCATCGAACGTAGCGTGCCCAGTATAGTTTGATACTTATAAAATTGGTGATTTATACCTGCACGAGTAAGTAATACTATACTAACGTCCAAACGTCGCGCAGTCGCTAATTCTCGATGCATAAAATTTAATAATTTATTAGGCCCAATTTTAGCGCCATCGTAAATTTAATAGCAATATAAAAAGTTTTCTCTCTATTGAATGACTAAAGTGAAAAAGAAACAGAAATAGTCTAATTAGCTTTATAGTTACGAGGCGCCATCGTAAATTTAATAGCAACGTAAAAAGTTTTCTCTCTATCGAATGCCTAGAGTGAAAAAGAAACAGAAATATTATAATAAGCTAAAATTGGGCTTATTAATTAAATAATTAGGAGTAGCTAAATAAATATTTTCTTTGGTGCAACTTAAAGTTTATTTTAGAAAGAAATAAAATTATATTTCTTTTAAAAAACAGGATTGTAACAGAAATTCCATTTAAATAGTTCATTATTTTAAAAAAATCCACCATTCGTCCTATGATAAGTCGAGCACTTTCTAAGAAAAGTTTTGAACCTAAAAATTTCCCATCTAAACTAGAAAGTTTTGATTTTTTCATCAGTACCGCATTATTACTCCTAGCTGAAATCATTTCATTCGTGCATTTCGAAAGTTATGAAATGCTATAACTGCTATCTACGAGTAGAATAGGCATGATATCTGGGTGAAAAATAAACATTATTTTAAATAGTCCGTTAGATTATCAAAAAATATTGGACATGTATTTGTTAAAACGACAAAAGAAAAATTACGTGTCTAATATTTTTTGATAATCTATCTGACGGACTAATTAAGTATATATTTTTTTCATCTAGCCTATTCTAAGAGAAATGTTATGCAGATATGTTTTATTGTATATTTATAATAAAACATAAAAATATGACAAACTTTGAAAATGTAAAAAAAATAATTTATTGGATCATTTGAAATAATAAAGCAACACATTTTATTTACTCGGGCAAAATAAAAGTTATCAATAGGTACAATTTTACTCAGTTATATTCAAAAACTCGAACGTGTGAATGAGATCGCTGACAACTGTATGTCTCCTTTCAACGACTCAATCTTATCGTATCGTAAAACTATAAACGATCAAGTAAACACAGTCGGCGTCATTCGCGACCAGGCCCAATACAGGTTCCCGTCTAGTTCAGGATCAGGGCTCTTACGCAACGTTTCGTAATAGTCGGCGACTAGGTCTGACTCCTTATTTATTCGCATGTATGCATGGGAGTCAATACGATGTAGATTAATGTAAATGTAGTTAGTCTATGAGATTGGAGTAGGTACCGTTCATTTTTAATCGGAAAACTTAAACAATCAAGAATAGTCGGTCGGCGTCGATATCCGCGACCGGGGCCAATACAGGTTCCAGTCTAGTTCAGGGCTCTCTTACGCAACGTCGCGTCATAGTCTCCGACTGGCTCCTGATTTATTCGCATGCGTCGATGCATGGGAACCAATGCGATATACTCGTACAGTTCGATCGCGATGCATTTATCTGAATAAGGCGCTGCTCACATCCTGATTTCAATTATACAGCGTTTACTACTCACTAACGAGGCGCAAATTGTATGCAACTTCATACAGGTTGGAGAGCTGTATCACGGTAATAATATCTAAGACATCATTACCGTGGCTGTATGTTAAGACATCATTACCGTGGCTGTATGTTGACTTATGAAACTACATTATTTACATAATGCTGCTTCAAAATCGTTTAGGTACACGTACAACAATAAATATGTAGCACTATACAAAATGCTTTAATATCGTCATCAACGTCATTTGCAACTCATTTTTAGCCGACTTCAGAAAAAGAAGGTTCTGAATCCGATGTTACGCGATTATTTCGCCAATTATAAACCGATTTCACTTCAGTGGTGGTTCCATTTAATTTTTAACCGACTTCTAAAAAGGAGTAGGTTCTTTATTCTTCTGTATGTATTTTTTTTATTTTGTGTTAATCGATAGTTTCGCCAATTGTGAACCGAATCGAAAAATTCTTCTTTAGTTCGTAAGGGTGGGCCCATTTCAATTTTAAAGAAATCGGCTGAGCCGTTTTATGTAAAATCAACAATAATGTAAGCAATTCGAGCGAAATATTCGAATTTTGTACACGATGGAAGGCGGTTTTGCCATTTTATGCGAAAAATTATTATACCGAAATCAAATGAGTCGTTTTTAAGGTTCCGTACCCATAGGGAAAAACGAGACCCTATTACTAAGACTTCGATGTCCGTCTGTCCGTCTGTCTGTCACCGGGCTGTATCTCATGACCCATGATAGCTAGGCAGATGAAATTTTCACGGATGATGTATTTCTGTTGCCGCTATAACAACAAATACTAAAAAGAGAATAGAACAAATATTTAAGAGAAGCTCCCATACAACAAACCTGATTTTTTTAGACGTTTTTCGCTCTATATTAATAATGGTAACAGGTAGATGCTTGAAATTTTCACAGAACATTTAGTTTTATATTAACTTCAATAATAATTAATAAAATTAAAATAAAATAAATATTTAAGGGGGGCTCCCATAAGTACGGAACCCTCCGTGCGCGATTCCGACTCGTACTTGGCCGATTATTGACAAATCAACAATCGTGTAAAAATGTCTACATGAACAATTGAACACATTGATTCGTGAGAACTATTCGATTTATGTACACGGTTGAAGTCGGTTGAGCCATTTTAGGCGTAAATTAATTATTATGTTGATGATATTTCAGTCCACTGGATGCTTAATAACATAGAAGTTCTATTTCAATTCATAGAAAATATCATCGTCAAGTCTATTAGAGAAGTGTGAGTTACGTCGGCTTCGTGTTTTCATTGTTAATTATAATGGTCTCACCTGTTCATTGAACTTGCCTCCAGAATCCATCAATCACCTTTAACGAAAGACTAAGCGTTTCCAATCACTTTTTATGTAAGCTGTTGAAGTAGAGCTTGTTTGTTACGTGCCTTTATTTTCTCTAAAGACAATCCGAGATCATTTAAAAATTAAAGGGAATAAATATTTTCTGAGTTAGGTTTGTCGTTAAACTTCAAGACAGTGATCTGAGTGTTCTCACTCAGATCTCAGAATTTATAATAGCTTTTATGCGTTTGATGCCTATGTCATTTTTAAGGAAAGTTACGTGATTTTTAATGTTACCGACATAGCCCATCGGATTGGCAAGTGGCAGTGGGCACTGGGCAGGGCACATAGCTCGGAAAACTGATGATTGATGGAGTCGGAAGGTTCTCGAGTGGAGACCACGTACCGGCAAGCGCGGCACAGGACGTCCACCTACGAGATGGACAGATGATCTCATAAAGACAGCAGGATCACGCTGGATACAAGCCAAGCGGCAACCGGTCTTATTGGAGATCCATAGGGGATGCCTAAGCAATGATTATATTATTTATTTATTTATTTGGGTATACAATTGCCTTATAATATGTCTGGTTACAATTAAATTTATATAATAGCAACACAGTGCACATTATACCCTGTCGTTAGGGTGTCGCAAATAGTATAATTTACTAAGTATAACTTATGTATTAAGATACATTAAAGCGTTGTTTTATAGTTTTTTGGTGAGCTTGAAACTTTTTCGTTTAGGTAGTCATCAATAGTGTAATAGCATTTTTTTATTAAAAGTCGTTTGAATTTATTTTGGAATATTTTGTGATTAGTTTCTTCTTGTAAGTCTTTAGGTAGGTGGTTGTATATTCTTATCATCATATACTCCGGTCCTCGTCTAACTAATTCTAATTTTGGCTCCGGGGCTATGAGTTGGTTTTTTCTACGGGGGTTTGTGTTATATATAAATATTTCTGGAGGTTTCTTTACAAATGTCGCCGCTTCTAGTATATATAGGCTTGGGAGTGTTAGTATGTTTTGTACAATGAAATGAGGTCTACAGCTGTCTTTTTGGCGGATATTCATTAGTATTCGGATACATTTTTTTTGCATTATAAAGAGTTCTTTTGCGTCTGTACTGTTTCCCCATATGACTATACCATATTTTAGCCACGAGTAGGCGTATGCAGAGTATGCGGTTTTTGCTGCTTGTAAATTTGTATTTGTTTTTAAAATTGATAATGCGTACATAAATTGAGACAGTTTGGTTTTTATATTCTTAACGTGGTTTTGCCAGTTAAGATATGTATCCATGGTAATGCCTAGCAGTGTCGCTGTGCATGTTTCATTTATATTTATGCTATTGATTAGTGTAGAAAGGTTTAATGGTGGCTTTTGGTATGGGTGGAATTGAATTATTTTTGTTTTAGTTGTGTTTAGTTCTAAGTTATGTACTTCCAGCCAAGATTTCACATTTGTAAAAGTCTTGGTTATTTTGGCTAGTGCGTCACTCTCTGATGTGCAGTTGAAAAGTAAAAATATATCATCAGCAAATATTACACAGGGGGTATCAACATTTTTTGAGAAGTCATTAATATATAGTAAGAATAGTATGCACGCTAATACACTGCCTTGAGGGATGGACCAGTTGAGTGTCTGTAACTCTGAATCTATAGTTTGTTTTGTTTTGTTTTAACTCTGAATCTATAGTTTGTTTTATTATTAGTTTGTTGTATTATTATAAGTGATATTATTTTTTAATATTAACGAATGTAATTATTGTAATTGATTGACGTGTATCTTTTATATTTTTGATACCAATAAATAATATGAAAATGAATAAGTCCAGCAGTGGACGTCATATGGCTGATGAATGGATGGATGATGTATTTTTTTATCTATTTGCACTATAAAGTCAACATTTGGATCTGTAACGTCTTATTCTTTTATATTTCGATTTCGTATTGTGTACTTATGTATTTGCCAGCTTTCATATGACCACTTCGTCTTGAAGTGACTATGATATAAAAAGATAAATAACTCTTAAATAAACAACCCTTTAACTAAAGCAAACAAGTTACAAGAACAAGACATTACAATTAGGTTACTATAATATAAAGGTTTTTCGCTTAAAGCGATTTCTTCCGGACAACCAAACTGAACAAAAAGTTAACATGATGATTCATAAAAGGTTGAACCTATACATATACTATTTAATAAAAAAATATTTGTGAAAAGATCGTCTGTGATTCTCCATGCTTGCCATCTGCTTTGTCAACATCACGACTTCACGCAATATTCTCAATCGCACTCTAAAATTCATACGAGTACGTGCTTGTATCGCCGGGGTGTACTTTACGAACGGTTAGTTCCTTCACACCTGTACTGTTACCTCCTGTGGTTTAACATGCAGATTGTTCGTCAATCGCGCCACTTTATTATCAACTATCGGTTACGGTATCCTGACTTGTGTTACAGATAGTGGTTTTCACATCGATAACGGTTAACGTACTATCTTAGCGCCATTCCGGGTACTAACAGTTCGTAGAATGGCACGTGCTCCGCTGATCGTTTTTTTTTTTCAAGAAATTTACGATCTATAAGTGAATTACTGTGAGTAAGTTCGTATAAGCCGGGTGGCTAGCCCTGGTGTCGGAGTTTTTAAGTCGCCTGAAGGCCTCTGACATAGCTAACCGGTTAAAATAATCAGAGCCTACAATTTAACGTGCCATCCGAACCACGGTAAATCTACGCTCAGTTGTAAATGCCACTCGCGGTCACCCATCCGGCACTGACCGTGCTGAACGTTCTTAACTTCGATGATCGCTAACGAACACCTAGTCAAACTACGCTATGAGCTCTACAGTGAATTACTGATGCATTTGTAGTTATGAGACAGTGTTGTAATTTCGTGATTGTCATGGAAGTAACTTTTCTAAAAGAAGTCCATTAATCTAAAAATGCATGATTAGCTACAGATTACCCTCTGAAATGTCGAGAAAAACTGCACTTCTACTTGTTAAACAATTTTTAAGTAACATTTAAGAGATATACATATACCTTTGTACATTTATGCAGTGGAGTTAAGTCAGAAAAATCAGTGTATGTGTGCGGTACATCCCTATACAACCATCTACCGGAGAGCATGAAGGATGCAGCTTCAACTACAATTTTTCAGCGAAAGCTAAAGCTCTTACTTACTAGTAAGGCGTACTACAAACTAAACGAATTTAAAAATGACAAATTTGTAAGTACCATATAGTACCCATGATATGGGTACCTAATATTAAGTATTGTACTAATTCATATTTTTATTTTTGACTTGTAATGTTTTACCAATAAATAATCTGTATCTGTATCTGGAATCTCGATAACTCGAATCTCAACTTTATGTACCTAGATTATATGGCAATAGCATGTATGATTTTAATTCGGTATTAATGACTTCTTATTTTGTAACTCAACTTGCTAATCATGTATTGGCTAACATTGGCAAGTTGAAATGGCATTTCAGCGGACTTCATAGCGCGGAGTAGGTACTGATGATCGATGGGATCGAAAAGTTCTCGAGTGGAGACCACGAACTGGCAAGCGCAGCGTATGACGTCCACCAACAAGGTGCACGAATGACCTCATTAAGACCGCTGGATTGCGCTGGATGCAAGCCGCTTCTAACCGGTCTTATTGGAAATCCATAGGGGAGGCCTATGTCCAGCAGTGTGCGTCCTATGGCTGATGGATGGACTTGCTAATCAATGCCATACATCAGGGTGAATATCATTTTACGAGTACAAGTTTTGCAACTGTATTTACTACAGACATTGTAGCGCTACTTAGCTTTCAATATTCCAATGATAAGCTTGTACTTTATATGCAAACTATTTAGAAGTCATTACTAACTCATGATTCTGAGTGAAAATTACGATAGATATCCTATTACTCCTATTAGTCGTAACTCTTAATTAGGTATAGTCGACTGGGGTGAACATCCGTTATAAAAAAATCTGTGCTTGGTCCTGAGACTAAATCTTTAGTGTTTGTTGTTTATAACAGTAGTAAATATATTTAAGTTTTAGTTGGAAAATATTTTGATATGCTGGATATACTCAAAATGTCACAATAAATCTAAAATGTCCGCGAAACAGAAGCTGGCGTTTTATGTCAAGACCGCCTGTTGGTTGTGCCTTTTCTGTCTTTGTTTCTATTGTTAAGTTTTTCCTATTTGTTGGTGTCAATAAAGTGTTGTTGTATTGTATTGTTTTTATAAACAACTTTTACCAATGGACCAACTCCGATGGGCCAATATAGCTAAAAACAGCTGTTAGGCACGTAAGTTCTCTGTACATCTTTCAGTGTTTCGATAATAATGATTGTCTCTTAGAACAGAATACTAGTACCTACTAAAATCATTGAAATAGCTTACAATGAATGAAACCAATAGTCAATGCTATTTTTATATTATACTGAACCAAATCCAATTCTAGACATAACCAGGGCTAGTCGAAGATGTCGGTCCATCCTTTACCATGTCCATTTTATCTCACTTAATTATCGTAAAGACTTAATCACTACGAGTAACAAGGCGTTTGCATAGTCTTTATTTTAAAAATGTAGTAGCGCAGCTACCAGTTTTGTAATGACTAGTTCGAGCCGTGAAATGGCATGTTGCTATGACGTCTACGCCTGTACTTCTGTACTTTTCTCGTCTCTATTTTCATCATACAAATGAATGCTGTCAAGAACTATTTTCTTGTGATGTACCTATGTATTTTTACATATCATATTGTGTCTACATACTACTTGTTTATTACTACAGATTTGTTTGATTGTTCTTCCTCTATCGAGCTGTTTGCTTTTTTATTTGAAATACGAGTAAGTTCACATTTTGCGACATGATCTGATCGAAAAGTTTAACACGCGCGTCAAAAACTTACCTCTGCCTCTTTGCTTTAAGAAAATATACTAAGTTGGAACTCTTTGTACAATTTGTAATTTGTAGATACTTCGACAGTGAATTTTAAACATGTATGAGTAGCGCTGTGGTCGCAATTTTCTGGCTGTCTGATAAAACCATAAGCCTTGAAAGTTATATGTTAATAATACAATTGATATTGTTTCTTTACTTAAGTTCTTCACCAACAAGTTTGTAGTTATCTCTGAAATAGCTTTCCTATGCTAACACACACAAACTAGATGCTATCGAGTCACGACTATGTACATTCCTCTTTCTCAGTATTCGAAGTTATTGTCTTGCTTCCTATAAACTATTTAGCTGAAGAACATCTTAGCGATAAATTTATTTGAAAGATTTCCGAGTTCATCGGAACTTAGTTTTTATATTTAATTTATATCGCGTTATCCAGAACTGGTATACCTACTAAGCTGAGAGGAGGTGATTCAGACCATCGTTATGAATAACTTTTACCGTGAGGCCAACCCGGAATTCGAATAAAACCATCTTTTTCATACCTTTTGTCGATTCCGAGTTGCAATTTTTCATGAAACAGTAAATTTGTTTTTCTAATAATATACCTAATTAAAAAACCCCCGACACAAAAATATTTGACAACAAACTTTCAATTGACAACCATTTTGGGCAAATTTGTAGAATTTTGGTTCTTCCATCCCCACTTTAACCCACCATAACTCTTAAACGGCTCAATCGATTTTTATAAAACATAGCTAAGAACACTCTCGATTAAGTCTCCTTTCATCTAAAAAAAACTGAACTAAAATCGGTTCAGTGGTTCGGGCGCTATGATGCCACAGACAGACAGACAGACACACAGACAAACAGACACGTCAAACTTATAACACCCCTCTTTTTCGTCGGGGGTTAAAAAAATTAAAAGTTGTTCATAATAACGGTCATAATCACCCCTTTTTCGGCTTAGTACAGGACAAGCAGATAGTCCTATATAACTTGATATGTTTTATCTCACAGTATGAATGAGAAGTATGAGTAACCAATGTAAGCATAGTATATCTTGTAAGTATTATGGCCGCAGGATACTTTTTTATCCCCGACCATGATGATAAAGTTATTAATATCTTCTTCAACCGGCTTACCTGTTTAGTGTGCAGCGTTATTAATATTTCATTGCTTCGATATTACGTAATTGGCACAGCAATCTTTGCTAATCGTCTAAGTAATTGCTAATTCTATGATTTCTAAGAGGCTATTGAACTAGTTGCCCCCGGCAGTTAACTAGTTGCCACTAGTTGTCAACGGCGCCAAATCATGGTTTATAATTATTTTTAAGGAAGAAAAAAGCAGGCGGATCAAACTGCGAGCTAATAACAACGCGGGTCTTATCGCGAGATATTCTACCAAGACAATGCGTGCCAAAACACGGGCTATATTAATTTTAAGTAAGTACTAAGACAACACGGGCCATACCATGTGCGAATATTTCTAAAAAAAGTACAGAACATTGCGGGCCTAATCATGGCTTATAATTATTTTAATGAAGAAAAAAGAACGCGCGCCAAACCGCGGCATATAAACATAGGAAGTACAAAGCAGCGCAGGTCAAACCGCTAGCTAATATCCTTTGCATGTACTTAAAGCACGCGGGACAAACCGCGGGCTGTTATAACAGTAAGCAAGTACTAAAACAACGCTGGCGAAGACGCGGGCATTTAGCTAGTTTATACATAAAACTCTTAAAATCTCCGTGATACATTTATTTTCCTCTTAATGAGCGTATTTTACTTCCCCGCCTAAGAACTTTGATGTTAATGTTGACATAAATATCTCTAAGTACATACTTAAATTTACTTTTAATACCAATTACATGGGTAATATTTTTCAAATTCATTAAAATTTATTTTTTATGCCTATTTGTACCTACAACAAATTAAATCTAACCCGTGTATATTAGACTAAATTACTTCACTATCAAAGAAACTAACATAATGGGCAATTATTCTTAGGTTTTGATATTTATGCCGTCTGATGGCTCTAACTTTAGTCTGCCTACGATACAATCGTGACGATCTCGTCGTGAAAATCAGATAAAGTGCACTTCTTACTTGAAGTATCTACTTTGGCGGATCCTGCCTGCCTGATCAGGTTTCCAAGTTTCGTGTTTAAGTCGGCTCTTAAATCGCTATTGTCAAGGAACTGACTTTTACAAGACCACGAAGCTTTATTAGCTTTTGTATAGAGCTCTACACTTACACAATGTTAGCTCTGTGCTTAATACTTTTTTGTTAGAATCCAAAAAAGTATAATAGAATTTTGTTTTATTATGTAATTTCCTCTAAAATAAAACATTGAATCTTATGTTGTTCAATTGAGAGCAAACAATGCCAACGGTATCGGAAAAACTTATGTTCCGTGAAATGAAAGTAGACGCAGAGCGGAGTAGTTATAAACTATCCAAAACATGAATACGACATAGTTACTAACCGTTCGAATCTATTAAGCTGCAAATATCGGCCCTAGTATTCAATAAGATGCAATTTAGAGCGTAGGAAGTAAGATAAGTGAGCGAATGCACTGCTAACAACAGGGCAACTGATCAACCTGCACGATACAACCGGCCCACGTTGCGCTGACTGGAGACACCGCCTTAAGATAACCGACCTCTAATAAGATAAATTGAATTTATCGCCTCTTAATCTTAGAGCAACACTTCCCACGTAGTTCGCTCATAATATCCCTTGAGTAACGATCTTGCTAAACGCACATACATTATTCTTAACCTTACTTCACGAAGCGGCATGCGCCAGTGAAAGATTAGCTTATCGAATCTAAATGGTCTAACGCATTCATAAATAATATCCGCCGAATAAATTCACGATTTGCAATAATAATAAATGTTCACTTTTCCATCCACAGTCTCGAAAGCGGGAGTAATTTGCTGGGATTGTTTCGTTAAATGGAACAATGCTGGCCATTGAAAACGAGTAGTTGCGTGGTTAGATTTGCATCGAAACAAGATTCAGCGGTCTTCATTGTGCCGTGTTCCCAGGACAGTATTTAGGTACACGACAATACTAGGATTTGTATCGAAGCTGCTTCATCTAAATACTAGTTCGCTAAGTTTCTGAAACACGTGCGTGGTACCGCCGATGTCTCGATAAGGACTGTATCGTACTTTACGCTTATCCGAGCGTGTTCCTGTGCCAACGCTTATGCATTAAACTTAGATCTAATGAATATTTCCCCGCCACATAATTGGCTGCTGTGAAATTGCGATCCTCATACAATAATAAACCATTACGGGTAATAGCTAGCAAGTTTACAATGTTTGAACACATTATGATCCCACTTCTGGAGTAAAATTTTAGTACTTTATGGCACAGACATTTTCATTATCGTCATTATATAGTACTGTCTGTTTTAATGTCATGTCAGAGGCCTTCAGGCGGCCTAAACACTCTGACACCAGGGCTTGCCACCCGGCCTATACGAACTTACTTACTTAGTACTGTCTGTTCTAATTTATAGCCTATCGAAAGTACAGTAACGGCAATTAAAGAAAAAAATCGACTATCCACCAACGAGAGTCGTTTAGGCCGCCGTACTTTTTGCGTGCTCAGCTGTCCATGCCATGTATCGAGGCTGCGGTATTGCCCACAAAAGCTGATCCCGTTTTAAGAGCTTACGGTAATCAGTCCCGAGATGGGCAAAAATCGTTTTGTATCACACCTATTGTCTTTCAGATAAGTTCTTCGTATGGCATATTAACGGTGTGCCTTATGCAATTCATCGTGTGACAATGACAACATCTTTACCAGTTTTTGTGGTGGCTCCATTGATCGGCGCGGTTGAATTTTGTGTCAGATACCGGTTAACTGAGAACAGATTCCGCACCGCAACCTGTGGCGCCAAGTATAATGACTTTGCAGTAAAGAGCGAATCACGTTTGCTATTTTCGCGGTCTCACTTGGCGCTTTGGCCTTTTTACTACTTTACAAAGTTTAGTTTCGTTTCCACGGTAGTATTTTCTGCAACGAAAGTTTCTCGCATTGGCGTTCCGATAATGGGTCGTATATCTTGTCATACGTGCCTATTGTTAGAAAGTATTTTAGCAAATCTTGATGTTCTTTTACATTATTTATGTTGCCTCGCCTACGGACTTTATGAGACTTCTGAATGCCATCTTCGGCTTTTCTGTGAGTAATAAGAATCTGTTGAAAGTAGCGTGTTTATTTTGCGCATTTCTATCGACCATCTCAGGTAGTTCTATTGTTGGTATCACCTATGGTACGCTGATCTCGATCTATACTCGGCTGCGGCCCATTACTTGTTCTTCCGCTTGCACTGTTCAATCACTGTCTATGGCGAAACTTGTTTTCATACATGATGCGTAATGGGCACTAGTGCGTATCATGATCTCATCTCACGCTGAAACTGCAAATCGGTTCCTTTGATTTCCTAAAGCAGCTTTAAGCGAATAAAGCTACGCTAGCTTAGAATTTACGTTAGTATACATGCACTCTTAAATATTTTAAAGTTGAAAATATATTTTGTATATCGTGCATTAGATTCGATGCCTAAATGGATACTTCTGTAGAGCTTTCGCTATCTGTGTATGCTTATAAGGTACGGAATGCTAAACGCTCGTGGTGGACTCTCACTTGACCAGTTCCGTATTACTCATCTGTCAACAAGGTAGCAAAAAAACTATTGACGTTTTCATTTCTTTTTATCTAATAACCGACAAGCCAAAACTATTTGCAAAAAATTGACCAAAAAACTAATTAGTCTAACGAGTTCGTGTATTCGTGATTAAAAGTAAATGGTTGAGTATCAGCATCCGTTTCTACTTTTTATTTCACTTGTACCTAATATTGTTTGTGAGCTTACTTTGTTTTTCATTACGCTTGTAGAAAGTCCACTGTCAATATTTTAAATTGTCTTAACGCTCGTATCACGATCAGACCTGTGCCTCTCTAAGGCCAACCCTGAGCAATAACAAATCGAATTTCATTTCTAGCGATTCGCGTAGAGACCTCTAGTTATTAATTGATTGAATCGCAGGCACTCAATGTTTGTTTAAAATTACATTGTAGACGGTACGGATTTTCTCAGTCTCAGCTTGCCACTCAATCGCAAGAAGTTATTTAAATACTTACCATTTCTCATAAGCGATTACGTTTTATTACAACGAATGTAACAGTTAATATTTCTGCAATTTCCTGATAATCTATCTTGTATTGCCCCGTGGCGATGAGATGGATATTAAAGCGGTAGCACCAGATTATCTGCGCGATTTGTATAACTTTATGTTAAGTAGAGCTTATGTATCAACACTTCTCTTTATTTATTTCTAGGTAATATTTATAGCGGTAATAAGCAATTAAATGTGGTTAGAAATCCTTATATGAAAAACTAGCCGCCTTACCACAAAATATTTAAACACGGTTTAAACACTGTTTAACTGTGCAATTTGTTCTGTTAAACATTGTCTAGCGTGCGTAAAACTTTTGTGGTAAGACGGTTTAAGTTAAAAACCTTTTTGAACCGGCTTTAAAAAATTGGTAGTTTTAATTCGTTTACATTTTTGTTAGTAGGTTAATACTCGATTTCTTCACCATTTGTAGAACAATACACGTGGTTTACTTTTTCAATTTTGGAAGAATTTCCAGAAATTTTAATTTATAAAGGTTCTAAGTTAGACATAATCCCTGATGCTATGCAGAGATCCTGTCTAGTATAGAACACGCTTGGTGGCCAAAATTTGAAGATATTTACGTTTTTCTGGTAAGATAAAAATTTAAGAGCGTTCACTAAAAATCAAAAATGATCAGAGAGACCAAATAACTGCTGGTTTCTGGAAATGTTTGTTATGTTCAACACATAAGATGTTCAGAGATCCTCAAAATTAGAATACTATGAGGACGAAAATGTAAATAATAAAAACAACTACCTAATGTGAATGATAAAAACCACTACCTACTAATGTAGGTAAATAATAAAAAACACATGTTTTTCAGTAATTATGCCGGTTAGCAATTACAGACAAGCTATGTAATTAAACTTCATGTAACCAATCTAATCTGCCAAACAAAGAATAAAACATGTCTTGTAACTAATTTAACTACTTATAAAAACCAATCATAGTAGACATAACATAGACAAAACTTTATTTGCAACGAAAACAACATAATATACAAGACAAACAAAAATACAGTACATGAATAAATATAAACAGTAATTATAGTTTTACGAGCATTTACTAGCCCAAATATGAGTGTTATAAAACCAAAATATAATATCATATTACGCGTTAACATCGCTTTATTAAGATAATCATCTCTATGATTAAGAAGCGCATCAAATTAAACGTGCTTTCGAGACCGGTTTCACTCGTGACAAATGATCATCGATACAAATAAACAACTTACACGTCATTCATCATCGAATGTTTATTTGAATAACTATTTAACTGTTAATTTGATTCTATTTGAATACGTAATAGGCGATTTTTAACACAGTAGGTGATGGGTGTGTCTGTCTAAGAATTTCTAGTTAGAGTTCCGTGGCGATAAAAAATAATGCCTTAGGAGACTTTTGATAAAACGGAACAATGCTTTTTTGTCATAGTTGTTTTGGTAATGATATTTGGAATTGTTGTGCTGTAATCATAGTACAGCTTTGATCAGAATCAAGTATACGAGTTGCAGTTTTAAGACCTTGCGGCAACTCTACATGAATCTTCGTAACGAGCTTACAAAACTAACAAGAGTCAATACAAAACCTCCAAAATTGGTAACATCAAAGAAATGCGCTTTAGACATTGGGGTACACCCACGTAGTAGCAACATCATCTTAAGTGTTATTCATATTGCTACAGTGTGTAGGAAGTTAATTTACAGCCTACAGAACCCACAATCAGGTCTAACCGCCTTTTAGCGAATGTATCTAGTGTAAATAAAATAGGCAAACACACTATAAATCCTACACCATCTCTATCATTACCGTGATTTATTATTTCGTCGTTTCCGTAGCCCACGACCGCGGCATCCTCACAATTTAAGGCTCGTGCTTTAGGTTTACAGACTGGGAAATTGCCCATTCTCAGACAATGATTGCGGCTGGCTAATGCTGCTAGCCATTCAAATAACACAGCGGTGGCTTCCGCGAGCTAAAAACATATTTATTTTAACGAAATTGATAGTTGCCGCAAACTCACAGCCGTCATTAGTGGGTTATGCCAGCGTTTCTTAACCTTTTTTAGGCCGCGGACCCCTAGAAAATTAAGCACAATTTCAAAGACCCCCCTTAATGCTATTAGTTCTCCGAACAGTAAACCTCGGATCTGTTTGACAGAATCTTCATAAGTCGACTCGTTCTTGACTGATTTCTTTCATACTCACAAATATTTTGTGATCCGCGATCCAAACAATGATTGCGCAGTAGATTTATTGCGAGTATTTATTCAGGCAGTATGTAGTCAAACGCAAACCTGTTCGGAATAAAAAAAGAGACTTGCTGGAAATTATTTATTTATTCTAGGGTCTGATGATCCATTGCTTTTTGTGTAGTAGTAGTGTAGGTAGTTTTAGCATATAAATTAGTATTGTATTTAGTTGTTGTTAATAAAGGCACTTTTGCCCATAAACAATTTTATTTAAATGTTCTTAGATAAGACGGCGGACCCCCATACATTTACTTGCGACTTATAGGGCTCCGCGGACCAAAGGTTAAGTAACGCTGGGTTATGCGAAGCCACCGTCGCCGCTGTCGTCTCTATGTGCCTATTTACTTTGTAAGCTGCCATTATATTCCCTTGCTGCTTCCGGAATCATAATTCGTTTTCTTTGCAATGCACTCTTTTCTCGGCTATCTTGCACGTTTTCTCGTTACTTATTGCTTTCCTACATGTACTTGGTTTCTGTTTCCCCATTCTTACGCTTCATGACGTCAGCTTTCTTAAATATACTACTAATAGACTTTACTAAGTCTAATTGGACTTTCAGCTTAGTTTTAGGCACGGCTATTATATATTTGTAGTATCTACAGAAGTGCTATTCATTTTATTGTAAAAAATATTTTTTTTCAACATTATTTAAGTTTGTGCAATAATAAGAATTATAGGAGTATAGTACTCTGACACCAGGGCTGGCCACCCGGCCTATACGAACTTACTTATAGTAGTATAGTTGTAAAATAAATTATAGACTCTATAGTCGTGTTTTGAAACAACATGTATCTCAAAACAGTAAACAAAGATTGTATTTTAAAATTATTAGTAGTCGAACTGACCTTATTCTACACAATACCTTTGAGCTACTCGTATTTTACTTGTATTTTTAAAATTGTATACGAGCTAAATATTGTCATGGCATACAAAATTTTATAAAGATAAAATCAATTGTAAGTAAGCTATCACTACAATCATATTGGTGTACAATATTCAAACAGATACACTAAAATTTATGAGAAAGAAAACATTTAATTGATTTTACTGAAAAACATGCAGATTATTTAATTATTTCGGTTATATATTTATTTAATTTACGTAACCGATTAAGATTTGTAATCAAGTTATACTGTATGTCTGTTGCCGTATTAACATTACAATTATCAAACTTCATTTCTGGAAAAAAAAAGAATCATTAAATTGATTTTACGGAAAAAAAATGTTTGAGTTTGTCAGCGATCACCGAAATTAAGCAACGTTCCGTTAGAAAACGTGTCATTCGAGCCACGGTAGCGCTCAGTTAGAAAATGCCACCCGCGGTCACCCATCCAAATACTGACCATTTGGATGGGTGACCGCGGGTGGCATTTTCTAACTGAGCGCTACCGTGGCTCGAATGACACGTTTAATTGTAGGTCCCGGTTGTTTTAACCGTTTAGCCATGTCAAGGACCTTCATTCTACCTAAAAACTTTGTCACCATGGATAGCCAGCCGGCCTACACGAATTTATACTCGTATTTATTACTGAAAAAAATGCAGTGATATCAGTTGTTTACTTACTGCCCGTGCCCGATTACGATTTGTAATCAAGTGTTGTTAAGTGTGTCTGTTGCCGTATTAACATTACGCTCTTATCGATGAGAAGATCTCGTGTGTCTTGTGTTTTTGCTCGACGCGTACGAGAATGCTCTACATTGTGAGATCTCGATGCGATGTGCAGACGATAATAGTTCTTTGCCCTGATCTATTTATCTATATTCTATCACTTCTTTGATATCTAGTAGCTATTTATATCTTTACAAAGTACTAATTAGGGAGTTGCAGTACTATTCAAACTGACACTTTTTGACTGACGAAATGGAAAAGGTACTCAATTCGATGCGCATAACTTTTTACGTAGTAATCTGATTTCTATAATATTTTTTTTTTGGAAATATCATGCTTCGAATTTGATGCCATTTAAATTTTATTGAAATCGGCTGAGCCATTTTAATAAACCAACAATAATGCGAAAAATGCTACATCGATCCGTGCGAAATATTCGCGAATTCTGTACACGGTTGAAGTCGGTCTTGCCATTTTTTGCAAAAAATAATTATTTAAAGTTACGATAATTAATATTTTGTGTTACCTTTTTCCAGCTTTCAGTTAATTTTAGAAAATCGTTCACTTAGGATAAGTGTTAGCTTATTATACTGTCGATTCCACGAAGTAGGCTACCTGTGCTCGTACTAACTTTTTACATGCGTCTGTCTCATATTGCCACATTTGTGAAAATCATTTCCATATTTATATTGAGCTGTAGATGCTACATATGTTTCTTAGCTAGTTCTTTACTTTTTATGCGCGTTTCATATTGCCACAAGTGTGAAAATCCTTTCCATGTTTAGTATTGACGAGATCTATATCTTAGCTACTTCTTTAATTAAAATATTCATCCATTTCTGTCATCATTAACATATTTGGTGTTTGCCTCATTACCAGGCTCGTAGAAAACCTAGATTATACAAGTACTAAGTTGCATAGTTTCAGGGAAAGTTCTTGGCACTTTGAAAAGGGAATGTTTGCTTTCCCTTCTGAGTTCTGTCCCTTTCGAATAGCTGACGGCACGTACTCGAAACGTGTAGTTGCTCCCACAAGTTTTATCATTTGTATCGGTTTGCTGATTTAACCTAGTTGCCTAAACGTTTACGTGACGGTACGGAATTTGTACTACATTTAAATAAATTTTGCCTTCATCTGGCAAGAAGTTTAGGAAAAACTGTGTTAACAACAAGCATTGGTCACGTTACAAAAAAGGAAATTAAAACTTGTCGCACAATCTCGGCACTATTTATCGATTTTCCCTCTAATTTTTCAGTTTCTATAGTAACAATTAGTTACCTATTTCCATAAATAAACTTAATTTACTTCGAGGCTTTGAAGAAAAATTTCCCGTAATTCCTAAAACTTCAGTCGGAAATATTACTATTGACGTTCTTGTGTATTGAAATATCTATAGATATTGATTGTTTCGTTGACGGTTAAACCAATAAAGGGACAATAGAGTTTAGGTTGACTGTGCCTTGTTAGCCGTAGATTTCAAATTAATAGGTAACAATAATCAACACAATTTTTGCGATTACAAAATCTGACCACTTCAAAAATATTTCGATGAATAGCTTTCAGTAGACCGATCATCAATCTTCTTCACAGGAGTTCTGAGAAATAGCTTCTTTGTTTCATGTTACAGTCTTTCATTATAGTCTCGATTGGCTTGGTTTAGTTTGCGAAGCACGTCGTGACAACAAAGGCTGCGTTACAATGAGCGTTTGCACCGAAACTGAAAGTAAGTCCACAGGTGCCGGACGCCCGTGCGTGAGTTTGCATCAAGTCACATTACGAATCTAGATCTTATTAAGAAAACTAACATTTATCACACAATGTGCGATAACTAACGTTAGTTTCCATGTGCGACGCACATTTTTAACCGACTTTCAAAAAGGAGGAGGTTCTATGTTCGTCTGTATGTATTTTTTTTGTGTATGTTCATCGATAATTGCGCCATTTGTGAACCGAATCGAATTTTTTTTTAGTTCGAAAAAGTATACTCCCGAGGTGGTCCCATTTAAATTTTATAGAAATCGGCTGAACCGATTTGAAAAAACCAACAATAATGTAAGCAATTCGAGTGAAATATCCGAATTTTGTACACGACACACATCGATAATTTCGTCAATTGTACATTTTTTTAGATTGAAAGGATATACTCCCGAGAGAGTTTCATTTAAGTTTTACAGAAATCGGCTAAGCCGTTTTTGAAAAGTCAACAATAATGTAAACAATTCTAGTGAAATATTTGTATTTTGTACACCATGGAAGGCGGATTTGTTATTTTTTGCGAAAAATAATTATATTTTGAGTACAACACTGATGTAGCTGGTTAGATCGACAACATTAAAGTAATCGCTAGTCGCGTATCTAATGGTAAAGCACCGAGGCCGAGGCAGATGGTATAGTAAGAGAGAGGCCTAAACCCAATAGTGGGATAAAGAAGGTTGCGGGTGAAGATTATGGTGACGTTCATTATAAAGGTAAGATTTTTAAGTCAAACGAGTATCAAATATAGCAGTGCTAAGCGAGATGAATCCGCGCGCTAGTACTCTTTTACGAAAAAGGTCGCTGGATACGGTCGAAACTATAGTCAACATTCGATTGACTTTAAAATGTTACGAGAGTAAGAGCACTATAACGTTTTATACTCAAAGGAATAATCTAGATCTAAATGAAAAGTTGTGTGCACTGTTGCGTCAACATGAAAGCAAGATTTTCTCGCATGTTAAGTACATATTTATTGAACCGGAAGCGAAAAGATGATAGCTTATTAATAGCCTCCGTTGACCAGTTTTTGCCATAACTTGCTCAAAGGAAGTAAAACAGGATGGCGTTGAAAGGACTCGTCAATCTTGTTTAGGCGTAACTGTCACTCTGCAGACTGCTTAGAGACATGACTTAGGTCAATAAAATTAGAAGTTTCTTATTCTCATTATTTCTCATTTATTGTAGGCATATTGATAAGCTTTCTACTAGATCATATTACATGACTTTCTTAATTTACAGAATAGGTACGTATCAGTTGATAGAACGATGATGTACCTATGCACACATAAAACTTGATATAATATCATGAATTACACCTAAATGTAGTAGACTTTTTGCACATATATTGATGTTATTTAATGTTACAGGAAGTACCTAATAAAAGTAATAAAATTAAAAATTCTCATAATGAATTAAAATTTTAATTATATTTAACATTTACAAATCTTAACTGCCTCTGCTTTTCCCCTCAAGCCAATGCTTATCTTTTGTGAGGATCAAAGGATTGTATTAATATTTTTAATGTTACGGAATAATTGAAGGTCGTTCAACTTTTACACAACTATTGAACTTACTTTATGGCAATTGTTACGTTATTGAGAAAGCTTGTGCTGAAAACGAGATATGAAACGTCTGTCAGAGAACATTAACGCTCTAAACGGTAATCTCAACGTATTTCATCTATATGATATTAAAGATGAATGACTTTTCGTCAATAGAATTGCTGTAAAATGAAGCCAATTAAGTTTCCTACAAATCTAAGTTTTCGTTGAAAATTACCGCTGTATTGTGGACAACCATAACGTGTTGTAAATTGAGGTCATAATTATGACACTACACAAAATATCTCCTATAATATTGAGTCGAAATTATCGTGTTAAATTCTTCAAATCAAAGGGCTGATATCGGTTCCTCTGATTAGAATTGTAGGTTCTATTGTTACCATTGTCCACTTATATATTTTTATTGTTAGAATATTATTTACGTATTATTTATTAATACCGTGCTTACGGATACTTGGAAACAAAGTAATAGGTGAATATCGTCAGATCCTATTGTCAGTTACAAATAGTATCAAATCGTGTGATTTGCTGTTTGTTTCTTTCAAAAATGGATCCTGCTACGTCATCACTATGACTCATTCCAATACAACCGATCAAATTATGTACTACAATCTGATAAATAGTTTCAATACAGAATGTAACTTCAATAAATATCAGATCTAACGCCATTGTCCATTCATGGCCATTTTGAATAATAACCTCTTTGTGTATTTAGACGATGCTCGTGCTCTAAATGGAAGGCATTTCAATTTCACACTCTATTCATTAATCAAATGTTGCAATCGTTTCTTTTCGTTCTTTGTCGTAATCAGTAACTTCAAAGTCGTGACCCATGGTCAAATATATTTTAAGTTACCTTATTGCGATCTGGTACACATGTTATCAAAATTATAGTAATCTTTTGTCTTAAGTCGAGTTCATTTTCGTCTCAAAGCACGCGACGCTACCAACCAAACTTTCTTCGAGAACCACCTGACAAATTGCTTTATAATGATGCCTAATTGATCACTCGCTTTGATTCGAACGACTTTATAGTCCACTTTTTGTGAAGAGGCGCCTCCTCGAAAATTACTCGCAACTAATGAGTTTTAAAATAATTTAAAGTTATATAAGTATTAAAGTTTAATTTTACATTCACGAATACTCGCTTACTGCTTAATGACCTAAACTTTCTTTCACCATAAATATGCAGTTTTCACTCACGTAAAATAATAAAGTGATTTAATTCAATCTTGTCAACGAAACAATCGGGGGTAATAAAATGCATGAAACAGATTACTATCTTTTTGTAATTGGACTAGATGTTTTCACGTTTTATTTACTTCCCGAAATTTTACTATGACACCATGCTTCTATAGGAGTATTTCAATTTGATATTTGAACTATTTGTGAAATTGCAAATAGAAAGTTAATAGCACATAATCTAAACGCTACTTACTAAAACAATCGTGCTTAACCATTTTAGGAACTGTCACGTTATACAAAATTGGCACTTTAATACACCGTTATCTGCACATATTTCCCAAAAGAGGTGAAATCAAAGTCGTGCCAATAGTTTTAAATCACTTTCAATTTAAATTTTTCCCTGTCAGAAAATGCCGAAGTTTCCATCTAAGATAGAATCGTCAAATGATTGTTCATTATTATATAATGCGTTATTATCATCACAGGAACTTGTGGGAACCAGTCGGGAGTAGTTACAATCCCGTGGACTGAACCCAAATGCACCCTTTTTTCTTCATTGCACTCTTCTTATATAGCCACTTGACGCGCCTTCAATCATTGCATTTTGATCGCCTACGTTTTTTCTTTCCATTAGCGACAAGTATTTGTCTTTATTACGCTAATCCGCTTAACATCTTTGAAGCCCATCACTCAAATTTTCAAGACGCCATTCTACTGACCTAATGTTCCATAGTTCCATCTGCATACAATTGAACTTGATGATCGTTGACCTATCATAACTTCTCACCTCTCTTACCTTTCGGAAGCAAAATACATTCTGAACAATTCTAAATCCAGATAAGATCAAAGTGAAAGGTTTTATTGCTTTTGTTTCTATAGCATTCGCGCTCGGCACTTGTACTCCTATAAAAGGTACTCAATAAATTATTTACAGTTCGAGATTATTGGCGATAAATACGAGTATTTCCAATAAATTCTTGGGATTGTTCAATTGATTCGCAGGACTTTCTGTACTCACATGTTCTTGTTAAAAATTAATCAAATCTAAAATTTAAATAAACACATTGGGTTTCTATCAATCTCAATTCTGCACTATACTTTGATAAATGGTTCAAAAAGCTTTGTATCTAAGTTGATTCATGTTTTGCAGTTGTAAAAGTTTTCTCGTCGATTTTTTTTTTTTTTTGTAAAAAATTCGGAAAAACTTAATTCATTCATACCACAATCGATTCAACTCACACTCGCAGTGAGAAAGTATCGAAACTAATTCATAGTCGACACAGTCTATTGCTTCCACGTTAGGTACGTATATTGTGTGCTTATTATCGTATTACCGTAGATAAACTAACATTGTCGTTATGCGTTAACCATGCGTTAACTCGATTTGCTTTTCTTGTTAACCTTTTAACACACGTATTTCCATGTTAGTTTACTTGTACGGTGTAGGTTAACCATTGACTACTGTCATTTCTCTAGTAAAAGCATTAGTGTACAATCTCTCTTACCAATTTGACGCTGCATTAGCGTTGTTTGCCAAATGGGTGATTTCCGTTCGTATAATTCGTCCATTCAATCTTTAATGAATCGATTTAACTTTAATTGTTTATTTATTACTTTTCAATTGTATACAAATTTAAGAAATCACATACCATACTGCAATTTCACCAACTCTTTTATATGTCATTCGCAAGAAAGTAGAGCATCCCTATTGGTTTAATTTTTCGCATTGTAACTCCAATCATTGCGGCTTCTGCGGTATCGTAAACACTTTTTCCTAGCTTTCCTTATTTTATTTATTATTGTATTAGCATTCCATTTCTTTCTGCAGAGCAAGAAGGTCGAATAAACTAGTCTCTAACAGATGATAAAACAACGGTGTGTTTATAATAGTTATATTTTCTTACGCAGTGATTTTTCTCTTCTCCGTCTTTGTATAACTGCCGCAGAGTTCTAGAAAAACATAACGTTCAACGTAAATGTCTGACATAAATAAATTTAATGTAATTTTGTGTATCGCAAAATACAGTCATCGAATAAGATTATTTCGGTTTCAATTACAAAACGGCCTGTCATCAAGTAATCGAAGGATCGTCTCGAGTCGTTTTGCAATTTTCTACGTGCCATGCATCATATTTACGGGTTAATCGCCGGTTTCTTGTTCGTAAGTAGGCTGCAGTACATTGTAGGTCATCGGAACAGAGCTGCGCAAGCGCTGCGCTTTCCTGCACTTGTCTCATGCAGATGAGAATTATGCACCTAAATCCACACAGATTATTTGATACTGAATTCATCAATCATCATCAATATTCAGTCTCGAAAGCTAAAAAACAGGTGAATATAAAAATCCCTTTCTTAGATTCTGTTATGTTATTTGTTTGTGAGCATACTCGTTAAGATATTATCGTGTGTTGTAATCATTAGTAGGCATCACTAATTAAGACGCGAAGTCGACTGTGAGAATTAAAACATTGATGAAAGATTCTATTTCAATTAGCTATTAAACTTCGTTAAGATGATAGCACTTTCGTCCGATAATAATTTAAATTGAATCGTGGGAGTGAATAAAACATCAAATAAATTATGGAAACGGTATTAAGTCAGTTTAAGTAATTTAAAATCTTAAGGTAAGTAGAAATACATAGTTAACGAAAGTCGAATTTACTGCTGATCAGACAGAACAAAAGGAGGCAATATAGCACCCAATTTGCGACATCCGTTCTCAGGCATGTCTATTCTACTTATAAATTGAGAGAAAAGAAATAGGTGACTGGTAATTGCCGTTCCTCCTGTCCATTGTCTATTTCTACTGCAATAACTCTTCCAAGCGCAAATCAGCACAGTCAATTAGTTCCATTATCTACTAAGTTGAATCAAGCTATACGTTAAAGCCCACCTCAAAGTTCATACGATTTCTTCACGTTGCTTTGGCACGTTCCTGATAAATATTTCTCCGCATTGTTTTCTCACCATTTACAACGAAGCTCTGATTCACTCCATTACTATCAGATTGCCAATCAATCAGATAAACCATTTACTTTCTTCCGGATCATAATTACTACCGAAAGTAATCATATCGGTTTCGGATTAACCCGCTTTGTGATAGCTAAACGGAAGTCACGTTGTTTTAAATTCCAAAAGCGCTTTTGAATGTAAACAGAAATTAGCCATGCCTCAGTTTACCCAGATACAAAATTATTTGTAAAAACTTTTATGGTTCACTAAGCATGGACGCTACATCGAAATCACCTGTTTACGCATCTGGGTCAGTTTTTGTTCCGTTTTCACTATTCAAACAAACGCTAGATGCCGGCGCGTTTTACCTCTGAATGTGACTGACTTAGTTCATTTAATTGTTTTAAGTAGTGAAATTATTACACCCACATTCATTTTCTAGTGCCTTATTAACTGATTCGTTTCAATTATGCAGAAGTTTATTGCTATCGTTAGCAATGTCTCTCAACACGTGTTTGCAGGTGGTAACTTCATCGGTGTCGTTTCTTTTATCTGTACTATCGCAAACAATTAGCGATTTAGCTAATTTTCCAGTTTCTTGTATTATTTTAGCATTGCGTGGCTCGGTTCAGCGTGACGCGCCGTTTTGTCGCTCTGTTGCTCTTGACTTTTGACGATACGGTCTACATGCGACGCAACATCCGTCGACTAACCCCAGGTTTAGGCTTCAAGTTTTCTTCTTCTAAGGGAAAGCTATCAGTTTCTAGTTTGGAATCAATATCTTATTTTACTTTCGCATTTATTGTCTAATTATAAATTATCTGACCGAACCAATTCAACTGACTTCAAATTATTATAAACTGATTTTTGATACGCTGTACAATTTTTCAATTATTTTCTCACGGATTATTAAATATTCATATTACGCATTGTGATGTGAAGAGTGTTGCATTAGTAATTATTCAAATTGTGTTCGTAATACATGTTTGCGGTAACCTTTTCTTTTTGTTTTGCCACATTATCTAGATCGTGCGTTAGAGTAATTTGATGCGCGGATAATGAGCGAATTCCCCCGAAGCAAATCTACTATAATGTTATTAAACTTCGCTGTTAACTTCTTTTGAGAATGTTTATTAAAGCTATTTGTGTCTAAAGTAATCTTAATCTTGTATGTTATTTAGCAGAAATATTTTTAAACCTGATATTTTTCTATAATATATTTATTATTCTACTGTCAATTTACATTAATATCTTTTAAAATTGTTGTTTCAAATAAAACAAAACTATATGAATAGTCTTATCTTTGGAGGGTGTCCATTGACCTTGTTTAAATCTATGATAAATTCAACTTTTTCAATTTCTTTTGTGACAATGGTTACGTCTTTCGACAGAGCGGTACTCGGAACGGTATTACAATCGGAGATGCAATTGAAACGTTTAACAGAAGTGGGATCATCTGGCACGACCATAGCCCAGTTCCGAGGTGAAATGCAAGGTCGGGAAATGTCTTGTTATTGTGTCTATAAGCTTTTTGTCATGCATCTCACCGAGTTGTATTGTTGGAGCGACCGAGCTCCATTGAGACAGATATGGCGTGCGATATTCAACTCGGAAATGCTGTTTTTTTATCTTCCGTGATAGTTGACGATCGAAAGCCCCACTTATTATGTATCGAGTATGCGTTTATAACGCCGCGATTAGCTCTTAGGTATGCAATATGCAACTGCGTTAATTACATCCGAGCGGTTATTCATCTTTCACTGGCATCATTAATTATTCGTTCTGATACCACACTCGAACGCTTCCAGTTTGAGCGTTGCGAACATCGTAATAGAGCTATTAACTAATGAATTGTACCTGTAAATGTTTAAAGGCATACTATAAGCGTCGATTATTGTGCATTTGTCAGATTAGTTTGGATTTGATGTCTGGTTGGTAGATTTGTCCGCAGTAAATGCGGTTCCGCCAAGATGAGACGGTACGAAGTGGCTGCGGTTTGCTTCTAATCCAAAGTGGAAATGAGCTCGCATTTAGTGTCTGTCCTCTCCTGTGGTATAAACCGCAAATCGTCGAGGGGAAGACGGCTCTTTATGGAGGAATCCTGTAATATCTCTTCAGGGTTTCCGTCGTGGGCACTTGATGTCTTTACTCACCTGCCGCTTGCCGTTACAATCTACCGTATAACTTTATCGTCAAGCGCCTTCGTTAAGAGTTTCAGGTTAACAGTTCGCTTGTTTATTTTCTACCTAGCTGTATTAAAAGAAATATTGCGCGTAAAGTTATTACTGTATGATAGGGTAGGTCAGCTAACATTATAATTATCTTCTTATTCAACAAGTGTTGTAACTATGAGTGCATATTAACCGACCTAGGGTAAACCGTCTAAAATTGAATCAACTAGCGATTTTAACGTATTATTAATTAAATTTATAAACATTGTCCAAATCGATAAATTGTGTTCATGTAGGTCTTTTAAACGCATGATTTTTCATCGTAATTTATTTACTTATCTGTCCTACATAATTTTTATGTTATGATTTTTGCAGTGCAAATATTTTGAAAATATAAAAATATGTACTTTCCTGTAGTGTTTTATTATTGCTAATTAAACCTAAAGGTAATTTAGGACGTATGTATGTTAATCTCTCTTTTTCTCTTTCTTCATCTGAAATCTTACAGGGTTAAAAATTGCATGTAACAATATAATCACTTTTTTAGATTATTGTATGTATCATATAGAGAATTTGATTGAAACTGATAAATACAAACAATATTCTTTTTTGTATTTACATACACAACTTTTGCATTTTTGATGACAGCACATAACCAAGATTAAGTCTAGCATATAATGGCTTAACATCGAATTCGTTATAATTTGTGTTAGGAGGAAGGCATAACCGTGTGCCAAATATGGTCTAAGTTTTCCTAAGTCTGTACCACTCGAGTTGACTCGAGGCACTAGACCCTGTTATATTATAATGAGCGGTTGTCGCCGTCACACGAATTGGCCGCCCGCGTCTTAGGCTAAGGACTCACAGAGCGGTTTTTAACCGCGCCCGCTGCGGTTTCGGGCCTGCAGCTTCTGTAGAACGCAGATATTTAGGCAACAAATTAAAGCAACGCTCACGTCGCGTTTTACGCCCGCGATGTGCGCCGTTGTTTGCGGCTCCCACTCGCGCGGTCCGCGGTCAACCGCAGCCTCGGCGGCTTACAACCGCGCGCTCTGCACTGCCTCGACGGCCGCGTAGCCGCCCAAATATCCGATCGCGTGAGTATAGAAATAAAACTGCGGTTCCGCCACCGCGTCAGGCACGGGAAAAAACCGCTCCGTGTGTTCTTAGCCTTAGTCCCTTGCATGCCAAGTCGATGGTCCCTTGACATAGATGTATGATCCCAGATTGAAAACACGACTCGCTCTGTTGCAGATAATAATATGCTGAAAGAACAGTTAGTCACAATTGAATAAATGACTTATTTATCTAATGGTATGGGTTCGTATCGTATCGGCGTTGCACTAGAAGTATAC
Organism: Hypomecis atomaria; assembly: GCA_964007245.1. Lineage (NCBI taxonomy): Eukaryota > Metazoa > Arthropoda > Insecta > Lepidoptera > Geometridae > Hypomecis > Hypomecis atomaria. The sequence continues at coordinate 8,603,603 of OZ023293.1, forward strand.
AGAACATTATGTCGCTCACTAATTAACTTGTTAACTGCATGACAGATTTTTGCTCGAGGGAATATGTAAGTTATAATAGTATTTAAGAATATTGTTTTATTGCAATTTGTCGAAACGGCTTCGGTTGAATATATATTGGTCCTGTGTTTTTATTAGGTATCACACACAGTTTGTAAGGAACTGCGTAACGATACGATGTATTTTTCATATGTTGTATAAGTTATGTTTGTTTATAACTGTTTACTATTCTTCACCAAAATTGTATTTCTAATCGCTAAAAACTGTGTTGTCGTATTATTTTTTCTAATTCCTTCCTTTCTGCGCAGTAATTTAGCCCTCTTTATACAACACATAGAAAAATAAGAAAATAATTTCACACACTACTTTCTGAGGTAAATGTGTAGCAAATGTATATTACTTCTTCAGGCTGACTCTACTAGAGCGCTACTGCTACAAAACAGGTGTATTATGTTGAAATGTGTAAGTAATTGAAAGCAATTCCATAAAGAGCATAGTAATATATTTCATAACATAAATTACTCAAAATGACCATCTCAAATCACAACCATGTTAAAATAACAAGCATGATTAGACATCAATGCGCTCAAGTAGCCCAAAACAGCAAAGCTGATATTCTATTTCCCCCCAATTATGGAGCGGGCACGTCGGCGACCAAAGATCAGACGGCGTTTCAATGGTCATTTCCATTGGAGGTCGGGAATGAAAAGTCACCAGTTTCAATGATTGGTCTGTGCAATTTCACGGTACCGCGTGAACCTCGCGTAACGGCACTCCGCGGGTCTCTCGGATTACTATAACCTCATGACATAGTTACCGTCTCTTCGCCAAATTGATTCCAGGCAAGCGAGCCCGCGCGCCCTGGGGTCTATTTGACCCCATATCTGATTCGAACTGAGGGCCACGCGGTCAACATCGTGATATATGTAGGTGCAACGAAATTTCGCTTCGTTAGGGTGCTCCGATACAAATTGGTTTCCTATTTGGGTCACCTTGTGCCTTGTACCCAAGCAGAATGGTTTTGAGAAATCGCAACTGAGATGCGTGAAGGTCAGAACTACATAGATATAGACTTGATCAGATTTACACAAAACTATGTTGCTAAGCGGAAATAAAATCATATAATATAGCGATTACCATCGTGAACTTGACTTTTGCTAAGCATCAAACCATGAAAACGTAACGAAATTCATAGATGAGACAGAGCATATCAGTTAGTATAAACATTTTTGTATTTCGTGGATTGGTTTCATAGTGTTGTCCAGGGGGGATAGCTCGGTAGAGATAAGTGTACCAGCCGAAAAAACGAAGGCCTTTCGGCGTTGTTAAATCGTTTCTGACAATCATGTGTTTTGATTAATAAAATAATTAAAGAAATGGGATTAGTAAGAGATTAAGACAATCTCCAGTTTGAAAAAGTGCGTAAATCTCACACAAATCTTAGTTACTAATTGCTAAGTCAAACCTGTTTTAGATCAAAGATGAGCGCTGAAATTTACGAGGCCAATTATGTGCAATTCGAAATAGGCTGCTTGCAATATGCAATAACACCTAATTAGTATCCGATTAAAACGGCAAATTCAAGTCACATAGCACTTGCATTCACCCTCCTATAAATTGCAATTTCCAGTTTAAAGTTAGCCGGAGAATTAATTTGTATCTCTCATTCTGCTACACTTTGCCAATTATCAGGATCTAAGTAAAGATAATTATAAGGTATATGATGCTGAACTCCGTTAGATCAGGAAGCATTTGATCTTGAAACTGTGCTAATATGAAAGTTCTCGTTTGTACAGGGTTATCTGCTCGACCTATACTAAGCTGAAAGAATACTAAAGATAAGACAATTGAGGATGAAAGTGGAAAAAAAATTTACCTACTTTGATTTTTGTTTTTTACGAGTATTAGGTTGTATTCCTTAGTTATAGCTAATATAACAACGTTTGTGATTCCCAGTAACTTATAAAAGTAAATAACTGTTTCAATTATAAGATAAAAATAAGAAATTTGCCTTTTTTCACTTAATCTACTGTTTTCTGAGGTTGGCAACCGCACATAAGTTCTACGTGCAATACATTCCTTCATTTCTTCCACAAGTGTGTCACTTACTGAACAGAGATAACATCTACACTCTACAGTCTCAATTTCATTAGTAAATGACGCAAAATTCATTAAACTCAAGTCGCTTGAAATTTGCTCCGCCACCTTTTACTTATTCTGCGCGTTTACTGCGTTTTCTCCTCGTAAACCGTGCCGGTCAATTTCCTTCGTGTGAAAATTTTAAGAGCTTAACAACAAACATTTAATTGATATCTTATTGGCATTGTATATCAATGCAAATGTTTAAATATGTGACAGTTTTCAATTTATGCTGTCCATAAAATTTAATACAGTGAAAATATAAGTTAATCGAATTTTATTTGCAAAGTTTTGCGGTACTTTACGACCACTTTACTTTTACTTGTGTTTGGACGGTCACGAATTTGGTAAACGATATTATTTATCTTGTTTTTTTGTTGTTGTGGTATCTATTGTACTTTTTTCATTATCACACACACATTATTTGTTCTTTGGAATTATTGAGTGGATTAAACGCCACTACTTTTTCGCTGAACGTCATGAAGATATCTGCATACGTACAAGAATTTCGATAGTGTGCAAGCATTTACCGCGCTGGACCGTAGTGGATATTACCCAAGCACCATTTGTGATTAGGCCCATGTTCATCACTGGGCTATTAAAGGTAAGGTAAGTATAGTAACTTAGATAACTGTTCAGTACAGTAAATCCAGGAACCCTTAATTCCTACTTGCCGTATCGCACACTTGTACTTGTAGTGATATACCTCACAGATCGTGATCGTGGCATTAGCATAGTGCTGACCCGCTGCCATTCTCACGGCATAGGGCTATATCTGAGCTGCAATGCAAATGCAATTTGGCTCGCAAACGTTATTTGCTTTAGCAACTTATTCGTATAACGAGCTAGTTATCGCGCTATTAAGAGCTTGCTTTCCTTGCCTTAAGGTGAAACTAGTTGATGGCACGAATTCAGATTTGGCGTAGCTTAAATAAATCATATCTCAGCTCTATTGTCTGAAGAAGAGATAGATTCGATGAAAAACAGTAGATTTAGTGCGTGTGCTCCCATTGCAATATAATTTTGTTTTTATTTGTTTTAAAATACATAAAATTATTACCTAACACGGCTGCATACTAAATGCGCATTTGGTTTTCTAGTAGTAAATTATAAAAAAAAACTGATTGGATTTATTTAAATATTAGTTATTTGAACTAATGAATATACAAAATAGGCCGCTATTTTCATAAATGATGACCCAGTTATTGACTGTATTTATTTAGTTTATTTTCACTGAAAACATGTCAATATACAATAACACAATTATTACAAAAATGTCAATGACCCAGTTTAGTTCTTCTGTTTTTAGGGTTCCGTACCCAAAGGGAAAAACGGGACCCTATTACTAAGACTTCGATGTCCGTCTGTCCGTCTGTCTCTCTGTCTGTCTGTTTGTCTGTCTGTCACCGGGCTGTATCTCACGAACCATGATAGCTAGGCAGCTGAAATTTTCACAGATGATGTATTTCGGTGGCCGCTATAACAACAAATACTAAAAACAAAATAAAATAAAATTTAAGGGGGGCTCCCATACAACAAACCTGAATTTTTAGACGTTTTTAGCTCTATATTAATAACGGTACCAGGTAGATGCTTGAAATTTTCACAGAATATTTAATTTAATATTCCCTTCAATAATAAATAATAAAATTAAAATAAAATAAATATTTAAAGGGGGCTCCCATACAGTACGGAACCCTCCGTGCGCGAGTCAGACTCGTACTTGGCCGATTATTAAATTTTTGCATCCAAAGTTTCCTAAAAATTTGAGTCAAAATTTAAATGTTCCAATGATAATTCGAGTAGAGATTGTTTTTTTTACAGTTTTATTAGCAAGAAGCATAGGTTTTTTTAAGACAAATTGATATAAATGTTAGTTTTAGATATTCAACAGCAGATTTACTCTTAATATCAGTATCTACATTTGTAGTTATAAGAGGAAGTTACATGGAAGTCACGGATCTTTTACTAATGTAGAGCCACCTTAAAATAACATCTCGCTACAAAAGTGGCATAGTTCCACTAACGAATTCAAATTAAATGCACGACCAAAACTTTATTGGGAAACATTCAAACCGAGCCATTAAGAGATTACCGCTATTAAAATGGCCGGAGAGTACAACAGCTGTCGTTGGTACGCATTTTAATTGCCGCAGCGACATTAAAATAATCCAATAGCCTGCCAATATCAATACCCAATGGCTGGTTTACTCCCAACGACCTCCACTAAAACGGTCCCCACTGGGGGACGTTAGGACAATGTATTGTTTATTGTGCTAACGGCCGCCAGGGAAGCTCGTTGGGCCATTCAAAAATATTGGTCTCAACGTCCCCCACTAAAATTTCGTTCGGAGTAATGTTTTTACGTCAATTAGCTATAATGTTAAATAAAAGAAAACATGACTTAGAAATCTTTAGTAAAAGGCAAAATCGAAAAATCAATTCTATAAACTGGGTTTATCATTAGTGGACAGACGATAATTATATTTATTTTATTCATAAAAAATACTACACGTCAAACAATGTACGTTTTGAACACAAAAAACAAACACGTTCAAAATTATAGTATTACACATTGATAAATAGTTTAAATTAAAATGTCAACAATCAAATTATAATAAATTATGTTATTAAAGAAGCAGTATGTAGTCCCAAACCATATATAAAATAAAATAAAACTTCATGATTGACGTAAAAAACATTACTTCAAAGAAAACTTTGGGACCAATATTCTTGAATGACCAAACGATCCCACTGGCAGCCATTGGCACAAAAATAATACTTGGTCCTAACGTTTCCCAGTGGGGGCCGTTTTAGCGGGGGTCGTTGGAAGCAAACCCAATGGCTGTATCGCCAAGCTATCATTAGGCAGAATGCTTCCGCTATTTCTGATATATGCATCTAACCATTAGACCCTGGCCTCATAAATTTGCACGATATTGAAGAGGATTTACTTGTCCGGGACGAAAGATTGGATAGCTGTATTGGACATGTCGATACGGTGGACCTCTGGCCTTACGGAACCGATGCTACACGAGGACGATAACACGGCTAATTTACTATGGTACTTAGGGAAAATTGATTTACAGATTGGTGTAAAACAGTAAATTTGATAGCATAGTTATAACTTTTAAGAGAATGTTCCTGGGATTGGTATGTTAGGCTGGCATAATATCGTCATTTGGTATATGTCTACGTTTTAGAATTTGAACGGTGCTTTCTGTTTTAATCCTGTAATAAAGATCGCAAATCTCTGTAAGCTTGGTTGTAGCAATCTCTAGACAATATTTCAAAAAGTGATCGGAATCTCGGACCACCAACAATCACGCTATGCCTCGAAGATTACAAGGATAACAAAAAATAATTAAGCCTGACGCAGTCACGTCGCCCATGGCAGTAAACGCCTTCTGTTTTTCTGTAGAAAACATGATAAAATTGAATGTCATCATGAAAGCGCTGAGATAAATTACAAACTTCAATGTGGCTTTATTTGATCAGCAAAATTTTTATTTTATTTAAATAGATACACCAACAGTGAACATATTGAATACAATCTTAAACTATTACATAGGTAGGTAAACAAAGATCTGATATGATCACCTTTAATAGGTGTATACTGCAGATTAAAAAAAAAGTGAAGTTATTGAAAATCAAACATTAAACGTCTCAGGTAGAGACTTAAGTATCTTATTTTTGAAAGCGGTGAGAGAATCATTAAAGATATCAAGGTCATCCAAAGTAGCATTAAAATCATATAGGTACGAAATAATCTTTGTGTCCGAGAGTTAAAGGCTAAGTTGGTCCTAGGAGTTTGTTGCCAACCCAGGATTCGAGAAATTCTGTGTCTGGGGTAGCGACAAGGAACACTCAAAGATATATCTTTTAAGAAACCGGGAGATCTTGGGAATTTTTAGAAGATTTCTTCCCTGACTATGCTGGCAAGTATAGCTTTTATGAAGCCATGTTCACTGAGAGACAGTTATTCACTGAGAGACAGTTGTTTATAAACTCTGTAACAGATCTCTTCACTCTTTAAATCATACTATTTGTTATAACCGTGACGTAAGGCAGCTATTTCATCAGAAATAATATACGAGTAATATGACTATGGTAAATGAACACACGAGCAATTTACTCCTCATGCTCACGCAGTTCTTTGATAACAGACATTGAACTATTTTTACTGGTAGTTTGTTGTACCGCCTTTGATTTAGTTTATATTTATAGCGACCATCTGGAACAATTTATTTTGTACTAATTGTCGAAAAGTTTAATTATTTTAATTTATTATGATTGTGATATAATTTCTTACGAATTTTCAGTGGTGAACAGCTTTCAAACAGCTTTTTTACTGTTCATTTATAATTCATTCTTATAGCTTTTACGTAAAGATATTTTTGTGATTACTTTATTCGAAGTTTAATCGATCTGTCGCACGAGAAAGTGGGTGGCCTTCATAAAAATCAAAGTTTCCATATTCATTCGGAAATCTGAACGGCACCAAAGTGGTATCAAAATGACATCAAAATTCAGAATGTTAACTCATGCCTTGACCTTATTATGTACGACTTCGCGCTAGTTATCCGATAAAAGAAAAAGTGTCAAAACAGTACCACTTAAGGCGCGATTCCACCGGAGCTGTCAACTGTACTGTAACCCAGCGTATTGCACTCTTCAGCAACAAATATTTGTCTTTTGGTAAAGTAATGCAAATAAATAATCAACAAAATGTTGCGCGCTACTTTTGTCCGAGTGCACTTGCCGGAGCTTAAACATACGAAAAAAGTTAAGCACAAATCTGCCTGTGGAGATGGCCATTAGACAAACATCATCCTAAACTATGCCTATGACCAGTTTGTAGTGAAAAGAAGATAATTATATACAACACACTTATTTTTTTATTTAGATTTTTGGGTTATGAAAAATGTTGAGTTTTTGCAACAAACAAAATTCTGTCATATGTTATCACTACTTACTCAAGTTCGCGCTTCTGGAATTTTGCACGTGTTTGACAATAAATGTGGCGAATAGTTTTGGTGGAGCGGCGCCTTTATACCTACTAGATTTAAAGCTTTAACGGTACCCTATTCTCTAACCAAGCTACTCTTCATTTTGTCCCTTACAATATCGAATGGGACACGGCTAATTCCAACCGCTCATTTACTCTTTTTTCTCAATTTTCAATTAAACTGTCCCCAACGTGTTTCCGGTCTGATGGGTATTCGAGTTTGAGCGCATTTTCACGCCTTTGTTGCCCTTTGGGTGCAATGTTTCTGAACATGTTTTTCCTCCTCAAGATCAATAAAGTGTTATCGTGTAAGATACTTTCTTTATTACCGATTCCCAAAAAGGAAAAGGATACTTAATTCGTCTGTAGACGAAATAAGTATCTCTTCCACACACACTTAAACACTTCACAAAAAATACAAACTTGCCTACAGGTAATAAGTGGATGATTCATCATGACACGTATGATGATTACTAGATTGATTCGCGCGAACTATTCAAATTAAATAAATTAATTAATTAAACACGATGGAAGTCGGTTATGCCATTTTTGGTGAAAAATAATTATTACGACTGTGGTGTAATCTCATTAATAATTTTCATATTTTAGTCTTCTCAGTCTGTCTGTGTGTTTCATTTTCGACCAAATTGTCGCTTCCCGTCAAGCGCAAACAAGCGCGGACGTAGTAAGTAAATAAATATCACAAATAAAATTATTTGAGCCTATTAAATTTTTTGACTAAGAAGGATGTCACTTAAAAAATACAATTTCAGTTATTCCTGTTATCTTGTGTAGTGACACAGAATAATAATAACTAGGTAGTGATGAAATTTCAAATACACGTGAAACTTATAATTGCTATAGTCTGACCGTTTAACTGAGTCCACGCCTGCGCGGTACAGGGGCGCGGGGGTAGACGACAAAGGGGGATTGAGACAGGTGCGGGCGGTGAGGACCCGCCTGTACCGCGCAGGCGTGGACTCAGTTAAACGGTCAGACTATATATCATCACTTGTATATTAAGGAAAATATAAATGCTTACAAGAACATTGAAATAAGTAATTATGGATATATTTCACACATCCATGAGATCCAGCAGTAAGCAATTAGACAATCAGTAAAAGTTCGCTTTTCATGTTTCTAATATTTGATTGATTATTATATCATTACTAGCGACCCGTCCCAGCTTCGCACAGGTGTATTAAACATATAAATCTTCCTCTTGAATAACTCTATCTATTAAAAAAAACCGCATCAAAGTCCGTTGCGTAATTTTAAAGATATAAGAATACATAGGGACAGACAGCGGGAAGCGACTTTGTTTTATACTATGTAGTGATTGTCCAATTGCTTGTGAAATGTCTTGCGAAATGTATGCTAATAACATTTATTTTCTCTGCCATATTCGATTGAAACTGAATTCCTTTCTTTCCGCGACCGCAGGCAATCCAAAGTTGAACGTTTGACAACCGCAGCGTCACACGTTATGGGCCCAAATTATCTATCGATTTTGATTCCGAAGGCCATTGTGCGTTCTCGGTGGAATTTCTGAGTAACGGGAAGATATCTCGCACTCGACACATACCCGACCAGCGTGAACTGCATCTCGCTATGGTATTTTCCCATTTTTTTCTATACAAAAATAACATCATCATTGACTGAGCAAAAGAAGTAAGCGAACTCTGTTTTAACTTGTCGATTTTGCTTTCGCCTGTCCTCTGTCCCTTGCTAGTATTGCCCTGATTTCACTTCCAGTCATAACGTAAACATATTTTTTATTTAGGACTACTTTAATTACCTAAATCAAAAACTGTCCCAAGAATATTAACCTCCAACTTAAATATCTATTAATTCATAACTCCACTCACAATTAACAACCCAATCAATTTTTATTTTATTTTATCAAATTACTCGTATACTAAGGCACATGCTATAATCATCCATCCATCCATCAGCCAAAGGACGTCCACTGCTGGACATAGGCCTCCCCTATGGATCTCCAATAAGACCGGTTGAAAGCGGCTTGCATCCAGCGCGATCCTGCGGTCTTAATGAGGTCATCCGTCCACCTTGTGGGTGGACGTCCTACGCTGCGCTTGCCGGTACGTGGTCTCCACTCGAGAATGCTATAATAAATGATCTAAAATGATATTTGTCAATATCACTATTTGTGTAAAATGAAAAACAGTCGTTTACTCTGTTGACGAGCCTTCTGCCACGTGATTATGATATAGCGCTATTATAAACAACCCTCTATGTTGTCAGCTAGTCTTAAAGATTATATCCACAGAGTTTCTGTACAGCACAATGCAACAGTTATCAGATCTCCAAGAATTATTTGACATAACTATCAAAATTGTGACTACAGTATATTGGAGGGAGAGAGATTGCATTGTGTGGACAGCATATCTTGACAGGATTATCAAACATATTTCCAGTATTGTGAAGTAATTCTAAAACTTGGTTTGATTGATTAAAGTCGAATATGTGAAATCAGGTTCTATATTTTACGTGACAACTGCTAATATAAAAAAAGGTAACAATTACATGGAAATCAACCCGCTCTACCCATTTACATAGATTAATAAGTTGTAGACTTTACACCCCCTTAAAACATGGTCTTGAATCTGGTACTCGTACTGCTTATCTAGTCGTTTTGAAGAAGAAAACTAGAACCTATAAATTAAAGAACGTCATCTTATTTATGCGATGCTCAACATTAATAGCACTTTTATGTAAGTAGTACTTAATTGGAATAACAATTAGAAAAAAATACGAAAGTAAAATATTGCCAACCATAAAATGTAATTTGAACGCACATTATCAATAATGAAACGGGAAAACCGCACACACACGCACATGAATCGTGTGCGACGTATATTGAAATATGGTATCGCAATTTACTCCATAAACATCTGTAAATAACTAACAGTATCTCATCAACTTTTGCTAACAAAGTCTTGCTCCGTTATGGTGTCGAGAACAGCGTCATTGAATTTTATAGCCCCCTTATAGACGTAACATAGGGGGCGAGGGCCACTCGAGACTTACTGCTTTCATCCGTACTCGTTGATAGGCCCTACAAGGGCACGCTAAATATCTAGCATTTGTGGGCCGCAGTAGGCGTAGCGGCGCGAGATTTCACATTTCAACAGTACGCTCAAATGTGTGCCAAACAGACTGACCAGCGTTCCGGTAGCGAACCAATCTCAACAAGAACAATCAGAAATCAAAATCGGTGAGAATTCCTGACCTTTCACTAATTTAAATATCACAGTATCCGACCTCGGTGATAATTACGAACATGGTCATTACTGCGTTTGAAGAATATCTTTATTGACAGCTCAAAGGCGAGAAAGCCTCCATTGTGGCACATCGATGCATTATAATGCCACTATCCGACGCCTAATAACCGCCCGCGACCGAGGTTACCGTCAAGTGGCAACTCATTTTGGAAAATGAAAAGGCCGAACGATGCTCTCCACTCTCCCTTATTGTTGTTAGGCAAGAAGTCACTCGTTCACAATAGCCGCTAAGGTTATCAGACCGGATGATGAGGCCTTCAGATTCTATTGCTTTCACCGATTACGTTGCCTTTTGTATAAAACTCTTTCGTCGTTGTAAGTTATATAATTTGATACTAATTGGGATAACTTTATCCTTATGGAACGTATAATAGCTCTGATTGGTCTTGCGTTTTGTTCTTCGCGCTCGGTGCTGTTCTTCAACGTAAAGTTTGAAATTCACACGTAAGTTAGTGGAGGATAGAAGTTATAAAGATAGGACTAACTTGAATATTTAAAAATACGAGAATGAAAAAGGTGTACTTAGATATGACTTAACATAATCTACGTACCTAGGTACCACATATTAAAACAAACCCCAAGACGTCCCGTCTGGTAAAACAAAACGTTTTGTTTTTGAAATCTATGAAAATGAAGTGTTCCATTAAACCCTTAACCAAAATTGATCAAATCCTTTAATAGCTTTGATCGACCGATAGACCGTTTCTCAATGACTACTAAGTTTATAAGGGGTTAAATTGGCCGATCTATTGGACTTTCTCCCCTTGTTTGAATGCAACGCTTGAATAATTCAAACCTGTTCGGTTTCGAACTCAGGGTTAATTACAAATCTTCGGAAGATAGATAGCAACAGTCCACTCCACACTTTTCGTGTTGCCTATAATACGCTGGAAATGATACGTTTCTTGATCGCTGTCGTTTTGTACAATTTCCTACGGCAACATTAGATTCTTATTGGCCATCAACGACACATTTACATCGGTGCTTTACATTCTTAGAACGATATTTACCTTGTCACTTGATAAATGGAGGAAGTATACTGTAATTGCATTTTCTTTATGATCTGCGTAGCTGAGTGCTCTCCAGTTTTGATTTATAACTCTTGATGACATACTCGCCAATAGATCATTATGGAAAATAATAAAATGCATCCACACGACCCTACGACGCCCGCAGGCATCAGATGTCCGATTTCTGACTTATTATTTTATGTCAAGCTTCATTACATTGAGTCTCACGATCGTTACCGACGTCGTGGGCGCCTGACCCCATTCTAAAACAAATAAACCTTATAAGGGCTCTATTAGATCGTTAACAACAGAAGACTAGCCTATGCTAGTACATATGTGATATATATAGTGGTTCCGATGGAAAATATTCGTGCGGCAGTAAAATCACATCAAAGTGGTCGGTCATTCAACCCTACGCAAATTACATGTTGCATCCTGGGCAAGAAACATCACGGTCCACGTATTTGTTATGCAAAACATTGTTACATAACTGTTTGAGACAGGAAGCAATTGAAAACATCCTATCGGCGAGTGCTGCTCTGCAAATTATTCCGCTACGTCGATTTTCTACACGCATCTTGCCGGCTCGTAGAAACCATAATCCGCGGATCACGTACAGCAAATCAGATAGAGATGGGATAAGATTAATCGAAAGGCGTGAATTCGTAGCGTGAGTACAGAGAAAGGCTTTCCGTGAAATCCTGGGTTCCCGGCTCCGAGATAGTGGTGTCACGATATAAATAAGGCAGTTTGTATTTGTTAGTCTCGCACGTCCATCTGATTTCCACCGTGATACGCTCGCCCGACCGCGGAGTGTGTTGTGTAGCCCGTTCTGTTTAAAAACCAACTATTTTAATGTTTTTCGTAGAATTATCGCTGCTTTCCTCCGTGACCGTTATGACTCCATATCTGCACTCTACCATGCGTCTTGGCTGCTTAATGCGCTACTGGAAAGTGTTTTACTTTTCTCGCTCTTGACCTACAGCTTTATATCCGCTCGTAAGTAAACGAGCCGATTAGCAGTCGTAGCAGATGAGCGGCACGAGCCTTTCGCACGCGAATTTCGCACCGTGTAGTGAATACTCATTGCGTTGTCACACGGACCGGATTGGCATTCAATCCGCGCACCAACACACTGACATAAAATCGAGTTTGACCCACGACAGCGCAGGGAAATTGTCCGCAACTGATACATACGTGCTCAAATGTAGGTTGAAACTTTCGTCCGCGTCCAGTCATTTAAACCGCAGTGCAAACAAGAGCGGTCACGTTTCCGAGATCGCCGCGCGGGTGTCGATGATACAGCGAGCTTTAATTTGCGGTGGAGAATGAACCAACTATTGTATAATTGTTAATCTATTCCGATTTCTCATCGCCATTATTAATACCGGGATGTTGGATTCCCACGTTCTCGTGCTCCGAATATTGACGTTTTCTCGCTCGGTGTTGCGTCTCATAACTCGCAGATCGCTGCGGCGTTTCAATGCGGTTTGATTAGAAACTACATGCCTCGCCATACAATGGCAGAGAAACAAAACCGCATCTATGCGTCGCTCAGATTTCGCGATACTTGAAAACGAGTTCGTAGAACTCCGTTTACCAGAATTCCTACTTTTTATCACAAACGATCGAACTACATCTGCGAGATAGGTACCGCTAAACCGCAAGCGCTAAAACTGTGTAAAAATATATTTTATGCTTCGTGTCGAATAAAAAATCAAACTGCAGGCCGTTTATAGTAATACACGCGCCGATGATAAACGACTGACTCCGTGTAACAGTTTCCGAGTGTTTCCGTCGATAAAGCCATACTAGATAACAAGTTCTACAGTTACAGACAGTGAGAGGTTTCCATTTAAGTATATAGTAACGAGCATCAGCTTTTTGTGAACGCCATACCTGTCAGATATTGCTATTTATCGTCGGATGCTATCATTATACAGCCGGAACGCGATCTGGACTGGTTGTAGCACCTCTGAAGTTTTAATTTGAACTTTTCCTTTCTAAATACTCCAATTATTTGATGATCACCCTCGGGGCGTTCACGCGATGGTTTCTCAGGTGTATACAATCCTGTTTTACATTAGGTGTAATGCATAACTTGGCTATTGTGGATCCTAAATATGATTGACATGCAGATTGAGTACAACAACCGATCCAGCTGGGGCATTGCAATTCTCAATAAATGTAGTTAAATTGGAGAAAACAGCTAAGAAAATTACGAGTTTTCAAGACTAATTTTTATGAGCTTAAGATCCAGTATCTGAAATACCCGAATTTTTAGATGTGTATCTTTGTGTAAATGTATTTTGCGTACACGATCAACACTATTTCGAATTATGTTTCATATGTGAAAACAAAATAAGTAATTGTTTCGAAAGCCTACTGAAATTCTGACTGGTTTAAGGTTATATACGACTGTTGGGCAATCTACTTTTTATCTTATATTTTATACTCAATTGTAAATTATATTTTCGGATAAAGCATATTTTTTTTGCAATTTCATGGTTGGTTTTAGAGAAATTTATTTAAAACGAAAGTACATTGGTATCCTAAAAGCAAATTCCACAACCATTCACTTCTTAATATAAATTTAGTCTTCATAATGAAGCTTGCATTACCTACATACAAGATAAGGCGGAATGCTTATAAAACGCAAAGCATCTCTTCCTAGTTTCTTTCGAGCCCAAGCAAAGACTGTCAAGCCACGTAATAAATCCTAGGATTCCTGTGTACCCTTAGTACGAGTTTGTCGAGTAGGATTCCTGTCCAGACTTCCTTGACTTCGCATAAGGCCGCTGTCGAGTTAGTCGCGTCATCCAACGGAATTCTTGTTCATTAAAGCACTGTGTCAAATAGCGGTAACGCACTTTTTTCCTATTTTTCCCTCCGTATTCCGATTCGACAAGCCGCCGTAAACGCAGTTGATAGCTGCAACGCCTTTTTTACTAACCAAACTCGAAGCTTAGCTGCATACTATTTTTTGGACAGGTGTTATTGAAATTACAAAATGGAATGGAAAGAGTAGAGTTATTGTTGATAAAAAGTTGTGCTCACATTCCTGCTGCGCGAGTTGTCATAGTTATTGAAATATCAAACGTTTTGATCGAGATTAGGTGAGATAGGTTTTTTACCGCTAGGGCTTTGGTCACGCTTATGTAATGTGCAACTTGCTCTACATTTCCACAGGGTTTTTAGGGCTATGTACCCAAGTAAGTGGTGAGAACGGGATTTTGTATACTAACGTTTATATTGTTACCATTCTTAAGAGTTGTAAGACATTTTATATTTTGAACTGTCGTGTGCAGTTTACTTCCCACTTCATTGAGTTTACTGGAGTTTTTACAAACGTCGACATAGAAAGCATTGACAGTTTTTTTTTTTTTGTTTTGGTTAGTCTGTCAACTCTACATAAATAATAATTAAATTGGCGAGTGCGTTGAGCTTGCCAAAGATGTATTGCATCGCAAAAAAAAACACAAAATTTATACACTAGTCTGTCTTGCATTTAATATCACGGAGATTATTACTGTTGTTGGTAAATAAGAGACGTACTACGAGTATATCCCATTTAGGTTCCAAATGAAATATTTATAACAAGAAGACGGCAAACATTACGCTTCAACTTACCTTTATGGTCTTTCTTGTCTAAAAAAACATACCATGCTTACCGTTGTAAGTACTTATCTAAATAGTTTCTACTGGACAAGTTTTGGTAAAGAAGGTCCACAAACATTAATATGCAACTGTAGCTACGCCACGTTGTTTACCCACTCGACCAGTTATATTTTAACAGTTTCACTGTGTCAAGTAGTTGGACAACAGAATATTGTTGATTTACGGGCCACACAGTTGAAAAAGGGGGTAGATGACATGTACAATAGGCATGACGACTAAAAAATATGATTAGTCCGTCAGATAGGCTATCTAAAAATTTTAGACACGTATTTTCGTCAAAGTTCCGCGTGACGTCACAAGTGTCATACAAATGTACCTATAGACTTCTGTAAGAGAGGTGGCGTCACGACCCCCACTTCCAAACTTTGACAAGGCTTATCTTTGTCATTTATTGTTTGATTGACAAAAGAAAAAATACGTGTCCAATACTTTTTGATAATCTAACTCACGGACTAATTATAATTATGATTTTTTTACCCCGTTATCATGCCTATAATGCATTCTTCATTGTACTGTAGTGACAGCACGCTGCTCTACGTGCCTTAGATAAAGATACGCCGTCGCTTCAGCCATAGGACATCCAGTGCTGACATAGACTATAGACCCATTACAGATTTACAATAAGACCGGTTGGAAGTGGCTCGGAAAGTATTTATACTTACGCGCAGAGTCAATTCGCTGGCGGTGCAAGTTTTGGAATGAGTCCGAAAATTAAATAAGTCTAAGCTCTCTAACAAACATAAATACCCCATGTTTGAGATGTGCGCGTGACTTCGTAGACGTTAGCACTGTACCAGCCTTTTTAATAGTCCACTGAAGGACGTAAGCCTACCCACGAAGGGTGGTTGGGCCATATCCACCACGCTGGCCCAGTGCGGGTTGGTGGATTACCAATCTGGTGGGGTTCGTGGGTTGGTGGGTGGTGCGGACGTCAGCAGTTTGCCAATTTTTTTGTTTTATTTTATGTTTTTTTAAACCTTGTCATACCTTCACCATTAAAGGCCGCTGCATACGTAACGAGATAATACCTCGGACGGGACGTGAACGGGAACGGGACGTGACTGCCTCGTTCGAGACGGGAACGTGTTTTTAATACATACGTACCTTAACAGTGATTCTGATCTAACTGTTGTAAAGAAGGAAAGATGGATTTTTAATTTCGAAAATTTGTTTTAATTGCTATTGTTCTAGATGACGAAGTATTTACAAACGTCCAACACTACTTTTCTCTCCGGAACGAACGGAGTGACTGTGTTTACGTAGCGGAAACACGGACGGGACGAGGCCAGTGCCGGACGGGACGGGGCCAGTGCCGGACGGGACGTGCTAAACATCGTTGGCGACGATATTTTTCCCGCCCCGTCAGTGCCACGTTCCCGTCCCGTCCGTGACTCCGTGACATGTGCGCTTCCATATACATTTTGTATGAAACGATATTTCTAAAATTTCCCGTTCCGTCCCGTCCGTGAAAAATCCCGTCACGTATGCAGCGGCCTTAAGTATACTACCAGCCAGATTTTCCAGTCGTAAAGTACTTAATACCTAGGAGTCATTGTTGTTAATTCACTAAATGGACTTGGATAAATTCTTATGTCTGTAAATATAGTAATGAATCAAACAACACATAAAAAACCGTGAAATCAACAAATAATAAAATCTTTTACAGATATTATATCCATGTCCCTTTTTCTCTAGCTTTAACTCTTGACCATAAATACGGATTTCACACATTAGCGAGCGATAAAAATCTTCATAAACCTACAAATGTAGATCCAAGATAAATGCTTATAAAAATAACATTTTATACGATTATTGCGGTATTTTAACTGGATTTAGTTTCTAACAAGATGTCACTGATTATGTACAAAACTAGGTTCTGCCCGCAGCTGCCCTTGCGCTGATATTTTGATTTTTGTGCTATCCCTTAGGAATCTTTTATTTTTCCGAGATATCTAAAAGTAGCCTTTGAGACTCTGTTCTTTTCGAACTATACAGGGTTACTGGTAATCAATTAGCATCCTTTTTTAATTCCTTATTCTGTACATCAAAACTAAAAACTTTTGTTCTGCGACTTTTGTCAAAAATAAAAATAATAATCGACCAAGTACGAGTCGGACTCGCGCACTAAGGGTTCCGTTCATTTTTTTTTTCTATTTTTTTTTTATATATTAGTATAAGGTATAGTGGATATACATCTTAATATTCTGAGAATATTTCAAGCATCTACCTGTTACCATTATTAAAATCGAGCAAAAATACGCTAAAAATCTGGTTTGTTGTATGGGACCCCCACTTAAATATTTATTTATTTATTAGTATTTGTTGTTATAGCAGCAACAGAAATACATCATCTGTGAAAATTTCAGCTTTCTAACTATAACGGTTCATGAGATACAGCCTGGATACAGACAGACGGACAGCGCAGTCTTAGTAACAGGGTCCCGTTTTTACCCTTTGGGTACGGAACCCTAAAAAATAGCCTTTGAGACTCTCTTCTTCTTCGAACTAGTATACAGGGTTACTGGTAATCAATTAGCATCCTTATAAGGGCTTCTTCTGTACATCAAAACTGACAACTTTTGTTCTGCGACTTTTGTCAAAAAAAAAAAAAACAGCTGTTTCATACATTTTGTCGAGGATGAACGATATTTTTCTATGAAACATATTTTTTTTATATTTAATAAAAGTCGTTGAACAAAAGTTGTTAGTGTTGATGTATAGAATAAGCCCCTATAAGGATGCTAATTGATTACCAGTAATCAAGTCTATCCGTTGCTCTGTTACTGCATAAAAGAGAAACAAACAAATTAACAAACCAAACACACTTTTGGCTTTATGATATTAGTAAGAATCATGCCAGATATCAGTGATTACAAGTAAATCTACAAGACTTAAATTGTCACATCAATGTGGCACAGTGCCGCGGCGGTTGTATCCGTATCAGCAAAACAGCATCGTCATTTTATAACTGTTTGGCGTTAAACTATCTCAATTTGCATGTCTGAGAACATTTCAGCTTTTAAGTGTGGATTTAAAGTAGCTCGTGACAGCGAAATTTACATTACGACATATACATTTAGGCTATTTCATAAATCTGCATAATTATGTAGTCCAATATAAATAGCGTCATGAATAATAGCCAGTAAGTGGTATATGCTTAGATTGCATTAGCTTCATTCGCTGTGGCATAAAAATGTTCATCTAACGCAAGCCGCGTTTTATGACTTGACTTACTGTGGCCTCTACATCATTACTGCGGGGTACTAAGAATTGTTTTATTAGACGCTATGAACCTCAAATTGTTTTTATGTTTGTTTTACGTAAGTTCATCTAGATATTTTAATTCGATTTCCGTAAAAGAAAAGGATCTCAATTTCGTTAAGATATTAGAAATTAAATTAAAGACGTGTTTGACAATAATCACCTTTTAAAATTGCATGTTCGCTTTGACCCTAACAATCATAAGATTATATTTCATACTAGCTGACCCGGTGAACTTCCTCTCACCAGATGGTGAAGTGGCCATTGACAGTTGACATCTGTCAATTTAACTTTAATTCAAACTTCTAATGCAGGAACATTTAGTATAGAAAAATTAAATTAATGGTTTTATTGTATTTCTCGCATTTTTTTTTATTTCTCACCGTTTAAACGTTCCCTTAACTTCAACAAATATTTCAAGATCAAAATCAGCCAAATCGATTTAGCCGTTCTCGAGTTTTAGCGAGACTAACAACCACGATTAATTTTTATATATATAGATGAATCGTCAAATTGTTTTACAATGTTGTCAATGCATGTTCAAATCGTTCAATTAATCCAAAAATCTACCGCGTACAAACCCAAATTAGCGAAACCACGCCTCGCTCTACAACATGTTCTAGTTATCTAAATCAAAGCTAACACAAGGTGTTAATTGCCTCCCAGATTAGCCACCAATTAATTATAACAAGTTGCCCGGAAACACTGATTAATTACCATTTAACCACGCTTAGGACGATTAAAGCTCTATCAAAACCACAGATCTTTAAGATGGGACGTGCCTCGATATTCTGGCTACTAAAAGTTCGCATTTAAAAAGTACCTTTAACGACGATTTAAGCTCTATCAAAACCTCAGTTCTCCAAGATGGGACATGATATGCCTCAATCTTCTTGCTTTTAAAAATTCGCATTTAATAATTACCTATAACATACATCTGAGTTTATTTCTCTGAACGCATACCCGACTTCCATTGGGTTCCTATGTGTACAGAGCAACTCCTGGGTGATGTTTGCAACCAGGGTCGAGCGATGATACCTCATCTCGAAAGGATTTTCTCTGGCGATATAAGGCAGCTGATTGACGTCTCCAATGAGGACAAGTTCGCTAGCACCAAACAGCCGTACAGCCATTATATGGCTCCATGCAAAATTTAAAAATTGTATGCCCTTAAAGGATGCTAATTGATTACCAGTAACCCTGTATACTCGTATCACAACAAAACATAAACAGAGCACAACAAATCACTTATTCATATGTGTTGATACAGCACTGCATTTTGTAATGTTTCGTCAACATACATAACTTTTTGTGGTGTATTTACTGGTTGGTCTTAAATTAATATTCACAATGATGAGTATATTTATACACCTTTTTTAAATCCGTGCACTTTAAAAAGCAACGCCTCGTATAAGTGTTTCGCGCGTCGGATAAAAATAAATCTTCTCTTTAGATCTCCATGATTAAAAGTTAAAACTTTTCAATCTCTCATCGAGTTCCCATAAAGAATTTCTAACGCGGAAATGCCCTGTTTCACCGCTAATCGCTGGCCCTTGATATTATAACACTTGATTAGTTAACAGTTAGCTAGTTGGAGGGTTTTGGTAATTTTCACCTTGATTAATTGTTGGAAGGTTTCTCTTTTACCCACTGCCATAATGACACGGTTGTTTAGTTGTGTTCGTGATTGATCTCTTTATTTTTCATTCCGTTTTAATGACTACTGCTATCTATTTTGAGTAATTTCGTATCGGCCGGGTATTTAGTGAGCCGGATAGCCGTGGTGGTCTAGCGGTAATGACACCTGCCTTACAACCGTGAGGTCTTGGGTTCAAATCCAGGTACCATACCAATAAATTCCTTGAAATTTATGTACGGAATTTCACACCACTGGCTTTTCGTTGAAGGAAAACATCGTGAGGCAATCTGCATATGTCCGTGGAAGAAATTCGATGGCGTATGTGAATCCACCAACCCGCACTGGGTCAGAGTGGTGGATATGGCCCATTCACCCTTCGTGGGTAAGCCTCTGTCCTGCAGTGGACTATAAAAAAGGCTGGTACAGTATAGTAAAGGGTAGTTAGTCGTGGTCTTAGTTTTTTTTGATTGATTGATTTTAAGAAACCTTTATTGACATAATAAAATTACAATGTTTTGTAAAGCTTAGCGTTAACTAACTAAGTTACAATTTACCACAATATTTACAGTGTTTTGTAGGCTAATGTCACCTTTTAAAACTTGTATCTAAACATTATGTTATAAATTTACCAAAGTTCTCATTAAGTCGTAAGTAGAGGGTAGATAGGAAATACACTATAATTTTTGGTACGTAGTACTTTGCAATTTCGTACGTTTACAACATGACCATGTCTACGGGTTACATAGCATAATTAAGATTATAAAATGAAAATGATTACTTAAACAATAATAATAATAATTAGGGAAAAACAAATAAAATTATGACAATAAATATTTTTGACTACCTTACAGCAAAATACTCCATAATATTAAAGAAATATAGATTGAGATAAGTTACACGAGAAAAATATAATAGTAATTAATTTTTTAATTAACGGCTTTTAATCGTACTTAAAGTTACAGAATAGTAAGCTATCTGATATTTGAAAAATAGTTACTAGGCAGTGTCAGGCGAGTAGTGTTAAACCATGATGTAATTGTAGGTCTGTTAACCAGCTGTTATTGCATGCGACAGCTAGTGAGCACGTAGTGCAAATCAACAGGTTAACTTTAACCGACGTTTTAGTCGCTCTGTGAACAGAGCTAACCTGTGCTCGTCGACCGTCAGTCGAACAAAAGATAGTGATGTGGTAATTTATATTTGTTGTATTTATCGATGTACGATAGATTTGAACTTCTAGTTCGCCCGAGTGAGCTAATTAGTGCATTTGCGTGTTCATGATTTAATTTAAAATAAAAGTTTTTTGTTATTTTTAAAATAAATTCTTTTAGGGTTGGGAATTTAATTTTTTTGTGGAGTTTGTGGAGATTATATCTGAATGGGGTGTTATAACATATCTTAAGGGCTTTGTTTTGTATGACTTGAATTTTGATGTAATTTGCTTCACAAGTAGTGTTCCATACCGGAGCAGCATATGTGAGACAGGGCCTGATTAAGGTGGTATAAATGCGTAATTTGGATTTTGAACTCAAGTTTGTTTTACTATTGAAGATGGGTCCTAATGCTCCCATTGCTTTTAGTGCCTTCTTTCTGGCATGCTCGACATGACGAGACCAGTTGATTTTATTGTCTAGCACTACACCGAGGTATTTTACACTGGGGCTCCAGTCAATGTTGTGGTTGTTAATCTTTATTCGCCTACGAGGAATTTTACGAGATCTTGAAAAAAGGATAGCTTCTGTTTTAGTCTCATTTAATTTAAGTTTCCAATTATTGAAAAATTCTTGCAAGCTTTGTATGGATAACTGTAATCTACTAATGATGAGGTCAACATCTTTCGAGGACGTTAGCGAGGCGGTATCATCTGCAAAACATGCTAACTTGGTGCGGGTTTGGATGGGAATATCATTAATATAGTGAATGAAAAGGCGTGGCCCAAGCACTGAGTTACTTAGTTTTTTTTAGTCTGGTATGGCTAAACGGTTAGAACAACCAGACTCACAATATAACATGTCATTCAAGCCTCGGCAGCGCTCAGTAGTAAATGCCACCTACGGTCACCCATCCGAGGACTGACCGTGCCGAACGTTGCTTAATTTTGATGATCGCTAAAAAAGCCTAGTCAAACTATGTTATCTATTTTTGACCGACGAACCAAACCGGAGGAGGTACTCAATTCGACGCGTATATATTTTTTATTTTTCATGTTTAACCACGCATAACTTTTTTCGTAGTTGTCCGATTTCAATAATTCTTTATTTATTGGAGAGAGTATACTTCGAAATTGGTCCCATTAAAATTTTATTCAAATCGGCTGAGCCATTTAAGATAAATCAACAATAATGTGAAAAATGTAACATCGATCCGTGCGCGTTATTCGCGAATTCTGTACACGGGTGAAGTCGGTCATGCTGTTTTTTGCGAAAATTAATTATAAGTGTTGGGTTTTAATGCATCGTAGAAATCTGATATCAATGCAGAAATGCAAAATTATTCAGCGATACCAAATTTTTACTTTCTCTTAGAATTTAGTATTGACTTATGCATATGAAAATGTTAAAATCAGTGATAGTGTCATTTAAATTTTAATTCATTGTTTAGTCTCGCAATAAATGTCACAGATATTCTAGTTTCTAGATTTCTAAACAGGTTTATGCTCTAAAAAAATAAAACTAGGTATATTTTTTTAGAAACTTATTTAAAACTATACTAACAAGCTCATAATGATAAGGCTGGTCTGGAAAAATATTCTAGATTCTACAAAACTGAATATTTCACTTTTTATTAAAAAAATATCTATAAATCGTCATTCTAATATTGCTAAAAAATATTCCATTTTATTTTTCTAATATTATTTTCATAAATTTTCGTTCTGTTATGTTAGGTATGTATGTAGGTATATCAAAAGGTATAAATACCATATTTTCGTAATCTACCTATTTGTATTAGTATATTTTATTCGTGTATTTCGTATTTATTATTCATGCTTTAAAAATAAAATTATTATATATCAGTAGGTAAAGTTCCGACCGACGAAGCCGTGGTGGTCTAGAGGTAGTGACACCCGCCTTACAATCGTGAGGTCGTGGGTTCAAATCCCGGTCTCGTACCAATGAGTTCTTTGGAATTTATGTACGGAATTTCACAGCACTGGCTTTTCGGTGAAGGAAAACATCGTGAGGCAACCTGCAAACGTCCGTAGAAGAAATTCGATGGCGTTTGTGAATCCGCCAACCCGCACTGGGCCAGCGTGGTAGAAATAGCCCAACCACCCTTCGTGGGTAGGCCTACGTCCTGCAGTGGACTATTAAAAAGGCTGATACAGTACAGTAGATAAAGTCTTAAATGTGCGCGTGACACAATATTGGCCGGTCGAAAGCCGCTAATCGACGTACAACCTTTAAAACTCGGTTTTAAAGTTCGATGATTTTGGTTCGTTGTTACAGAGTTGCCATCGATTGGAATAGGTTGCCTGAGGATGTAATCTCAGCAATAAACACATATAAGAATAGACTGAACCTTTGGATAAGGAAAGAAAAAAGTTCCTTGACAGATAAATACTAATTTTGTTCGACTCTGCTTGATATAGGGACATCAGTTTGTATTGCTCATCTATAAACAAATTAATAAATGTTTGATGAGCCGCTAGCCAGGCTCGTCGGTTTTTAAAACTGCGGTCTTTTCAGTGATCAGGCGAACTTTGTCGACGAGCCGTAAAACCAGGTTTTAAAGTTCGTCGGTTCTCTCGCCGATCAGCGGCATAACGCTCAAAATGGTGTCACTCTGTAGAAAAGATCTCTACTACGATCGCAACAGTAAAATTCTCGTAATCCAAGTTGTTCCGCGACTTTTACGATGTACTGTCAACAAAGCACAAGATCACAAGAGATATGAGTCCGACTACAATTGCAACGGTATATTTCGCTGATATACGTGAAATACGCGCAAATATTCGTAGATTTGTCTCGAAATTTCGTCCATTTGGTAAGTAGTTTAACGGAGCATCTTATTCTGGTCACCCGCACCGTTAGTTAATATCATATCGTCATGTGCAATATGGAATGCGAAAGTTCCTATTATGTTGGTTTGCAGGGGCTACAAAAATCGGGCATATGTTAAAAAAACTGTTAACTAGTTAGATATGTTCTAATATAATTTATAATTTATAGGACAGGTAGCGCCACGTCTAGTCTAGCGCTGAGGGCACTGTGGAAGGGATGGCTGTGCATGTTGACCGCCATACTAAACTCATGCGCAGCCATCCCCTCCACACTTCGCTCAGCGCTAGACTTATATGCCGCGACTTGTATAATTATTACGATCTTGTTGAAGTAAATAAATATCTAAATATATTCTGTTGCTAGTGTTCTATCTATGCAATAAAGCCTTGTTATATAAATCCGAAAATGTATTTGTTGGTTGGTATCGTGCAAGCTACTGAACTGAACTGAGGAAGGGTTCGACTTGATTTTTCTGTATGGATATAGTTAAAAAGTGAAAGAGTGTCAGATTAAGTTTTTACCGACTTCCAAAAAGAAGGAGGTAGGTACTCATTACAAACAACAGTATCAAATTAATACCAAGTCTTACGAATCTATAATATGTGCAAAGTAGATTTTCTACGAGTTGAAATGCACGTAAGTACGTAAGATATACCAGTAATGCAAAGTGTTATTTATAAGTACGTAAGATATTTTCTTACAACATTAATTGAATAATTAATGTTGTAAGAAAATATCTAACGTACTTGTAAATAACACTTTGCATTACTGGTTTTATGTCTAAACAATTAGTATTATAATAATCCTTAGAAAACATCATCAACAAAACGGAACCCGATTTTTCATTTCTCCACCAAGCTTATTCCAATTCATGCCTCTAGCATAAACTTTACATCACCATAATTGTAGTGAAATTTTACTACTTCATACAATCCTACTAACACATTAAGGTTGCGTCGTAAAAGTAAACATGTGTAAGCTTTGTTTATGCTACTTTAATGACGATGTTAGCGATAGTCATTATTTTATTGGCACGTACATTTATTTGTCGTATAAATACTTGACTGTCGCGTGAGCATTTATCCCGTAATAAATAATTTAATATGCACAAGTTTCACAAACGAACAAAATGGAACAATACTTTCTATAAATTGAGTCAGAACAATACAGTAATCAATGGAGCTTATTGAATTTTTGTTTAAAAAATGTGTTCACTTTAGACTTGTGTAAAAATACAAAAAAAATCTGCAGTTATAGAGCGTTATAGAGTTATAAGGTATTCCAGTATTGCTAAGCGACCGTTGGGTTTCCCGGTATACTGTCTCATTATCGTTATGAAAAACCGTAGTTATCGTACTAACCCTGCAACGGAGGAAAAAAATCAGCTGTTTCATAAAAATCGGCCAAGTGAGAGTTCGGTTCCGTACCATATGGGAGCTCTCTTAGCCCCATATGGTATTGCTAAACATCTGCGTATTGCCAATATTAATATCGAGCAAAAAAATTGCAAATAAATCACGTTTGTTTTATGGGAGCCCCCCATGAATATTTATTTTAATTCGTTTTTAGGGTTCCGTACCCAAAGGGAAAAACGGGACCCTATTACTAAGACTTCGATGTCCGTCTGTCACCGGGCTGTATCTCATGAACCATGATAGCTAGGCAGCTGAAATTTTCACAGATGATGTATTTCTGTTGCCGCTATAACAACAAATACTAAAAAGAGGGGGCTCCCATATAACAAACCTGCATTTTTAGACGTTTTTCGCTCTATATTAATAATGGTAACAGGTAGATGCTTGAAATTTTCACAGAATATTTGGTTTTATATTCACTTCAATAATAAATAATAAAATTAAAATAAAATAAATACTTAAGGGGGGCTCCCATACAGTACGGAACCCTTCGTGCGCGAGTCCGACTCGTACTTGGCCGATTTTTAGTATTTGTTGTTATAGCGGCAGCAGAAATACATAATCTGTGAAAATTTCAACTGTCTAGGTACGAGTATAACGGTTCATGAGATACAGCCTGGTGACAGACGGACATCGGAGTCTAAGTAATAGGGTCCCGTTTTTACCCTTTGGGTACGGAACCCTAAAAAACCGCACTTATGGTACTAACCACTTATGGTAGCTGTTTCATAAAAATGCAATTGACTCTAGTCAACATGCAGCTCATAATTTTCACGAAGTTGTTTACAATGATGAATATAAATACACCTAGAAAGCCTTCTTATTTTGCAAAGCAACGATCCGTATAGATTTCAATCGTGAAAAGGCCCCTTAAACATAAAAGCTATTGAAAGTTTACGTTATTACGAGTACGTATCTCTACATTTACGGTGAAGCTATCTAGAGTAATTAATTTAACTATTTCTTCATACTTATTAATTAAACACTTTTGTCATAAATGGTGATACCCCAACGTACCGTATGTTTTGCTCAGTCAAGGTACTTAAGGTGCAACAAGTTGACGGCACGAACTTAGATTTGGCGTAGCTTAAATTATTGATATCTCAGCTGTATTGTCTGAAGAAGAGATAGATTCGATGATAAACAGTAGATAATATAGTATTGCAATATAATTTTATTTTTATTTGTTTTAAAATACCTATAATTACAGCTGCGTTCTAAATGCGCATAAGGTTTTCTCCGTAGTAAATTATAAAAAAACTGTTTAGTTAATTTATTTAAATAATAGTTATTTGAACTAACGAAAACATAAACTAGGCCGCTATTTTCTTAAAAAATTACTCAGTTTAGTTCTTCTGTGTTTTTATTGCACCCAAAGTTTCCTAAAAATGTGAGTCAAAATTCAAATGTTCCGAGGCTTATATCATTTGAGTGGAGTTTTTTTTTCACAATTATATTAGCAATAAGCATACATTTTGTAAAGACAAATTGATATAAATGTTAGTTTCAGATATTCAACAGCAAACACTTATGTGATTAGCCACCGACGCGGCGACGTTTGTATGGAGCGATGAGCGACTTGTTTACTCTTAAATTACTAAAGCACGAACACAGAGTCTTCTCAGTTCTCACACATTCAAACGAAAAGAAATGCCTCTAAACATTCCATGGCCAATCCGCAATATTCCAATTCAAATTTCGATTACTATCGAACAGCGTTAATTCGATACCGATTCAACAATGCGTCGAATCTACTTCAAACAAATCAGAACAATTGTATTCACAGTCGAAATCAATCCGGATCGTCCATTGATGTAACAACACTTGTTAATGAAATCCAGCTTCAAAATAATCACTCAGTGGTCGAATTAATTTCACTTTCGATTATCTCATGATGTATAGAGAGGTCAGTGCTTTCGCCTAAGGCCTTCAATATAATACCGTTCGTGTTATGCATGCGGATGACTATTTGATAGTACAAGTTGTGTAATCATGTTTTTCATTGTAGTGTTTTGGTTTCAGGTATGTACACTCATATGTTGAGTAGAACCAGGTATGGCGAATTGGTAAGTTGGTTTGCATAATAACTGTGTAATTGTTATCACGCTATTCAAACGTAATAGATAATTACTTGTAAAGAATTTAAGATTATTATGAATGATTCTGCTCGTCCTAGCGATCGATTGCGAGCACAGGATGAAGCATGTAAGAGAAAATAGGTTAGTATTCTATTTAATTACATGTTTAACAACATAATTATACTAATGTTATAAAACCCAAAGTGTGTTTGTTATAATTTATTGGTTTGTTGATTTGTTCTTCTTTCACGCAGCAACGGAGCAACGGATTGACTTGAATTTTGGCATGGACATAGTTTGAAAGACGGAAAGTGACGCTCGCAACTTTTTAACCCAGAAAAATAATATAATTCTATGGGATAGAAAATACCACACGGGTGAAGCCCCAGGCAAAAGCTAGTTAAGTAGCTATCATTTGTTGCTACTCATAAAATTTACGTCGTCGCAGATATACTGAAATACGGAAGGGCTAAAGAAAATCCTAATGCTTAAGCCCACTACTAGTCTGCAGCGCCACCAGCATGCTGCCATTATTACCACGGTGGAAATTTATTCGTTGTGCCTGATAAACATCAGCAATTTGATAAACAATGTTTACATTCACGAATGGCAGGAATGACTGAAAACAATCTATGAATGACTTTTCTGATGGAATGCCTATGACCCAACATCACCTCAGCAAATACATCTTTCCTTTTCTTATTTTCTCATTGCTTTGCGGTCTCGTCTTCATGACAATAGGTATTTCCATGAATAGAGAAATTAGATGGACATAAGGGTCAAAGACCAGGACCGTTAAAATCGACATTATGACACTTAAATTGATTTTATTTACCACTTTCACTGTTAGATATACTTTAACTGTGCTAATACAGATCTTGATTTCATATTTTAGTGATGTGTTTGCTGTCCATACTTTGTAAACTATGTTACTAGCTAAGCCAACATTCAGCATGTTGTTTGTATGTGACAATTTACCCGGTGCTCTGAATGCATAGGTAATTATTCGCGGCTAGCTGACATTTGTATCATTAGCATACATAGTTTGCTTTCTAACGTCGAAATGGGTGAAATAGTTCTAGGATAAAACTGCACGGCAATAAATATGAAGCTTTTAAAAATGTAAGTTGGTTGCATTTTCGAAGGATTAACTACGAGTTCGGAGGATTTTTAGCAAATCCTTATTACGAAGACGAAGTCTATCTTATATTAATAAGATAGACTTCGTATTCATTAAGATACTATAAATATAGTATATAGATCTATTAAGATACTATAAATATAGTGTAGTGTTATTCATATTATCACTTCCACAAACTACTGACATTACACACGTAAGTCAAAAAACATACATACTGTGTGGGGTTTACAGTATTGTCGAAACGAAAACTTAATGTGAAATACAGTATCTACGGAACGAATTCAATGTTCATTCAGCAATAGAAACAGTTAACAGAAACTAATTAACAATCGTTCCCTGTTGATTGCGGAAACATGAATGCGATTGTAATCGAAACTGGTGAATATTCATAATAAACTGTATTACAATTCCTACCGTGTCTAATAATAATCAGTGAAAATATGATCAATTAACATTGTTTTTGTTTGTGTTATCATTTCCTCTAACAATTTTAGTTTATTGTGCTGATTGTGATTGTACATATTCGTACATTTTGATTGGCAATATCATCTGACATGTCAATAAAGACTGCAATATTCTGCAAAGCAATTACGTTTAATTATATGATATATCAGAGCAATGGTTTCACATGTTACTCTCATAAGAGCTAAGCATATGTATGTGAAAAATACAATGTAATTATTAGTTGCTAAGTATAAGGCTGTTGAACTTCTCTTGCACCTTGGGTAGGACTACCACGATCATTAGTGCCGGAACACGTCTTTCCTAGTACACCAATGCTTGACGGCAAGCTGTTACTTGCCGCTTACTAATTGACTCATGTTTACGACGATCGCAAGAAATCACCGTAATAACGCTTTCAATTGAGAATTCCCAATAACTCACTTTACGATACGCTCCTAAACATTCTAGTCCAAAAACATTTCAGTGATTTAATATTTTTGCTGGTAAAACTTTTACTAGTAACCATTTTGCATTGGACTTATCAAACATATACTAAAAGCTAATTCTTTACACTTTCTACTATAATTATTCCATTAGATTCGCTTTCGTGCTTGATACCTTTATGACTAATGATGACGCGGCTTGTTATTTCATCAATGCTATTGTTAACATAAGAGTTGTAATTATTCGTTTCGTCTACCTTAGTGGCACAAACGCTTATGCCTACTACTTTCTTCAATTTCGTTCTGTTGTTTTCTAATTCTACAAATTGTATCTTATAAAATTTGTAGGTATTTTGCGGTAGTTTACTTAGAGCAAAATTATAGCTTTCTGCTATCTGTGCAAAAAATTCCCTGTCAGGTTCTCCATTGCCTTGCAAATTGTCGTGATTCGGTTCATTACCTCCAATTTTGTTAGGTTTATCCAAAACGGCGTCTTCTATTTAATGCCAAGTGCATTCAAAAATGACATGATCAGATACTGTGAATAGTACGGTACTATATTTAACGCTATTTTTTGATTGGTTGTGTGACATCGGAAGTTTTTTTTGGCTAATCGATACTAAATTTTTCGGTTCTAGTCTATTATCATCTTGGCTAGTAAATTGATACCGTGCTGTTTTTTACATTGCCGATAATTCGGCGTACAGTTATTCTGAAAGAATTCCTGTATTCTATAACTTTGGAACTTAAAAAATAATAAAAAACCGTTTAGTTGCACTCAGTTACTATAGCAGATTTATAATCCAGATAAAGACATTTTCTGAGTTCAATTATCTTACTGTATTAAGCTCCACGTTGTCAGTTTACTGTGCAGGAGTCTATAATTTTCCTGACAGCTTACAAATTATTGGATGTAATGTATTTATTGTTTCAGTAAAAAACATGCCAGCAGTTAATTATACAACTTTATTATCAAACGTCCCGTTCAATAACCGTTCGAAATATAATTAATTATTTGCCATATTTTATTTTCTTCCTTTTTACAAATTTTTTGCTGTGCGTGTGTAATATTTTCCTTATAGAAAACTATATTATGGCTCGTCTCACTTCCTCATAGAACATTTAATGAGCAAAAGGGAATATAGAAATCTACATACTAGCTAGACAATAATTCCGTCGAATCTTATTCTTTCTTAGAGTTCCGCAGATGGTGACGGTGACGCTCCCATGCTCTCCATTGTGATAATCTCGACGCGCTCTTGCAAACTTATTTTGCTTTTTTCATCTCTTTAAAGAATTAAAATGTAATTTTACATCGTCTTCTTCATGAAAAAACAAACTATAGTCCAGGTTTATTGACGTGTTTTTCTAAAAAAATGTATCGAACATATATTATGGTTACCACAGTAACATGAATCATCAGTTCATGCAATAACAGGTGGCCTTGAACAGATGATTGAAGTCAATGTCGGTCGTTGACGGATACACAAATTACGACAGACGGAAACCTGTCTCAGAGCTCATTTATGTTCATCAGTAAAAGTCGATACTGACACGGTGTAATTGTGAATCGGAGTGTGCTCTTTGTTTGCTAAATCTCTATATAACTGAACAATGATCTTCGGAATGGAACTAATTTCTCAGCTTACATTACGATTTATGACTTGCGTGTATGTATAGGTACAGTTAGTTTCCTATTCTGTGGTCGCTTTTATTGCATCTGTAGTGTAGCAATACTTTCCAATTTAATATTATTTTGTTTAGACTAACCATCAATTTAAGATCATGATTCTGAATTTGCCTGAATTTCTTTCGTCACGCATGTTTTAATTAAATTTATGATATGTGTACATTAGTAGCCTTGGTGATCCAGTGGTAATGACACCCGCCTTACAATCGTGAGGTCGTGGGTTCAAATCCCGGTCCCGTACCAATGAATTCCTTGGAATTTATGTACTGAATTTCACACCACGTGCTTTTCGGTAAAGGAAAACATCGTGAGGCAACCTGCATACGTCCTTAGAAGAAATTCGATGGCGTATGTGAATCCACCAACCAGCATAGGGCCAGGGTGGTGGATATGGCCCAATCACCCTTTGTGGGTAGGCCTACGTCCTGCAGTGGACTATTAAAAAGGCCGGTACAGTACAGTATGTGTATATTACATAAAAGTTACTGTTCATTTATTATTTTCTGATTTAAATATACAAATAATACCTTTATTCTACGATATTTTTCCTGTCATCAACTCTTGCATCCAGTCATTGATCGTTTTACCGTAACTGACCATGCACAACTGGAACGTAACCTTTCACTGAGAAATCCTCAGTTTCTCAACATTCCTCTTCAGTTTTCATTTTAAATCGTGACTTTGAATTCCGATCCTATTGTGGACCTACATTTATTTGAGGTTACTACGTTTTTAGTTCACTGTTATTTTAAAATCTTCGCCTTTTAAAGCGCTGTAACAAGCTCACCAAATCTAGGTTTATGCAGATATATTGCGGTCTGTTACGATATTGGCAATTCAATTCAATTAATTAAATTACTAGTTAATGTTCTCTGCTACTACTGCTCTATTAACACACATCACGTACGTCCAAGCTCATTGAAAATAATCACTGCATTATGCTACGTGCTTGTACTCAATTCTAGTTTCACATTATATTGTCCTTTTTCTACTTCTTTCTATCCTCCGTTTTCGGATCCATCGGTCTTCGTATTCGGATATTTCTTTGGCTTCTTCTAGTTTCTGTTTTATTTGACCCATGCAAGTTCATGTTTATTTTAACTCAAAATACAAAAACCAAAACAAAATACCGTCTAATTTTTAATTTGATAGATAATTGTATCTATTATATTATATTTTCATGTATATCATAAATAAAGAGTATATAAGCGTAAATACCTTATCTTTTCTTTTAACGTAGCTTTTGTAGTTCGTAACATTTCTCTTGCAGTAGTACCGTGAGTGACTTGGAAGTCATTATTTTATTGGTATGTAACGCAATCTCATTTGAAACTTTATTAGTCCAACTGTTATCTCATTTCCAAATTGAATTTTACCATTGAAACTGTATTAACGGATGTTGCATAACACATTATTTAACAGTACTCTAATGAAAGTAAGATGCACGCTTTGTCGGAATCGATTTGGATAAATGTGACAAAAAGAATGATTCGCCTTGCATTATATAAAGTGGAACGGTATTGCTTACATAAGTGAGACAATGTGAATTACTCCGAGTGACGTTGTCTATTTTTGATCTACTAGCACCGTGCTACCTGAGATCAACGGTCGCAATTTCGTCATATTCATGTTCACTAATATTGTGTGCTGTGATATATTTTACTGATCTAAGTTATGAATTGTAAATAAATCTAGTGCAATTTCAATCTGCGGCCAGTTTCTTCATCACGTTCCAAAGGTACTATTACCCCTTTCTCTTCGAATCCGCAGCAGATAGATAATACTATCGACTTTCTATCAGTAATGCGTACTGATTAATTAGCCACGATTAATATCGATCGAAACGACCTTTGAATCGATCAATTCTTCGCGAAAGCGAAATTTATTTTGATTCCATTTTATACCGATCGCAATTAACCACTTAATTAGCGCTATTTACAATCGCTTTAGTATCAGGCTCTCGTTTGTACTTATTTGTGTCTGCTGAATCTTCTACGGCGGTTTTTATCAAGATCGATATCTGAGAAACTTTTACGATTGCAATTTAACTATTTTCTTCGATTGGCGTTCCTATCACGTCTTTTGAAAAGGCAACCCACATACTCGTAAAGCCATTTAAAGCGCACAGATAAAATTATGAACGGCAATAACAAAGT
Organism: Hypomecis atomaria; assembly: GCA_964007245.1. Classification (NCBI taxonomy): domain Eukaryota; kingdom Metazoa; phylum Arthropoda; class Insecta; order Lepidoptera; family Geometridae; genus Hypomecis; species Hypomecis atomaria. Next base: position 8,637,029 of record OZ023293.1, read on the forward strand.
TGGCTTGACGACCTTACCCGACGTTTAACTCTTCTCTCTACACCATCTTTGCATTACAATGGGCCAATAAAATGGCAATTAAGTAATGTCATTATACAAAGTGTTACTTGGTCGGTCGCCGTGACGAATTTGACATTGTTGTTTATTTTGATACACATCTAAAATGTTTATCTTGTTAAGAGAATACCGTTTAATGTCTTGTGAGTACTTAAAGGTTATAAAAGTGAGTAAGACGATCGTACTAATGATGTAACAAAATAGCGGCAATTTTATGGCTAAATCATACCAAATGCAAATGGCTGATCATAAACGGCTCGGCCGCATCTATATAGGAACCCGCGGGTCCGTTACTCTACGATGGCGCTACCTAGTAGGAACGGTGCATCTGATAGGTAAATTTTACAGCTTTAAGGAAGCGATCCACCTTATTTATCTATCCTGGTAAATAGTCATTAACTATCTAGTACGATATTGATAAATAACCAAGGAACGAGCTTTATATCAGTACTTATTGAAAAATATTTTTTAACGAGTAGTTTACTTACTTTATAGGGTAATAAATTCTACTTTTACATTTTAGCGTATAATTAAAGTCTTGAGGTTAAGCGTAATTCCAATCTTCTGTGAAATGTACATATTTAATGTGAAAACTCTCATACTCAGTGCAGTGAGTTTAAAATTCACGTAACTTCAGAAAAAATTGAAACTATTCTATCCAATAATAAACTAGAAAGGCTTGACTGCCTCGGTGGCTCAGTGGTTAGTGACCCTGACTTCTGGATCAAAAATGCGTGAGTTCGATCCCCACCCAGGGCAAACATTTATGTGATGAACACAGGTGTTTGCTCTGTGGTACTAGGTATTTAGGTACTATCTATATAAGTATGTATTTAAAAATATGTATATGTAGTAAATCAGTCTCTGGCAGCCATATATCAAGCTTTGCTTAGTTTGGGGTCAGAGACCGTGTGTAAGATGTTCCCTAATATTTATTTATTTTATTTATTTATTAAACATGATTTTCATTGTGACTTCGGTCATGCTGGCACCAAGTTATGGATCTATAGGGGTTTCTTATCATAGGTTTTTAAGCAACCATCGCGCTTTTGTAACCAGACGCGTTTTTTTATCATTTCAGTAGGTAGTTCAAAAGACTGTCTATTCGTTTAGTTTTTCATGTCAGAATTGTCCTTATTAATCTTTGATTTTCAAATCACTGTATAAAAATCAAGTTAAGTTTATCTTAAGTGCTCCATACTAAACTAAATTACCTACTTCATATTGCTATATCTTTTATGGAGTTGCGGTGCCTTATATGGTGCATGCGCCTCAACTCAAAGTAGGAATAGGTACGTCTATGAGAACATTCATGTAGAGAGGAGTACTTGATAATCATTATTTTTCGCAAAAAAAATGTCACAACCTCCTTCAATCGTGCACATAATTCGAATAGTTCGCTCGAATCAGATGTATACAATTTTTAAATTATTGTTGGTTTAAAAAAAAAAATTATAAAACCAAACAAAAAAGGGTCGTCAAATTGGGTTCATAATTGGCTCAGTAATCGCGTAACATACATACAAAAAAAACATAAAGTCTAATTGAGAACCTCAATTTAATTTAAAGTCGGTTAAACATTTTATTTAGTAGTCAATTCAAGTTTACACTTTCAAATATTTTTTCCAAGCTGCAGTTTCATGTGACCATAATCATTATTGCAGCCTCGTAATTTATTATAAAAATTGTTTGAAAAGAAAAGTTTCACAAACCAAGATGCAATCTTAAAACGGAAATGACAAAACATCACGTAATACAAAGTAACAGGTAGAGTTTCCCATTTCAAAAACAGACGTCATAAATAAGTATCATCTTACTAATGCACCAAGAAGACTAATTAGTGACTAAGCCGAAACCGTCATAATGGGAGATGTTGCATCAAAAACCGTCCATTCATTACCCATGATTGACTGTAACAGTGAAAGTCCACATTGAATGCTGTCCGCGAGAAATAATTTTTCTTACCAAAAACTGCGCTACCAAAAATGTCTTTATAGACGACCACAGGCACGCTAATGACCAGAAAGTCTCGTAGGAATAGCTACCTTTTTTGGACGTCTGTGATTTTGCATAAGCACGATTTGCTTTCGCGAGCTTAAAGGCAATTGTGAGGCGTCAGCTTGACCATACAAAAACTAACTAAGTATAATATGTTATCTAACTCTAAATATTATCCCATTTCAGTGTTATTTTTTTTCATGAAATCAATACTTCAATCGCTAGGGTTAAACGACTTAGTTTTTCTAAAAACCTCTAAAAAGTCATATTTTTATGCAAAAACAAAAAAGTATACATAAACTAAAAACATTTTAATACAATAATTATTTGTCGCAAATAATAGCAAAACCGCCTTCCACCGTGTACAAAATTCGAATGTTTCGCTATTGTTTTGATTTTTAAATTGTTTACATTATTGTTGATTTATCAAAAACGGCTTAGCCAATATCTGTAAAATTTAAATGAAACCATCTCGGGTGTATACCCTTTGCAACTAAAAAGAATTTTTCGATTCGCTTCACAATTGGCGAAAATATCGAGGTCCGTCGTGTACAAAATTCGGATATTTCGCTCCAGTTGCTTATATTATTGTTGATTTTTTCAAAAACGGCTTATCCGATTTCTGTAAAATTTAAATGGGACCACCTCGGGAGTATACCCTTTCGAACTAAAAAATAATGTTTTGATTCGGTTCACAATTGGCGAAATTATCGATGAACATACACAAAAAAAAACATACGCACAGACGAACATAGAACATCCTCCTTTTTGGAAGTCGGTTAGTTAGACGCTAATACGTCTTATTTTTTGAGTGCAATATTTCTAACTCAATCTTTAACACCAAAACGTAACGTTACGTTACGTTAGTTTAATGGGTGAAAAGAGTTTTTCCCGGAACATAAATTTTATCAAAAATGTACCGAAAATTCTCCCAATGTTCTACAGAAAACGCGAAAACAGTGGTCGATTCACAGTGCTCTTAAAGTAAACTATCTCTCTTCTATTTTTGCTCTGCCTGGCATTTTGCATAGAACTATGGATAAACTGATCATATCCTTAACATCTTTGATAATAATGGATATCGCAATAAAAATCTGAATCTAAGTGAATCGTGATAGCAGCGCAGAGTTGTGTGACTAGGTCATTATTTTTGATTGACTGAAAGAACATTTTGAAATGCTATATTTGTATTTTATCTTGACTTAAATATAGTAATTTTAGAAAAACTGACTCGAGAATTGATCTAGAAGTTTTCAAACCAGTTCTAATGTTACGAATATTTTAGCGCCTATTGATTTATACAAGCAAAGCGCCTTATTTGCATTCAAGTGAATTCAATTAAAATTCATAACAAACTACACATCAGATTTTCTTAAATTATGGTAACAAATTCAATTACTGGCATAATGAATACAATAGGTTAGTCAGATCATATCTACTAGTTAGATCTTCTGTATTCCATTCCGCATAAAGTCACCTCTTTGCAAGTTGTTTTTTTAGTCAATAAAGTGCGTTCATGACATCAGATCAAGACTCTTCTAGATATTATCAGGTTTAGCTCGGCAATTTACGACTTATCTGCAAATGGCTGTATAAAAAATATCAACGCAATATATCATCATTTTCCATGTCGAAAAATTATCAACGTTTTGTAATTTTTTTTGCCATGCTGATTTAACACGAGACAATTTAACACGAGGGCTAATGATTTCTTTCGCTACATTTTAACTAACAACCTGTTCTATTGTTAGTTTTTTTGTGTAATTATCGTCCTAATGGATATGCGAAACACTTTTTTCAGTGTTCACTGTTTGGCGTATGTAGATGGCTTGATATTAGTTTTTATCGCTACGATCAGTAATTAGACAAAACTGAATTGGTATGTTAATGTTAACACCTAGAGTGCAATTTCAATAGCCGTGGCGTATACAGTACATTGACACGCGATGAATAGTTTGATCAAATTATACAAGCTTCCAACAAATTGAGATGTAGAAAGGAAATTAAAAATACTAATAAAAATATTTTTACTACTCTCTGATGTTGTTCTATGTATAGTATCTGTAAGGTAGCAAAAGTAGATCGCCTTGCCTTCTTTGCTAGTGTATACTTTTCTGCTATAAATTAATTCACCCCGAGCAGTTATAAAATATTGAAAGTCCCATAATTATGCACCTCGGGCCAATAGAAGCTGTGTAACCATTACATGCTTGCAATTAATTCATTTAGCATTTGTACTGAGACCACAGGGCGTAAAACATCTACTTTTTGCTCGCAAACGTTTTTCACATTATTGGTACACTTCATCGAGCTGATAGAAAATGCATAATTCATTACAATGTGCACGGATAATGTGGGAACACTCTTAGCCTTTCACAATAACCTTTCTTCTATAGCTCATTAGCTTAACTTTATGCGAATCCCACTTAGATTGAGGCTCTATATCGGGAAAGGCTTTTACCTTGACGCATATCACGCCAACAAAAGTCTCCTTAAAGCGAATGTTTATTTATCGATGCGTTTACTTCGTCGATTAGAAATTTACGAGCGCTCTGAGAAAATAGGAAAGTTGTAACTATTAGACTGTGAATAATTTTAACAAGAAAAAAGACAAAGCTCGAGTAGTGGTGTAAAATCACTGACCTCTTTTTTGGTTTGATCGTTGATCTTGACGTGGGTCTGCGGAGTCTTGTCGCGGAGAGGTAGGTATCCTTCCCGGCTGTCGGCGGGCTCAGTGCTGTCGGTCTGCGTGCTGGACTCCACGGTGGCGGTGCTCGCTGTGCCGGCGTCTGTCGACCGTGTGTCGTCAGTGCTCAGCGTCGGCGCTGTCACCTTAGGCTCCTCAACAGTTGTCCCTGCCGTATCCAAAGATACCGTCTCCGTACTATCGCTGTTTGTCATTTCAGTATCCTGAACCGTAGGCGTCTCCGTAGTCCTTACTACAGGCCGTATCGAATATTTCTTCGTCGGCCTATAAGTCGTCGCAGTCGTGTCCTTAGTGGACTCGGTTTTGGTCTGCGTAGTCTTCGGTTCCAACGTAGTCGTCGGCTTTCGGGTAGATTTTTTTGTTTTGGGCGACGTCGTAGCGGTCGGGTTTGTAGCGGGCACGGTTGCTTTCGTTTTAGTGGAGATTTTTTTGGCATACGTCGTGCGCTCTTCCAGGGTAGTGGGAGATGGTGCGTCGGTAGCGATAGGGGCGAGAGGCTCGCGGTCTGCGGGGAAATCTGCGAATTGTTTCGGGGTTCGCGATGGCGGGAAGAAATAGTCCATGATGGATGGGGATTGGTTGCGGTTGGTCGGGAGCCATGCCCAGGGGTTGAAGTCTATGAGGCGCGGGCGCGGCGCGTCGGACGCGGCGGCGAAGGCGGCTAGCGCGAGAACTGCGAGCGTGAGGCGGGACATCGCAGCGAGCGCGTGTGGCCGCGGCGACGGATCGAGCGGGACTGCGCGCGCGCCGCCCGCCGTCGCTCACACGCCGCCCTACGGACACCGTGCAGATGCGGATACGCTCCCTGCAGAAACAATCTCACTGCATTCTCCTCTTCACTGACATACCACGCCGAATCGAATGCGGAATTCGATATAATGTAGTATGTATGTAGTATGGACCTGGCCACGGTTCAATTTCACAAACACGCTTTACTAGTCTTAGAATGTATGTGACAGCATTGCGCCTGAAAATTATTGTTGAACTACAAAATACGAGTAAAATCCGTTTTTTACATATGAACCGGAGGAGGTACTCAATTCGACGCGTATATATTTTTATTTTTTTTATTATGTATGGCCACGCATAACTTTATTCAAAGTAGTCCGATTTCAATAATTATTTTTTACTGGAAAGATTATACATTAAAATTGGTCCCATTTAAATTTTATCGAAATCGGCTGAGCCATTTTTGATATATCAACAATAATGTGAAAAACAATATTTCTATGTTAGCTATAAAATACGTAAAGGCATTGTATTGTCACGGCCTACGCAATAGTTAATGTCATATCAGATAGAATGAAAGATAAAGCCACAAGAGCCACAACGCAACAGTAGCCTAGATATTTCCAATCTGCAGTTGTGGGCTTAAGCTACTGTTTAGCATCCAAATGTATTTATTAAAACGATAATTTGATATTCACGCCCGATATTTTCTGTGGTTATCGTTACACTGCTGTATACCGTTATTCAATCGCCACCGATGAATTTCGCTTCGTGTAGTTGCAAATGCACGTATTTTTGAAAATCTGTGTTGCCGCAGCGGAGGTTTTTCGCGAAGATCACGATCTTTTGTAGAGGCTTTTGCCTTCGAAACTGCTACTTTTATTTGGAACCTATTGAATCCAGAAGTAAATTAAATGAAAAATGTTTTTGGATACAACTAGTAGAGTTGAAGATTTTGTTAGGATTTAAGTTCTAATAACTCTGTACTGTACGGTAATGTATGTTTTGACAGTCCACTACAGGATGTAGGCCTGCCTACCCACGATTATTGTTATACTTGTATATATACTTGGCCGATTATTTGTTTTATCTAACTGACGGACTAATTACATGTTTTAGTCGTCTAGCTTATTTATTGACCGAAGCGGAGCGAAGGTCTTTGGATTGACACAGTGATTTTGTATTCGTCTATCCGGATGTTGGTTTTCGTCTACAGGTCGCATATTCAACGAATCTCGGCAAAACTTGGTACCTATATGTTATGGTTTTTTTTACCTTTGGCGATTTTGCATTGGGGTAGTATTTCCCTAAAAAAAGATGAAATTTACTGTCGCGCTATTTATTAGCCGATTTCGATATTTGGCAAGGTGGTTTAGTATCTAAATCCTCAGTAAACCTATTTATATATCCAATCCTACGAGTATGAGCCAAATTGGTCAAGAAAGTGTCGAAGCATAGATTTATGAAGATTCAGTTAAAGTGATAAAATAACCAAGATAAAAGATAAAACCGAGATAAAAGGCCAAGTCAGAGGCCTTCAGGCGGCCTAAAAACTCTGACACCAGGGCTATAGCCACCCGGCCTATACGAACTTAGTTAAAGAGATGTGATCCGAGGTATTGCTGATCGGAGAATTCCTCTTCTAGTCTATCTAGCAACACTATGTTAACTGGATGTTACCAAAAATGCTAAGCCACAGTAATCCGTGTAATGTCCCGGGTCGGGCCGCCGGGCACGCTCCACTTGGCACCGAGTGCCAACTTCATTTATGAATTTTACTCTTCTACAAGGTGGAGGGCTTACGCCAACATTCATTTGGGCCCACAAGTAGTTCATTTTTTTGACCCAGGAAAATCTTTTGTGTATACCACCAGCCTAGGGAGATCGATTATCTGGGAGTCCCCGCCATCCCTAGTATACGCACGAAAAACCTGGAGTGTTTCCGCCTCTGCGCCATGTGTGGGGACTACGGGCACGCTTCCGTGCTTACTAAGTAGTACTTACGAGCGATAAAACAAAATTTTAATAATAATATAAATAGATGGACTCCATACTATTTAAGCAACTCATGCATGCTATTTTGACATACCTAAGATTAATCAAAATAACTATTCGAGCTATTTTGACATTAGTCAAAATAGTCAAATCAAATCGTTGCTTAGGTACAGGTTGCTCCAAAATGATGTTTTAGAAAATCGTACATAACTAAGTACCTATAGCCTTTTTTTAAAGTCCACTGCAGGAAGTAGACCTACCCACGAACGGTGATTGGGCCATATCCACCACGCAGGTCCAGTGCGGGTAGGTAGATTTACATACGCCATCGAATTTCTTCGATGGATGAATGCAGGCTGCCTCACGATGTTTTCCTTTACCGAAAACACAGTGATGTGAAACTCCGTAGATATATTCTAAAGAAATTGGTACGGGACCGGCATTTGAACCCACGACCTCACGATTATGAGGCGGGTGTCACTACCACTGGACCACTACGGCTACTATAACTAAGTAGCTTTCATAGTTTTAATTCAAAATATGTCAAAGGCTTTAAAACAGACGACCAAATATGTGGTTTCATTTAATGTCGGCGTCGGCTCTCTACCCTGTATACAAAATCTGGTTGCGGCGGTGACACCCAAATGCAAGATCGCGGTCAAAGCTTCGTTTGCTCAGCTTCGTAAATTGATAGATTCAATGTGGAGCGAAAAGCCGCAAATATTTGTTTAGCCTGCTGACCTCTTCAATGATCATGTCAAGCTTACTAGTTATGTTATTTGTTTGTTAGTTATTTGGCAGAGAAACAGTATCAACTCATATATACTGTAAGACTTTTTTGCTGTTACGTTCAATTTTTATGAGCTAAATAAATTTATGTGTATAAACTTGCCGTGGCATAAACAAAAACACTTTTTCACACGTTGAAAAGAGTTCTTTTCGTGGCTATTCGTGGTGGCATGCTGGAAAGGTAGGTAGAGCTTCTTTATTTATTTTTTTCTGTTATAGATTTCCTGTCGTCATTTGTAAGCACATGTATGTTTTCTCTTTACCATTCAAAAATTTAAATGATCTTATTTAAAACTAATAATTACAGTAAAAAGTCACAAAACATTGCATTTTTTTTTAAAAGAGAGCTGTTCAAAATTAAAAATTATTCAGGATCCAAAATCGTGTTTATGCGCATAATATGTCGTTTACTAAGTAGGTACTTTAAATATTTCAATGCACAAAATGATCTCGTTTACTAATTTATAATAACGTGTATTTTTATTAAATGCACTCTATAGCAGCACTTACGTGCAACTGAAACTGTTTATTTAGTTCATTCATAATTGGAATTGCTAGATTAGTGCAGCATGGGAAGACTTTTTACATGCATCTGTTATTGTACTGAACAAAGATCAAAGAAAGTGAAGATGTGGTTATTGGCAATAATTCGAACGCTTTTCTGTCATAGCACATTTTTCGATTCGATACCTTTCCCTTTCATATGCCTCTCCTGTAGAGTTACTTATTTTAAACACATCAACAGAAACTCAGCGAATCGACCCGTTGTTTTTTTCTTTGCAGGTTCTTTGCACTTAACTTTTATAAATTGACCTTAAATCCAGCCGTGAGCTGCCCATATGACATGATGCTGATAATTATATTTCCCATCATTCTTTACAGTCTTCATTCTTTGCTAAGTAGGTATAGTTTAGACTTTAGAACTTGCTGCGACATCTGCATCTAACCTGTACCACGATTTTGACTGACCTTGGTGGCCCAGACGTTAGTGACCCTGACTCCAGTGCCAAGAGGCGTGGGTTCGATTCCCACCCAGGGCACTTATTTTTGTAATGAATATACCTTGCCTCGTATCTCTAGGTCTATAACATACACTAGCTTCTCCACATTTCTCTCATCCATGGCTCCCTTAATGACAGTGGCAAGAAAGTGAGCGAGAAGACACGACACGGTGGCAGAAAAGTACCTATATAATGGACTACAAACGGGTGTAAATTCAACTTAAGCTATAATAAAAACTGTCAAGACCAAGACGTCCTCGCATACTGAAGGTTCTGTAGCATAAACATGTTCAGTTCAATGCGCTTAGTAACCAATTCCAGGTAATTTTTGCTATCGTATTTATACAATTATTCCTATTTCACATCACTTTTTAATTCTATTAGTTGTACTACAGGAAAAATAGACTTTTTTTGGTCAACTTTGCACTATATTTCCGATCCAATTTTTAATAAGGTATAGGATCACTTACTGAGCATAAAATCGCAAAATGACTTTTGCCCTTAAGTGCATAATTTCCGAGATATCGGCCAAAAACGTATTTTCAAGATGGCGCTTGAAGCTCCACCAGGAATTTTGTGATTTTATGCTCAGTAAGTGATCCAATACTTTATCAAAAAAAAATGGGATTGGAAATTTAGTGCAAAGTTAGATTCTTTTTTTCCTGTACTATTGGGGCTAGTGAGATAGACAGGTAGAGCTTTAGAAAAATAACAAAAAATAGTGTTGTTGATGTCGCGCAGATATTTTATATTTGTTAATCTTTTATCTGTCATCGTAAATCTTAATTGACATGTGAAACTTTCTTTCAACCGAGTAGTAGTTAAAAAAAAAACAATTTAAATTACACAGAGACAGGTGACATAAAGAAATAGATAAATAGACAATACTTTATTGAACACTACATTACATAAAAAGAACAAATTACGTGGACAAATTAAAAACTGTTTCTAAATGGCGGCCTCAAAGGCTTCAAATAATTTCTTCCAAGCAATCATGGACTGACATAAATAGATTTTGTAATATTATGGTGTTTTGATTATATTTTGAAAAGAGAACCCCATAAATTGTATTCCACTTAATTAGAATAAGTACTCAGTTGATGTATGGATGAAGTTGTTCCGTTTGTTTGTGCTACTAGTATTTATTTCTGTTTTATGCATATTCTCGCCATTGTTAGAAAGAATGTGAAAGATATTCTAGCCGTTTATGTTAAAACAGTTTTTGTGATTGACCGATGTTATTTATATTGCTGCTTATATCGGAATCACTTATGATTATGATGTTTATGATTAACTAGCGACTCGCCCTGGCTTGGCTCAGGTGTATTATACATATAAACCATCCTCTTAAATCACTTTTTCATTTAAAAAAAAAAACATTATTAAAGTCCCTTGCATAGTTTTAAAGATATAAGCATACATAGGGACAGACAGAGCCGGAAGCGACTTTGTTTTATACCATGCAGTGATGTTATTTATAGAGCTGCTTAAACTAGAATCACTTATGATTATGATGTTTGTGATTAATTATTTTTTGTAAATTATATTTAACTAACAGAGAACAACAAATCACTTATTCATTATGCACTCACATCGATCAATCCATTAGACAACATAGGCCTCCCCTATAGATCTCCAATTGGACCGGTTGCCGACCTGCGGTCTTAATGAGATGATCCGTCCACCTTGTGGGCGGACATCCTATGCTGCGCTTGCTGGTAGGTACATGATCTCCACTCGAGTAGTTTTTATTTCGATTCTATTATTTACTAACTGAACCGGTGAACTTTATCTCACCATCTGTCAACTGTCAGTGACCACTTTTACATGCAGGAACATTTTGTATGGGAAAATTAAATTCATGTTTTTATCATTTTACTCTCTACAATTTTCTCACCATTTAAACCTTCTCGTAACCTCCACGGATATTTTAAGATCAAAATTAGCCCAATCGGTCCAGCCTTTCTCGAGTTTTAGCAAGACTAACAACCACGATTCATTTTTAGGGTTCCGTATCCAAAGGATAAAAACGGGACCCTTTTATTACTAAGACTGCGCTGTCTGTCTGTCTGTCTGTCTGTCGCCAAGCTGTATCTCATGAACCGTTATAACTAGGAAGCTGAAATTTTCACAGATGATGTATTTCGGTTGCCGCCTTAACAACATCTACTAAAAACAAAATAAAATTAATATTTAAGGGGGGCTCCCATACAACAAACCTGATTTCTTTGCCGTTTTTCGCTCGATATTTATAATGATAGCAGGTAGATGAAATTTGAAATTTGCATATAATATTTAGTTGTATATTCACTTCAATAGTAAATAATAAAATTAGAATAAAATAAACATTTAAGGGGGGCTCCCATACAGTACGGAACCCTCCGTGCGCGAGTCCGACTCGTACTTGTCCGATTATTATGTATATAGATATGCACTAACACTACACTGCATTGTACTTAAAATCTATGTTTTGTAAACATGTTTTTTTCTGTGTATGAGTATTTGATATAAGTACTATAATATAAGTGTCTCGCGCGCCTGGCAAGGATTAAGGTCTGTTTCATAAAACAACTAAAGACTACCTTACTAACCAAATTCACGTCGTGACGAATGTTTCAATGATAATTTAGGAAACATAATAATAATAAACCGTTCCAAGTAGCCCTTATGGGGCAATAGTTTCAAATTAAACAGGATCATAACTGACCCGTAGAATAGGCCTACTAGGGAAACAACGTTAAAAAAAACGCGTGAAGTACACTACCTCATAGGTGGAGTGGAAACGTATGCATATTATGACGATTACATCTTTTACACATTTTCGAATCGTTATAATTCAGAAACGGTGGCTCGTAGGAAATAGTACATTGTTCACCGAGAGGAGAAAGTGACCGATTACCGTCGAGGGTGTCGTTTAAAACACCCGAGATCGGGAATCGCACTTTCTCTCGAGTGATACATAGTGCTTTATACTACACCTAGGAGGAAAATAAAAAACTAAATCTTTACTAATTGAAATTTATATTGAAATTGTTGCAGTTAGTGAAGCTTAATGTAACACTTGAAAATGGCGCCAATGGCGTCTGCAATTTTCACATGTTCTTTTTTCAAATTGTTTGACACCATCCAACACACAGCTAGTGGCCAGTGTCATTTTGCGAACTTGGAGATAAAAACTCACTGTAAAAACTTTTTGGCTTTTGATACTTGGGTTACCAGCGCATAGTCTTACCCAAAATTAAAAAAGAAAAACCACGTAAGAAATGGATTTTCATACACTTTTCTCTCCCGCTCAGATGCGTTTTCTCCCCGCATATTTGTTCGATATGCAATGACGTACTTTCTACCGTAAATTTGATAAAGTATCAAGGTACTTTCCGAGCAGGTGTAGTATAAAAAGTATTAAGTAATACATTTTGATAGATAATTTTTTATCTACAATTTCGTGTCAGGTATTTTTATGCTAAATCTTACCGTTTTGCTGAAAATTGCGACAATCTAATTTTAATAACCTTTGACCTTGAATAAAATAAAATCCTTACAGGGATTATGATAGGGAGGACTTTCAAATTTTATTGATAATTATATTTTGAACGATTTCACCAATTTTCAGCCTATTGTGAATTTATGTAGCTTCGAATGTCTAAATTGACCGGGCAACATAGGGTCATATGTATAACTATACATATACAACATGTTACATAAGAACCGTATGTAAATACTACAAACATAAATAGTCGAGTATTCAGTGCCTAGTTCTATATGGGCCCGACCGACAAAGCCAACAATGACAACGAACAAACGGCAATTCAAGTCAAAGCTCTCAACCTACTACAACAAGTAATAAATTTTCCAACACACATCCTTGCGCGTGAGCCACTCGGATAAAATCGAAACAACCGCCGATGGCCGATAGCTCGGTAACGGCACGGTAATGGTATCTATGCAGTATTGCGACTCGGCCCTGTCTTTTAAATAAATACCTACAGCCCCGCGTGGCCAATGGCCATGCAGTACGTAACACGCGCTAGGGCTGCCCGCCTGGTAGATAAATCGCACGCTAACTGATTACAAACCCACACGTTCGTTCGTCACTACGGTACGGCACATCTGCGACTGTTGGTGTAGATGTACGCAGTGTGTATCAAACTCCGAGGCGCGTAGGTATTATGATTCGCGTTCCGACCGTTTGTATGAAGACGGAATACTGCATAGATACCATTACCGTGGTAACGGGACCGGACATTTTCACCAACACGATCCGGACGCGAATTAGTCGGACGGCTTTAAATTTGCCTTGAAATGTATGAAGAAATAAGACTCTACATCCAGTATAAGTTTTGACAACGAGCTGGCTAAGCGAATAACGAACCGCCTCAATATCTAGTCTAAGCAAATAAAGACGAAAATGAGCAATCAGGGGAAAAACGTCGTGTAGTTTTGAAAATTGGTACATTACCTTGCGGTATCCAGATGAACATACTAAAAGTTCTTAAGGGTGGGGGGAGTGCTCAGGGTGTGGGAAGGTACCTTACCTTACCTTTTACCTTACCGTACCTTTTTAGGGTTCCGTACTCAAAGGGTAGAGACGGGACCCCATTAATAAGACTCCGCTGTCCGCCCGTCTGTCCGTCTGTCTGTCACCAGGCTGTATCTCATGTGAACCGTGATAGCTAGTCAGCTGAAATTTTCACAGAAGATGTATTTCTGTTGCCGCTGTAACAACAAATACTAAAAACAGAATAAAATAAATATTTAATAATTAATGGTACAACAAATGTAATTTTTTTTGCCGTTTTTTTGCTCCATATTAATAACGGCAACAGGTAGACGCTTGAAATGGGGCTAAGGGAGTTCCCATAGAGTACGGAACCCTTCGTGCGCGAGTCCAACTCGCATTAGGCCAATTATTATTTTCAGATTCGTTCTCATATCTCGAACATCTTTACGATCTATATTTTTAAAAAATCATATTGACAGATAAATTACGAAAGCAAAAAAAAAGCACTTAAAGAAAAAGGAAATTTTGTTACTCCAAAAGATTACGTTTAACTATAAGCTTCTGAACGGATGCGATTTCGATTGATGCGATGTGATATTATGGATGCGAAACCTAAAACTTTTATTTATATGTAAGTATCATCCAATATTACTTTTCACTCAGGATTTGGCATCAAGCATTCTATCATGCCATATTAGATGTTGCTACTTTCGAATAAGGACTTTAATGGCTTGAGCTTTCTATTCTCATACGTTAGGTGTTTAGCATTCGTGTACCGATCTGAGATCATTGGTATGGAAGATGGCTATTTGACTTCCTATTGTGGACAAATTAAGACCTAAAAAGTTGTAGTTCCGCATTGTTAAATCTTTTAAACTACTACATAAAAAACAGTAGGTATGTAGTATTATGTAGTAGTAGTTTATGTAGTTTTAGCCTATGTAAGCAGTATTGTATTTCGTTATAAAATCTTTTTTAAATGTAGTTGACCTGTATCTGTTCAATTAATATTTTGTTTGTGTTTATCAGCATCATCATCAATGGCTAACAAGATTAACAAAATTAAAAAATACAACGTAATAACATTCCTACGGCAGCTGACAAAAGAGCTGAACTTTAGAACGGTTGAACCAATTTTGATGATACTAGCTAAGAACTCTCCTTGGTAGTTTATTTTCTCAATCTTGTTTAGTTATTTTTATAGCGTTGCATATCTGTTAATTTTTTGTAGTTTGATTTTTATTTTATCTCATGTAATTATATGACATTATTACCATCAAAAGTGTGTCGAGCAGGGTGGTATACCTAATACTCAGAATATCCAAGAGGTATTCGCTGAAGGTCATTCAGGTATACGCACCGACATCGTCACACCCAGATGATGAGGTGGAGACTATGTATGAGGACGTAAGTCGGGCCATTCATATGTCTAAGACCCACTTCACTGTTGTTATGGGGGACTTCAACGCAAAGTTGGGTAGAAAAAACGACGATGAGCTGAGGGTGGGGCAATTTGGATATGGGCAACGGAACCCTAGGGGCCAGAGGCTGGCTGACTTTCTGGAGAGAGAGGAACTCTTTATGATGAACTCTTTCTTCCAGAAGCCGCCTCACAGGAAATGGACCTGGATGAGCCCTGATGGTTCCACGAAAAACGAGATAGACTTCATCATGACCACCGAGAGACGAATATTTAATGATGTCTCCGTGATCCACAGGGTGAAAACCGGCAGCGATCACAGAATTGTACGAGGCACATTAGATATTAATGTTAAGCTCGAAAGGTCCCGCCTGATGAAGTCCACACTCCGACCTACTCGTGAACATATCCAAAACCCCGAGGACTTTCAGCTCGAGCTCTCGAATCGTTTTGCTTGCCTAGAGAACCTTGCGTCGGTGGACGAGATCAACAACGGGCTCGTAGAAACTGTCCAAACGGTGGGTGCTAAGTTCTTTAGACCCCGCCGTTCAAATAAACCGCAGAAATTCTCCGATCACACTGTAAATCTCATGGCCGAACGACGCTCGCTAAGATTGCAGTCTTCCGATGATGCAAAGTCATATAGGCGTCTCAATAGACAAATTTCGAAATCCTTGCGGCACGACATCCGTCTTTTTAATACTAAACATATTAAAAAGACAATAGAGCGGAACAAAGGCTCCAAAGTGTTCGCAAGAGATTTGTCTATTGGACAAAGCCAATTGACAAAGCTGAAGAGAGAAGATGGAAGTTTAGCGTCGACCAAGGCAGAGGTATTAGAGGAGATCGAAAGGTTCTATGGACAGTTATACGCTTCGGTCGCTAAGCCTGTTAGCAGCGCGGCCAAAGATCCAAGAGCCAAGCTGACCCGACACTTCACCGAAGATATCCCAGACATCAGCCTGTACGAGATTAGAATGGCCCTGAATCAGCTTAAGAACAACAAGGCGCCGGGTGATGACGGTATCACATCAGAGCTCCTGAGAGCGGGTGGAACACCGGTACTAAAAGTCCTCCAGAAGCTTTTTAACACCGTCGTCCTCGAGGGCATCACGCCAGAAGCATGGAACAGAAGCGTGGTGGTGTTGTTTTTCAAGAAAGGTGACAACACCTTATTGAAGAACTACAGACCCATCTCGCTTCTGAGCCATGTTTATAAGCTGTTTTCAAGGGTCATTACGAATCGTCTCGAGCGCAGGCTTGATGACTTCCAGCCTTCCGAACAAGCCGGTTTCCGAAAGGGCTTTAGTACCATGGACCACATTCATACGCTACGGCAGGTTATACAGAAGACCGAAGAGTATAACTTGCCACTTTGCTTAGCGTTTGTGGACTATGAGAAAGCCTTTGATTCGGTCGAGACTTGGGCTGTGCTCGAGTCTCTCCAACGATGCCGTATTGACTATCGGTACATCGAAGTGTTGAAGTGCTTGTATAATAACGCCACTATGTCGGTCCGAGTACAGGAAGAGAGCTCCAAGGCGATCCCTTTAAAAAGAGGCGTAAGACAGGGAGACGTAATTTCTCCGAAACTGTTTACGGCTACTTTGGAGAACGCCTTCAAGCTCCTGGAATGGAAAGGATTCGGCAACAATGTCAATGGCGAATACCTCACTCACCTTCGGTTTGCCGACGATATAGTAGTCATGGCAAAATCGATGGAAGAGCTCAGCACGATGCTCGAAGGCCTCAATCGGGTTTCTCAACAGGTGGGTCTTAAGATGAACATGGACAAGACGAAAGTTATGTGTAATTCCCATGTTGTACCCACCCCGATCTCTGTTGGGAACTCGGTTCTTGAAGTCGTTGACTCGTACGTCTACCTAGGACAAGTAGTCCAGTTAGGTAGGTCCGATTTCAAGAAAGAGGCAAATCGCCGAATCCAACTCGGCTGGGCAGCGTTCGGAAAATTGCGTAGCGTCTTCTCGTCCGACATACCTCAGTGCCTTAAGTCGAAAGTTTTCGACCAGTGTGTGTTGCCAGTGATGACTTATGGCACAGAAACGTGGTCTCTCACTATGGGCCTTATTGGTAAGCTCCAAGTAGCCCAACGAGCTATGGAGAGGGCTATGCTCGGAGTCTCTCTGCGAGATCGAATCAGAAATGAGGAGATCCGTAGAAGAACCAAAGTTACCGACATAGCCCAACGGATTGGCAAGTTGAAATGGCAATGGGCAGGGCACATAGCGCGGAGGACTGATGACCGATGGGGTCGAAAAGTTCTCGAGTGGAGACCACGTACCGGCAAGCGCAGCGTAGGACGTCCACCCACAAGGTGGACGGATGACCTCATTAAGACCGCAGGATCGCGCTGGATGCAAGCCGCTTCCAACCGGTCTTATTGGAGATCCATAGGGGAGGCCTATGTCCAGCAGTGGACTTCTTATGGCTGATGGATGGATGGAATTATATGCGTGGCTGTACCATAAGAAATACGTAATACTGATGCGGAAAATCGTTCTCTATCAACGTGGTCCGAAATGACTTGTTCCTTCATCGTTCTCGGCGTTTGCCCCGCGGGGCGAATGGGGGCCTTCAAAAAGAATCATGGGCGATTCGCCCCGCGGGCCTAACCGCTTGCGGGGCGAAACGCCGCAATACCCCTCCAGACTAATTCATCTTTCAAACAAAAGAAAGGAAATCAAAATCGGTTCATCTGCTCGGGACACTATTGACTCGAGGTTTAAAAGGTTTGCTCTAATGTTTTGTCAAGTACAACCACCGAACCGAACAATATTTAAATATTAATTTACAATTATATTACATTTAGTGTAATTGTTATTTTTTCAAAAATGTTTCTTAGCATTTGGTCTAGGTGGATGCGGTATGTGACCAAAATGCTGGCGTTTATTTGGCTCAACGTATATGCATTGCCATTCAGCGTGGTAATTGTAACTGGCAGTGGCCTTGAGCATTTCAATCATTAGACCTTCAGGGGTATGTATGATTTATTAGTACTTGTAGCTTATGTATGTTTAAGCACTTGCCCGGCATAAAAAAAATGTATATTAAATTGCAGATATAGAGTATAAGTAAGTAGCCTTGTATAAGAAGTACTAAACACAAAACTGTTTATGTAAAATTTGTTATAGCTTACAGGAGTTCTCTTAGGTATCAGTGTATGCAAAATCGTCCATCTCGATGCCCTTTAAAATATGTTGGAAATAGTTGTGACTCGTGACCTAATCCGTTGAGATAATCTCAAAATGTAGTACAAGTATTTTGCCCACTGTTTCTATACATAAGAACTGCTAACTGTTCAAAGCTTTACCACCATGCTTCCAGATTTATCATTGTTGTTATTGAATGTTTTTTGGCGCACAAATTTTAAAAAATATTTGTAGACTTTTATAGGGTAAACCTTATGGTCTTTATAATGGCAACTCTTGCTATGTTTCAAGCAATAACATCAATTTTTATTTTTATTTACTAAAAATATTGGTTTCCACGTTAATCGCGCGTGAAATGTGATGTGATTCCATCCTGCTTTTCATACATATTTAATATATATTTTTATACATCATTTATAAATATTTTGAAGTTTTTTTTTACACCCTCTCACAACACAATTCGGCATTTTGACTGGTTTTATCGATGTTTTTTAAACGTGTTGCTTCCACGCGCCGCCATAGTTCGACTGACGAGTCCAGGCATAGTTTCGTTGTACGTATGTCTATACACGTTGAGGCATAGTTTTGGTCTCACTTTTTTGTTCACAACATTCTGTCTTGATTTTTTATTTGGTCTGAGTCCTAACCACAGATTATCTATATGCTAATAATTGTCACCTCTGACACTTATACTTATGTGTATTCTTATACTATACATATCTAATAGCTACATAAGGCATAGACATCGATTAATGTAGACTTTTTTCCATATAACACTTTTAAAGTCCCAATTTCCATTGTAAGTACTTAGAATTTTGTTAGTTAGGAGCTTCTATTGGATCTGAAAACCCTGTTTAACTCATTCATGACATCAAACCCTGCTCTTTTCATTCGTTTATGCCCTTTCTTCTTCATATTACTTCCACCTGCCATACTACAACTCAAAATTGACAACATTATTACTCATTTGCGCCTTTTAAAAGTGTATGTAGCTGTAGGTACGTATTGATTAAGTACCTTTCACCTTAACACTCCCGGACTTAATCAATGTGAGATTTTCGCGATGCCCTGAATACCGCAATGCACCTCCTTTTAATTTCTGACCGTTACGTCCACGGCACAGTTAAATGCAAAGTGCGATCAACATTGTACCATTATAATGGTATAGATAACATGGAAGCAGCTTTTCCTTCGGTCCGTTTTTTACACGTACCCATTCTCATAATCAATGCTAGATCGTCATAGGATAACTGAACTTAATGACCGCTGCCTGGGCAATTCATCTGGTAATGGTGCGAACACGGCAAACACTTTTACTCGTCATTACGACCCGGGTTGTAATTATTTGTTATTAGTTCTATGTCGCGGTGAAGATGTCCTCATAGCGCGGTGGAAGCATAAACAGAGATCAAACTGAGTTGAATCGATTGAATTGTCTGATGCACGAACACAAATTGACCGAGTGACAAAATCTGACAGTTAACGCCTCCTTTCCCTATTCGATATCCAAAAACTGAATTCAAACTCTCAATTCAAATGCACTGCTACAACTTCAAATAAATAATAGCCAGGTTTACTGGGTATAAAATCATTATTTTAATAATTTCGTTAGTTAGATAATAAAAAAATATTGGACACCTATTTACTTTTGTCAATCAAACAATAAATGATAAAGATAAACCTTGTCAAAGTTTGGTGGGGGCTCGTGACGTCACTAGTGCGTTACATTTGTAGTACACTAGTGACGTCACGCGGAACTTTAACGGGCTATATCTTCACCAATTTTTGTTTCATATAAACAAAATTATTAAGTCTATTATTTTTGATAGTATATTTGACGGGCTAGTTATATTTTTGTTCTCAACAAGCCTACTGTAGTTGAGTTCTCTTTCACTTCTTCTGATGCAAATGTTATCAAACAAGCAAGCAAAAACACTTAAAGATTGTTTATCAGAGTTCAAGCATGTGTGTAACCAAATGCGAAAACTACACGAACACGAACTAACGACCGACATTATATTTCATTTTCGAAGTGGCCTACTATTTAATTTGTATTGATAAAAAGTCACGAAAGTTTATATTCATACAACTTTTCTGTTCCCAACAGTGGAAAGACTCAGCAAACATACTTTTTCGCAATTGATTATCTAAACTGGCAGATGTGCCTTTTTTACCGACTTCCAAAAAGGAGGAGGTGCCATGTTCGTCTGTATGTTTTTTTGTGTATGTTTATTAAGTGCACCGATTTAAAAAATCTTTTTTATTTCGAAAGGTTTTACTTCCGAGGTTGTCCTATTTTAATGGTCCCAGTTAAATGAATTTTTTGTTCGGCTCTGCCGTTTTTGATAAATCAACAGTAATGTACATGAATGTCGCATCCATTCGTGCAATCTATTCGAATTTTGTACACGGTGGAAGGCGGTGGTTCAATTTTTGCGAAAAATCATTATTCTTGAGTCATGTGTCCAATATAATTCACAATATTATAATATCTTCAAACTTCATTACGAAAATAAAGTAAAATACGCCTTTACAGCTATTGTGGACATTTCGTGGGCTTTGGCGTATGTTTGAAGTACTCAAGTATTTTTTTTTTTTTGCAAAAATTGGCATGACCGACTTCAACCGTGACAGAATTCGCGAATATTTCACACGAATCGATGTAGCATTTTTCACATTATTGTTGATTTATCAAAAATAACTCAGCCGATTTCGATCAAATTTAAATGGGACCAATTTCAAAGTATACTCTTTCCAATAAAAAAAAGAATCATCGAAATCGGACTACGTTATGCGTGGTTTTACTTAAAAAAATATATAAATAATATACGCGTCGCATACCTCCTCCGTTTCGTCGGTCAAACATAGCCCAAGCTTTAGTACTCAAATGTTGTACTCTTCGCCCTTAACGTTGATTAGATATTGATTGTTTCGTGTTAACTATACTTGATGCTTTTGCGATTCGCGACACGCTTTCTAACAGATGTTATTATTTACCCGGTACTAGCCTGACTAACCGGAAGATGCACATTTTTAGGGTTCCGTACCCAAAGGGAAAAACGGGACCCTATTACTAAGACTTCGATATCCGTCTGTCCGTCTGTCTGTCTGTCACCGGGCTGTATCTCATGAACCATGATAGCTAGGCAGCTGAAATTTTCACAGATGATATATTTCTGTTGCCGCTATAACAACAGATACTAAAAACAAAATAAAATAAATATTTAAGGGGGGCTCCCATACAACAAACCTGAATTTTTAGACGTTTTTCGCTCTATATTAATAATGGTAATAGGTAGATGCTTGAAATATTCACAGAATATTAAGTTTTATACTCACTTAAATAATAAATAATATAATTTAAAAAAAATATATTTAAGGGGGCTCCCATACAGTACGGAACCCTCCGTGCGCGAGTCCGACTCGTACTTGGCCGATTATTGATCTTACCGCCAAAGAAGCAATCACTTTCATAAATCTTCAATTTGCATTTCATTCAGTAGCTTATTCTTAGGAAATGTGCGGTCATCTTTAGAAATGGAGTTATGTAATTTGTTATTATTTTGAGCCGGTCGTGTAGAGGGCAAAGGCCTTTTATGTGCAATCTAATCCCTTTTTAACCCCCGACGCAAAAGAGGGGTGTTATAAGTTTGACGTGTCTGTTTGTCTGTCTGTGTGTCTGTCTGTCTGTCTGTCTGTGGCATCATAGCGCCCGCACCACTGAACCGATTTCAGTTTAGTTTTTTTTGGATGAAAGGAGACTAATTAATCGAGAGTGTTCTTAGCTATGTTTTATAAAAATCGATTGAGCCGTTTAAGAGTTATGGTGGGTTAAAGTGGGGATGGAAGAACCAAAATTCTACAAATGTGCCCAAAATGGTTGTCAATGTGTCGGGGCTTTTTTAAATTTTTAATTTATATTAGTTATTGGCTGAGCGAACGAAGTGAGAGTCAGTCTTAGTTTTGATTTGACGATTTTGCTTTCATCTGTCCTGATGTTTATTCTCCTCGTCCGGCCGCATTTTTAACCGACTTCCAAAAAGGTTCTACTTTCGTCTGCATGTTTTTTTTTTGTGTATGGTCGTCGATAATTCCGCCAATTGTGCACCGAATCGAATAATTATTTTTTAGTTCGAAAGGGTATACCTACTTCCGAGGTGGTCCCATTTAAATTTTACACTTACGTACATTTTGAAAAATCAACACTAATGTAAACAATTCGAGCGAAATATTCGAATTTTGTACACGTTGGAAGGCGGTTTAGCCGTTTTTGCGAAAAATAATTATTCAACGTATCTTAGTACGCAAGTTGTATACAGGGTTATCCAGAACTGGAGTTCTAAGCCGAAAGGAGGTGATTCAGGCCATCATTATGAACAACTTTTACTACTCCAACCCAAAAAAAAAAACTGCTGCTTCATACATTTTGTCGGGTTAGGAGCTTTACGACTACATCTCCATTCTGATTTGCAATTTTGTACGGAGCAGCTGTTTTTTTGTCGGATTTTGAGTTGGACACATAGTAAAAGTTGTTCGTAATGATGGTCTTAATCACTGCCTTTTGGTTTAATAACTCTGCATACAGGGTTATTCCTAATCGATTAGCATCATTTTAGGAGCTTATTCTGTACATCAAAACTAACAACTTTTGACAAAACTAAAAATAATCTGCTGTTCCATACATTTTGTCGAGGGTGAACGATATTTTTTTTATTTTCAACTTTTTTTTTGAGATTTGACTAAAGTTGTTGAACAAAAGTTGTTAGTTTTGTTGTACAGAATAAGCCCCTAAAAGGATGCTAATTGATTAGAAAAAACCCTATATAGCGAGGCGGTAACAGATGCGAAGTCAACTGTTCGGAGAACTACTAGTTTTAAAATACTAACCAAACTTTTTCCGACTTACCACAAAAGTTTTACGCGCGCTTTAGACAATGTTTAACAGTACGCACGGTTAAACTGTGTTTAAATCTTTTGTGATAAGGCGGTTTATCTCTAGTGAATAACGCAACTTTCCTGATAAACGATTGTTGCGAATTTCGGAGTAATAGGTTGAAACTTTTTACAGAGAAACTTGAAATGTAAAATGTTAAAACAATGAGTTTTATGTAATGTCTTTGACCTATGGGGTCGACACATAACTTCGATGCTGATTGAAATTATCGTAACCTACGGTAACTTTCGCCTGAAGTCTCTACAAGTCTATGTAAATAGACTTGTAGAGACTTCAGGCTAGGACTACGAGTATGACTAGGTGTTTGTCAGCGATCACCGAAATTAAGCAACGTTCCGCACGGTCAGTATTTGGATGGGTGACCGCGGGTGGCATTTTCCAACTGAGCGCTACCGTGGCTCGGATGACACGTAAAATTGTAGGTCCCGGTTGTTTTAACCGTTTAGCCAAGTCAGAGGCCTTCAGGCGGTCTAAAAACTCTGACACCAGGGCTAGCCACCCGGCCTATACGAACTTACTTACTTTTATGTAAATAAATTAAATAAGAATCGCTCATACTCGGGTTTGATTGCTAACTATCGCAATCAGTTAAATGTATATCTCCTATGTATAAGTACTGTCAGGGTCAGTTTATATTTTACTATAAAAAAACAGGAAATATAATATGCTGTCCAAAACCATGATAGCATTTATTAGAAGCAGAACATTACAAAAAACATATGTACCACTACACTGTCGATTTTCCTTCGATACGTAAGAATCGGTTTGACTCATCATTTCTGATTCGTACCGCCAGGGAATGGAACAGTCTTCCGGCTTTCCTGTTTTCTAAAAGATACAATCGAAAGCTTTTCAAGGTCAGAGTGAATAGGTATCTTCTAGGTCTGTGTGCTTAATCTTCGACCACAACGCCGCTTACCATCAGGCGAGTTGATGGACAAGCGCGGACTTATCTGCGATAAAAAAAATACATTATTTATAGTAAGGCTTTTGTGTACTGAAAGAAAAAATTTACTCCTAGTTGTTTCACCAATTCTGTTGCCGTCGGTTGTGACTGTAGAACGCATGCATTGTTAAATTAAATTATGTATTTGCAACTTCAAATATTTCCCAACGAATGTAAAGACTTTATACTAGGAACAATTTGATAGCGTGACTCGTGCTAAAGATAAAATAATATAAATTGTATTTGACTCTCCTCTTGAGGGGTTAGTATAAGATTATACGTAAACGGTAACCACAGTAGTTTCCGTGTGACTCCATAGTCTCCATACATCTTTGTATGTACCTATTATAGGATGAAGAATCGAACAATCAAACACAGTATGCTCGGAACTACTTTCTATTGTACTTAATTATACAAACGTCCGTCTAATTCTATCGTTGGCGGCAGACTGCCGGGCTTTCAATCTCGCAACTTATTCTACAACCTATTTGAACAATCACTATAACATTATGACGGAATGGATAAAGAACTATCAAAAATTTATGTAGCCAGTATGGAGCCAAATCCATCAATCAGCCATAGGACGTCCACTGCTGTACATAGGCCTCCCCTATAGATCTCCAATAAGACCGGTTGGTAGCGGCTTGCATCCAGCGCGATCCTGTGGTCTTAATGAGGTCATCCGTCTACCTTGTGGGTGGACGTCCTACGCTGCGCTTGCCGGTGCGTGGTCTCCACTCGAGAACTTTGCGACCCCATCGGTCATCAGTCCTCCGCGCTATGTGCCCTGCCCATTGCCACTTCAACTTGCCAATCCGCTGGGCTATGTCGGTAACTTTCGTTCTTCTACGCAACTCCTCATTCCTGATTCCATCTCGCAGAGAGACTCCGCCAAGGAGCTAAATCCAGAGCCAAGAAAACGATAACCATGATAGTTTTCATTTCCAATACAAACTCGTACTAAACCTTCTGTGCGCTTCAGTATTTATTAGAATAAAATACCTTCGTAAAGGAGCTTTAAATATCCGACGCGTTTCACCAATCTCCTAATGGCATTCCTGAGGCTCCAAGCGGAGAGCAATCGAGCACCCATGTCGTTCATTGACAATAGTAACTGTTGTACAAAATGTATATGGCATTATATTATTGTATGCGGACGTAGCAAGAATGTTGATGGTAAAAACAAGGATGGTAAACGTAGTGAAAATTTCTCATGAAAATAGCATATTTTCTCGGAAGTATTATCACGAAAGCAGGAGTGACGCCGAACGAACATGAAAGCTGTGGTGGTCTAGTGGTAATGACTTAAACCTTACAATCGTGAGGTCGTGGGTTCAAATCCCGGTCTACCCACGAACCACTGGTACGGGACCAATGAGTTCTTTGTAATGTATGTACGGAATTTCACACCACTGCCTTTTCGGTAAAGGAAAACATCGTAAGGCAACCTGCTGGAAGAAATTCGATGGCTTATGTGAATCTACCAACCCGCACGGGGCCAGCGTGGTGGATAAGGCCTAATCACCCTTCGTGGGTAGGCCTACGTCCTGCATTACAATAATGTGAAAATCTTTACCATTTTACATCCGTGCGAGCAATTGGAATTTTGTACGCGGTTGATTATCACAATCAGTTAGTACTAAAACTAGTTTTAAAAAACCAAAAATAATTTTATTTAACTCCCTTTTCTTTTCTCCTCGCCCCGGCCCTGTTGATCATTAAAATTGTGCATTGTAACCGCCTTCTCGAAACCATAAATAGGAAATGCATTGAAACTACGTGACGAGACAGGTTCCCGCAACACAATGTTTTCTACACACGAATATATGCGGTAGTGAGGTTCTTGCCTGCTGCAAATATTCGCTTATATTTCTTTTGTAACTTAGTAAAGGTTCATTTTCATTGGAATTATTAGAATTTTGTTTATATTTTATGAAAAGGTAAGTTTGTTGGTATCACTGTCTAAGTACTACGCTTTCATCCATCCATCAGCCTTAAGACGTCCACTGCTGGACTTAGGCCTCCCCCATTGGATCTCCAATAAGACCGGTTGGTAGCGGCTCGCATCCAGCGTGATCCTGCGGTCTTAATGAGGTTATCCGTCCACCTTGTGGGTGGACGTCCTACGCTGCGCTTGCCGGTACGTGATCTCCACTCCAGCACTTTTTGACCCCATCGGTCAGCAGTCCTCCGCACTATGTGCCCTGCACATTGCCATTTCAACTTGCCAATCCGCTGGGCTATGTCGGTAACTTTGGTTGTTCTGCGAATCTCCTCATTCCTGATTCGATCTCGCAGAGAGACTCCGAGCATAGCCCTGTCCATAGCCCAACGAGCCATGGAGAGTGCTAAGCTCGGACTAGTACTACGCTTTACATAATGCTTAACAGAATGTGGCCTACTTACGGTTTGGCCATGTCATAGACCATCGGGTGGCTTAAAAAAATCTCTGACGCCAGGGCTAGCCACTCAGCCTATACGAATTTACTTAGTGATTATATTTTACCTTGCCTTGGGCACCATTCTACCTTACTCCACCTGTTTCTAGTTTCCATAATCAAGTTGAATAACTTCATCTATGCAAATTGTGTGTTCTTAACTTCTATACAAACGTAGCAATAGGAAGTCAAACTGCCAAGTCCCAAAGCTTGTTTCCCATCTTACTAGAGACGAATATAGGTTTATCCAGACGTGTACTAAGTCGAAAGGAGGTGATTCAGACCCAAAGCTTGTTTCCCATCTTGCAAGAGACAGATATAATCTCGGGTGGTCGTCCATAATGATAGCCGACCACAAGCCGAGGTATAAGGAAAATGTACCTACAGTCACGAAGGCAGTGTTGCCATCTACTGGTATGAGGAGTATCTGTACCAGCCTTTTTAGTAGTAGGTTTAATAGCAGTAGCAGGACGTAGGCATGCTCACAAAGGCTGATTGGGTCATATTCAATTATTGATGATTAATGCAATAATAAGACATTGATTCTATAATTCTGTAATTGCATGCACTATCAAACAAATTTTTATGACTGAAACGTAATTTAATTTTTATGATTTCCTTTGACGTGTTGCTGATGTATAATTTGCTTTTTGTTATTATGTTATTTGTTATTGAATATTATTGTTTATGATTAAGAATGATTAAATTATACCTACCTATATATAGTATCTAATCATTAATGAGGTCATCCGTCCACCTTGTGGGTGGACGACCTAAGCTGCGTTTGCCGGTACGTGTTCTCCATTCGAGAACTTTTCGACCCCAACGGTCATCAGTCCTCCGTGCTATGTGCCCTGCCCACTGCTATTTCAACTTGCCAAGCCGCTGGGCTATGTCGGACTTGACTTATCAAACTTGCCTTCCCAAAATCGCAATCCTAGAAAGGCGGTTCCCCCGTGTAGCATACCTTCATCAAAGTTCCTAATTTAATTATTTGCTTACCATAGATCCGTACCCGTATAGAATCCGTATTGGACCTCCAAAATCCGTATGGATATGGACAACTTCTTATAAATGGCAACATTGCACGATGGAAGCGTCCTATCCAGTATTCAATTACTGCTTCGCAATAAGACACGGATGGTACAGCGCCTTTACAAAACTCGACACGACATCAAACAAATACTTGCCGGTTCCAACTGCTCGTAAGCGCAACCAACATTACGCTGAGTTGGGACCAGTTTTGTGACAATGATATTAAGTGTAAAACTGTTGTTTTTTTGTTTTTTATGATTTGTTTTGTTGTTGTTTATGTATTGTAACTCTAATTTTTGTTGTAAATAAATTTCTGTATCTTTATTTAAATAAAATTATTTTTATTGAGACAAAAACGAGACTACATCACATTTACATTTATCTCATAAACTATATCTGTATACTATACTGTAAGTATCCACTTATCATCACTAATCTATTTAAATAGTAGTCCTCCGAATAGTAGACCTCGCGACACATCTCTGTAACTTAATCTTCATAAGCCTCTCGACTCGATCTTGACCGATTTCGTTTGTACTCGCAAATCTTGTAGGATGTGGATGAACAATCTTCCCAAATGTTATCAAAATCGGTTGATAATAATAAGCAGTACTACAGCAATTGTCCTCCCCTTTTCAGGGTAATCCT
Source organism: Hypomecis atomaria (assembly GCA_964007245.1). Taxonomy (NCBI): domain Eukaryota; kingdom Metazoa; phylum Arthropoda; class Insecta; order Lepidoptera; family Geometridae; genus Hypomecis; species Hypomecis atomaria. The sequence continues at coordinate 8,665,417 of OZ023293.1, forward strand.
ATCAAAAATCGCCTACGACAAAAAAGATCCAAAAATATATAGAACGACTTAAAACTGATTGATACTCTCGATGCTGGTTAACCTTTAGTCCTTATTCTGAGGGTTAATCCTAATTTCAGACTAAAATTATTTAAGCATCTGTCGCCATAACTAATGAATGACGAAGTCAATGCTTCTTGGATGTGCAAAAAAATTTTGTGTCAGTCACCATTCGTCACTGGTCATTTCAGAAAATGAGCACTTAGTTTATACTACTTTTCACCCGCGTGATTTTTTGATTTTCGTGCTGTCCCTTATGAACCCTTTATTTTTTCGAATTATTAAAGACCGAAAGTGACATAGGCTATATGTCACTTTTGGTTTTTTAAACTACGTCCGTGCCAAAAATCAAGTCAATTCGTTGTTCCGTTGCTGCGTGAAAGAGGAACAAACCAATAAAGGCTTTGTAATATTAGTAAGGAAATAAGGATACCTGCCTGTACTTGTTGGAAGTTTATAAATAAGTAACTTGAAACTTTTAAATTAAATTAGAGAGCGTTGAAGTCTGTCAAAAGTGTGGTCAAACGTGTCATTTACTTATAGGTAGGTATCGACCTGTGCTTACTTGCTTAGTATAAAATGTCGTATCGGATCGTGTAAATTCAGTTATACAGATAGTAAGGGTAAGTATAGTCTAGACAGAAACAATCAAAACATTTAAACAAAATTATTTGTTTGAAATAGGGTCCTTGAGTAATGATGTAATAGGCCCAATTTTAGAGGCGTCATCGTAATTATAACAGCAATTCAGAGTAGCCCTGTTTCTTGTCATATGCATTTGATAGAGATAACACTATTTTACGTTGCTATTAAATTTACGATGACGAAAATTAGCCCTAATGACACCATACAGATAATTAAGATATTTTCATCCATAAACACGTTTATTTCATAAGGAAACTGTAAACAGGAATGTACATAGATATTAAAATTAATGATGCACATCCCAGAATATTGTCGTGAGAAGGTACTGAATATGACTTCAGGGGATAGTATTAAACTCCCGGTGTAGAACCATTGTTTCCAAGCACACTAACTACGACAAAGTTCTTCCATATTCCATATCTCTTCGACTCTACAGTCAAAAGGTAAGGATAGTGTGCCTAAGAAGATGCTTTGTCATCGTAAGAAGGTAATCACGAATTATTGAAATGACGCTGTGCGATTACAGTTGAATTCGTGCCCTAACTGTACCGATTGTTAGCAATGAAAGCCTGCATTTAGGTTACGAGTGGTCGTCAAGGTAGTGCTACTACATTTTCAGATTTTAGGTTCTAACTGTTCCGTTCATTTTGCGTGAACTCTGTTCTCGGAACTGAGATCGCGCGACCCCTGCAGATCCGCAAGCCTCGTATTATTTACTTCCTTCTAAAAATGAGGTTTACGATTAAACTATAGGTAGAAACGAGTAGATGCTCTTTGTCTTGCGATTATACGGCGATCTTAAACTGATTTCATTGTCATTGCAATCCGGCAGTCATAGTGAAATCATTTGTCCTACTTTAGACTTGCCAGTATGTGGCGAATTAAAAACTCAGAAAACAGATTTATGAAGATACATGTTTTGCTAGAAGAGATATTTATTAATTTTAGAATAATTTACTGAATAGCTCTTTAAAAGATTGCGTTCGCTCGGTGTCGTTCCTTTTTACCAACTTCCATAAAGGAGGAGGTACTATGTTCGTCTGTATGTATTTTTTTTTTTGTATGGTCATCGATATTTTCGCCAATTGTGAACCGATTTAATTTTTTATTTATTTCAAAGTGTATTCATCCAAATTTCATCGAAAATCGTTTTTGATAAATTATCAATAATGTACATGGATGGCACATCGATTCGTGCAAACTATTCGAATTCTGTACATGCTGGAAGTCGGTGTTTCGATTTTTTGCGAAAAATAATTATTTTGAAGTGAATTAATAAAATAAAAGATAATGTACTCGTATCTTCGATGGCTTATCCAACTGGCGCGTTTTTTCGTCTCCTTGCTCTGCTGAAATTGCTTAGACTAGTCCTTTTTCCAAAAAATTCAATTACTTTGCTTCAATAGGTTTTTAAGCACCTACAATATAATAGACGCATAAAGCCTAGGTTTTAAAGTCTGTTCTTACAAGACAGGGAGTCAGTGAACTGCCGGGCTTATTACATTCTCTTGAAGGTTGCGGTATTATACCATAATTACAGATTAGTTACGATCCGTACTGGAGACTTTCTTCGTTGAAACGGCTGGCTTTTTCTTATCCTTGAAGAAAAACTATAATTTTCCTCGTAACGAGTGGAACCGATGAATAAATCTAAGCATGCAGGTGTAGTTTAATTAGCTACACATCATAAGTATGTACATAGTAGAATAGATCCAACAAAAACATTTTCATGTGAAATGGAGCCAAGACTAAATCACAGTTCACACTATCAAAAAGTTGTCAGATCTCACGTAAAGCCAAGCTTCTAACTCTACAAGTTCTTACTTCACAAACTCTACAGCTTAGTCAATCAGTGAGTCAGTGAATCAGTCAATGAAATCCCGGTTTTCCAACGTTAATATTTAATTAACTGTTGGAGCAAAATTAGTGAAATTTTGTATTGTAAATAAGCTAAAGACCTTTAATAAATATGCTAAACTAAAACATATACATAGTTTAAATGGTTTTCGGGTTATGAAGGGGTCAAAAGTGGCTCGAAATGGTTCGTGTAATATTACACACGTCGCGGCGCTAGTTCCTTTTACTTAGTCTTGGCTGGACACGCTTCCGCGTGTCTAGATATTGTTAGTGAATAAAATCACATGCTAGTCCGACATATAGGCAAACTTAAAAGTAATGACAATTAAATTCATATCTACACCAGAAAATCCACTTTAAAAAGTCATTATAAAATTGCGCGTCCCACATTACCTATATCTTATTGAGCTGAAAGCTATATATAATTTATGATTCAATAAACCAGATGTCCTGTAGGATGACCTGTACAAAATCGCAACCAGAAATCGATTTTTTTAAACAGCTGATTTTTATTTCTCGAATTCCCGGTATACTTTTACAATAGAGCCACTGGGCCACCCATAGTAAAAGTTGTTCATTATGGTCGACTTAATCACCCTTTTTCAGCTTAGTAATTACAGGACAGGGCAAGCAGATAACTCTGTATAACTTATGGATGTAATTATTTATTCAAACTACGACGCGACGTGTCACGGGGCATTGGCGCCGTCAACAGTCCATGGCCAAGTACGAGTCGGACTCGCGCTCGGAGGGTTCCGTGCTATATGGGAGCCCCTATAAAAATTTATTTTATTTTAATTTTATTATTTATTATTGAAGTGAATACATTACTAAATATTCTGTGAAAATTTAAGCATTTACCTGTTCCCATTATTATATAGAGCGAAAACCGGCTAAAAATTCAGGTTTTTTGTATGGGAGCCCCCCTTAATTATTAATTTTATTCTGTTTTTATAGCGACAACCGAAATACATCATCTGTGAAAATTTCAGTGTTATAGCTATAACGGTTCATGAGATACAGCCTGGAGACAGACGGACAGCGGAGTCTTAGTAATAGGGTCCCGTTTTTACCCTTTGGGTACAGAACCCTAAAAATGGCTAGCTGCACTCAACGATGTACGAATCGCGCACGGCACTTATTTTCAGATCACCAGTCGTCTCGTCACCAATACGTCATGTTTTGTATGTGTTTCAAATCTAGCAAGTGATCCTCTACTCTCTGAACTGAAAGATGTTTCACGTCACCGTACCGTGTTCACAGTTCTGCTAAATAATTAAAAGCCGTTTTTAACTGAGCCGGTTGGTTTTATTATAGGGCGGCTTCTTCTTGATGTCCACGATGTTTGACTAACCGTCGCGTCACCGTGTTTCCTACTGCAACTGCTTGTTTTCGCAAAGAAAATGATCACTAAGGCGCAACCCATGTTTGACGCATCACAATGTTTGGCATATCGGTACAAGTGTACCTACAACTGTTCGGTAAAGTCGAATATCTGGACGAACTTTCATACAAATCATATTCCGAGTCTGGCTATACTTATAATATATATGTCAATTAAGTTCCTAAACAAACATAGGTGTAATACACCTGAATTCAGGTCATCATCATAAACCATAGGATGTCCAACGCTGAACATTGACCTCCCCTATGAATTTGCGAATAAACTGGTTGCAAGCGGCTGTGTTTCTACATTCTTGAACAGATCGTCGGGCCACCTTATCAGGGTGGTCTTATCAAGGGACATCCTACGCTGCGCTTTACCGAATAAGATGAACGCGGAGACATGACTGCCTCGGTGGCTCAGTGATTAGTGACCCTGAACGCCTCTTTGAACCAGAAGGTTCAAATAGGCGTGGGTTCGATCCCCACCTAAGGCAAACATTTGTGTGATGAACATAGGTGTTTGCTCTGTGTCTGGGTGTTATTTAGGTACTTTCTATAGAAGTATGTATTTGAAATATGTACCTAAATGTAGTATATCAGTCTTTTGAAGACATATTACAAGCTTTGCTTAGTTTGGGGTCAGAGACCCTTTGTAAGATGCCTCCTAATATCTCTCTTTTACGAAGTACTCGTAAGTGCCACTTTAATTTCCAAATCTACTACTTAATTTATAAATAATACACAGAAACAACACAAGTTGATATTGAAACATTTATTCGTTTTCTTTCAATAATTTAACTTAAAGTAATGCTATACATAAAACAAAGGAAGACTTACCATATCAGAGGCAATATATTTAAAACAAACTTGCGTTCATATTTACACGGGTACGGGTTAAGGTAGATTTTATGACTACAATAGTTATAAGGTTGACTACACAGAACCTACGAACTAACGAAGAACCTACTGCTTTCCGTACGATAAAAGCATGACACGTTATATTTTCGTCATTTTTGGCTAAAATTCCAGAAAAAAATTACTAAACCCAAGTAAATAAAGTTTTATGGAAGCATAACGCAAACTTTCTCTACAGATTTAAGAAGTAAGAAAGTAAGTTCGTATAGGCCGGGTGGCTAGCCCTGGTGTCAGAGTTTTTTGGCCGCCTGAAGGCCTCTGACATGGCTAAACGGTTAAAACAACCGGGACCTACAATTTAACGTGTCATCCGAGCCACGGTAGCGTTCAGTTGGAAAATGCCACCCGCGGTCACCCATCCAAATACTGACCGTGCGGGACGTTGCTTAATATTTCGGTGATTGCTGACAAACACCTAATCAAACTACGCTACGAGCGCTACAGATTTAATTTAAAAAAAGAATATACGCCCACAAATCACGGAAAAAAAAGGAAATATCGAATAAAAACATACATACGAATTGAAGTCGTATTTGATAAATAAATCGTACGGAATTCTAGACCTGTGTCGCCGGCCTATGTTTTGTATGGTTTGCCGTCTAGAAATTATCTTTACAAAATAATAACCACGTCTACTTCAAACATGCAAATTATATCGACAACCAAGTAGCAAACGCGTTAAGTACTATTTAGTTAATTAAAATATAAGATGGATTTACTCATAGCAAAAAGCTAAGTCTACATTTCTAAAATTTCAATTTTAAGAATTTTTAAGCATGTTCGAACTCAAAGATACAGTTTTAGCTTTACACGGCTCCATATCAGAATATCTATTAAGTCACCATGTAGACGTTTTATTAACTACATCGTTTTTCTGATGCCTACTTAAACCTTCTGATATGGAACCATTTATAAAGCTCTTTTGTTAGGTCATGTAATGAGTTAATCCAGTGATTTGTTTTGAACGTATATTACAACCTTAAGATATGGCTCATTCGTATAATAATAATCGTATAACAATATAATTATTACACAATTTGTACATAAACAAAACAATGAACAATTGTCTTCGTGACTGCGATTGGAAGACACGGGATAACACCCTACGCAATTATGGCAAGTAAAATAATAAGTAAAATATATGTAATATAATAATTTAAACTAAACGTTTGGAATGATACTTAAAATTATTAATATTTACACAATATAACAGAAACAATGGGTAATACCGAGTAACTTACTTAAGGTATTTACACTTAACACTGTTACATACTATTGTTTTGTTCTATAGACTTAAAAACTTAAGTAAATAATGTTAAACATTTGATTTGAACTATTCTCAAGATCAAATCGTGCTGTTTGACGTTTTTTAAATTATATAGGATTAATATTTTATTGTTCTGCTATGTAAAAAATATCATGACAAAATCTTAACTTCGGGGTCTTTCCCCAATAAACAACGATCAGAATTTAAGTAGCATCTTAAAAAGTCAGTTTATCAAGTACCTAAGCGATTTTCAATAAGCTATAAGTACAAATTGTTATATTATTAAAATTAAAAATTAGTAAAATACCTTCAAAAAACGTCACAACATATGTAAAAAAGATTCTGAACCTATCTCGTCTTAAAAGTATCTACAAACTATCACTTTGCTGGCAATTCTAGCGCCTTCGATATTGTTTCTGACCCAGTAAATGCCCGTCTTTACAGACACCGACCCCTTCACAGAAATAAAACCTATTAACCCAGAATCACCGCGCTGATCCAATTTTCACTTCCTAAAACAATTGGTAGTCACATGTTACATTATTCAACAAACAAACTTTTTAATAACCAAACATTTTCATACATTTTTGTACTAAACAGGTAATGAGCAAAGCGAAGCCTACAAACTGTCTAAATTCTATACATGCTGAAGGCCAACATTCGAGAACAAATTACTTCTCTAATTTAAAAGCTCTCTTATTATTTATCACTTACTTCCGTCTTCATAATGCCCTTCTCTAAATTCGCGTATCTTTAGGGGACGAAGCTTAGCATTTTCTCATAACTATCTCTTTAGGAGTGTTACACAAATGTTCGGCAAAATCGGCATTGCTCCCGAGCGCAAAAATGGAATGATCTTAATAAACATTGGGGATAAGATTGTGCCAATCTAGCTATTCCGGTCTACCAAGCCCAATCGATCTAAACATGTGTATAACACAGCACGCCTTAGCATTCAAAATGTCAAATTATCACATTTCTGTTGGTTTCCCATAGTCAAAGAAGCTTTGTAGAAATGTAAATGAAATCAAAAACAGGTCATCTCTTTGAAAACTGCTATACCACAGATAATGTACTCGTAGCAGTGGTATAGCAATTTTCAAAACTAAAAATTATGACATACATCTATGTGCGTTGGTAGTTAAAAAATGAATCTTGACTGCATAAAAAATGAATGGAATAATAGAAATACTCAAAGATTCTACGTATAAAAGTAATTAAGTTGCTCCCGAAGAAACACATTTTGAGGCATGTCTCACTAAACAAGTATTCCAGTACGCTATAGGTAAGAAGATTTATCAAACGCTCCCTGTTCTTACCATAAACACACAAGAAAGTACGCAAATACGGAAGTAAGTGACAAAGACCTCGCTTTTTCCGTCGTTTCATTTCGCTTAGTCCTCGCCGATGTAATATAATAGCCATATCAACTTATCAATCTTTATCGCCTACGAATCTGTAGGCGTCTGGTGGCGGTTCGGGCATGCAGTAGCCGTGGTATGTGCGGATGTCTTCAGAAGCATAGGTGACGCCGGCGAGGACGCCCGGCTCGGTGTGGTGTCGGGGACACGTGTGGTCTCGAGGACACTGGCAGATGGTGTTGGCGTTGACTTCGTCGATCTGCTCGTGCCTTCTGCGGGCGCTGAATAGCTTGCACGGCTCTTTTCTTGAACAGCGTAGCCTCTGGAAAGGAGAATGTTAGAGTTAGAAATCATGTTATTGCTCAACGGTGCAAACAGTTAGGAAGTTTTGAACCCTCTCCGTCCGTAGAGTTTATTGAAGTTTAAAAGTATTTGGATGAAATTAGATTTTAATCATATCACCGTTGATATAGTTATTGGTGGTAATTGGTGTATGTATTTGTAAGATATAAAATCTTATCTAATCACACTTATAAATACCCTTGTTTTCGATTGAGGATTAAATAATATTCGTCAGCTGTGACTTCTGTCTTAGTTACTGGGCCTAAAAATATTTAACGTCATGTATACCAGAAGCCTAGAACATTGACCGCAATGCATTGCCACGATGGATTTTATTCATCTTCTTCTTCGTCCTCTTCATTGCTGAAGGTCGTGCCCGTCTAAAAATGCTTTCACGGAATCAGTGACGAGCTGCTTCCACGCCGCCCTATCTTCGGCTTTCTTCAGAGCAGTGGAAACTGGAAGCCCGCTTATTGACTTAATCTGATCAGACCAACGGGTAAGTGAGCGTCCACGTGGTCTTTTGCCATCTACTTTCCCAACTACAACCTGTTTCTCGAAATTGTCTGGCTGCCTACGGGCGATGTGACCAAAGTAAGTCAAGACTCGTTGATAGCAAATTGTGGAAAGCCTAGTCTTAATCTTTAATTGCTCAAGAATGGACTTATTGGTGCGTTTCGCTGTCCACGGTATGCGTAACATTCTCCTCCAACACCACATTTCGAAAGCTTCGATCTTTTTTCGGTCCACCGCGCGAATTGACCATGATTCGGAGCCATACAAGAATATCGAGAATACCAGCGTTTTTACGAGTCTCATTTTGGTTGCGTTGGAGATATTCCTGTTTCGCCAGATCTTCGTCATCTTGCTCATGGCGGCTTTCCCCATATGTGTACGTCTCCGAATTTCTTTCTCGCAGCCTCCTTGATGATTTTATTCATAAACTTGAACTTAAATATAACTTAACATCATCTTCTTGCCCTTATCCCAACTAGGTGGGGTCGGTCGGCACGTTAAATATAACTTAACATCAATGTTAAAACTTGTGTTAAACTGATAGGGCAAGTGTATTGCTTACCATCAAAATGAAGAAACTTAGTAATTGTACTGCAATGACACGACTACGTAAAAACATTTCAATACTAATTTATAAGTTAATAATCAAATCAATCAAGTGGTAATCCAAGTTATTAACTAACTCCTTTCTACATAAGTGTAATCGGATTGTAAACTTTGCTGATCATAGAACTCTGACCTTAGATTCTGCAGTACAGGAATTGAATTTTAAAAAATCTAACTAAAAACGAAAATTTTAACTCAACAAGTCCAAACCACTAGCGCCACCAGCCGCCTTTCACTCGCACTAACTTAAAATTTAAACCAACTTACGCTTTGCGGCGAGCACGCAAACTGGTACTGGTTCCCCTGCTCTCCGCTAGGTGTCGTGTACGGCAGTTTCTTCAGCAAATACGTGACCGACATCTTCGGACAATGGCAGTTGACGATCTGTTGCGTGGCGTTGCTGTCTGGGAAGGAGTAGATGATCCAGGCGGCCTCTTTGAAGTAGCGGCATTTAGGGAGGCGCTTCACTGGCTCGCACGTCTTGTACAGGGTAGTCTTGTCGGCTAGGGTGTGGTTGTCGTCACTCGTTATCTCACTGGAATTGAGAATACAATATTTTAGTGAAAGTGGTTTATGTTTATTTAAAAGTTGTACGAAAACAGCTGAAAAGTTTTAATAAACTAAACTTATATATGTATTACAATAATCCTTGGCATAGTTAAGAATGACTTTAGCAGATAGTACAACTATCCTTATATACCCTAGCTAGATAAAGCTCGAGACTGAGATTGTATTGCAAGACTTACTAGGTAGTCATCACTACATAGTATAAAACAAAGTCGTTTCCCGCTGTCTGTCCCTTTGTATGCTTATATTATTATTTTTATTTTAAACTACGCAACGGATTTTAATGCGGTTTTTTAAATAGATAGAGTGATTCAAGAGAAGGGTTTATATGTGTAATACATCTGTGCGAAGCCGGGGCAGGTCGCTAGTAATATTCAAATTATATAATAAACTACTACTATAAATTGTTACCTAAAGTAAATAAGTTCGTACAGGCTGGGGGCTAGACTTCTAGACTAAAGACTTCTGTCATGGCTACAACCGGGACTCACAATTTAACGTGTCTTACCAGCCAAGATAGCTTTCAGTTGTAAATGCCGCGGTCACCTATCCTAGACTGACCGTGCCCAACGTTGCTTGACTTCGGTGATCGCTAAGAAGCCCAGTCAAATTACGCTATTTAATGTTTACCTGGAACAGGGCCTATGCCCCAAACATCGGCACTTCCTCTCGATCCAAGGCTGTGCTGAGTCGTAAAGGTCCACCTTGCTGCACACCTGCCTCGCTCTGCAATCCGGCAGGTCTTCCTCGGAACCCTGGAATTAGAACGAAATAGTCCATATATAACGAGGAACAACAAAAACGTGGTATTTCACCTTATAAGTGGGCTTAAAGTTTTCCAACGTGTCTTATTCTTAATCCGTAGGGAAGGCCTTTTGGCCTACTGTATGTCTGCTGTCCAGCACTACTCGTAGTAAGTCAAGACGTAATGAATTTTGACTGGTGGAGACCTTCTTTTAAATCATGCCAACTCCACGAGACTGCCTCGCTGGCTTATATCTTAGTGTGTATGTATAATTATATAATATGTAATAAGCTTGTATTTCTAAGGGTATGATGGGGCTGGCATGGACTTTCGGTCCAAAAGCTCCCAAAAAATAGAATCAAAAGAAAAGTACATCTGTTATAATGTCAATTTCAAAGATTTCTTTATATTTGTAAAAGTGCGGTCACGAATTGCACAATTTGTTACCGTTTGTACCAAACAGATTCACAATTTAATCGCGACAAAAGCTACGAGTATACATATGATTTTACCTTAGAACAAACTGTTTTGATAGTTATGTTTTCCGTGAAATTAAAACAAGTATAGAGTAAAATGTTATGTTTTAATTAATCATTCTTTTTCGTAGATCATATCTCTTCGAAGCAAAATGTAGACAAAAAGTCTTTCTGATGTGTCGTGTTATCTTGTTGGCTAATAATAATGATTTGGCTCAATCGTTTCTTTGACTGAACTAGATTTATCAAAGCTTTAAACGTCATGAAACTGACAATAACTACCTGATTTTCTGCAAAGAAAAACTGACAATAACTACCTGATTTTCTGCAGTGCAGTTGACGTTTTCAGTGACGTCTGTTAAACAGACGTCTCTGAAAACTTCAACTGCACGTTTAAACTCTACGAAGAATTGCAAGTTAAAACTATTATCCTTAATTTTTGCACGATGGAAAATATGATGAAGGGTTCTGATTTCCTGATGTTATTAGTATATGACATACTTTAATAATCAAGGGGCTACCGAGGAATCGCGTAATTAATTTAAAGTCTTTTCTCGGAATACTCGCGTAACATTCCGGAGAAGTTAATCATTAAACAGGATAAGCTGATTCTGCTTTCTCGAAGCTCTTTTTCCTGTAGGTATACAAGCTATTATACTTCAATTCAATTCTTAATCTGAAGAATAAGTTACCTAAGTATTAAATAAATAATTATTTTTCGCAAAAATAACATGACCGACTACAGAATTCGCAAATATTTCGCATGGAATGTTACATTTTTCACATTATTGTTGATTTATCAAAAATGGCTCAGCCGATTTCAATACAATTTTAATGGGACCTATTTCGAAGTATACTCTTTCCAATAAAAAATAATTATTTAAATCGGACAACTTAGAAAAAAGTTATGCTTTTTTGGAATAAATTGATTATTGAATTATTTTTGATAATGCGGTAGTTTGCATTGAATGCTTAATTTGAATGCAATTTCATATTTTCTAATTTAATTTTTTCAAGGTGCCATCACGCCGCTCAAGAAAAAGGTCCGAAAAAATAAGAAAATAAGATCCGAAAATATTAAATTCCTTTGAATGAAGATTTTTATGAAAGAAAATGATAGGGAATTCATTTTACAAAACAAATAAAGCAAATAATTGAATACTGTACAAGGTAATGGCCCAAACTTCATGTATTTTTGCATTATCTCTTTTATTCAAAGAAACAAATGACATGACATTAAACGAACTCAATAAAATCCTAACATTAACGCTCTGTCTCAATTTCATAAACAATATTAATTACAATCGAAACATTTGTACATTCGCATACGAATTCAGATACTTATGCGTGATTTGAATTCGTATTGGTATTCAAAATACACTCGCCATGCAAACAACAATAATAAAAAATATCAATCAGAACTGAAAGAGAACTGACGCACTGCGTGGGAATACTGTAAGGTGTTCGCAGTTAGATCGCACCTGCTTCGTCGAAAAATGTGTTGCCAGTTAAATGTAGAAAAATATCTTAAAAATGTTGATTAACTTGTCTTAATAATAAACAAAGCTTAAAATCTACAGCGCTGAAAGAGATTTGTGGAAAATTTTATTGCGAAATAAAAATGAAAATTATATTTCTAATGCTAATGATATAATTATTTTTCGCAAAAAAATGGTTAAAACTACTTCCATCGTGCACAAAATTCGAATAGTTCGCTCGAATTACCTAATGTTTACAATTATTACATAATTGTTGATTTTTCAAAAACGGCTCAGTCGATTTCGATAAAATTTAAATGGGATCACCTCGGAAGTATAACCTTTAGAATTTTTTGATTCACTATTGGCGAAAATATCGATGAACATACCAAAAAAAAACATACAGACGAACATAGAATCTCCTCCTTTCTGGAAGTCGGTTCAAAACGGATTAAATGTGCATATACGTATTGGTAAAGTAACTTTAAGCCGTTTGCTAAATATTGAATAGGTCAGGAAAATTATTTCTTTTAAACATACATTTACGATATATTTGGTTTTACCTAAACCACTTAAGTGTCTCTACATGAACAATATGCAATGATCAGTTAAGACTTAAATGATTATTTACTTGAATGAACTTAATAAGTATTCAACACAAATTTGCTAAAAGCCTTAGATATAAGTGATTAAAAAAATCGATTAATAAATTCAGTAAAACAAAACTACGACACATGGCAACCCCAGTTCAATGGAACACGTTGTAAGATGTTAATCATAGCGTCCCGAACTCTAAACACAACATGTGCGCTCTGGACCCATTCATTATTTATTTTTTTGTACCAAAAGGACCATCGGTCTTACTTCCGACAGGAAGACGCGCCATTCGGCAACCTGTTAGCTGTGGGAACGGTTTTTTTGTGCGCACACGCATGCTTAGCTATATAGGGCTGGTACTTCACTTTATCCAAAGTAAATTTGTATTGCTTAAAGTCATGAGATTCGAAAGATGCCCGACTGCTTTGGGGTGCAGTCAGGTTATGTAGGATTGTATTGTACCCACTAAAACCCCTTCGGTGGCCAGCTTTTGTACCCTCTTGGGAGCTCCGTAATCTCCAAAGGAACGCACCGGTGCTCGCATCACTTTGTACGACTAGTCGCCTAGTACTAGAACCAGGCTTGTGTGGTCCTCTACGACAGCGTTGCCACACACGCTGTCGTCCTCGTCGGGCACGTTTGAGTGGTTGGCCAGAGCCCCATCTCTGACCATCCACAAATCCATAGGTCCCCTTTTAGTAGTCCCCTCTTACTACATGCAGGCAGTGGGATACCGGTGCCGTATTCTAGTGCCCCGGCATCAGGGAAATTGCTTAGAGTCCTAGAGGACCAACTTTAGTAAATTTTGCCTTCGCTATGAGTGTTTACAGACCGGACGCTTAGCCATGCAAAAATTGAATCTACGATTTATCATATCATCTAGCAATTGTTATACCTACCTATATTTAGCCTCTCAGCTATTAAATGAGACAACTGAAACCTATTTTATATTTCGTCGCCAGTCCCACTATAATGTTTTTAAATACCACTTTGGTTCCAGCGTGCGTGTTTGGATACAGCTATTCGAATCTAAATAAATATAGGTCATATTGAAATGACATAATTTAAAATCATTCATTATAATATCTCTTTCCTAACAAATAAGTAGCTTTAGCCGCAGCTTCCCACATTATTCTTTATTTTTGGGATAAAAAGTAGTCTATGACACTCCCCGACATTTAAACTATATCCGTACTAAAAATCAAGTGGCTCTATTACTGCGTGAAAGAGTAACAAACACAGTGTCAGATTTATAATATTAATAAGGATTCTTTTATCTCAAAAGATCTGGTAAGAAAACACAAGAGCAAATAGAATTTAAATATTCTACTCGCAAAAAAATGACCCAAGATTTTATAACTATTTCGTGGCAGCCCTGTTGTACCGTAGGTGTGAAAAAAGCACTGTTTTTTTCGTTGTTCCGGATATACTTCCCGTTTCTTGTGTATTGCGATAGATTTCGCGGAAATAGCCCGAAGCCTCCGGAAATAGCCCTTTTGTGTGACACACAAAAAGATCCATTCGTGTACTACTTACAATGTTGTATACCGTTTATGCTACAAAATCCATGCATCTTGACTATATCTGTCACTGGTATCTGTTTTGTGATCTGCTAGTACCATTGACTTATATTATAAGGCTACATGCAAGCGTTTATTCAAAATCTGTTCTTTGTGCCACGAGATAATGAAATGAGCAAATCATTGTGGTCATAAGCGCCATATTTACGGTTTAGCGTTACTCTATATTTTCTAATTCAGGCTTAAATTCTGAATACACTTATTCCAAAGCAATACCCAAAAAAGCGAGTGTAACTATGTTTCGCAAAAAAATGGCATGTCCGACTTCAACCGTGTACAGAATTCGCGAATAGTTTGCACGGATCGATGTAGCAATTTTCACAATATTGATGATTTATCAAGAATGGCTCACCCGATTTCGATGAAATTTAAATGGAACCAACTTCGAAATATACCCTTTTCAATAAAAAAATAATTAACGGAGTCGTATCATTTTGTAAAAATTTATGCGTGGTTACATAAATAAAAATAAATACGCCTCGACTTGAGTACCTCTTCCGTTGTTACGTCGATCAAAAAGAGGTGACGACAACCTTTTACTCGTATGTTTAATTTTTCATCCTATTATACATAATATATTTTCCGAAATTAAAAGTGTTGATCTACAGTGTAAGCTATCGTATATCAATTTCTTTAAAAAGTCAAGCTGCCACGTATAGAGTTGAATCGAATGTTTGCTTTATAATTATGTAATAACAATCGTCATCCATACAAACTATACACAACCAACTGCACAATGCTTTGAGCAAATTTGACAAATGACTTAGTACGGGTTGTTGACTCGTACTACAGTTCGACTATATTTAACGGACCAACTTTGTGACATGAATCCTAATGGCGTAGCATGCTAATGTCCTTCCTGAGAAAACAACACTGGTGTCACAACGCTGAATTACTAATGGGAAGACCTAGCTCTTATGTACTGACTAGAATGTGCTAGCAATCATCAAATCGCTTTTTTTAAATAAATAATAACGTAAATATTTGAAATAAATCAAAAAGTTGTTTAGTTGTCTATTAATGAAATTCATAAACGGACAAAAAAAGAAACTTAGATCTTTAATGTACGTATTAATTTATCGTAAAAAATGCTTTACCTTTTCCTCTATGGCCTTTTTTGTAAATAACTTTTCAGAGCTTAGTTAAAACGTAATCTGAAAAGCTTCTATAAAAATAGCAAGAAAATGTTAAAAGTAGGACAATCAAAACTTTGACGAACAGCAAGAAGTTTAAATGTAACCCAATGTTACGATTTGGATACATTTATAAACTGCCTGTTATTAAATTAAGTATGAGCTGAAAATATCGAAATATCGCCTGTCGAATTCGTCGTCTTGAATACTGAATAATACATTTAAGACATTACACAAAACGTTAGCGATGGAACCATGACAAAAACAACTAAAGCCTTAAGGCATAAGACAATTTCTATCTTCCTCTACTCTGTAAAAAATAAATTCTACAATCGACTTTAAATTCAATGAATGTGGATTCAAAATCGAACAACGAAAAAAATAGCATTTCATATTACGTATTGCGTGGTCTAAATAATTATTTTAGTATATGCTTATGACAAAAAGCTTTAAAAGATTATGGCATATGTAATCCAGATCAGCACGCATAATTATTATTCGTACCTTCAGATAACTTTAGTATATATAGGTAGGTACGCATGCCAAGTTTATGGTCTGTTTTAGTTTATTTAGAAATATTTTTGCATCGCATGAAGATAATTTAATTTCTGTAATGATAGGTCAGAACTACCCTTAATTAGGCAGCATCGGTGCATTGCACTCGCCACCCTGATAAATGTAATACAATACTTGTACTTGTCATATAGGTACGAACCATCCAAAGTGTTACGTTACTGTTTTACAAGAAAAGTATAGTTTTTTAACAAAGGGGTTGTATGGAAGTTGGCATATCCACTCGACGCCTTTTTTTTAAGTTTCTGCTTACAATGAAAGTAGTATGTATTTGGGTAGGAGACACTTATACAACTATACTTATAAATGTTCAGTACTATGATACCCTAAAGTGTCACGTTCTCGAGAAATTTGGATGTAAAGATCGCTGTACGAGAACTATGAAAATTTTATAATTACGTAACTAAAAATGCAGTAATTATGTTCCGAAAACGCAACGCGTAGAAATGCTCTAAAGTTAATTTTTTAAAGCGGCATTCTCGTTTAAATAATTATAATGTATTCTAATAAAAAGAAAAATCAACCTGGAACTTATTATTTGAATTCAATGGAATGCAGAAACAAAAGTAATTACTGCATTTTTAGTGTTTTTCATAGTTCTCGTACAGTGAAATGTTTGAAATATTTATTGTGTGTATAGGTGTCCCCAACTCATACGAGTATCATACTTTCATCGTGCGGGAAACTTTGAAAAAAATCAAAATGACGGCGGGTGGATATGCCACATATGCTCGAAACCCCTTTGATAGTTTTATCAAGCAAAATTCCCATCAAAATCTAGTAAAAAGGTTGAGACTCTTAGATAACATATATTTTATACACAATGTAAAATCCTTACAAAGTTATAGAGGCGACGTATTTTTCCCCTCATGGACTAAGAACCACCCCACCATCCCCCGCACCATCCACCAACCCGCACTGAGCCAGCCTAATCGGCCTTCGTAGGTAAGCTTATGGCAGTGGACTAATAAAATGACCGGGATAAGTACAGACATAAGATTTCCCCTAATGCAAGTAATGCAGCCTGGTCATTTTTCTCAATTCGCAATCTTAGTGACCAGGGTCCCGAGGTGCGGGGGTGAGGCACGCGGTGGGGGGTGCGGCATCCGGTCCTCAACAGGTGTCGTCGACGCAAGCGCAGCGCCGCGCCCACTCTAATGAAATAATTTGTTACCGCCACAGAATATACTATACTTCCAACTCGGAGAAAATACTAACAGATCCATCTACGTAGGTATATTATACGCATTACACGAACAAGAACACATTGTTCTAATCATCATTGTCGGAAAGTGCAGCAAATCTGCATGAAAAAAGAAAGCAAAAAGTGAGTAGGTACGATGTTGCATATTTGAATAAATGTCGATATATTATTATTATATTTTTTACATTTGATTATACATTATAATTTATTAATTAAATCTCGAAATCAAAATTGTTGAATTTGCCAATTATTGCACTGCTAGAGTTTTCTCTTCACGAGTTCATTGAACACAGATTTACTTTCGTTGTTAACGTGACATAGTTCACAGATAAAATAAACGCTCGTTGTTTTGTAAGTTTTTTGCTGTCAACACAAAATAATTGTATAATTTAGTGATTTGACTTGCATATTTTATACTCTGGCGTTTTTCATAAAGTTCCATCCATTCATAGGACTCTCACTGCTGGACATAGGCCTCCTCTTTAGATCTTCAATAAGACCAATAGGAAGCGGCGGATAAAGTTTAGTTTAACAGAAATGTACTGACGCATCTCTGTAACTTTAATCCATGGTTCTAGACGACCTTCCACAACCTTCTCCGTGCAACCATCTCGCTCTTGCTCCATAACAAATACACCTTCTCTTTCCACCTCCAGGCTATAATATAACTGCAGGTCTTTAGGCAAAGTTTTGAATGAATCGATTGTTCTCGTTTTGATTTATTGAAACGGCGAAATTGTTGGGTTTGAATCCATTTGACCCTTTTTGGATTTGCGTTGGTTGAGCGCACAGGTGCTGGTTTTCCTGTTGAAGGGTCTTTTTATTTCAGCTTTTGGTTTCAATTATTGCGGATTTAGATTGCATAATGTTCTTTTTCGGAGGTCTTGAAAATGAAATTACAGTGTAATTTTCACAACTTCTTTCGATGTAACGAATAACTCCCAAAACGGAGATATAGGTAAGTATAACAATTCATTTGATTGATTTGCCACAATAGCTACTCCACGGGGTGACTGAGAATTCATTAGCTTGGACTTATACTCTAGGACGTAGTTGTACTCGTCCCTATGACCTACATTTACTATGGAGCCAACTACGAAATCGCGAGGAAAATCATCTGACCCATAATAATTTGTCAAGGTTCGACGAACTTTTTTGTAAGAGAATAGCTGTTTTTTTGCTAATTGAATTTGACCCCATAGAATTAATTTAATTAAGTTCTAGGCGGATGTTACACGACGAAATCATTTCTTTCATTTTTTTTTTCATCACATCCTTCTAGAATATCACAATCATAGTCACAATCGTGCAAAAAAAGTGTCCGAGGCAAAACTCTGCCCAAGCTATGTAGTGGGCAGGCTTTTTAATTAGTCATAAGGCGATTGCAAGACAACTACAATGCCGCGCGATGTCGGTGCTCGCACAAGCACTAATTAGGTGACATATCGTCGAGATTCGAAAAAACGTATCATTGTGAATTATTTAATGTAAATAATATGACGGCGCTCGGATATTTTTTTACTACTTTCACTTGGGGACTGTGGCTCTGTAGATATATGCTCGAAGATCACATCTAAGAAATGTTATATGCAGTATCAATTCCCGTGGCGGGCAGCATCTGGGCCGGTAATATCTCCCGGACGGCCGTCCACCGGACGCCGGACGCCAGCGTCCAACGGTTAGTAAAATGCTATCAGTGTAATTACACCCGGGGATAATTGAGGGCGGATGAGATAAATTCTTATTGAAAAAAGGTGTACACGGGAGCTTTGAATTTTAATGTGTTGTAGAGGAAGTCGATGGGACTATTATAGCCTTTTTTTCGTTGAGATCTTTTTGTGTTGAGTAAATGAAACTGAGATCGAATGTGGTAAGCAAAATGAAAGTCAGGTGAGCTTTGTTTGGGGCTCATGGAAATAGCTTTTAATATATCTAGAATACACATGTATGTGTACGTTTTGTTAATCTCTAGGAGTTTTTCTCTGATATCTTACTCTGTAATTTTTACTCTGAGTGCTGTTGAATAACTGTTTTTTTTCTGTGAAAAAAATTTTCTATTACCTTTTTATAATTCTTTACACTAATATCTTGTTATTTGTATCGTGGAACGAAACTTACACAGATTCTAACTATATCCTGTTATTTTGCATGTGTCATTTTCTTTTGACGTGCGTTTTAAACCTTTACAACCGATCTCCAAAAAGAGGGGCTTATCAGTTCGTTCTGTTCTTAATTTAGCGGTATTATTGTGCAGCTAAATAATAGGACACAGCATTAGGTCTTAATTCGCTGGTAATGAAAATTGGCTTTTCTATTGCAGAAAAATATAATTAACTTTTAGAATAGGATGGATCGATTGTTTTTTTTTACCGACTACAGGAAAAGACCTTCTCAATTCCACTGTCTTTTTTCAAGGTATGTTACGTGATGACTCCGCCAATGATTATGAGCTAATTTTGATGGTTCTTTTTTTGTGTGATATCACATTCTTCTATGGTTTCATTTAAATTTCATCAAAATCGGTTTTTCAAAAATTCGAGCAAACTATTCGAATTTTCTAATCGATTGAAGTCGGATGTGCCTTTTGTAGCAAAAATGATGATTTAAAACTTTCAAATCAATTGTAAGAATTGTTCATAATGATCATTACATTTATGTCCTAGCTAGTAGAGTTAGAGTACGTAGAGTCGAACGAGCCGCGTATATCACAGCCGTCGGCAGCTAATATATCACCTTGACACGTAATTATCCATGTAGGATGGTTACAACATGTAGGATGGCAGCAGAATGTAGGATGCGCTCGAGTACAGACCTACGCTCGTAGTAAAACACGCGTATACCTAATGTTTAATGACACCGATGAATAGTGACGAAAGGTCTTAATAACGATGAGTATGATTTTCTTTGCAATCATATGACGTTCTTCACTGCTGTACATAGACCTCCCCTATATAGGGTTATCCACAACTGGTGTACTATGCTGAAAGGAGGAGATTAAGATCACCATTATAAACGACTTTTTCTATGAGGCCAACCCGGAATTCGAGAACATAAAATCAGCTGTTCCATACATGTTGTTGATTCTGAATTGCCTTTACTAACCAAAATGTAGAACATTACAAGTTACTCAACTTCTTAACATGTATTACTCAACTCAACACACGCCAAACGTTTTCGTAGTAAATCTACTACTACGAGCGCCTACGTTCGTCCAAACAATGTCCGTTCAAAAGACATCAACGCACGTCTACGGTTCTCGGTACTGTAGTTATTATTAATTTAATCAGGCGTTACGCATGAAATGTTTTTTTTCTTAAATCTCCTCATATAATCACATGTACAATAAAATTATTTTGTATTTTTCTTCATAACCACGGTAAGGTGGAGACAGAAGTATTTATTGAAACAAATAAAAAACAAAAACTTATCTATTGCTTAAAAACACGTTGTTTATTTATGTACGATTTTTTTTTTTTTCTCAACCTATGCTGTCCCACTTCTGGGCAAAGGTCTCCCCCACTTTCTTCCATTTATCGCGTTCTGTAGCCAAATCCAGCCAACCTTCCCGGAAAGTGTCAAGATCGTCACGCCAGCGTCTTTTAGGCCTTCCTTGCTTTCGTCTGCCCTCCGGTACCCACGATTATTAATCTTAAAAAAATTTAAAGGTGGAAAATATTGTCCCACTAAAATCATTACAATACGCATTGATTTTTTAATATTGTTTCATACCGTGCTTTTAATTTACATCTACAAATACGTTATAGATTTGAAACTATAAATGAGGGCTATTTTAAATGCAAAATATTATGTATTCTATATATCAGTGGTAACTCTGTACTTGCTTCCAAACTATCTGTTACGCTATAGAAGAGGAGATAACTGAGAGCTACTGTGACTCGAAGGACACGTTTTTAGGCCCCGGTTTTATTAACCGTTTAGGCGTGCCAGAGGCCTTCAAACGACTCAAAAACTCTAACACCAGGGCTAGCCACCCGGTCTATACGAACTTACTTAGAGTAAATAATTTGTATAGATCTTTCACTGAGATTCAAGATTTACTCGGAAGTGTTTGTGCAACGCGCTCTCTATTTGGTGTGCACACGCGCTGCCAAATCACCTCGCCTTATAAGGCGGGCTTGATGAATGATCTTGTTATTTCTGACATTTCGTTTATGAGAATTTCCACATGTTTCGCGGTACATTACACCACTTAAAAATATCAAATATAAAACGAAACTACAGAAACACTCAATGAAAATGAAAAAGAAAACTAATAGATATATAACGAATAGATAGAGAATTATTTATTACTAGCGACCCGCCCCGGCTTCGCGCAGGTACATTATACCTATAAACCTTCCTCTTGAATCACTCTATCTATTATTAAAAAACCCGCAAAATCCGTTGCGTAGTTTTAAAGATATAAGCATACATAGGGACAGACAGAACAGGAAGCGACTTTGTTTTATACGTAGTGATAGTGATACGTAGATTGTTGTTATGCAAAATGAACGGATTTTCAGACTCTTTACTCTGAACCGCTTTTACTGTGGTGTCAACGCAGAAATCTGTTTTTTTTTTATTGATTTCGAAACTGGTCCTATAGTAATAGCTATTCATAATTACGAGTACCTAAATATACCTACTTCTGAAAATCATTATATTTTACATTATATTTTAAAACTTTTGAAATGAATGTTAACTTTTGGTATTTCTTACACATTGATGGCTTAACACTCTGAACCATCAATGTTAAACCTAAGTCAAAGTAAGAACAAACATTAATTAGACTTCATTATTATATACTACGGGACTAATCGCACACTAAAATTTCGAGATAAATAAATACCTCATCATCCCGACATTTCGACCGAGTTGCGTCGATCGTGGTCACGGGTAGATTTGAGTTCGCGATTAGTCCCGTAGTATATAATAATAAGGTGTTCAAATTTCGAAAGTTCAAAAATTACATTAATTAAACTGTTACGTAGATACAGGTATGTATATACATTGTAGATATTCTTAAATGTTTAAGAGCATGTCACAGCAAACAATTAATTCACGATTAAAACGTCGCGCCTCAATTTCTAGAAAGACCACAATAAAACTTGAATCGATCGACTTGTCGTACATGATCAAAATGTCTAGTTGTCTAATCATAATAAACACAGAATAGAAGTAGAAACAGGAAACTAAGTAACCTCAAATAAAACGTCTGCTTGGAGAGCGTGTTTTGTTTTATGTTTGTCATATTGTGGTGTATAATTTATTATAAATTATATCACTTATACAAGTCATTACATAGTTTTTGAGGATATTACATTGTATACCTGTTGTTGGTCCCTGTTATTTTAACAGGTTAGCTATGTCAGAGGCCTTAAGGTGGTTAAAAAACTCTGACGCCAGGGCTTATACTCGTACGAACCCACCCGGCCTATGCGAACTTATCTCGTACATCCCCAAAGAAAACCGAACAGTTTTTATTTTTATGTATAGGTTTCGCGAGCTGTAACGAGTATTGTACACTACATATTGTGTATTTTAAATTCTGTAGTGTAATAAGTTGCCTAGCCTCCTGATTTGTTTACTAGTATTTGTCGCAAAAAATGGCAAAACCGCCTTCCATCGTGTACAAAATTCGAATATTTCACTCGAATCTTATCGTTTACATTATTGCTGATTTTTCAAAAACGGCTCAGCCTATTTCTTTAAATTTTAAATGTCCTCGGGAGTATACCCTTTTGAACTAAAAAAGATTTTTTCGATTCGGTTCACAATTGAAATCATCAAAAAAATACATACAGGCGAACATAGAACCTCCTCCTTTTTGGAAGTCGGTTAGTAAGGGTCTGACATCTTTCAGTCCGAAAGCCTAAAATAAAATAAACGAACTTTAAAAAAAATATTTTTATTTATTCCAAGAATTATTTTCGGCGTTTAGACTTAACAATCTGTCTTACCCTAGTCTAATGTGATATTAAAGTGATTATACATTAGTCACAGATTGGTTAATCGAGTCACGCGCCAGACAATACAATGCGGATGTGTTTACTATTGACAATTAATTAAATGCAACAATGATATAATTCAACTGCCTCGTGTTATGCGTATGGTATTATGCAAGAGTTATAAAGAAACGTTATTTTTTCAATATTTGCCTTTTTAACCGACGAAACGGAGGAGGTACTTATGTCGACGCGTAGGATATATACATATATTTTTTTATGTATGAATACGCATAATTTATTACAGAATAGGTCCTAGTCCGATTTCGATAATATATTCTATTTCGGGAATCGGTCCTAAATACATTTTATCAAAATTAGTTCGTTAGTTTTCGAAAAATTAACAATAGTTTGAAAATGGCATACATCGATCGATTTGAATTTTGTGCAATTAATTGCAGTGTTGAAGTTAGTTGTGCAATTTTTGGCGAAACATTTTTATTATTCAGTCATTATTTTCTTAGGTCCATAGCAATCCATTTAATTCTGATTTATATTTAAAAAAAACACCGCTTTACCTATGCATCTATAAAAGTGAAATAGTAAGTTTAAATATATAATCGAACAATTTGTGATTTGGATGAAAGTACGGGACAAATTGCGATAAGCCTATCCCGCATTATGATACGGCATTCACCCTTCGTAAGTTAATCTATGTTCAAGACTGGGCTATCAAACAGTACAGTACTAAATGTACTAAAGTAGATTAGTGTACAGTACAGTTCTACTGTACGGTGCAGCAATATTCAAACCACCCGTATTCAACCTAACAAACACAATTAATTCGGAACTTATACTGTGCCGATTGTTACTCAACAGTGTACTAGACTAGACATTACCCACACGCACATGCTGTAGATTCCTCGCAAAGATATCTTCACCAATAAGTAACTCAATCTACTATCATCCGATCCAATTTTGACCTCGTTCGAAGAAGGTAACGTCCTCAAAGTGCGTTTCTTACCCCTTCTCTTCGTACAATACAGTACGAGTATTCCAACATCCGTGGTACATAATATCACCGTGTCCCCATTGTGGGCCGCGTCTGCGCATCCGGAGTGGGTCCATTCAAGACGCACGTGGCTGCCCCGCGGCGGATGCTGGGAGTCACTTCACGTTGTTCAAATAATGAGATGAGAACTGGTAAAAACTCTGTAGTTATCTCTGTTATATTGTCTTTGGTAAATAAATGCGTATATGCCGGGTGGATAGCCCTGGTAACAGAGTTCTTAAGCCTCCTGGAGGCCTTTGACAAATCTAAACGATCAAAGCGACCGGTACCCACAATTTAACGTGTCGCCCGAGCCATTGCTCAGTTGTAAATACCACCCGCGGCCACCGATCTGAAGACTGTCCGTGCCGAATGTTTCTTTCGACTCCTATTAGATCGATAAGAAATACCTATTTAAACTACAAACAGACCCAGACTTGTTAATAAACGCAACCTATGTTAAAGAGATGCAACAGGTTTAGTCCAGACATAATATTATTTAATATATAATGCAGAGCTAAAACTGGATTCGGCTCGGTTTGGCTCGAAATATAATATAAGTTTATTTTGACCGTATAGCTTTTTTAAATCTCATGACTCATAAGAAATAAAATGTATAAAATATTCAAAGAGATATTTTATGGACTGCAAAATTCATCTTTCATGTGAATGACTACCGGATGCTTTAATGCATAAGTAGTAACTACAGTAAAGATTCACCGATGCTCATTTAATTAAATGTTTTTTTTTTTTTAATTAAATGTTTTTTTTTTTAATTTTATAGTACATCCCACACTAGGTTTATCTCAAAGAGTTACTTTTTATGATAAACATTTCAAAAATTCGTCGCGGATGCAGGATTCGAACCTTGGCACAAGATATACTTAAAAATTTAAAATATACATTATAAATATTCTTAATGGTCATGGAGTTATATTTATAAGTGTTTAAAGTCAGTGAAGATGCGTAAAAATACGTATTTGTAATAATAAGTATTTGTTGAAGTCGGGGCGGGCCGCTAGACCTAATCTTAGAAGTATACAGATATGCTTTTTTGTACCCTGCGCTCGAGACACATAAGCGAAAAAATCCGAAGACGCAAGGTTCGAATCCTGCATCCGCGACGAATTTTTGAAATGTTTATCATAAAAAGTAACTCTTTGAGATGCTCATTTACTTAATAATTATTTTTCCCAAAAAATGGCAAAACCGACTTCTATCGTGTACAAAATTCGAATAGTTCGCTCGATTTGATGTATACTATTTTTACATTATGGTTGATTTATCAAAAACGGCTCAGCCAATTTCAATAATTAAAAAATACATACAGACGAACATAGAACCTCTTCTTTTTTGGAAGTCGGTTACAAACACACATCATTGCTTGTGCTAAATTTGACCGTTACTCTTATCGCCGAAGATATCATCATATTGTATTCTACAACGCGTTTTTTACCAACACAAAAAGCTAGAAGGCATATTTATATTTTTTGTTGCGTAACGCAGGTGCTCCTCAAATCCTGTTTAGGTGCCAGTTCTTTTTTTCCTTTTTTACGCCATAGATAATACGATTAGATTGTCGGGTTCAGATGCCATAAAAAAATAAAATATAGCATCGATAAAATGTAAACCCTACTCAAACGTTGTGATAGTTATCGATGAAAATAAAAATAATTGAAAATATTGTTCTGTCAAACGTATAAAATATGTTTTATGTATTTTAGGTAGGTATACTGTTTTTAGAATGACTATATTTTGTATGAAATTAAATTAAAATGTAATTACCGAATATACACAATGTCATACAATAATTATATGACAATTATAACAATTATATATGATATATTTATAGTTTATAATGATTATATGTTTATAGAAACGATGGAAGTACCTATTTTAGGGTTCTATCTTTCTTACCTGTAAGATTTTTTACAGGGACGGAATTAATTCCAGAACAACTTCAAAATGTGGCATGGTAACGGAATCTTCAGACATTTCGTTTCTTGCTACTGTGTACAAATCATGTTCAACTTTTTTTTTTACATTTGTACTCCATTGAACTTTTCGATAAATGTGTAAATGTAAAAAAGACAATTTAGTCAGAGCGATATAATGCCATTTCATACAAACAAAACTATTAAATCCAGAACCTCCTTTGAAAGTCAATTGAATGTTGAGGATTTTTACCTTTTATCCTAAATTACTATTCCGTTTTTAGGGTTCCGTACCCAAAGGGTAAAAACGGGACCCTACTACTAAGACTTCGATGTCCGTCTGTCCGTCTGTCTGTCTGTCTGTCTGTCACCGGGCTGTATCTCATAAACCATGATAGGTAGGCAGCTGAAATTTTCACAGATCTTGTATTTCTGTTGCCGCTATAACAACAAATACTAAAAACAATAAAATTAATATTAAGGGGGGCTCCCATACAACAAACACGATTTTTATGTGTTTTTTGCTCGCTATTAATAACGGCGAGAGGAATGGGGTTTCCATACGGTACGGAACCCTTCGTGCGCGAGTCCGACTCGCACTTAGCCGATTTTATTTAATTTCTTCGCCTCTCTAGACTCAGTGGTTATCTCAAATCAACCGTATCCCTGTCCAGGCTTTTTGTGTATCTCATAATATTTTTTGTGCGTCTCAAGATTTATTTTTTTATTATTTTACGTTCAGTTTTCTTTGTTGACGCGTGTCTAGGTGTCACGGTGTTTGTAATCGTCATACCGAGACGAAGCGTAAATTAACTTATTGTTCCTGTTCTGATATTTTTTATAATTTTTCCGTAGCTTTAAATTGTTGCTTTTTGGTGTCCCGTGCCAA
The DNA here is from genome assembly GCA_964007245.1 of Hypomecis atomaria. NCBI lineage: Eukaryota > Metazoa > Arthropoda > Insecta > Lepidoptera > Geometridae > Hypomecis > Hypomecis atomaria. Next base: position 8,692,523 of record OZ023293.1, read on the forward strand.
GGAGAAAAAATAGAACTGTGTTACTAGTGTTGTTTTTCTCTCGCCTTCAAATAATTTTATTGTACTTTCTGAACTTTAAAGTACACACTATAAAACTTTGAGAGAAAATCATGTTTATCTGTTTCTCTAAAATATTCCGCGTTTAAAATGAAAACTCTCACAAAAATCTTCCACTGTTTAAAATATACGTTATAAATATTCTTAATGGTCATGGAGTTATATTTATAAGTGTTTTAAGTCAGTGAAGATGCGTAAAAATACGTATTTGTAATAAAAAGTATTTGTTGAAGTCGGGGCGGGCCGCTAGACCTAATCTTAGAAGTACTCGTATACAGATATGCTTTTTTGTACCCTGCGCTCGAGACACATAAGCGAAAAAAACCTCATAAGGTGCAAAATGCATATCTACGATGATTATGATTTTAACAGTTTCGTGGAAAATTAAGGCTCCCACCTTTATATTGAGGCGACTAACATGAGCCGATCTTGAATCATCCAACTTTGCGTTCAAGCGTCGTTTTTCACCAAAAACGTACCCTGACAGACACCACAGGCCCGACCACCAAACGAAAAACTAATCAAAACTTTTTCCCACCTCCCGTCTGCGGTCACTATTCTATCAAATCGTCGATTTCATACAAAAAGAGGTATTTGTATCTCTCATTACGTCGCAATATGCAATTAAGGTGACCGAATCCCATTTCCCGATTGTGACATGGCCTTTTCAATTCACTGTTTTGTTGATCGCCTTGTGCCGATTACGAATGTTTTTCGACTTACTTTGATTTATTTTATGTAAAGGTAGCGTAATGAAATGTATGTAGTTACTTAATTGATTTAAAATTACAAAGTCAGTGTTCTCCTCTGCGTAAAATGTTAAACTTTAACTTAAAACTCTGTAAAGTACTAAAAGATTTTTTGAAAACTTTTGTTCTTACAAAACTCTTCAGGCGTTCTGTTTTTGGCCACGTTTTAGTTTGCGTAAGCTATTAAGTCTTTTACAACATTATCTGTACATAAACGTGAAAAAAAAATGTTTTATACGCTTGGTCACATAGCAAAAGTTGATCATAATAATGAGTAGGTACAGGTACAGAGATATCCTCTGATATTTACGGCATCTAAATTAACACCCCTTATGATCAAAATATCAATTTTAAAATATGTAATCATACTTATATTATAAAGTTTGTGAGTATGTATGGATTAGCCGATGCAAGCCGTTTCCAAGCGGTCTTATTGGAGATCCATAGACCATAGGCATATGTCCAGCAGTGGATTTCTTTTGGCTGAAGGATGGATGGATGTTTGTTAATATTTCACGCCCAAGGCTAAACTGATTTGGATAAAATTTGGTAGGAAGGTGGCTATATAGGCTACCTTTTATCTCTGGCTAACGCGGGTAACACCGCGGGGCGTGGCTAGTATAATAATACAAACATAGTAAGGTTACCTATAGAGAAATATGTCGTAGGCAGCGAGCTTTTACAATGCTAGACGATCGTTGTATGTAGGTGTAACAATTTGTGCAGTAGTTTGTAGTTAGTAATCACTTCCAATATAAACCTACGCTAAGCCAGAGCTCATTAGTACATCCTCTTCTGTACAACAAATTGCATCATGACCTTTGAATTCATAATATGTGAATGTAAATGTATTATCTCCTTATCAAAGGTAATCATCATCATTAATCATAAGTGAATAAAAATATTTTACGATCCTGAGACTTGAAAATAAACAATCGTATGGAATGCTTGTACGGGGTATGAATAATGTTTGTGTTCTTTCCTGTTTTCTTTTAAGTTATAAAAATGTTTTTGTTGGTAAAAAAAATGTTGTGCAGATGTGAAGTTATAAGAATCTTTATACACATTACAAAATATTAAATTTTTAAAAACACTTACAATTTTATAAATAGGTACTTACATACATTGTACGATCAAGAACTAATCTCATATTGTCGTGTGATTATTATTCAATGAAAAACCTCGCAATAGTATTGTTTCAGCTCATAATATGGTCTTGCTTCATACTAGATACTCTTTATTTTTTTTATTTTGAGAATTCACGTTATTTGCCCAAAGAAGATCCTGCAATCAAGTAACCGTTTCTAATGTCTATTGAAAGCATAAAAACGTATTGATTATACCTACACCATTAAATGGCGCCAGACAAACAATACATAAACTTTTTGTATGCAAATTATACCTAAATACCAACTTGGAGCCGTTTGAAGGCGCGAACAATTAATTAAACAAAATACCTATAAGTTTTTACAACAATCGAAACGAGATGGTTTTACAACCCATCCTATCGAGGCACTATTATGGAAACCGCAAATATGTGATTGCCATTGGACTATATGGAAAAAACCCAATCGTATTTTTACGCTCAGGATATGTGTGTTAAGATACATATTTCGTTTTGCAAAATGAACGAAAACCTACACAAATGTCACCAAGATTATTTGTCTTTTACTTAATGGTGGAAAAAGCGGTCGACACAACTTGTGTACCTACTGACCTATTCTGTCATTCACCATAATTGAAAACCGAAACTCAAATTGATTTCTACTTTTTTGGATAGTCGGGCAAACTGTGAAATAGATCTTTTTGTGTTAAATATTAAGATGAAGTACGCTGAATTATTATATATCAGATAACACATTGTTGACGAAAGCTTTCATATTCTTAGAATCATGTGAGACAAAAAATTGACTCTTCCACGAACTTATCTAATAATTTTATGGGTTTGACCAAAACCATCATATTTTAACAATGATTAATCGCCATTATTTACCTACTAAAGGTGTTGATTCTTCGCAAATAATATCCGAAAAAGCATTAATAGACATCATCTATCATCTGACACTAGGCCGGTTGCTTCGCGGAAAGCCATTAATAAAATTGGTGTTGATCGATTTTGTGGTCATTACTAATATTATAAAGGAGATACTATGAATTTGCCCAGTCATATCCAGGGATATTTCTAATCAATTTGCATCCTTTTAGGGGCTTATTCTGTACATCAAAACTTACAACTTTTGTTCTGCGACGTTTGTCTAAACTCAAAAAAAAATTGTTGTTCCATACATTTTGTCGCGGGTGAACGATATTTTTATATGGAACAACAATTTTTTTTTTAATTTAGGCAAAAGTCGCAGAGCAAATGTTGTTAGGGTTGATGTACATAATAAGCCCCTAAAATGATGCTAATTGATTAGAAATAACCCTGTATAATATTATACCAATAGATAAATATTGATATTATAAAGGTTGGTAAATGATAGCATAGATTTTCACGGTCATGAATATCATACCAATTATTGTAAACAGAAGAACAAGGTGAAACTAATAAGTTACAGGAAAAGTACCTAGACGGTGTATTTCATAGATCATTGGAAAACATACGTCCATTTACCATTGTACTCGTACTTAGTCCAGACAAGATCATAATAGAGAATACCTAGACATAATTTAAGCCGATTAATTGAAACCAAAATGTGCTCAAAATGTTTCATTTAGGCGTTTTCATATGTATGTAATACTTAAAAGCAGGGGCATTTTTATCTCCAAGCTTAAAAATGATAAAGGGTCAAATCCAAAATTAGATCAGTTCCAAACCAGCAAAATCCAGTATCGTCACTTTAATTAGATTCGACTTTCACTAAGATGAATCTGAAAAAAATCTGTAAAAGATAAAAGATTCCAAAATTAATTCCCTACAAATACGCCTTGAAAATGAATGAAATGTTGTAATAATGAAAGGAAATTAACAACAACATTGGCAAGTAACCCCGCATCGACATTATGGCTTTGTATCAATGCGTTGGCTCACTATTACAAGGTTCTATGTTACAATTTTACTACTTATTGAGGTATGAATGCTGCAAGGTTCTATGTGTCATTTAGCCACACTTTTTAAATAACAAACCGCTAGATGGCAGCACATTTACTACGAAATATTAATGTTCCATAGTCCTATGTTGCATTTTTATTACACAAAGAAATAACAAAGTTCCATGTTAAACATAGAACCATCACCATGTTGATTTTATTCATTTTTTTTATAACATGGTTCTATGTTAAACATATGACTTGCTTAGAGAAAAAAACATCAACGTGTCTATGACCAAAGTTCTATGTCAGCTGTCAGTGTCAAAATCATCTCAATTTCGCGGCTAAATGTTACGGGTTTTTTGTGTCAATAGAACGGTTATCCCAAGGAATACTCTTGGTTATCCCTTCAATTTCGTGTAAAATAGTGAGCGTCGTATAATAATGGACTATTCAAGTGATGACTCAGTGGCAGATAAAGATTTCGTGCCTCCATCACCTCCTTGTCGTATATCTTCAAGTTCTATGAGTTCAACAGATTCTGACGAAGATAGAAGGTGAGTTAATTTCAATTTCATACTATACAGTTGAAGTTTTTCAATAGATAATTTTCATGAACTAAACTAGTATATATTTATTTTCAGATCTGTACACAATCAATCGAACGTTGATGAAGGAAATGTTGTGTGTGAAGCACAACCTAAAAAACGATCACGTAAGCGACAGAGAAATGAACAAGAATGGAAGATTAATAAACGAAAAGATGCAAGAAATAAGGGGTTAGAATATGTGTCTAGTCGTAAGAAGCTAATGCCGGCAAAGAAGATAAGAAAAAGCAAGGATTGTCTAAATAAATGTGTGTTTAAATGTAGCCAAAAGATTACTGATGATGAAAGGTTATCAATTTTTACTAATTATTATAAATTATCTTCAGAAGAAAAACGAATGTTTTTGCTGAATAATACTAATTGTTTGCAACCTGACAGGAGACGCAAAGGAAATAATGATGAAAATTCAAAGAAAAAAGTTAGCTATCAGTTTTTTTTCACTGTGAACTCTGTGAAGATAAAAGTGTGTAAGAATTTCTTCTGTGATACTTTGGTGATTAGTCAGAAACCAATATATAATATTCACAAAACAAAGAACAATATCTCAAATACTCCTGCACCCAGTAACCAAGGGAAACATACAAAAAGAGCCACAGCTGAAGAAGATAGACTGCTTGTTAAGGAACACATTAATTCATTTCCCCGGGTTCCATCACATTATTGCAGGAAAGACTCTTCTAGAGAGTACTTAGAACGCTATTTGACCATAAAAAAAATGTATTCTCTGTATACTGCCTGGATTACAGAAAAGAACAAGGTTCCAGTTAAACAAGAAGTATATCGACGTATATTCTGTAATGATTTCAATATTTACTTTCAAAAACCCAAAAAAGACAGATGTGATTTATGTGAGGAGGTTGATATAAAGTACAAAGAAGGACATACATTAACATCAGATTTACAAGAGAAGATAAACAGGCACAAAACAGAAAAGATGGCTGCTAGGTCAAACCGTGATAAAGATAGAAAAGGTACCATTCCAGTATTGTGCTTTGATCTAGAGAATGTTTTATCTTGTCCCAAGGCAGAAGTAAGCAATTTTTTTTACAAAAGTAAATTTTCTACTTACAACATGACTGGCCATCTTTCTACTAATAAAAAAGTGTACTGTGCTATTTGGAGTGAGCACACTGCTGGAAGAAGCGGAAATGATATAGCAAGTGCAGTATACAAAATTTTGACACAGGTTCTGCTTGACAACCCCCATTTCACATCAATTATATTATGGAGTGATAGTTGTGTTCCACAAAATCGCAACAGCATCATGAGCTTTGCTTTAAGACAGCTTATGGATAAATTTCCTACATTGGAACAAATTACTTTAAAATTTTCAACACCTGGACATTCTTGCATTCAAGAAATTGACAATGTGCATAGCTGTATTGATAGAGTCCTCGCAAAGGCTGAATATTATTCACCTATATCTCTGATGAGATTATTATTGCAGGTAAATTCAGCTAAACCCTATTCTATCTTGCAAATGAGTGGGAAAGATTTTTTTAATTTTCAAGAAGCCTGTTCAAGGCTAAAATACTCACTAATTCCTTTTTCCAAAGTGACAGAGCTTCGATTTACGAAGTCACAACTAGAAGTGAGTTTTAAATGTTCACACACTACAGAATCATACACTGTAGCTAATCTGAGACCCCAGAATACCCGAAGGAATCTAAACACAGATTTTATCACCGAACCAAAACTGTTAAAAAGACCTGTATTGTGCAAGACTAAAACGGATAATATACGGTCGATGTATCGGTGGATGCCTACATTGGACAAGGAGTACTATGAGGCAATATTCAGAAAATAAAATGTGACTTAACTTTTTAATATTGTCTAAATTTAACTTTTAGTGACTTATTTTGTCTAAATAAGCATAGTTTTTATGATAAATAAAGATATTTAATGGTATAAATGCTTTTTAATGCTACTGTAACATGAAAATAAGGAGAGCCCTATACTATAGGTATACTATAGGTATAGCAGTGTGTGATACTGGGCTGAAATGATGATTTCTTTCACTTATTTAAGAAGAACAAAGTGCTAAGTTCTGGTTTGAAATAAATAAATAAACATTTTTTGAATCACAAAGTTCTATGTTATTTTAATTTCGTTAATATTTCAGAGTATAAAAGTTGATATCCATTTTTTTGTTCCTAGAAAGCATTACATAGTCCTAAATTAAGATATTAAAATGTTACTTAGGCATTAGAGCTACATGTATAGCTTTTGCTTAAGTCGAAAATTTAAAAGTCAAATTACTCAACTTCATTAAAATTAACTTAGAACCTTGTAATAGTGAGCCAACGAATGGACGGAAGTTAGGTAATTCCGCACATAATTCCGCAGGACCTTGAACTCGATGTACGGTAAATGCAACTCGCATGCAAAGCTCTAATCAGGAGTCCGGGGGCGAATCGTGCTGACTGTCGCTGAATTTCTGATAACACACAATAATTCTACTAATATTATAAACGCGAAAGTTTGTATGTATAGATGTTTGTTACTCTTTCACACAAAAACTACTGAACGAATTGAGATGAAACTTTACGATAGTAATGCTTATACTTACATCAGAATAACACAGCTATAATTATAAAGATATTGCGTGAAACGAAGTTCGCCGGGTCACTTAGTATAGCTATAAGCCGAATCATACAAATCGGCGGACGTGAAGTTAGCTATTTCTAATTCGAAGTGGGGGCGATGGATCCTGCACTGACGTTCCGCATGGGGTGTTTTGTGCATTTACCCCTCCAGCGTCCAGCGTGAAGTTAACTACAAGCTGCGCAATATTCAATCAACGCGCTGCTGAGCTACAGTCAGGATTGGATATTGCGCAGCTTGTAGCAAACTTCACATCCGCCGACGATGATTCTGCCTATACCTAACTTAGCGCAACTTCTTTTCCAAACAAATGTAGGACAAAACATACAGCTATATTTTAAACTAGTTGCCCGTCCCGGCTTCGCCCAGGTACGACTGGCTAAAGAAGACAAATAGTAAGGATCCCTAATTTTTTTTTGAAAATATAATATAGCCTATGTTCACCGGGGATAGCGTAGATTTCCAACAGTGAAAGAATTTTTCAAATCGGTTCAGTGGTTTCGGAGCCTTAGATGCAAACACACAAGCAATGAAATCTTTCCTCGTTACAATATTGGTATAGATTGGCTAAGTCAGTTTGTAGGTATAGGCCGAATTTAATTTAATGGCGTCTGTGAAGTTGGCTACAATCTGCGTAAATCTTCACTCCTCGCCGCCGCTGACATGTGAATTTGCTACTGCATAACGTCTCGTGTTCACACACGTCATTAAGTTCGATCCGACCTATAGATCGTATTAGTCGGGTAATTTACTCCTAATCCCAATGTTTTTAGGCCGTCTGAAGACCTCTGACATAAGTACCTAACTGAATAAACGCTGCGTGTTATCGGAGCCAAGACAACGCTTGGATGTAAATTCGCAAGATACCTAGTTATACAGAGTCATAGGCATTAAACGCAAAACCTTTTAAGGGCGGGGCTAATACATCTAGACAAACAACTTTTGTTCTAGGACTTTTGGAAAACCACGAAGAGGGGCGAGTACTTCTAGACAAACAACTTTTGTTCTAGGACTATTGGAAAACCACGAAAAACAAAATCTGCTTTTTCCTAAGAAAAGTTCATCAACGCGCGGCAAAATGCGAAAATGCATTTTTTTTTGCGAATTTTCAAAAGTCGTAGTACAAAAGTTGTTTGTCTATATGTATTAGACCCGCCCTTAAAATGTTTTGCGTTTAATACCTTTTACCCTGCATAATGGATGGATACAGAAGTGCAAGAATACTCCAGTGTTATTTTTAATCGCGCTGCATTTTATGACTAAAAATGTATGGAACAGCAATTTTTTACAAGGGTCTATGAAAATGAATAATGAGTCGAAAATTGAGTACCTATTTATAATGGTCTCATTTCGTCTCAGCACAGGGCAAAATTATTACCAAATAAAGCTTATTATGTGGCATACATACATGTTCTTAACATAAGCATTATGTAATACCTAATAATAATACATAAAACTTATGTCAAGAATGTACGAATAGCGATTCTTTCCATTGTTGTATGATTTTCTTTCTTTCAAGTAAAACATCACGCGAACGAGCTTTAAGGAACTCTATATTCCAAAAAAACAAAAAAATGTTGGTAAACAGTAAACATGCGTGCCAAAGAAATATTAAGCTGTCTTAGATGTTGTGTTTCGACTACTCTACGTAGATACTTCGTAAATACTGGTACAATAATACATTTGCATTGTATCTAATTGGTACTTTTTGGCCTTAACTACGTGGCTTTTGTCATTTGTCTCGTCAGTAGACTGAAATGTGTGTTTTACTCGTATGGTTTGGCTTGTGATAAGATAGTCTTATAGTCGTTTGTTTATGCCATTCACCTCTATCCTTTGCCAATTCCATCCATGGCATAAACAAATGGAGGCCTATGCCCAGCAGTGGGTTATTAAAGGCTGATGATGATGATAGTCGTTTGTTACACTAATTAGATATGCCACTCTAAATTACAAAAGATGCACTAGCAAACTTCTTTGTAATTAATTCGAATTTTGGATATTCTCCAACTATTTATTCGTAAAAACAAAAAGAAAAAAAAATTCCCCATATATTGTGACTAAGCTTTTCGTCTTGGCAAAATTCTACTAGAAAATACAAGCTCGCCTAACGAACGTAACAAAAACCTGCAATTTTTTTAAACGCTTTACACTCGTATATCTGTCAAGATTTAAGCCCTTACATAAAACGAAATATGAACACGACGAGATAAGTTTAAATTCCAAAGAGACGAACGATCGAAAAGACGGTTACCGTTACGAATGAGCTTAAAGGCAGTGACATAAAAAAAGGTTTTTTAAGTCAATATGACACAAGGTCCGTGCGCGGCGGAGCAGAGCTCGCCCCGTAAGTCATCGAAGCTGTCAAGATAAGAATGAGTGAATGAACACCTGCCGCTACCGGTGTTACGCGTGCGCCTACGCACCCCACCAACAACATACAATTCCAATTTTAAAAATCCAACTCGCATCTCTAACTTCAATCTTAAAACCTACCATCTAAAGATCGAAATCCAACGTCCAATATCATTCCTTAAATCCACAATCGCACAAACGCAATTACCGGGCCAGTTTTAAGCGATTATCTTCTTGAATCGACTCTAAAATTAGGCATAATAATGATTATCGTTGTTTTTAAAATATGACCGACAAGATTTGACATCCGGAACTGGTCATATTTTTATTGGTTTAAAGTGTAATTACTTTAATAAGTACTGTGAAGTGGTTTCGAAGGAAACTCGGTACAATTTCGTCGTATCCGTTGCGTTAGTTTATTTGTAGATTTTCCGCTGTGTGTTGCGTTTGATTTCTTGGAACGGGAGTTTCGTGTTTAACAAAATTAATATGGTCGACATTCTCGTGCTATTTGTCGTTTTTAATTGGGCTAATTGTCGGGTGGATCGGTTCATAGAAGCACATATGGCGAGTCGTGTAGTATGCGTCATTCATTCATGAGATACGAGGTGTCGAGGTTGTTTAATTTACGCCTTAATTATTACGTATTGTTTTCGTTCGGTTATTGTAAACACATGATCCGGATACGCTGTTAATAGTATCACCATTACACAAAAAGTCAACTGTCATGTTTATAAAAATTTAGTCAAACATACGAGTACTAATCACTATCAGTACATAATATAAAACAAAGTCGCTTCCCGCTGTCTATCCCCATGTATGCTTATATCTTTAAAACTGCACAACGGATTTTCATGCGGTTTTTTTAAATAGATAGAGTGATTCAATAGGAAGGTGTATAATACACCTGTGCAAAGCCGGGGCGGATCGCTAGTAGAAGTATAAAATAGAGTTGTAAATTTAAACGTAGCATTTTATTGACAAGTTCTGCAAAAATTTAACGAGTGAGTTTTTCGTTTGAACTGATTTAAAGTCCAATAATTTTTGCAACCTTTGAATTAACCATCGTAAAAGGTCTTATACAAATTACAGCTCAGGATCCAGCAAATATACTTCAAGTCTCGACTCGTGACCGTTGTCACGACGTAAAACTTAGTTGAAACAACCGTGCATTCAGGCAAACCTGCTTATTCAATCACGATGATCGTAAAATTCAATGTGCTTCAATTTAGCCAAAGACGATGGAACATCTTTGGCGCCAAGCGTTCACAAACTTCCACGTCACTTTGAAATCAGCTTTGCAAAGGAAACTCACCCCGGTCTGATATAAAATTTTCAAGCCGCTTTTTGGCGGCAAAGTCGTCCTTCTATGCGGGAGAAGCGGCAGTTTATCCGGTCTCCGTATGTGAATCTCTCCTGACGGCCTGAACGCTTCCAGGGGCGTCCTGATGACGGCGCGGACTCCGCTGCACACCCACGCGAGGAGTACGAAAGCTAGCACTTGCATACTGGCCACTTGTGCACAAAAGTTTAAATTTGGAGTTCGAAATTCGAGTTTGGTTCGCGTGTTAGGGCGCGAGCCGCGTGTCGCGTCGTGTCGTCGGGCAAGATCGGACTGGCAGCGGGCGAGGCAAGTCAGGTACGTCTTTGCCTACGCCCGGTATAACCACCTTGGGCGGGAACGAGTAGACTTGATACTTGGAGGCTTTCGATCGCTTCGAGTCTCTAAATAATAAATAAATAAATTGATTAAAACATTTATTAGGTATTACAACAAGTGGAGGTAATAACAAATAATAATCTTAAAAATAAGGTGCGGTAGAATGTCGCTAAAGTACCTTTAAAATATTTGGACCTTACACTAGGTCTCGTAAGAGCCTGTATATCAGGGGTAGTATTATTATATATTCTTTGATCAGGGTACAATTTTCTATTGGTCCTTTAACCGCTAAAGTAACCTAATACATTAAGACATTTTGAATACTCATACATGTGTCGATACTATGGATACGTATTGAAATACAATTGAAGCGAAAGCGAAGGTAAAAGTGATCGTATTTTAAAAGTGATAGATAGTATTAGGGGAGTATTCACTTCAAAATGGGAGGGAAATTTGATGTTGCGCTATTTATCAGCCGATTTTATTAATATTTGGCGAGATTGTTTAATATCTAAATCCTAACAATATTGGCTAGTATGATCCAAATCGGTGAAGTAAGAGTTATGAGTTATCACTAATTCCGTTAAAGAGATGTGTCGCGAAGTCTACTGTTCAGAAAACTACTAGTTTAACTACGATACGATATTACGTGGATATTCTCTACATTTAAGCTGACGACTGATTTAACTGAATTTTTTTGAACGGACTGCCTATCATCTGAATTTCATGAATAAAGAAATACTCTTATTCTTATTGAATCCTTAGTTTTACATTGCTATAGGTACGTAAGTTCTATACAAAACTTCTAAAAGGCATCCTTTATACTTATTACCTGTTTCTGAAGCTATGTTTTGCTCTTTTTTCGTATTATTTGTCTACCTTCTTCATGTTAACGTATGATCTTGTTAGCTAAGTATCTTCTTTATTTCTGTTCCTTATAGTTTTGCGTTTGACTACATACTGCTTGATGTGAACTACATACTGTCTTCTTTGTATTTTGCTTGCTAACTTATCTTTATCCGTAACTATTACACAACATTTAATTAATAAATAAACAACAAAAATTGTCCATAAAATATTAGAATCTGCTAAGTACTGTTTTAAACATAAAATCGATTCTCACAATCAAAATAAAATATATCTTATTTACCAAGGATCAAGACGGTTTTATTGCCACAAGTTGACTTCCTACCGACGATGTTTTTTTACACAATCTTGTTGCTCAGATATAAGGCGGTGTCCACATTCAATTTATTAATATTACGAAATTAAAGTTAAGCTCTTTACATAAAACGTCAACATTTCAAAGCTCACGATTTTACTGCAAAATATTAAAATTGACAAAGAGATTGTTATCTCATATATTTTAGGTGCTATTAAAAATGATAAGCTGCACGATATTTTTTATGCATTCTTAGATTTGGTAAAATTGTTAAATTATGTATTAGCTACTTTTAAGTGACGTCATCCAGTAAGTATATTTCATCGTCATTATTTTATATTGTTTACCAATGCTTAAAAAGTCGCGATTGGTGTGTTTAGCTGTATAATTATTTGTTTATTCATTCATAAGTCATAAATTTCATACAGTATCCTTATACCTCTACATTTCATGGTTTTTTATTGTTAATCAATGGTTGAAAGATCACAATTGCTATATTTTTTACAATCGTCATCCACTTAAAAATGTGATAAAAACAAGCCCATTGACTATTCCGAGTATCAATGAAGTCAACGAAGCCCATTCAAAAGCACAACAAAACATTATCGCAGGAATTAACACTCTACAGTAGCATAAAGCGAGGGGTACACCGTTCCTCTAATCCACACTTCAGTGACAATGCCCACAAACCAATCACATCAATTGTTTTAAAAACACCATTCAAGCATTCGCAGAACAGGATTTCCAAGCTGGAAAAAATCCATTGTCAGTGTAACACGAGCTTTATATCACCCGTCTCGCTCGCTCCCATTCACCTGGCCAAGACATGAATGAAGTTCCTTATGAATGGAGTGGCTATAGTACTATACATACCTGCGCGGATCGTAGGTATGTCTATAGGTGTTTATGTAGAAATATACGTGTAGGTATATACGTTAGAGGCCACGTCACAGTTGAGTCAATAGTTACTTCGCTGGCACGTGGTCAATCATCTTTTTATTCCATGTTATAAATAAATGTTTCGTTAAAGCTGCTTTAAATATGAATTGTTATTTATCATTTATATCGTTGGGGTAGTTATCCCTGTTTAATTAATGTTAGGATTGTTGTTTGTTTGTTTGTTTCTTATTCGCATGGCAACATAGGACCGGACCGATGGCAACGTAATTTTCTGTCATAGTTCGTTTTTAGGGTTCCGTATCCAAAGGGTAAAAACGGGACCCTATTACTAATACTCCGCTGTCTGACTGTCTGTCACCAGGCTGTATCTCATAAACCGTGATAGCTAGGCAGCTAAAATTTTCACAGATGATTTATTTCTGTTGCCGCTATAACAACAAATACTAAAAACAAAATAAAGTAAATATTTAAGGGGGGCTCCCATACAACAAACGTAATATTTTTCGCCGTTTTTTGCTCCATATTAATAATAGCAACATGTAGACGTTTGAAATGGGGCTAAGGGGGTTCCCAGTGGCGTGCACACAGTTTTAAGACAGGGTAGGCAGAAAATTTTGCTCACCGAAAACACGTTGGTTTTGGTTCGTCGTCTTGTCGATTGATAATTATCAACATTATAATGTAGGTAATTGCCAAATGCCAGCTCAAATATCCATAGATTGACTGCATTTATAGACATATCAATTTACGGATATTCGAAGTGGCCTTTCGGCGCGTTTGTTAGATGTTTTGTAATGTTTTGTAACCGATGTCGTTCCAGACGGTTTTATTATTTGAAAATAGTAGACAAACGAAACAAAATAACCGATTACTGTGTATGCAACCTGTCAGCCAATGATATGAATCATATTGTTTTTTATTGAATTTACGACTGACTTTACCTTTAATTTGCATTAATTGCAAATCCGGTGTAGCACGACCTATCTCGATAACTAGTTTTTTTTTCACCGAAAGATAGTTTTGAAAACGCATCATATTTTATTTTCTCAATACACACACCATCTGAACAACTTTCACAGACAATATTATCCATTTTTCACTCTATTGACAACTTTAAAATCCTAAATATCTGATAGCGTAGTCAAAAACACAATACACATCAAACAATATGGCGACTATTGACTATTGAAATTAGTAGTAAAAAAGGGAAATATAATACCACAAAAAATGATGGCCATCTAAATGTATAAAATTCAATGAAACAATGTCACTAAAATATTTGCATTGCCCAACAAACTTTCTTTCGGAAATGTTCGGTACGAGTCGTAATTGTTCGTGTTAGCTAAGCAAAAAGACACTGTCTTTTCATGCAGTTGTGTGCGTGATTTTTGTCATTGTGTGTCAGCAAAGCCCACGTAGCTATAGGAACGCACACACATTAAATCCGCATGACCACGACTTACTACGAGAGCACACATACAAAACATTAAGAGATCCATAGTTTGTGTCTTTGCCGTGGCAAGAGCGGGTGGCGCTCGTGCAGCGCGAATCGGTGAATGCGAAATCGATTTTATCTTAATGATACCACCCGCACTCGATAGGTGGAGCTGATTTATGATTTAAGTTTTTTATGTTATTTTGTTAATTGATAAAATATTATGAGATCTATTATTAGAACTAGGGTAGGCAGTGTCTTTCTGTCTTTATGAAGCGTCCGCCACTGGGGGTTCCCATAGGGTACGGAACCCTTCGTGCTCGAGTCCAACTCGCACTTGGCCAATTATTTGAAGACGGACAACCTAGGCGTTTTCCTCGGCGTTTGTTCACAGCTTTTGTCAAGAGACATAGTGACATAGGTAATCATCACTATCATCAAATCAGCCGTAGGACATTAATTGCTGGACATAAGCCTCCCCTATTTACACTATTGGAAATGAGAAGTTTCTCATTTTGACCGAAACGAAGTGAGAAAGGTCTCCGTTTTTGCTTTCGTCTGTCAGGATGTTGACACGCATCTAGGGGACAGGCAGCTAGTATCTAGTAAATTACATTACGATCAAAAGTTATTCTATCCATTTATATGTATGTATATATACAAAAAAAAACTTGATTAAATTACGCCTTGGAAATTTTATCCTAATGCTACGGCACGTGTAAACTATTTCTTCATGTAAATTTTATTTCCGATGAGTCAGGATTACTAATAAAAATTAATACAATTACAAATTCATGACCATTCAGATTTGATTAATCTACAAATTATAAACATTAGCATTTTTAGTACTATTCAACAAAAAACGTAATTCGAATCCAATGCCTTCCGGATGTTACAAAATTACTTCCAAAAACCCACAAAAACACCGAAATCATTTATCACCTTTTTATAACGCACATAAGCTACTTTTCCATTGGCCATCAAGTAATAAAAATCCTCCTTAAGCCTGGACCTTTTTTACGGAACCGGTTTTTATTAACAGTTTTAAAAAAACAGTTTATGGCCACGCGAAGTAACGTCTTGTCCATATTGCTGGACTTAGGTACGCTTGATCAGGCTCGGTGCAGAAGGAAATTGGAAATGTGAAGAAATTTCTCTTTTTGACCAACGAACCGAACTGGAGGAGGTACTCAATTCGTCGCGTATTTACATATGTATTTTTTATGTATAACCACGCAAAACTTTTTTCATAGTAGTCCGATTTCAATAATTCTTTTTTTATTGGAAATACTATACTTAAAAATTGGTCTCATTAAAATTTTATTGAAATCGGCTGAGTCATTTTTGATAAATAAACAATAATGTGAAAAATACCACGTCGATCTGTGCGAAATATTCGCGAATTCTGTACACGGGTGAAGTTGGTCATGCTATTTTTTGCAAAAAAATATTATTGACTGAAACGAAGTGAAAGAGGTCTCCGTTTTTGCTTTCGTCTGTCAGGATGTTTATTTTCATCTACAGGTCGTATTTTTCAACTAATCTCGACTTGTCATAATTTTATTAGTTCAATCGAAACAAAATTACGATTTACATTGGATAGACGTTTTGATGATAATAATGTGCAATGGTGGTAATGGCAAGTAAATATTACTTTGACGTATATTTTTATTTGTATTTAAATATAGGTATATCTTTCCATCCGTTTGTAGCTCCCAAATGACAAAATCTGTTTTGATGCATTTTACTAGTTACTTTATCACATTGAACCTAAAAATTGACCCTACTTCTAAGACACAAACTTTCATCACGATCTTCAAAGGATCCAAGTTGCTGGAAAAAATTCAACGTGCCCATGGATATTCCGGCAATAAACGAGGGAGATGAGCATGGTGCCCGAGAGTGGCATTGTGGTCTGTCCTGCGTAGACAATGGGGTCTAAGAACGTACTTGAGAATTTAGAGTGGTCAGCTTTTTGCAGCATAGGGATGAGGTGTAAGAGCTGTTACCGGTTGCCTATTTCGTTTACGGTTGGGTTTATCGATAAATTAGATAATTTAAGAGAAAATTAATTTAGTGAATTAGTAGATATTTTATTGAACATTATTTCGAATTTTTCAGATTTTTGTAGCGTAGGGATGAGGTGCAAGGGCTGTACATTTCGAATTTTTCAGATTTTTGTAGCGTAGGGATGAGGTGCAAGGGCTGTTACCGGTTGGCTTTATGTTATAACGTAACACGCTTTTACCCTTAATTAAACTAGTTTAAAGAAAAATGTGTATTTTGTAGTTTCAATTTAATTATAATTTAACATTTTAAAATTGATTCATTAAAATAATAATACGAGGCAAAAATCCAAGAAATTATAACTTATCTATCTTTTAAGTTGTCACTGCAACAATGATATCTTTTAGAGAAAACCGAATCCAAATCGATCTTTGGTACTGCTTTGGAAGTAGGTAACTGAGAACATTCCCTTTTCACTCATACAACTTCACACCCTCAAAGCATTTACCTTCGTTTCTGTAGTACATAAAAATAATACTGCCCGTAAACACAGGAAGGATGTCACATCACTAGTCCAACTAAAGGGACGCATTCGCTGGCACGCGCACTCAAAAACCTTTGTTCCTTCAGAATTCCCTTGTTATAGACAAGGTTTTGTTTCTTACTTAGAAGCGGTATGAGAAATCCGGTTAGGGAGTTTTTTTTCTCACAAGGATGTGCCTTGGTTAACGTACTTAGCGCTCGAGAGCTTTTTTTCAGTTTAAGCTTAGAATTGCAGATGAGTTTTTTGTTGCCTTTTTTCAAGATGCAAGTTCCTTGCGGAAGTTAGTACAGTTTTAACACGATTTCATTTATGTTTTTACAACGGATGTAATAATTATTATTTTTAGGTTTTTGGTTCAATACCTAAGGTACTGAACTATAAAAAATAATATCATTTAGTGTTATATATATTTAAAAATGATTAAGAAATTAAAGATCTTTATAAAGTAGCGCCGTCGGCTGTTCCCGGGATGTGTAGAAAATACCTTTTTCTTGAATAGCTAGTAATAAAATGTGGTAAATATGTTGCGCAAGTAAATAAATTATTTTTACAAAAGCTCCTTTGAGCGAATAGGAAGGACCTTATGCGCTTATCCATTAAAAAAATATTTCAAACTATGAATAATTAGTTTTCGCAAAAAATCGCAACACCGACTTCCACTCTGTACAGAATTCGAATAATTTGCACGAATCGATGTAACATCCGTGTACATATTTGTTGATTTATCAAAAACGGCTAAGCCGATTTCGATAAATTTTAATGGGACCACCTCGGAAATATTCTATTCTTTCAAACTAAAAAAGATTTTTTAAATCGGTTCACAATTGGCGAAAATATCGATGAACACACACACAAAACAAATACATACAGACGAACATAGTAGGTACCTTCTCCTTTTTGAATTTCATAAAATTTCGTGAACCATCATGGCGTAATATGGTTAGAAGTTAATGCCCTGTATATGAACAAAATTTTATCAATACACTGAATATAGATATCCGTTACATTTCTGCCTACTATTATCAAGTTTCACCGTCGACAACAACAAGGGAAAATTATTGAAACAAAGTTTCCATTCGCATGTTCCCGTCAGTCAGTCGCTTCACAAAACAGCGTTTTGTGCCTCATTTAAATTTCAAAATCGAGGACGACGTCAATCACGATCTTTATCCAACTCACGGAAACCTAATCTCGGTGTCGTGCAAATAAAAATTAACACGGCCCCTGTCATCCCTATCTGATAGCGGCCACGAAAATGATACCTACTTTAATTACTCGATACAAACTACAATCATTAAAAGTTGGGCCGTTTTACAAAGGGCCCCGTGCTGGCCGGAACGAGTTTTGTATTCAAATGTGAATCTCATTTAGCAGAATTATGAAAGAGTAACAGATCATTGTCGTATTTAGCAGAATTACAAAAGGTAACAGATTCGAACTGCTCGACTGATTCTGTGCCTGCAGCTGCATTAGTGACAATAATGTTAACTGTAAATTAGGCCCAACAAGAGAAACCATAGTACGGTGTATCTGTTTGATGGCTATCATTTATTTGATACTGTGTAGTCGCAATGTAGTTTGTTATAAATATTTAATATTTATTCATTTTTGTTTTTTGTATAAGGTTAAATCATCTCATTAATTTCAGTTTTCGATAAATCAGTATATCTTTATAAAATTTAGGACTACTCCAGAATGTTACCACTAGATAACTTTTTGTATGGTACCCACAACACGGGCCTCGAGCCTAGTGTGGGACCAAAATATATTTCGCTTGTGAATCCTGAATCTAATTATCTTGCCAAATTTCAACTATTATTCGTGTATTTCAATTTTAGTAACTAAATAACATTGACTTTGATTAAACAATAGTATAGTGTACGAAGGTGCTGTAGGTGGTAATAGATAGGTACCAGGGCAGCATAAGAACCTGAAAGGACTCTGAGTAAAGCACAGCAAGTTGTATTCACCAACTCGAAAACGCGTTTGAAACGAGCGAAGTTGTAATCGCTGAAATCACGCGATACAACTACGAAACTACAATAAATTAGGCTCTTTAATAGATGAACTTGTAGCCCTTTCACACTTTGTTACTATTGGATGGCTGATTAAGTTTGAAATAAGGGAGCCTGCTGATATAAATGTGAGCGATTTATGTATTCGAAGGGTGTTTGCGTTATTGCCGTGTTCGTGTTAAACTAGGAACAATCCATGACTGTTGATGATCTATAAGATCGATGTTTGCAACGACATGTAGGTAATTATATCAAGACGAAACTTGTTATATATAAACCAATTGAGAACGAATTCGTTAATACTAATAGTAACGTCAGTAAAAGTAGGTATTTAATTTACATAAACCGAATAAGTAAAATAAAATATCGGCATCGATTAATCAAACACAGTATTAATTGGTGTCTTCTTTATTCCATTCAAACATTCCAGCTTTTATAACTTGATTGAACTAGTACATTCCAGTATATAAGTAAGTATCTACGGTAATTAACTAAAAAATATAGATCCATCTAAAAACAACATTGAAGCTATCAATAGGTACTTACTTATTATCACGACGTCATAATCGATGTTTTTTGCAACATAAACTATTATTTCTTTTGTATTTTTTAATAGCTTATCAAGCTTTCATCGAGACCTTGTGGAGCGGGCCTTCAAAATTCGAGTAATATCCGGTCGCATGAACCATTTCGTGATTTTAATTGCTGTACTTAACTGTCAACTGCGAAGTTAGTCTTAATTTACGTTTACTGGTTTTTAGTTATTGCCCTTTTACGGTTTTACTTCTATCGGACTGGAATTACTTTGGCATTGTTGATGTTGTACTTGCTTGAGTATTCTCAGCCCTGCAGGGTGATTCTGTGTGAAAAAAGCGCGAAACGAGCTCTAACGTGCTCTTTCTTGTTCAGAAATTCGTCTGAAAAATATGTATTTTTCAAAGAACATCACTTAAATTCGGTTTATAATTAATTTTAACGTAATTTCACAGTTAAAAAACATATCTCTAAACGAAATTCGCGGAAATAAAAAAAATCCTTGACGCGTTAGGTTACGTCTTGTCGATAGAAAACACCCCTGTGAGCGATACTCGTTTTGAAGTTTATTCTAAACCCCTAACCTGTACACTGTACAGTCTACAGTGAGGTTTTCTTTGTATCATAAAAGCTTCACAGAGCTTCTGGGGTAAATTCAATTTCAATACGCGACCGAGGCCATTTTGAACCTATCGTCTCGACTCTTCAAGGCGAACGTTTCCTTACTAGGTTACCACGCCTTCGGATGTAATTGGTTTGAGTTAAAACTTTAAATCTTATTTATCACGGGGTGCAGCTATAATATTATTACATACTCAAATTAACATTTTTTCTACTACTTTTTCGGGATCTATTTTCCAACCAATACGTTGTCAATTATCCTTACTCGTGTTTCGCCCACGTGTGACATTATTTTATCCTCTTCTATTTATTTATATCCATCAATTTTATCGACAACTTGTTACTATGGACTGTCTTACGTGCATACGTCGGTAGGTCTAATTCGATAGATAATTTTAACAATCAGTTTTGTAAGTGCGAATAGAGCAGTGTCAAAGAAATGTTTCTAAATAGTTTTATCTGAAAAGTTTCCTAGACTTATTAAATGGGTTAGAACGAATCAATTGTATATTAACTTTTTAGTATTTACTAATATTTAATATTTTTAAGGATTTCAAAACTAAAATTGGGAACTCGTCGCTTAACTAGCAAGGTACATTTAGGTGGTTTGCGTTTGATCCATTTGATGTATATTTCTGTACTGAGGACAATTAATACCTTCTATATTACGAAAACGTACAGATGTCATAAGATTTAGATAAAAATATTAGCCATCTCAGAGGCCTTCAGGCGGCCTACAAACGCTTGCCACCCGGCCTATACGAACCTACTTACTTACTTTTTGAAGGGCTTTCTCTTTTAATAATACATTTTTGTTTTATTTATTGACTATATTTCGGAGTCCTTTCAGAAAATTGTAACAAATATTAGCATTATATCACTGATTTTTTTCTATCCTGTACATAACTAATTATTATATTTCACCCATCCTCGATCATGAAAAAAAATCTGTGTAAAATATGTTACAAGAAATTCAAAATATAATAAAAAATAGTGTACAAAAGAAATATGTAATTAAAACACCGTTTTAAATGAGCGGCACGTGCTACGGTTGCTACATCCGAGTAATATTTCAAACATATCACATCTTCCGTAGCACTGCGAAACCAAGTCAATAATTCATCTTAGCTTCGAAAGCTACCCTCACGAAGTTCTACCAACCTGCTCTACGCGTGCCCTGTGTTACACGTGCACCGCCCACGCCCGAGTTTGACCTCCTATCATATTTGTCCTGACAATCATTCGACTACACAAATTCTATTAATAATCCCTAATCAGGGCTAACGATGTTGTTTGATTTTCCATTTCTGTTACGTGCATAATTTTGTTTGCTTTGTATTGTTTGTTATTGTAATTAAGTCGTGGTGGATTGTGATTTTATTAACATTTTTTCAAATTATATAATTTATCTTTTCAGTGCCAAATATCTATTCTATTCTACTCAATTCGTGTAGACATTAAAATGGAATAAAATTACTATGGCGACAAAAGCTGCAGCAATGCATGATATTTATGTACTGTAGATTGCTTAGAGATACATAATATTATTATAATCTGTATGGGTTTGTCGGCACCTTCTGATTTACCAAATTTTTCGTCTATTGTACAAAACTAGCTTTTGACCGCGGCTTCGCCCGCGTGGTATTTTAATTTTTGTGCTATTTTATGGATGCATTTTTTTTCTGGGTTAAAAAGTAGCCTATGTCACTTTCCGTCTTTCAAACTATGCCCATGCCAAAAGTCAAGTCAATCCGTTTCTCCGGTGCTGCGTGAAAGAGGAACAAACCAACAAACATACTTTCGGATTTATATTAGGTATAGTCATATAAGTAGTCATTTATTCATAACACCATTTGTTACAAGTCAAAAAGTAAACATTACATTAGGGCACTATACAATATAGCACGAAATAAAAATAGATAATACTTGACAATTTCCAAATTAGTCACTAAATCTTAATACAATTCAGGTAATTTTAAAAAGTCATTTACGTCATAAAATAGTATTAGGATTGGATGAGGATTATGTATAATTACCTATCTAAAATATACGAATTGGGATAGTTTCTTCGAAATCGCGATTATTTTTCGAAATGCTGTAGTCACCATACTTGCGTAGGACATTTTATTGACTTGCCCAGGCATTTTATTATTGTATTCAGGTTAATTGTAATTATTTTCGCCCACTGATATGTTAGTAAATATTAATAAAACAACTATTCTATTCACCGACATTTACCTCATTATCTTAACTAGGTTAACATCCTTTGAAGGCCTTTATAAAGAAACTCGTCTCGAGAAGTTATGTAATTGTTTACACCTGCCCACGTGGGGTTGTGTTGCAGGCAGCCTGTCGACAGTAGGTTCAGTTCTCGGCCCACTCCAATCCCACTAGTACCACAAATATGGATAGATAAATAAATATCACGCGGGTTACACAAGACATTGGCGGAATTTACCTCATAGATGCTAGCTGTTACGAAATACACGACAACACATTTCAGAGAACAAGTAGGTGTGCTACGACATGACTTAAATTAATTATTATAAAAATATAACTTTTTAAAAATCCAAGCTTTTGAGATCTTTGATGTCATATGTAGCAGCTGATTGCTAGCCAAGACAAGTAAAACGAGCCCAAACACGACGGGTCTATCTTGCGTGTTCTGTCCGCCTGCTCACTGCGTCTGCTTGCGTCCATAAAATATGCTATCCATTTTCCCTCTTAGAGCATGGGCGTCAACTATAAGCGGAAGGCTAATAGCGACTATTATACTTAAACTTCACTTCCGTTTACAATATACATCTCGAACTACAATCACGCCAGCTGTTCATTCATTAAAATCATTAACTATCCACCCACAAAGCCCACTGCTCCGTTTAACTATATTTAGAGGCAGCATATAAGGCTCTGGTGCGATTAAATGTATCAAATATGCACATATTGTGACTTATTCCATGTTTACTTTGCCCGTGTGACTCATGCACGAGTTCACGTTGGCAAGGACTTTTCCATACATGGGAGAGATTTACTTATTTATAGTACAACGTAGGCTTAATTTCATTTCTACTGGTTTAGGTAGTGCTTAAACATTTTGGCTCACGTTTCGTGTTTTTCTTTTTGATAGGAAAACGACCCCAACGGCCGTCATTCCTATTCGTGCTATTATATCGCCATTTCAACTTGATTATCTGTACTGTTCTGTACCAGCCTTATAATAGTCCACTGCAGGACGTATGCTTCCCACTAAATGATGAAGAAGGAAGGAGCGTGGTGGACAAATTCAAATACCAGTGATCCATGTGAATCCACCA
Source organism: Hypomecis atomaria (assembly GCA_964007245.1). NCBI lineage: Eukaryota > Metazoa > Arthropoda > Insecta > Lepidoptera > Geometridae > Hypomecis > Hypomecis atomaria. The sequence goes on from OZ023293.1 coordinate 8,716,118, forward strand.
ACCCGCAATGGGCCAGCATGGTGGATATGGCCTTTACGCTGGCCCAGCGCGGGTTGATGGATTCACATACGCCATAGAATTTCTTCTACGTTCGTACGAAAATTGCCTCCGATGTTTTTCTTCACCGAAAAGCCAGTGGTTTGAAATTCCGTACATAAGTTCCAAAGAACTCATAGGTACGGGACCGGGATTTGAACTCACACGACCTCACAATTGTAAGGTGGGTGTTACTACCACGACTTCGGCCACGGCGCTTGATTATGTACTAGAATCTAATTACTACAATTATGTTGATCGAGACCAACTTTGAATAAACGAAGCAGCATCTCTCCATCGGATCGGGCCTATCGCGTGCAGATCGGAAACCGGCTTGCAATTTGTCACAAGTAAAAACCAGTCGACTCATTACCCACCGGCGTAACACTGCGCTTCCTGCGCCTGCGCCGCCGCTTCCCGTCACGATAACGCATAACACAGCAGATTAAATTCGATCGAGGGATATCAGCTCATAATATTACTCTCTTTCCGTTCGACGGATGTTGAAGCCAGACATACCAAAGTTATGTAGTAAAGTTGGTATGGTCAGTGATGATAAGTAAGTTCGTATAGGCTAGGTGGCTAGCTCTGGTGTCAATGTTGTTAAGCTGTAGGCCTCTGACATGGCTAAACGGTTAAAACAACTAGGACCAACGATGAAGATTTATGGTACATATACGAATTCTCTAGCCATGGGCAATGAAAACGGTAAAGAGATTGTCTTCTTGGTCTATAGGTATAGAGGTAAAACGGTAGTCGAAATGCTTAGGAACTAGTAGACTTTCGTCACATCTTTGGGCTGATTTTTCCAATCGACGTTGCAGTTGAATTTTACCTTTTATTTCGTGTGATGTAGATAATAAAAATTTGCACAACAGTGAAATTCCAATAACCGTGACAAAAATATCTTTGTCATGTTACGCCTCAATCTCTCGGCTTCACTTAATTTTGCTAAGAGTAGGTATATACAGGGTCATAGATATTAAACGCAAAACATTTTAAGGGCGGGTCTAGTACATCTAGACAAACAACTTTTAAACTACGACTTTTGAAAATTCGCAAAAAAATAATCGCTTCTTCATACATTTTGCCGCGCGTTGACGAACATTTTGTATGAAAAAGCTGGTTTTATCTTCGTGATTTTCCAAAAGCTCTAGAACAAAAGTTGTTTGCCTAGACGTACTAAACCCGCTCTTAAAAGGTTTTGCGTTTAATACATATGACCCTGTAGGTGTGATTCAAAATCATAAATAAAACTAAGCTATTTTACATTTATCACTGTCTTTCTTAAACGTTATTCATACTTAGTTATTAAACTAGTTCGATTTAATACAAACGGTCCACAATCGCCAGAGCACTCGGTAAAGCAAGCTCGTACCTGACCGGCGGATAATTAACAGATTAATTACACCTACGGTTCCGTTATATGTCTCAAGCAGAGATTATTCACTTTTTCTGTGACCACCTGAATGCGCCGACACGTACTATTACTAATGATGGAGTTGTGGCCGTCGCACATCGTACCCACTCGAAACTTTATTTTTACTATACTTACCTGCACTAAGAAAATTACAGCCAAGTAAATGGATTAATCCAAATTGGTGCCATAAAATCAATATGATCTTATGGTGCAAACTTTTGATACATAGAATTTATCACCATAAGTTTTGGAACAAAATCTAAATTATTAACTTTGCAAATCTCTTTAGACTCTAAGATTCCGTCGTTCACTCGACCATCTCGACTCTAAAAACTCTAAAAACACGAGTTTTTAAACGTTAATATATCAATAACTGATTGAGCAAAATTTATGAAATTTTGGATTCTTGATAAGTTAAAAGACTTTAGTAAATGTGCCAAATTTCATGTATGTAGGCTAAATAGTTTTTGAGTTGTGAGGGAGTCAAAAGTAGCTCCAAATGGTTCGTGTAATATTACACACGGCCGCTGCGTCGCCAGTTTTCTTTGAACACTTTGGCTGGACACGCTGCCGCGTGTCTAGATTATTGTTGAACCAAAATGGCTCAGCCGATTTCGATAAAATTTTAACGGGACCACCTTAGCAGTATTATTTACCAAACAAAAAAGATTTTTTTGAAATTGGACTACTCTGCAAAAGTTATTCGTGGTAATACATAAAAAAAACGCTTCGACTTGATAACTTCCTCCGTTTCATCGGTCAACAAGGCAAGACTCGACATTTGACAAGAGTTGAGCTAAAGAGTCGAGGTGGTCAAGTGAACGACGGAATCTTAGAGTCTAAAGAGATTTGCAAAGTTAATAATTTAGTTTGTTAATGATAGCAAGAGATATCCGAAGACAAACTCGAGACAATATAATTATTTTTCGCAAAAAATGGTATACTATAACCGACTTCAACCGTGTCCAAAATTCTAATACTTAATTGTAGTACACGCACAGATCGATGTAGCATAAATGGCTCAGCCGATTTTGATAAAATTTTAGCGGGACCGCAAGTGTAATCTACCAAACAAAAAAGAATTTTTGAAATCAGATTACTGTGTAAAAAGTTATAAAAATAAATAAAATAAATAAATTTGCGTGGTCACACATAAAAAAATATACACGTAGCCTTGATAACCTCCTCCGTTTCGTCGGTCAACAATTCAAAGCTAAGCGTCCACTAGGCGGGCCGCATCGGGACGCTTAGCTCAAGACTCGACATTTGACAAGAGTCGAGTTAGCGAGTCGAGTGAACGCGGTGTGCGACGGCTACAATCTGTCGGCGGATACCGGTCGACGTTATCACCCGCGGGAAGCGATCCAGTATTTATTGCAGCGCCTGTCGCGGTGTCTCCTGCCCTTCAATCAGCGGACGGATTTCCAGATCTCTTGGAAAAACTAGAAACGGGATGAGTGAGCTGATTGCGCGTGATAAATCCGCCTGCAACGGTCTGATGCATGTGTACGGTGTGCGATGTAGGTACTTATGTGCTCGTATGAATAGGGATAATGTATTGGTTCAGTACATCGCCCTAAATGTTACCAAATGCTAGATTACGTACATTTAAGTATACGTATGTACTAAACTGAGAGTGCTAAAGGGATAGTGTCCAAAAGCTGATTTAACGTAATACACGAGACTACGTTATGTATTTTATCATCCTAGCCTTAAAATGTCCACTGCTAAAATATGTATAGATAAACATAGCCTCCAGTATAGATATCCAATGAGAAAAATGGGAGGCAGCTTACATTACACGTCTCTGCTATTTTGGAGGTACATAATTAAGAATAGTTCGATGTTTGTATGAAAATGTTGACAACTCTAAAACAGACAAACCTAGGAAACGTAACTCGCAGAGCTACCCTGCTTTAACAGTGCTGCACTAAAGTTCTTTTGTATGATTTTCTTTGAAGCATTTCATTCCTACCATGTATCCCTGTGTTCACTCTTCATGGGTATCATCACCCTTCGTGGGTAGGCCTACGTCTTGCAGTTGACTATTAAAAGGCTGGTTCAGTACAGTACAGTAAACCTGTGTTTCCTAAATTACTAGCTTCCTCGGCAAAGTTGTTTTGCCTTAAAAAATCTTTTGTAAAGGGCAACCTTTGTCCTTACAAGATTGCAAGTATGAACCTAAACGGTCAAAGTATATGCTTATGAAGTTTCAGCTGAACTGATGCGAGGTCGACTCTTCGGACAAATACTAGTTAGACTGTAAAATGTGGCAAAAAAGTTACGCAAGTTTTTCAGTTTGTTGACCGGATGTCGAACTGCAAACAACCAAAACACAAGTTAGCTAAAACAACTCAAAACCTCGGTATGAATGAAATTCGAGAGTAAACCTACTCAAACCTATCACATTAATATTAGTTCACAATGCGTTTAGTCCACGTTTACCTAAACATGTCGTGTAGTCGTACTGCCGCGGATTAGTAATGAGTACGTCGTAATAAATTAATTGTTATCATGCGTATTACATTACGCGTAGTTTGCTAGAACAACAGAATGGGACGTGTGTACAGTCGGAAAAAAAATTTGCTGCTCAGTTTGGCATGTAATTGTTGACTCAGTTTTCGTTTTTGACACGTGCTACACCCTACATCGCACATCAGATATGATCTGTATGTAGTCAAACGCAACCCTATACGAAATAAAAAAAATGGCAAATTGAAGTCATTGAAAAAATTCTACTGAAATTCAATATCTATTTTATTGAGAGGAATATTTTACTTACGAGTAAATACACATTGTTTACCTATATAATTTATGCTAATAAGTCTACTTATGGCAACATAAAAATAATCATAGAATTTCTACTTACTGTTAGCGCGCGAGTTGAATGCAGAGCTTAGGAATGCGAATGTCTCCCCCCGCTATCCGCACACCCAACCCGCCCAGGCGCGTGAGGTGCGGCGTGCGGATAGCGGGGGGAGATGCTCCCGCTCTTTACCTCAGACCCCGACTGCATTCAACTCGCGCGCTATCAATAGAAAACACATAAGTAAACAAAAACCGAATTTTAAATATTTCGTTTTTTTCTTTAATTGGTAAATGAAAAAAAAACGTGTCTACTATCTTTTGATAATCTGACTCTTGGCCTAAAAATAATAATTATTTTTTAACCCAATCATCATGCCTATTAAATTAAAAAGTTTTGTAATAGCTTCCAATTCTAGCATGTCAAATAATAAGTCTACATCTAGTCTCTGTTTTTGTTTTACAGCATTATATTTTCCTTACTATAATTTGTTGTAAAAGAGACCGTTTATTTCATTAATTTTCATTTATCGAATATCTTAATTTTATCCGAAAATTGATGAAATAAAAAAATAAGCAAACAGATAATTCAATATCTTTAGAACACAACAAAATAAACGATAACATCAACACTGATTCTGTTTTTGCTAACCGTACTCCAGTATCTCGTGGGAACATTGTAAATCACGTAAAGTCAAGAAGTTGTCAGTAATATTTGTACTAGGCACGCTTAACTGCATACATTATGTGCCTTATTGCGTTACGTTTAGTTACTATATTCGCAGTGAATGTTATTATGTGGAAAGGTGTAGGTATGTACTCCTACGGCCTGTACTCGGCACGATGCTTGAATGTCAATGAATGGTGTCAATTTCTGTTGTTTCCGGACAAATAGATAATTGTAAAATGCGTAAATGAACAGTATTATTACTAGTAGTTTTCCGAACAGTAGGCTTCACATCAGTTTAACTGATTCTTCCTATGCCTTTTTATCTCGACTCATCTATTCATCCATCCATCAGCTATAGGAGGTCCACTGCTGGACATAGGCCTCACCTATGGATCTCCAATAGGACCGGTTAGAAACCATCTTGCATCCAGCGCGATCCTGCTGTCTTGATGAGGTCATCCGTCCACCTTGTGGGTGGACGTCCTACGCTGCGCTTGCCAGTACGTGGTCTCCACTCGAGAACTTTTCGACCCCATCGGTCATCAGTCCTCCGGGCTATGTGCCCTGCCCACTGCCATTTGAACTTGCCAATCCGCTGGGCTGTGTCGGTAACTTTGGTTCTTCTACGGATCTCCTCATTTCTGATTCGATCTCGCAGAGAGACTCCGAGCATATCTCGACTCGCTCTTGGCTGATTTCGTTCATACTCGCAAATCGTGTTAGGATTTAGATACTGAATTGATTTCGCATCGAAATAAATTATCAAAATCGGTTGATAAATAGCGCCACATCAAATTACCCCGCTTTTTGAGGTAAATACCCTTCAATCAAAAATCGCTGACGATAAAAAAATACAAAGAAATAATATAGTATATACCCGTGTATCGATTTTTGTCAAGATTCGTTGAAATGATTGATCCAGACATCCGGACAGACGAAAACATATTCGTCGAGTCAAAACTGAGACGCTTTGGTGACTTCATTCCCTCGGCCAATTTGAGATGATTTTATGTAGCGTCCAGTATACAGATGTACGGTTATGGCCGAGTATAATAACAGGCGGTTACGGTGTCGCGTGTGTCGACACCGTTGCGTCCCATATCGCCATCCGCCGCTAACGGCCGGCTTCCGAGGACCCCGTGAGATGTGGAAAGTGCTGGCTATTTATATACCACTCAGACCTTAGGAGGGGGGCTATGTTATGTCTCGAGCACGGAAGAAACTGGACTCTCTAGATCAGTGGTTTCCAAAGTTGTCTGGACTACGAGTGCTACGACCCATTTAATAACATTTTACAAACTCGGGACCCACCGCTAGTAAATTTGAGCGTTGCCAATATGATTAAACGAAGTTTGGTAAGTTCAACGTTTTTCGATATTTAATCGGTTGGTGTTCCGTTCTACAGGCAGGGCCCGATCAATATGCGCTCGCCGTAGTTCGGGAAACCCTGTTCTAGATGCATCATCATTTTCGGTCGGTACAGCATGTTTCTCAGTGGTCTCGAACGAAAAACGTCGAAACCGGTAAAAATGCCAAAGAAAAATCGGGATATTCGTACCAAAAATCTGTAGTACCTGAATTACCGAATAAAATACTTTTTCCCTGCAGCACCAATTCCGCAGAATGTTGTGAACAAACAAGTGAGTCCGGCAAAACTACGCTTCGCCGTGTACGTACAGACACAATTACACACACAATTACACACACACAAACACGTACAACGAAACTATGCCTTGGCTTGTCAGACACTATGGCGGTGCAACACCCGACCACCACACCCGACACCACATGTATAAAAAATCAGCCTCACTTGTCTGTTCACGACGTTCTGTCTTGTTTTTTTATTTGGTCTGCAGACATGGCGTCTCTAGATGTCTATGATATACCCTTACTTAGCTCAGCTTTTATAGCTTGCTCATTGAATAGGAACTACGGGAAATCCTCCTGCGTATCCGCGGAATGAGTGTTCCGCTTTTCTGTTTGATATTTTTAGTGTCAGGTTTGAAAATCTCACAATGCTATCGGCCATCAAATCCGTCATGTTGTTGTGTAACCATTTGAAGTCACACTAATATTTTATTTGTTTATTTATAGGGGAGCTAATATAGCTTGCCTCATATCAAGTAGTGTCTACACGATTTATTTTTATTTCTCTCGCTAAAACTCGAGACGGCGGATTCGATTTGGCTAATTTTGATCTTCAAATGTTTGTGGAAGTTAAGGGTTAGGTTAAAACGGTGAGAAAAATAATAAAAATCGAGAGAAAAATAATAAAAACATTAATTTCGTATTGTCACACAAAATTTTCCTACATGTAAAAGTTGTCATGACAGTTGGTGAGATGAAGTTCACCGAGTCAGCTAGTAATAAATATTTATTATTAGGGGACATCTTAAACACGGTCTCTGACCCCAAACTAAGCATAGCTTGTGATATGGCTGCCAGAGACTGATATACTACATATACATATTTTAAATACATACTTATATAGATAGTACCTAATTAACACCCAGACACAGAGCAAACACCTATGTTCATCATAATAAATATTTATCTGTCAAGACATTTTTTCTTCCTTCTTTATTCAAAGGTCCACTAGTGTTCCTAAAAGTATTTATAATAGTCTTTGCTGAAATTACATCCTCTGGCAACCTGTTCCCTGTACGAGTTCAAGATAAACTTTTTTATTTATTATTTCACTCGTAACTATGAATTTGTTTTTCCCGATCTCGTGCGTATCTTCAATCATTCTACCATTCTACATACCATCGAGCGTGTAATCAACGGAATGTAAGAAAATAAGCATTCACACACCTCGGCAGCCCACAAAAAATACTTTCTCATAGTTGGCACAATCCGCCGCCTACCGTTCATAAAGTATAATTATATTAACTGAATGAAACCACAGGAAATGGCTACAGCTTCCCAAGGCACGCGAATTACATCATTATATGAGTATATTTTGATAAATGGATAGTTTTGATCAGGCTTTCCCGCTACGTAGAAGTAATACCTAGATGATAAAGGTAAAGACCAATTTAACGAAGCAATAGCAAAGAATATATTATATAATAATACTACGCAATAGTTCTTGTTCTTCATAATTATTTTTCACAAAAAATGGCAAAACCGCCTTCCATTGTGTACAAAATTCGTATATTTCGCTGGAATTGTTTACATTACTGTTGATTTATCAAAAACGGCTCAGCCGATTTCTGTAAAATTTAAATGAGACTACCTCGGGAGTATACCCTTTCTAATTATAAAATAATTTTTCGATTCGGTTCACAATTGGCGGAATTATCGATGAACATACACAAAAAAAACATACACACATAGAACCTCCTCCTTTTTGGATGTCGGTTAAAAAGGATCTCCTTCTACAATATGTTTAGACTTTAGACTTCAGAAGAATAACAAGTAATAGAAGTATTGCTAAATTTTACTCAAATAAAAACTATGTTACATCTTTCTTATTCATGTCTGGTTGTACAGCATACGCGAGAGCGAGTGGAACAAAAAAAAACGCAATGTCTGTCGCATACGTCAAAATCACCAATGTCAAAATGGTTAAAATTTGGTTACGCTTGGTCTTTTGTCTTTTCCGGAAATTTGAACCCTCTAGTTTCAGTAAGAAGGTTCAAATCTCTGATCATTTTACCTTTTTGAATTTGGACACCCGAGATAGCTCAATGCTAATTTGTGAAACCCTTCGAAATTATGTAAGTTCGGGTGTATGTGCATCTTTTTCTAACACTTTTTAAATTTTATATTTAAAATAGGACAAAGTGATGTATATCTCTTGCTATTTTAGTACTGTTTCTATTACTTTACTCGTAGTTCTTATTCTATGCTTTTTAGACAAAGTGTAACGAGGCTGTGCAAAAAGCCATAGTAAAAAGACACATATGTACAACTAAAAACCAAAATAGTTGTCGGTCTATGCACAAAAGTGCATCAACATATTTTCACCTTACTTTGAATTGTAACTTTCTATTAGAATTTCTCTAGTGAGCTTATTGCTCTCAAAACAGAACTTAAATAAAATGTACTACTTACTAGGGATTTTAACGTTCACTGTTAGTTACTGTGCATAATTGTTATTTTATAATGTTAAATAAAGAATATTTGAAATCAAATTGACTCTTGTGCATAGGCTGACCACTATTTGGTTATACATATGTGTATGTACCTCGTTAACACAACCTATTCATCGCCGCTAAATGAGTTTTTGAAAACACACAATTAGGATTTTATCTGTAAATGCCAAAAACCCAAAAAAACTTTGAATTTCGCGCGCTGATCTTGGGTTCATATTTAAATTAAGTAAACTCTTTACTTAGATTTTTTTACTAGTTTATGTTTTGTAGCATAGAAGTAAATCCAAAAGAAAACGTTATATTTTTGACAGTGAGTGCCGTGTGCGTGGCAATTAAGTAACAATTTGTGCGTTTCCCGTTACAAATTGATATTATTTTTTCGTTAACATTCTTGGCGTGTTGGAGAGTTCAAATATCTGTGTACACAAAAAGCTTTACGGGGTCTGACATCCACTGGGAGTTTGAGCTAAGCTATGCTTATGCTCAATACTTAAATCACGGCTTTTTAGTGGACTACCAGGCATTTATTGTATCAAATAAGTTCGTCCACGAAAACTATGGGCATGAAAATGTAAAACCCATGTTTCTCAGCAAAAATCATTTTTCTCTATTCTTTTCGTCTCTCCGTTGAAATGCATTTGCATGTATATTTACCTACTTACCTACGTAGTCGAAAAAAATCCCTAAGATAGTGTCAATGTATAAACACATTGTTGAATGTCACGTTCCATTAAGATAAAATGTAATCATGTTGAAACATTGATACAAAAAAGATGTTACTAATATTCACATATTACTAGATTCTAGTATTCATGTATTACTAGCTTTTGCCCGCGGTTTCGCCCGCGTTTTTATTATTTATCATCCATCTATCTATCAGCCATAGGACGTCCACTGCTGGACATAGCTGAATTATTAATACGAACCTTTTATTTGCCCGGGATGTAAAGTAGCCCATGTCACTATTCGACCTTTGAACTATATTCATGCCAAAAATCAAGTCAATCCGTTGCTCTGCTGTTGCGTGAAAGATTAACGAAACAACAAACAGTCTTCCGGATTTGTAATATACTCGTATATTAACTAGCGACCCGCCCCGGCTTCGCACAGGTGTATTATACATATAAACCTTCCTCTTGAATCACTCTATCCATTAAAAAAAACCGCATCTAAATCCGTTGCGTAGTTTTAAAGATTTAAGCATACAGACAAACAAACAGACAAAAAACGACTTTATTTTATACTATGTAGTGATTAGTAAGGATTCAAGATACTTACTACTATGATATATTATTATTTACTACAATGAGATTCTAATGACTTGTAACAAAATGTTATTGTTCATTTGATTATGATACTCGTCAAGTCGCAATCGGTCACACTCATGATGTAAAAAGAGCTGGGCATAGCTTGCAGTGAGTACCGCACCTTCACTGTACAAACAGCTCAATGTTGACAGCGGGCCGGGCGGTGGACGGCGGACGTGCCTGAGGCCGGATACGCGCCCGTGACCGGAAGCCCCCTTTCATCTCCAGTGCCAGAGTGACCACGACCGATCCGCCGCGCCGGTGGAACTCAGAGGACCGGTTTGGTACAGATCGGCTCACCTAGGGCCTACGTTAGGGCATTTCTAAGTGCTCCTATTATCGTGTGCGTTTTATATACGACTAGACGACCCGCCCCGGCTTCGCACAGGTGTATTAAACATATAAACCTTCCTCTTGAATCACTCTATCCATTAAAAAAAACCGCATCAAAATCCGTTGCGTAGTTTTAAAGATTTAAGCATACAGACAAACAAACAAACGAAAATAGCGACTTTATTTTATACTATGTAAGGAAGTGTTGCTTTTCTAAGTAAGTGCAGGGAATCTCAAAGGGAGCTACAAGTTGGTTATAACGATAAACTTATGGAGCCAATTCCGATTTCACTTAAAAATACACTGATCCGTTCAAAAAAATATATTTTTGGATAAAATAGAACATCTGACTTTTATTTCACTATTTCGGGGTGGGCCTCATTTAGTAAAAGTTTGACGGTGTCTAGACGACGGATATACTCGTAATTATCCGTCGTCTAGAGATTGTTGACACCCCACATTGTTGTCTTGTTAATATAAGGATTGGATTGAATAGGACATTTAGATAGAACAAAGTACTTAAATAGATAGCCGTAAAGGTCTAATAGAAATGACACCCGCTTTACAATCGTGGGTTTAAATTCGATGGCGTATATGAATCCACCAACCCGCACTGGTCCAGCGTGGTGGATATAGCCCAATCACCCTTCGTGGGTAGACCCTGCAGTGAATTATTATAAAAGCTAGTACAGTACGGTACTTAAATATAAATACTGTAGGTAAATTTGGCCAGTACATATTTTTTTTACAATACGCGAATTGTTAAGTTTTCAGATACATTGTCCTGGTAATACTAGCATGTCACAGTCACAGAAATAGCTTTGCATAAATTTATATTACGTATAAAATGTCTAAATCCTTACATAATCTTAACGAAGCTTGATATTCCAATAGTTAAAAGCTTGGATACTGGCTGGATGGACCGTTCTGTGACCAATCTCTTGGCCGCGAGGAATGTTTCTACGCGGCTGATCACTCGATATTTGACAAATACCTAAGAGGCGAACTTTTTTCGAAGCTTTTTTGGTTTCCGCAGTGCGTTGCGGATACAGTTTTTGCGATTCAGGAATTTTGTTCCGGTGATTGAGCATCGATATTTTTGTCGATGGCGGAAAAACAGTAGATAAGAAGACTGGATTTGAAGGCGGCCCCTCCAAATGTAAAGAAATACCTAGAAGACACAGTGAAGTATAAGTAGAGTTCTCAATTGCGGATAGGGTGTGAGAAAAAAGATGTGCTATACATACTTAGATAGCTATACACACGTTGTTATGATTTTATCATATTTAGACTCTAGATAATAGTAAAAACCTGCATAATACTACTAGAAGTGATAGGAAATAGATAATAGTAATAAATATGTTAATTTACTTAAGCATCTCATCAAAAATTCAACGCTAGTTTTTGAAGCGAAAAATTTGTCTGGCATCGATGTCTAGGCCGTGTGTCAATGCCAGACAAAAAAACGTAAATAAACGTAAAAACGTCTTTACGCAAACAGAGACAACAAAATATATATGTTCCTCTTTACACTTTGATAATTGCACATCACGCCATCTTACTTTTATGATTCTTATTATTTTAGCGTCTTGTCTAGTTATATATTTCTCTATGCTAAAAGATTAGTAACAATGTATCTTATATCTCAGTCGTCTAATTGTTAGGTATGTTGTAGTAAACGATACACACATTAATATAACAGAGGTGCATTTTATGATTGCTTCATCGAAGTAAAATTAGATTGCATAATTTGTATATGTGATGCCTTATACATAGCTGCAGCTATTGGAGCGACATCAGCGAATTCGTAACGCTCAAAACATAGTTTTCTGACCGGCAACTAAGCGATCATTGTTTTTGAAACAAGCTAATTAGTAGTGTACGAACATTGATATCTCCTCGTCCAATCAATCAATCCTTCAATTTAATTCTCATTGAGATGGATTCTCTCTCCAATTTGTGGTGGATGGATAAATACATTGGCTGAAAGAAACTGATGGAAACGTTGTGCGAGGAATCCCTGGAAATGATCCGGCAACCAAACGACAACGACCATGATTCTGACCACCAATATAATGAGTCGACGATATCGGATTATAGGTCTGAAATCGAGATATTAGATATTATCTATAGAGTCACAATCGTGCAAAAAAAGCCATAGCCCTGCCCAAGCTACGTAGTGTGCAGGCTTTTTAGTTAATCGCAAGGCGGTTGCAAGCCAACTACAACGCCGCGTGATGCTAAAGTGCTCGGTTACAAGCACTAATTAGATAAATAAATAAAATAAAATAAATTAATAAATTATTTAATGAAAATATCTAAGTTGTTAAATATGACGGCGCTCGGACATTTTTTACTACTTTCACTTAGGGACTGTGGCTCTGTAGATATATGCTCGAAATATCAGTCCCATCGCGGGACTTGCGAGGATGAGATTTGCCCGAGATAGGCCACAACGATGATGATTGGCTGAAGTATTATTTTAATAAGAACATTATTGTCTTCAGCACGGACGTCTATAGGCGTAGCTTAAATAAATGACATTTCACCTGTTTTGTGTGAAGAAAAGATAGAATGGATTCGGTGATAAACAATAGACATAGTGCGCGCGCACATAATGCAATTTCATTGTTTTATTTTTTTCAAGAAACTATAGGTATAATTGTTACCCAACACGGCCGCATAATAAATGCAATGCGCATAAGGGTTTTCTCTGTAGTGTAAATGGACTTATTTAAATAACAGGCATTTGAACTTACGAGTATATACTAGGTCGCTATATTGTCATTATTTTGGACTCAGTTTAGTCCTTTTACGTTACGCTTGGGAATATATATTACTAGCGACCCGCCCCGGCTTCGCTCAGGTGTATTATACATATAAACCTTCCTCTTGAATCACTCTATCTATAAAAAAAACTGCATCAAAATCCGTTGCGTAGTTTTAAAGATATAAGCATACATGGGACGGCTCTTTCGTGGATTCGCCCCACAAGCTATTCGGCCCGCGAGGCGAATCAACGAAGCCTCTTTTTGAATGCCCTCTTTCGCCCCGTGGGGCGAATCGCCGAGAACGATAAAAGAAGAGGCCGTTTCGGTCCACGTTGATAAAGATCAATTTCCCGCATCAGTATTACGTATTTCTTATGGTACAGCCACGCATAAAATTACATGAGATAAAATAAAAATCCCACTACAAGTAATCAACAGATATGCAACGCTATAAAAAAAAACTAAACAAGAAAAACAAACTACCAAAAACTTACTATATTAATATAACAGACATTATGAGCTGAAGGCTTAAGTTAAATTGAATATTGTTTGGTAGTAGGCGGGGCCCATTTGCAAACTATAAATTGTAAGAAAATTAACAGGTAACAGGGACCTGTTACTATGTAACATTTTCGATATTCATTTAATTCATAAAAAAAATATTACACGTCATTACACAATGAATAGATTAAAAATTGCAGTAAAGTAGGTACATTGATAACAAATAAATATTCACATTAACATTACATCATTATGTTTACAACTAAGTACTTATAATAATTAAAATGTCAAGAAAAATAAAAATAAAATAAATTACACCAAAGAAGTATGTCATTGTAATGAATGAAAACATTAATAAAACATGTCTTAAAAAAATACAAAAATAACTAAAACATTACATCATTGTAAATGAATCAAATTGATAGAAATAATTGTTAACCAATACATGTTTCACTAATTGTAAACATTTAAACATATCGAAATCATGAAATGCTTCCTCGATAAGCCAGCGTTTCAGGCGGGCTTTGAAAGAACCTATGCTAGAACCGTTCCATACTGCAGCACTGACTGCACGGTCGAAAAATAGCAACATCGGACCACTCCCGAGATAATATGGTTATTTTCCTAAATCTCTTGTGATTGTATTAGCTAGGACTAAAGGGTAGTTCTAACATTTCGAGCAAATCACATGTTCGAAGAAAAAAAAATATGTATCAACAGCTAAATGAAATCCAAATATTTTTATATGGTGTGTTACGTATATGGGACTATAGGTATACTTTGCATCTTTATTTTTTATATTAATTTAGTATTAAATTTATTAAAAAATATTAACTTGCCAAAAATTCATTACCACCGTCGTTCATAACCTAAACGTATAGATTTGAGAGCAAAAAACTAATCTTTTAGATGTACCGCATAAATTTCATCCTCTTATTTAGTTGAAATATTTATTTAAGAAGAAAACTGACGCTTTAAACTGGCATTAAATTTGGTATTTACTATCAAAGTAAAGCAAAATATTTTTGTACAAAAAAAATCATTACCATAAATTCATTATGCAACAAAAAAACAGCCTATAGATATGAGAAATAAATAATGCAATATGAGATTTTTTCTAGCTTTAAAAGGAATTACACTGAACAACTAGTGCTCGCACTGTATAAAGGCTGCAAAAAGAGGTTGCACATGCAACGACGGCCTCTTTGCCATGGATGGATTAAGCACCGGTCGTGAAGGAAAAAAAAAGGATAGTGCGTGACAAGCCCCGCTTTTATCGAGGGTTTCGTACAAATTCCGAAAATTGCATGAATTCTGGAACTACGAGTAAGTTGCTTAACAACGGAATTTGTGATTTGGAAGCAGCATGCATCCAGCGTTTTGTCGTACGCTGTGTTTGCTAGTCAATATGTGGCCTCCACTTGAGAACTTTTCAATTCCAACGTTCATAATCATGCTATGCCTTGCCCACGGCCATTTCAACCTGCCAATCCGCTGGGCTGCGCTATTTAATTTTTTAATGTTAAGTTATTGTTTATCTGAGAAACTTTAGGTTTTACTAAATGTTTACGAATACAGTTATTGTCTATACCAATATTATAAAGAGGAAAGATTTAATTGTTTCTTTGTATTGAATAGGCTCCGAAATTACTGAACCGATTTGAAAAATTCTTTCACTGTTGGGAAGCTACACAATCCCGGGTGTCATAGGCTATATTTTATTTTTAAATTAGGGAGGCTGCTATTAAAAAGTAAAATTTTAGATTTTTACTAAAACTTTTCACTTAAAATTACCAAAGTCAGAGAAAGTAAGTAACTTTTAGTCCTTGTACCAAAAAATAACAGTCCGTCTGTCTGGCCGTCTTCCCATCTGTCCGTCCTCAAGTCACAAACCCTCATAACTACCACAAAGAACCGAATTGCATGAAATTTGACATTACAATAGTTTTATTATAGAATCTAAACTTCCATCGAATGAAAACAATGTGCCAAAATTGTATTGATTTAGATAGCATATTCAAGGTGAAGAAAACTCCTTTTTTTTCTTCACCTTGTACGCGGAAAGGTTTGACATTTCTCATTTTTTAAGCTTGATAACGATCATCAATCAATCATCAATAAACAATTGCAATTTTGTTCATACACCCCCATACGACTCATAGAATGATGCTCTTGATATAATGCAATTGTTTTTTTTTCCATTAACTACTTTTCTACTTAAATGTACAGATAAAAAAGTGAATCGCGGGGCGAATCAACGAAGCCTCTTTTTGAATGCCCTCTTTCGCCCCGCTCCAAACAATGCGGGGCGAAAGAGGGCCTTCAAAAAGAGTCTTCGTTGATTCGCCCCGCGGACCGAACAGCTTGCGGGGCGAAACCACGAAAGAGCCCATGGGACAGCGGGAAGCGACTTTGTTTTATACTACGTAGTGATTTAATTTACCTTCTTCAATTATTATCTATGAGATTATACACAGTTAAAAAAGAAAATACAACTTGTTAAAGCTCACTTTCTGAAAATGATTTCAAAATTTTCTAAATTTTCCTGTACCTAGCTACTATTTTATAAAGTATGTAGGTATATGTATTGTATTATAACGTATATATGCAGTTAATATTAAAATAAGTTTTTTTAGTTTATCAGTTTAAATCTACCTCAGTAGTATTTTTTAACAACCAGGTGTTTTCTATGTTAATATTGTCTCTAGTTTAGGCCACTATTTCTTGTTCTCGTTATTTTATATTCGTGCATGGTTGCCTGGAAGAAATCGCCATGGGTGAAAAGGCCGCCTTTTTATAATTATATTTAGTCATTAGTGTGTACATAGTGTTTAATTATTGTTACTCTGACACCAGGGCTAGCCACCCGGCCTATACGAACTTACTTACTTAATTATTGTTTGTGGTTATAAATAAAGAGTTTTGTCTGTATGTCTGTCTTAACGCTTGTTCCCTGTTTCCAGGCAAGCTGTACGCGGCGCTGGGGCGTCGCGGCGGGCGCGTGGTGGGCAGCGACCTGCAGGGCGGCTCGGCCTCCTTCCGCGTGCAGGCGCTGCTGCCCGTCGCCGAGAGCTTCAAGTTCGCGCTCGAACTCAGGACTCATACCTCGGGCCTCGCCGCGCCGCAACTGCTGTTCAGCCATTGGGAGGTAAGTCATCTTGATACCCTTATTTTTGAAGTGCCAGCAAGTAGTCATCGTGATTCTTAATCCCCTTCTTCTTGAGGTGCCAGGAGCTAGTCGTCGTGATTCTTGATCCCCTTCTTGTTGAGGTGCCAGGAGGTTAGTTATCGTGTTTATTGATTCCCTTATTCTTGAGGTGCCAGGAGGTTAGTTATCGTGAGTCTTGATCCCGTTCTTCTTGAGGTGCCAGGAGGTTAGTTATCGTGAGTCTTGATCCCGTTCTTCTTGAGGTGCCAGGAGGTTAGTTATCGTGAGTCTTGATCCCGTTCTTCTTGAGGTGCCAGGAGGTTAGTTATCGTGAGTCTTGATCCCGTTCTTCTTGAGGTGCCAGGAGGTTAGTTATCGTAATTCTTGATCCCGTTCTTCTTGAGGCGCCAGGAGCTTAGTCATCGTGATTCTTGATCCCCTTCTTTTTGAGGTGCCAGGAGGTTAGTCATCGTGATTCTTGATCCCGTTCTTCTTGAGGTGCCAGGAGGTTAGTTATTGTGAGTCTTGATCCCCTTCTTCTTGAGGTGCCAGGAGGTTAGTTATCGTGAGTCTTGATCCCGTTCTTCTTGAGGTGCCAGGAGGTTAGTTATCGTGAGTCTTGATCCCGTTCTTCTTGAGGTGCCAGGAGGTTAGTTATCGTGAGTCTTGATCCCGTTCTTCTTGAGGTGCCAGGAGGTTAGTTATCGTAATTCTTGATCCCGTTCTTCTTGAGGCGCCAGGAGCTTAGTCATCGTGATTCTTGATCCCCTTCTTTTTGAGGTGCCAGGAGGTTAGTCATCGTGATTCTTGATCCCGTTCTTCTTGTGGTGCCAGGAGGTTAGTTATTGTGAGTCTTGATCCCCTTCTTCTTGAGGTGCCAGGAGGTTAGTTATCGTGAGTCTTGATCCCGTTCTTCTTGAGGTGCCAGGAGGTTAGTTATCGTGATTCTTGATCCCGTTCTTCTTGAGGCGCCAGGAGCTTAGTCATCGTGATTCTTGATCCCCTTCTTTTTGAGGTGCCAGGAGGTTAGTCATCGTGATTCTTGATCCTCTTCTTCTTGAGGTGCCAGGAGATAGTCATCGTGATTCTCGATTCCCTTCTTTTTGAGGTGCCAGGAGGTTAGTCATCGTGATTCTTGATCCTCTTCTTCTTGAGGTGCCAGGAGATAGTCATCGTGATTCTCGATTCCCTTCTTTTTGAGGTGCCAGGAGGTTAGTTATCTTATTCCCTTATTCTTTAGGTGCCAGGAGGTTAGTTATAGTGATTCTTGATCCTCCTTCTTGATGAGGTGCCAGGAGGTTAGTCTTCGTGATTCATGATCCCCTTCTTCTTGAGGTGCCAGGAAGTTAGTCATCGTGAGTCTTGATCCCGTTCTTCTTGAGGTGCCAGGAGGTTATTTATAGTGATTCTTGATCCCCCTTCTTCATTCTTTATTTTATTAAATATAATTTTGTTATACGAACTTGACGATGCTATTGCAGATATCTATTTTTATATTCTAATTCTGACATGATATTTTTTAATAATTATTAGTAATTTCTGGCATATTGCATAGTAACATACTGTTGCCGATAACGTAACTGCTATTAGTATGTTATCGTTGATAACGATAACATAACGTATTAATATGCTACTTGTTTCCAATCGGTACCTGTTGACATCCAAATTGTCACCTTAAATGACACTGACATTTATATTTTGCTTGTACGAGTATTTATTTATTAATTTGTTCTATTTTTAATTTGTTGAATCTTGAAAATTTTTAGGTGTGTTTTAAAATGAATTTTAAATTTAAGAAATAATTCTATAATTATAATAAGTACTAGCTTTTACCCGCGGCTTCGCCCGCGTTGTATTTTGATTTTGGCTTATGTTTATGTCGGCTGCGAAACCTAACCTAACTGACAAATATCAAAATACCTTAGAGGAATGCTTTTGTTGGTTAAGTTACGGTTGGAGTGTATATACAACCCCCCCGTGTATTCCCGCCTTGTCGTGGGGGAGGTCTGAGGCAGCTGAAAAGGCGGCGCTCGAAGTCTCCCTCTTCTTTGGGTCTTTTCCCCCAAGGAAGCTTAGAGGCTGGCACTCGAGTTTCAGCCGCTTTTAACTAAAGCAGCTGAGAGGATGGCCGGTAGGTTGCATGCCTTATGAGGAGTGTCGCAACTTAGGCGGGCTGCAGTGCCGCTCTTGCGACGCTGCATCCGAGGATTTTTTTTATTATATCGCGAAATATCCCTGACATGATCAGCAGGGGTCTTAATTACAAATGAATAAAAACTAAGTATACCTATATTTCAATGTTTTTGGCTGTTTGCAGTTATAATAAACATTACAATGGTACAGCAAAGTTTATACCTACTTGTTCCTAATTAAGTATTGCTTTTTTACAAATATTTGTGCAAAAATTCGATAAAATTGTTTCTAAGGTTTTTTCGTGTTAGATTAATTTCAATTTTTTGTTCTAAATCAAATCTCTGCTTTCCAAAACCTGGGCATTCCAAGATTATGTGCAGTGGAGTCTCCTCTTTTGTGGGTTCACAGATGCACGATGGGCTTTCCCTCAACTTAAATCGATGTAAGTATTGGGAAAACTCACCATGCCCCGTCAGCACTTGAGTTATGATTCCCACTGGTGCTATTTCTCTTACGATCTTGTATGTCCGCCCTTGCATCCGGAAAATATGTTTTGGTTACCACCGCTGTGTGTCCATCCTGATACCGCCGGTTCCACTCGTCAAGAGAGTCCTTTCGGATTTCTCGCTTGACGAATGAAACGGGGCAGTTATCCTAAATAGGTCTGCACTTCGAGTGCAGTGCTGCTTCCTTTGCTAGCTGGTCCGCTCTCTCATTTCCCTCCATCCCCGCGTGCTATTTAATCCAATAAAGTTTCACTATTTTATTTTGTGCGTGTAGTAACTTTATGTTAGCTTTGAATTTACTGCTAAGGGATGGAGGGAAGATACGCCAACTACCGTTTCCAGTGCAGACCTGGAGTCACAAAAGATTTTTGCGATTTCGGTAGCCTCAAGAAGTGCCAATAACTCGACCTGTTACACAGAGCACCAATCGGCCAATTTCAGCTTGCGGGTACTGATCTCAGCGGCATCACCCCAAATGGATAATGCCGCCCCAACTTTCCCTTTAATTTTACTGCTGTCTGTAAATATGTTAATTTCTCGGTTAAGATTTTGCTCTAGTGCTGCTCCGTCTGCCAGGCATATGAACTCCAGCTCCTCCTGCTGCGCTGGGTGTGGCTTCTTTTCTATCTCTCTATCTCCAGTTACTTGCTGGGAATAACCTTTCTTAGTTTCATAAAGCAAGGCTGCTTCTTGGACTCTGATATGACAGCCGAGGATAAGGGGCCGCGGTGGGATATATGGAACTGGTGGTGTGGGTGCCGCCACCTACCCTACCTTCCGCTAGGCCGTCAACGTGTTGGCAGACGCAGTGGGGCTGCAGGGGAAGAGAGGTGTCGGTATCGCGATTGCCGTTCTCACTGCCCTCTGCAGTTGAAGAGGCAGGCGCTGGGCTACTATGACTGACCCACTGCACTGGGACCAAGGCGTTGGAATGCTGTCTGACGTTCAGTACTGGTTAGTCCCGAGTGGTGGATGACGATGTGTCTTGTGCTCCGAAACACTCCGTCACTATGGCGAGAGCGCAAGCTCCGTTATGGAGCCCGAGTCTGGGCTAGTGCTGTTGAGTGCCGCGAAGGAGTGCGAAATATGTGGGAACGTCCTAAACTTGCCATGACAGGTTATTTCTGGCGCTTAGACGGCTCCTACCGCAGCCCACTTAGTTTTTATCCTATCCAACGGGAACTGTTAAAGTTTTTGCGATAAAAAGTGGCCTATGTCACTTTTCGTCTTTCAAACTATATTCATGCAATATGCCAAGGCAAGTTGCTCCGTTGCTGAGAAAAATTTATCGTTAAGTCGAAAAAAATTGTGGTTCCCGTAGAACCACAATTTTTTCGGGATGGAAAGTATCCCATGTCACTTTCCGTCTTCCAAACTATGCCCACCCCAAATATCAAGTCGATCCGTTGCTCCATTGCTGAGAAACAGTTATTGTCCTATCCCATGGGAATCACGAATTTTCTCGAGATATAAAAAGTATCCTATTATCACTTTCTGTCTATTAAACCATAGGTATCCATACCAAAAATCAGGTCAATCTTTTGCTCCGTTGCTGCGTCAAAGAGGAACAAACCAACAAACTTTTCGGATTGATAGTATTAAAGTATGATGATTCTGTACCATAAAGGTAGAATAAAAAAACATGTTGAACCTCTAATGATAGAATATTTAAAAATATTTTTAATGTCAGACAAAATGACGGCCTGGTATTAAACGTCATAGTAACATGTAGCATGCAGAGGGAAAATAAAATTTTATCCAATTTTAATGTCAGTTGTCATTTTCAATCCATACTTTATTTCCTCTTCAAGGGGATATAATGGTAGAAAAACAATTTGTCGCCTTGCCACGCTACTTGTGATTTATAAAAGTCTGCAGACAATGTCACCTGTCGTCTAATTACGTTTGGCTGTGACGTTTCGTTAGTCCATATTAGCGTCATAGAGGAATTAATCACTTAGCGTCTTTGTGATAGTGGCGACAGTTTCGCTTTCGAGGGTTTTTGTCCTGTCCTACAGGAACTATGAAATTTTTCGGGATAAAAAGTATCCTAAAGCTCCTTCCGCCTTTTATACTATATCCATGCCAAAAATCAAGTCAATCCGTTGCTCCGTTGGCGCGTGATAGAGTAACAAACCAACAAACCAACAAACTTTTCGGATTTATAATATTAGTAAGGATTATTAAAAGTATTGTTATCGGACGTTTTCAAGAACATGTAATGTGTCTACGAAATAAAGAGAACTTGACTTTGACTTTGACTTTGACTTCATGAGGTGCCAGTAGGTTACTCATCGTGATTCATGAACCCCTTATTCTTATTGAGGTGCCAGGAGGTTAGTTATCGTGATTCTTGATCCCCTTCTTCTTGAGGTGCGATCATCTATCGGAGGTCGGTTATCACTAAAGCTATTCGGACTTGGTAAACTACTGCGCGGAATAGTGCTCTTGTGCTCAGATTGAATCCATAGCCTTCGAGCAAATATCTACAGAGCCACGGTCCCTAAGTGAAAGTAGTAAAAAAATGACCGAGCGCCGTCATACGTTCCGACTTAGATATTTACACTAAATAATTCAAAATGACCCGTTTTCTCAAATCTCTACGTTATGTCACCTAATTAGTGCTTGTAACCGAGCACTTTGGCATCGCGCGGCGTTGTAGTCGGCTTTCAATCGCCTTACGACTAACTAAAAAGCCTGCCCACTACGTAGCTTAGGCAGGGTTTTGGCTCGGACACTTTTTTTGCACGATTGTGACTCAATAGATATCTAAATAAATAAATAAATATTATGGGACATCTTACACACGGTCTCTGACCCCAAACTATGCAAAGCTTGTGATATGGCTGCCAGAGACTGATATACTACATATCATTATTGTTAAATACAAACTTATATAGATAGTACCTAAATAACAAATGTTTGCCCTGGGTGGGGATCGAACCCACGCCTCTTTGACCCAGAAGTCAGGGTCACTAACCACGGAGCCAACGAAGCAGTCATTTGCTCGAAGTGTTTTTCGCTATTATCGCTACATTAACAAATACCTTCTCCTACCTTCCAGGTGATAGACATAGACCCGTTCTGGCGGCCGCGCACCGAAGAGGAGTACCTACACTGGGGGGAGAAGTGGGACGGCGTCAACCGCGCCAAGGGTTACATGGACTCAGTGCGCGCAAGGAAGGGGCTCGCCACTGACAAGCAACTCGTGCAACACGCCGAGAAGCAGAGAACCCTGTCTAAAAATAAATAGAACTTGGGAAGATTGCTGTCTAATTTTCGCAGTTTAAAGGCCGCTGCATACGTGACGGGTTGCACGGACGGGACGGAACGGGAAATTTTAGTAATATCGTTTCATACAAAATGTATATGGAAGCGCATATGTCACGGAGACACGGACGGGACGGGAACGTGGCACTGACGGGGCGGGAAAAACATCGTCGCCAACGATGTTTAGCAGGTCCCGTCCGGCACGTGCCCCGTCCCGTCCGTGTTTCCGCTACGTATGCACAGTCACTCCGTTCGTTCCGGAGAGAAAAGTAGTGTTGGACATTTTTAACTACTTCGTCATCTAGAACAATAGCAATTAAAGCCAATATTCGAAATTAAAAATCCACCTTTCCTTCTTCACAACCGTCTCGAACGAGGCCGTCACGTCCCGTTCCCGTTCACGTCCCGTCCGAGGTATTTTCTCGTTACGTATGCAGCGGCCTTAATACAGTCATCTGCTTGCCCTGTAGATACTAAGCCGATAAAGATTATCATTATGAACAACTTTTACTAGGGGCAACCCGGAATTCGATAAAGAAAAACCACGGGTTGCACTCCTGGAGTACCGGCAGAAGTGAAAACTTGCTCCCTCCGTCTTACGAATTTTCTATCACGTGTCCTGACGCGAGTTATCATTTTCACCTATCCAAAAAAGTGCACAAAGTCATTAAAGAAGTTTTCACTTCAAAAAAAATCAGCTGCTCCACTGTAAATTACAACTCAAAATTGGCACAATGTATGAAACAGCTGATTTTGCTTTCTCGAATTCCGGGTTGGGCCCGTAGTACAAGTTGTTCATAATGATGATGACCTCATTTCGGTTTAGTACATCAATAGACATAATGACTAGGCAAAAAATCACTTTTATAATTAGTCCGTGATTTAGATTATCAAAAATTGTTGGACACGTATTTTTTCTTTTGTCAATTAAACAACAAATGACAAAGATAAACCATGTCATAGTTTGAGAGTAGAGGTCGTGACATCACCTCTATTACAGAACTCTATACGTATGGCACTTGTGACGTCACGCGGAACTTTAACGGGCTATACTCGTATCTTCATCAATTAATGTTTAATTGGCCAAAGAAAAATACGTGTCTAATATTTTTTAATAGTCTATCTGTCGGACTAATTATATTTTTTTTAGTTTTTAGTCATCGTGCCTGTTCTGGATAACCCTGTACAGACCGAATTGAAGTTAGCCACAAGCTGCTCACAGTCATTTCCACTTCTCGCGCAGCTGCTGCTGACGTAATGAATTTGATATTGCTCGATGACTTGTCTCGTGTTCAGCCGCCATAAAGTTTGATTCGGCCTATTCTTCTGACCAGAGGATGTTAGGACTCATAGATCAGAAGTGTCGCCGCTATATCGACCGGATTACACATCGCTGGCTATTAGGTAAAGGAATTTTATACTACACCTGCTCGGAAAGTACCTTGATACTTTATCAAATTTACGGTAGAAAGTACGTCATTGCATATCGAACAAATATGCGGGGAGAAAACGCATCTGAGCGGGAGAGAAAAGTGTATGAAAATCCATTTCTTACGTGGTTTTTCTTTTTTAATTTTGGGTAAGACTATGCGCTGGTAACCTAAATATCAAAAGCCAAAAAGTTTTTACAGTGAGTTTTTATCTCCAAGTTCGCAAAATGACACTGGCCACTAGCTGTGTGTTGGATGGTGTCAAACAATTTGAAAAAAGAACATGTGAAAATTGCAGACGCCATTGGCGCCATTTTCAAGTTACATTAAGCTTCACTAACTGCAACAATTTCAATATAAATTTCAATTAGTAAAGATTTAGTTTTTTATTTTCCTCGTAGGTGTAGTATAAAGCACTATGTATCACTCGAGAGAAAGTGCGATTCCCGATCTCGGGTGTTTTAAAGCCCTCGCCTACGGCTCGGGCTTCAAGCGACACCCTCGACGGTAATCGATCACTTTCTCCTCTCGGTGAACAATGTACTATTCCTTTAATTGTGAGGCAACCTGGTTAGCTTAGCATGCGGCCACGCAAAACCACGAAAAGAACTCTTTTCGACGTGTGAAAAAGTGATAGATATATACGTCGCCATAACTCTGTCTCGTTCTGATACGTCGAAAGAAATATTCCGTGGTGCGCATTCTAGTCCGGCTGGATACTTGGAAACTGGATGATATATGTAAATCCACCAACCCGCACTGGGCCAACGTGGTGGATATTGCCCAATCGTTCTTCGTGGGTAAGCCGGAATAGTGCCGTATCAGCCTTTATAGCCTACTCTTTATAGGTCTACCCTCCAAGGCAACGAAACTATACGCATCACGCTGGTCCAGTTGCCAGTTTGTAAAGCCGTGGGCACAACTAAATAAGCAAGAAGCAAAGTTCTTTTATATTACGTTGTTATATCAACTCCAAGGAAAACTATGGACCTTTCTTCTTCCAAATTTCAGTAGGTACTTACATATAAAATTATGTGAAAACATGCACTGTGTGCTCGTAAATTAAATTACTCAGTAGCTAAAAGCCAGTATGCTGTATAATAAATCAAAATTTTATGGACAAAATGTTATTTAATAGGTACTGTATACAAAGTGTACACTGTACGTACACTGGTACAGATATAGAAGCGGAAAGTGCATTTTAAACGGCAGGGCACTCCCGTCGCGGTAATGATATCTCATTACCGTGCTCCCGTCCCGCAAAGATGATTATAAATACGTAAGAACGTATCCATTACACATTTAATTTAAATACGTATAACTATCCACGAGTTGTAGGCAGCTATACAAAATTTCAGTTATTTTTGATCTTGGGCATCCCTCTACTAACAGACTTGTGTACATACGTACAGAACATGTCTATGACCCTTTTTGCTGCTTAAAAAGCACCTTACATTACAAGGTTTACAATTTTGTTATGAATTTTTCTGGTTGTAATGTTGTACAATTGTACATACTTATAAAATGTTATACTTATATGCCAAAATAGATGATAACATTTTTAAGTTGTAATAAAATTGAAAAAAATATTTTTATTTTGTTTTATTTATAGTCTCGATATGAAATTAAGAATAAACAGATACCTTCTAGACAAGCGTGCTGCACCCTAGACCATGTCTGGTGATCACCGTTTGTCTACTGATCAGACAAACGGTGATCAAACGCGTTTAAAATATATATAATCGGCCAAGTGCGAGTCGGACTCGCGCATGCAGGGTTTCGTGCCGAGCTTAATTATTTATTTTGTTTAATAACCTACGTACTTTGAAGTGAACATACAATTAAATATTCTGTGAATATTTCAAGCTATTAATATACAGCAAAAAACGGCAAAGAAATCACGTTTGTTGTATGCGCCCCTTTAAATTTCAGTTTATTGTTATTATTTTGTTTTGAAATATAGCGGCAACAGAAATACATCATCTGTGGAAATTTCAACTGTCTAGCGATCATGGATCATGAGATACAGCCTGGTAACAGACAGACGGATAATGGAGTCTTAGCAATAAGGTACCGTTGTTACCCTATGGGTTCGGAACCCTTAAAAAATTAGCCAACAAAAATAGGTGTATAATACTAGATTATGTACCAAGAGAACCAAGTGGTGTCTTATGTCACGGGCGACAATTGGACCCTGAGCATAGCGAGGGTGGTTTAAGTTTAGTTTATTTAGAGTCTTGAGTGAAGCGGTTCAAGTCGCCCAAGACGAAGACAAACTTGGTTCTAGAGATCCATACTCTACTTTTCATACATCCTGCGAGAAAATATAACCACAAGAATATGAGTAATACTTACGTCATAAATTCACTAAACAGGAGTAGGTAGGTACTCATTAGGCAACTCGGTATTGTTCACAATAAATTAAAACAAATTAGAATGTATGTACCTACTAATTTTCATAGAATCGCACACAATTTATAAAACCCTAAAAAAGAGAATAGAAATTCTACATGAAAAAAATAAGACCATAAGACCAGCTCAATTATCATAGCCTAAACGGGCATTGCAAAGCTGTTTTATTCTATAAAATCGAACTGATACGGGCACCAAAGAGGTTTAATTCTGTGAAGTCGAGTAGAGACTCTTTACGATGTCCTTAAATGTTCTAAGTTGAGAAATTTTCATACGAATTAGACGTTCCAAATTTAAATCACTTTACTCCCTAGGGAGTTTCATACAACATTATTGATCTGCCATAGCCCTCGAGATTGTGTTAAGATAATAATGCCTTGTTTTAAGTTGAGATTCTATGACATATAATGGGTCATTTTCGAGCAGGTGGTATGAAAAATAGATATTCGTACGTGTTCTTTCATAGTAACTAATAGCATAAGCGGTAGGACAACAAAAACAACAGCATTCATTGAATTAACTCATCTATCTATTTATTTACAATAAACAATAAACGAATCACAAATTTAAACAAAAATATACATAAAACATAAAATAACGTTAACAATTCCTACGTGGTAGAAATAAATTAAGTTTCTATCACCGCTCTAAGGAGCTACATAAAATATTACAAAATATTACTTGGATTGCATGTACTACAATGGGTTCTGTTTGTCTGTACTGTAACAGAAACTATCAATTGCACGCAAGATTTATTTTAAAATGCATTTTAATATTACACGTTTCTCCTGTAATACATTCAAAAAGATCAACCCAATTACCTACGTAAAAAATACGAGAATTATCTCGGAACTTTTTTTCATGCAAATTAATACGTAGGTACGTTAGACAAAGACAGTCTCAAAAAGGTATTTTTCCTTTTTGTCTTTTACGTTTGCATCGAAATAGTGCGGTTAAAAGAAGTACTAGAATTTTTAAAACTAGTTTATTACCAGTGTTACTACCAATCTTACTACCAGTAGTTAGAACGGTAAATTAATTACCATTGTTACTAATAATAAATTACCCGTGTTACTACCGTAAAACTAAAACAACAAAAAGAAACAAAATATAACCGGTCGTGATAGAGTTGCATGACAGGTCTCAAAGTGACAGCTGTCAAACTAATACATGTTATTTTCAGGTCATAGTTCAAGTCAAATGGATGATCCAATGCTTTTTATGTAGTATTAGTATAGGTAGTTTTAGCATATAAAGTAGTATTGTAGTTTGTATAAATTTGAGGTCTTCAATATTAAAAAAAAATGACAGAACGACTGGAAGCAGGCTTACGTCACACATATAAAATGCATTTTAAAATATCCCTACTTCTCAAAGCGGCTAATTTTAAATTACGCAAAAACTAAACTTCTTGCATATTCAAGTCATAACGAAGTGTACAAAAGTCATTTGATAACAGAACTAACAACTCCATAACTTGGTTCACAGTTAAAATATTCGGACCGCAATCCGTAACAGCTACTGCAATAAAATAACGCCTTACGTACATGATTAATTAAACTAAATAAAATATTAACTGTACTTATTCTACCTATATTGTACAAACTTTTCTATAACACTAATACGGAGATTTTTGTGAGAATGTTTTGCACACTTGCGTTACTATAAGGACAATTCATACATAGACTTTATCATATTACCCTTCTATGGACACGCCGTCGGGTAAAAAAATGTACCAAATTCACTTACGAGAATGCAATGCAATTAAACAGTGTAAAAAAATATCGAAAATTTTTCATAAGCAGTTTAAACACTGAAAAAGCAACTGAGACGGTAAATTGGATAATTGCGAATGCAGTTACACATAATGCAAGTTCAAATCTTATCCATTATTGATATTAAACACATATTTGGAATGCAGTGTAAAGTTTAGACACAAAATAAAGTTTTTATTGCAAATCATTTTCATAAAAATCATCACTATAATAGTGTCAATAATCCTAGAGCAAGTTGTCTTTGGCAAATACCGTTCCGTGACTCTTCAGGACGAATAGGACAGTTCGAAAACAGCTAAACACATCAAAGTAAAGTCAATCTTGAGCCGTACGTATTAAAATACAATTTAAATACGATGAACTACTCAAATGACAATGATTTCACCATCCCCTTAAAATGATAATGCAGAGGTGTATATTATGTTTACATTTAAAATGGTAATGAAATATACTGAAATCACTTTTCACTAGCGAGGGAGTGAGAAAATGAGATAGCATGTTAAATTTTAGCCATATACTTAAACTTTACACATGCCTCGTTGGACGTCTTGAATTTTTGTACGATTTTGCTACAAAATTAAATACATGTTGTAGGAAAACGTATTTATCCTTAAAGGGCTACAAATAAAGCCTATTTTGCTGTATACATTAAACAGAAGTACAACCGCTTTGGCACCGATGGTAACCTACAAAATATACAACAAGCTTAGGCCTTTGAAATCAACCTTAGCTGCTTGGAACAAAGCACAATTTCGTATTATCCAAAGTATCTATCTCTGAAACTGTAACATATAATATATTAAAAAAATATATAACATAGAACGCAATAATTATACACTTTTGTTCGATTACAATTTAAACAATTAGCTAGCAAATAACTAATATATTTGGTGTAAATATAACCACGATATTAAAATAACATACGCAACCTTCTAAATTTATATATTACATGGTAGAATTTACAATTTTACTAAACGACTAGATGTAATGTTTTACTATTATTTTGAGACACAAAATTGTGTAGTCATTTTGGATTTTTTGTTACTGTGCGAGTTTTTGAAGGCCGAGGTAAGACAATATGAAAAATCATGCTAATTATTTATAAAATAATTCGGAAAACTATATTTATATTGTTTTATCTAAGTATAAATTGGCTAGTAACAGCGCAAAACCTTAAAGCGTTAACATATCTGAAAACTGCAAACCTACGACAGAAAATAAAAGCAAAATACATTATATATCTTTCTTTTTTTCTCTCAACAGCTCACGTAAGTCTACAGATATGATAATGCTCAATTACTATTTCTCAATAAAATCGCATCGCAAATCCACTGAAATTTCAACAGAAAATTTCAACCGTCCTAAGTACTGACCAATTTCAAAATTATAACTAAACCCTTGAGCTTTACCGAAGACTAGAGCAATAACTTAACATTTAATTACACCATTTCCACTACCTTACATTTTAATCATCTTAAAATGATTTAACACTGGACTTAATCACTTTCAATGTATCGACATCCTAAATTCTTAATCCATTACCTCAATTGTTAGCATCAATAGCATCAATATTGGTACGATGTGTTACTATGGTTCTATATTCTTGAACATTGCACTGCTCAACTTTTCACACAAATGTAATATTATAAGTTGGGCTATCTTACACACGGTCTCTGACCCCAAACTAAACAAAGCTTGTGATATGCCTGCCAGAGACTTATATACTACTTACAAAAATTTTTAAATACATCTTCTTAATATAATATAAATTACGCGTCACGTTATTTGTCCGCGACGGACTCCTAAACTACTTAACCGATTTTAACCAAATTTTGCACACTATGTGCAGTTTGATAGGTTAGTTTATATCTCAATTTATAATAGCATTTGTCACTACATAGTATAAAACAAAGTCGTTTCCCGCTGTCAGTCCCTATGTATGCTTATATCTTTAAAACTACGCAACGGATTTTGATGCGGTTTTTTAAATAGATAGATTTTACTTAGTGTTTTGAGAGGAAGTATTATATGTATAATATACCTAAACGAAGCCAGGGCGGGTCGCTAGTTACTTTTAAAATTTGTCCGTACCGGGGTGAAACCGGGATGGGTAGCTAGTACTTAATAGTTACACAGAGCAAAAACCTATGTCCATCACAGTCATGGGCCATGGCAGTCAAAGGGTAGTAACCCTGACTCCTGCGCCAAGAGGCATGGGTTCAATTCCCACCCAGAGCAAGAATGTATTTAAAAATATGTTTTACTATATAAATCTTTGGCTACCATGTTTGTATTAGCGTTGCTTAGTTTGGAGTCACAGTGTGTAAGATGTCTCTAAAGTCATTATAATCCTGTTCTATATGTATGCCCTGTGTCGCAGAGCTAAAAGCTAAAGCTAATATAACTAATACAGCTAGGCTAGTTGTTTGAGAATAAAAGCGTATTGAAGACGTACCGCAACTAAATTAACAAACAAAAGAGGCAACGGCTCTGTACTTTACACTGACTGAATAAAGTAGAGAATTTAAAATACAATAAACATTAGGTCAGTATAAGCCTAATATACAAGTCGGCGGTAATGAAGTTAGCCACAAGCTCCGCAATATCCAATCCTGATGAAGCTGACACAAAGCCGCGCGTTGATTGGATATGGCGCAGCTTGTAGCTAACTTCATCTCCGCCATCTTGTGTGACGCGCGGCCTATATAAATGTATGTAACTATTCTCATGATTATAGGAGATAATTGTTATCAATTATTTAACGTAAGACCCATTGTCAAAAACTCACATCAAATGTCAAATAATTGTTCTTTTGTGAATAAACACTTCAGCGTCCGAAGTGTTTATCACAAAAGAACAATTTTTTGAAATAAAACCTAGTGTGCAGCACTATAAAATTAAATCATTTCATATCAAATCTGAAATGTGGTGTTGGAGGCGAATGCTTCGTATACCTTGGACCGCGCGCCGTACCAACGTATCCATTCTTAAGGAGCTCCATATAACAACACGACTGTCGACGACCTGCCTCCAGCACATTCTAAACTACTTTGGCCGCATTGCTCGCAGAGACCCAGACAACCTGGAGAAGTTCATGGTAGTGGGAAAGGTCGGCGGGAAAAGACCACGCGGTCGATCTCCTACAAGATGGACGGACCAAATAAAATCTTTGATCGGCATGCCCATCCCTGACGCCATGAGATCCGCTACAGACAGGTCCGAGTGGAGGAATATTGTCCAAAAAGTGATACGGGATCAAACCGCTCCAATTTAGACACGACCTTCAGTAATGAAGAGCACGACTAAGAAGAAGATCAAATCTGTCTTTAACAGATGTTTTTATGATGCTTTAAATGACCAGGTTATTATAACTAGAACCCGGACTGAAGATAAACATGAGAGTAAGTATAAATTATATAAAAGGTGCTACTTTTATTAAGCCGTCAGTGTAAAGTACTAGAAGATAGGTACAATAAGTTATGATCACTATAAATAAACGAATTACAGAAATGTCATTAAGTATTGGCAAGAAGTAACAATCGTATATTTGGCAAACCATTTCTAATGAAAAGCGAGAGGGAGCCCATGTCGGCCTGACCCATTTTGATTGAACTTTCTACGATCGACTGAGGAATGTTGGCTTATCCTTACCTAACGCTAGCACCACCTGAATATCCACATTTCCATTTTTGTTAACGACATTAATGTTTAGACACTGCATATTCTGAAGGAGCGCAGTAGGCCTTGATAATATTATAGCATATGACTTTACACATCGCGTAACCAAGCTAAAAGTAACGACGATTGGTTGAATTGAAATTTTAACCAATTACAAGCCGAATCATACAAGTCGGCGGATGGTACATTGCACTTGTGCATTTTCCACTTACATAAAAAAACAAATGAAAAAAAGGGTAGCACTTATTTTTAGGTATTCTTTAGTATCTCGGTAACGATAGAAAGATTAGTAGTATAAGTAGGCCGAATCATACAAGTTGGCGGATGTGAAGTTAGCTACAAGCTGCGCAATATCCAATCCTGACTGAAGCTCACATAAAGCTGTTCGTTGATTGGATATTACGCAGCTTGTAGCTATCTTCACATCCGCCGACTTGTATGATTCGGCCTTTTATACTAATCTTGCCATCGTTACAAAACACTAAATAATACCTAAAAATAGTGCTAGCCTTTTTTAGGGTTCCGTACCCGAAGGGTAAAACAGGACCCTATTACTAAGACTCCGTCTGTCTGTCTGTCTCCAGGCTGTATTTCATGAACCGTTATAACAAGAAAGCTGAAATTTTCACAGATGATTTATTTCTGTTGCCGCTATAACAACAAATACTAAAAACAGAATAAAATTAATAATTAAGGGCTCCCATACAACAAACCTGATTTTTTAGCCGTTTTTCGCTGTATATTAATAATGGTAACAGGTAGATGCTTGAACACAGAATATTTCGTTGTATATTCACTTCAATAATAAATAATAAAAATTAAAATAAAAAAATATTTAAGGGGGGCTCTCATACAGTACGGAACCCTGCATGCGCGAGTCCGACTCGTACATGGCCGATTTTTTTCCTTTGTTTTTGATGTAAGTGAAAAATACAACAACTGCAAAACTAGGGCTGCCTGAATGCCGTTGACTCAGATTTTAGTACCTACCTACAAACGGGACTTACAATTTGATGTGTCCGAATGTTGGCAGCGTTCGATATAAAAGCTACGCATTAGCCGTGCCGTTGGTTATTTTGTTTAGAAATGATCAATGATTGGTTAACAATATCTGGCAACATTTGACATTTTTAACGCTACAAAAATTATACGTCTTAAAAATAGGTCACATAAAGCTGCGCGTTGATTGGATATTACGCAGCTTGTAGACAACTTCACATCCGCCGACTTGTATGATTCCGCCTAAACTGTTGTTATATTTAGGTACAGTAATAAAATATAATAAACTTATTTGTCTAATTAAGCAGTAAATCTTTGTTTTGGTTTTGTTACACCACAAAGTACGCAATTTTTTCCGAAACTGTTCAGCCAAACAAAATTGCAAATGTGGATTCTGCCATCCCTACAAAACATTTCAAAACACCCGTTTTTACTAACCCTACCGTGTTTGACACATTATGACGTAGAAATGCCTCACAGACTATAAAACACGTTGTGGCATTGACACACGGTCTATTTTACGACAATTGACATATTTTTCTCTTGCAAATCTTTGCGAGAAAGTATTTTAAACGTTTTTAATTTGTCTTAGTCAATTTACAATGCCACAACGTATTAACTATTAGCTTTATGAGATGACTGATTTATGTATGATACAGAAGAGTACATTAAAATATAGATATGCATCTAAAATTAAACCTTAAAACTCGGTTATAGGCAAACCATTTAACTCGCGGAACGCCTTCGGTTAAGAAGGGAGCGGGGGGAGATGTTATCGGGTGGGTAAGAGGGGTGAGACGTGCGCTCTCTGCTCCGCGTACCCCTGTCACCCACCCGGTAACATCTCCCCCGCTCCCACTTACCCCGCGGGCGTTCCGCGAGTTAAATGGTTTGCCTATAGTAAAGTTGTCAATTATATTACTATTTACAAAAAAATAATACCTTTTACATGGTCCTGCCTGCATTTCACGGTGTTGAAATAAAATTTCAGTTATAAATTAACTATGCTACTATAGAATATCAATCGTTTCATCAATCACACACGGTTTACACTGACATCAATTATTTTATTCCACTTGAACCAAATTAAGACCCAAGTTCACCAACGCTTGATTAAGTTAAACTTGTGATTACTGTATTTGAACAACAATTAAACTTGGGTTTTAGACCCTAGTTCACCAACAGATGCTTAATTTATCAGCCGTTGGTTAAATACAGTAATCAAAAATCAAATGTTTAACTTAAACAAGCGTTAGTGAACTCTGAACAGTGAACTAAATGTTCTCATCTTACATACTGAATAAAAAGAGATACAGATTTAGTTTTAAACGGTCAGGTCATTATAAGCGAAATACCAAAATTGGCGTCACAATAAGTTGATATTGAGAACTGTAAACATAAAACTAATAAAGCAACTTCGATAAACTAATGAAAGCTTGTCTTCAGTCGTTTCGTATTTAAACAAGATTTGTAACGGGAAGGAGCAAAAGCATCTTAGCAAAACTATTGGGTATTTTTTTAACTGTTTACCGATTTATAAAATAAAAATAGAATTTTTAAAAAAGGTAAGTTTATAAGACTGCAGAATCAATTTCAACTGATCGTATGGTTTACCGCAACTACTACCTTACCATACTACCTACCATAGACTCCTGATGTCAGGAGAGCATTTTCAGTCAAGTTATTAGCACAAATGCGCTTATAAAATGACTCGTTCAGCAATAACAAGCCAACTTTAAAAAACGGATCCTACGATTGCTAGACAGACATCTGTTCCATTGGATACACCACAGCATATGAAGAGTACGACGATCTTTCGGCTTAGCACAAGTGTGTTTTGTATTTGTAAATCAAATCTATCTATGGCTTTAACAGACTAATCAGCATTCCATATCCCAAGCGTACCTCGGCTGCTATTTTTGTACGGCTATGTCTATTCTATAGAGTATGAACTAATCGGCTACAACATGGGAAATGAAAGATCATCGTCCGTATGTTGTAGCGTTAAGGTCGCAATTGAGTTGCTATTCTTGCATGGCGATGTCTATTCTATAGAGTACGAAGTCACCGACTACAACGTAGGATTACCGTCCATATGTGGTAGCGTTAAGGTCCAGTTTCCGTCGCTAACTGAACACTATTCTTGCGTGGCGATGTGTATTCTACAGGGTATGAAGTCACCGGCTACAACGCAGGATTACCATCTATATGTCCTAGCGTTAAGGTCGTATTTGGGCTGCTATTCTTGCATGGCGATGTCTATTCTATACAGTATGAAGTCACCGGCTACAACGTAGGATTACCGTCCGTATGTGGTAGCCTTAAGGTCCAGTTTCCGTCGCTAACTGAACACGGGGTCGGCGGGGACGGGCACGGGGCCGGAGTTGGCCACGTCCGATAATATCACGCCTGATAGCGCTTCTAGGGACTGACGGACCTGGGGAAGAAAAGAAAAATATTAACATAAATAAATAGCTTACTTTTTATACAGTTAGACAAACGAAGATAAAACGTTAGGGAAGTTACGCAGCTTCAGCTCAGAGACCAGATATAATCCAAATATATCTATAGGTATAACATAAAAACATCTATTGTTCTTTCTTCGTTTGTTCTCGAATTCCTCCAAAACGGCTTGACCTATTTTTATGACTTTGTAGGGTTCCGTACCCAAAGGGTAAAAAACGGGACCCTATTACTAAGACTCCGCTGTCCGTCCGTCTGTTTGTCTGTCTGTCACCAGGCTGTATCTCATGAACCGTTATAGCTAGAAAGCTGAAATTTTCACAAATGATGTATTTCTGTTGCCGCTATAACAACAAATACTAAAAACAGAATAAAATTAATATTTGAGGCGGGCTTCCATACAACAAACCTGAATTTTTAGCAGTTTTTCGCTCGACATTAATAATGGTAACAGGTAGATGCTTGCAATATTCACAGAATATTTAGTTGTAAATTCACTTCAATAACAAATAATAAAATTAAAATACAATAAATATTTAAGGGGGGCTCCCATACAGTACGGAACCCTTCGTGCGCGAGTTTTACTCGTACTTGGCCGATTATTGTGTATACTCGGAAGGTCTGAGAATAGGTCATGGGCGAAGATAATTTTATTTTATGATAAGAGAGGCGTAGGAATTTTTTTAAGCTCCTAGGTGATTAGGGTGGTAATATTTTTTAATATAACAGAACAACATTTTCCGGGTCAGCTAGCAATAAAGTAATAGCGTCATGGTGACGTCGTACCTTAGTGAGCAGGAGCAGGTTGGTTGTAAGGAAGGAGTGTAGTTCCCCGGCCGCCCGTCCGTGTAGCCGGGCGCGCCACCGTACCAACTCCGTATACAACTCTTCACCGGATAGGCTCGCGAGATCGTCCTGTAATACAAACAATATTCCCGTTATTCTTTTTTTTATTTTTTATTTTTATACTGAATAGGTTTGCGTTTGACCAAATACTGCCTGATGTTAAGCAGATAATGCGGTCTAGGATGTAGCACGCTTACCTAGAAGATACCTATTTACTCGGGATTTGAAGACGCCCACGTTGTACTTTAGCGGGAAGACAGACCCAGGCAAAGCGTTCCACATTCTGGCTGTTCGTATGAGGAATGAGGATTCGATACGCTTGGTTCTAACGCGTGGAATGTCCACCATAAAAGGATGGCGCCTTGGTCGCGTCTGTCTAGCCGTACGATATCAGTAGAGCGCAGTACTGACCGGAGGTTGGAGCCTCGCCAGGTAGAGCGAGTAGGCGAGCCACAGCGCGGTGAGCGTGAGCCCTGCAGCCAGGGATATAAGGATGGCGCGCCAGTACTGCGTGGAGCGACGTTTGGGCGCGCTGTTGCCCAGCAGGAGCCCGGGCTGGATCACTGCCGTGCCTGCAGCTGGAAAATAACACAACATTAGCGAAAAAAAAAGGAAAATAAACATTTTACTTTTAATAGGTGGTGACATGGTATATATAAGTGCTCACCAGAGGTGATGATAGCCTCGGACTCCCGGCGGACGGGCGGCTCGGGCGCGTCGAGTCGGTCGCCGCCGGCCGAACTGCTGTCGTCTTCGGGACTGTACTCCGACACCTCCACTTCCGACGCTCGGAGATCCTGAAATGTCGTGCATTTCCAATGTAAATACGTCTTGAATTGCTTAAGAGATGGAGTTGTCATGTTTAGTTTACATCCTGATACCGAACGTGTATCACGCTATCTTTTTCATGTCTACCCAACGGGTCATTCAATACCGGGTTTATTCGTGTAACCTTTTGTTCGTGGAGATTATTCGAGAAATTATGAATTTTCCCGGTTACTTTACTCTTTTTCAATCTTGTAGTTTACTGTTTTTTGTACATTATTAGTTATTTATTAATATACATCTCTCGGGCCAGGCCCGGTTCTTTGATGGGCATCAGTGGAGCCGAAGGCAACACTTAGCTATGTTGTAGGGGTGAAAATACAAGGAGCCTATTGTGAGTAATGAATTCAAAAAATAATGGGCTATTGCGGTGAACTTGTGGATGTTATACAAAACTGGACTTTGGAATGAGAGACGGCACCCGCCAAATACTGCCCAATTTCAAAAAAACAGCGGGTAGTGACTTGCCATCCACTAAATGGGCCCCCCAAAATAGCTACCGTATATTGGCGCCGGAGGGGGCAACATTGGTGTAGCTTAGGGTATCGAGAGGTGTGCTACGCGTTCACTAAGAGCTACTAGCGGCGTTATGCCCTTTTAGTTATTTTATTAACATTTACCTGTGTTTTACGAAGTATGAGTAGTTCGGGAGCCCTGGAAGCCTTCAAACCGTACGTCATGAGTTTGTAGTAAGAATCTCGGGACAAAAGCGACCCGCACATGTGTCCCTCCTCCCTCATACAAACGTCCACCGCATTGAGGATTATTCGACCAATCTTTTTTTTAGTAATTTCAGCTTTTGTCACTTTTGTACATTTTTAGTTACTGTAATCATTATTTACCTGTGTTTTACTAGGTATGACTAGTTCGGGAGCCCTGGAAGCCTTCCAAACATGCGTCATGAGTTTGTAGGTAGAATCCCTTGAAAGGAGCGAGCCGAACACATGTCGCTCCTCCCTCGTACAAACGCCCACCGCATTGGGGATTATTCGTGCAACCTTCTCTTTTGTTATCCTTAGCACGGACGTCGTTGGTATTAGTAACTGAAATGAATAAAAAACATGACTATATTTTTATAAAGTAAAATAAAAACATTTATCTTTTTTAGTCGAATATTTTCAGAAAATAATGAACTTCTTTCAAAAAACATCCAGCAAAGTTTTGTACGGTGCATCAGTATTCTTATATTATTTTTCCTTATTTTTAACTGAATTCTAAAAGGAAGGTTCTCAATTCGACTGTATGTTTCATTGTAAGCATTGATTGTAAGTATATTCGTATTACACGATTACTACGCCCATTATGAACCGAATTTGACAATTTTTTTTGACAGTTCACACGTCAGTTGTGGTCCCAATTAAATTTTATCGAAATCGACTGAAGCTTTTTTGTAAAATCTACAGTAATGTGAAAAGTAATACATCGATGATACATTAATTCGAACTAGTCGAATTCTGTACACGGTTGGAGTCGGTTGTGTAATTTTTGGCGAAAAATACAATTATTCTAATAAATAAATAAATAAATAAATAAATAAATATTAGGGGACATCTTACACACATCATCATCTCATCTTGTTATTCTAATAATGTTATTATTAGAATAACTTGCTTTGTCGACACAATACTTACATATACATATAGTACCTGGGGCATAGAAATAGAAAACAAAATATATCGTCATTATCGCTAAACAATAGAATAATTGCTTGTAATCGATAAAATCGTTGAGATAATAGATTAATGGCGTTAATCAAAACGGAAAACCACTACTGTTATACGAAGATAACTTATGATTAGTAATCAAACTGACGTAGGTAAAACGTCTTGACTGTATTATTTCTTTCAATTTTATGATTATAGTTTATTCGAAACCATTAATTACTTATCATTTTATTTTTTAACTCTAAAATTAATACAAACTTCCGGTTGTTTTAACAGTTTAGACACGTCAGGCGACCGGCCTATGCGAACTTACTTTTTTTTCTCTAAAATATTATGTAATAGTATTCCGGAACCACACATACTTTCATGTTATCTAAAGGGAGACGATAACGTGACGACATCATAAAATAAATAATATATCGTTAATTTAATAAAAATTAGTAAGTTTATATAGGCCGGGTGACTAGCCCTGGTGTCAGAGTTTTTAAGCCACCTAATGGACTCTGACATGGCTACACGTTGTTTAAAATTATCTATATAAATAAAAATGAATCTTGGTTGTTAGTCTCGCTAAGACTCGAGAACAGCTGAACCGATTTGGATAATTTTGGTCTTGAAATATTTGTAGAAGTTAAGAGAACATTTAAACGGTGAGAAAATTTATAAAACTTGCGAGAAAAATAATAAAAACATTAGTCTCATTTTCCCATACAAAATGTACGTGGATGTAAAAGTTGTCATTGACAATTGACAAATGGTGAGATGAAGTTCACCGGGTCAGCTAGTGTTAGATAAATTTATATGTTTCTAAAATCGTGTTCATCTGAATAAAATAATTTAAATTGATATTTCAGTCGCATTCGGCTACTACAGCGCTAACATGAGCGCGATTAATTTAAATATCCTTACAAATACTTTCTTTGTAAGGTTAACATGCATGACCTTATGTCATAGAATTTTTAATTTTGACTTTGTTTAAAATAATGTTAGATAAATGTAAATGTTTGTAAAATCGTTTTCATCTTAATAAAATGATTTAAATTGATATTTCAGTCGCATTCGGCTACTTTAGCGCCGACATGATCGCGATTAGCTTTAATACCCTTCCAAATACTTTTTTTTTGTAGGATTAACAGTGGGCCCCAAACTCGGCCGGTCTCTTGGTAGCCTTAACAAATAAAATCAATATTCAATCAAGGAATCTTATTCGCCGTCACCTTCACGAGAAATTCTTTCACAAAAAGGTTTATTTTTATTTTCAAAACCTTTCCGTGCTAACCTTGAAAAGCTCGCATTTTCAGCAAATCTCCTTGAACTTGGATTGTTTTGCTTACATTACTTTATAAGCCCACGAACATAAATTTCGTTATAATTACCGTACATTTTGGTTGTCGTGTTAAGCCACCTATTATTACGCATTAGTACCCATGTTACTGATTAGTCACGAAGGCGCTAAAAGGTCACTAAGTGGTTTAGGTCGGTGCTAAAATCAACGGCATATAATTGAACATTATTAATTATGAGCTTAGCAAGCTAATTTATTGCAAATAAAGCCAGTTACATTTTATCGGTATGAACTGAAAATGTAATCCTACTAATATTATGAACGCGAAAGTTTGTGAGTATGTATGGATGTTTGTTACTCTTTTACGAACAAACGGCTGAACCGATTTAGATGAAATTCGGTATGAAGGTAGCTTAGACCTTGGATTAACACATAGGCTACTTTTATCTCGGGCTAACGCTGGTAACGCCGCGGGGCGCAGCTAGTTAATAATATGTCATATTATAGTTAATGAGGCTAGTTCTTCAGTTTTGTCGATTAAGGTTTTTTAGGGTCATAGTTCTAATATACCGGGTCCCTGATTAAACACTTTACATAGATCAGCAAATCAGCATGTTTTTTTAATAATATTGCCAAAACGAGACCGTATGTATAGATCATAGCTTCTAACTCTACACGTCTTGACTCTACAAGCTATATCAATTTTATTTAAAAAGAAGATAACTACATGAATTTTTAGATCTTTAGCATCGAAATTTGCGAGAGCCTCTTACAATTAACTTGTACTTATTTTTAATTAATGCGCACCACGTCCATTATTTATAAGCTTTCGGTCCTCTCCATCCTAAGGTTGCCTGGCAGAGATCTCTATCAGCGATGAGGCCGCCGCCCATTGTTTTAATGTTTTTGTGTCTTTGTTCCTTCTTTTTGTTTATTTCTTGGTGTGCAATAAAGAGTTTATCTATCTATCTATCAAACTTCCATCCCCTAGATAGTTTAAGGAGTTAGGAGGCAAACGTTGAAAGATTTTTGTTGTTGTTTGTGCAGGTACAAATTACTAGCTTACATTTCAAATTTTATCTTTCTAGGACTTCAATAAGTATTGAGTGAATTGTATAGATACTAAAACAAGCCACAGTTCATTTGACATAGATTACTAATCAAACATTGATTCCGGTAGCTACCAAATATAGTCAAACGATTAGCACAAAACTAAAACTATGTTTAGTGTAGCGATAGGTAGCGATTAAAAGGTCGTTTACCTTAGTGACATATCCGAATACGTTGGAATAGAAGGCGAAGTAATTCTTCGTGATGTAGAGGTGACCTTGTAGAAGGAGGTCACCTACCAGCGCACAGGAATAGTCTGAAATTAAAAAAAAAACATATTGTAAATTCTGTATCAAAATCGTATAGTATCAATCCCAATAATTGACTGGAATCAATGAAAACAATTTTTAGATTGAATTTTTTTTTATTTATTTATTCTTTATTTCAGACGTACAAGTCCATATTACATGAATTGTTAATTATTCAAAAACAGCTCAACCGAATTTGATAAAATTTAATTTTGCCATACTTTTGTAAAAATAATAAGTTTAGTATTTTATTTATTTATTAAATCATACTACAAAGGTATGTTCCCATTGTTAGATTTAACTCTGACAACCGGCTTATACTAATTTACTTACTTATTGTTAGATTGTATGATATAATTAATGTTTTGGTGAATAAACTTGAATAATTCACCAAAACTTCATTACATCACGTTATCTTCGAGAAACTGACCTGACCCTATGTAAATTTCATCTCCGATACAAATATTTTGGCCTCAGTTCAATACCCGCACATTCGTTCTAAAATGCAATATCAACGAGACCAGTTATGTTAATCTTTTAGCTAAATTTTTCAATTAGCATGTCCTCGTTTACGTAACATTTTACACAGATTAGAGAAGGGGCAGAGTACTAAGATGAATAAATTAGTAAACAGGCAGCTTTACAGTAGTTTATAGTAACGTTTAATTTACAACATCGACATCGCAAGAGCTCTGTCAATTATGACCATTGCTAACAAACAATTTGAAATTTCAAAATTAAATCAATTACACTCGTCTTCATATTACACAAATATTTTAGAAAAAGTTCTTGTCTGTTGTTCAATATACCGAACGAAGAAGAATACATCGTAGAAATTAGAATGGAGAGTAACTAAAATTGACTTCAATTTTAAAACACTTATCCTATTTAGTTCCATATAGGTATACGCTATGAAGTAAATTATGTATAGGTACTTTTTATACATAGCACGTAAGTGTGAAATAAAAAAAAAAGACACAGATTATTGTGTATACAGGGTCATAGGTATTAACCGCAAAACCTTTTAAAGGGCGGGTCTAATGCATCTAGAGAAACAACTCTTGTTCTAGGACTTTTGGAAAATCACGGAGAAAAAGTCATCTTTTTCATACAAAAAGTTCGTCAACGCGCGGCAAAATGTGAAGAAGCGAAGCGAATTTTTTTTGCAAATTTTCAATAGTCGTAGTACAAAAGTTGTTTATCTATAGTCGCACCGTTTATCTGAGACGTCGCCTGCGCGGGTACAGGGGCGCGCGGGTAGACGACAAAGGGGGACTGAGACCGGTGCGGGCGGCAGGGACCCGCCGCCCGCACCGGTCTCAGTCCCCTGTGTCGTCTCCCCCGGCGCCCCTGTACCGCGCAGGCGACGTCTCAGATAAACGGTGCGACTATAGATGTAAGTACTAAACTCGTCCTTACAAGGTTTTGCGTTTAATACCTATGACCCTGTATAGGTATACAAGAACTACAGTGGTTGCCATTCTGTCCTTTTCTGGTCTGTGCTGCTAATCCAATAACTATTTAGATTAGCCAGCTTGCCTCCACTTTAGACATACCTACCTATCTACTTTAATGTTAATTTGAAATTCCCAGCCTTCCTAGTTAATATGCATGCGGGTAAATGATAAGTAAGTAAATTGTTAGATGGTAAATTAAATACAGTAGACCAACTTGATGACCGATGAATTTGCAATATTAGATTCAAATCTTTTCAGGATTTGTTGTGTGTAACTTCTGCTAGATACATAATATAGTTTAATGCCCATACATATAGTAACATTGACTCAACTACATATAAAATAAATGTTACATCTAAGTACAAGATAATTTTAATCAATGGATTGTGTGCATCTACTTAAATC
Organism: Hypomecis atomaria; assembly: GCA_964007245.1. NCBI lineage: Eukaryota > Metazoa > Arthropoda > Insecta > Lepidoptera > Geometridae > Hypomecis > Hypomecis atomaria. The sequence goes on from OZ023293.1 coordinate 8,759,715, forward strand.
TGAAAGTACGTGCTATTTCTTGGAAAGTTAAACAGTTTTTTTTTTTGAATTTAAAAAAAAAGTAAGTTCGTATAGGTCGGGTGGCTAACCCTAGTGTCAGTTTTTAAGCCGCCTTTATATTAGTAAATATTTTTGTCACCATAAAAAATCTCCTACTATAAGAAAATAATAAATAATTTATACATAAGTACCTGACTTACGCTCACTAAAAACAGCTGCACTAAGCTTAGGTTATTCGCAGCTTTTAGCTAACATTCACATCCGCCAAGTTGTTTGATTCGATCCATACCACAATTGTATCGTACTCGATTATACTTCTTTAATTAGTAACAAAAATGTTTTTTAGACAATATTATGGACTTTGTCCACCTTTTAATGAAGTTCAAATGAAATAGAAATAAGTACGAGTACTCTAAGAAAATCTGGACATGCCAAATACAAAGCTTAAGAATATAGACTACAGTATATGCTGGATTACGATCGATGGATATTATCAGAGATATCCGCCAGATAGTCATTAATCAGGAAGCGGTGACACCGATCGTAGCATTGACCTAGTTACGAACATGTGTAATTTTAGTCGTATGGGTTCGGTTACGGTGTAACAAGATTCTTTAAATTCTCTATTTAATGGTCGATATACCTGAGAGTTTGTGTCTTTGTGTATGACAGAAGTAGGGCAAGGCGGAAAAATAAATTTATCAAGCTCAATATTTCGAGTAAGTTAATGAATACCAATGTGCATGTGTGGACACGTACGAATAAATACCACTTCTTGTAGTTTCCACTAAGAATTTCATAATACATACATAATATAATCCCTGGATCTCCAATAAGACCATCGACAGATCGACGACTTATCATTAGGTTTAACCACGATTATTATGGTGCCAGGCTCAAAATCGCTAAAAATCAACACTTTTTTACAAAATATTGGCGATTCCTGAAAAATTTGTGAAGCATTTTTTTTTAATTCTCGCGATTTCGTCGTTAGTCTCCCCAGTGAAAGTTGGTCACAATAACGAGTACCTGCCTACAATGATTAATAAAATGATAAATAGACTGATAATTGTAGAATATGTCTGTCTAGAGAAACTTCATATAAACACAGACACACACCGAAAGGGTAGCTTCCAAATGTGATAAATTAATTCATAAATTCATAGCCCCATTCCCTCATATCGCGGCATTCCCTGGCTCGAAAGTATTACGCTCCAAATGGCATGAACTCAATAATTTGTTGACCTGTGAGAGACAAGTAGACAACCTCTCGACGTCGGCACGGCACGGCTTTGCGCCGATTCCATGAATGAATTTCAACGTCTCGTTTTTCGTAGTTTTCGTAGGCTCGTTTCGCCTTTATGTACCATCGCTTTTTGATCTACTGCTAGCACTCCCACAGAGGTTGCAGGTTATATTATTAAAAGTCATAGTAAAAAAAAATATAGTTGAAACTTTCAATCAAAACTAGCTAACCCTATTGATTAGTGACTAATTATTCCCACTTTTTGGAGCTAGCTACGAATCACTAGTATTCTAGATACTGCACAATGGGGTGTATTGAAAAAATCTACAATAAAGGTTTCATTGACACATTCACCGTTCTAATATTATACCTATGTTCTTATTACACTCTCATACAAACGACCTTGCAAAGACGCCGTGTTACGTATACGTTTCTTAATCATTAAACAAGACTAGTGGATTCAAAGACTTCAAAAGTAAGGATATGACCATATAAACGTTAGCATAGTCATCATCACCGCAGCTGTTTTTATCCCACTGGCCGGTTTTCGGTCCTGCTCACCGTGTCATTCGACCCACGATTTTTTTAAGAGTGAATATCGACCCATTTTGCTGCCGGAAAACCAATGCTACACGTACTTAATGTTACTTAATCTTTAATAACAAATGTTTATTCAAATGAAAACTCCACTAATCACATCTTATTAAGTCATACTTATCTCTCAAGTACTTAACTAAATTGTCATGTGGCTGTCTTAACTGGTGCAGACCGCATCGTAAAGTTAATATTACATATTGATAATACTACTACCTTGGCTTCGTCCTCAAGTATTATATAAATCTATGATAATACAGAATTTTTCGATCTAGGCCACCAAACGAGTTAGATATTGCCACGGGTTTCACAACTCGTTTTTGCAATGACTCTTGAATCGAAGGTCAATAAGCGATACAGGAAATTTTGTTACCTCAATGGAAATGCCCAAACATTCTTCATCGTGATATTTATTACTCTTTGGCCATGATAGCCTTTGTCATGCTTTATCCTGTTGCGTTCTGATTGTACTCGTAACCTCAAATGAAATACTGCGAACATTGGGAACGCAAACACATGTATGGAAATGTATTTTCACAATTTGAAAGCTGTGGTGATTGGACATAACAGGTTTTTCCTGTCTAGTCTTTTTGTTGTGGGTGTGTTTAAAGCAGATTTACAGGAAATATTTGTTCTCTCTGTTCTGTTTTATTATATTATTATTATTTTTTACATTTGTTTTTGCCTCATCACCGGGACGTGTACGCTGTAGTTAAGATTTCAGGGGCTCAATTTTTCAACTTCGGGCGCCTCGACACGGATAAGAGTATTGAATATCTCTGTTAGTGTGTAATTGGGATATCATAGCATACGACGATAAAGTATTTTTTTATCGTTATAAAATCGAGATCCATACTTGTTTGTGTAAGACATAGACGTATTGAATTTGAGACGAAATGTGGATGGTCAACAATTTCCACTATTTACAATTATTGTTTTTACCGTTTGACCTATACAAGTTTGTTATCTATTTAAATTATGTTAACTATAGTTTTACAATTAATTTATTAACCCTGCGATTGTTCCTAAAATTGTTAAAATATTATTAAATTAGTATAAGATGTATTATTTTTGATTACTAAATAAATTATTATTTGTTTATTTTTCCCGGCGCGGCGTTTCGACCAAGTTGCACCGGTGGTGGTCACGAGCAGATTAGACTTGCGAAGCGTAAACAAGTTTGTATTAATAAATGAGTATGAGTATGGTGACTTACAATTGAGCACTCTCTCCTCGGGGCCGACTTGCGGGAAGTGTCGCTGGAACTTCTTCTGGCGCGCCTTGCTGGGCTGCTTGCCCTCCTTGGCCTCGCCGCCCTCGCCGGTGGGCCCGAGGCTAGACGAGCGCACCGACGTCGCGGACCCCGACAGCGGCTTGATGACGGCCCTGGAACACCACGTTACAAGTTAAAATTGTGTAAGGAACAACTAGATAAGGTAAGGTCGTGAAAGTTTGCGCAAGCGTTCCCGGAATCCCGACTAAGATGCGCAGAGACAGTACACTCCAGGGTTTTTAGTGCGTGTGCGCCAGAATATGGGATTCCCACATAACCACCCTGGGGTGGTTATGTGGGGTGGTATCAGTATCCATCCTCGATCAGGAGATCGAAGGATAAAAAAAAATACCTAAAGAAATGAAGTTACAGTTTTGTATGGAACAGCTGATTTATTACTGTGCTGCCTTTTAATAGTCCACTGATGAACATAGGCTTACTCACGAAGGGTGATTGGGCCATATCCACTACACTGGCCCAGTGCGGGTCGGTGGATTCACATACGCCATAGAGTTTCAGTTACGGGCGTGTGCAGGTTTCCTCTCAATGTCTTTCATCAGTTAAAAGCCAATGGGATGGTTCATATGCGGAACTACTTAATCAGTAATAAGGTTACTGATAGGTCACTATCTAATTGTAGTAATCATTTGGATATTTTTATCAAATGTATTGTACCTAAAGTTGACACGCTTTATGAAGAACAATTATGAGCTGTTACGTTACTTGTATCAACAAAACGCACATTCAGTGTGTTAATGAAAATCGATTGAAATTGTCGCTGTTACAATGTATTCTACTGATAAGGCTGGTGAGATAAAAGCATTTGAACCAGAGCTGGTAACCTCCACAGATATCGACTGATTTTGGTATTTTCCAGAGTTTACGATGTATGGACGCAATTTTACTAATGTACATCTAGTCTGAATTTGATACTGCTAAATGCTTTAATATGCGTTAATTATTTTAAAGCTTAGAAATAATAAAAATACATTGTTATGACTTTAGAATTTAATTTATGAGTAATATTTAGAATCCTTATTCTAACGATTACAGAGGGTGTCCCAGAACTCAACGTCATGCGATAAATGCTGGAACACCCTGTAAATTGCAATATATTGGTTCTAAAACCGGAAAGATCGGAAGCCCCCTTGGCAAAAAATTCCACCTTGCGGTACTCCAGTTCAAGCCGTGCCTTGAATTTTGAATATTATTTCATTTTTAGGGTTCCGTATCCGTACCCAAAGGGTAAAAACGGGACCCTATTACTAAGACTCCTCTGTCCGTCTGTCTGTCCGTCTCTAGGCTGTATATCATGAACCGCTATAGCTAGAAAGCTGAATTTTCACAGATTATGTATTTCTGTTGCCGTTACAACAACAAGTACTTACTAAAAATAGAATAATAATAATATTTAAGGGCACCCATACAAAAAATCTACATTTTTAGCAGTTTTTCGCTCGATATCAATAATGGTAACACGTAGATGCTTGAAATATTCACAAAATATTTAGCTGCATGCCTACTATAATAATAAATAATCAAATTGAAATAAAATTAATATTTAAGGGGGTTGCCATACAGTACGGAACCCTTCATGCGCGAGTCCGACTCGTACTTGGCATATAATTATAGCTGGATAAATTTACTATAAGTCACAATCAATTATTTATGAACAAAATGCTATGACCGACTTCAACCGTGTACAGAATTCGCGAATATTTCGCACGGTTCAATGTAGCATTTTTCACATTATTGTTGATTTATCAAAGATGGCTCGGCCGATTTCGATAAAATTTAAATGGGACCAATTTCGAAGCTTACTGTTACCAATAAAAAATAATTATCGAAATCGGACCACTATGTAACAAGATAAGTGTGTTTTACATTAAAAAAAACATACGCGTCGAATTGACTACCTCCTCCGTTTCGTCGGTCAAAAATACAACCAAAAGTTTGATTATTTTTCCTAAAAATATGTTGCCAAAACAAAGATATTTTTTGTGTTCCACGTCTGAGCCGTCACACTATAAAAATAAGTACGAAAGTACAAACGGCAAGTTATTTCAAAAGTTATCGCAATTTATGAAGATCTTTATTAGATTTTGTACTTGTGTTCTTAGATTCCAGTTGTTTAAGTAAAAAAAATGATGCGTTCGCAACCCTGACAAAACAAAGAGCGCATGCTATGCACAGAGCTCTGTTCAAAAATCCAGATAGGATCATGAGATGATTCATTGGGTTTTCAAGATCTTTCAAGATTCTGCACTTGGCAAACCCAGATACCTATATTAGGTGCAATGCGATTTATATTTCAGCAACCTCATCTTCGCTCAGATCTCATCAAGCTGGTTTAGTTATAAAATGTACGTTCAACAAGTTTACAGACAATTTATGTGGGAGGTTACAATTTTATTTTATTTATTTTATTTTATTTAGATTCCATTACTTGTCACACTAACAGCAACGCCAAGGCGTGTGACGAGTCAACAATAGTCATCAATTAGTAGCAACAATAGGTTTAATACGACGAGGAAACAATAGAGTTGTTTGCGTTCAGCCAGCTAGCGACAGCGGCTGTCTTCCGATCGATCTGAAATCTGAACCCTTTTTCCAGGTTTTGCGTAGTTTACTTTAACTTTCACGTTCGCGTGTGGCTCCATTTTGATTAGTTCTTCTTCGTTTCCGCCAGGGGCGCTGTACAAAATGCATAGAGCCATACGGAAACAACTGTAGTTTCAATTTACGTGTAAACCTGTACTAAGTACTGCTCGAAGTTATGAAACAGGAAGACGTACGGAATCAACCCCCGCATTTATAAACGCAAAATCTCTCTTACTGTTCTCGACACTTTGAGATACTACCTACGTATTATACTGTGTATAGAACGGAAGAAAGAAAATGTTTATTTGCAAAGAAAGGAATTAGGTACAATTTGCCTGATGATTCATTTTTGATAAAAATATGTCAACTCTAGACTAGTTATTGGATGAGAATTTGAACGCGAGTACGCTAGTAGTGGTTTCACTGGGTACGTGTTTGAGAATCACGTTGACAAGTAACACAAAGAGCTCATAGGACCTGGGTACTCAGGATGAAAATATCAAGGAATCGTTTCCACAGTAATTACATTGTATCTAGGGACAACATTTACATTATCGACAGGAACTGTTGATGAATTTTACAATGTAAATTGTAAGCCAGTCATTCAAACTAATATTATACTGTAAGTTTAAATGGGTCCGAAAGTGGACTTAGCGTGTTTTCCGTGTCTGCTTGTCAATTTGTACAACTATTTCACGATATCGCTAACAGGAAATGTCGATATCTCGATAAATGGGGATAGCTGATTGATGAGGAACATTACATTAATAAAGGATTAGTATAATAAAACAGAATTGCATATCTGGTTGTAAAGAGAAATTGATCGATATTCGATAGTCGAACGAAGTTATTTATATGGTAGGTACAGATAATGAACATTTAATATTGTAGATCATTTTAAAGAAAACATAATGAAACTTAAATGTGTCGTAGGATCGAAATTGGCTATCATATAAAAACTTCAGCCCTCAGACCAAATAAAAATAACACCATAATAAAATGAAAAACGTCAGTCACCAAAAGTCAGGTAAGTAATTACTAAAATTGAAGAGAATTTGAAGAAATGGGAGGAAAATTATGTTAGCTATGATAACAGCAGTTCTTAAATACATCTTTTTCTACTTGCTGTTTTAATCAATATTATCAGTAATCTGATAAAAAATATCATTGTTTGTTTATTGAAAGTCAGCGTAATACTTTCAAAGCAAATCAAGAACGACGTGAAAAAAATAAAATTACACTAAAGAGACAGAAAATAAAATTGAACAAAAGGCTTTGACGTTTTCATCTATTTAAGATTCGCCGTACCCTGTAAAAAATTGTGTCTAAAGCTTATTATGGAGTAAATGAATTTTTAGATGATAAATTGCAGAATATTTGAAATTAATTTAATAATAATAAATTGAATGATTTTTCATGTTCTAATAATTATTGTATGGTACATATTGGAATTAACTGTTGATTCAATATATATGTCTTTAGTATTAAGATCTCAATGTAACACAGTTCAACAGTAAATGTACTTTGACTTTGAAATTCAATAAATGGAAGGAATCTTGCTCGCAGTAGTCGGATAAAATTACTTTCTAATGAAGTTAAACAATCGACTCGAGACAGGCTTACATTAATATTGAAGTGGGTTAGATTGTTGATCAATAAAAGAGTTGCTTACGCACTTTTTCTGAAAGAACACCCCCATTTTCTCAAACTGATTGGATCGGGATCCACAACACAGACTGGCCTGAAACCGTATTCGTCTTAGGTTATATGCGCCCATACCAAATAAGAACGCAAGACTCGCATAAGCAAAAACATCTTTGGAGAAACGTTGGAAAACAGGTCTTATTCCCGTAGGTTTAAGAACTAGGGACGAGATAATCCAAATACATTAAAGATAAGATGACGCTCGTCTACGTAAGTTATTGAATTTTAACACGAGGACTGTATTGACCGAAATGAAAAACTACCAAGGTGCTATGTTGGGAGCAGCTTTTCACTTATACATTCATGGTCCAGATCCCCAAGTTCAGAACCGTTACGTTTCCAAAATATAGTGTTGTTTGGTCGAAGATTTCTGGGAAACCGTCACGTTCGGTCGCCCTCTTATTTTTTGAGGTCGCCGGGCATCATTTGTATCTTTATTTCAATGTTCCTGTTGCCAATCACGACCTCATTCAAAGCCGATCTGAATAATGTGAATGAATGGTATAACGAATGTCAATGTACTGTGACCTCTTTCACTCTAAGGCTTGGATACTCAGTGAAGTTACTTATACCTATGCCTTTATCATCAGCCGGGTGATTTTGTCTGAAAACGTGTGCATAAAGTCCTCTGTTAAGTATTGTTTTAAAAGAATCGTGTGAAATATATTTATTTTTCAAATAACATGGCTTAAATTCTGTACATAGTTCATTTTAAGGTAATTTGACATTTAAGAAACATTTCGCCAAACGAAATTCGCGGAAAAAAAAACAATAAACGCGTTACATTACGTTTTGCCGATAAACAATCAGGGGGCCCATTTTTCAACTTCGAACGCCTGGGAACGTATACGGAACTTTGACAGTACGTTGATTGTAAGGAGAATATCTATGTTGTCTATGAAAGTTGCGAATCCTCCATACAAGTTCCATATACGACCAAGCTGTGCAAAGTTCAAAAATAGGGCCCCAGGCCCCAGGACTTCCTAGTAACTCACCGGCCATTATATCTGCTGTAACTCACACCGGCACTGGACTCGTCAGAAATTTCGAAGGAAGCGTTGTCCACCATGTTTATTTATTCTATGGTAAATAAACCAGCGTCAACAATAGCTGCATCTTCACTATTTACTTGCTAACTTATCTTTGTTTCACAAAAACAGAGAAAGTTACACATTTTAGACGTTCCACAGTAATTTTATCGTGTCACTACTTTGTTATTCCGGAAAATGTCTACAATAATCACTAAAGATAAACGATATTGAGTGTGCAGGTGTTTAGAATAAATATTTTTATAGATAAAATGCAATCGGCACTTAAAATAGACATTAGTCATTCACACATCATAAATAACGAGGAACAATTACGTATAAGTACGAAGTTTACATTGTTTAATTGAGACACTTTCACTTCGTCACGAAAAGTTCAGTAGACTACTTTACGCGGAAACAATGTAACTAAGAAACAAAGTAGCCTAGGTTTGTTTACAGTAAATGTCTCTGACCCTCATCCGCTGCTCGATTAGATATACGAATTCGATGACACAAAAATCTTTTAATCGCTATCATGGGAGAAACATGCAATCATCAACTGTTAACAAGCAACAAATTATCGTACCACGTAAATATTAAACCTAAAATAGCCACGGCACAGATGATCACGCTGGCATACGGAGCGGGTCACTGGGAATTGTTTAGCTAAGCAAATGAGCACACTTGAAACCGGTTGAGAACATTTATCACGCTATAATTTCTATTACGACGATGTGAATGAGCTATTTAACTATCAATTTAGAAGCGACATTGTGAGGTCACGAATTTACCGGTGTTATTACAAATACAGACACGTCACTAACAGAACTGGATATTATTTACATTATCACATTGTAATACACATTTGTCCGAGTGTTTCCACGTGTGAGACGATTGAACCGGTGAATTTAACGAGGTATTTAGAAGCTTGCCAGCGAGCGACGGGTCCAAGCTGTGGTCCGCACGCGATCGCGGGAATAACTGTTGGTCTGTTGCAAACATTATACATATACAAACGTGTCATGTGTTATCGATTGTGTATCGAATAGGCGGTAATTTATCGCAACGATAAGATAGCGAGCGAGTCGCGGCTCGTAATAAAAAGGCAACATTATCGGTAATTTTCCGAGCGAGATGATCGAAAACTCGAGTACGACGACCTTGTGCTTCGAATCGGAACATCAAGAGACCGCGGCGTAAAGATCGAGTGCCATTGACATGGATCGAGGCTCGAGAGAAAGGTAGCGCCACCATACGATTGGCGAATAGAGATATCACCTGACGTCTCCTCATTCATTTGCGATGCGAACTAGCACAACACTAGCAGCAACTGCAGGAATCCTACTTGTAATGGAGAAAAAGAGAACGTTTATAAACACAGCGTGCGGTCGGCAATCACAATACGACATCACTACATAGTATGAAACAAAGTCGCTTCTTACTGTTTGTCCCTCCCTATGTATGCTTATATCTTTAAAACTGCGCAACGTATTTTGATGCGGTTTTTTATAGATAGAGTGATTCAAGAGGAAGGTTTTATATGCAATACACCTGTTCAAACAGGTGTATTATGCATATAAAACCTTCCTCTTTCCTTTGAAGCCGGGGCGGGTCGCTAGTCTTTAATAAACTACATGTACAGGACTATTTTGAAATGAACGCAAAGACTAATTACATAACATGTTAACTATTTACATTTTTGTGCTATCTCACAGGAATATTGTATTTTTTTTTTCGGGATAAAAAGTATCCTATAGATGTCACTTTCCGTCTTTCAAACTATGTCAATGCCAAAAGTCAAGTAAATCCGTTGTGCTACGTTGCTGCGTGAAAGAGGAACAAACCAACATACCAAACAAATAGGTACACTTTCGGATTTATAATATTAGTGAGGATTACACAATTAAACTTGAGGACGATAAATGCATTATATACAGGGTTATTCTTAATCAATTAGCATCCTTTTAGGGGCTTATTCTGTACATCAAAACTAACTAACGAATAAGCCCCTAAAAGGGCTTATTCTGTACATCAAAACTAACTAACGAATAAGCCCCTAAAAGGATGCTAATTGATTAAGAATAACCCTGTATATAATGCATTTATCGTCCTCAAGTTTAATTGTGTAATCCTCACTAATATTATAAATCCAAGCATCCTTTTAGGGGCTTATTCTGTACATCAAAACTAATTAACGAATAAGCCCCTAAAAAGATGCTAATTGATAAGAAATAACCCTGTATATAGCGAAAATACCTATGTTTAGTACTTGATGGAGTTAACATATAAAATATTGCAAGCACAATATTAGCATTTAACCGCGATTTACGACCTAAATAGTGTTTTATTGAAGCACGGCCGCTCTAAGCAACTGTTTTATAGACATTTTATTGGTCATATGAGTATTCAACACGATAATAATTTGCATTAATGCTTGAAAACGTCTGCACGATGCGCTTTCTTTTCCTGACAAAAACGACTATAACACAACTAGAAACACAATTATAGAACAACTTCAAATACGTCAGTTATGTTATGAGCAGACGGAGACAGCAAAAGATCAACAAGATACATAAATATATTTATAAGTACTGATAAGATGTTAAAAAGTGACCAATTATTACGAGACATAACTTTTTGATCTTTTATAGAGCATAGTCAATGCTAATAATATTAAAATGTATATTGTGTCAAATATTCCCACTAACCCCAATAACTAAACAAAAACAAAGAAAGAAAAGGTAATGTATTTTTAGCGACATAAAATATAGAGGTATATGTTTGACTATGCTTCGAGAAGATTAATTTCAACAATATGTTAAAATACATATACAATTATTTATATTAAAATATCTACTATATTTATATCTTAATAGAATTAACGATTAAGTTCACTGTAACATTTTGTAGTTCTTATGAAAGAATTGAATCGAACAAAGTTCTTCGGTAATGATTTTGCTATCGTTACCAACAGCAAACGAATAGAGGGCGAGCCGGGAACATCAATATTATCTGTGTTGATTGGTCGAATGGGTCCGACGGTTCACTTCACACACGTGACAACACAGATCAGAGTCCTAAGCATGAGTTTCCATGTCAACGAAAACTATTATCTTTTTCTTCTGGCTATTATTTCTCTTATTGTCAACATGCAAGATGCAACCGAATGGATGACGTCAAAAAACAAATGGATGGGATCAATGATGCCAATTTAGTGAAGTCAATCTTCATATTTTACACAATCATTTTTTGAAGATATATTGGGTAACCAAAAATACTGTGTAGGTACTTATAGATTCTGATAAACTCACAGATGTTTTAGTTTCAAGTTCAAGTGAATGAGACAGCAACTAAACATTTTGTTACTAAAGCCACGGTAATGAAAACTATTACCGTGCTAAAACGTTTATTTGTTAGTTAAAACAAAGAAACGTCGCTGAATTGGCAACATTGAATGGACGTGGTCTGTTTCGTAGCATGGTCAGTGTAGCCCATCAGTTATTCCTCGTTTCCTTCAGGCACGCTGTACAAAAACGTATTGAGCCACACAGAAACTACTGTAGTTTCCGTTCACGTAAACTAATACTAGCCCCTCAGAGGGACTGAAACATAATCCTAATCCGGGTGTAAACTGAAGCCCGTTTAATTATTTCGTTTAGCTTCATGTCCTCATTTTGTTTATTATGAGGCGGAAAACTGACACAGGTTAGTTCGCTAAAATAGATAATTATTCTGCTGTGTGTGGGCGTGGGCGTGTGTTACATTATCTTCTTTTTCATCTCCTAATGAGCTATTGCAACCACACTATTGAGTAGCTTTAGAATAATTCCGTATATTCTAATAATTATTTTTCGCAAAAACGGCAAAACCGATTTCTATCGTGAACAAAATTGTAATAGTTCGCTCGAATTGATGATGTGTACAATTTTGTTGAAAAACGGCTGAACCTATTTCTATAAAATTTAAGAGTTTTTTGATTCGAATATCGATGAACAGACATAAAAAATACATACAGACGAACTTAGAACCTCCTCCTTTTTGGAAGTCGGTTAAAACAGCTAAGCTATCCATTGATTGTAGTTTTGCAAAGTACAGGGTCTTTCAGAAGTATAACAATATCATGAATGTGAAATAAATATTTTTTTTTTAAATAAAAAGTTCATTGACTTGTGACAAAATGTATGAAGCAACTGACTTTTTTTGCGATTTCGCAGTTGGTCGAATAGTGAAAGTTGTTCATAATGATAAGCATACACACTTCTGAAAGTTCCTGCACTTTGAAAGCACCTCCTGATGGCTGTAAAAGTGAACCAAATATAAATATACCATGCCTATCCTACATCGCGCAAGGATATATCCTTGTAATCAATACATTGAGCAAGGGTATATCTTTCCTCGATGCTATCCTAGCCATTCCAGAAGTCCTAACTGTACTGCACTGTACCAGCCTTTTTAATAGTCCACTGCAGGACGTACGCCCACGAAGGGCGATTGGGCCATTTCCACCACGCTGGCCCAGTGCGGGTTGGTGGATTCACATACGCCATCGAATTTCTTCTTCGGACCTATGCAGGTTGCATGTTTTCCTTTACCGAAAAGCCAGTGCTGTGTAAATCCGTACATAAATTCCAAAGAACTCATTGATACGAGAACAGCTGGATTTGGTCCCAATACCTCATGACTGCAAGGCAGGGTGTCACTACCTCTAGACCACCACGGCTTCCAGCACGGCAAGTTCCTAATATGAAGGTTTAAGACGAATCGAGAAGAGACGAACAAAAACTAGATACCTTTTCGAAACTAGATACGCGATATCATAACCCCGGTACAGGCCACGTCACGCAAGTTGGCGGATATTAAGTTAACTACAAGCTGTGCAATATACAATCAACGAGCAGCTTTGTGTGAGCTTCAGTCAGGATTGGATATTGCGCAGCTTGTAGCTAACTTCATTTTCGCCAACTTGTGTGACGCGACCTATAATATTGCAACGAGATAAAATCCTTCTCGGCAACATAATTTTCAGAAACCTCAAACAACAATTTGCTCTCTAACGTCTGTTTTATGGCGTAATAAAAACTGACTTGACTGCCTAATTAAGTTTTATAGAAAAACCTTAAATCCAAGTAAGAACGATAAAATTCTTAGCAAGTTTTGAGAGCGTAGCGGTTGTTATTGGCCGAATCACACAAGTCGGCGGATGTGAAGTTAGCTACAAGCTGCGCAATATCTAATCCGGACTAAAGCTCACGTAAAGCTGGACGCTGATTGGGTTACGCGCAGCAGTAGCTGACTTGTATGATTCGACCTATACTACACATTTCATAGATGGCTTAGATCGAATCAACCGTAGTGCCGTCTGTGAACAACTGAACACGCAGCGAGTCGATGCCAAGTAGCAAATTCAGATCAGCGGCGACGAGTGGAAATTTCTGCAGCTTGTAGCTAACTTCACAGGCGCCATTAAGTTTGAATCAGCCTTTAATGAAAAACGTTGGAATATAGGATATCAACTATTTGATAGCCTTATTAAATAATGCCGGAGACTAAAAGCAAATTAACTTGTTTTCGGAATGAAATTGTAAAGTTGTCCAAAGCATAGTTTTTAACCCCCGACGAAAAAGAGGGGTGTTATAAGTTTGACGTGTCTGTTTGTCTGTGTGTCTGTCTGTCTGTGACATCATAGCGCCCGAACCACTGAACCGATTTCAGTTTAGTTTTTTTGGATGAAAGGAGACTTCATCGAGAGTGTTCTTAGCTATGTTTTATAAAAATCGATTGAGCCGTTTAAGAGTTATGGTGGACATAGACCTTAGGTACCTGTGAATTTCCATTAAGACCGGTTTTATAAACGGCTTGCATCTGACATGTTCCTTAGATCATCAGTTCATTTGGTCGATGGACGTCTTACGCTAAACTTGTCGGTACGTGGTCTCCATTTGAGAACTTTACGGTCGCATCGGCCGTTCGTTATGCGAACAATGTGCCCTGCCCACTGCCATTTCAACTTACTAATCCGCTGGACTATGTCGGTAACATTGGATCGTCTACAAATTTCATAAACATTTCGTCTCATTCCAGGTTCGATCTCGTAGAAAGAATAGACAAGTACTAACCACAGTTCTGTATATTAGGTATAACTAGAGGTAGAGGTAATGAATAAAGAGGAAATATGAGTTCGTCATCCTATTCTGGATAATCATAAACAGGAGGAAACCTGAATCAACAGAATAAAAATTTAAATGATGTAAACAGAGACAGATCCAACAAAAATATATTGCGTGACCATTTTCCGCGAAAAGTAGGTAAACAACCAAATTATTCAACCTTAACGCACCATTCAAGCTACACAGGATGTTGCTTTACAAAGTCCAGGACTTTCAAAGGTAATAAATATGCTCTTCATTATGAACAACATTTACCTACTATGAAACCAACCCCGAACCCACGTAATTTATGTCAATCCTATACATTTCTTGTCTTGTTGTGACTTGTGACTTTGTCTAGCCCCTGTAATCTTATTAGCGGCTCTGATTTTTTTTTCGCGATCTTGCAGTTGCTCCCATAGGAAAAAGTGATCATAATAATGAGCATATGCACCTGTCTACAACAATATCTTGTATAAAATGTATGCGACCCTGGAATGGCCCTGCGACATGTAGAGTCGGACATCTTAGTACAGAGTCCAGAAGTACTTTCTGTAACCTCTATTAATTTACTTCATATTTAAGTACATAAGTTTCAACTAAGTAAATTTATTCTATTGAAAAATAAAGGAATTCTATCATAAATATTTAAAAGGTACGTCGTTGTCTTTTTTCGTCAGTTCGTTTTCATGAAACGTTCGAACGTTCTAGAAATCAGACCATAGAAAAAAAAAAAACACTGCCTATAAGAATGGCATTATTCAACCAGAATGTATTTTATTCAGACCGAATCGTTCCATATATTCATAAGCGTTCAGTTTAACGCGTGTTTGCTCTATGAATATTAATTAAAACATGTGACATTAATGACGTCAATCTCGGTAATGTATAAAGATAAAGTGTAAATCTGGTTAGTTGTTTATTAAACAAAATAGAGTACATTGTAACTTGGAAAGATTGTAAGGCGTTAACTACCCATAAATAATCAGTTCTCACAGTTTTTTCCTTATTATCATCTCAAAGAAACAAATACATATTAGGTAATCAAGCTATTCATTATCTTATAGGTTAAGTCTTTCTCAAAGTGGGTGATACCGCTCCCAATAGTAGGAGTTGGGGGCATTCGGTATAGGGCCCACAGAAAACAAGTAGATAGTAATGCTATTTAAAGATGCAACATCAACAACTATTTATATCTATAAAACGAAATTGTATTGCATTTTTTTGCACCAGAAATCAAATGTTTAAAATATAAAACAAAAGTTATACTTACGATTACATATTTGACAAAATTGCATTTACAGTCAAATCTTACAATATTTTACTCTATTAGGTATAATATCTTCAATATGTATTTTACAACATTATAAGAATCTAGCTAAATTATACGCAATATGGTAATATAAGTACAAGCACGTGTTGTATGTGGGGTACATTACATACATCAGGGGCCGATATTTTTAAATTTCAAAGTAGGCAATGGCCGAAGTAAGTTTGAGAACCCGTGTTCTAAATCTAGTTCTAGTTCTCTATAACGGAGTGTTCTCACAATCCTATGAACCGAGAAAAATTGAGCATTGTCAGATGAGAGACTACCGATGAGAGGACTAATGATGTGGTTAACCTTGCCACTCTTGCCAGCGACCACCGCCGTATCAACCATGACTAGTGACCGCTCGCAACAGTAAAAAATCGGCCAAGTACGAGTCGGACTCGCGCACGGAGGGTTCCGTACTATATGGGAGCATCCCTTAAATATTTATTTTATTTTAATTTTATTATTTATTTTTGAAGAAAAACTAAATATTCTGTGAAAATTTCAAGCATCTACCTGTTACTATTATTAATATAGAGCGAAACACGTCTAAAAATGCAGGTATGTTGTATGGGAGCAGAAACCAGAACGGGTATACCGTTCTAGATAGCCCTGTAGACACCGAGGGTGTTTGTGACTTGACCTTTAATCCTTTAGTTTTTGCACATAAAAGGATAAAAGTGGAAAACTGGACAATAGCGGGATAGCGTTCTAGATAAATGTAAGTTATACTAGCTTTGTATATTTTTAAATATGGTGAAGAGGATAAAAAAATATACAACGGAATTTTAACAACCTACGAAAGATTAACCAATAATTATGTTTAGAATACTACGAGTATGTAGTGTTTACTCAGATTTGCAGGCAAATTTAAACAGCTGTAGATAACTATATTTTTCGTGTTGTCATGTAGCTTCGCTACGCTTGGATGTTTGTTCCCCTTTCACGCAAAAACTTGAGATGAAACTTTGCAATAGTAAAGCTTATACATCAGAATAACACATAGGATATAATTTATAAAAATATTGCGTAAAACGAAGTTCGCCGGGTCAACTAGTATCAATAACGTTTGATGACAACTCATCTGATGGAATATGACAACATAAGCAGAGCATAATTATATGAAAGGCGAGATGAGTCCGCGCGCTAGTGCTCCATCTTGATAAAGGCCGCCAAATACGGTCCAAACTACTGTATGCCACTCTAAAGAGTCGTTCGTTACCCGTGGTCCCGTTGGGTGGGGAATTGAAACTAAGAACGGAAAATAACGTAAAAATAATTAAAAGGAAGAAAGGTAATGTTTTGCCGTTCAAAAATCATTAGTCTGACCTACTAGTATGACAAGCATACTACTGTTTATAAAATGAACTGAGCCCTTAGTCCAGGTTTTGCGTAGTTTACTTAAACTTTCGCGTTCGCGTGTGGCTCCATACATTTTGGTTAGTTCTTCCTCGTTTCCGCCAGGGGCGCTGTACAAAAATGTATAAAGCCATACGGAAACAGCTGTAGTTTCAATTTACGTGTAAACCTGGACTAACCCCTCTGTTCTTTAAAACGGAAAATTCAGTGCAAAGGATCTGTAACTATTACTACAGTGCGTATTTTTTCCGAACTTTAAATGCTGGCTGTCATAAAATTAGTTCAATTTAATATTTATCACTTGCTTTATCAATCCCTAGTGCCACGGGACCACGGGTAATTAAAATTCCCCGTGGACCCGTTAACGATTCAACCGACCTGGACCACAGGTAACGACTCCTTAAAAATATTGCGTGAGTAACACCTGTGTTATCCTTACATAGTATAAAATAAAGTCGCTATTTTCGTTTGTTTATTTGTTTGTCTGTATGCTTAAATCTTTAAAACTACGCAACGGATTTTGATGCGGTTTTTTTAATGGATAGAGTGATTCAAGAGGAAGGTTTAAATATATAAAAATTCCCGAAATTCCCACGGGAACGGGCACAACGCGGGTAAAACCGCGGGGCGCTGCTAGTATTCTTATAAAATTATTTTTCGCAAAAAATAGCATGACCGACTTCAACCGTGTACTGAATTCGCGCATATTTCGATCGGATCAAAGTAGAATTTTTCACACTATTGTTGATTTATCAAAAACGGCTCAGCCGATTTCGATAAAATTTAAACGGGACCAATTTCGAAGTATATACTCTTTCCAATAAAAAAAGAATTTTCAAAATCGGACCACTATGTAAAAAGTTTGGCGTACATAAAAAAAAACTTGTCGAATTGAGTACCTCCTCAGTTTCTTCAGTCAAAAATATAAGCAAACTCGCAAGAAGCATAAACATGAGGTTTCCCAGGAACAGACAGAGTACTTATAAGAGTCACCGTTAAGAAACCTGCATTGACGCCACAACTTTATATTCTCAAGAAAAAAAATCAGAATCTTATCTTCTGGATAATAAAGATAACATGTTTATAGAACCAGTTTCGCAAACGTTTGCTCACGGTAGTTTTGATAAACTACGTTGTTGGTATATGACAGATAAAGAGATTTATTAGATCCTGGTATACGATATTGATTATTTTAATATGCGAGGTGTTAAGAATGATTTTGATAATGTTATAGTGATTTCATTTTAAGGAGTTATAGTTATAATAGATTGTTTGCATAGTTATTATTTTTCGCTAAAAATGGCATAACCAACTTCAGCCGTGTTTTAAAATTCGAATAGTTCGAACGGATCGATGTATCATCGATGTAGTTATTAGGGTTCCGTACCCAAAGGGAAAAACGGGACCCTATTACTAAGACTTCGATGTCCGTCTGTCTGTCTGTCTCTCTGTCACCGGGCTGTATCTCATGAACCATGATAGCTAGGCAGCTGAAATTTTCACAGGTGATGTATTTCTGTTGCCGCTATAACAACAAATACTAAAAGAGAAATAAAATAAATAAAGTAAGTAAGTTCGTATAGGCCGGGTGGCTAGCCCTGGTGTCAGAGTTTTTAAGCCGCCTGAAGGCCTCTGACATGGCTAAACGGTTAAAACAACCGGGGCCTACAATTTAACGTGTCATCCGAGCCACGGTAGCGCTCAGTTGGAAAATGCCACCTGCGGTCACCCATCTAAGTACTGACCGTGCGGAACGTTGCTTAATTTCGGTGATCGCTGACAATCACCTAGTCAAACTACGCTACGAGCGCTACAAAATATATATTATAAAATAAATATTTAAGGGGGGCTCCCATACAACAAACCTGAATTTTCAGACGTTTTTCGCTCAATATTAATAATTGTAACAGGTAGATGCTTGAAATTTTCACAGAATATTTAGTTTTACATTCAATTCAATAATAAATAATAAAATTTAAATAAAATATTTTTTTAAGGTGGGCTCCCATACAGTACGGAACCCTCCGTGCGCGAGTCCGACTCGTACTTGGCGAATTATTCTACATTATTGTTGATTTTACAAAAACAAATCGGCCGATTTCGACAAAATTTAAATGTTCACATCTCTAAAGTATGATCTATCAAACAAAAAAAAAAGATCAACATCGGTTCATAATTGGCGGAGTAATCGTGTAACATGCACAAAAAACATGCTGTCGAATTGAGAACCTCCTCTTTGAAGTCGGTTAAAAAAGACGACCAGTTAGGAGAAAAAAAAAGAAACATACGATGAGGTCAAACTTAATGAGGACTAAGCGTAAAGCCAAGACCTTTTGAAACTCGCTAGCCTCGCTGATGTCAAGGAAATGCAAATATCTTGTAAACATATTAAATCAGCAACATCCGAAATGTAGCTTATTCTGGTAGAAGTGCCATCTATTATTCTATATAACAAAGGCTAATAATAGTAGTTTATGCAACTGTCATATAATGAAGGGTATTAAAACACGAGTGTGAGTTTATGAAACGAGCACAGCGAGTTTCATAATAGTAACGAGTGTTGAAGCGTGCCACCGATTCGACAGCGGCCAAGAAGGATACCAGTGGCACGAGAAAAAGAAGTCGAGTTAATGATCGAAGACATGGCGCATAATGGTGTGATATAACATTCATCCAGTCCGTGGTGTTCTCCAGTGGTTCTAGTGAAAAAGAAGGACGGCAGTATGAGGTTTTGCGTAGACTATCGACGACTCAACGACGTAACGAAGAAGGACAGCTACCCTTTGCCGAGGATCGATGACACGTTACCGTTACTACCGTTCCTAATCTTATGTGGTCTTTCAATGAAAGAAAAAATCGCTGGGTTGCACAGTGATCATTATACATCAGCATTCTAATACATTTTTACCATCATCACCTCACCTTTTTTTTTTTTTTTTTTTAACCTAACCTACCTGTAAATAAGGTAGCTTGTTGAGTGATTCACAGTCGCTCTACCCCATACGACTCGGAGTGCAAAGCTTATACTTACTAACTACGAACTTACTTAGTAATTGACATTATCATAATTTTAACATTAATTTACTCATAATTCTATTGTTTAATAATTATAATACTCAGTAAACGTCTGTACACCTATTTTAGGTAGAAGCAAGAGAGCATAATGCATAATTTCACCTAGTTTTACAGACAAATAAATCATTCATTCAATTCAATTTTTTTTTTTGGCAATACGGCATAACCGACTTCCACCGTGTATAGAATTTGAAAAGGATGTGTCACCCATTTAGTGATTTTTACATTAATTACTGTAGTTTTTCAAAAACGGCTCAGCCGATTTGAATAAAATTTAATGGGTGGTCCCATTCGGGAGTATATCTACCAGTACCTACCCTTTCGAAATAAAAAATAATTTTTAAATCGGTTCACATTTGGCGGAAACAGCGATGAACATATATTTAAAAAAAATACATACAGACGAACATAGTACCTCCTCCTTTTTTGGAAGACGGTAATAAATGCAATCATATTACCAGGTATACTAGAGAGGATAATCGCATACAGCCAGTGATTATAAGTAGGTATATGATATTTTCAGAAAGCTTTTAGTACCTTTTCGACAGAAAATACATAGTTCTTAGTTTCTCTATTTAGGTCTTCCTAATTAAACAAGGCCAAGTCTACACGATATTTTCAGAAACCTTTCAGTACTTATTCGACAGAAAATTCATAGTTCTTAGTCTCTCTATTTAGGTCTTGTAACCGAGCACTTTGGCATCGCGCGGCGTTAGTCGGCTTACAATCGCCCTACGACTAACTCCTAAATGAACAAGCACGAGTCCAAAGCACAAAGACTCTTACAGGTCAGAGATCTAGTAAGTACACGATATTTTCATAAAGCTCACAGTAACTCTTCAAGAGTAAACACATAGTTCCTCGTGTCTCTATTTAGGTCTTCCTAAATGAACAAGCCCGAGTCTAAAGCACAAAGACTCTTACATCGTCGAGAGCTCTTCACAAGTTGCTCGGGCGGGTCGAAAACGGCCTGAAAGTTTGCTGACAGATGCAGCGATTGCTTCGAGAGTACTTTTCTACTGAAGTTTTAGTGAAATTGGACTAGACTGCATGGCATTTTGTCGCATTTTAACAATTAGATTTCAAGCAATGCAAAGTAGGCTTGTCGTGAGGCAATTAGTTGATTCAAAAGCCAAATACATTGTAAAACTTCATGCCCAAAATAGAGACTCACTTATTAAAATTCACCTTGCCACAACCTGTTACTTAGTTTTTGTGTCTAAAGATAATGAACGACGCAACAGATAGGTATCAAACGTATTAACTAATTACATTCTTTTAAAAATAGGAACTATATTACTAACATTCTAATTTAATGTTTCCTTGTTTGACTGTTATATTATTTATTTGAGTAGTCCGAAATAGATGCCCAATAGAGCACTTTGTTAAAATAACGAAGTGATTTAAAGAATAAAATCTATCCATACAATGTTGAAGAATTAAAATATAGAGGTTGTCTGGAAGAAATAGCTTTTAGCGATAAGACCGCCTTTTGTACCTTTCTTCTGTCGGGTTTTCTTCTTCTGTTAAAATGTTATATTTCTTGTGGTGTCAATAAAGTATCCTTGTATTGTTTTGAAAAATATGACTAAGAGTCGAGTATTTACTCGTATAATAGTTCGTTTTTAAATTCGTTTCATTAACATCGTCATTTTAGGTAGGTATAAAGCATCCACATTTAGGCCATGTATACTTACTGTCCAAAAGCTCCGATTGCGAATCCAATTCCGAATACAACATATTCCCACTTCAATTGACTCGGTAACCAATTCATATCACGAGTGGGCGTACTATAAAATACTATTCTACGTATATCCTCGTTAATATGTGTGTAGCTTATCTAAACAAAGTACCTGACTGAATCCGACACAGCATACAGGAACCGCAGTGACCTCAGGACCGACTGCTCGTCAGCATCATGCTGCTCCGTCAAAGACATAGCAGCCACCATCGCTCACGCACACAAACAAACTCCATATAAACATATCACAGCACAGAGCATATTCCGTCATGTGGAACTAACTAGTTTTTGCCACACCGTCCACAACACGTTTCGCTCATATCGCGTCATAAGCAACACTGATGGCTGGATGGAGTGGAGGAGCCACAGAAACTAATCGTCCTATAATCGGCGAGATAATAACTGTGTTTGATAAACAAAACATTGGCCAAAAGGTGGAAGAGTATCGCTTTGTTAGCGAGCTACTCGTATCGGCGATACGCCTACAATTTTTACGCGATGGAAGTAGGTAGAGGATAAATCTATAAGGAAACTTTTAATTAATTCTACGTAAAAGTGAGATATTTGTATAGTTAGAAATATATATTTATTTCTATAAATATTTTTTACTTATTAGTTAGATGTTAGTATTGCTTACTTTTTGTTTGTTATACGAGTAAGTGTTCACTGTTTATTTTTGAAATTATTTTTTCGTTAAGGCCGCTGTTTTGTTAATTTGCTATTTCTTTGTTCTTGGTTACCTGGAAGAAATCGCCTGGAGCGATAAAGCCGCCATTTACTATAACCAAATGTAATGTTTTTGTCCATGTTATTTATTTTTTATTGTGGTTAAGCTAATACAGGATTATCGATCTACTGTTAAGTATATTATCGCACGGCGATAGACGTGCTCTAGTGTCTTAACTGTAACCTTGTAATTGGCAGTGGAAAATATAAAATACTGAATTTATTAGACATTTTCATTTATGTCTTTAACACTATCTATTTGAACGCATTTAAAGAGGATATTTTAATTGGATGGACAACTCTTTCCACCTTTGTGTTGCTATGATACTACTGATACTTTTTAGCTGTGACTGGCAAATTAGAAGAATTCGCTTTTGCTTCAAGTGTCGGTAATGCAAAGCAGTTCACAGAAACAAGATATAATTATACCAAATTGAACAGTTTTGTACATAATAATTAAGAAAAACCTTAGTTTCGAGGTGCGTATCTACGTCTTACTGTACTAACCCCTCAGATAAGAAATAGGTAAGTACAGACTGAAGCTACTGATTAAAAAGATACATAACTTCCCAAAATCTGAAGAAAAAAAGTTCGTATCTTAGACAATTTTTAGGGTTGTATTTCCGTTGCCGCTTTATTAACAAATACTAAAAACAGAATAAAATTAATAATTGAGGGGGGCTCCCATACAACAAACCTGATTTTTCAGATACATCGATATTTATAATGGTAACAGGTAGATGCTTGAAATTTGTATTGAAAAGTTGTATATTCACTTCAATAATAAATCATCCATCCATCCATCCATCAGCCATAGGACATCCACTGCAGGACATAGATCTCCCCTATAGATCTCCAATAATAAATAATAAAATTAAAATAAATATTTAAGGGGGGCTCCCATACAGTACGGAACGCTCCGTGCGCGAGTCCGACTAGTACTTGGCCGATTATTATTTTACTTTCACAATACTGAAAAACATACTCTAGGTATAACTAAGGTAATAAAGTTTCAACTTACTTGTCATGTTTGGTTCGTGGCTGTGGCTCGAGTTGCAGCGGGGTGGCGGGCGCGGAGCGGGGCACGCCGCCCCCGCCCCCCGCCGCACCCGCCGCGAAATTCCCGGTTGACCTGTTGACAAACAAACAACACCATCAACCCTGATATAATCAAAGCCGAGAGGCACCATCAAAGAAAAGTTTTGGAGCCTTCGGAAAATCAGGGTCAGTGTGACCCTGATCGTCTTTAAGCACATTTTTGCCAGGTTTCTTTGAAGATTGAACACACAGTGAAACCCGAATGCTTACTCATATACTTTTTATTCATAACAGATAATTGTTACATGTCAATTCAATAAGTCATACAGTACAGTTCATAATTATCATATCTATTAAAAAATAAAAAGAAATGAAACAAATAATTATAAAATAGTCTACGATTTTGAAAACAAGATAAATAACAATAAATTAATTCAAAAATAATTATAAACAACGAAATTAAAAACAAACGTCACATACATTTTAGTCACCTACTCTACTTTTGGTAGAAAATCATCCAGCCTATAAAATTCTTGCTCAACAAGCCAAGCCAAACTTATAATAGGTAGTTATAATACAATTCTGACATCAGAAAAAAAGAATTACTTATTTTGGACAAACCGCCTACTAAAAATAAAACCCTCGGAAAATCAAACCCGAAAGACACATTCAAAGAAAAGTTTGAAGATCTTTCGGAAAATCAGAGTCAGCGCGAAGCACGTTTTTGCCTTATTTTTTTGAAGATTGAATACAGTGAAACCAGAATGCTTATAATACAGTTGTCTGACATTAAATAGTAATTATGTTGGACAAGCCGCTTATTGGCCTACTAAAATCTTTGGCAGAGGAATATGTCTACATGTCCGGCAACTGACGTGACCTGACGATACAGAAACATACCTTAAACGAGACAAATATGATACTGGTGAGATGGTATCCGAAATAATGAGCTCATGGAATAACAAAATAAGATCATAACGTTTCCAAGAACGGTTTGCGCGTGACTGTGTCCGTATCAATGACAGTGTCTTCAAGACTTCGGAACAAGGCACATATTTGAACACAAAATTTTACAAACCTCCTACTCCGATAACTTTTACGCCGCATGAGAGTAGATTGAGGAAGGACGGTATAAGACGGCATAAGCTTACTCCGTCTGGGAAATTTCTTTATTGTCATGGTACAAGATTGTATCCCACCACCACTCGCGAACCTAGCACAAATTCACCTCTATCAGCAAGTAGGTACAGACGAAAGAACGCTACATCAAAAAAATAATATTGTCCGGAAAATATAAATTTAGCAAATAATATCACAATTCACAACGCACGTGGTTAAATTGTATTACACATACGAGTAATATTTGAAATACTTTAAACACAAGAAATAATCTAATAACACGGGTGAAATAACCGACGTTAGCAAAATGTACACTGCAAGTGTACTAGTGAGTGTATAGTTCACACTCACAAGTACACTTGTAGTAATAGACTGATGGCGGTGAAGTGTTGTAGATTTAAAACAATTGTGTAAATAATTGGAGTCAAACCGTGGAATATAATGCGTAACGGTGATGTTATTTGAAGGCAAGATCGCGCGTCAATGACGCGTTAAGTTGCACAATTACAAAAATTAAGCTAAACATGTAGGTAATTTTTTTTAATATAAATCACCAACAGTAGTACAAACGGTAAATAGCGTCTGCCCTTGAAGTAATCAATACAATAAAGTGCATCCGTTGTGTTATGTTACTTGTTGTAACACCATAGAAACGGCACGTCATTCTTATTGTTAGCGTATGCGTCAAGCCTTTGAACCAATCCAATTTATAAGGCTGGGGCTTTTACAGGTATTACAAATAACAAACGAAATTTATAAAGACGTAAGCGTGTATGTAAATAAAGAAATGAATGAAACCGCTGAGTAAATCAATGTCGATAGCAACAAAATGTGTTTCAATGTCATTATTTCCCGGAGAGACAAAAGGCCGTTTTCTTTAATGCCGATTTCTTCCGACCCCATTATTTTGACGACCTTCGCGAGAAGGTTCTAGGACGCTCAAACAGGATGTCCCCGGGAATTCAAGGTTTAGCGAACTCGTGCCTTTGCTTATTAACGAACTTATTCGAGGTCACTTCCATCATCAAATTATGATAACTCTATAACGTAACTTTGCCGTCCTACATTTTTTACAACACTGATTTCTTATCAAACCTTCTTGATTAGTGATTACCTACGATTCAACGCACAACTGTCACTGTATGTATATCAAAACTGCTATAGAAATCATTGCTCAGTCAAGAATTTGCATAATGTAAGGAACTTTCTACTTTACATTTCGGTACTTTTTTATTTCAATTTCACGTTCTCAAATACAAGTGTAACCGAGTTTTGAAAAGCTCGCAAACAGATCGATACATAAACGAAAGATAATAATAGGCTATAAACATTGAAATCTGGATCTGGACCATGACGTATTATTAGAGTTGTAAAGTTTCTGGTGATTTTCGGGAGCTAGGCACTGATGAAGACTCACGCACACTACCTATAAGAAATAGATAGAGGTACTAAAATAAACTGAAAGATTAGGCGCCCGCTAGTCTGCTGATGTTATTTCACGTGTTCTATCCGCGGTATATACACGATCAAATAAATCGGACAAGTTTCAAACAATTCGACAAAATTTAGTTTTCAAAATGTTTGAAAATTAACATAAACAGTGTAATTGGGTCAAAGACAAATTCGACGAGCAAACATGAGTAGACGGATCATATAAAATATTATAACATAAATGTGAATTTGAAGGAATAAAAATATTTTTTAAGAACAAATATGAACATAATTATAAATGATTGGAAAAATACCGAACTTCGACTGCGAAAAACAAGTCTGGTAAAAAAAACAGCAGCGATTCTGAATGCCGAGTTCGAGGGCAAGGCCAATTAAATTATTGTATGCGTCGTATACGACGGTTAAAAAGACACAAGAATCAGTCAAGTTTACTTATAAAATATGACACAATCAACAAGATCAACAAGACAAGATAACAATCAGGACATCGAATTAAAAATTTAATTATTGTATGGAACTTAAAACTATTTGAAAAATATCTGCCAATTTAGATGTAAGACAAGACGTATTCAGGAAACGTGCGGAAAAAACATACATTCGATTTTTGAAGTCGGTTAAATAGTATAGGATTTATTAACCCCATATACATAATATTAAATTATCTAATGAAAATCATTTAAACTCACTACAACGTGCCATGTCCTTTTCCCCATAATGTTATACTCCGAACTATTTCGATTCTAACTGAGATCTGTCCGTCGTCCATCCAATATTATTTTAGGATTTGACTTTCTGTTCCAAAACAAAAAGGTATTTGAAACGGGGTTCTCAATTGCAAAGTAATGTGATTCATTGTTTTTAAACTTAGTATTGGCAGCGGCTTTCGATCAGTTCAATCACTTTATTTAAGGAAAGGAACGTCGACGGACATGAAACTTTTCTGTGTCGTGTTTACGTTGTGTTTGAAGATCCTCTGTGTCGAGAATGTAAGATTTTTAATTATTTGGCCCAATTATGAAGGCGCCATCGTAAACTTAATAGCAACGTAAAAAGTGTTCTCTCTATCGAATGCCTAGAGTGAAAATGAAACAGAAATAATCTAATTAGGTATTATAATTACGATGGTGCCTTCTTAATAAGGCCTATTATCCACTTAAACACTGCTCTGAGTGTGTACGGGGTTATAATTATAGCCTTTCAAAATCTACAATGATGTACAACTCATTCTTTCAAATAGACGAAGTATTTCTGGATATTGCATTTAATTTAAACAAACAATAAAAACTATTTTTAATTTTCGTCCAAATTTCTCTAAAAATTTAGTACAGACCACGCCAACGATTACTATTTTTCAAGCAGATTTAGTTTAGCTGATAAATGTTTTTGCAGAGCGATGGATCTGAAGAAGATAACTCAAACGAGGTGGAAACGGAGACGATGACTCCAAAAGAATTACAAAGAACTTTACGATTTTACAACTCGGGGGAAACCAGAGAGTTTAGATTTCCACTACAAAAGAAAGAACTCACAGACATTACAAAGAAGGTTTGTTGGAATTTTACGTTGAGATCTTCGAGCAAATATCAGTCCCTAAGTGAAAGTAGTAAAAAAATATCCGAGCGCCGTCATACATACCGACTTAGATATTTACATTAAATACTTCACAATGACCCGTTTTATCGAATCTCGACGTTATGTCACCTAATTAGTGCTTGTAACCGAGCACTTTGGCATCGTGCGGCATTATAGTCGACTTGCAATCGCCTTACCACTAACTAAAAAGCCTGCCAGTGCCCACTACATAGCTTAGGCAGAGTTTTACCTCGGACACTTTTTTGCACGAATGTGACTCTGAAGATATTTGCTCGAAGCTACTAGCTGAAAAACTAACACTTATTAAGATTTTAGTAGAGCAATTCATTGTCTGATCAGAACTTTTGGTACACTTAAATACCTACGACGGGTGGTAAAATTGGTGATTCTTGGTAGCAGGACGTAAATTGCCACTTTGTAGCTTTTATAGCTTGCACGGAAATACTTACTAGTAGTACAAGCCCTAGCCCAAAATACTAGTAAAGTTAAACGCAAGTATTGTAAGCGATAATTCTTATAGAGTTTGGTTTGAAGCATGTTTACCACGTTTCACTAGCTAGTTTTTTCTACGTTTATTTATCTGATCGATTCGAATTTCCGATCGATTCCAAACTGACATTAATTGATTTATTTAAACAAATGATTGATTTTTCAGCCTTGCTCAGTGATGGTTGTATCCGGTAACCAAAACGCAGCGATGCAGTCTCTCCTACGCAAATACAGATATGACGCAAATGGTTAGACCACTTCACACGTTTCTACAAGCTTTTATTTACTTTCACCTGTCCCGTTGTCTGTCGTTCTGTAATCAAATCCTGCATGTTAAATTTGCACCACTTCCCGGCTACCGGTTGAGCTGAAATTTAGCATTCATGTGTAAATCGCGTGACAATGCAATATTATAATGACATGGTGCTGATCTGATGATGGAGCTGGGAGGTGGCTAAAGGAACTTAGCAATGAAACGACACAACCTCATCGAGTTTGGGTTCATTTGAATCGTCTTGGCGAGTAGTTTTTCTTTCAATTGTAACCAGGGTCTGATGATGGAGCTGGAAGGTGGTGGAACTTTGTAATGAAACCCTATCGAGTTTCGGCTCGTTTGATTCGTCTTGGTGATGGCGAGTACTAGTTCAGTAAAAGCTTGTTTTTTTAAAAAAAAATGTTTTATGTTTTACATTACAGTGAGCTTAAAGGTAATAATTTATCGTTTCTATACATATGTTGTTTCAATTTTAGGAATACTGATTCCAGGCAGTGTGAAATATTACATCAAAATGCCTCAGGGCCTCGGATCTGCTCCAATTTTGGTCCCGATGACAGGGAAGGCCTTTTCGCCTTTAGGAGGATTCGTAAGGTATTGATTTTCAAACTTCCGTTAACTTCTATCAGTCTTATATTTAATTCAACTCAAAGCAGTTTCTGGACAAATTACTCATAGTTGCTCGTTTTCATGATTTCAGATATTACAAAGAAGTGCCACCTATACCGCCGTCTTTGCAAAATTCTGCCTATTCGCATTGACTGCGTCCACGTAATGGAAAGTAACAGCGAATAACAAAAGACTGGAGATGGAATAAGGCACAGAAACTTAGCAACTTTCAGTTTATAAGAAGTTCTTCCTAGCTATAAGTTACTTACTAATTTCGACAAAAGTATAGGCGGAATCATACAAGTCGCCGGATGTGAAGTTAACTATCAGCTGCGCAATATCAAATCAATGCGCAGCTTTATCTGAGCTTCAGTCGGGATTGGATATTGTGCAGCTTGTAGCTAACGTCACATACGCGACTTGTATGATTCCGCCTGTAGGCACTTCATGTAAATAGTAAGACGCAATATGATTCACAAGCGTAGAAGATCCTAAATTAGATTGGAAAAGCTGAATATTTAATCTTTGTTTTAATAATCAAAACTAGACAAACAAAGATAGGCCAGTGACGTTTCACAAACTTTTGTCGATGTTGTACAAATAAACGTTTTACTACAACTTGCCTTGGTATTGTCAATGTCGTAATTGTCGTAGCTCCATGCTAGAATGTATTCTGTGAGAACAAACCATCTGATACATTGAATATGTCATATTAAATAATTATTTGGCGTACAACACTGACATTAAATCGATAACAATGCAGTTGCTTTGTTCGTTTCTCAGTGGTTTAGAAGGACTTGTATTTGTCTTAACTTGTTATTCCGGTACTATTAGTATAGAATTCTTGGAATTTATTTTGACGTAATTAATAGAATCTAAGAATAGCTGTAAAAAAAAGATGATTATTGCTTCACTGTACATAATACTTACTTACTTACTTACTATGTTGGCGCAGCGACCCAAATTGTGTCTTGGCCTCCGATACTACGTGTCGCCACTCTTCTCTGTCTTAGACAAGTTCCTGCCAGACATCAATCCCGAGCTTGCGAAGATCTTTTTCCACTTCATCTTTCCACCTGTACTTTGGACGGCCAACGGGCCTTCGGCCATTCGGCAGTCCCAAGTAAGCCCTTTTTACGGCACGATCCTCTCCCATTCTTTCCAAGTGGCCGAGCCAGCGGAGCCTATGGGATTTTATCTCACCAATAATATTGGGCTCCGCCACCAGCTCTTCTACTTCTTGGTAGGTAGGTAGGTCCCAGTATTTACCTAAGTACCTTGCGTTCCGCCACTAACAGCTTATTTTCCTCCTTTTGAGTTAATGTCCAGGTTTCACAGCCATACATGAGTATAGGTCGAATGACTGTTTTATAAATGCGGACTTTTGTACTTCTGCTGAGAAGCCTGGACACTAAGATCTTATGGAGGGCTGCACTACAGCGTAGGGTATTTTGAATTCGCGTCTCGATTTCATCTTCCCTCGTATTAGTATCTGTGACAGTGCAGCCAAGGTATTTAAATTTAGCTGTGCCCCTATATGTATTATTGCCAACTGTGAGATCGGCTCTGGCTTGTCTGGTATTCTCGAAACGGCGCATGTGCAGGTACTCGGTTTTGTCCTGGTTGATTTGTAGGCCGACCTTCTTTGCTTCTACTTCCAGGATGTTAGCAGCCTCTGACACTTCTTCCTTTCTCTCCCCTAACAAAGCTAAATCATCTGCATACCCTATCACCTTGTGCTGTCCATTCATTTGTACTCCAGCGTCCAATGCTAGCACTTGTCTAATGACATATTCCAGAGCAAAATTAAACAGTATAGGTGACAGGGCATCCCCCTGTTTCAGACCAGATACAACATCAAATTCATCCGTCAATTCTAAGACCAACTTTTACTACCAATTTACTGTGTTGTGTGCAAGCTTTAATCATCTTAATTAATTTTGTAGGTATTTTGAGTATTTTAAGGATAGTATATAAGGAGTCTCTATCCACACTGTCATAAGCTTTTGCAAAATCTACAAAAAGTGAATGAATGCCTCCTGCATATTCCCATTTTTTCTCCATCAGTTGCTTCAGCAAGAAAATTTGATCAACTGTGCTACGGTTGCGTCGAAATCCACACTGGTAATCACCGATAACAGTCTCAGCATAGGGTTCGAGTCTTTTTAGTATAACGTAGGAAAGTATTTTATATGCAGTCGGCAGCAATGCTATTCCGCGGTAATTAGCACATTTTTTCCTAGATCCCTTTTTGTGAATAGGGCACACAATTCCAGTGTTCCACTGCTGAGGTAGTCGTTCGTTATTCCAGATAAGCAAAAGTAATTCAAAAAGCTTTGATTGCGCGATTCCTCCACTGCATTTAAATAATTCAGAAGGTAGCGCATCAATGCCCGGTGCTTTGTTGTTTTTAAGCTTCATGATGGCTTGCCACACTTCCTCAAAACTCAGTGGTTCCACATTTTCTTCATTTGCTTCTTGAACATTATCCTGGATTTTCTCAGCAAAAGGTGGGCAGTTAAGCAGATCACTGAAATATTGTCTCCACATTTTCTTTATTTCAAGTGTATCCGTAACAATGTTGCCTGATTCATCTTCTAGTACTTGAATGTTAGGTTGGTAACCTTTTTTAAATGAATTTACTTCTTGATAGAATTTTCTTGATTCTTTGGACGCAATAAGAGTTTCTATGTTTCGAACAATTTTCTCCATGTTGTCTCGTTTGGCAGATCTTAATGCGTTTTTAGCTTCAACACGAATTTCTTTATGTTTCTGTTTCCACTCACTGTCTTGGTCTGAAAGAATCTTGTACTTTCTTCTCTCTTCAACTATCTTAGCACAGTCTTCTGTCCACCATTTACTACGCTTCTTTTTGTTCTTTTTACCAAGTACTTTTAGTCCTACTTCTTTTATAGTATCCCTTATCCTACTCCAAGAGCCGTCTATATCACTATCAACCTCTAAATTTTGAAACTTGTTACTAAGCTCTAGTTGAAATTCTTTCCGTATGTCTTCTATTTTAAGTTTATCTATATTAATTCCTGGTTCCCTTGCTTTAAATGTCTTGCTATGTAACTTGATTTTGATTTTAATTTCAACAACAATCATGTAGTGGTCGCTGTCGCAGTCTGCTCCACGGTATGTTCTGACATCTTCTATGCTTTTCATATGTCTTCTGTCAACTATTACGTGATCTATTTGATTAACTGTCCTGCCATCATGGTGCTTCCACGTACCCTTGTGGATGTTTTTATGAGGAAACATTGTGCTTCTTACGACCATGCTTTTAGAGGCTGCAAAGCTGATCAGTCTCACGCCATTATCGTTAGATTTTTCATGCTTGCTGTGTCTGCCTATGGTCGGCAAAAATATTTCCTCTTTACCTATTTGGGCATTTAAATCCCCCAGCAGAACTTTCATATCGTACTCGGGTAGCTGATCGTATACTGACTCGAGCTCTTCATAAAAGTCATCTTTGTCGCTGTCATCGGATACCTCAGTGGGTGCATGTACATTAACCAATGATATGTTGTAGAATTTACTTTTAATGCGTAATACGCTAATTCGTTCGGATATTGGGTCAAATCTTATAATACTTCCCAAGAAAGTTTTGTCTATTAAAAAGCCTGTACCGAGGATGTGTTTGTTTTTACTATTGCCACTATAAAACAAAATGCTTCCATTATCTAAGGGACATTCGCCACTACCCGGCCATCTCACTTCTTGTAGTGCCGCAATGCCTATTTTATATCTTTTCATTTCATTCATCACTTCGTATAAGGCCCCGGGCCTATATAAACTTCTAACATTCCATGAGGCAAATCGAGAGTCCGTTAAGCCAAGCCGGTGGTCGTGTGTGTTAGAATCAGATCGTTTATTTCTTAGTATCGGTTTCGTAACGTTGAATTTTTTACGTGGGAGGGGTGTTAACCCGCCGCACAACCCCCAAAATGCCGGAGGACCACATCCTACTTTGGTCAGCGGGTCCATCGGACCTAGCCGGTAGCTAGCTAGGCTGTACTACCGACCCTACATACTTAATACACTACAAAAATTCAACAATGTAGTATTAGTGGCGATTTACAAAGATCTCGCCGGCTATTATGGGTTTTACATGAGAATTGTGAGTGTAAGTACCAAACATGTACTTATAAATATTTATGATTGTAATGTACTAATGTAATTAATGAGCAACTCGCCTCTCACTTTTGCACACCCTCTCGTAGGGTAGAATAATGTCGAGATAATTTACCTAAATAAGACCTATAAATGTACACATGTTTAGCAAATAAATGAATCTTTACCTTTATTGTACTTTACTATACATATTGATAAAATATGTAAAAGAAATAAATATAGTAAGTATAGTGTACCTATTCGAAAATACTTCGTTAGAATTGTCTTGGATTGTTCATTGTTACATAGATATTGTTTTATAGATTTACATAACACATATTAATAGTTGTAGCTAAAACAGTCTATTAATTAAAATTTCTTTAACACATATCTCTACTAATAGTTCTCCAAACAGTGGACCTCGCGACACATTTAATTGAATCTTCACAAGCCTATATATCGACTCGCTCTTGGCGGATTTGGTTCATACTCGCAAATATGGTTAGTATTTAGATAACTAAACAATTTTGCTAAGTATTATCGAGATCGGCTGAAAAATATAGCGCTAGCAAATTTTTAAGGGAAATATCCCCCCAATCAAAAATCGCTGACGACAATAAAATTCGATGAATATAGGTATATAGTATAAACAGATATTTATCTCAAAAAAAATGGAATTTCTTGTCGCGCTATTAATCAACGGAATTCGATAACATTTGGCAAGAAGTTTCGTCGAGAAAAGTTGAAAAATGCGACTTGTAGACAAAAATCAACATCCGGAGAGACGAAAGAAAATATCATCGACTTGAAGCAAAGACCTTCGCTTCGGTCAATAAAATTATTATTCTTACATAGTATAAAATAAAGTCGCTATTTTTGTCTGTTTGTCTGTATGCTTAAATCTTTAAAACTACGCAACGGATTTTGATGCGGTTTTTCTTAATGGATAGAGTGATTCAAGAGGAAGGTTTATATGTATAATACACCTGTGCGAAGCCGGGGCGGGTCGTCTAGTACATATATAAAAGTATTATGTGTTGTTAGCCGTGGTTGTCTAGTGAATGACACCCGCTCTACAATCGTGAGGCCGTGGGTTCAAACCCGTTCCCGAAGCAATGAATTCCTTGGAATTTATGTACAGAATTTTAGACCATGAGCTTTGCGGTGAAGGAAAACATCGTGAACCTGCATACGTCCGTAGAAGAAATTCAATGGCACTGGGCCAGCGTGGTGGATATGGCCCAATTACCCTTTTTTAGTAGACCTGCGTCCTGCAGTGGACTATTGAAAAGGCTTGTAGATTATGTGTAGCAGCAATGTATTAAATAGATGAACCGTTCAATTAAACTACGCCGTCTAGGAGTCTGTCAGTGTAGCTACCGATTATTCACCCTGTATTTTACATTGTAACTGCGACATCTATACTACGGTAGGTAATGTTATTAGATATCATTACCGTGTCTATACTGATGACTAAAATATACACATTTAATAAAAAAAAAAAAACTTAAATAGGTTATCTTATCGTGTGCATTATTATTCATTAGTCATAGCCCCATTAATCATAGATATTATCCTTATATTTGTATCGATAGAAAATACTAGGTAAGCCAAAGGGAATTTGAGACATTTGATTTGACCTATAGTATTTATTTGTCAAATCTCTGGCGTCCCATGGCTTGTCCCGCTTGTCTCAGCGACTCGCCAGGAGGGTGGTTTTACTACTTACTTATTTTTCACAAAGCTACTTGTGTTACTTTTTTATGGTTCCGTACCTAAAGGGTAATAATCGGCTAAGTACGAGTCGGACTCGCGCACGGAGGGTTCCTTACTGTATGGGAGCCCCCCTTAATTATTTATTTTATTTTAATTTTATTATATGTTATTGAAGTGAATATAAAACTAAATATTCTGTGAAAATTTCAAGCATCTACCTGTTACCATTATTAATATAGAGCGAAAAACGTCTGAAAAATCAGGTTTGTTGTATGGGAGCCCCCCTTAAATGTTTATTTTATTTTATTTTTAGTATTTGTTTTTATAGCGGCAACAGAAATACTTCATCTGTGAAAATTTCAGCTGTCTAGCTATCATGGTTCATGAGATACAGCCCGGTGACAGACAGACGGACATCGAAGTCTTAGTAATAGGGTCCCGTTTTTTCCTTTGGGTACGGAACCCTAAAAACGGGACCCTATTACTAAGACTCCGCTGTCCGTCTGTCTGTTACCCGTTGTCCCGTGATAGCTAGAACGTTGAAATTTTCTCAGATGACGTATTTTGGTTGCCGCTATAACAAAAAATACTAAAAAAAATAGAAAAAAAACTAAGGGGGGCGGGGCTCCCATACAACATACCTAAATTTAAAGCCGTTTTTCGGTCGTTGTTAATAACGGTGACTTGAAATATTTACAGAATTTTAAGTTGTATATTCCCTTCAACACTAAAAAGGTAATAGATTAAAATAAAACCGGCCAAGTGCGAGTCGGACTCGCGCACCGAGGGTTCCGTACAAACCTGCAAGGTTTACAAAGTTCGTTCATTACGACAAAAAAAGTAATAAGTTTATATTTATTAAAAAATATATATTTTGTAATGTAAGTAACTAAAAATTTAAGGTTTTCGGAATTTTTCCTTTATGTGTGCTATAAAACGTTGCTTCATGCCAAATTTCAAGATTCTAGGTCGACTGGAAGTACCCTTTAGGTTTTGATTCCCTTGCGAGTACTTGCGAGTTTCAAAATTTGCGGCATAAACGGCTGTATCTTTTGATTGCGTTGGCTTAGAAGTTTGATTTTTTCACAGCTTCAAGGGACAGTAGACCTGAGTAATTGATATAAATTTCAGCTTCATACCTCCACGCGTTCCTGAGAAAAAGGGTCTTGACAGACGGACAGACGGACAACAAAGTGATCCTATAAGGCAGGGGTCGGCAAGTATTTTTAGGTGGGGTCCGAATACTGTGAGAAAATTTTAACGAGGTCCAGAAAAAAATAACTGAAAATAATTAAGTGATTTTTATTTATTGTTTTTGCTTAAAATATAATTCAGATTAAGTAAAACACAAGAAGATTAATGTGCGAAATTATACCGACGGTCTTGAGCCAGTTTTCTATACTTCGGTTCTCGAGAGGAACAGCAAATACGAATAACTGTAGAATTGCAATAACTGTACAACACATTATAATATTTGGCGGTCCTAGGTTCGGCCTTTCGCGGTCCGCAAACGGACCGCGGTCCGCCTGTTGCCGACCGTTGCTATAAGGGTTCCGTTTTTTCCTTTTGAGGTACGGAACCCTAAAAACATAATATAAAGGGGGGCGCGAGTCCGACTCGCATTTGGCTGATTATGTGTTTTTTTTCGTACTTGCGCTAATAGTAAATTCATTAACCTGTAATTCCTTTCATTGTGTTATAAAACATATTAATAACTTCGCGAGCTATTTTGTTAGTACCTAATCGTAATTCTTATTTTACACACTCTTGGTAAATTAACGCACGCAATATATTTTGTACACCAGCAATCAACACGGCCAAAACACTGAACAGATTTGCTTACATATTCAATTTTATTTCAGGATATTAAACTTTTCTAGATCTTACCATTTGCACATGATAATGTTGGGTTAAATTATTATTTTAACCCAAACTAACCGTTAGTCTATCATGTTTGTGGTCATTATTTTTAAGATAATATTATGTTGATACCAGAACGGAATGAACTATTATCCGGGTTATACGATAGCAAACACTTCTTTGTTAGTAATATCCAACTTTAGGACAAATCCAACTTTAGAACAAATAATAACTTTAGGAGAACATTAAAAACATGGCTTATTTCGAAAGCTTTTTATAGCACAAAAGAATTTTTCGAAGACCACAAAATAAGCAAATATAATTTTCTTAACCTGTAATTGACTAGCACTTTTATGTTGAAATTGTTAATAATAATAGGTATAAGTCATCTATAGTTATCTGTACTTAACAAATATATCAATTATTTTTGTTAATATAAAACTACCTATTACTTATTATTTATAAATCACTAGTATACGCTCGAAATGGGCAGGCTGTTGAAACAATTTTTATGTAAGTAACATGTTTTTACACGGCTTTACAATAAACATTTTCTTATTCTTATCCAATTCATTTGTTGGTTATGCCATTACGTAAAGACTAGACGAATTACGGTTGTTTTCACTATATACAAATTATTTTGAGCATTTGGATTATCTTTAGACCTTCAGGGGTCTGTGAATGATCAAATTGATTTTTAAGTAGTAGTAGTGTATTTTGTTGTAGTTTATAAAGGCACTTTTGCCCGATAAAAATACTATATGTTCCAACGTTATGATTATGAGCTTGGTGGTCCCATTCTGTAGCATCATTACCACGCTAACTGAAATAGATGAGAGAGCAGTTTCCTAGTTAGCATTTCTAAAATAGCTAAGTGAAGATCTCCGTTTTAGACACGGTGATTTTACTTTCGCCTGTCCAGCT
This sequence comes from Hypomecis atomaria, assembly GCA_964007245.1. Taxonomy (NCBI): domain Eukaryota; kingdom Metazoa; phylum Arthropoda; class Insecta; order Lepidoptera; family Geometridae; genus Hypomecis; species Hypomecis atomaria. The sequence goes on from OZ023293.1 coordinate 8,797,713, forward strand.
GTGTTAGCATACGACCACGAAAAGAGTTTTAGCTGCGTGTGAAAAGTGAGAAGTTTTCGACAAAACTATCACCAAGTTCTACAATATATTAAGTAACAGATTTTTTTATCGTCGGCGTTTTTTGTTAGGGGATTATTTCCCTCAAAATGGGAGAAAATTTGTGCTAGTCATCAGCCGATTTCTATAATATTTGGCAAGATTGTTCAGTGTCGAAATCCTAACAAGATTTGCGAGCATGAGTCAAATCGGTCAAGAGCGAGTCGAGATACCTATAGGCTTTTGAAGATTCAGCTAAAGAAATATGCCGGGAGATCTACAGTTCGAAGAACTACCAGTTTATTCATCAGAACTTGTAAAGCTGACAAGGCAATGACCAAATGTCGACGATTGGCGACGTGCCAACATCCATACAGGCTCAAAGCTGGGTTTGTATCCTCCGCATAAAGAAGAAACAGTACACCAAACGACCAAATTGAGTAGGTCGGCAATATCAAAAGAGCAAAAATACGTTAGGTTATGTTTGATTCAGTAGCATAGCATTGTCACGTAAGTGCGATGGCCTTGGTCGGAGGCATCGTCTCATTCAACAGCTCTATGATATTAGTCACGTTCAAAATATTATTTAATCAAGCGCACCGTGCACGTGCTGTTAAAGACCTCACAAAAAAGTTAGTAATGATAAATGTAATTTTAAATAAAATCGGCCAAGTGCGAGTCGGACTCGCGCACGAAGGGTTCCGTACCGTTTGGGAGCCCCATTCCTCTTGCCGTTATTAATAGCGAGCAAAAAAACTCTTAAAAATCACGTTTGTTGTATAACAGCCCCCCTTAAATATTTATTTTATTCTCTTTTTAGTATTTGTTGTTATAGAGGCAACAGAAACACATCATGTGTGAAAATTTCAGCTGCCTAGCTATCACCGTTCATAAGATACAGCCCGGTGACAGACAGACAGACGGACATCGAAGCCTTAGTAATAGGGTCCCGTTTTTACCCATTGGGTACGGAACCCTAAAATACAGTTATAAATATTAGCTAGATATTTATAAGCCACTCAGACGTAGACCTATACTTCCTAGCGCTGGTAAAATCCTTCTTTACATAGTATAAAATAAAGTCGCTATTGTCGTTTGTTTGTTTGTCTGTATGCTTAAATCTTTAAAACTACGCAACGGATTTTGATGCGGTTTTTTTTAATAAATAGAGTGATTCAAGAGGAAGGTTTATATGTATAATACACCTGTGCGAAGCCGGGGCGGGTCGTCTAGTATTACAATATAATACAACTAGCGACACGCCCCGGCTTCGCACAGGTGTATTTATACATCCTTACTTACTAATATTATAAATGCGAAAGTAACTCTGTCTGTCTGTCTGTCTGTCGCGCTTTCACGCTAAAACTACTGAACCGATTTGAATGAAATTTGGTACACAGATAGTCTAGAGCCTGAGAAAGGACATAGGCTACTTTTTGATTCGAAAAAATAGTTTTAAAGGGTTGAAAACGGGGGATGAAAACGCATTGGCTAGAATCTTAGAAGAAAAAACTTATTTTCTACCATGACAAATGGTAATTTGCATCTTGACATTCCAAATTACATTCTCTATGCCCAATGCCCATTCAAGGCTGGTCGAGTTGCAAATGTCAAAGTCAATCAATCTTTTCCTGTAAAATTTAGAGAAGGTTACATGTATTTTTTCAGTTTAATTACGTAGTTTTCATTCTAATAGGTATGCCTACAAAACGCAAATCGAATCTAGCGCGTAGTTCTAGCGGAGCTCGCGTAAAGAAAATTGCTAGAAGCCAAGAGTCTGAAGAGCACACTTAAATGCGTTTGACATTAAATGCCGAGCGCCACGCATCTCAAAGAGCTGCTGAGACTCAAGAGCGAAACCAAGCGCGTCGAATTTTAGATGCTGAGCGTCACGCAGCTCAGAGAGTTGCTGAGACTGAAGTTGAAAGTCAAGCGCGGCGACTTTTAAATGCTGAGCATCACGCAGCGCAAAGAACTGCTGAGACTCGAGAGCAAAAAACCAAGCACGTCGAATTTTAGATGCTGAGCGTCACGCAGCTCAGAGAGTTGCTGAGACTTAAGGAGAAAGTCAAGCGCAGCGACTTTTAGATGCCGAGCATCACGCAGCGCAAAGAACTGCTGAGACTCAAGAGCAAAACCAAGCGCGTCGAATTTCAGATGCTAAGCATTAGACGTTAAGCAAAAAAATGCATAGTTCCTGTAGTTTTGTCCTGTACAAAAACTATCGAAAGCAAAACTGTCGCCACTATCACAAAGACGCTAAGTGATTAATTCCTCTATGACACTTAACGAAACGTCACAGCGAAACGTAATTAGATGACAGGTGACATTGTCTGCAGACTTTTATAAATCACAGGTAGCATGGCAAGGGGACAAATTGTTTTTCCACCATTATATCCCCTTGAAGAGGAAATAAAGTGTGGATTGAAAATGACAACTGACATTAAAATTGGATAAAATGTTTTATTCCCTCTGCATGCTACATGTTACTATGACGTCTAATAACAGGCCGTCATTTTGTCTGACATTAAAAATATTTTTAAATCTTCTATCATTAGAGGTGTAACATGTTTCTTTATTCTACCTTTATGGTACAGAATCATCATACTTTAATATTATCAATCCGAAAAATTTGTTGGTTTGTTCCTCTTTGACGCAGCAACGGAGCAAAAGATTGAATTGATTTTTGGTATGGATACCTATGGTTTAAAAAGACAGAAAGTGATAACAGGATACTTTTGTATCCCGAGAAAATTCGTGATTCCCATGGGATAGGACAATAACTGTTTCTCAGCAATGGAGCAACGGATTGACTTGATTTTTGGGGTGGGCATAGTTTGGAAGATGGAAAGTGACATAGGATACTTTCCTTTCCGAAAAAATTGCGGTTCCCGTAGGATAAGACAATAACTTTTTCTCAGCAACGGAGCAACGGATTGCCTTGACTTATTGCATGAATATAGTTTGAAAGACGAAAAGTGACAAAGGCCAATTTTTATCCCAAAAACTTTAACAGTTCCCGTAGGATAGGATGAAAAGTAAGCGAGCGGGCCGCGGTAGCAGCCGTCTAAGCGCCAGAAATAACCTGGCATTTCAAGTTTAGGACGTTCCTACATTTTTCGCACTCCTTCGCGGCACTCAACAGCGCTAGGCCAGACTCGGGCTCCATAACGGAGCTTGCGCTTCCGCCATAATGACGATGTGTTTCGGAGCACAATACACATCGTCATCCACCACTCGGGAGTAACCAGCACTGAGCGTCGGACAGCATTCCAACGTCCTGATCCCAGTGCAACGGGTCAGTCATAGTAGCCCAGCGCCTGCCTCTTCAACTGCAGAGGGCTATGAGAACGGCCATCGCGATACCGACACTTCTCTTCCGCTGCAGCCCCACTGCGTCTTCCAACAGGTTGACGGCCTAGCGGAAGGTAGGGTAGGTGGCGGGCTAGCGGCACCCACACAACCAGTTCCATCCCACCGCAGCCCCTAATCCTCGGTTGCAGCGTCGCAAGAGCGGCACTGCAGCCCGCCTCAGAAGCAACACTCCTCATAAGGCACGCAACCTACCGGCCATCCTCTCAGCTGCTTTAGTAAAAAGCGGCTGCACTACGAGTGCCGGCCTCTAAGCTGCCTTGGGGGAAAGACCCAAAGAAGAGGGAGACTTCGAGCGCCGCCTTTTCAGCTGCCTTGGACCTCCCTCGCCACGACAAGGCGGGAATACACAGGGGGGTTGTATATACACTCCAACCGTAACTTAACCAACAAAAGCATTCCTCTAAGGTATTTTGATGTTTGTCGCTTAGGTTAGGTTTCGCAGCCGACACAAACATTAGCCAAAATCAAAATGTAACGCGGGCGAAGCCGCGGGTAAAAGCTAGTAATATATAAATCTTCCTCTTGAATCAATCTATCTATATATTAAAAAAACCGCATCAAAATCCGTTGCGTAGTTTTATAGATATAAGCATACATAGGGACAGACAGCGGGAAGCGACATTGTTTTATACTATGTAGTGATTGTACAGGTAATTTAATGGCTGACTCACAGGCAAACAGGCACCACATGGAATTCCCAATTACAATCACCTTTCGGCAGTCGCGCCATAAATTCTTACTATTTTTAGACACAATATGTGAATATAATGATATTCTAGAGAAGGTATTCAGAAAACAGAAAATTTATTCATCATCGAAATTCTTCTCCAAATGTTGGAGTACAAACAATAGTTTTACCTCAGTTTATGTGATAAATGATTGACTGCTTTGTAATTATGATAAAACGGAAATTAAATTAAGCTACTACATGATAAGCAAATTATAATAGATCACTTTCACGTTTTATTCAACAGATAGAGGACTGGAAAAGTATTAGGTTTAGAAATATTCCCTGACAATTTGCTATTCTCATCTTCGCAGTTTTTGTTTTTATGAATAGGATTAAATTTCCCTTCCGTGTCAAGGGTCACGGTGGTACGTTGCTTTGTGAAACTAAGGTTCAAGGCAAACGTGTTCACGTCACATCGAGATAAAAATTAGGCAGAGCATGCCAAACGTATATCTCAAGTTTCGGCTCTTGATGTGTTCAACGAACCGTGAGTAGGTAATTCACCGACCGTAATTCGGAGAATTTTTGGGCCGTTCTACTAGGAGCATATTTTGTATGTTATACCTACCTATTCAAGGAGATTTTTTTCACTCTCCGGTTAACGTAGTGCATTTTTTGAATATTTTGGAATAGTTATTGGCAATAATTTTGCACGAAATACTTTATTTATCAAGCGACCTGCGCCGTAACAGCAGGAGCAGGCATACATTTTTGCCGCGCGGTAGAAAGAGAGGGGGATATTACTTCCTCTCATATTATACGCCGCGTCGGCGGTCTACTCTCCTTCCGTCCTTCCTTCAGCTTACTAATTGTCCTGACGCGAGTTTATCATTTTTACCCATCCCAAAAAGTGCACAACGCCGCTAAAGAAGCTTCACTTCACCGTCTTACGAATTTTCGATCAGCTTACGAATTGACCTGACGCGAGTTTATCATTTTTTACCCATCCCAAAAAGAACACAACGCTGCTAAAGAAGCTTCACTTCACCGTCTTACGAATTTTCGATCAGCTTACGAATTGACCTGACGCGAGTTTATCATTTTTTACCCATCCCAAAAAGTGCAAAACACCGCTAAAGAAGCTTCACTTCACCGTCTTACGAATTTCCGATCAGGTCACGTGTCCTGACGCGAGTTTAACATTTTTACCCATCCCAAAAAGTGCACAACGCCGCTAAAGAAGCTTCTCTTCACCGTCTTACGAATTTTCGATCAGCTTATGAAATGTCCTGACGCGAGTTTAACATTTTTACCCATCCCAAAAAGTGCACAACGCCGCTAAAGAAGCTTCTCTTCACCGTCTTACGAATTTTCGATCAGCTTACGAATTGTCCTGACGCGAGTTTAACATTTTTTACCCATCCCAAAAAGAGCACAACGCCGCTAAAGAAGCTTCACTTCACCGTCTTACGAATATTCGATCAGCTTACGAAATGTCCTGACGCGAGTTTAACATTTTTACCCATCCCAAAAAGTGCACAACGCCACCAAAGAAGTTTTCACTTCAAAAAGTTCCACTAATAAGACATACAATTATTTGTTATTCTTCAGCGAGAGATGTAACATTTTCTTAGATGACATTGAATGTATACAATAGCGAGGGAAGTAAAAATCCTCTGTAACGATAAACATCTTACGTAACTACCGAAAACGGTAACAGCCGTTGCAATGGCAAAAACAAAACAATAATGGGACTAGCTACGTAGTTGGGTAGTATATTTAAAATTAAAATGAATAATGCCGGTGCAATTGGTAAACATAAAATTACAAATCTAGATCTAAATCATGAGGAGCCTGATATTGCTAAAAGAAGATCTTGCAAAGTCGACCCAGACTTTGTACAGTAGCCCAAAAAAAGGATTAAAATATGGTAAACTAATTACTTAACAAAAAACAACGTTATTTAACGCTTTATTACTAAGGAATTTCGTATTTTCTAATTTGATTTTTGTTCAAGGCCGCCATCAGGCCGCCATATTTTACAAGCGATGTCAAGAGATACCTAATAAGAGCCGAAAATGTGAAATACATTCAAATGGTGATTGCTATTGAAGAAAATAATAGGAAAATCATTTTCCAAAGCAAATAATTAAATACTTTAAAAGGTAATGGCCAAAGCTCGATAAATTTTAGCATTATCTCTTTTTGAGAACATGAAACTGGTTTACAAACAGACACGTCAAACTTATAACACCCCTCTTTTTCGTCGGGGGTTAACAACTTGTCTAATGTGGAGCAGTGATGTTTTGATGACATCCTTACAACGCAGCATGTCTAAAAGTTTATATTTTAACCGTTAGTAATACTATGAGCTTTACATCAAATATGTGTGAGTGAAACTGCTGTTTGCCTTTAAGAAGTATCTACATCAAAGAAGCCTGCGTCATCCATATAGGACTATTAGTTAACCTCTTCTGAAATCTAGGCCATGGCATGTACACTTTTATGAGAGCAGCATTTACCCGAGATTCTAAGACGAATCGATCTCGCAATATTATCTTAATAAAATCGACCAACTTTAATGCGCAATCCGTTTGAATTTTTCTATATTGTTACACTTACTTGGTTAACATTTTATTCAACATCGACAAATACATAAATATTCTCAATTTTGTTTTTTTTTGTAAACTTTTTTTGTGAAATCTTGTGAAATTGAACCGCTTTTATCGACCCTACATAAAACATTGTAGAAACGAAAAAAATAAAGAACATAACACTGGACTAGGCCTTGAAATGCCGAAATGAAAAAGTACCTAGTGCAACGATGAGAAAAGGACCTGTAAGAGGAGGTTCTATGTTTGTCTGTTTTTTTTTTTGTGTAAGTTCATCGATTTTCACCAATTGCGAACCGATTTAACAAAACTTTTTTAGTTCGAAACCGTATAGTTCCGAGGTGGTCCCATTTAAATTTTATCAAAATCGGCTGAGCCGTTTTTGAAATAACAACAATAATGTAATAATTATATACATCGATTTGAGCGAACTATTCGAATTTTGTACACGCCATTGCTATATTGCCATTTTTTGCGAAAAATAATTGTCGTTATTTAGAATTCTGAATTACTTAGTACACTATGATGACAAAAATAATCGGTCAAGTACGAGTCGAACTCGCGCACGGAGGGTTCCGTACTGTATGGGAGCCCCCCTTAAATATTTATTTTATTTTAATTTTATTATTTATTATTGAAGTGAATATAAAACTAAACATTCTGTTAAAATTTCAAGCATCTACTCGTACCTGTTACCATTACTAATAGAGAGCGGAAAATGTCTAAAAATTCAGGTTTGTTGTATGGGAGTCCCCCTTAAATATTTATTTTATTATCTTTTTAGTAAGTATTTGTTGTTATAGCGGCAACAGAAATACATCATCTGTGAAAATTTCAGCTGCCTAGCTATCATGGTTCATGAGATACAGCCCGATGACAGACAGACAGACGGACATCGAAGTCTTAGTAATAGGGTCCCGTTTTTCCCTTTGGGTACGGAACCCTAAAAATTAGTCCGTCAGATAGATTTTATTAAAAATATTATATTCAATTAAACAACAATTGATGAAGATATAGCCCGCTTAAGTTCCGCGTGACGTCACAAGTGTCATACAAATGTACAATAGACTTTCGTGAGATATGTGACGTCACGACACATATCTCACGAAAACTCCAAACCCACTCCCAAACTTTGACAAGGTTTATCTTTGCCATTCGTTGTTTTATTGACATTAGAAAAATGACGTGACGAATATTTTTTAATGATCTAACTCACGGACTAATTATAATATTTTTTTTTTACCCAGTCATCATGCCTATTAAACATATTTTTATTATCCACTAGACGACCCGCCCCGGCTTCGCACAGGTGTATTATACATATAAACCTTCCTCTTGAATCACTCTATCCATTAAAAAAAACCGCATCAAAATCCGTTGCGTAGTTTTAAAGATTTAAGCATACAGACAAACAAACAGACAAAAATAGCGACTTTATTTTATACTATGTAAGGATATAACACATGAGCAGAACATTGTTATAGTAATTATTTTGAAAAAACAGGTCAGATTAATGTATTCCAATGTAAATGTATGCACCCTGAATTTCGCACTAGGCTATAGCCTGTGTTAAAACGATATTACGCTTCTTAGATAGAATGTCAATAACAAACGGCCACACGACCACCTACGACAAATTAGGTGCTTCCGTCTACACCGCCACCGGCAATGGTGACATCACCATCGACCGACGGATTGGTATGCAATAAGATCGATTGACCGTGGTATGTGAGTTCGTATAGGCCGGGTGATAATGATGATAATGTTTTAAATAACAAATTTACATTTCTATTCAATTTTTGGAATGAATTCCTCGCTATAGGGCGCCATGTCAGTCAGGAATATTTATTTTAAGCTTTCTTTTAAATTTTGCAAGAGAAGCTGGGTTTTATAATATGTGTTTGGTAAGGCATTGAACACTCTTACTCCAAATATCCGGGTGTACTTATGGAATTTACCTAGCTTTAGGATTGCGATTTCCTTCTCTCCTAACCTGTTTTCGGTGCCCTGTCGAAAATGAACCTAAGTTTTTATATACATTTATGTATACCGGTATGGTATAAGTATAATGCAGGCATAGTCATTAATTCAAGTTCGATAAATGGTGGCAAGCCCTAGTGTCAGAGTTTTATAAAGCCGCCTGAAGGCCTCTGACATGGCTAGACGGTTAAACCAACCGAGACCTACAATTAAAGTGTCATCCAAGCTACGGTAGCGCTCAGTTGCAAATGCCACCCGCCATCACCCATCCGAAGACTGGCCGTGCTAAACGTTGCTTAAATGCGGTGATCACTAACGAACGCCTAGTCAAACTTCGCTATGAGCGCTACTTTGACGGTGGTAGAAATGGTTTATTCAATGTCTTTTCAACCGATTCTCAAAATGTAAGAGGTTCTCAAATTCAACTAAATACTTTCTTGACTCAATTCTTCTGTGGGTCAACCGATTTCCAAGAAACGCGGTTTTCAATTTTTATTATAGTCCGTGAGTTAGATTATTAAAACTTATTGGACACGTACTTATTTCATTTTTGTCAGTCAAACAATAAATGACAAAGAGAAACCTTGTCAATGTTTGGGAGTGCGGGGGCTCGTGACGTCGCCAGTGCGATGTAGGTAGTCAGTACATTTGTAGCGCACTCGTGACGTCATGCGAAACTTTAACGGGCTATATCTTGGTAATTTTTTGTTTAATTGAAAAAAGAAAAAATACGTGTCTGATATTTTTTGATAATCTATCAGACGGACTAATTATATTTTTTTAGTTATCATGCCTATTGTTGTCAAAAATATAAGTTAGTTACTTATAAATTAGTTATAAGTATTACTTAGTTATAAGTTTCACGAAAATTGGTAAAGCAAGTCGTAGTTAGCGTACTTCTAGCAAAATGCGTGCGTGAGTTATTCGCATAAAACTAGTTAGTTCTACGCATTCGGTTGTAACACATTCCTACGTATGTCGACACCGCCTCAATTACAGAGTTAAATGAAATCAAAGTGAACTTAGGCTGGCCTCATAGGTTTTATCTGAAACGTCTGAGTCTACTGCCTCTGTGGCTCAGTGGTCAGTGACCCTGACTTCTGTAATTAATTTCAAATATTTCCTTGTAATTAATTTCAAATATTTCCTGATAAGCGCGCGCAACAAAGTCCATTTGCTCAATTCTACACCGGACCTCAAGATACAGGCTTAGCCGAGTTTGAGGCCCCCTGGTAATTGTAACTAAGGTATATTTGTTGTGGTAATAAATTATTTTGTTTTTGTATTTTGTTGTACTTCTGGGTCAAAGAGGCGTGGGTTCGATCCCCACCAGGGCAAACATTTGTGTGATGAACAGAGGTGTTTGCTTTGTGTCTGGGTGTTATTTAGGTACTATCTATATAAGTATTTATTTAAAAATATGTATATGTAGTATTTCACTCTCTGGCAGCCATATCACAAGCTATGCTTAGTTTGGGGTCAGAGACCGTGTGTAAGATGTCCCCTATTATTATTTATTTATTATTTATTTGTACTCAGCTGCCTATAGGCAGCATCAAATATACTCGTCATCATCATCATAATTTAAGAGCAGGGCTCTTGTCGGTGGAGTAACTTCCATGTCTCGCGGTCTTCTGCTAGTCTTTTCACCTCCCTGTCCGACATGACGTCTGCTTTTTCTTTAATTTGGTCTAGAAATGCTCTGCGTGGTCTTCCTCTTCCTCTCTTTCCTTCTATTATGATTTTCATTGGATTGTCATGTCGTTTAAGGTGACCAAACATCTTTCCTCTTCTGTTTTCGATTAATGATATAAGCTTTATACTCGTAGGTAGGTACGAGTATACATATACAAATATACTCGTACCTACCTATATTAAGATGTAAAGTATTTTTGGGTCTCAATCGAAGGGGACAGATTATAACACTGCTCAGTAGCGACTAGGTATATTTCCTCTGTTCGCATTGTACTACAGTTGCGCAGAATACTCCATCGCGGTTAATTATTGGGCAAGTACTGTAGCTTAAAATCTGCTTAATCTATCGTGTCAAATTGTAAAATGTATGAGCTGTACTATATTTAATGGACAATTTTAAGTATGCTTACTAATCCATGGCCATTGGTAACTAATTCACTATGCTGAAACATAAAGGAGCCAATCAATTTTATGTATTGTATTGCAGTAGCCAGTACCTAATTGCTCTAAATAATTCATTAGCTCAAGCCTAATTGCTCTAAATAGTGAAACCTGGATAAGAGAGAGTTGAAGGGACCGCCATCTAATTCTCTCTTATAGAGGTTTTTCACTTGTCCAGGTTTCTCACTTATCCAGTTTCAGAAGTGGCTGCTCTCTCTTATAGAGGTTAAAAAATACGTCTAATTTGTATGTACAGTATGTAGGTATCTACATGCGTGAAGAATGATAAATATGTTTATGAATAGTATTTAGGTACTAATTGTTCGGGTTGTGTTGATTAGAATTGAAAATAGATGATTTTATTTATTCATTCTAAAAGGCACTTATTAAAATTAGGAAAATTAAAAAAGTCAAATCTTTGTAATATTTCCATGTCCTAAGACCACAGAGACCGTATAGGGTCTTTTGAATTTATTATTTTATAACAGTTGGATTCTGATAAATCAAATTCATTGCGTATTTTATTTCGAGATTTTCCACTTTTGAACGCATTAATACCAATCATAAGCTTATCACTTAACGATTTATTTATTTATTCCTAAAGATTTATTTATTAACACCGAACCTTTCTCCTCAATTGATACTCAACTGTAGTAAGTTTGACCAATAAGATAGTGTAAACGCACATGTCGCTATTCCAAAAGAATGTGATACAAAAATAATGTTAGGTAGATGAAAGAAAAACACAAAATAATTTTGAATAGAGCTCTATTTCAATAAACAAGATAGTATAGACGCACGTGTGGCCATTCCAAAAATAGCGATACAAAAACAATGTTACTTATTCTCACAAAATACAAAAAAAAAGAATTGAACACGTTCCGAAATCAACGGTTGTTATGTAGTTCCACGAAATTTAAGAATGGGTCATAAAGTGCAGATGTTTCATTACCCTCAACTGTGGCTTATAGAGGTTTAGACAAGTAGTACTCTCAGTTATAGAGGTCCATGAGGGAAAAACGACTCTCTCTTATAGAGGTTTTGGTCTCTCACTTATAGAGGTAATTGAGGGGTAAAATGACGGGACCTGGCAATTACTCTCACTTATAGAGGTTTCTCACTTATCCAGTTCTCAGTTAGCCAGGTTTGACTGTAATTTATATGTTCTAAAAAGTTATGAATATGGCATTAAGCAACTTGGAATCTATGTACTACCTGTACTACGTCTGTACCTAATGTGTGAAATACCTATGTTGTGATTTACTATGGACTTATTTCATAAGTTATCTTCTTATTTAGGTAAGTAGGTACAGTTTGCCATTAATAGTGTCACCATCACCACCCTATTTATTTTTGGTAGGTATTGAAAGATATTTTTGAAGGATATACATTACTCATTAGGTACCTATCTATCTACATATTGCTATTGGGTAGGTATTATCATCGCAAATCCAATAGTACATCTAATCTTATCAATTCTTTTTATATTTTTCTACACCTGCATTATTCACAATCAATATATCTGTAGATACCTTTGATAGTTTTGTTTTATACCTAGTTAACTTTCGGAAGCGCGAGTGAATGTTTCTTAAAAACTAGAAATAAAACTAAGATGTTGCCGATGCGAAGGCACTATAATTAATGAATAAAATACACTGATACATCTTACAAGATAACTTAGGCATCTAGGTGGTCTTATTCGCAGACGCATAGTCAGCTCTACTGATAAGACCAGTGCTCGGTTTGTTTCTGCGAACCGGCCGCTTATCTCTAGTATTAAATTACGTGGGAACATACATCGAATTACATCGCTTAGAGTAATAGAGGTGGTGCTGTTCGATGAGAGAACATAACGTCTCCCTCCCTAAGCGAAAAATTATCGGAGCACTCGATTTTAGAGGGATTCCGATAATTTTGAATGAAAGGATTAATTTTGGTGTACGAAACATAAAAATAATCAAAACTATACGTAATACTACTAATCCTAATGCTATAACACTAATTATAGAGTCCGTTTATTTGCTATCACCGAAAATTTCACTGTTCTTCAAAGCAAAGGCCATGTATTTAACTTCGTCAAGTGCAATATCTCGTATATTGAGTGCATGTGCACTGGATATTTCTTCGACCGCGCGTAATTTTGGTAAGTTGATGATGAGTAGTGGGGTCCCTGGGTCCACATCGGTGTAAAGACGGTGGTGCCGGATGGTCGTCCCGTTGACAGTGACATCACAGGGTCTGTTCAGCATCACAACATGCGTTCCGCATATCTGCTGCTTCGAAGCCTCTTCGCCGCAGTTCTCTGTGAGGGTTGTTTCCGATCTGGTGAATAGTATACAGTTGTTTCTATCTATTTTCTGCAGCTTCACAACCTCGAAGTGAATGGGGTGCTGCTTGCAGATGCCAGTGACGTCATCGTATCTCATTAGTTTTTCCTAGCAGGAGGGTCCGCTGTATGGGGCGCGGTTGTCATCGTCGCAGAGAAATTCGTCTCCAGCAGCGAGTGAGCGACACGGCTTTGCGATCGGCTGATACTTCAGCCCTTTCGCCAATAGGAATGGGTACTTAGGAAATATGGCAACGGTTAGGTTTTCAGGTTTGAGGAGGATGGGTAATGTGTACAATTTAAAATAGTTATACGTAACATTATCGGTCAGAGGGATTCCCAATATAAAGGTAATTTGGTCCTTTTTGATAAAAGATTTAACATCAATAGTTTCCTCAATCTTAATTAAATTAAATTCATTTGATACATATACTAGGTTTCTAGATTCTACTATCAGGTTCAAATGGCATAGCAGTTCGGTGGAGTTAATTATGGACTGGTGTAGTATGGAGCTCTTGCTTAGAGCTAGAGCGGTTTCGATTTCACTTAATCTAATGAATATAGTCCTAAAACTACTTATGAATAGATTATATAGTCCTAACGCGTAAGATGATTTACTTAAATTATTTTCTCGGATTACAGTCTCCTTAAGGGTAGTTTCAACCCTTCTTAGACGGGAATCCATCGTTAGTGAGTTTTGCTGAATTAACTTTGTGGCGTTTACTAGGCTGTCTAGCATTTTAGTAACAATCGTGATTTTCTTTGACAAAATAACTTGGTTATGACTCGATTCTGAGGTCAACCGATCATATTTAAGGGCGTCCTCGTGGTCTAGGTTGCCTGTTACAATCTTAATAATGGATCCTAATGGGTTAAGTATCCCACGCTTGAATCGTTGAGGAATTATGTAGTTGGTGATACTTGTCTATGGTTATGTCGCGCATATATTCTGCGTGCATAAACATTCCAATGAATTCGTGCGGAAATGTTTTATTAGATGAAATTAATTGCTGAAATTCTGCTAATTTTGAAATTACTAAGTTTAGATCAGTCGAAATATTGTCTAATAGTTTTTAGAATTGTCCAACTATCGGTTTGCATGTGAGCTTGGCCTTTCTTTACTGGCAGAAGTCCCGGATTTCCATCAAGATTTTGCAGATGAAGGGCGACTGCTGCTGTTGCTAGCATCGCGCTGCACCACTTGTGGAGGTCGTTTTATGTCTTTAATGGGTGCTTTACTAGTTTTCCTTTCGGTTTACTTTGGCCTTCTTATAACGGGGTTTTTCTTTACTTTTCCTCTTATTTGTGTCCTTTACGAACACTACTTCTGGAAGTTCCACGTCGGTTTCCCCACCTCGTTTCGTCCTAACTTTTTCCTTGTCCGCCTTAAGTTTTTCTGATATGTGTGTGTACAGGTGCTTTGTTCGTTTACTGTGGTCTTTTACTAACTGCTGTGTATAAGTTTTTTCAAATTCTAAGTTAAACGGGTTGTCTGTGTCGGTATGCCCAAAGACAACTTCGAAGGGCGTTAGGCCCGTTGCAGTATGTATGGTGTGGTTGTAAGCCATGATGGAATAAGTCATGACAGACGCGGCGTCGGTGCATTTCTGTTCATACTTGGCCAACCTATAAATTTCTATTAAGGTCGAGTGGAACCGTTCTACAAGTCCCATGGAGTTGGGGTTGTTGACAGTCCCTATGTGTCTCTGTATTTTGTGTAGGCTGAGAAATTCTTTCATGAGCTCGTTGTCGAACTCTGTACCGGGGTCTGAACTGATTTTCTTCGGTATCCCGTAAAATGAAAAGTATTTCATTAGGGCTCTTACAACTTCAGGTGTGGATTTGTTTGGGATTTCGAATGCTTGGCCTAGCTTACTAAATGCATCTATGAGGGTGAGGTAATACTTTCCCTCGATGCTGAAAAGGTCGATGAAAATTTCCTGAAAGGGTGCATCTTGGGTCTGAGTAAGCTGCAATACGGGTTTTATCGGTTTTCGATCATATTTGGTCTTTCTACATGCGTCACAATTATTTATCACGGCTGAAACTGTTTCCTGCATTTTGTCCCAGTAGTAAGTCCTACGAAGCCTAACTAACGTTTCTTTAATGCCACGATGACAGGTATTTCCTTCATGATATTTTATTATTATTGCCTTCTGTTCATTCTCGTCGTCTACGTAAACTACTCGCTCTGTGCACTCGACTAGATTTATTGTCTCTTTTCTAAAGATTTCTATAACGGTTGTACTAAATTGTTTGCGGTGTTCTGCGTTCTCGAAATAGATGATAAAGAGTTTTGCTTTTGGTTTAGCGTATTCCTTCAGAAAGTTTTTGATTAATTCGGGGTTGTTAATGGGCAAGAAAACTTCTAAAATTGTGTGTTTCCCTATGGAAATGTCTTTGACATGAAGTTCGTTTTTTAGCCATGAGTATACCAGGATTTGATTGGGTTTGGTATCAATGGCCTCGTGAAGTATTGGT
The DNA here is from genome assembly GCA_964007245.1 of Hypomecis atomaria. NCBI lineage: Eukaryota > Metazoa > Arthropoda > Insecta > Lepidoptera > Geometridae > Hypomecis > Hypomecis atomaria. Next base: position 8,813,329 of record OZ023293.1, read on the forward strand.
ATCCCGGTGGAGTCCATATCTTCAGCAGAGTGTACTGTGTGCGTGCTACTACTAGCTGATGGGGACGGAATAACCGGCCTCTCTATCTCTAGCTCGGGTAGCGATATGGTGGATTCGTCAGAGTCTGAGAGGGTCACAATGGATATCGCGTCACTTTCGTCAGATAATTCCACGGTTGTCGGATTTTGTCGTGTCTGCCTACTCGTCTGTGATTTAGGTTCTTGGTCACCTATGTTCACTACCATTGAGTCATCGTCGGTCAAGGTATTAACTTTAACTCTGCTTAAGGCGTCGAATTCGAAGTCGTTCATAGGGGCATATTCGTATAATCCGTACATGTCGTTTTCGTGAGTATGAGGATAATTATCATCAAGGTAATAATTTTGTTCGTAGTTGTGACCGGTTATTTCGTTAAGCTTAAATCCAATAGAACGGGCGGTCCTTATGGATACGTCGCCGGATTGCAAGTGTGGCTTGTTAAATTGTTGAGGTGGTGGATAGGGTGGCTTGTAGCCAAATTGATGTGGGTTGTAACCTAGCTGAGGGTGGTAGCCAAATTGAACCTGTGCGAACCTTGGAACCGGTGATCTAATTAAGTTTTGGTTCCCAGGTATACCGAACTGGAATTGAGGCGCGGGAATCGCGGGTCTCATGGTATTCTGGCTACTAGGCATTGAAAACTCAGATCTTAGTAAATTTGACTTCATCCCTGTTCCTTGTTCCATTTCTAATTAATTTTATTTTAATATAACTAAAATAAAATTATTCACACCTAATTTAGAGTCTCGGTAGAGTTTATACCGACACTATTATTTAATATTAAATATTTTATCCTTAATTAGCACAATTTTATCGATTTGAGACAAAACAATCTGATATATTACTATTATTAAACACCTATCCTTAACTAACACAATTTAATCGATTTGAGACTAAATGTTCCGATACTATTACTTACTTTTATTAAATGTCCTTAATTAAAACAATTCAATCGATTTGAGATTAAATGTTCCTATTCTATTACTTACTTTAATTAAATGTACTTAATTAAAACAATTCAATCGATTTGAGATTAAATGTTCCGATACTATTACTTACTTTTATTAAATGTCCTTAATTAAAACAATTCGATCGATTTGAGACCAAATTTTCCGATACTACTACTATTCTTAAATAATATATCTTAATTAACACAATTCAATCGATTTGAGACCAAATTGTCTAATTATACAATTAACACAAGCAAATCTGACCGATGACCAAGGTCAAAATTTACAATATTCGAGGAAAATGGGGGTGGAAGGTTAAGGAAGGCGAAAAAGGCTTACTCACCAACCGACCTGCATCTTCTGCGCCCGTAGATAACTTATTTGTTTGGTTCATGTGGATAGCCGGAACGGATACAACTGAATTCAGTATTAACACCGTTTACTTAATACTGCACAACGCGGGGGAAATTCACCGAATTTAAGAGCGAACTTTTCGCGCTGGCAGCAGCCGACTATCCTACCGGCTGCGCCAGTTAACTTTCGGAAGCGCGAGTGAATGTTTCTTAAAAACTAGAAATAAAACTAAGATGTTGCCGATGCGAAGGCACTATAATTAATGAATAAAATACACTGATACATCTTACAAGATAACTTAGGCATCTAGGTGGTCTAATTCGCAGACGCATAGTCAGCTCTACTGATAAGACCAGTGCTCGGTTTGTTTCTGCGAACCGGCCGCTTATCTCTAGTATTAAATTACGTGGGAACATACATCGAATTACATCGCTTAGAGTAATAGAGGTGGTGCTGTTCGATGAGAGAACATAACGACCTACTGCGATGTTTTGTTTTCGATTTACTATTTCCTTTTCAGCTTATAAACTCAGGTACAGGCCGAATAATACAAGTTGGCGGATGTGAAATTAGCTACAAGCTGCGCAATATCCGATCCTGACTGAAGACCTGACTGAACGTAACATCCGCCGACTTGTATCATTCAGCTTACAACTACTTAATGTAGTTTGCATATAAATGTAATTTATTAGGTAAGTACTAATCTCTCTAGTGGCGACATCTTGACAAGAGTCTAATTTCCATAAAAGTCCAAGAATATTTAGAAATAATTCTCAACCAGCACTTTTTTGCAATCTTAAGAACGTTGTCTTTCCACCAACATCTTATGGTTTATAAAGCAATAGCTCATCATGTTTAATATATTATCTTTTTACTAATCAAATTTTATCAGGAATAATTATTTTTCAAAAATGGCATAACCGACTTCCACTGTGTATAGAATTCGAATAGTTAGCATGAATCGACGTGTCATCCATGTGGTAATTTTTACATCATCTATCAGATATTTTTGAAAAACGGCTGAGACGATTTCAATAAAATTTAAATAGAACAACCTCGAGAGTATACTCCTTGTAAAACAGATTACAAACTTTAATTAGTGTTTTGTATGATAATCAGATTAGCCAGTTGATTCATAAATGATAAAACAAATGAATTTGATAAGAACACATGGTAACGGAAGTGAGTTTCAAGCAAGAATGCTGAGATTAGAGTGTGGAAGGTGGGGGGTACTACGGTGTTTGGCCCCGCAAGCGGTTCACAATGCGGGGTGAATCGCGCAATACTCTTTTTGAAGGTCCCCATTCACCCCACATTGTTTGGAACTGGGTGAAAAGTGATATTCTAGCAGTAGTAGTACATACTCAGAGCAGTGTTTTCACTTTGGAGATTTTTGAAAATTAATTTACGCAAATTAAAATCAGGAAAATTGCATATTTATTCATTGTATATACTTGACTGGCATTTCTAAGCACCGGGACACAGTTGTCAAAAAAACTGTATGGATCCACATGGTAACTACTGTAATTTCCATTTAAGTAGATGTAATCTCATACTAACCCCTTTGATGGCGACATCCCTAATTTTCATAATGTTTGTCAAAAAAGTTTTTACAACATGAAGACCTACATTACATAGAATCCCCTTACCAGCTCAATATTATTGGAAAATGGATTGTTGGGTAGCAATTGTTATTGTTGAATAATGTATTTATAGTCAGGTACTTTGTAGGAGGTCAAGGTTGAAGTAACAAACATTTCTTGGTTATTTTACTTATTCTATTGAATCAATTACAAAGGCCATTCTATTTTTTAACTGACAAAATAACAGAGGTTCTCCAGTTGAATCATATATTTATATATAATGGAAGTACATATTCCATTATATTTTTTAGGGTTCCATAGGTACCCAAAGGGTAAAAACGGGACTCTATTACTAAGAATCCGCTGTCTGTCTGTCTCCTGGCTTTAACTCATGAACCGTCATAGCTAGAAACCTGAAATTTTCACACATGATGAAAATTTCATTCTCTTGCCGCTATAACAACAAATACTAAAATCATAATAAAATAAATAATTAAGGGGGGCGCCCATACAACAAATCTGATTTTTTAGCTGTTTTTTGCTCTATATTTAATAATGGTAACAGGTAGATGCTTGAAATTTTAACAGAATTAAGTATTAGTTGTATATCTAAAAAAATTATTAATGGACAAATGTTATTATAGTATTGCTGACTTCTTGGATGACAAAATTGACAAATGTTTGACATGATTAATTCTTGTTTGACATTTATTTAGTTAAAGTTATTAAATTAAATTATTTTTTGACATTATTTTATGATTTGACATTATTTGACTTTTTACTTGACATTATTCTAACTATTTTGACAATGTCGACATCTTATAAATCAGTACTATTCTTTTTTTTTATTTTTACATTATTATTTAAAATTTTGCTTGTATTGTTTTGATAATTATGCTTTTAACATTTGTACGCCACGATGGGCAAGAACATGCGATCTCTACCTACACTACGAAAATCTGTATGCGACTTTGTATGTTGTCTACACTACCATGTTTCTAACAAATAAAGTATCTTGAATCTTGAAAAAAAAAATCTTGATAAATTCACTTCAATAATAAATAGTCAAATTTTATTTGTATATATATATACAGTACGGAACCCTCCGTGTACGAGTCCGACTCGTACTTGGCCGATTTTATTTTTAAATCATTTCTCGGATGGTGACATTATCAACGAATATACACAAAAAAGAAAAAAATACATACAGATGAACATAATAGGTACCTCCTCCTTTCTGGCAGTCGGTAAAAAACTGTTCCATGGACAAGTTTCACTATTAACAAATTCACCAATAATGCCAATAAATTGGATAAAAATGAATGATGCTTAAGAAACAGATAACAAACTTTAATGATTGTTTTTGTGTGATTAACAGATTAGCCAGTTGATTCCTATTTGATAAAATAAATGAATTTGATAAGAACACCTGACATCGGAAGTGACTTTCAAGCAAGAATGCAGAGATTAGGGTGATAGGCAGTAGTAGTAAATACTTAGTGACAAATCTACTATCATGTAGGACAAATTGGAGTGAGTACTGAGTAGTATTTTTCAGATAACTACTACTTTTTTGATAAAAGTTCATATAGATCAGATGACTAGCCTCGGCGCCAAGAGTTTTTAAGTCATCCCTGAAGACTCCTGACAGGATGAAACTATTAATAAAGCCATTGCACCAATTTATTTAGTCATCTGAGCCACCAGCTCTCAGTTGTAAATGCCACCTAATGTTTGACCACCAAGGAATAAGCAACAAATAGAGTATGTAGTAAAGAGCAGTAGCAATGTTCAAAACACACACATTACATTACAGTACTGATACAGATTGTCTCAATTTATGTACTTCAATATGTTAAATAACAATACAAAGAGTAGTTACCAAGTTTTCCGAATGGTCAAGAGTCCTTTCGCTGGCCTTTTACTGCCCGGGTCAGTTATAACTGAGAAGCGATCACTGAGACTGCGTTTTACTTCAGGCAGCTTGGCGCCGGACGTCAGCCTTAAGCTCTTGCCAGTGACGAGGCCTTGAGACTTCTTTACTTGGGAATCTAAAGGTTCAACTTCAAAATTATCTTCCAACTGTAAAGACACACGTTTGGGACGCTTCTTGATTTTCAAATTAGACTCAATCACGTCGAATTCTCGATTTTTATTATATCCGTGTTCCCCGTCTCCGAATCCTTGAACGAAACACAGCATAATTCCGTCAGGATAACTCTCGCTCATCTAGAAGGCCATACTAGATTTCCACGGTTCCAAAGCTTCGAATAAGGTCACACAACTCACAGAACACCCAATTAGTTTTAGTAATACAACTGTTCACTTTATAATCAGTCGGCGCACATTTTTTAACGCGAAAATAGTCTGATCTATGATAGGAACAGATATTTCGCAACACGTAAACATTGGATAGGGCATACAGTAATCCAAACAGTAAACCACTGTGTAACGGCTCTGTTTTACCTAGTTAATGCACAAAATTATTAGTTTTGCAAAGTTTGAAATGTTTTTATTTCATTGTAGATCAAATAATCGGAAATAAAGTAGAAAAGAGCCATCGATGCAAGTCCATGTCCACAACTGAAAATTCATTTGACATATCTTGCTGTCACTCAAAAACGTCAAATGAACAAACTGCTGTGTTCCGAAACACGTACTGGCGGCGCGACCTCGAGCGGTTGTTTGCAAACTAGTAATATTGTTCTGTGTTGCAAACTGAAGTCGGTTTGCCCGACTCAAGATTGCCCGACCGGTCGAGACTAAACTCGAGTACAGACTGCCAAATCAAGTCGATAGAGCGAGCTATGCGCCGTTCGCTCACCGCTAGCATGACCGCTAATCGCTACCTCCCACGCCATACACGGAACATAAAAAACAGAACACATTGAATGAAAATCTTCCGTTGATTGAACTTGGTCAATACAGTTTAAAAAAAAACTTTATTTACGAATAGACGAAACTTCCGGTTCCGGCTTTTCTGGCGCCAAATTCTTTGTGTTATTAATTTTAAATCTGAGTACAACGCCTAAATTGTTTTATTAATACCTACTTTCATTGCAGCATTTGCAGCTTATAATCATTATAGTTATTTTAAAGCTTTAAATTATTTTGCTTTTTATAGACTTATACCTACTTAGATAAATACTTATCTCACAGAATTTTTAGATTTATTCAGTATTTATAGTTCACAGTTCATTTATTCGACAAATGGGTGTCAGAAACACACTTTTGAATAGTCAACAATCAATAATATACATAATGGTAAAACTTAGCACTTAGCATTTGTAGTAGGTACCTATACAATACATGAAAACATCAAAAAGTATGTGTTAAGTACCTACAATAAAGTACCTAAGTATTGAGTAATGCACCCACCCGCGTAGTCTATTTAGGTACCTAATTATTAGCTAATTTCATAAAAACTATAATAAATTACAAAATACCAAAACTGCAATCGATCTTCTGTAATTAAGGGTCGAGACTTGAGAAGATCAATATCAGGGAAAGAAAAGGGAATTTCTATAGCAACGGTGAGCAAAACATGCAGTTCCCCTAAGTTAAGGTTGGAAATAGCTATTGTAGGTACGAGGGTAAATTATTCTAAATGGAAAAAATATACGCACGCACAGAAAACTCACAGTTGTTTAGTTTGGAAAACAATACAAACAAATCTTTAAAAAAAAAGAATAAGTTACTTACTACTTACCTACAAGAGAAAATGCCAAGTAGGTGTTCAAGAGTCATCTGAAGACCGATCGAATGCTTTTAATTTTAGTCTAGGCATGTGGAAAATTGCATTCTCTCGCTAGTAGTAATAGAATTCTGTATTATTTTATAAGCAAACTAGCGACCCGCCCCGGCTTCGCACAGGTGTATTATCTATACATAAAAATTACTCTACTTAAAAAACGCATCAAAATCCGTTGCGTAGTTTTAAAGATACTTGCAAACATAGGAACAGACAGACAGGGAAGCGGCTTTGTTTTATACTATGTAGTGATAGTGATACTAAAACATTCACATAATTTAGTTTATAACTGTTTTCATGTCTATATTATAGTAACTATAAGGCTATGACCTACAATATATACTTAGTTACAATAATAATTAGAAACTGATTTTCCGGCCTGATTTTAATATAATTTTATATAGGTCCATAGCTGTAGTTATATTTAGTGTTATGTATTGATGTTTATAATTTGTTCAATTCAAATTCAATGTTTATAATGAATTCTTTTCAGAATATTTTAGTCGATAAAATGGCTGTTTGAAACCTGTACAAGGATAAGTAACAGAATAGGTAGATATTATGTATTATACCTACAATATTTGCTATACTTACTGAAAGTCTGAAACGAATACTAAACATATAGGTATCAAACTTATAGGTAAACTTATATTATACTTTCCATATCTATAGAATATTAAATATACATAAGACCTATAATTATATTGAACAACTTTACTATAATACCTAGTAGTAGGTACCTTTCCCGAAAAAAAGAGAAAAATCAGCCGTTGCCAAAAGTGGTCTTGCTCTTGACAAAATGTGTGGCAAACAGTTGATTTTCCTCGATATCGGGGTTGGCCCACAGTACAAGTTGTTTACCGTGATGAGTATGTAATATCTATTCTTCTTAAAAATTAAAAAGTAAAATATTTACACTTTGCAAAGCAACAGGCTGGTTGTGGTAACTACACCATAAACAGGTTACATTTCCTAAAATTAATCTGCCTTCCTTGAAAAATTCAAAACAAACAATTTCGCGTGCGTAAAATATGAGATTAGTTTATAGAAGTAACGTAAACAGTCCTGAGAGCTTCTTAAATTTAACTGATATTTTTAAGAGAGGTGACGCATCGAAATGTTCGAACTGTTGCAGATTTAACATCAAAGTGTTCGTAGAACATTGTCATGGTAGCTCATCACTATAATTAGTGACATTGTTCAGCTTTACTAGGAAGTACTGATTGGGAAAACAAGTTTTATAGGTTGTTAACGGGATGTTTTTCAGGAGAATAAACAGTACGATATCTAAGATGGTAAGATGAAGGGGTAAACTGATTTTAGCTCCCGGAAGTTTCCATAATTAGTATTCTGAATCGACCAGTGTTTTCGCGTTATCTGTAGAACATCGAGATTTACGGTACATTTATGATAAAGTTTACGTTCCGGGAGAAAACTCTTTTCACCCCTTAAATTGTAACAAAATGAAATGTTTTTGGTAGCAAACGCTTGAGTAAGAAATATTGCACGCTCGTACCGTAGTATTATATTTTCTTTGCTCGTACCTACGTCTTATTTTTTGCAGAAAAGTTTTTTGTTTCTGTGTAGGTACTTTTCAGCCAAAGTTTTGCGTAAAAATATGACTTTTTGGAGTCATTTAAAAAACTGTAAAAACTAAGAACGTATAGTATAATCCTAAAGATTGAAGTGCTTATTACTTGGAAAAAAAACACTCAATTCAGATAAAATTTAGAGGTAGATTTTATAATAGCTTATTGTTTTTGTATAGACCAGTTGGGGCCTCACACTAAAACAGTTCAAATATTGGGCATCTACTTACATACGAGTACTCGTACGTAATACAGTCTGTTGCTTCGAAAAGAGCAAGGATTTTTGAAGTGTATTTGCTAATCATTACCTATTTATGATAATATCGATACGTCGATATTATGTCGTGATGAGTATGTCAGCCAGGCTGATTACACTCCAAAGTCGGGTTTCCTTTGATAGATTTAAAGGGGTACCATAATCATATTTACAGAAGTAAGTAGACACACCTGTAAACAATAAAGTTACAAGGATATCGTGTGTCACTGCCCTACAGATTTTATAGGGGCTTGCCACAATTCACGTTTAGTACTAGAGGCAGTTCTTATTTTTAGGATTCCGCACCCAAAGGGTAAAAACGAGACCCTATTACTATGACTCCGCTGTCCGTCTGTCTGTCACCAGGCGGTATCTCATGAACTGTGATAGCTGGAACGTTGAAATTTTCACAGATGACGTACCTATTTCAGTAGGGGGGCTCCCCTACAACAAACCTGAATTTTTTACCGTTTTTCACTCGATATTAATAACGGTGACAGGTAGCACTTGCACTTGGCCGATTATATTAGTGGTTCTCTTCAATAAAACTTTCAAATTGATTTATTTATCTAGGTTTACTGAGTAACTAAATCTGTGGTTTGAAAACTGTTTACAGGCAGTTTGTAAGTAGGCTATCCCAGTAAAATCTAACTTTAACCACATAAACCCAATTTCTGTGAGCAGTAAACCATGTCGAATTACGCGCTCATTTTGATCTATTCCAGAAAATTACGGTTCAAAAGTTATCACACTGAAATATAATTTACTCAATAGAACTAGACTGTCTGTCCATGTTGAGTGTTGTTGTCGGTGGACGTCCTACGCTGCGCTTGCCGCAACGTGGTCTCGATTCGAGAAGTTTACCTACTCCATTGCATTGGCCTTCAATGTTGAATGTAATCCGTTTCGCTCTTCTCTCTTTCTTTTAATCGGTCTTATAGGAAGTTTATAGACTGTTAATAATGGCACGTACCGGCAAGCGCAGCGTAGGACGTCTACCCACAAGGTGGACGGATGACCTCATTAAGACCGCAGGATCACGCTGGATGCAAGACGCTACCAACCGGTCTTATTGGAGATAGATCTATAGGGCGAGGCCTATGTCCAGCAGTGGGCGTCTTATGGCTGATGGGTGGATGTATGGCAATAATGGCGAAGACCTAGGATCAGCAGTGGACGTCCTACGGTTGATTTGATGGTGACCATCGACTTTTAATCTTTTAGTTTTGGCAATTTGTCAAAGGTCCGCACACTTAAATAAAACTATTTAAATTTTGAACATAGGTACTGTACCAGCCTTTTTGATAGTCCACTGCAGGACGTAGGCCTACCCACGAAGGGTGTTTGGGCCATATCCACCACGCTGGCCCAGTGCGGGTTGGTGGATTCACATACGCCATCGAATTTCTTCTACGGACGTATGCAGGTTGCCTCACGATGTTTTCCTTCACCGAAAAGCCAGTGGTGTGAAATTCCGCACATAAATCCGCGCAAAGCCGTGGTGGTCTAGTGGTAATGACACCGGCCTTACAATCGTGAGGTCGTGGGTTCAAATCCCGGTCCCGTACCAATGAGTTGAACATAGGTAAGTTTAATTAAATAAGAGCGTGAAATTAATTTATTTATAACCAAAGTATGATATACCCAAGGTTATTTAATCACAAATCCGAGGGCACAATGTTCGCAAATAACTAACATCCGTTTAGATTGCCCGGCATCTAGTAGAGAAAGGTCAACATTACGTCATACGAAGGTAATTTAATGTCGCGAAGTTAATTAAGTAAATAAAAAATATTGAATTACGTAAGTCAGTGATACATTTTTTAGAAAAGAAACAACAAGTACCTACCTAATCGTCTTATAAATAAGGCATGCAGACACATCAAGAAAATATGATTATAGGTACAAGAAAGTTATGTACGTAATACTTATATAAGTAATGATTTGGTAGATTTTCATGTGACATTAATATTTATTATTAATTAAATTATAATAAATGCTAGAATTTTTCACTTAAATTTATATGAATGTTTGCTTCGACACTAGATAGAATAAAGAGTGGAAATTACTCTAGAGATCATTGATGAACAACAACACATGTTGGTATATTAAAAGGTACAAAATATGACGACACAGAGTTCAGCAGGCTATAAAGCATGCGACCACGAAAAGCGACGAAAAGAACTCATTTCGACGTGTGAAAAAGTGACAGTTACATACTTTGCCATAACGCTGTCTCGTTCTGATACTACGGACGAAATAATTCGTGGCGCTTATACTAACCCGGGTAGCAAAATAGCCATAGAAAACAATGGATTTGACGCAGGCGTCGGTAATTTTTGGCAAGCTTTCGTAGGAGTGTCGCTCACGTCATTTCACCAGAATGGGTGACGTGGTACTTGGAACTTCTGGACCTGTGCCAGGCTGCGAAGTGACGGAGACTTGGACCGGATTTTAATGTTTTCACATGATGTTGTCGTCAGCATTATATATCACTGTTGGAGATAAATGTCTTTCCTCAGAGACCACAGAATATACTAAAACTACCTTACCACAAACGATTTAAACGCCCTTTAAACATTGTTTGAAGGAGTGGATGGAAGGGTACGATTAAAGGCATTATGACCAAAAAAATTTAAAAAAATCCATCAGATATACTATCATCACCAAAAAATATTAGACACGTATTTATTCTTTTGTCAAATAAACATAAATTGATGAAGAAATTGCCCGTCAAAGTTCCGCGTGACGTCACAAGTGCCATACAAATGTATAGACTTCTGTAAGAGAGGTGACGTCACGACCCCCACTCCCAAACTTTGACTAGGTTTATCTTTGCCATTTGTTGTTTGATTGACAAAAGAAAAAAATACCTAGGTACGTGTCCAATATTATTATTTTCTGATAATCTGATAATCTAACTCACGTAAAATTATGATACCAGTCATCATGCCTATTCTGTGGGGCTAAATGTTCTCATCATCATCATCATTATCAGCCATAGAGTCAGACGTCTCTACCGTCAAGGCGAACCGAAGAGCTAATCAAGACTGCAAGTGCTTACGCGCTGGGTGCCAGCCGTTTCCTGATCGCTCTCATTGGTAATCCATAAAGAAGCCTCTGTCCAATTTTCTACTGTGATATTATGGAGTGTAGATAGACAGAAAACAGTAAACAATAATAACGTTTTACGATTTTACTGGATATCTATAAGAGATGCCTATCTCCAGCAGTGGACGTTCTAACACATAAGTTTAAGTTGTAGATTAATAATCATAATTATCACTGTTGTTTAAATTGTGTTTGTGTGTGAAAGTATATATTTATTACGTTTATTTCATGTACGTTGACTTTATGTTGTTCGATTTTCTCTTAGCTTTGCACTGTTTGAGTTCCACTCCTTTCACGAATTGTATTTAAATATCTCAAGTTTTATTGCGCGATAAGTCCCGTATAGTAGTATGATAATGTGTTCAAATCGCGAAAGTTTAAAAATGACATGTATTTAATGCATAGCAAAGAACAAAACATAGGTCTATTTAGTTCATATTTATCATTGCTGAGCAAATATGTTATGGCAACCACGCAGTGTAGGTACTCATGAACTACAGATCTCTGCTCCGTCTTATTCTGGTGAAGTTCGATTGGCAAGGGAAACAGGTAGGTAAATGGTATAAATAAATTATTATAAAAATATAGCTTTTTAAAAATACAAGCTTTTGAGACCCTGTATATCATGTGGCAGCAGAGTGCTAGCCAATACAAGTAAAACGAGCCCAAACACGATGGCTTTATCTTGTTTAGTACAGGAGTTCATATGGCTACCTTCCGACTCCATCATCAGATCGGCTCCATGGTACCATATTATTGCATTATCACGTGATATACATTTGCGTGCAAAATTTCAGTTCAATCGAAAACCGGGAAGTTAGTCAAATTTAACTTTCAAGATTCCACCCGAACATAAATACATGTATAGGTACATCAATTATACATACCTATACATGGAATCAAGACACGGATAACTACGAGTATGTGCCATTGATAACAAGGGCTGACGATGACAAACAGGCAATGTTACATTAATCGATTAATTTAATTGGAAAATTTTCTTCTAGTTTCTTTCAGTTTTTCCCGCGTGCAATGCATGCCAAATGTCTATCAGCTCGTTGAGTCGATGATATCGTAATAATCGCGGGTCCAACAATGACGAGATTGGCACAATACATATTTTTTACATATGTAGTTAAATATATATAACGGGCAAAAGTGCTTTTATTATCTACAACGATTTATATGCTAAAACTATCTAAGTACACTACTGCTACACAATAATATATGTACCTAATTAAAAAACCCCCGACACAAAAATATTTGACAACAAACTTTCAATTGACAACCATATTGGGCACATTTGTAGAATTTTGGTTCTTCCTTCCCCACTTTAACCCACCATAACTCTTAAACGGCTCAATCGATTTTGATAAAACATAGCTAAGAACACTCTCGATTAAGTCTCCTTTCATCCAAAAAAAAACTAAACTGAAATCGGTTCAGTGGTTCGGCGCTATGATGCCACAGACAGACAGACACACAGACAAACACACGTCAAACTTATAACACCCCTCTTTTTCGTCGGGGGTTAAAAAGCATTGAATCATCCACACCATCCACACACCCTTGAAGGTCTAAAGATAATAAGTGAAAAAAACATGAGTGGCGCACAAGAAAGGACGCCGTGGTCACCCACGAGCCGAAAATGACGATGATAATAATCCTGTTTTCAGTTACCATCAGCCATAGGACGTCCACTGCTGGACATAGGCCTCCCCTATAGATCTCCAATAAGACCGGTTGGTAGAAGCATCCAGCGCGATCCTGCGGTCTTAATGAGGCCATCCGTCCACCTTGTGGGTGGACGTCCTACGCTGCGCTTGCCTGTACGTGGTCTCCACTAAAGAACTTTTCGACCCCATCGAGACCCCATCAGTCCTCCCTCAAATTCCCAATTGTCTTCTGATAACAAAACAAAGAGAAAACAAGCAGAGCGGAAATAGATTGAACTGCGGAGGGGCTGGAATCGATTAATGTTTAATTCTGGACTTGTTACTCATCTACTGACATCGCTGAGTTTATCTTGTTGCTTTCTAAATGAATTCCGTTGAAAGAGATTCGCGCGAATTTATCTCGATCATTGACATCGATCCGAGATTCATGCCTAAATTCACATGTTAGAATTCTTGAACGAAAATTCGCGCTGCACGTACGTGAGATGATCTTCTCGTACATCTTGCTTGTGAAACGAACAATTCTTGTATAATTATTTTTACAAAACTCTCTACTAGGCTAGGCTAGGCTCTACTAATTTTTATGAAATTCGGTATTGAGCTTTTCATAATTTATTTTGCTACTTTATAGGCGGTATTACCGATAGGACCAAATCTAGATTTTTAGGGTTCCGTACCCAAAGGGTAAAAACGGGACCCTATTACTAAGACTTCGATGTCCGTCTGTCTGTCCGTCTGTCACCGTGCTGTATCTCATGAACCATGATAGCTAGGCAGCTGAAATTTTCACGGATGATGTATTTTTGTTGCCGCTATAACAACGAATACTAAAAAGAAAAGAAAATAAATATTTTAGGGGGGCTCCCATACATCAAACCTGATTTTTTAGACGTTTTTCGCTCTATTTTAATAATGATAACAGGTAGATGCTTGAAATTTTCACAGATTATTTAGTTTTATATTCACTTCAAAAAATAATAATAAAATTAAAATAAAATAAATATTTAAGGGAGGCTCCCATACAGTACGGAACCCTCCGTGCGCGAGTCCGACTCGTACTTGGCCGATTATTCTAATATTTGTACCGCTCGGTATAGAGCTTTTCATAATATATTTTGCTACTTTATAGGCGGTATTACCGATAGGACCAAATCAAGATTTTTTTAATATTTGTACCGCTCGGTAGGCGGTATTTTTAAAACATAGAATTTAAATTTAATATACAATTTTACTTTTGGAAACTTCCTTTCACTTAACTTGTCACTTGAGTTAAGCATGTCTCTAAATCATCAATACGGAATTAAGAAAAAAATGCAAAGTCGATACTCTTTATAGTCATTAAAGTTACCTTACACACACAAAAAACGTCTAACTGCACAGTGTCTATATTGCATATCTGTAAAGACAAAACTGTATTAAAGTGCTTGGTATTAATAAAATCTGAAGATCTTAATCTACACAGTTTTAAGCAATAAATTATTTCATTTGATTTCAGTGAAACTCTCGGTCGACATTTTTAGGAGAACAAATTCATAAAAATGTCGACCGAGAGTTTCACTGAAATCAAATGAAATAATTTATTGCTTAAAACTGTGTAGAATAAAGTTTTTTCAATTTCAATTTCAAAAATTTCAATTTCTACGGTTGATAGTAATGATGATCATTACGATCACGATTTCATCAGATGGAAATTAATATAGATACTACCTTAAATAATTAAAATAGATACTACCTTATATGCTAAAACTACATACAATACTACTACATAAAAAGCATTGGATCATCCACAGACCCTTGAAGGTCTAAAGATAATCCAAATGCTCAAGCCAGTCCACATCCACTGCCAGTTGGCGGCGTGCCCAGCATGCTGGCTGCATTGCCACGCTAAATGTGGCAATGCTTATGCGTTGAGCCAAATAAATACCAGCATTTTGGTCACGCTCAGAAAGACTTTTGAAAATAAGATGAGCTCCCGGCCCCCACGGACCCAATGTCTCAACTTCAAATGGCTCAAATAATGTAACCACTACCGAGGTTAGCATATTTGCGCCGCTTGTGCTGCTCCGCCGAATTACTAACTAGATAACTTACCTTCGTCGCCATATCAAGTTATCTGGCGAAAGGTTCCTCCTTTTCAACAAGGCATTCCTGATGCTCACCAACGGAAGACTGTCCCTCCGAATCGACCACCTCAGTACCTTTGCACTACCCGACATTTGCTCCTTTTCCTTCCCCTCCATTGGTGTGTCACGTCCTTACGTAATTGGATATCTCAAATTTCGAATTCTTTATCATGAACATGATTCGTGATTTCAAATTTTCGAACAAGTCAGAAACATGTTTTTGTAACGAAAACCGTCGGGAACTGATGTCTTTTCATAGCGTTATCGCATTGCAATGTCTTTTATTAGCATTTTGATACGAGGCTGGTAAATAAACTTCTTAGTTATTTGGACAGATGTTAAATAATAACACTCTGTAGCTAGGAAGGTCTAGCAATGGCAGACTCTTAATGTGTCACGTTCACGATATTTTTTAATGAATGCCTACATCATTATAATATTTATTTCCCTGTATTCATATTACTTAGTTAATTACACATTATTTTTGCAGTTGTATTTACTTCATTTTTTGCTAGAGATAATTATAAATTCTTATTTGCTTTAAAATAATAACGGATTCATCAGGAGCCAGTTTTGATGTTGTCCTCTTTACTAGAGATGGACGCTGAGGCACACTGCTGCCGCCAGGAGAATATTTGGCGCAATATCTTACCCGGGCATGGGCGGCACCAGAATTATTTTCAGGACGGTGCAACCTAGTGAGGGGGTGTCCCAACGCGGAGCCTCTGACATCACCAAGAGTACGTCGCCATACTCCAAACTCGTAATCCTAGGGGGTCCCAGCGCATGGCGGGAAGTAATTATGATTTTTATGTACTCTTTATTTCCTGACAAAGGTATTCAAGATGAACCCAGGGGGTCCAAGTGTACCCCTTTGCGAGGACGGTGCAATGACTAGTTACGATCCTGCACTACTTCCAGGGTGATTGGGGTAAGCTAGCACCCCGACCATCTGCGAAGGAGGACAGGATATCAAGCGCTTGTAGCCCTGTTGGTTATTTTTTTTAATCTTGAGCTAAGAAAAGAGTTTGGTACTTACTGCCCCACGAATGCTGGAGTGGGAACCCGAAGGTGTTGCGAGCGGCGATGGCGCTCCGCGTCGCTGCCGTCGCTGGCTTCCTCGACCCCGATGTGGCTGCCGCTGCCGGCTGACCTGCAACCATCGCCATTTTTAACCAAATGCAATTTTGTTCACTTGTGACAAGAAAGCTGGCTCATTCCTCGCACTTAGAATGTCTCTAACTCTCTAGTCGTTCAGCGTGGGTATGCACTTATGCAGCAAGCGTTCTCGGCACCCTACCATAAGGACTCAGTCTTTGTTTTTTTTTTATAAATGTATATCTAGGTAGATTTTATTTTTTTATATTAGGTATAGAATTGTCATTTAATGTTTTTTAACTTTGTAAATAAAAAGATATCAAGGCCTTGTAAAAGCAAAACACGGACTAACTACTTAAGTAGGTACACTGAATTTACTCTGCGTGTAAAAGTGCTCGTGAAGGCGACTAAGGACTAGAACCTTGTAATTTTACTTCCCTTTTCCATACATTTCCAAAAAGGAGAGGTTCTTAAGGTGGGCATACACGATGCGATGATTTGATCAAATTTTCGCTTCATGCCAACTGGGAGCTCATTCACTTAATTCAAAGGTAGGAATTGGTAGTTAACGATTTGTACTACTACCTGAAACTGGGCGCACAGAACGCGATGATCGCATCAATTCATCAGATCAGTTCAGTGGAGGCCAAATATAGGTAGTTAACTATAGCTGGTTAGTAGTTATTGAGGACCTTTGAATTAATTGAATGAGCTCCCATTTGGAATGAAGCGAAAATTGGATCAAATCATCGCATCGTGTATGCCCACCTTTAATTCGGTTAAGTTTATGGTTGTCTGACTTCAATAATCAGCCAAGTGCTAGTCGGACTCACGCACGAAGGGTTCCGTACTGCATAGGAGCGATAAACGGCTAAAAATTCAGATTTATTGTGTGGGAGCCCCCCTTCAATATTCATTTTATTCTATTTTTAGTATTTGTTGCTATAGCCGGAACAGAAATACATCATCTGTGAAAATTTCAACTTTCTGGCTATTACGGTTCATGAGATACAGCCTGGTTACAGACAGACAGCAGAGTCTCAGTACAGTTGGGTACGGAACCCTAAAAAAGGAGGATTTTCTCAGTTTAACATAATCTTTTTTTGTATGTTACGTTGATGTAACGCGATTGTTCCGCCATAATTATGAATCAATGTTCAATACTTCAGAAGTTTATAAATCTAATATAATCTAAAAATAGTATACATAGTAGGTATAACTATTCCAATATTGTAGATTGCAATGATTTAAGCCTTACCAAAGAATATATAATAATACTACGTAGCCTTACCTTAAATCCACACTCACTACCTTAAATCCATCGATGAATCATTCATCGATGGATTTAAGATTGTGCTATATTTGCCGAAAAATGTAATTATTTATAGTATATTTTTATTTATATTTATACTTTTTTATTTTGATGCCGCAAGAAAAACTTATTATTCTTCGGAGTAAAAAATTTGAAACTCTGGCAACTATTTATAACTTTGTAATAATTAATTTGTAAACAAAAATACTATGGTAAACATAAACTGAAACTTTATTATCTTAGTACATTATTATCTTACATTTTTAATATAATGAATATAAGTAGGTACATCAAGAAAATATCGTAGAAGAACGTGATTAATGATAGAAAGAAAATATCATTTATAAATGAAACTAGCGACCCGCCCCGGCTTCGCACAGGTTTATTATACATATAAACCTTCCTCTTAAATCACTTTATCCTTTAAAAAAAAAAGAATTAAAATCCGTTGTGTAGTTTTAAAGATATAAGCATACATGGGGACATGGGGACAGCGGAACATTGAACTAGAAAACATCATTGCAGCGGAAGCGACTTTGTTTTATACCATGTAGTGATAAGAAATTTCTAATTTTTTTTTCTACAGCTAATCAGCGTAAGAATTTTAATAATAAACTTACATATAATTAACGCGGAAAAATTGTACTCGATTTAATCGGATTCCCATGTACTAACTTAATTTATATATAGAGTGCTTTAGGTACGTGTCGTGCCATATACTAACATGCATTTACCTCTGGAAGTAACATACCTACGTACCATTTTTCCCTAACGTGTATTACTATCGAAATATCCATAGTAATTAATTAAAAACAAAGTTGCAATAATAAACGATAACATTAAAGGTAAATGTCTATAATTAACAGTTATTAACTATAATTATAATGCGCGGGTGAAACCGCGGGGCGCAGCTAGTAATTAGTCTAAGGATAAAACTGAAAAATTAAATGATTTTATGGAAGTGTTCTTGCAACTTTAGATTTAATACCAAAGTGAAAGCTGTTTATAACGATCAGAAGTTCTGTTTAACACGCCATGGTTATCCGGCTATACATGAATTGTAGTTAAATTAGGAAAAAAAATAAGTAAGAAAATATTAAACACGTGCTGTTTAGATGTTACCTACAAGATAAGGCTGGCAGATTTATATATGATAAGAATACAGGTGTCTTTTATCAACTTATCAATCAAGGAAAATAAACCTAACCAATGTATACCAATCCCGTAGATACTTAGGGCAATATTTTTAACTTTGTTGACAAGTGGATCCACTTCG
The DNA here is from genome assembly GCA_964007245.1 of Hypomecis atomaria. Taxonomy (NCBI): domain Eukaryota; kingdom Metazoa; phylum Arthropoda; class Insecta; order Lepidoptera; family Geometridae; genus Hypomecis; species Hypomecis atomaria. Next base: position 8,832,447 of record OZ023293.1, read on the forward strand.
CACGAAATAAAAACTCATTTGCGTTACCATATTTATATACAGGGTTATTCCTAATCAAAAAACATCCTTTCAGGGACTTATTCTGTACATCAAAACTAACAACTTTTGTTCTACGACTTGTTTTTAATTGTAGGTACATTGGTTTCTAAATTAAATAGAGTTTGTCACTGTCTTATAAGAGTCTGGTGGACGCAACGCATGACCAAAATGCTAGTGTAACTTGTACGAGTAAGTACATAATTTATTTAGCTCAACGTATTGCCATTCAGTGTGATATAATCATGACAAAAAAGTTGTCAAACTGCATATTACGTTACTTTATTCACTGGTGGTAGTAACGCAGTAATGCCGTATGCTAATGCACCAACGTGCACTGGGCTAGCGTAGTGGATATGGCCCAATCACACTTGATGAGTTTTCCAATGTTCAGCAGTGGATTATTAAAAAGGCTGGTACAGTACAGTGATATTTCAAGCAAGAAGTACAGACTATTTTAATTAAAGTACAGTACAGGTGTTACTCACGCTTTATTTTAGTAGATAACTGTAACTGTCGAGTACTAGCACTCCAACCTTGAAAAATATCGCCAAATGCGAACGAATCTATAGTAGCAGTTATCTACTAAAATAAAGCGTGAGTAACACATGTGCTGTACTTTAATTAAAATGTGCAAAAACCACGCTAGTTTCCATAACCAAAGTTAGTAAATAGATAGGTACAATACAATATCTAAAAAAGTATAGAATCATGCGCACACATGCCAAACTATCTAAGGTACCTTCGCATTGTAAGCTCTGATAAGCCAGAAGCGGGATCTAAGCGCCGGTTTTAATATGGTTAAAGTCATCGCACGCCATGCTGAACCTAGAAATAAAAGCAAAAGCTAGGTAACCTACTCATATACCTAGGTCTTAACTCTAGATGCTACAAACATTTCCACCTTAGAGTTCCGTACACCAAAGGTTACGAACAAACTACTATGCTGGATTATATAGGGTCATATGTATTAAACGCAAAACCTTTTAAGGGCGGGTCTAGTAGTTCTAGACAAACAATTTTTGTTCTTGGACTTTTGGAAAATCACGAAGAAAAAAATCAGCTTTTTCATACAAAAAATTAGACAACGCGCGGTAAAATGTATGGAGAAACAAATTTTCTTGTTGCGAATTTTCAAAAGTCGTAGTACAAAAGTTGTTTGTCTAGATGTATGTACTAAACCCGCCAAGTACCTATATTTAAACAAAATTAGATATGTAGGTAAACTTTTAGTCACATAGGGTATGAAGGCAGAAAGAGGGTAATTCGGACAACAACCTTTTACTATGGGGCCTAATCGGAAATCAAGAACATTAAATCAGGTACCTATCCTTTACAAAATCGTAACCGAGAATCGACAATATGTTTAAAAAATCAGACGTCTAGCTTTATCCAGACCAAAGTTACAGGGGGTTGAAAATGACCTGAATGGCTACGGGAAAAGTATGCTTACGGCTGTGCTCGACTTGTTTGGGTGCACTGCCGTGCACCCAGATGAAGCGGCAATTTTTTTTCTCGAATCCCGGATTGGCCCCATAGTAAAAGCTGTCCATAATAATGGTTTGAACATCATACGAGTAGATGGATGGGATAGATTTTTTTATCTGCAAGTAATATTGTGTAAAATCCCGTGGTAGTTGGTACGGACAATATCATAATTCTCATCGAAATGTATGATCATTTTTCACTCTGACCCAAACCATAAAATCGTAAAAAAACAACTATTGTATTTGTACATATCATCGAAAACCAATAAATAAATATTAGGAGACACCTTACACATGGTCTCTGACAACAAACTAAGCAAAGATTGTCATATGGCTGCCAGATACTGATATACTACATATACAATTTTTAAATACATACTCGTACATTTACATAGATAATACTTAATTGATCTTATTGTGTGGATAAGCTGTTTTTTTTTAATAATTTCAGTAAAAGATTTCCATAGTAAAATAACATTTATTTCGTTTAAAAAAAACACCCTGTTGGTACATAGAGGTTAACTTACTGAAAAACTGCTACAAATCATGGACTCTTCAGTATTAGCTACTAAGTGTTGTATATATCAATAAGTAGGTATCTAGTTATCTACTACAACTACATTTAATTAATAAACTATCTAATAATACTAAGTTTATAACTAAACTTACCGAAATATTCTTCTCAAACGGCTAATGACGTGGTTTATTAACACCGTACGGTCTTGTTAATTATGAAACTTTTGACACAAACATTGCTGGACTTGATTCTATTTCAAACATTTTCAGTTCTATTTTCGAACGAGCAAATGAACTTTGAAATATATAATTTGTAGTTTGTAATTCGTATTTTGTTGTTATAGTTTGGTTGAAACGTTCTGAAAGTGGTAAGTGGTACAGTCAGCAACACTATAAACTAGTTCTTTTTATGTGAAATAAAGTTATTATTATTAAAGTTATTATTATTCTATATAATAACTTTTTTCATGTGGATGGTAGAGATGATATTTAATGACATTAAAGATTTTCCGTACCCCAGCTGATCGTAAGGACCTAGAGTCTACGGCTACTAGCGTATTTTTGATTTTGCAAGAACACAAAAAAATCAGTTTCCTTTTACGGAGTTTAGGTAGGTACCTACTTTTATAAATATTTTACATACATTTTCACCGAATGTTTTTGGTTTTACGTTGACTCTACGAACATCATACTACATCGTAGTCGTTTTTTTTTTTTGAAAAATAAGCTTTTTGAGTGGGATTTGGCTATTTTTTTATAAGCTAAAAAAAGTCTTTAAGTAAATACTTTTGTAAGGGCTAAAATAAAACGTACCTACAACCGAATAAAAAAGAAAACGAAAGATTCGTTTTAGAAGTAAGTAGGTAGATGGACATAAAATCACGAAAAAAGTTTTGATGATAAATTACTATTCGTCGTGAATCCCTAATTTATTAAAACGAATAAGTTTATTTTTTATTGGAAAAATATTGGAATATAATAATATTGGAAAATGCATCATAACATTGCTTATCGATTCGATTCTTATTCTGTAAATTGACTAACAAATCGTTTACCTAGTCACGCACACCATAAAATGAATGAACATAATTTATGCTACTTTATTTGCACGAAATAAAACAATTGAACTCATAAAACATTGATTCGATTCGAAAAAAAGTTATTAGAGAAGTGAAACAATAAACTGTAACTTAGAACTGTCTTCGATATCCATCGATTGTTGAGTTTACGATGTTAGTTTTCACAGTTTCTACACAATAATAACAATAGACAAGGTACGTTAGACAATAGCAGCTGACAGAGGCCTACTACAATTACTCAGCTTTTCAATTTATAAAACTTACTTTTTTGGTGAAATTTAGTAGCTAGAAGATTCAGAATCGGTTATTTCCAACTACGTATAAAACACGTAAAGGTCAACTCAACATCCGAACTCCTCTGTGCCACAAATAAAAGAACGAAATGCTTTTCAGCCAGAACGCAATATGAACAAGCAAGTTATTTAACGTGCGACGTGACAAATCTATCGACTTGGCTTTCTTTACTGATGGACAAATTCTTCAGTGTCTTTTACCTATGTAATTTTATCAAACAATTAGTCCTTCAATACAAGCAGTATAATTGATAAAATTGTAGACAAAACACTGTGAAAAGTCAAGCGCCTGACTGAAAAAACTGTCTAGGAATAGTAGTAGCCCCCATTAAGCATAGCCTAGTATAACCTAGTCACAGTATACTATGTATTACGATGTCGACGATGTCGTACAAGTGTGCGGGATAACAATAAGTGACATAATTGATTTATTCTTGTTTACTTGTCGAGTAATCCAGATAGTTATCTATTTTTACTCCAAATCCTTACCGCCTTACCACAAAAGACTTAAACACGCTTTAAACACTGTTTATTCGTGCAATTTGTACTGCTAAACACTGTCTAAAGCATGCGTAAAACTTTTGTGGTAAGACGGTTAGGTTTTAGTAATTGTAGAGCCATTTTGTAAAGCCGTTTCTTGGGATATTCCACACTTTTAGCATTCAATCTGCAAGCAGTATTGTAAAGCAAACGTTAATGTGTTCTAAATTTAAAATTTATTTACTTTTATTATTTCCAGTTATTGTAGCAAACCAATGGTTACTCGATTTGTTGGCAAAAAAGGAGATGCAATGTTTTATGTATCTATATACAGAATTTGAATGTCGAAGGAAAATGCATGAAACAATCATATATTAATAATTATTATACCCACGTCCACCTTATAACAGTTATAACACAACCCTTTATGGACAATCAAGTAAAATTATAAATAAGAAAATCGTGATTTGTAAAAATTTACAGTTACGATTACGTATTTAATCAGAATTGTATCAGATGGTATACCGTATACAATATGTATAAATAGCTGCAAAATTGTCCAGTTGAATTCCATGTTAATCCATTACCATTACCAAATAGGTGTAGGTAACGTAAGTATAATGTATTATGTACCTGCTACTACTATTTATATTTATATGTATCAGTTATAGATATTATATCTTTACAGGCAAGGTTTCATTTTATTTATAAGCTTCAGGATAAATTTTATAACTTTAAAAATTAATAGACATCGTCATTATATTATTAAACATTACCCTTGAAAACAATATGAGTAACTCTACCGGGAAATAGTCGAATTAAATTATTTATGAGCCAGTTTGTCCAAATATTTATGATTACATGAATACCTAAATTCAGCTCACGCAATCCAAGTAAAATACGTGAAACCCATGCCGGTGTCTTGTAATACCTATTCGTTAATAATCGTAAATCAAATAAGAATTTTTCGAGACGTTTTTGCCAATTTTCTCACTGGTTTCCACTTATATTAACCTTACGTGCTCGTCTGTACGCACTTTTGTAATGTTTGTTTAACATTTATTATTGAATTAGCACTTAATGAACGTCGCTTTATTTTTACAAAAAACTTTGATTACAAGCACACAATTTTTAGTCTGTTAATTATACTTAGATTTTAAAGAGGGTTTTCACTGATATTTATTAATTTTTCAGAATTTCCGTATTCACAATAGAAATCACATGCACACTGTTACACTTCTGAGCTGTCATCTGTTCCTAATTTTTTAAATGTTGTTATTTAAAATACAGTTAAGTGTCTCAGGTGGTAGGGTTCGAAATGGTTTAAGCAGGGGTGGTTTTAGGGAAACATGCGCAGTGGTGCATTGCGCACAATATCGATTTTGAGAATGATGGACGAAAAGGCGGAAATTTTTGATTTTATATCATTTTTATTATCCATTATCAGTAATCAATAGTCAATAGGGAGGCTACCCTAAAAGCAATGGACTGTTAAGTAACAGGGGAAATCTACCTGATGGTCTGATACTGTCATATTATATGTATTTACAGCTCTAATAATACCAGGTGTAATCTGCCGTAACACCAATTACTAGATGGTGGAATGTTGCTGTTATCGCCCATCTACTCGAGTGTTGATTAGGGCGGAAGCATTTGGCATCTCAATTTCATAAATTTGTTATCTACAGAATATGTAAACCAGCATTAAATTTTAGCACTTGGCCATTTTTAGCATAACAATTAGAGACGATAAGTAAATAAAAATAGTCAATCAGTACATACGAGTATAACATAGATAATTTGATAATTTTGAAAAAACAATTCATATATTGGCGGAGTAATCGCGTACCAAAAAAACATACAGCAGAATTGAAAACCTCATTTTCGGAAGTCTGTTGGAAACTGCCTTGCTCGCCACCTAGTCTATTCGAAAGAAATAAAATTGTTTCTAGTGAAAATAAACTAGACCTGTGTAAACTGTGGCCTTAAGTTAGGCCAAGAATTCATGACGTCACAGTTAGTATACGAATCTAGCATAACTGCAAATCGCAATAATACTTATGCCTAAGTTATGTATTTACCTACGACGAAAATAAAATGAAATTTAATCTTGAGTATTTGTTAAGGTATTTACAGCTATTTAGGTAAGACCAATAGCGAAAATACTCTACTTATACGAGTACCTATATTAATTTAGGAATGTTAATTGCTAAGTGCTAAATAGCTGTAAGGTTGTAACTTTGTAAGTAGGCAGTTAAAGCGTTTTGCTGAAACGTTTACATTAACATTGTTTTTCGTGAAAATGACGCCTTTTCATGCAGTACTGGGAGTGCAAATACATTTATGTAGCCACTTACCTACTTATAATTTTTTTTAATAATTTAGTGACCAAATGTTTCGTCACACAACGCTAAAATTGCTACTGTGAAATGCCTAATAGTACATGGGATGCAAAGTGCAAGGACAAATGTCGACGACAAGGATGTCGGTACTCTAGCTCGGGATCTAACATAGGGAAACCAGAAGCTGCGCAACGAGTGCTTTACTGTACCAACGTGATATGAAACTTTGCTACAAGCGCTGTACTGTAATCACGTGGTATGACACTGTGCCATGAGCAATGTACTGTTCTCACGTGGTATGATGTTGTGCTACGAGCGATGTACTGTACTCACGAGGTATGATACTGTGCTACGAGCGATGTACTGTACTCACGTGGTATGATACTGTGCTACGAGAGAAGTACTGCACTCACGTGGTGTGAAACTGTGCTCATACTCACGTGATATGAAAAACTGGCACGTCGCAGGAGGACACGCGGTGGATTGCGCTCGGTCCTCCGCCAAACACCTGCAAGCGCGTTGGTGTCGGCAGGATGTCCAGGTAGGCCAGCTCGGGATCTGATATACGTAAACAAACGTATGTATAGCTCGAATCATACAACTTGGCGGCTGTGATGTTAGCTACAAGCTGCGGATAATCCAATCCTGACTGAAGCTAGACGGCTATGATGTTAGCCCAATCATGACTGAAGCTCACATAACAGCACGAGGATTGGATTATCCACAGCTTGTGGCTAACATTACAGCCACCAAGTTGTACCGATGATTCGGTCAGTAAGAACTAACTTAATATAAATGGACTTTTTCTATGGAACAGCTGACTTTTTCCGTGAATCAGTCCTATAGTAAAGTTTGTTAATCATAGTTCTGAAATTCCCGACTTGGTAGAGTATAAATAAATAAAGAAACATTAGGGGACATTTTACATACGGTCTCTGACACCAAACTAAGCAAAGCTTGGCTACCAGAGACTGATATACTACATATTTTTAAATACATACTTTCATAGATAATACTTAAATAACACCCAGAACACAGAGCAAACATCTATGTTCATCACATAAATACTTGCCCTGGGTGGGAATCGAACCCACGCCTCTTTGATCCCGTAGTCAGGGTCACTAACCACTGAGCGACAGAGGCAGTCAAAATTAATGTAGTATTGTAATAATTAAGTATATGTGTGTATTACCATTAATTACATATTTATCAGTTTTCAGCAGGATCGTCTGTCCATATAATTATTGGCACTCTTGCCCGATAAAAAAAAAATTGGCAATTGATACCCAAGTGCCGTAAAGAAAAAAAATTTGCAAGCGTAGGTATTGAGAATCTTTCCCATACTTCGAAGTTGGATATAAGCACAGATAGAGCTTTTACCGCGTTGGCTTTTAGCAATTGCGTCATAGAAGTGAACGGCGCAATATGAAAACAATTATCAACGTCAACAAAACCTTACAAAACAAATTGCTTTGAGTTATGAACGCAATTCATAACCGTTAAAACCAACAATATACGTAGGTAGAGCAAAGATCTTTCCAACGATAGATTCAACATTACTTACTCACTCCTTTTTAAATCGCTTAGCTTTTGTAATTTTGATTTACGCCCTAGTTATTAATAGGGTTATTCCTGATCAATTAGCATCCTTTTAGGGGCTTATTAGGCCCGATTACAGAGGCGCCAGCGTAAATTTAATAGCAACGTTAAAAGCGTTATCGAAAGCCTAAAGTGAAAAAGAAACAGAACTACCTATGCTATTATGATTAATGGCGCCTCTGTAATCGGGCTTATTATTTACATCAAAACTAACAACTTCTGTTCTGCGACTTTTGTCAAAACTAAAAAAAAAATTGTTGTTATAAATAAAAATTTCGTTCACCCACTATAAAATGTACGGAACAGCTGATTTTTTGGAGCTTTGACAAAAGTCGCAGAACAAACGTTGTTAGTTTTGATGTACAGAATAAGCCCCTAAAAGGATGCTAATTGATTAGGAATAACCCTGTATAATGACCATCGATATTACAATCTTAAATGGAGACCATGTTCTGTGAACTGCAGCGTAAAACGTACATCAATATGACTGACGATCTACGTGGGATAGGCGCAGAATGTCTACTGTCCTTTTCGCACCATGTCCCTTTCGCAAAGTGCCCCTTTCTCAAAATTTTCCTTTCGCAAAATGTCCCTTTCGCATAATGTCCCTTTCAAAAAAAGTCCCTTTCGTTAAATGCTCCTTGGAGCCTCAGTGACTCTGTTTGACGTGTTGTCAGTGCATATACATATATGCATGTGATGAAGAAGTAGACATTTTGAGAAAGGGACATTCTGCGCCTGAGCCGAATACGGCAGTCCCGAGATCCAATCTCATAGGAAATATATAGTGTGTATGGTGTGTAAAAACTGCGGTTTCGTAATTTTTTCTGTGTTGCGGACTGCAGCATGCAGCTGGTTGATGGCAGCCGGGCCAAAGAATATATAATAATACTACGTAGCCGGGCCGCAACCGCATCCCCATAATAAATATACAACTAAATACATAATATTGCGTAGGTATAGTCAGAATCAAATTTCTAGGCTGCTGTGATGGTAGCTTATAGCTGATATGAACAAGAAGAAGCCTTACACCATGATAATTGAATCTATATAATATCGTAGATCTCTGAATTATGTATTTAGTTACCTGCCAGAAAATAGCCGGCATCCAATCCAATTAACGGGAGGCGTTTTAGAAATGGGTTAATCGCGTATCAACCTGCCGATCAAGGCCATTCCATCGTCGGCTTGATATTTTAACCATCTGTAGGTACGTAAATAGGCCATCATTCCCTTTGAATATATCTATTTAAATGTATTTTAATATATTATCTTCTTCTGTGTTACTCATAGGCTTATCAGATAAAACTTCAATACCACGGAGAAACTGAGTATTATTAAAGAATTGTCCAAGTGCGAGTTGGTCTCTCGCAGGAAGGATTCCGTACCCTATGGGAACCCCCTTAGCCCCATTTCAAGCGTCTACCTGTGGCCGTTATTAATATGGAGCAAAAACGGCAAAGAAATTACGTTTGTTGTATGGGAGCCCCCTAAAATACTTATTAAATGTATTCTGTTTTTAGTATTTGTTGTTATAGCGGCAACAGAAATACATCATCTTTGAAAATTTCAGCTGTCTAGCTATCACGGTTCATGAGATACAGCCTGGTGACAGACAGACGGACAGACGGACGGACAGCGGAGTCTTAGTAATAGGGTCCCGTTTTTACCCTTTGGGTACGGAACCCTAAAAATCCTGCTACCCCTCCGTGGAGTCAGATCTTGATGATGTAAGTAAGTACCTACTAGTGCACGGATCCAGTCTTCTAGTATAAATATCTGATTGTTGGCCACGCTGGCCCTGTGTGGGTTGGTGGATTCACAAACACCATCGAATTTCTTCAACGGAAGTGTGCAAGTTCCAAAGAAATCATTGGTAGCCAATATCCATTGCCAATCCTGACGAGACGTGACTTGGAAGCCGCACGTTGATTGGCTATTGCGCAGCTAGTGGCTAACTTCATATCCATCAACTTGTGTGGCGCGGAGTATACCAGACCGGGATTTGAACCCACGACCTTACGATTGTAAGGCGGGTGTTACTAGCACTAGACCACCACTACCTATATGTGCAGACAACAATAAAACAACAAAATTACAGATTTCCAATAAGACCGGTTAGAAACAGATTACACCCAACCCCAACACATTGCTGAGACCGTCGACTGTCAACCTAATCGGTGTAATAATTAATTTATTATCATCCATCCATCAGTCACATGACGTCCACTGCTGGACATAGGCCTCCCCTATGGACCGGTTGGAAGCGGCTTGCATCCAGCGTACTAATCCTGCGGTCTTAATGAGATCATCAGTCCACCTCACACGGACCTGGACCTGGTGGACCTCCTACGCTGCGCTTGCCGGTACGTGATCTCCACTCGAGATCTTTTTGACCCCATCGGTGATCAGTCCTCCGAGCTATGTGCCCTGCCCGCTGCCATTTTAACTTGCCAATCCGCTGGGCTAAATTTAGTATACAAGGTACCTATACTATACTTTGGTTGTTCTGCGAATCTCCTCATTCCTGATTCGATCTGGCAAAGAGACTCCGAGCATAGCCCTCTCCATGGCTCGTGCTACTTAGAGCTTACTAATAAGGCCCATAGTGAGAGCTACCACGTTTCTGTGATTTTTTATAAACTAGCTGCCCATCCCGGCTTCGCCCGGATACGAATGAATTATAGCTTCAAACCTTCCGGATGAAATGTTCTAAGCGATAGTGAAAAACGTCTCGTAATCTGTAGTTTACTTTGGAACTTTGGAAGATATAAGCGGCTACACATTCAGATACACAGATATTACGGTTTTGCTTTAAACTATGTATTGAAATATCGTAGATACTTTTTTTTAATCGGGTAAGAGTGCCTTTATTAACTACAACAAAATACAATACTATAAGTATGCTAAAACTACCTCACTACTACCAAAGAATATATTATTATAATAATACTACGTATAGAACGGCCACTCGTTACCCCCCACCCGTTTGAGTCTTCCTCACTTCCACCCCGCGCTACGTGCCGCATCGTGTACTCTGCGCGCGGGCTGCACTGGCCGGTGGATTTTCTAATAAAAACTACCTAGACTGTGACAATAGGGAACACTTGTACTGTGTATGGTTGAATATCAATGATACGTAACAAAACAAGAAATTTTAATGTTTCCCTAAGGATAAATAATAGGAACTTATTTTACATTATTTGGTAACTTCCTCTTGATATTATCTTACAAAAGAAGTAGATCGGTTACTTTTTGTTAAAATGCTTCCAAATTAAGTAATTGTTATACTTTTTTAAGCACTAAATTAATATTCATTTTTGCAAATTAAGTACGCATTGAACTAAAATACATTTATAAAACATCATTGTAAGTACGCAACTGTCTCACTCACGCGGCATGTCGTCACGTTGTGGTGATCGCTGACAGCCATAGACGTTCCGCACACAAATGCGCGTGTAGCGACCGTGCGTAATTGTGTTGTCTGTGAGTAAGTACTGTGTAGGTGTGCGTAAGACAGCAGATTTTGTATGAAAAATCGCGGAGTGTCCGGGCTGTGCTACTACTACATAAAAAGCATTGTATCGTCCACAGACCCTTTAAGGTCTAAAGATAATCCAAGTGCTGAAGCCCACTGCCAGTTGGCAGCGTGCCCAGCATGCAAAAATATACTTAAATACTTGCCATGGTCAGCAATAGTACATAGGCCTGCATCGGAGACGGACCTGCCCCGGTCCCGGAGCCCTGGCCGGTCCTTCTTGAAGTACGCCCAATGTCGGGCCACTGACGTGCGCAGGATGCGGTTGAACCTGCGAAGGACCAGGGGCCTTATTGTGTAAGCGTTCTGACATTCGGTTTCGCTTTTTCTCCTGCTCGCGCCAGTTACTTACGCCACGAGAGCGAGTGAGAGGAAAAGCGAAGCCGAACGTCAGAGCGCTTACACAATACGGCCCCAGCTTTGAAGCGTATGAGCTTGCAGATGGTAGGAGTGTTTCCATTTAAGATTTGTTTCATCTTAATTTTTAGGGTTCCGTACCCAAAGGGTAAAAACCCTATTGCTAAGACTCCGCTGTCCGTCTGTCTGTCTGTCACCAGGATGTATCTCATGAACCGCTATAGGTTGATAGCTGAAATTTTCACTAATGCAATACAATTTTTTTAGAAATGTTTCGTAAAAAGTCCCAAAAAAACAAGTGGAGTCCCTCCGCGCAGACGAAGTGAAACTTCGACGCAACACCATGGTAGCGTTAAACGTTTAACGCAACCTTGTTGGAAGTTGCATTAGAAGTTTCACTTCAATAAGGAAATCCTACTCAAAAGTGTTCGGGCTGATAAAATCCTAGGAGGGGTGTCCCAACGTGGAGTATCCTATTATCCTTATAAAGTATAAAGGACCTACCTATAGGTACCTAAGTAGTACCTATACATGAAATAAGCATTTTCAAATTACAAAGCACTTTAAATGTAGCGAAATCTCTAAAAGTGGAAACACTGTACCTACAGAATACAGAATAGAATAGAATAGAATACAGAATTTTTATTTGCAACAAAAATAAGAGGTACAATACATAACGACAAAACAAATGATAAAACACAAAAAAACAACAGTATTTTACCTAGTATTTCTGTCACAAAACTGGTCCCAACTCAGCGTAATACAAGGCAGAGGTTATCAGGTTTTTATACAGCAGTGGAATGAGCGGACGGCTGCAGATGATGATGATGTTGATACTAAACATTAGACAGAATAGTTCGATCAGTAGGACAAATTGTCTTTCCACCATTACATCCCCTCGAAGAGGAAATAAAGTATGAATTGACAATGACAACTGACGTTAAAAGTGAATAAAATGGTTTTCTCCCTTTGCCGTGCTACCTGATGTAGGTACCTACGAACTTAAACTGCACCTATAGGTACCTACAAACTGTATCCAGTGAGCTGTATGTATCTATGCACATAGACAGTAGTTGTCTGTAATGCGTCCTATTTTAAAACATGACCGACTAAGTACCTGTACGAGCAAGTAGATCACCTCACGGCTATTTCAGCGAGTGATCTTGACCTGCACTTGCTGAGCTCGGTAGGTGTTCTTGGAACCAGCTGTGCTCTGACACAGCGCCGCTTGCATAGGTACCTATGTAAATACTGAATACTGGGGCCCTATTTTTTGAAATTCGCACTGCTTGGTCGTATACGGAACTTGGGAGAACTTGGGAGTATTCGCAATTTCCATAGATAACGTAAATTCTCCATATAATCTGTCAAAGTTCCGTTTACGTTCGCAGGCGTTAGAAGTTGAAAAATAGAGCTCCTGCTATGAAAACAGTGAATTTATTAAGGATTTTATATGAAATCTGTACCCACAGTGTATTGTTCCGGGCGTTCCGGCATTTGTAATAGTCTACTGCTGAATTTAGGCCTACCTATAAGATCGATGGGGACATATCTATCATGCTGACACGTCGGTGAATAAGGTATACCAACCCTCATTTGGCCAGCGTATTGAACTATTATGACCTAACCTTTCTCACTGATAAAAGCGACGTGACGCGCATGCTCAGGCAAAAAATAGTAAAGCGTTTTCTACAGGAAATTTAACAGTGGCGCTAGACCAATGTTGATTCCAAACTATAGAGAGATACCACAGCAAAAACAATTTAATTCAATGATATGGCTTTGCAGCGTTTTATTCGAAGGTCTGCGTAAAATAACGTCTAATGAATACATGTTATTTAAACATCCAATACATCAAGTATATTTTTAGAGAATTCGCCTTGATCAATGTCAAATTCGATCCAAGGAAAATCTTCCCACTTGCACAAAAAGTAGAGAAACAAATTAGGCCCAATTATGAAGGCCCCATCATAATTATAATATAGACATTTAGACTATTTCTGTTCCTTTTTCACTTTAGGCATTCGATAGAGAGAAATCAGAGACAGGTTAGCGCGTAATCGCTTGCAAAAAAATTCTCTCATGAACGACATGACACGACTTTTGCTGGGTAATGACTTAGTTACATTTTTTGACTTATTAATAACTATTCATTGATCTATGGTTACCACTTAAAAAAAAAAGAACCTATGAAGAACCTAGTGCTTGCTGTGTTCATTTTCAGTCACAAAATAATTTACTACCTAACCACGTGAATATCTAGACCTATTGACAAAAACAGAATCTTATAACATCGTCCTCATCCGCGATCGCAAATTAAATAAGCCTACTCGTATTTCCTTGAATCGAACGGCCTATGGAATTAACAAAATTGTTCAAATAAAACCAACGGCATTTTCGACCGACCTCGCTCTATCGTAAACAAATTATATATTTTTAATACTCGTGTTTTTCATCCAGTAAACAACACGTGGACAGGCACGGGATCGTAACGGGAAGTGGGTGCGTTGTCATAGCATTTTTCTTTAATCTGTATCCTTCCTTACATAGTATAAAATAAAGTCGCTATTTTTGTCTATTTGTTTGTCTATATGCGTAAATCATTAATTATGTGTAAATCTTTAAAACTACGCAACGGATTTTGATGCGGTTTTTTTAATGGATAGAGTGATTTAAGAGGAAGGTTTATATGTATAATACACCTGTGCGAAGCCGGGGCGGGTCGTCTAGTTATTAATAAATAAATAAATATTTCGGGGACATCTTACACATGACCCCAAACTAAGCAAAACTTGTGATATGGCTGTCAGAGACTGATATACTACAAATACAGATTTTTAAATACATACTTATATAATATAGATAGTAGTAACTAAATAACACCCAGACACAGAGCAAACACCTATGTTTATCACATAAATACATACTTGCTCTGGGTGGGGATCGAACCGATTGACCCAGAAGTAGGGTCACTAACCACTGAGCCACCGAGGCAGTCGGTAATACAATACGTTTTAAAATACTATTACCACGCTTACCATCAAGCGATTTGGTGGTCAAGTGCGGACTTATCTATTCTCTGGCGAAATACCTAGCTGTTTTTCAGGCTTGATCCCATATCTAAGTTCGTATAGGCCGGGTGGCTAGCCCTGGTGTTAGAGTTTTTAAGCCGCCCGAAGGGCTCTAACATGGCTAGACCGTTACCGACCGACCTACATTTTGACGTGTTATTCGAGGCACGGTAGCGCTCAGTGGAAAATGTCACCAGTGTTCACTCATCCGAAGACTAACTGTAGAACTGATACATTCGTAAGAGTATGCATGAGTAAGATTACAATGTGTCGAATAGGTACGATCATTATTGCAATTTGTAGGTCTATTATTGCTAGTAAAAAAACTAAAAGCTCTAGATCATGTATGTGTGGTGTATATTAAGCCTTCTGCTAAAGATGCCGATTACATGTCTTGGTTTTCTAAAGTTGAAGAAAATGTTCCTAAATGTAAAGTTCCTATATTTATATACGGAGACCTTAATCTCAATAGTGCTAGTAATGATATTAATAATTACATGGGTTTTTTCACAAATTATTGCAATATATCGGAACGTAATTGTATTCAAAATGAGTTTGGAAGCAAGCTCGATGTCGTTCTTCTGAGTAATATGGTACAACAGGTAAGCGTGTGCGCGACAGATGATGGGCTTGTAAAAGTCCCAGATAAGTATCACCCACCTCTCGAAATTTCCATCAGTCTGAAAAGTAGTGTTGCTGAAGAACTACTTAAAGCCAGTAACATTGACCCAGCCACTGACTGGAATTTCAACAAGGCAGACTTTTTAGCTCTATATTATAACATAACAGCAGTAAATTGGACTGAAGTAACGAACCAGACAGACACTAATATGGCCGTAGAGACTCTCTATAACATTTTGTACAATTGCTTCAATTTATGTGTCCCCAAAAAGATTCGAAATGTCAAACTATCGAAAAGGTATCCCACATGGTACACCCAAGAAATAACTAGTGATCTCAAACTAAAAAACACTTTGCACAAAGTCTGGAAACTAAACAATGACTTGTATATTTATAGTTTCTTTAAAGCAATTCGCGCGGATATAAAGAGTAAAGTGACAGTTGCTTTCCATAACTACATGAACCGCGTTCAAGAAGATCTTTCTCAAAACCCCAGTGCTTTCTGGAAATTTATCTCAAATCTGCGTACCAAAGGTGGCTTTAACCCTTCCATCACACACGATGGTCATACACATACCGGCCCAGCTGCCGCTGAAGTGTTCGCAAGCTACTTCAGTAGTGTGTTTTTAGAGGACACTCCTGTCTTGGATCCCGCCCGCTTAAAATCTAGTCAAAATAATGCACTGATCAATATAAATAAACTGACGTGTAAAGAAGTTGAGTGGCACATAGGTAAAATGAAATCCAAAAAGTCTGTAGGTCCAGACAATGTACCGCCATATATTCTTAAAGCATTTAAAACTGAATTATCCAAACCACTAACACACATATTCAATATAGCACTAAGCACAGGAACCTACCCCACTAGATGGAAGCAGTCAAGAGTTGTACCAATACCAAAAGGCGGAGATAAAACACGAGTAGATAATTATAGACCCATAGCAATATTGTCCTGTTTTGCAAAACTTTTCGAAAATATCCTCCACGCCAATATATATAAACAGATGGAACCATATCTCAGTAACTCTCAACACGCATTCAGAAAAAGACGGTCTGTTAATACAAATCTTTTAACATTAGTCGACCATGTCTCAAAAAAAATGGACCAAGGTACCCAAGTAGATGTGGTGTACCTCGATTTTAAGAAAGCCTTCGACTCTGTTGACAATGACATATTGCTAGAAAAGTTAGACGAATTCGGTTTTGCACCCAAACTCTTAAAATTCCTTGCTGACCTTTTCTCTGGTCGCACTCAATTCGTTCGACTAGGTTGTTACGATTCATCTTACTATCTCACAAAATCAGGCGTCTGTCAGGGATCCTCTCTTGGGCCACTATTCTTTTCAGGAATGATAAATGACCTAGAAAAGTGCCTTAAGTATAGCAGATGTCTCATTTATGCCGATGACGTTAAACTTATAGCAGATATAAGATCTATTGATGATATTCTGGCACTACAAAGAGACCTTGATTCCGTACAAAAGTGGAGTGAAAAAAATCGGCTATATCTAAACGTTGATAAATGCTACATTATGAGCTTCTCAAGATCAGCACGCATCATAGGCACAGGATATAATCTCAACAATGTACCCCTAACCAGAACAATGTTAACCAAAGATCTCGGTGTAACGTTTGACTCAAAACTCACATTCCATGGTCACATGCAGAAACTTACTACTGAGTGCTTTAAGCGGTTGGGCTTTGTAACGCGAAACTGTAAAGATTTCACCAACTACACCGCCATAGTACTTCTATATAACTCCCTGATTAGATCAAAACTAGAAGCTAGCTCAGTTGTATGGAGTCCTCACGAGAAATCTTACGCATTAATGCTGGAAAAGGTCCAAAAGCGTTTTCTACGGTTCCTTTATAAAAAGAAACATTACTATTATCCTTTTATGTACCCTACAGCTTATCTGCAAGGTACACTAGGCTTCAATTCCCTTGAAACTCGAAGGCTCCATGATAATTTACTAACAACCCACAAAATACTCCACGGAAAACTGGACTCTCCCGAGCTATTGAGCGAAGCGAGTCGTCTTAATGTTCCAGAGCAACGTACTAGGTTCCGCAACGGCTCTCACGGGATCTTAGGATCGCGCCTCCCTCTGTTTGCGCCAACACCAGCGCGCACCGTCGCCCGCCAGCAGTCCCCCATTTGCCGCGCACAACACCACTTGAACGCCCTTAGCGCCTCTCATCCACATACTGACATCTTTTCCGACAATTTGGCAACATTCTATAAAAATACTCTGCCATACTGTGAGCAGACAAAGCTGTTAAAATCGTTTTTTACCCTTAATGAAATAGTTCCTAGCCATAGTTTAAATAGTTGCTTCTTTCTATACCAATACAGTGTGTCATTATAAAGATTTTATTTATTGTTAATGTTGTATAAATGTTTATTCTTATTCTAAATGTACTTATATAATACTGATCTCATATTTTAACACCCTCAGCGCCAAGCTCCATTACAGATTTCCTTAATTTTTTCGCTTTTTTATTTTTTATTTCAATGTGTTTAAAATTCCAAAAGAAAGGTTTTTTATTTTTACACCCCCCCTTTTTAACCCCTTTTTATGTGATTTTCAGCTGTGTGACATTTGGATACACGTGGCTTGGGAAAAAAGTCACGCAATATGCATACCTCCCAGGCCATATGTATTCAAAAGTATACACAGCTCAAAATCATAATTAAGCTCAAAATCAGAACTATGTACACAGATAACTTTTACACCAGTGTCCCACTGGCACTGCGATTGAAAAAAAGAAATACACATTTGGTAGGGACACTGAGGATGAATAGAAAATATCTGCCAAGAGAAGTTACCAACACCAAATTGAAGAAAGGCGAAATAGCAGCTAAGCGAACTAGCAGTTAAGACAAACAGAAGAAATGAACGCGTGATAAAGCCTGCCTGCATAGAAGACTACAATAATGGAAAATCATCAATTGATGTCAGCGATCAAATGGCCACTTACGGGTCTGCTTTGCGGAGATGTACAAAGTGGTATCGCAAACTGATGTTTGAGATAATTTGGGGTACCAGCTTAGTAAACGCCCACTTTTTATACAATCAATATACCCACAGAAAGAAAATGACAATCACAGAATTCCGTGAACATGTCGTGATGGGAATGATTGACAGAGCTAATGTGGCAACTCACCAAACTCGGATTCCCACTCAAAGCAATAACCAGATTCCCATGACACCATCAAGCACCAGTGTCAAACACCACCTGGTCGCTAATATGGTAAATGGAATAAAAAAGAAAACACGTTGCTCTGAGTTTTACAAAAAGTATGGAAGACAAGGGAAAACTATTGATGAGAAACTGAAAAAAGCTGCCCAAGTGGTAACGAAATGTTCTGCGTGTGACGTTTCAATTTGCAAAAATTGTTTCAATGAACGTCACTGACATAGAATTGTATTACCTGGATTTTCGCAACAAACCTGAATTATTAAGTCTTTTTCAGTGCTAAAAAGTTGATTTACATGCATTAAAAACGTAAAAATGTATAACTTTTTCTTTCATTAATTTCCTTGTTACATCAAAAATATGACCATAGAGTTCAAACTTCTATAAAAAATGTGTTTATTAACCGTTCCCCAACCCACGAGCATCGAAATATTGCGCCAGGCCAGGGCTTTAATTTTTACTGAGTAAATGCATGGAACGCGTGCGCAAAAAGGAGACACAGTGCTCGAAACGAAAAGCGGGGTGTGTATACTTTTGAATACACAGTGCAAAGGACAGTGTGTGACTAAAAGATACACATGGCGCTGAGGGTGTTAAGTAAATTGTTCCTAGTACCTATATAAAAATGTAACGTTTAGTTTTATAATAGACTGTAAGTTGCATTTTTAGTAAATAAATAAATTGAAATTGAAATCACGAACTAGTTACTTAACCGTGTATCTATCGAACTACAACACTACGAACATTTGTGTTATCTCCTCATATTACCATGGGACCAATTCTGAAAACGCGAAATAATCAGTAGATACATATTATGTCGTCATCATCATCTCAGCAAGACGTGTACAGATGGATATACTTATTCCATCATTACAATATAATATTATATTATATAAACAACAAATACGAGTAATCATAATTTATAGATGATATAGATCTGGCTTTTCCTAGTAGGTAGTAAAGGTTAAGAAATCAACCTTGCCTAAGATAAATTACTTCTGTGAACCAAAATTTTGCTGTTAAATCAGACTATACCTAGCTAACGAGACATAGACTACATTATGACTACATCTAATTCATAATCTACTATTATAATAATAGTGATCATTAACGAGTACTTACTTTTTCAGCGCCGAGTCCGAATTTTCCGACGACGAAGTCGAAGTTTCGCTACTGCTCGACACATGTTTGTACACTTGATAACTGAAACTTTTCATATGCTTTTTAGTCTCCATCACTGAATATCCAGCTTCAACCACACGAAAAATACATTTAAAATCCACTACACTTAACTTCTGTCCGTTAAAATCACTAAAAATTAACACAAAATCACGTCACGAAAGAAAACTCTTTTGATGAAAATTCGCAAGAAAACTGATTCCACTGAAAGTCCTGCGTGAAATAACGTGTTTTCTGCAATTTTGTCAATGGTTTCTAAATTTAAACTGTCTGTAGAGGCGTACGCGTCGCTTTCTGTGTCCGACTCGGATGTAACATTGACTCATAGGCAATTAGAACATTGAAAAATCGGAATGCTTGCCGCAAGCATTTTGTAAACATTATGGATTGAGATATGGATCAACGAATTCTATTGTGGGCCAAGCGAAACTAGTTTGTGGCTGTTTAGACGCGCAGGCCGTCGATTTTTGTTTTATTTTGTCATGTACCTATGTTATAAATGATACAAGATCATGGAGGCAACATGGTCACATCTATCCTTTGGTTTTTTTCCTATAGTGCGAGTCGAACTCGCGCACGAAGGGTTCCGTACTGTATTGGAGCCACACTTAAATGTTTATTTTATTTGAATATAGAGAAAACATTCAATTCAATATTCTGTTAATATTTCAAGCTTCTACCTGTTACCTACTGTTATTAATATCAAGCGAAAAACGGCTACAAAATCTGGTTTGTTGTATGGATTTTAGTTTTTGGTAGCATTTGTTGTTATAGAGGCAACAGAAATACAGCATCTGTAAAAATTTCAACAGCTAGTTATCACGGTTCATGAGATACAGCCTGGTGACAGACAGACAGACGGACGTACAGCGGAGTCTTAGTATTAGGGTCCCGTTTTTACCCTTTGGGTACGGAACCCTAAAAAATAATTTAAATATGAAGTTTATCTAGCTAGGATTTCAGTGCACTCATCATTGTGACTAACTCTTACTATGGAAGCAACCTCGAAATACTCGTAGCAAAAATCAGCTGTTCCATACATTTTGCCGAGAGTCGATTAAGTTTTTAGCTTCAGCAGATTTTTTGCAATTTCAGGGTTGGTCTCTTAATAAGTATATACCTAATAAGTGCAATGATATCCTAGAATATGTCCGTCGTCAGAGAAACACCCGTATAGAACTAGTAGTTAATTAACTTTACAATTAATTTAATAAGTAGCGCTCGTAGCGTAGTTTGACTAGGTGATTGTCAGCGATCACCGAAATTAAGCAACGTTCCGCACGGTCAGTACTTGGATGGGTGACCGCGGGTGGCATTTTCCAACTGAGCGCTACCGTGGCTCGGATGACACGTTAAATTGTAGGCCCCGGTTGTTTTAACCGTTCAGCCATGTCAGAGGCCTTCAGGCGGCCTAAAAACTCTGACACCAGGGCTAGCCACCCGGCCTATACGAACTTACTTACTTACTTATTAATTTAATGGAACTCTAATGAAAGAGTCACAGCTCAGATAATACAGTGCGCTGCGCTGTATTATTATGTAAAATGTATTTGTTTAGAAATAAATTATTTATTTATTAATTTAGAAAGTATCGTTGTTTTTATTGCTTTTCAATTAATATTTACATACTACGCAGCTACTAGAAAATAACAGATGGTTTCGAGAATGTCAACAGTCCCGAAAAAAGCTACTTTTCCTGAATGATAGCAACCATAACACTCCGAAGTATTCGGGGAAAATCATAATCTTAAATACAGGGTTATTTCTAATCAATTAGCATTCTTTTAGGGTCTTATTCTGCACATCAAAACTAACAACTTTTGTTCTACAACTTTTGTCAAAACTAAAAACTTTTGTTCTACAACTTTTGTCAAAACTAAAAACTTTTGTTCTACAACTTTTGTCAAAACTAAAAACTTTTGTTCTACAACTTTTGTCAAAACTAAAAAAAACAGCTGTTCCATACATTTTGTCGCGGGTGAACGATATTTTTCTATAGAACAACAAAATTTTTTTTTGAGTTTTGATAAAAGTCGTAGAACAAAAGTTGTTAGTTTTAAATTTAATGTACAGAATAAGCCCCTAAAAGGATGCTAATTGATTAGAAATAACCCTGTATAAAATTCTCATGTCACAATGTTACCTTAATTACTCCTCCGAAACGGCTTTACTGATTTTTACCAAATTTTATATGCATATTCAGTAGGTCTGAGAATCGGCTACTATCTATTTTTCATACCCCTAAGTGATAAGGGTTGTTCACCCCCGGGCGAAGCCGGGACGGGCAGCGTGTAATATAAAATACCCTCTAGCTGACCCGGTGAACTTCATACCACCTTCACCTCAATAATTCGGTTGATTCTAATTTCGATAGCCTTTAGCGCCACCAATGGCCAGATAGGGCAACTTTGTCATTATGTATGGGAAAATGAATTGTTTTACTACTATCCACACAATAAGCCCGATTACAGAGGCGCCAGCGAAATTAGTTATAATAGCTAAATAGCATAGTCCTGTTTCTTTTTTACTTTAGGCATTCGATAGAGAGAACGCTTTTTACGTTGCTACGCTGGTTCCTCTGTAATCGGGCTTATTAAGTACCTTCTGACAATAATACAATAAAAAAAGAATTAGCCAAATCGGTCCAGCCGGTCACGCGTGATGCCGTGACCAAGGGAAACAGGGATTCATTTTATATATCCTACTATTTGTTACTCTTTCACACATAAACTACTGAACGGATTGGGATGAAACTTTGCAATACTAATGCTTATACATCAGAATAAAACGCTATAATTTATAATGATATTGCGCTAAACGAAGTTCGCCGGGTCAGCTAGTGAATATACAGGGTCATAGGTATTAAACGCAAAACCTTTTAAGGGCGGGTCTAATACTAGACAAACAACTTTTGCACTACGATCGCTTCTCCATACATTTTGCCGCATGTTGACGAACTTTTTGTAAGAAAAAGCAGATTTTTTCTTTTTTTCCAAAAGTCTTGTTTATACACAAAAATTACATTTAGCCCCGTAAATTGTTCTCAAAATGTCAGTCGCTAAAAGCAGCGTTTTGTGTCTGGTATCGGCGTTTGTGACTCGTGAGTCAGTCGAATTCTTAGTGTCATCCTCTGCGCCACCATCTAGAAAAAAATCAATAGTACCGATGTACATTAGACGTACATGATGTATGTACGTATAATATAATTGCTGTACGTCCATTAGGTAGGTATGGACAAAATAGACATCGATTGTGGCTCTGCTGCGGAGCATACTCTCCAGCAGAGCCACTCCGAACTTGTACTCAGGAAAGATAAATGCGACTGTTTTATGATGGAAACTGTTGTACGATTAGTACTTAATGCGTACGTGTAAAAACATTACTATAATGACAGTGATTTCGCTTAGTAATACTTCACTCAAATTTTCGTAGAAGCGCCTGGTTATTTTATGTCAGCAAAAGGAAGTCTGGATATTACAATTCTTAACCTAAGTTTAACATAAATAACTTTAATTTTGAAACTTTTATTTATGTATCATGTTATTGCAATGTATAATACTTTACCTTAGTTTACTTTAGCCGAATAAAATAAATAAAATAAAATAAAATGAGCTTTAATTGCTGAGCTTACAATTTTGTTTCCTTAACTAATTACTGACGGTCGGTAGTATCCTTTTCCCCAGCTTGTCCTTCGACAAAGGCCTCCTCTAAAGCTTTCCAGGTCTTTCTATCTTTTGCGATTCTAGCCGAAAAATATGTAATAAATAGGCACAAAAAAATAAGACATCGAAATCCATTTAAATGTTTATTTAAAGAACAAAATATCTTAACTACACTTACATTTACAGTAAAATGGAAAATGTCTTAATTTCTACAATCACCGCGTACGAGTTACATCGAAAACGACAGCACTTAAAATAGATCAATTTAGAAGACATTTTTCTGAGGTCCTTTTGGAATTGCTTTTTACTTTAGTGACAGTAAAAATTGTGAATATCGATGGGTACAGGCGCCTTAGTATGAGTTTGCATAGTAAAGGAAAACTATTTTCATTTTCGTTTGGGTCCAAACAATTTTGTTAGTTCATTCTCATTTGCGGTAGAGGCGCTACGAAAGCATATGTATAGGTTGAATCATACAACTTGGCGGTTGTAAAACAAGCTGCGCGAACTCTCTATGTTAGCTTCAGTCAGGATTGGGTTCCGCAGCTTGTAGCTAACATCACAACCGCCAAGTTGTATGATTCGGCCTATAGCTACAAGAAAATTACCGTTTTACAATTCCTGTTACGAATAAACTCATACTAGCTCCGATGAGTGGTGGGGATTCGCGAACGAGTAGCGCATCAAAGCCGTCATAAAGTTTGACACGTTTCCTTCTACAATGTCACCTCTATTACGTAGTACATAATTTTTCATTGTTTTTTTATAAACCGAAATAAGACCTTAAAATAATTTACTTTAAAGTGCAATCTAAAATAAACCTTATAATCATACTCATTTTTGGTGTAAATTGTGTAAAAGAACCTTTACAACGAATGTTAAAAAGTCTAACCGAGGACATGAAACGTGGAGACGTTCAGCAAAAATATTAACGATGTAACTTCAATATTTGTCACGTAAAAATACTGCTTGATTTGGCTCTTTTTTGCAGTCGAGTAAACAAACTGTATAAGTACAACATTAACAAAATACAAGTAATGTATACGAAGTAACGTTCGAAAATGTAAACAACACAATTGGTATGTTTTGTTCTAATACCTCCTACCTTAAAATATAAGTCTTAATAAACTAAACGCTTCTTCATTATTTTGGAAAATTAATAATACGGTCGGCGGGGATTGTTCTGAAACCAAAATAAATAGTATTTTAGTAAGCAAGTTTTATAGGCCGCTAGCCCTGATGTCAGAGTTTTTAAAGCACGTAGTCGTTAAAAAACGTTTTTGGCCGATATCTCGGAAACTATGTACTTTAGGGCAAAAGTCATGGAAACCATTATTGTAGAGAATAAAATTTCGCATCTTTTGTTCTCAGTAAACTTTTTTGTAAAACTCACTGTTTACGATTTATGGCCCATTTAATGAACCGGTTTTTCTATCGCGGCCGACAACTCTTGAAATATTAGATTGATCAATAAAACGAAAGAAATTTAGTGCAAAGTTGACCAAAAAATCGGCCAAGTGCGAGTTGGACTCGCGCACGAAGGGTCCCGTACCAAATGGGGCCCCATTCCTCTTCCCGTTATTAATAGCGAGCAAAAAGACTCTTAAAAATCACGTTTTTTGTATGAGATAAATTAGTTTTTATTTTATTCTGTTTTTAGTATTTGTTGTTATAGCGGCAACAGAAATACATCATCTGTAAAAATTTCAGCTTCCTAGCTATCATGGTTCATGAACCATGATGGCTAGGCATATATCTCATGAGATACAACCCGGTGATAAACAGACAGACGGACATTGAAGTCTTAGTAATAGGGTCTCGTTTTTACCCTTTGGGTACGGAACCCTAAAAAAATGTCTATTTTTACTGAGGTATACAGCAAGGCGGAGGTTGATTAGATACTGACCAGTGGGTTAGGTCGGAACCTGTAAGCCAGCATCATCCGTTTCCTGTAGGCGTCGAACTCGTCGTCTTCTGGCGCCACGTTGTCCGAGGAATTCGCTCCTAGACCCAGATTAGCTACGGGCTGGTTGGCTCTGAAATATAGGGAAATGTATATTAACTAGCTGATTCGGCGAACTTCATATTCCTTCATCTAGATTCTAATGTCGATTGCCTTTGGCGCCACCTTCCATCAAATACGGCAACTTTGATAGGTAGGGCATTTTGTTTAGGAAAATGTGACGTCACGACCCCCTCTCCCAAACTTTGACAAGGTGATCTCCCGTGGCCCACATGGAAGTCTCTTAACCGACTGCGGACACAAGTGGGCCGGTGCAGGACCAACATGGCCAAGTGGGGATACTCGGACACTGCAACGGTGCAGTGCGACTGCGGAGCGCCTGCGCAGACTATGCAGCACCTTCTTTCATGCTCTGTGTCCGAATGCGTGCACAATGCGGGACCTCTACCAGGCTACCCCCGGCGGGACGAGTGTAGCTGAGTACTGGGAGAGAATGATATTATGTTGAGGATCATCGACACGACGAAGAAGACAAGGTTTATCTTTGTCAATAGTTGTTTGATTAACAGAAGAAAAAAATAAATGTCCAATATTTTTGACCGAGCGTTAGCGAGGTCTCTGAGTCTAATGGGACGAGCCGGCACTTGAGCTGTCAAATGTATGTTTGTATGTTTCTTTGTTCGACGATAACTCAAGTACCGCTCAGCCGATCTCCATGAAATTTAGCATGCACGTAGTTTATATATATAGAATTTTTAAGTTCGAATATGAGCATCTTCTGTTCAGTGGTGTCGAAGATACCAGGACCGGTGGTAAAAAGAGGCAAAACGACGCCACTTTCTGCGGGAGTTGCGGAGTAAAATTACTGCACACTCGAGTATTTTATTTAAAATTGTAAGAATAACCGCTCATGTTCACGCAAAATTTAGAGTAATATTTTGTTTGTAATTGTTCAGGCAAATTTCATGATAATATTTAATTTGTAATAATATTTATGTAATATCAAACTAATTTTGGACGCCTAGCGCCACCTAGTGCTATCAAAGTGTAAACTTCACTTAGCGGTTGTTAGGGTTCCGTACCCAAAGGGAAAAACGGGACCCTATTACTAAGACTTCGATGTCCGTCTGTCTGTCTGTCACCGGGCTGTTCTCATGAACCATGATAGCTAGGCAGCTGAAATTTTCACAGATGATGTCTGTTGCCGCTATAACTATAATAAATACATAATAAATACTAAAAAGAGAATTAAATAAACATTTGAGGGGGGTTCCATACAACAAACCTGAATTTTTAGACGTTTTTCGCTCTATATTAATAATAGTAACAGGTAGATGCTTGAAATTTTCACAGAATACTTAGTTTTATATTCACTTCAATAATAAATAATAAAATTAAAATAAAATAAATATTTAAGGGGTGCTCCTATACAGTACGGAACCCTCCGTGCGCGAGTCCGACTCGTACTTGGCCGATTATTTTTGTAACTCTTTTTCTCAGGTCAGGTGTCGCCACTTTGTATGAAATACGCCCGCCCGA
This sequence comes from Hypomecis atomaria, assembly GCA_964007245.1. NCBI lineage: Eukaryota > Metazoa > Arthropoda > Insecta > Lepidoptera > Geometridae > Hypomecis > Hypomecis atomaria. Next base: position 8,859,410 of record OZ023293.1, read on the forward strand.
GCTCACTACTTCGCCATTGTATAGGCATTGTGCACACATGCGCAATAATTAGCAAAATACGGCGAAGTGTCATCTGCGGTTAACTTCCCATCCGCCGACTTGTGTGGCGCTTAGTATAGCCGGCATTGTTGCACTGTGAGACAGTAATTAAAAGCCGAGAAATAAATGCTACTTACTTGTTAATCGGATCCACTATTCCGGAGCCCTCGGCGCCCAAACCTTGGCCCTCACTCCAGCCCAGTTTTTGAAGCATTTTGAAACCTGAAACATAAATAAATGTCCATTATTATACTTTACCTTTAACGCTGATGCCTAAACTGTAAAATTATGATTGTTAAAGTATTTATTTGGTGCAGGTAGCCAGAACGAATTCGCAAGTAAAAGTGGCGGTGGGCAGAGCGCAAAGTAGAATAGATAAACTTTTATTTTAATTTATTCATAATAGTGCTACATTTGGCCCCTAACTAGCCTGATGTAAAGCTTAAACTGAAAAAGATGGATGCAAGCAGCTTTCCACAGTATTTTTTTTTTGTTCAACGTTAGTCTGTGCATCTACAGTATAAGGCGAAAAGCGGGGGCGTGCTACGCAGACAATGGACCCCACCTCAAAGGAGAATAAATAATCGGCCAATTACGAGTCGGACTCGCGCACGAAGGGTTCCGTACAGTATAAAAGCCCCCCTTTAATATATTTTCTGTTAATTCTTTATTTTTGAAGGAATTATACAACTAAATATTCTGTGAATATTTCCCTCCCTTAAATATTAATTTTTCTGTTTTTAGTATTTGTTGTTATTGCGGTAACAGAAATACATCATGTGTGAACATTTCAACGTTTTAGCCATCAAGATTGACGAGATACAGCCTGGTGACAGATAGACAGACGGACAGCGGAGTCTTAGTAATAGGGTCCCGTTTTTACCCTTTGGGTACGGAACCCTAAAAATCTACTTTCGCACTAGTTATACTTATGGAGCTACCTTTGCTAGCCTATGGACTAGTGTTGACTTAGTGTTGAATGTTCATCACTACATAGTATAAAACAAAGTTGCTTCCCGCTGTCTGTCCTCATTTATGCTTATATTTTTAAAACTACGCAACGGATTTTGATGCGGTTTTTTTTAAAAGATAGTGTTTCAAGAGGAAGGTTTATTATATGTATAATACACCTGTGCGAAGCTGGGGCGGGTCACTAGTTTCCAATACAATAAAAATATATTTTTTTTACAGTTAGCTTTACTAGTGTTGCTAAGTAATAATCGCGGTCCCGTACCAATGAGTTCTTTAGAAACCCCGTACATAGGTTTCACGCCACAGGCTTTTCGGTGAAGGAAAACCTCGTCAGGCAACCTACATACGTTCGTAGAAGAAATTCAATAGCAGATGTGAATCCACCAACACGCACTGGGTGTTGGTGGATTCACATCTGCAATAGATGTCCTCTTGTAACAGTTAACCATAAACAGAGCCGATTAATAAAAACAAAAATAAAATCAACTTAGAAATAAAGAATTTACAAGCATATTTATTTTCTTGCTAGACAAAGAGCGCGCTATGGCCGGCTATGACGTCACTGCCCGTAAGTGTCATACATTTGCCATACTATGCTTTGCTTTGTAGGAAAGGGACAAGGCATCCCCTTTTATCCCTTGACACAAAATCTTTACAATCTTATATCTCTGAACTTGATTTGCCAATTTTAATATTTTTTTCAGTTTATGAATCATAATTAATTGCAGAATTCACAAATCCTAAAACTTTTAACTAATTCAGTACTAGTAAACTGCCCTATTGAATTTAGCCAGCGTGTATATGGCCCAATCGCCTTTCGTGGGAAGACCTGCTCAGTACTGGACTATCAAAAAAGCCGGTACAGTGTTGAGAAACGCATACAAACAAACTCGACTCTGCTTTCGAAGCCTTCTTTCATATATCTTAAATGTCGTCTAAAATGTATGAGTAATAGTGAAATGTATGTGAAATATTAGCACACACTCACCGACGTTATCTTCCTTCAGTTTGAATTCCTTGTAATCACTGAGATCTGGCTCCTTGCCACTTTTCACTGCAGAATACTTCGCCATGAATCTGTGCAAAATAAGTGATATATTTATTGAATCTCACAACAACACGACTAAGGGCTCGTTCACATAGAACTTCCGCTTTACAGGATCCTTTTTAAATGATCGGTCGCTACTGGTGGTATTATTCACACAGCATTTACAGAACCGATTTTAACGGATGCGACACTAATAACATATACGTTTAAACGGACCTGTAAAACGATTGCCGGATCGGTATTCTTTACTGGATCAGGAATACTGTATTCTGTGTGAACTCGCTCATACAACATACGCTAACAGCATATACGTTTAAACGGACTTGTAAAACGGACGTTCTATGTGAACGAGCCCTAAGGGCACGTTCCAGCCTGTTCGGGGCACGTTCCATACATTTTGTGTAGTGTACGGTCCGTTTTCGGGCCACGTACACGGATCGTCCCAGACACGGTCCGGTCTAATATAAATCATACCCTAATTTCACTGCACAAACTACACTTATAAATAAATAAATAAATGATTTATTGACACAAATTAACTAATTCCAATTTTGCTAATAAACTTAAAATGTGTAGAATTTAACATAATTAACAACTTAAAATGAACTTATTTATTAGCTACTTGCTGGACGATTTTAGGCGACCGATATACTCAAAATTATGACTAACTGTGTCGCGATTTCTCATAAATCACCTGCTCATCCCAAAGGGACACTACATTGTTGGGAATAAAAAGCAGTATTTGTCAGCGATTCTTATTTACCTTTAAATACAAAAATGTACTTATGCTTCAAATGGGTTCCTTCGGGAAAAAATGACTCAAAATAATAATGAAATGAATTATCTTTATTCGACACATACCTACAAGTACAAAAAACATAATAAGTGGGACATTGGCCATATAGACCCAATTTTTCAAACATAATTATAATCAATTTATCATCTTGAAACATTTCTGAGTAGGTATATAGTATATCTATTTTTGTTTTATTTCTCTCCTTAATACTGCATCATTCAAAATGTGAACGCAATTGGTACCTAAATATTGGTACCATTTTACAGTACTACAGCACAACTAAGTGAGACTGACCAAAATCACTTCCAAAATCAATCAAGAGCAAATTCCGACTTACTTTTTGAGTTCCTCAGGAGGCAGAAAGTCCCCAATGTGATGTTTTCCGGCGGCTTGCTTCGTCAACTCGTCCGCCCATTTCTCCGTGGCGTTCATCTCGCGCGAACGTAATCTGTAATAAAAACAAGTATTATGTTAAAAAAACAAGCTTTTACTGAACACGTACTAAGTACCAGAACGAATCAAACGAGCCGAAACTCGACAGGGTTACGTCGTTTCATTAACAGAGTTCCTATGACCACCTTCCAGCTCCATCATCAGACCCTGGTTACCATTGAAAGAGAAACTATTCGCCAAGACCATTGAATTGAATCCAAAATCGATGAGGTTGTGTCGTTTCATTTCTGAGTTTTATTTAATTTTCCTTTAGCCACCTTCCAGCTCTATCATCAGATCAGCATCATAATATTGCATTGTCACGCAATTTACACATGTATGCAAAATTTCAGCTTCAATTTAACTTGCAAGATTTGATTACAGACCGACAGACAGACAACGGGACAGGTGAAACTAAATAAAAGCTTGTAATAAAAATCTAATATGTAAAAATATTGTGTCACAGTGTTTGTAACCGAAATCGTCCGAAACGAATTGACCGATTTTTGTGACATTTTTCGTGTACATTTCATAGATCTGAGAATAAGGCCTTACCTTACGGTCACTTCTTGAAGGGTCTCAACTCTCAAGATTTTTAATTTGACAAGACAATGTTTACCTGGGGGGCAATTCTGTTAGCCGATCTCTTCACTGAAGTGATACGTTCTTGAACCTCTCTCGTTTTTCTGACAGTTCCAACAGCTCAAAACTGTCAGAAAAACGAGACAGGTTCAAGAACGTGTCACCTTAGTAACGAGATCGGTTGACAGAATTGTCCCGCAGGTCAGCTAGTTTTCGTCTTTTTGTATAGATTTGTAATAATACGAGGCATATCCACAAAGTAAATGTACTGAGGCTCTCACGGCCAGGGGGATTTTATTTTAGTCTTTCTGAAGTCTGGAATCTGCCTGCGCCACGACAATGCCGGACCACACACGGCCTCCGCTATAAAACTGCCGCTGCATGCGGGCCGCCGGTTTGCTCGCGGCATTCACGCAATGCACCGAAACTACTAACTTAGGCTAAGATTTCAACAAATCCATCTCTATTGTACTAGCTCTTTTTGTACAGTAAAACAAATAATTGTACATTTTAGTAAACAAAAAGGGCACAGAAAATTTAAAAGAAACTGCTCGCCTCATATAAATGGGATGTCCTGAAACCACCCTGCTCACCCCCCTGACCTAGCACTCAAAGCTGCACATAGGTGGAAATAGACTTTTAACCGACAATGAGGTAAAGAAGGCGGCGAAGTGGACGAAAGAGTTGGCGGGAAATTACTTCGAGAAAGGCATCAGAAATTATTACTTCACCACCCGCATAGAAAGGAATGGCGACTTTGTCTAATAATCGGCCAAGTACAAGTAGGACTCGCACGCGCAGGGTTCCGTAGTGTATAAGAGCCCCCCTTAAATAGGTATTTTATTTTAATTATTTATTATTGAATTGTATACAACTAAACATTCTGTGAATATTTCAAGCATCTACCTGTTACCTTTATTAATATCGAGCGAAAAATGTTTAAAAATTGAGGTTTGTTCTATGGGAGCCCCTCTTAAATATTAATTTTATTGTTTTTAGTACCTATGTTGATATAGCGGCAACAGAAATACATCATCTGTGAAAATTTAAGCTTTCTAGCTACAACGGTTTATGAGATACAGCCTAATGACAGACGGACAGACGGACAGCGGAGTCTTAATAATAGGGTCCCGTTACTATTTGGGTACGGAACCCTAAAAATAGCCTACATTATGTACAGGCCGAATCATACAAGTCGGCGGACATGAAGTTTGCTACAAGCTGCGCAATATCCAATCCTGATTGAAGCTCACATACAACCGCACGTTGATTGGGTATTGCGCAGCTCGTAGCTAACTTCACATCCGCCGACTTGTATGACTCTACCTATACTAAAGTGTCTCGTAATTTCTTGTTTGCATAGAAACAAATAAAACCTAAAAAACATAACGTTTACTTTCTGGATACGCCTCGTACGATACGGTTCCACAAATAGAAGCTATAAAATAATGGCAACTGACCTGTGTTCCCAAGTACCCTCAGAGGTGTCTTCGTCGCTGTCGTACTCGTACTTGTGTTTGCCGGCCGCCGCCAGACGTTCCACCTCGTTACGTTTCTTCAGCATGTCCTGCAATTGAAGTAGGTTGTCAAGTGCGTGTCGAGACACGGACACTCATATAAGTAGGCTTCCGTAGATGGTGACGATGATTATAATTATTTTTCGCAAAAAATGACAAAACCGCCTTACATCGTGTACAAAATTCCAATATTTCGCTCGAATTTTTACGTTATAGTTGATTTATCAAAAACGGCTCAGCCGATTTCTGTAAAATTTTAATGGGACTACCTTGGGAGTATACCCTTTCGAACTAAAAAATAATTTTTCGATTCGGTTCACAATTGGCGAAATTATCGATGTTCATCGTGTACAAAATTCGGATATTTCGCTAGAATAGCTTACATTTTTGTTGGTTTTTTCAAAAACGGCTCAGCCGCTTTGTGTAAAATTAAATGGGACCACCTCGGGAGTATACTCCTTGGAACTAAAAAAGAATTTTTCGATTCGGTTCACAATTGGCGAAATTATCGATGAACATACACAAAAAAAATACACACGAACAAGGAATCCCTTTTGGAAGTCGGTTAAAAAACAAATTTTTCGATGTCGTTAGATGGTTGATTACTAGAAAAAAATTATCCATTCCATCCATCCATCCATCAGCCAAAGGACGTCCACTGCTGGACATAGGCCTCCCCTATGGATCTCCAATAAGACCGGTTGAAAGCGGCTTGCATCCAGCGCGATCCTGCGGTCTTAATGAGGTCATCCGTCCACCTTGTGGGTGGACGTCCTATGCTGCGCTTGCCGGTACGTGGTCTCCACTCGAGAACTTTTCGACTCCACCGGTCATCAGTCCTCCGCGCTATGTGCCCTGCCCATTGCCATTTCAACTTGCTAATCCGTTGGGCTATGTCGGTAACCTTGGTTCTTCTACGGATCTCCTCATTTCTGATTCGATCCCGTAGAGAAACTCGTTGGGCTACTTGGAGTTTATTAATAAGGCCCATGGTAAGAGACCACGTTTCAGTGCCATAAGTCATCACTGGTAACACACACTGATCGAACACTTTCGTCTTGAGGCACTGAGGTATGTCGGACGAGAAGACATTACGCAATTTTCCGAACGCTGCCCAGCCGAGTTGGATTCGGCGATTGGCCTCTTTCTTGAAGTCGGACCTACCTAACTGGACTACTTGTCCTAGGTAGACGTACGAGTCAACGACTTCAAGAACCGAGTTCCCAACAGAGATCGGGGTGGGTACAACATGGGAATTACACATGACTTTCGTCTTCTCCATGTTCATCTTAAGACCCACCTGTTGAGAAACCCGATTGAGGCCTTCGAGCATCGTGCTGAGTTCCTCCATCGACTTTGCCATGACTACGATATCGTCGGCAAACCGAAGGTGAGTGATGTATTCCCCATTGATATTGATGCCGAATCCTTTCCATTCCAGGAGCTTGAAGGCGTTCTCCAAAGTGGCAGTAAACAGTTTCGGAGATATTACGTCTCCCTGTCTTACGCCTCTTTTTAAAGGGATCGCCTTGGAGCTCTCTTCCTGTACTCGGACCGACATAGTGGCGTTATTATACAAGCACTTCAACACTTCGATATACCGATAGTCAATCCGGCATCGCTGGAGAGACTCAAGCACCGCCCAAGTTTCGACCGAATCAAAGGCTTTCTCATAGTCCACAAACGCTAAACAAAGAGGCAAGTTATACTCTTCGGTCTTCTGTATGACTTGCCGCAGCGTATGTATGTGGTCCATGATACTAAAACCTTTTCGGTAACCGGCTTGTTCTGAAGGCTGGAAGTCATCAAGCCTGCGTTCGAGACGGTTCGTAATGACCCTTGAAAACAGCTTATAAACATGGCATGAAAAAACTTAATTGAATATGAAATATGTTTTTGCGGTCAATGACCTCTGAGCTATGAATGAATGATTGTGATTTTTATTTTTTATCTGTGGCTAACGCTTAAACCATGGACTATCTGGTTTATCTGATCTAATGTTAGTCTTTGATTTGTAATAAGAACGTATAACCCGGTCAGAATATCTGTGCACCTCGCTGGAATGCGGCGCCTCTCCCGCTTCCCCTATCACCTCTCCGCGCACTCCCCGGTGCGACAGAACGGTTAGCATCTTCGTTGCCGATACACGTCCCGATAATAATTTACGTCCGGACGGTATACTAGACGTCCGGTAATGTATATACGTCCCGATAATTCGATATGACGTCACGAAGTCAGGTGCACAGATATTGTGACCGGGTTGTATTTTAATCCTTGGAGTAACTTTAATACCGTAACAACCGTGGATCGGCTAGGCCTGGTTTAAACCTGGCACCAATGAACTTTTTTGGAATAAGACTATATTCTCACCTGGTACAGTAGATTGAGTTTGAAGTTGTCCTCGCATTTCTTCCAGTCCTCGGGGCTGAGGTTGGTGGTGCCATAGTTAGTCATGGCGTACTGCATCAGCGCGTGGTTGTTTCGGTTCACGGTGGTCAGCTTTAAGCCATCCTCTGCGTCTATCTTGGCTAGCTTTGGACCTGTTAAAATGTTAAATTATATAATTTATACATTATAAATTAATCATTTAAGCCTAACATTTTAATATTCCTAAAATATCCTACTAATATTATAAACGTGAAAGTTTGTAAGGATGGATGGATGTATGGATGTTTGTTACTCTTTCACGCAAAAACTACTGAACGGATTGAGATGAAACTTTGCAATTATATAGCTTATGTATCAGAATAGGCTATAAATTATAATGATATTGCGTAAATTTTTCATATTATAAGTGTTAAGTAGAAAAAATTCTGCCATCTGCGAGCTATTATAGCGTGCGCTCCAAGAAATGTCAAAAAAGAACTGTCGAATCGAACAAATGTCAAATTGTTTTTTTTTTTATTCCACCTCCTTTATTAACGGTGGTAAGACAGGGCCTCGAAATATCATGCGGGCGAAGCAGCGGGCAAAAACTAGTAAATAATAAATGAAGCAACTAACAAAAATATAATATTTTAATACCTGTCATTCCCATTCCAGGAATAGGCGGCATTCCCTGCATCGGGCCCATCATGCCCATAGGCGGCATCATTCCCGGCATGGGCGGCATCTGTCCCGGCATTGGCGGCATTTGTCCCGGCATTGGCGGCATATTCCCCGGCATTGGCGGCATGGATCCTGGCATGGGCGGCATTGACCCAGGAATCGGCGGCATCGGTGCCATACCAGGCGGCAAAGGCGCCATTACACCTAAAGTTTAGAAAAACATATCAAAAGTTACGAAATAATAAAAATATGTGACAGAACTTCACTATTTTATTTGATGTACCATTTTCGAGATATAGCCCAAAGTTGAAAAATGACTTCAATTTTTAAACTATGCAACATAGAATCTTGTAAGTTTTTGAACTGTTGGGCGATATTAAAAACTTTCTTTTAAAATTATTTTGAGCGCTATGGAACTGTAACTTTAGAGTTGTTGAGAGATGAAAGAAAAAAATTGTTTTTTTTAATTACTCATAACTCATAGACCTTAGAAAGATTTATTCATCAATTAATTCTGTCGAGTAGTCAAACGTCTAATATGGCCAATTTTAAAGGCGCCATCATAAATTTAATAGCTACTTAAAATATTGTTCTCTCTTTCAAATGCATATATGTAGTGAAAAAGAAACAGCATGGTATTAAATTTACGATGGCGCCTTTAAAATTGGCCACAATGAAATCATAAAAGTTGTGTTTTATCATAATCAATAAAATTTAAAATCGATGTATTGACAATCATAAAGTATGATTATGGAAACTAGCGTGGTTTTTGCACGTTTTAATTAAAGTATAGCACAGGTGTTATTCACGCTTTATTTTAGTAGATAACTGCTACTATAGTTTCGATCTTTTTCAGGGTTGGAGTACTAGCACGCGGGCTCGTCTCGCATAGCACTAAGGTGCTATAAAAAACTCTTACTAAATGGTTTTTCAACGCTTTGGGAGCTAGCCTGTTCGCGCTTTACCAACAGTTACCATAAGCTGTAATCGTTTTGATGTCGGTTTGATGTCGGCCACCGGTGGATCGTCGCACCATCTAGACTTCTTCTTACGCTTGCGTCGCTCCCTCTTTACTATCTGGTTCTTCGTCGCTTTGTTGTCGTTTGCCAGAAGTTGTAGTCATTAAAAACAGGGTAAATTGTCGCTATACTTAGTGGTTTGATGTCGGCCACTGGAGGATCATCGCCCCATCTAGAGTTCTTACGCTTCCGTCGCTACCTCTTACTATCTGGTTCTTCGTCGCTTTGTCTACGTTCGCCAGAAGTTGTAGTCGTTGAAAACAGAGTAAATTGTCGTTGTACCTGGTGATTTGATGTCGGCCACTGGAGGGTCGTCGCCCCATCTAGACTTCTTCTTACGCTTGCGTCGCTCCCTCTTACTATCAGGTTCTTCGTCGCTTTGGGAGCTAGCCTGTTCGCGTTTTGACGACGTTTGCCAGAAGTTGTAGTCGTTGCTGTAAAGATTAAATTAATTACACAAAAATTGCAAAGAAAAGAGTATAGTACTACACACACTGCCCCGGTTGTGGCCATTTGGTGTCAACATTATCGCATAAATGATAATTATAAACAATGTAACATCATAAATATTTTTTATGTTACTGTGTAAATCTCAAAGTTTGAAAATTTCTTTAAAAATATTATTTTAAAGCTAAATTCAAAGCGTCCACAAATGATACTAGGATAGCCACAACTGGTGCATTTACCCTACACTATGACAGCCAAGGTGCAAAAAAAGTCGCAAAAAAATTATTGCAACTGTTTATATTTTGAATACCTTACGCTGGGTGTCCAACCAGTCAACAGTACATCGACACATTGTCGGGACGTCTGCAGCAATGTTGGATGTCGACTCCGATTTGGTTGGGGTCAACATCCAACTATGCTACAGTCCTGACAGTGTAATATAATTATGTGACGTATAAAAAGGCTTTCGGCTAGCCACCCGGGCTATGCGAACTTATACTTTACTTCAGTATGAATCTCGAAGAATTTACTGAAGATATGAGTTGAACTTTGATATGGCGATATTAATTATGTTTGTTATCACATCGAGTCTTATCAGAAGCAGTTGACATAACACATTATCAAATAGTCAACAAACCTACCGGCATAACGTTATGTAGTATTATGTAGTACGAGTAGATGACATAAACTGAACTGTGTTCTTAGTTACCTCAACCCAGGGCCCTTATTGGCTAAGCATGATGGTGGTCATAATTTCAGCCATATGTTATAGTATGTTCACTGCTGGCCATAGAGCACCCCTACAGAAGATCTGCATCCGTCGGCGATGGCGATCATCTTAATGTTTTAAGTTGTAGAATAATTTATACTCTGGTAATTAAAGTGGCTTTCACACATAATTAATTAAGGCGCGTAATATATATCTACCCTTAAAAAAGAACTCCGTATGCATCGCATGGAATAGAGAGCTATACTGACAAGCGGTCGTGTATAAAATGTCTAACTAGAATCAAGATTTTAGGACCAAAAACATTTTTTTTTAAAAGAAAAAAATATCTGTTATTCTAGAGCAAATCTTCTGTTGGCAAACCATATCTGATACAATATACAGAATAGAATAAGGAATAACTTTGTTCGATCGAAAATAAATCCAAAGTCACCTCTGTTTTGAGTTTTTATAAGTAGTATTTTTTAAATTATGTTTAATGTATTAAGTAGTAGCTAAAGTATTGGCAAATCACATAAAACAGTTTAAAAGTTACCTTGAAAATTTTACATGAATTTTTATTGTTAATTTCAGCATACGAAGACGCTCTTCCCTCATTCCCTCGCCGTGTCACTTTGTTCGCGGAGCGAGTCTACGCACGATTAAAACGTGGACGGATGACCCGAATATGGCCGCAGAATCGTGCTGGATGCAGACAGCTTACACGGTTCTATTAGAAATCTACAGGAGGGCCTAAGTTCACCAGTGGGCGTCCTATAGTTACAATGCTGACTATGACGAGTAATGGATAGATATCCATCAGCTATAGGGCTATTACCATAGACATTAGGCCTCCTGTGTAGATCTCCAAAGGTTGGAATCCAGTACAATCCTGCGATCATCTGTACATCTTTAGGGTGATTATATTACGATCAACTACCTGTTAGAATTCTCCTCCTTGACCGGCTTCCCATCATAGCTATCATCATCTTCCATCGAGAACTCCGGCTCATATTTATCTTCATCCTTTATCTCCGGCTTCTTTTCACTGCGCAGGCTCTCAACTAGCTCCCTAAACCTCTTGTACTCGTTCGAGTTTGTATTGTGCAAAAACCTGAAACGATCCTAAGTGTACTCATATGCACGGTTTGGTAAAATTAGAAAGGTTGCAAGGTTTCATTTTACCTGGAGAGTTTATCGTGACATGACGAGTGGGATGGTATTATGTGACTTGCGAGAGATAAGTGGTTAGCGAGGTTGAGAAACGCAGTCCCACGTCGTCTTTGATGGTCTCGATAGGGAGTAAATAAATACAGTTATGATGCAATAGCGTTAATGCTCGGTTCAAGTCAGAAAATTTCTCGTTCACGAAATCGTTACGCTCTGATTAGCATTAACTCGTCAATCAGATCGAATGTAGTAAATCTAGAACTGGCTACCCAGGACACAGATTGATGGATTTATTTTCAGTTTTAGTTTTGATGACTAGTTTTGTTGACTATTCAAAAGTGTGTCTCTGACACCCACTTGTCGAATTAAAGAACTATGAACTATGATAAAAATTGTGCAGTTCAATCTACCCAAAAATTTACTCGTTCAGATAAATGCCATATTATGTTTATATATAAATGGCATTACTGAAATGGGCTTGTGAATTACAGAATGTGTACTCTAGAAATAACGTGTTTATTGTATCTATCACATCTTAGTTTTGCTGGCCAAGCTCAAAACATATTTGATATGGGTTTCTCATACCATGGGTCGAAGGGAATATTGAGTGCGCCAACACATCAAAACTAAATCTAGAAACAAATTAGACTAATCAAAATTAACTGCAAATAAAAGTAACTCCAGTTGAAGTTGATGTCAAAACTGCAATGGCAAAACATAAAAAATAAAAACACCTTCTCATTAAAATAACATTTTTGATGTAGTTGAAGTCTCTTATTCATACTGGTATTGGTAAAATTTTCTAAATGTGGGGTCCCGGCTTTGTAAATTTGTATTAGATGGATCGTAGGCCAGACAACTTTGGGAACCACTGAATTAGATGATTATGCGAGCAAAAAAACGAGCGTTTAGACATCTACCGTCTTACCACAAAAGTTCTACGCACGCTTTAGACAAAGTTTAACAGTACAAATTGCACGGTTAAACAGTGTTTAAAGCGTGTTTAAATCTTTTGTGGTAAGACGGTAAGTCTCCCGAAAAGTGAATCTGTATTGATTTACTCCTCAAGGCAGATATATAATAAAATAAAAAAGGGAATACAGCACGTATCCTGTTCTACAGTGGCATTACCACATATTATGGTCTTGTGTGTGTATTGCTTTCAGGACGTTTTCCCAGTGGTCACCGTTGGCGGCGACTTCGGAGGCCGCTGCCCGCACGGACGCCGGGAACGAATCTGCAGAGAGAACTGCGCACGGCGAGTCAACATAATGTCTAAAGGTTAACGGGCGCGCGCCCGCGCACTTGAGGCTCCTGATATTTATATGCAGTGAACTCTTGTCAAATCACAAATATTATTTGATGGCACAGAATAAAAACGGGTAGTAGGTATTTAATCGAGTGTCTATTAGTTCGAACTAAACGAAAATTAATTCGAATTAAAAGCATACGGAAATACTGAATGGGCGACAAAAAATGAGCGAAAATAAATGCCTAAATCAGGGACTAAACATTAAATATTTGAGATACTAACCGCCTTACCACTAAAGATTTAAACACACCTTAAACACTGATTAACCGTGCAATTTGTACTGTTAAACATTGTCTAAGCCGTGCGTAAAACTTTTGTGATAAGACGGTTAGTGTTCCACTTGTTTAATTGTGACTGCAGGGTCACATTGGATGCAAGCCGCTTCCAATCGGTCCTATTGCTGATAATAATGATGATTACCTTTTGTTTCACACCTAATCTTTAATGTGACGATATTCAACGAAACTTTATTCATCTAATAGTTGTTTGGCCTACTGAAAGATTTGATAAATGTTCCAAACGTTTTTTGTCATTATAATAAACAATAATTCTACCAAATGAAACGTCATACAAAAATACGCAGAAGCTCACGACTATAGACTTCACCACCATGTGAATGTTGAGGCAATCCAGCTCCTCGACCAAACGGACACAGTGAGAAGACTTAAACGAACAAAACCATTCGAACTAGTTTAAAAGTTAATTGAGTGCTAACTCGTAATCATAGTACTATAGTGCTAGTGCCGCGTATAAAGAACACAATAACGTAGTGTCTTCGCCTTAATAGAGACAATAAGAAAAGTGTTGATGGACACATTCTTAGTTTATTATACCTAGCAATTTAAGTTAGATTTAAATTACTTATTAGCCCATAGCTAGATAGTAATTTTTTAAGAAATGCTCGTCAGCGTTTCTTAAACAAAAAAAAAAAAAAATACAAAAATCAGCCAAACAATTTTCCTCGAAAAGGCAGGAAACCGTATGTAACAATATTATTGCCGCGGCTTATAAAACGCAGCTCAAACCCGACAAATAATCACACATTTGCTAGTCGCCGACATGATTGTCGCACACCTATGATATTTTTCACCCGGTTTATTATCATCCAATAAAAACTACTAGAATCCTAGCGCTGTTGTCACTTGAGGGCAATTTTCAGCACAAAAATGTATAGAATTTGTCCTAGAGCTGTAAAATTGACAATTATTTACTGAAATATGACATTAATTAAAATTATGGCAACAGCCACACAGAATCGAGATATTTTTCTTGTCTCTTTACCACCACATTAGGCCAACAAACACAGATTCCAGACGGATCTGGAATCTGTGTTTGTTGGCCTTATTAACATCGTACTTTTCAGTTTACTTGAAAAGTACGATATTAATAAGGCAGTGTGTAGTCAAACGCATACCTATACGAAATAAAAAAAAAAAAATTACTTCAATTCTTCACATGTGAAACCTTGTAATTGGCCATTAACACATTTATTTTTCGAATTTGTAAATTAGCCGTAAGGTACCCCAAATAAAATAAAAGAACATTTTAACTTCGACTCAGCTAGAATTATTTCAAGCTATTTTGTAAAATGTTATGCTTATTCATGGAATGTGACTTAATCAGAGAGGCATCTACAAAATTAGAAAAAGTTCTTTAACACTTTCACTGCTGAAAACACGTACGTCTGTGTTTTCGATTTCCACAGCCCGGGGCGGCTACACGCGCCACGCGTGTTGCACCGAATTCCATAGGACGGTGCGACAACCCACACGCGTGTGTGTTTTATCAGAAGTAACGTCAATGCGTGCAAACGTGCGAGGCGTGTGCGACGATTTTTTTTTTAAAAAAACACTATTAAATGTAGAAAATAACATAGGTTTATGCTACTCTATCAAATATAACATGCTGGCAAATTTTTAATCTAGTTATTTTTAATTTATACTTTGTCAAAATAATATTTTAATTTACTAAAGTATTTAACTATATTATGAGGTATTAAAGCATTGACTATGCGTTATTGTCCTGAAAATATTAAAATATCCACAAATGTGTGATGCAGGCATAGAAATAGGCGCGTAAACACGCCGCGCGTGAGAAGTCGCACTGGCGCTACTCGTCGGGCGGCGTAATGGCCAGTGCGACTTTACGCGCCAGGCGCGTTATCTTACCGTGCGTGTTAGCAAGTACTCGCGTTGCTCCACTGGTGGTGTCTCGACGCGATGGCGTCTGTCCGCGCCTAGCGTGTGCGTTTAAGGATTCGCAAAAAGCTTACAAAAGTACCTCAGCAGTGAAAGTGAGTTGAATAAAAATATACTGTAAGCGACATAAGCTACACACGTTTTACACAGTGGTAACTTTTTTATCTTATATGTACTGTACTGTACCAGCCTTTTTAATAGTCCACTGCAGGATATAGGCCTACCCAAGAAGGGTGATCTTATATGTATTTTTTTAATAATTTTACTTTTTAAAATACTCATATTTTTAGTGAAAAATATTAATTGTAACTAATAATAGGCTTGATGACTAAAAAAATATAATTAGTCCGTCAGATAGATTATCAAAAAAATTGAGATATTATGTATTTTTTCTTTTGTCAATTTAATAAAAATTGTTGAAGATATAGCCCGTTAAAGTTCCGCGTGACGTCACAAGTGTTCTACAAATGTATAGACTACGTCGCACTAGTGACGTCACAAGCCCCCTCTCCCAAACTTTGACAAGGTTTATCTTTGTCATTTATTGTTTGATTGACAAAAGAAAAAATACGTGTCCAATATTTTTTAGTGATCTAACTAACGGACTAATTATAATAATGAGTCTTATACCCAGTCTTCATGCCTATTATAATTCTATCATGAAAAACTCAGGGTCTATTTTTACTAAATGCCAAAAGTACTGTGTTCGGAAGCTCTTTTTTTTTTTTATTCCATATAGGTTTGCGTTTGACTACATACTGCCTGATGTTGAGCAGATATGCGGTCTAGGATGTAGCACGTTTACCTAGAAGATACCTATTTACTCGGGATTTGAAGACACCGACGTCGTACTTTAGCGGGAAGACAGACCCAGGCAAAGCATTCCACATTCTGGCTGTTCGTATGAGGAATGAGGATTCAAAACGCTTGGTTCTAACGCGCGGAATGTCCACCATAAAAGGGTGGCGCTTTGTGGGTGGTTTTCTTATGTGACTTTATGTGCAGATCCCAACTACACAATTGCTGCTTTGTTACAACCAACATAATATTGTGCATGAATACTAGATGGGACCAGTTTCTAGCTAATCTAAAGGTGTTTGCCGATTCCAGACATTCCAGTTGGTTTTTACTAGTAAAGTACTCATAGTATTCCTCGAAACAAATTTTATCTTTCATTCGAAAGAAATTCAAAAATTTTACATCATCATGTCATTGTAATGACTACTAGCCTGCCTGTGTCTTTTGTGATTTTTCACATTGTAAAAATCTGTATGACTGCACACTTCTGCTCAGTATGGGCCGAATCATACAAGTCGGCGGATGTCAAGTTAGCTACAAGCTGCGCAATATCCAATCCTGACTGAAGCTCACATAAAGCTGTTCGTTGATTGGGTATTACCCAGTTTATAGCTAACTTCACATCCGCCAACTTGTATGATTCGGCCTATGAAATGATGTAAATCTGCCCACCTACTGATTCAACTAAACAATTTTCTTTTATGTAGTGTATAGTGTATACTACATAAAAGAAAATTGTTTTAAAGTTGAATCAGTAGGTGGGCAGAGAAGCCTTTACAGAAATTTGCAAAGTAAAACTAAAACCCAAAAATTCTCGCTTATCACTTTTGCTACATTGTTATAAAACCTCTGAGACTAATTGTGTTGAATATTCTGCTTAAATATCAGAAACCTCAAAACAAGGCAAAGTAAAACAGATGTTATTTTTTACTTCACCTTCAAAATAGGCTTGACTAACAATTAGTAAGTGTTTAGTTTATTGTTTACCTTGCGAAGACTGTGATGTTGGTTTCTCTTCTTTAGGCTTCTGCATGTGGCTTGAGGAAAGGGGCAGGGGAGGTTGGCTGTTCTTGTGCTGCATATTGTCCGGAGTTGAAAGGTTATTGTCTCGGTGCTTTGGTTCGGGTGCATTATGTAAATTAGGCCCCATAGAAGATGGAGGCATGAATGGTGGCATGGGTGGCCCGTTAGGCCCAAAGTTACCTGGACCATTTGGACCAAATGGTGGACGGGGGCCCATGAAGGGCATATTACCACCGGTCATTGAATTTGGAGGGCCATTAGGGTGCATCATAGGATTCGGAGGACCATTGGGTCTTCCCATCATTGGATTCGGTGGCCCGTTAGGCCTCATCATAGAATTTGGAGGGCCATTTGGACCCATCATGGAATTTGGAGGGCCGTTTGGTCCCATCATAGAATTTGGGGGGCCGTTTGGTCCCATCATGGAATTTGGGGGGCCGTTTGGAGGACCATTTGGCCCCATCATGGAATTTGGAGGGCCATTTGGTCCCATCATGGAATTTGGAGGGCCATTGGGTCCCATCATGGAATTTGGAGGGCCATTGGGTCCCATCATGGAATTTGGAGGTCCATTTGGTCCCATCATGGAATTTGGAGGGCCATTGGGTCCCATCATGGAATTTGGAGGTCCATTTGGTCCCATCATGGAATTTGGTGGGCCATTTGGTCCCATCATAGAGTTAGGGCCATTCGGGCCCATCATTGAATTTGGAGGACCATTTGGACCCATCATGGGATTAGGCCCATTTGGTCCCATCATTGGAGGGCCATTTGGTCCCATCATTGGAGGGCCATTTGGTCCCATCATAGAATTAGGGCCATTTGGCCTCATCATGGGTGGGCCATTTGGACCCATCATAGGTGGCCCATTTGGACCCATCATGGAATTAGGTGGCCCATTTGGTCCCATTGAATTTGGAGGGCCATTAGGACCCATCATACCTGGATTAGGAAAGCCAGGAGGTCCAAAGAATGGTGGCATTGGACCATTAGGACCACACATATTGGGAGGCATTGGGCCACAAGGCCTTGGCCCATTGGGACCCATGAAGCCGGGGGGCATAGGAAAATTAGGAGGGCCACCCATAAATGGCATTGGAGGCATATTAGGTCCACCAGGACCCATCATCGGTCCAGGCCCCATATTGGGTCCTGGACCCATAGGTCCCATATTAGGTCCAGGACCCATGCCTGGAGGTCCTGGGCCCATCATTCCTGGTCCCATCATGTTTGGGGGCATAGGACATGGAGGCATTGAGCCTGAATCCTGATTCTGACCCATGTAGTTTTGGTCTTTTGAGTCATCATCGTCAGTGGCTCCTTTCCCCCAAGGCTCACACTCATCATTATCAGGAGGACCAGGGGGTCTAATTGGAATTTGCATTAGGGAAGGAATTTCGGCAGGGTTTTGGTTTTCAAAATGCTTCCTCTCATCATTCATGGGACTGTGCATCTGATTTCTGGGCCTTTCATTCCATCGAGGTTGGTTATCTCTGTAAATTAATAATAATCATACAAACAACAGTGCAATTAAATGTAATCTTTTATGTCTTTGTAAAAATGAGTAAATACTGTGAGATTGTTTTGTGAAAATAAGGTGTTGATATCAGATTACACAATCAAACACCTGAGTGATAGCTATAGCAAGAAATTCGCTTTTAAATTTTTTAATAACCTGCATAGATAGATTGAAATAATCGCACAAAAAATTCAACATGGTTAGATTGGGTTCGCCGTCAATGTTTCAGTCATAGGATGTCTACTGCTGAACATAGGCCTCCCCCATAGATCTCCAATATGACTGGTTGGTTGCAGCTTGCATCCAGCGTGACAATGCGGTCTTGATGAAGTCATCTGTTCACCTTGTGGGTAGATATCCTACTCTACGCCTGCCGGTATAATCCACGCCACACAAGTCGTCGGATCAGAAGTTAGCCGCAGATGACTCTCCACCGTGATTATTGCGCATGTGTGCACAATGCCGACACCGCGTGGTAAAGTGAAGAGCACGGGCGTAGGGAGCGCGCGCAAGGCATGAGGTTGGCGGGCAGTGTGCCCCGGCGTTTCGTCTCTCTGGCTCCCGCGCATTCCTATATTTTGCCTTTTGTGCAGCGTTTTGTGGTTAACTTCCCATCCGCGGACTTGTGTGGTGCAGACCACCTATATATGTGGTCTGCACCACACAATGGTAAGTTCCTGAGTGGAGACCACATATAGTGAGGACTGATGACCTGATGAGTCAGGTCATCACATCGGCACATAGTACATGCCGTGCCCACTGCCATTTCAACTAAGATATCAAATACATCAAATAGGGTAAAGGAACAATAATTACCTTTGCATCCTACCATCTCCGGGTCTTCTATCATCTCCTTGATACCCATCAAACTCGCAGTTTTCCTGTTGATTTTCATGAGACCCTGTATTCTCATTTTTCACTTCAGAAACGATCTCAACTGGTCTATTCAATCGCTCTTTCTCCTCTTTTTCTTTCTTTTGTTTCTCTAGAAGTGCCTTGAATTGGCTCATGAAGCTACCATCGTTTGAAAATATGTTTTGCTCATCCTTAGAAGTAGGGCTAAAATTGGAAATGTAAGTATTTGTTAAACACATTGAAATAATTATGTAAAGTATAAACAATCTGTGATAAGTATATGCCAAATCATACAAGTTGGCAGCAGTGATGTTAGTTACAAGTTAATCTTGAAGTTTACTTAATGCTGCCCGTTGATTGGGTTTCACACAGCTTATAGCTTCACATCTGCTAACTTGTATGATTTGGCGTATAACCTACCTCGACTTATCAGACCAATAAATAAAATAAAAATAGCCTTTATTTACTAGTATATGACCTTACAAAACATTACTCTTGTTCTATTTCATAAATAGAAATACTAGGTTGTCCACACTGGACATATGCCTCCTCTAGTATTTGCCAGAGCTCCCTATCTCTGGCAATAGCTTCCTGCAAGGATGTGTAAAATAAGGTTTTCTCCTCTTCATTTATACTTGTATTATTGACCATGGTTCACTTTGTTCTTCAATAATCAAGTCTAAAATGGAAATTCTTTCTGATTTGCTTCCGAATTGTATAGTAGACTTTTTTAGGTGCTTTTTGACCATAAATCCTACTCCGTGCAACCCTTTCGTCTCTCCTTTATAGTACAAGATATAATTTTTATATTCTCTCGCTTCACCTAATCGGCTATCAGACCAATACAGCTAGATAATTATGATCTCACCTTGATTTCAGAAAGATGATTTGTTTTAAAACATACCTACACTATAGATGCGTTTGTTTTGGACTCGATGGCATTATTAGCATTTGCAAAATTAGCATTTATATAAACTATTTTACTATGGAAGTTTACGTGGTTTTCACACATTTTAAACGATATTAAACGGGACTCACTCACGTGTTCGTATAGTCATAACACGACTATAGTTTCGATCGCGTTCGGCGACCTTTCTCAAGTTGGCGAGTGCTAACACGCGGAGCTAACGCGCGTGCATTGCGAGACGGCTCCGCGTGTTAGCACTCGCCAACTTGAGAAAGGTCGCCGAACGCGATCGAAACTATAGTCGTGTTATGACTATACGAACACGTGAGTGAGTCCCGTTTAATATCGTTTAAAATATTGATATAAACTGTTTGGTTTGGGAATTTCATCCATTTCGCCAATGACGCTACTTTTGCTCACCACCCAAAACTAACGCTAAAACTTCAAACGATCACAAAGAACCCACCTGCGCAGGTGGGTCAAAAGTAGCAGTTCACGATGGCATTTTTAACTGTTTTGCACAAAACAAATGCAACTTTTGCTCTCACAGTCTCAAAACGAATGCTGAATGTGATTGTTGTTGGAGGTTTTAACTGATAATTTTGCCATTAGAAAGGTATAATGCACCTTATATCTACCCAAACACACCTTATATAATAATAGCAATTTAGCATAAAAGGGATGCATAGAGTGATAATTTACTTTCTGGGAATAGAATAATCATTGAGCAAAGGCATTGGGACAGCAATTTTTTTAATTCCATCTACTCCTAAATCATGTTATAGGAACACCAAAACGCTGGCTAATTATGCAGTTTTAATCTCATGTTGTCTGTCCATACACTTTCATCTCTAAGTACCTACCTACTTCAGAATAAGTAATGACAGTTCCTGGTAGGTACTTCATGTACCTACCAACAATAAATGTTCGACTTTGATTTATAACCTCAAAAATATAAGTATTATTGCAGAGCTACAAAAGGAAATAGCAGAAAGAGTAAAAAACATTAGGTTTTATAAAACATACTTAGCGAGTTTCGCTTGGGCGGCGAGCGCAGCCGCTTGTTTTTGAGCCTCCAACTTGGCTTGGATCTCCATCTTTTTCCTCTCGATAATCTGTTCCTGTTTCGTCATTTGAGCCCATCTTGTATTTAGTGGCGATTTGTTTTTATTATCTTTAAAATGGATCATTTTGGATAATTTACACACATTGAAGAGTGAATTTTAGAGTTATTTCACGCAATTACGAGTCAACCAAGTTCAACCAACTTGCTGTTTAGTAGTCTGTGAACTTGCTTGAAGTTGCTTGCTTTGATTGATTGCCGATTGATTGATGTGAATTAGAGATGATCCGGATGATCGCGTGGTCAAAATAAATCGAATCATTGAAATCGAATCGAGACACATTTTTTTTTTCAAGAAATATGTATATTTATATTTTATTTTAATGCTTTTGTCGCTACCGTCGTCGCGTCATCGTCGGTCAGTGGGCGAAATTCAGTTTTATGTTTATTTTTTCATTAATTATAAATCTTTATTGTGCAATGTAGCTAACTTCATTTCCACTAACTTGTGTGACGTGTGACGGTTGACATTGCAAGAGCGCGGCTTTAGTAAATATCAGCATGAAAACCCTAAACTGACAGGGAAACACTCTCTCTCGCTCACACGACGTATATGTCGAATCATACAAATCGGCGGATGTGATGTTAGCTACATGCTGTGCAAAATCCAATTCTGACTGAAGTTCACATAAAGCTGCGCGTTGATTGGATATTGCGTAGCTTGTAGCTGATTTTACATCCGCCGACTTGTGTGCTGATTCTTCCAAATCCCTAACGGGAAAATCGCATTTTTTTTTCAAGCTATATCTTGCCGAGTAGGTATTTTAATTACGTTACGGTATTTT